>JAOYRS010000021.1:2719494-4079241 GCA_032432895.1 Dryadula phaetusa
ATTTAATATCAAGAAACTTTTAATTTTTCTCATTCAGTTGTTTACTTTAATTGTAATTTTGTGCTAGAACATCTTTGAATACAGGTTCGTATATCTTATTAGATCATTATTAATGAAGTCCTTACTTTATATAATTAATATATATTTTTTGCATTTTTTTATTACTTGCCTTTTCCAGTTACAACATTTTAACGTCACGTAGTACAGAAAATTCGTAAAGATAAGCGACAACGAAAGGCTAATAAAAAAATCACAATTCGATAAAGATCGACAAGAACATATGGTTTAGTATCTTGGAGGGTTTTTAGAAAGCGTAGGTTACCTTCAAATTCTAACACATTTCAGTTTAAAATTACAAAATCAATAAAGATATATATATATATATATATATATATATATATATATATATATATATATATATATATATATATATATATAATTTTTCTAACTAAGGAAATAAATATTCAAAAGTTATCGACTTAATACTTCTGGATATTAAATGGCACTTAAATAAGATTCGAGTAGGGCATCGCGGCGTCAGCGGGGATGGATGGCTCGTAATGATTACTCTTCGAGATTTTATCTCGGGACATCAAAGTCAGTCTTTTGCCTAAAATGGGTTGGCTTTAATCAAATTGAATTATAGGAACAATAACAGTGTATTAATACATTCTTATTGTATTCTTAAGTAGATAGTTTATTGAAACTGGTACGTATATTTTTTTTAAACAATTAGAACATTTATTATATAAAATATGGATAACTACTCCGACTGGTTAACTATTAAGTACAGAAATACATTAGAATAGAGCTCAAAATGTTTGAACGCTAGGTTCTCCTCTTGCTTCAAATTGAAAAAATAAATATATTATATATTGTAAGCAAATCAATCATTATAATGTCAGTCCCTTCAAAAGTACTTTCTAGAACAAAATTGACTTAAAAACCATAACTTACTACGAAAACAAAAAGGATACCTTTTATCTAAATAACATGATAAATTTCATGTTATAGGCTTTCAAAGAGTTAGAAGCATAAATATTTAATGCTCGGAATATTTTCTTTTAGTAAAACATGATTATACCTATGTTTGTGTTGTATTTTTCACCAAATAGTGTTGTAATTTATTATTTTAATACAATTCTGACATGTAGACATATGTTTTATACATATGACAGAAAAAAAAATTTACTAATAACTTTATAATACTTGAGGCTATCGTAGTGCTATGGGATAGCCTGACTGAGGTGGTTGTCTGACTGAAATGTGATGAAAAGTTCGATTCCCGCTCATGGATTTCTCTTAACTTCACGCTTTAACGGAGCGCTACGAAGTGAGAAAGAAGTAGGATGACCTATAGATAGCTACGTCCATGAAAAAATGATTAATTATATTTCATATTTTTGATTTTCGCTCTCATAATAATCTCAAATTTCAGCGTAGATTTCGCCATTTAACACACTATGTCTCCAGTTCGAGCGAATAGCGAAAAAAGTGTTTTATCACTAGGTATGTTGGTTTCCCCTGCCATGGGAAAAACCACTAACTCGATATAACAGAATTACACCTATTCCTCTAGAATATAGACAAAGTAAGTTAAATAAATCAGGTCCTAACTCGCCCCGATTTTTACAATTAATTAATGTTTGAAAATATTAATTAATATAGTTTAATATCAAGAGTGCCATAACCTTTGTTTATATCTATATTTAAAAATAAGCCTAAAAACAAAAAAAAATACATTTCTTTATTTTCCTTACATATTTCAAAGGCTTAATATTGTATAAAAAATTAAGACAAAAAGTAAGACAAGTAAAGGCTACTTGGAAATGCTAATGGCTTTAGTTATCTCTAAAATTATTCCAGTTTGTTTGATTGTTACGTTTTTGTTTCTCATAATAATATTCACGTTTGCTCCTGACGGGGTATAAGAAAGTTTTAGTTCAATTAAAATGCAAATAGCGGCTACGGCGTTGTCAGCTACGCCGTTAACTCGTTGAATAACACCGAAATTGTATTTAAGATTTATACATTTAAAGCGTTCCAATTTTTTTTTACAAAATATATATTTGTATTATAAAACATAAAATCATAAATATTATATAAATTTATAATTATTGTGACTTCATTTTGTGAGAACTACTGTGATTTTATAAGATACACCTATATTATTTATAATCATCTTTTTCAACGTTGGCTGACTATCAAACTCTAAATTGGTCATTGTTATATTTGATACGGTTTTTTATATTTGATACGTATGTATATAGTTTTATTATCTCCTTATTTTATTTACAGAAGAGAATCAGCAAGCCAGCTTCCACGATCGGCAAGTATCGACTCCATCGTAGAAGCGGCTATATGCGCCCGCCATTCGGAACCCAGTCCCATCACACTTCAATTGCCTAGAGCGGATCGTGCCTTAAGTCTTGTCTCACCTGCAGTGGGGCGAAGGACGAAATCGCAGAGAGGGCAAGCAGGTTTGTCCATTTTGATATGTAAATAAATTGAATTTATGATATTTATTAGTTTTTATCATTGCTTTATATTGTTTCTTGTTATACGCGTACAGTTTAAGTAAAAAACTCAAGTACAGTTTAAGTAAACTGCTCGTATTAGACCAATCTAATCGAAATTCATACATAATTCTAAAATACATAATTCTAAACATAATTCTACAATATATAATTCTAAAATAATCTGTCGCGGTGCAATTTCTGCTAAAATTGGTGCAGCCGATCTAGAGAATTACTGGAACAATCAGACGGCCAGTCAGACTAGTATTATAAAGAAATGTTATTTTAGTGTATGTACCTTGCTTACATACATATGCATTGAGTAAAAGTGGTTATTTTAATATCACAAACAGACAATCCAATTTCATTGTTGCAATAAACGCAATATGGCTAAAACTAAAACTAAATGTTTGGTTTTAGGCTAAAAATTACTATTTTTATGAATATATAAAAAAGCCATATTAAAAAAGCTTAAGGACATAATGAATGTGATATATGTAAATACACTATATTATATATAATACTCATTAAGCAACTACTGACATCAAAGGCTCGTTTAAATTAAACAGTAAGCACATCTTTAATCCATTTCAATTTACGTTGACCTCAGAGAAGAGCATCAATAGGGTTCGGATGCCGTTATTCCATGCCATTCATCTTTGAATGGAAGCTCGCTTTGACAAAAAATATCATTTCAACTAAATGATATTGGATAAAGAGATGAACGTGTAGTGGTTACCAATCCATTTCTTCCACTTTTTTTATTCAATTTAACGAATTTATCATGAAATAAATGTTTGTTTAGCGGTTTGTAAATATGCAGGGATGAGCTTGTGCACCTATTACTTCAATAGGTATAGTTTTAGTAAGAAAAGTTAATCAATATCATTAGTTTTCCGTTTAAATATATTGCCTTGACTTTATCTTCAGAAGATTTCGTTACATAGCCCACAATGTTGTGGAAAACGTTGTAGGTTAATCTTAGCTTTTTTTTCTTACCACGTAATATATAATTATGTGTAAGGCGGGCACGTAATATATAATTATGTGTAAGGCTGTAATTGCTTGATTTGTGCATTTTTACAATATATTTGTATTAAATATACCTTTAAATCATGTCATTTAAACGAGCAAGCACGTACTCAGGGGTAAGTTTAAGAGTCATGTCACGACTTACCCAATACAACTCTAGTGAGAATTTTAAATTATTTATATCAAATAAACTTTATTTAATTGCAATGTTAAGATCATCCATAATAGATTGAATTGGTTGGAAGAATATAACGTTTAAGGGCTTTTTGTTTAAGTTATGTTACTGATCTACTCTACTTTATTGTTAAAATATTTTTAATTTATTCTTTAAATTTTTTAACACCTTTGTATATTATTTTATATAATTACTTCGATAGTTATTTGTTTAAGCTATAGAAAGTTAAATCAAGCTAATTTTCTATATTTTCTTTGTAAAAATATTATACAAATGTTTTCTTTTAATTATGTTTATAACGATATATAATGTTGTGGAAGACTCTTTTCTGTTAAAAAACATTAAGGTGTGTGTATATAGTAAAAATGTTGATACTGAAATAAATATATATTATTTATTATATACAAATTTTAGAATAAGAGCTCTCATCAATCGCATAAATACATGATATACTGCTTAGCAATGGTGTAATTACCGAATATAAATACTTTTTTAAACTTATATCCGAAGTTAGTAACGAATTCGACGCGCAACTACAATTCAGAACTTGTAAACTACACTACGAATACAGAAACAACTTAACTGCTAACCGTATTTAAAGGAATTTCAAACAAGATGCTCTGGATCGTTGATTAATTGGTGAGAACAATCGAACTTCTACCTATATATTTGTTGATGACTTCTACTTGCGCATGGCGCACGTTGTATTAGAAATTGAACGTAT
Source organism: Dryadula phaetusa (assembly GCA_032432895.1). Lineage (NCBI taxonomy): Eukaryota > Metazoa > Arthropoda > Insecta > Lepidoptera > Nymphalidae > Dryadula > Dryadula phaetusa. Next base: position 2,723,942 of record JAOYRS010000021.1, read on the forward strand.
CCTTGAATCACTTTAAGCAATACTTGTTAATAAATAAACGCTTTTACTAATTAATATATAGTTGATACGTGCAGAAGTGCAATATGTAAGCAGACATAACTTTTTACATTTTATTTTAGTACTGTATAGTACGAGAGGAAACAAGTTATCGTTGTATATTTTAATACCAAACACCAAACTTTTGCAAATCACACCGAATCCGAACATATTAAAATAAGTTTAAAGTAATAGCGTCCTTACCTTATTAAAGAGATATTGATGTTCCTTCAATCTTTACTTTACATTCTCTATCCGTTCTTAAGGACTCTATCTGAAGAATATTAAATCAGTTGCATAGCAAAAATTGGAAAAAACTAATTTAATTTTTTTTTAAATCCAATTATGTATATAAGAGAAAGTTTTATTATCTACTTTTTGCATCTTTTAGGCGGAGACGACTTAGTAAGTAATAATCTTTTTATTGTAGATGGACGGAAAGTAGTAGAACTAGATCTTAATAATTCAAGGAAACACATATACTTTTCATATTAACATTAACCGCTTCACGCTTCCTTCCGCATAACGATGTAGTCAAATACAAGCTTGCGTAAAAGTTTTCGTTACGCACTTTCCGCCCGTTTTTAAGATATTACGTGTTTATTGAAGGAACTAAACGCCGCACTTCATCTTGCCAGAGCGAAAATCGAATAGCGTTTGTAGTCGAACATTACTTCACATCACGTTGGTCTCTAAAATAAAAATGAGAAATTTTAACACTTTCTTTATTTAATTTTCATTTTATAATAAAAAATATTTATATGAATATATGTATGTATTTTGCGGTTGTAGAGCTCCCACTTATTACTATTGATGAAAGCCTGTCATATAATTGTAGCAAAATACACAATACGATATTTAAAATTTTAATTTTAATTACAAGTTTTAATATATATTTGTGGAATGATACTCGTATATTTATTGTTTTTATTTTTGAATTAATTCGCGATATACGTATGTGAGATCTTATTTAAATTTTAAGGTTTAAATTCTTAATTGAAGTTTAAGTTTACTTTGTGAATCGTTAACTTCTTTATTGAAAGGATTAAAAGTATGGGACAGCAAGAATTTTAAAATCAAACGAGTGTTATTCATGACTGTTTAAATTTATATTATTCTTTTATAACACTCCAATCTCTCTCTATTTTATATAGTAATTTTAAGATCATAAACAAATACAAAGATAGATGACTAGAAATATACCTATTCTTAATAAAGTAAAGGCGGATTGGTTGTGTAAAAATGTTCAAATACCTTTATATTTAATATATTAATCAAGTAAAAAATAATAAGACTTCTTTAAACAAATTCAAAAGATATAATTGATGAAGATATATAGATGGAACTCCATAGCTAAAAAAAATAAAAAAATATCATATATATGTTGGCAGATCCTAATATCTATGTCTGCAAATGTATAAATTAAATATGTTTGTATATTTAAATTTAAAAAACATTAAATATAATTATTTATTTATTTTTTTTAGCTTCACGCTTTTATCCCCCATAGCAGAGACAGAAAGTACCTAGTGTCAACATACTCCGTACTTCGCTTTCCACCGAATTCGAGACATTGCGTGTTGAGTGGTGGAACTCAACGCCGCTCTTTGTCTTTACCAGAGCGAGGAAGTGAAAATAATTTAAATATAATCAATCACTCCCCCGAGTGAGGATCGAACCCACAACCGATCGCGTTTACAGTCAGACGCTGTCCTACTGCGCCTAGACCGGCCTTAAATAAATAAATTTAATATAAATTATTGATATTTAAATATCATAAGTAGTAAGTATGAGCACGTACAGCTCTTATTACTCATTTAAACAGTAACTCGGGCTTAACTGTAAATGAAAACTTTGAGCGCATCGTTTCAAATATTTCACGAGTATGCTTAAGTTAATTATGTTAAACTTAAGTTTCATACTTAAATGAATATGAAATATGGAAGTCGATGCTTGCAATACATTTTCAGGTTTACTTTATTTTAATTAATAGTACATAGGTCGTTAAAATACTCTTCCCTTTTAATTAATTAATTAATCAATTCTGTAGAATTTTGGGCTACTAGAAAATTTAAATCAGAGGTTTAATAAGAGTGATTGTACCATTAATGTAAAATATTGATATATGTATGTAAAATATTGTACCAGTACTGTAAAATACACTTAGTTATTACAATTTATTTTTCTTGTTCATAAAATTTGTTGTGAATCAACTCTGTACGAAGATTTTTACAAATTTCCTCTACTTAATGATTTGATAATTTGACATTAGAGAATGTTATTTAAAACATTTGAATTTAATTTAACACACTGCAGTTATAATGGTGTGACTACGATATGAAAAAAAATAATAAATACACGCCTACTTTACTTTCTGTAAAGTAAAATAGGATTCAGCGAGCTTTCAGCTTTTAAGAGCCATTTTATAATTGGGTTACAAATAAATCCTAATGGTCGTTTCATGGAATATGTTTTGTATATGCACATTTCACGACGTAAATTGGTGCTTAAGAAAATACTTCTAAATTGTCTTGAATGGACTAACCACCAAAGTAAAGTTGATTTGGTGTTAAAATGTATAGAATAAAATTATGTTTCATTTATATTCAAAAATATTTATATTAAAAACAAGACTTATAATAAATAGCTTTATAAGACTTTTTTTTAATTTTCATTTATTATTTATCTAGCAAACCACATAATAGATATTTTAAAGTTAAAACAACTTCAAACTTTTCCTATTTTACATAATTTTTTTCAGAATCACGACATTGTGTTTTGAGTATTGGTACTCAACACTACTCGTGGTGTTAGTTTTGTATAAATACTGCCCAAAGTTGAGATTGAATCCACAACCGTCAGGTTTATATTCGTTATCAAGCTGACTAACCATTTGAATTTAAGCAAGATTATCTAATAACTATATGAAAGTTTAAACTTATACGTTAGATATTATAAAATAACTTTTGCTCCATTATCTAACAATTCATACTTTATATTAAAAACGAATAGAGCCAGCTGTAGCAGCGACATGTGTAGTTGAGATTATTTTAGTGGTAGCATTAATTCTTACAATTTGCTTAACGTTTTATAATACAGATTGACTTTATATATTTATATGGATTCTATATTGTGAAAAATGAGCAGACTTATTACCATATCCTCGTGTTGGCAATTTTCCTATTCTTCATCAAAATAGTACTAGATTGCGATACCATATATGACACACGTTGTGCCTACTAGATTTAGTTATATATTTAAACATTTTTCCTTCTCTGTTAGATTGATTTGAATCTACGACCATCTCATTTGATGTACTCGTATAATCTTATCAGAATCAACAGAGATCCTTGAAAGTAATAAAATTTGTAGCTAACTTTGAATAATTTACTTTTTTAAGAAAAAGTTTAAAAAAGCTATAAAATTATGAGATGTTTCGTTATCAAAACCTTTAAGTATATACAATGTATCTAGATTTCCTTACCTTTAGTTTTGTTATCTAAATACTAGACCAAAATTCAAATATCTAAATCTCTAAGAAAATAAATTCTTACATTACATATAAAAGTTGTTTGGTATTAAATAAGCAGTTTTCTCTCAAAATAGAACTTAAATATTCAGTGACGGAAATGCTCTTGGAATACATGCTTATAAAGCCATTTTCCTATTGGCATCCACGTTTTAGATTAAAGTTTACGTTTTGATTCATTTTCGCTCGCCGCGAGTTAGTTTATAAAATTAATTTGTTGTTTTTATTTTATTTAATTTAGTAGATTTTATTTTGTACTTTCCTTCGCCATGCTTTTCTTTTATATATTTTTATTTCTCCGCGCGTCATTGATTTTGTAACTCTACACGCAAAAGTCTTTTGGGCTAAAAAAACAACAGAATATTTCACTAGGTTGCCTCTGACCACACGTAAAACTAAAAAGACAACCTTTCCTATAAATACACTTCATTCGTGTATAAATATCTACCTACTTACTATTAAGTGTTATTATATATTTAAAAGGAAATCCAAATAATTTTTCAACTACTTTTGATACTAACCGTATAAAAATGAAATTGTAAGAGTTGCTGACAATAACCCTTGCGCAACCACATTATCCAAACCGTTTACAAGATTTGCTCTTACAAACGAACGAATGCTTAAAAACATTCTCTACAGTTTACGAAACACACAAAACTTAACTTTACGTAAAAGTTTTGAATCAAATCCCAGGATCAGAGCGTTCAGTTCTAGTTATTTGTTACTGATCAATTCAAATATTTTACTGGTCAACTCCAGCTAAGTTAGCCCTCTATTTCTAGCTAGCCTTTGGGAAATACAGGCATGGAACTAAAACGGATACTTTTGATGTTAATGGAATTAAATCAGACCAAAAGAAACCCTTCTTACAATGACTCGTTAAAAACTAAGAATTAGTATCTACTAATATTCGGAATTTAAAGTAAAAATTTCCATGGACCTTTTCAACATATATGAAACATTTTTTCCATAGAAAAAAAAAGAAGTAAAATACATATAACAAGAAAATAAAGAATGAATGAAGATGTTAATAAAAAGATAAATATTTTTTTCTACTTTCGTTTAATTACTCACACTGTATCATTACTGTTCCCGTCACTTTCCATTTATTAAGGATATTTTACTACATCAATGTAATTTCTTGACTGTAGCAAAACCCAACAAAATACTTGTAATCTAAAGAAACAGAGAAAACACTTACATTACAAATATAAAATTTCCTAATAACGGGACTTGAACCTGTAACTATTACGCTCAAGCAACAAATTTCTAGTGAAGATATTTTAATATGATTTGTTAATAAAACCAGATTCCACCCAGCGCAGTACTTTTGAAACTCAAACCCGCCGTAACTTCATTGTGCAAGTGGAGCAAATCAAGTTATCACTTAGCAATATGGAGTCATTTCCGTCTGCTCTGCTAGTGTTAAAGGGAATGGATTTTTTTTGTATCTCTTTAGCTGACTTATATCTAATTAACCATAGAAGATTACTAATAGTTTAAACTGTTAAATTAGAAATGATTTAAATCCTCTTCAATTTTATTTTCCTATAAACATATAGCATTTTTTAATGAAATAATAATGTTTAAGCTTGAAGGTTAAATAGCTATTGTCTATGTAGTAATATTAAGTAAAATTTTAATAATTATAATCCTTGTACGTCAATAATAAATGCAAGAGGAATTTGCAACTCCTTTTTACGGAAATAATAAGGAAAGAGATAACTATAAATTTTTGTAAAGTTAAAACTGCGTCAAAATATTACAGACACAATCAATAGTTTAACATTTTTTTAGCTTCATGGTAACTTGTGTCAAGACACTCCAAACGCCGCTTTTCACTGATTTAAGATATTGCATACTGACTCCATGCCGCACTTTGTCTCACTAGATCGAGTAAATTAAAATAATTTAAATATAACCATTTCTCCGAGATGCAATCGGACTTACAATCGATCACGTTTACAGTCAGAAACTGTCCCACTGCATCACGACCAGCCTCAATTAGTTTAAAATATTGACACTTTTATACAAAGTGACATATCTGTTTTATAAGTATTGCTATAGATAAAAGCCTAATTTATTAAGGCCAGTCGTGGCGCGATGGGACAGCGTCTGACTATAAACTCGATCGGTTGTGGGTTCGATCCCCACTCGAAGGAGTGATTATATTTTAATTATTTTCCTCTTCCTTTAATTATCTTCCTCTCTCCGGTAAAGACAAAGTGCGGCGTTGAATTTCACCACTCAACACGCAATGTCTCGAATTCGGTGGAAAGCTAAGTACGGAGTGTCTTGACACTAGGTGCTTTCTGTCCTTACGTAGATTGTAAAAATAAAGATTTCGTATAATTATATATGTATAAATTATCTATTTATATATAATTATAGCTTTCGTATATTTATATTTGTAATATTATCCATTTTAGTTTTATTAAACTTAAAACATTCACTCCATTAGAATAAATATATAATATCTTATAACTTGTACTAACAAAGACAATTTGCCCCGTAAGCGTAGACAAGTAAAGGAAGATCCAAGCTCTAGTGGAAATGTTAAATTTAACTGATTATTTTGTTATTTAACATCATAGCTTAATGTTTTCAACTTTTATTTTTAATTGTTAATATTTTTTTTATTTCTCACCGTATCAACTGTGATAGCTTCCACCATTTACAATTTATTAATCAGAATCAATGCCGTGTTTGTAAAACATTGTACCGTTTTATCCAAATTATTGTAACAATAAGTTTAATGATGTTCACTTATAAAGAATAAAATGCTCTATAAATAATCGTCATTAACATTTTCGTCCAAAAATATATGTACTCTATTACATAAATAACCATACTACTTGTTGTATTATACGGAAACCTACAACCTGTTACAAGTTTTAAATGTGAACAAAATAATTACAGAAATTAAAAGCACAAGGCTATGAGTTTTACATAATAAGCTTAAAGTTAAAGTCAACTTAGTTTATAGCTAATTGGCGCTTTGTTAACGTTTTGCTCGTATTCAAATAATTCTCGTTTAATACGCTACTCGCTATACGTAAAAGTTTATACTAAAACAAAAAAAACGTATATATATTAAAGTAGTAATTCATTTGTTTTCTACTATCAATGCTTTTATGTTTTTAATATAAATAAAACACTTCAGTTCACAATAAGTATTGTATTAGCTAGGTAGTTGAACTAATGTTGTCATACATATTAACTTACTTAAATTAATTTTATTTTATTACCGAAGCAAATAAGAACCTCTAAGCTAAAATTTAACAATCTATTTACTACTACTAAATGCCTCGTTCGTGCATTGACAACGCGTTACCATAACAACGCGTATGTCACTTTATATAAACGTGTATGTCAACTATATGGTAGTGCGTATTACATTTATTTTATTAATTGAATATATTTTTATGCATATTTAAAAAAAATGCTTTCTCCACTCCTCTATATAAACTATAACTGTGCCAAATTCCATAATCGTATTTCAATAGATAATGTATATATAACAATACTACTATAATGCATATATATGATACTCTTTAACCACTGAGATATTTATTTTAACTATATATAAGTAAACATTTTTGAAAAAACGTATAAAAATTTGAACGCAACGGGAAAAAATTTTTTATACGTTTTTTCAAAAATGTTTTCTAATCCTAAGTGTGGAATAACACTTTAAAAATAGTAAATATATATATAAGTATACAAATCGCGGAACAATTATCTTTTATATGAAATTCGGGATAGCTAAATTCCAATTCTTAAGTATTCTTATTCCATTTAAATGTAAATGTGGGGCTAGAGCTTTTCCTATTACAAATCGAAAGGTGACCTAGATTAGTGTCGCATCGCTTTTTCCACATTTCCAAAGTAAATTCCAAGATTTGTGGCTTTCAAAGCCACCTATTTTATAAATACAAAAAGCTTAAATAACTTTTTTTAAAATTATTGTTAACACTGTACGTACACAGGTCCATACCTTTTGTTACATTGATTATTTTCGTTATTATTTTAAATTATTTAATTTAACTTATAAGACTCATAGAGACGCTGCTGTCTCTATGAGTTCCTCAAGAGAGTCCAGGATTTATAGTTAGTTGCCTACTTAGTTCCTAACCTAAAGTTTTAATTAACTACTACATATATGTCAAATTTATAACGTAACATATACTGATACACACATACACACACATGCATTATGTTGTTTTATATTTTATACACTAAATCTACAATTTTCTCTTTTTTTTCAAGGAATGATAAGGACAGGATGTAGATGGCATCATCGCTATGACAAAAGATATGGCCGCTTTGTTCCTATTTTTAAAGGGCCATTTTTAAATTATATTCCACAAAGCCTTTTATCTTTGCCTCCCTTACTTTTTGTATCAGCCTTTTAGTCGCATCGTCCTCACCACGACTGTAATAGATAAAACTACTGGTGTGGCGCGTTATGGCGACGACTGCGTGTGAGACAGTGTCGTGCAGCTGTTTAGTTTCCTCGCCATTCAACTTCACAAAACCTACTGTAGCTTTATAAGCCGCCACATAACTACCTTTCATGGCGCCTCTGATGGTTTGTTATATATCGGGGCTTCTGCCTCATTAAGCCTAACATCAAGGATCAAATATCCACGCCGGAAGGTAAGCATTATTTCCTCACAAGTCTTAAAGTTTAGTTGTTAAGTAGCCTTCAGGACTGCAAAAAATCCGAGGAATACGTTTTTATAGTGGTCTTTTAGCCCTGTGACCGGTATTAGGTCAGGTGGCTCTACCTGATTCAATGCCGCTCTGGTTAGCCTGGGCTGAAATTGAGCAGAACTCCTTGTGAACTCTTTTACCGACACTGCCTGTCGGTTTCCAAACGAAGTTTCTCCCTTTTCCAACAGATTTCCCACAACGGATATAAAAGTAATGAACATGATGTGGTGATTGAACCATTCCATTCTGTGTCAATATGCTTGGCTTGTCTCTCTGCTGCCTTCCGTTCACAGCGCTGTGAGCCACTTACAATGGTGCTTACAAGAGTTGTTACGGGAGTTCCCAACTGGACACTAGATTTTTTTACCTTTAAATAACTAAGATCTTTCCTTCTATCCGCATTCGCTAAGATCTCGTACTGTTCTGAGACCTTTATATATCTCCTAGACGGTCTGCCACTTCTCCTCTGTCGTAAATAGTGCCTACGCTTATCACACGTGCGCCTTGTCCCACAATTTCACTTAACTTCAAAAGCATCTCTAGAGCTAACATGAAGGGCGTCTCGCCATAACCGCCGAGAAGTATGATGGACTTGTTCTTTAATTTCACTACTCAACAGGTGATGTCTCCAACCTTCCTACTGGGCAACGCTTCATATGATTTGCGTCGTACTGCCGTTTTTTTTGTGCTCCCATTCAGCAGACTGGCAAGACCAGGTGAAACTGCGGCAAATTTATTATTTCTACGCATACAGAAATTTATATTTTATATATATTTTAATTTTATATATTTTTTATATATTTATATATATTTTATATATATCATATATATTTTTCAGTACTATCATCCATGAATAGTGCCACTCTTTTGATTCTCAGTCCTGGCTTGCCCATTTCTGTCTGCGGTATTTTAATTTGTTTTGCGTATAGTTACATATCTCAGCGGTTATGCGTATAAAATCTGGATTGTTCCCCTTGAGCTGATTTTGAGTAGAGAGTATGGGAGTCTCCTAGCTTCTTAGTACTATTTCTAATAGATTCGATGCGCAAAGCGCTTTCAGTGTAATCAAGGAGCACGTCCCGAGAGTACGTATCTGCTAATATATTTGGTAAATCATTCTCGGTCAGCAATCTCCCAACTCTTGCCTCAAGTTCGAATTGGTCAGCAGTAAATCTTGGTCACTCCAGTAGTATGAGCCACACTGATTCTGTTATGTTATCATCGCATTCGCTTGCCGAACTTTCAATTTAAATCTGTGCAGATATTCTGCTATACCTCCATGACCCGTTAGCATTGGTACATGTTATGGAGTAAACTCTGTTGTTCTCATTATTTTGTAAGCTACTTCCATATCTTGCAGGAATTTCTTGGTGACTGCTCTCGTCTGAGATGGTTCATGCCATATACTAATGGATATATTATTGAACAGTGTTTGTTAGTGCTGCTTCTTTGGCTAGTTCATCGGCACGCTTAACGAGCGTTAAGCTTAACGAGCTTACAATTATATAATTTGTGGTAACTGAGAGAAAGTCGTATTCATTATGATTTTAGTTCTTTTTAAGTACCCTTTTTAAGCTACTTTCGAACTTATAATGACTACTTAACTGACTAAAGCGACAATTATGCGTATATTACATACATACGTACCTTAGAAACCCTTTATAGATACATAAATGTATGTCAAACTCGTGGTAACATGTAAAACAATTTAGTAATAAATATTTAATATTAAAATTAGACGAAATAGTAAACCCTAGGACTAAACCACGTTTATAATAATAAAAGAAAAACATTTCAACATTTTATTAAACAAAATAATAAATAAGACATTTTTTATCTGTATCGTGTACATCTACATTATTACAATTATACACATTCTCCCTAACCACAGAGATATTTATTTCAAGTAGATAAACAGTATGTATACTGTTTATTTTATTGGACAAAGGATTGAATTTTCATTAAACATAAAATAAATACATGTTTTTATTTATTTCTTTTGAAATATTTTGTGACCTGATTTTCCAGTATGCACAATATTTCTTTCTTGCTGGAACTGATCATACGGCAAATTGATGTCAATGATTCACTTGAAACTGTTCTTAATAAAGCGCCAATTCTCCTCTTAAATTGAACGTTGTCGTGGCTTGCTAATTTATTTTACTTACACATACCCTGGAGTCACTCGAGTCGCATTGATCTCTAAATAAATATCATGTTTTACAAACTCTTTTAAAACACTTCACTGATCTATCTTCAGTATAAGTATCTTCTAAATTTGAATATACAGCTAAAGATAGGTTATATTATTTAAGATTATTTTATTCTATTGGACACCTTTTCTGTACCTTTGCTACCTATTACATATTTTTTTAATTTTACCTTTATTCGACCTTACATACATCCTTTTAATTTTCCAATATTTTTTAAAATTAAACAAAGAAACTTTATTATAATACGTTATATTATTTATAATTATAATAACAATTAATTATTTTCCTTTCCACTTGAACTATGTTTACAACTGCTTCTTTTCCATCTTCCATCTGTTTAGGATAGTGGTGATACCCAATGACAGAATCAAACGCAATAATTTTTATTTTAACCAACAATTACGCGAATCGATTCGCTACTTGTAACCGATGTCAAAATTTATCTTATTAATTCCGAACGACTTAATAGATAGCCTACGATACTATTTGAATTCGCTTGTTAACCACTACCCCTCACTACTAATCTGTGATTGATTAATATTCCGAATTGCTTATCTTGTACGTAGGTATGTTGTCTTATAGTGTTGTCTTATAGTGTTGTCTTATAGTGTTGTCTTATAGTGTTGTCTTATAGTGTTACTTTATAATGTTATGTGTAAAAACCTGTGTTTTCGGTCAAGACACTTTATTCTCCGCTTTACTCTTCCATTTGACTACTACGTGTTGAGTGGTGGATAACGCTGCGTTTTGACCTACCAAAGCGGAAAAAATTAAAATATTTTTTTATTATTATTACCCCGTGTGGGAATCAAACCCACAACCAATTTCAATTAGTCAGACATTTAAAATACTTTAAAAGTAATAATTTTGTTGAAGAAAATCTATACAGACGTAATAAAAACAAAAAAAACTGGTTTCAACACAAACGAACGAATTATAATTTTAATATCAAAATAATCAATATTCCTTAAACGAAAAAAATAGAACGACATCCCGTTTTATAATTACAAAAAAACCAGTTTATAGAACACAGTTACATGGCCGTAGTCTGGTGACCATTTATTCCAAGCATTCAGTGCTGTTAGAGATATCCAGTTTGACTTCATTATTTACACTTCTAGACTGAATGAACGTCAATAGTATTAGTATATTGTAATTAATTAAATACATAATATGATACCGAGTGGAAAAAAATATAGAATAGGGCACTATAACTTTATAAACAACTATATTTTTATGTACGAAAATTTGTACGCAGGCGTAGGAATCAAACCTGCTACTGTAGGATACCGTTCAAGCGTCTCTTAGGTTTTTATATCATGTTTATATAAAAAATTAAACGATCCTTCAATTAGTACTCACCATCCAAAATGATATTTATAGTTTCGATAGGTAGGGTCTTGAAAATATTTTAAATATACCCCTACTTGTGATGAAAGGTCTTGTAAACAACTTAACAAAAATATAAATAATGGCATTATTATATAAATTTTACAAAGACAGATTAACAAGACGAGTGAGCATTATATTCAATTGGTACTTAATGTTTTATAATATTAATTTTATCCTAATCTATTATATATATAATTATTTTTAAAGATAAGATAATCATTAAAAAACTAACGTAAGTAATCAATTCACAAAACAACGAACAATCTTGTCTTGCCCATTTAAGTATACTCGTTATATTACTTCAAAAACGTAATATTTACTAGTCACTACCTGCTATGAATACAAAGGCACAATAAGGTCCACAAAACTACGTACATTATAAGTAATCAGAGTCAACCCACAAAGTGCATCAACACATAGCTATGTAGAGCTTTTAAGGCTCTATATATCTATCCCTTTCACGCGTATTATCCAAATAAACTTTGTCTCTCTCTATCCATGGCGACAGCTAGCGGTCAGTAGTTAAACTAAATGACAGTTGCGCACACGCATGTCTTTGTATTGTATTCGCTAGCGTTTATTTAGCTTGTATTTCGTAATTTTATACGAAAAGTAATATTCAGAGGACGTTGTACGATATGTTATTATTATTTTATACTGAATTCTCTAGTGTGTGTGATAAAAATGAGTGTTTGTGTCAGTAAATGAATGTTCGCGGTGTTGTTGACATATCTGGTTTATTGACTTGGAGCCCGAAGAACAGAATCAAGATAAAGCTAAAACGTATGTAACTTTGTGCTATACCGTGTAAATAATTTTTGTTTGTACACCTAAGCTTTGAACTATTTATTAAATTGGGCAGAAACAATTCATATTATTTACAAATGCAGTCATTCTTCTTTGATGTAATATATTCTCAATATTTTGATTTTCCTTTGAACAATTTCTAAAATGGAATATATATGCAACGTATATTGATAATAATACACATATTTTATCAAAATCAATACAAATACAATTGTAATAGCTCCTAAAATACCCAGCTTTAGTTTCGTGAAATACTTCAAATAATTAGTATTCATCGTACACCTTTTGATAATCAATTTAGGTCGCTTAAATTGATTTTAAATTATAGAGGACGTCTTTTGAAATATTATAATGATTTAATATTAATAAGCAAAATAATTTTAAATTTTTACGTTTACTGTGTCATACTTTGCATTTTATTGTTCTTTTTTTTAAACCTATGTACTATTTGATCAATGTACAATAAAGTTTTTAATTAACTAACTAACTTACTAACTTTTTTAAGAAGTACGCAAAAATAAATTACGTATACCGAAATTTAAGATATTTTCGGTGTAGATATTAAAATATTTTTAATGAATTAACAGTGTTTTAAGGCTTTTAGCGCGTAGCGTAGGAGTTATTAAAATTGCTTGACAAGGAAGGTAAAAATTTAATATACATTGTGACCTCCTAAATTTGTAATAATCATTTTTTTTAGATTACTTATTTTTCTTACCGGCACTGTGCTATTAAAAATACTAGGCCTTTTACAGTTTACAAAGAGAAAACAGCGAATAAGAATATATATTTACTATTGGCTTTATTTAAAATATTATTTATTTAAAATATATTTCAAACTTACACACTACTAAATAATCTATTTTTCTTTATAATTTTATATTCAAAATAAGCAGTGAAATACTGACAAGTCCCAATTGTACTACGGTGACGTCAAATAGATTAATAATTAATTGAAAATTGAAACTGGCAAGATCAATTTTATGAATATAACATTGAGTTTAGTAATTCGTAAATAAATTAAATTATTATAGCTCTTTAACAGCATTAACAGCAAAATAACATCATTTTCTTTATAAAAATGTTCTGTAATTTTATAGCAATCATAAAATATTTATACAAAAGACCTCGCAAATTAAATTTAAAAAATATAATTTTACAAACACAATTGTATAGAGATGAAAAGGTGTTTGTAAAAACTCATGGATGATGAAAGTGACTCTATGGCTTAGTTATGAGTAGAAATCTGTAATAATTATTGATTACAATTGAATTGTAATCATATTCTACTATTATTACTTTTTTTACCGAACAAGACAATAATGTTGTCTCTGTTTACCATTGAGGTTGGCTGGAATACTCATTGACGCGTAAAATTCGCGTTGCCTTAGCAACGGGTGTGTACTTTACACAAAGATGTATTTCTAGCTCATAATCATTTCTAGTTCTAATTAAAAACTTTATTACTTTATTTCATTACAGTCGCCCTTAACCTCAACAAAGGATAGTTGGTACTTCGTCTCATATGTACATAATTATATCATATACATTATATCATACACGCCTACATAGATTTTGTGTTAATCAAATTTTAACTGACGATTTAAGACTGCTAGATAAAAACACTATTAACTACTCTTAATAAGTATTCGCGGTCAATGCCGTGAAAACAAGTTACGTTACATAATATAAGATTATATTTGCATTGCAAATGCATATCCATATGCATTTCGCTAACAGACCGCGACTGTAGACAATATGAAATACTGTATTAAGAATTTTACCTTAATCATAACTAAATAATTCATAATATTCGATAAATTAGTTCTCTCCGGTTATCATAATAGCTGTAGTGTTATTTATGTATTTTTTAGCTTCACGTCTTCATAACAGGATAGACAGAAAATACCTAGTGTCAAGACACTCCGTGCTTCGTTTTCCATCAAATCCGAAACATTACGCATTGAGTAGCCTCAATAAAAAATATGATAATTTTAAATTGTTTCACTGTGTTTTACTATTGTTTTTTTGATTGAAAATATATAACATTTAAAATTATAAACACTAGTACCTCATTGTTGTGTAAAATACGTGTAATCTTAGCATCTTGTACACATTATCAATACATATTATACAGTAAAGTCCCTCTATTTTCCTTGTCTGTATGTATGCGCTAATCTTGGAAAGTTGTGAACAGATTTTGTTCCTGTTTGAAATTTTAGATTGAAGGATTTCTGAGGAAGGTTTATGTCTATAATTTATCAACATCGTACCTATATTTATCGAGATATGTCAAATATGGTTTGAAATGCCGTTTTTCGGGTACGCCTTCTACACCGTTTAATGTAAGTGAAAGTAACCTATGAAAAAAATGTAGCCCTTAAATGACCTACAAAAAAACCGCGAGGGTATATATTTATCTTCTAAAGATATTTAATAGTGACCATTATTATCTTTAAAATATTGTTTAAAAACAACTGGCTTTTTGCGAAGCGGTTGTAAGCAATATCTTGTCAGTCTATATCTAAATAAACACGTTAATCACCAAGCAGATGTATATAAATTAAGTTCATGTCTTAGGAGTCCGCGCAACAAAAAATAATCGCCTCCGTAATTTGTGCTTTTGGATGGCTTGAATTACGTAACCGTATTTGAAAATGGTTTTAAAAACTTTACATAATTTTCCTTATTTTCCTTTACGTTTAACCCTTTTTAAAATACAATACGTTTGAGAAAAAAAATATTAAAATAAGACAAGTAAATTAAAACTTAAAGAGTTTTTGTCTGTTGAAATAAACTCAAAGTTTAAGAAGTTTTTTACATATAAAATAAATACTTAAATTAAAAATATTAAATATTTTGTAATATTTGCATATCATTAATTCAAGTTATGGGTACAATTCATTACAAACCACAACTACTTTAAGGATCTATATTTTATAAGTATCTAATTTCACCTTTACACTATGAATTTTCAAACCTGTAGGTACAATGTACAAGTATACAAACGTCAGCATTTGTCGGCGACACTGTGTCTTGCATTCTAACCGAGTGTGCATTCCTTGTTCAGGCTTAGGTGCTTAAAACAATACCGTATTCTCAACGTCATTCACAATAAATAAACTACGTTTAAAATGTTATATTTTTAGTTTCACATTATCCTTGAGCTGCTGAAAAATATCTGACATAAAGATTACGTGGAAGTAATAGATGTGAATTTGATTCCCACTGAGAACAATATTAGTATATATTTAAAAATATATATAAATAAGTTTCAATGATACACTTAGACAAAGTGTAGCGTTATGTTCCACCACCCAACCCGCTGTATCTACAAAATTCTTTTGAAAATAAAGAACAGAACATATTTATTATCATGAAGTGTAGTAACTGAAATTAGCAAAATATACAAACAAATTAAGTTAAATTAAGTTATTATGCTTCAGGACCTTTTGACTATAAGAATATATATACATATATTATCTGGATTAGTAACTTATTGTTCTCACTATATTTTTTTTATATTAATGTTATTTATATTTCTAAGTATATTAAAGTATTACACTATTTAAATTTCCTTCAAGCAAGTAAGTATTAAACTAGGTTAATTAAGAAAATCAGTTAGTTACGGTCATCAAATCATATATTAAATTGCACTATACCCTATTATTAACTTGATACTAAGTGAGTATTTGAAACCTCGTCAGCTGCTACTTGCACAATGAACGCCTTAACGCTCTACATATCACAGAAGTTATGTCCGAATATATAATTGAAGGTAAGTATTGCAACAAACGTATGATTTTTTTTATACATAACCGTAAGATATGAATTGTTCATGACATAAAAAGTATTGAAACTTTAGAAATATGTCATTTAAAAAATATTATTATTTTCCTTATTACATTAATGACAATATAATTGAAAAGTTAAATGTAGTTAAAGCTTAAAACTAACATTAAACGATACTATTTTTTTCACGATGCATACCTCCATATTCTATTCCTTCTCATTAAAATAACGCTTTCATACTATTCAAAGAAGTTCAAACCATATTGTTAATATTTACTTTTTGTTAAATTACGTAATAGCATATATTATGAACATTCTTTTTTTAAATGAATCTGTTTATACTTTAGAAAATAAATAAAATTGCCAGTACATTGTGAGGCAGACTCAATTTTTTTTAATTTAATAAAATATATTTTTTAATAAATTAAACGGATAAATCGAACACTTTACAGTAGCCCGTGGTGGTGTGGTCACAGGTAGACAGTCTACCTGTGTCCATAGTAAAGTGTTCGAAACGTCAGGTGTCCAAAAATTTATTTACGAATACCAAGATATACGCGATTAATCCATTTAAAATAGTTTCATTTAAAATGTGTAAAAATCGCGAAAATCAAAGATCTCATTAAAATAATCTTTGAAGATACTTGTGACTGTCAAACGTTGTTATAACAAATTAAAATATCAAATACACATTTTTGAAAAAATGTATCTCTAGTCTAATTCTAAGTGTGGAATAAACTATCAAAAATTATCCTAAATTTAATAAATATATATATAGGGCCGGTCGTGGTACAGTGGCACAGCATCCGACTGTATATGCGATCGCTTGTGGGTTCGATTCCTGCCCGAAGGAGTAATTATATTTAAATTATTTTCGTTTCCACGCCCTTATAAGACAAAGCGAGGCGTTGAGTTCCACCACTCAAAACGCAATGTCTCGAATAATTTGGAAAGCGAAATACGGAGTGACTTAACACTAGGTACTTTCTTTCTATCCCAAAATCCTGAAGCCGAATTTGCTCGAATAAATAAATAAATACTAAAAGCATATAGCAAATAAGGAGACATATGCTTACTTAGCACCACTGACCAAAGGTCTGAACCAAAACAATATAAAGTTTCAATATAAAACTTGTAACGTTAGAACTGTAACATTAGACTAAAATCAAGGCCAAACAACAAGCAATAAATATCTGTTACAGTTATGGCGATTGACATACTAAGAGTTGTTGAGTTAAGAATTTATCATTATCCACTACACCACATGTACTACAATTAGGTGTTGGTGACTTTGTCCTCTAATATTTAAAATGATTCAGTGAAATGAGCTCAGACCGAAGTTATCTTCTTATATATAAGAAAAAAAATTTTCTTATTAGCTTGAAACATTATAAAATAAAGAACTTCTTAATTATTATTTCTTTATATAATCGATTTGTTAGGCTTGTAGTAAAAATGTTAACATTTTATTAATTTAATTATTTTTGTCAGTCAATATACAATGTGTCTGTACATCCAGTTACTGTCATACGAGTTTTCAGCTTTGAACTTTATTAAAAGTTAAAACTACGAAGTATGTACGTACATCCCACATTTTACTTATTTATTAGAAAGAAATACGAGAAGTTATGTTACATCATTTTTGGTTTTATATAAAAAATTCCCAGAAGGAAGTATCTTATAAACAGCGCTCCAATACAGTACGATTCGTACGTACGTATTGTCTGGGATTGATTCCTTTACCCAAATGTCATTAAAATAACTAAAAAGTCTGTCCTTGCATAGCCCAATTGAACACACACACATATATATATATGTGTGTATGCATATATATATTTATTCAATTGGGTGCTTATCACCAATCGGGGACGCTTTATGTGTGTGTGTCTTCATTTGACCACCCGTAATGATCCGATCGTTGAGTGCCGAAACATAACGCCGCGTTTTTGTATTAAATGTAAATGAATTTTGGTGTGGTAATTTCTTATAGCCTTGATGTACATATTGAATAGTTCATATCCCAATATTCGATGCTGATTTCGTTAAAAAATAAAAAAAATTAAAACAAAAAATTATATAGATATGAATGTTATTTCTATGGCAATAGCTACAGATTTTTTATCACTGGTCAATGCTATTTACGCAGACTGTTCATGCACAACGCAGACTTGCTTTATGGACGGATACTGTGGGATTCATCAGATCTAGCTGATACTATTCACTAAATCTCAGCGGAAACCATGTAAATGGAACGCCACAGGATCGCTTGCGCACGCCACTATGACGCCCCGGTGTTTAAACCACCGGGGCTGGGCCACCTTCGCGTTCTGGGCGCTCCAGGGTTTCTCCTACAGCACCCGCAGTCTCAATGACTGAGGGAGGATGATCATGATTATCTCGTAATATTTTAGATAATTTTATGCTAATATTCTATGTAGTTTCCGTTTAAAAAATAAAAAACTGACTGTCAAAATCTACTCTCTTTCATTTTATCTATATAGAATTAATTTAAATTTATATGTTCGGTTCTTATAATATTTTAACAATCACTAATATATGTTATACATATTATTAGATGACTATGTGAAACTATATGGTGGTTTCCTATGTATGTAAAGCAATCTACCTAATTTACTGGCGCACGTATTAAGAGTTGCAATTTGGTATATAGAGAAATTTTACACAAACTACAATTTTTTAATTGTGTCATGCATCAAAATTTTCTATTGATTGAGATATAAAATATCAAAATTATTAAATGCCATAATATTTTATGTTTTCAATATTGCGCCTTCATTAAGTCGCGGACGATATCTAGTACTATTAGATCAACTGAACATGAACTTCTTTCTTCCGATTGGGAAACTAACTCGCATACAAAAGCAAATGTTTAATACTTCGCGGCTGTGCCAAAATTACTTTAAATGTGCATTAGATTACATTTAGTTTAAAATGTGAGCTGGCTGTTCAACTACCCTGTTACAGTTATGTAGCTCATAAAACTAAATAGCTTGTTAAAATAATTAATTACGAAACGAAATGGTTCGGTACGTTTATATCGGCGCGCCCTTAAATCAATCCTGGTTGATTTTGTATCTGTATTCAATTTGTGAACAAGCAACACTGACATTCAAATATTTATCGCCTTACAACAGAAAATTTATAGACTTGGAAACATTTGATAAAATTTCGAAAACACTTAACTATTTTCTACGCATTTTGTGTAACGAATACCAAAGTATATATAATATATATATATATATATATATATATATATATATATATATATATATATATATATATATATATATATAGTATATATATACGGTAGACCTGTTAAATTCTTGTGTTTTAAATCTGTTCAGTACCATTTTTACCTAAAACGTTTAACAACCTTGAGATTATAACTTAAAAAAAATCACTTTAAGAACATAATTAAAAATAATATTTTATTTTCATCGCTCTTTTATAATATTGCTGGGATAGACCGTGAGGAGATTCAATTCCTACACGTTTACTCGCTTAGTTCATAAATTCCAAGTGCTTTTTTAATTATAATTTTCTTTCTTTGGTATTTGGTTGAAGATATTTTAAAATTAATTATTACATTAATTTTTTTAATAAATATGTGATAAATTATTACATAGCACTAGTACATACTTAAATATTATCTGTGATCATGCAACTATCCCTTTGACAGACATATGCCGATCCTCTGCACCACGATGGACTCAAAATATCATGCAAATAATAAATAATAAACATTGTTCAATTACTTCACCGTACTTCCTAACAACATTCAGACAATACAGTGGTCTTTTTTATTTATCATTTGCATCGAAATCAAGTTACATTTGACATCGCTATATGTGGCGAAAATGGCCGCTTTCTCCACGTAATGCGATTTTTGGGTCACCTAACTGTTAAATTGTTGCACGCCTACTAATATTCCAATACGTGATACGTATAACGGCCTATTACTATGTATAAGATATGATAATACTAAAGTTTTAAATATAGATCAATATTTATATGAAGATCTTTTTCAGTTCACTAGTCATATTGAATATACTGAATTATTAAAAAACAATAAAATTCAAGCAGCATTTCGTTTATTGAGAATTGCTCACTATTGAATTTTAACTTTCTTAGTATTTTTAAATATTCTACCATGCTTTTGTAATCTATTTTATTACTTTTACTCATTCTTCGCTATTGAATAACAACATATATATATTTTCTTTATTAATTTCTTATTTTAAGAAGTGTTTCTTATGTACCAGTATAACGACCGAAACAACTTAAGCTAGTAGAGTCAAGAATATCCTATGTGCATCGTGATGATATCTTAATTTAGTTTATTATATTAATTCCTGCCCAATTACATATACCATATATGTAAGTGTATATGGACTTGGAGAAACATTGTAATACAGGCTAGCGCATCCTTAAATACTCTAATTGATTCTGATCAAACTGAATATTGTTTAATTACAAAAAAGTCAAATTGCAATAATAAATAATTGAAAATTTACTTACACACGACACAGAAGCGAAGAATTTGTCTTGTTCATAATCAAATGATAGTCCAGCTTCCAAGTTCTTCTTGTTCAGAATGATAAAAAATATTTTTCTTTAATTACTACGTACTTTCAGTCATCCTTTTCGACAAGAACAAAGCTTTACATCTCAAAAAAAACTTTTAGTAGAAATGGTGTTTTTTGTTCCGATATACAATTCAATACGTTCAATGTGGACTTTCACGTTTATTTATGAAAGTGAACATAAGTAAGAACTTTTAATTCTTTTCAAATTATCATAATTATCATTGAGGCTGGTCGTGGCACAGTGAGACAGAGACTGACTGTAAACGCGATCGGTTGTGGGTTCGATCCCCACTCGGGTGGATGATTATATTTAAAATTATTTTCACATCCTCGCTATTGTAAAACAAAGTGCGGCGTTGAGTTCCACCACTCAACACGCAATGTCTCAAATTCGTCGGATAGCGTAGTACGGAATAGGTACTTTCTGTCTACCCTGCTATTGGGGATAAAAGCGTGAAGCTACAAAATATCATACCTATATTGAAATGAGACTCTTATTTTTGACCAAGTTTGTTTAGACTACTCTATGTAAACATGTCAAATTGCCATGTTCGTGTCTCTAATAACATAGTAGGAAATAACTTTCGGAGTTTAATTGAGTTGACCAGTAAAGAGTTTCACTTTGACCACCTTAATAAGAAAACTAAATGGATGTATAAATAAATCAATGATATCTTGCCGGTTATGATGATAAAATTATATTCGGAGTCTCAACTCCCGAAGCCAAGCACCGTTACTAATTTCAATTACCACTGAACCATGTAATCTATGTACATATAGAATTTGTACGAAAAATCCAATTATTTTATTGGATTTTTATCGAGATCGACGACCGCCGCTGCTTAGTGTAGCGTTATTAATTTGAAATCCTGGGTTCTATTGTATTTGATCTGGAAAGTTACGAGTTCGATAAACCCTAGAAAAACTTTGGTAATATTTTTCCCTATTTCACAAATATTTACGAATGTTATCGCAAATTATCACAATTATTGTAAAGGGTGTCCCAAAATTAACGCAAGATTTGAATTAAATAGAAAATGCCATTTTTAGTCTTTTAATATTTATTAAAAGACTAAAAATGGCATTTTCTATTTAATTCAAATCTTGCGTTAATTTTGGCAAATCCTTTATAATTTATTTACTATTTACTTGTTATTTATATCGTTTAGTTTAATCTTTTGTACAATCAAATCAAAACCAGTATCTATATTTTATTTTTATATACATTAGTCATTAGTTAAAATTCGCAAACATTAGTAAAATATTACTAATATAGTACAAAGATTCACAATAGCGTTTATATTATGGTATCATTATGTTAAATAAAAAAAACAAGCATATAAATTGCCTATTGATTCACAAGTATCAGTCTAGACTATTTGAACAATGAACGGTGTTAATCTATGTTTATATAATTTGTTATTTACTTTCAATAGCTCATTCAAGACAAAGACACTGTTATATAGTTCAATGGATTCGTAAAGATGATATCATTTGTGTGATATAAATATGAATCTTTTCTTGTTTATTATATATAGTGACGCATCAAACTTCAGTGACATATTGTAAACTAACCGATTGTAGCGCTTTGATTTTTTTACAGTTTTCATAAAGAAAAATAAAAATCTGAGAAACTACTTGCTATAATTTATGATTTTTATGATAAAACACCTAAAATAACTAATATGATACGCTATACACGTTGATTGCCGTTAAATATGATCTTATATTTTTTATATTATTTATTTTTAAACCTTCGAAACCATGAAAAATTATTTACTTCCAATTGTTTTTTTTTATTAACGGCTACAATTATTTTCACACTTAATTATATTCTTTTAACTTATTTTTTTTTTACTACATAATCAAATCGTAAACCTATATTTATAGTGACATATGTTGACTAAAAATAAACTACTATTTTGTTACAATTTGAAATTTTATACTAATGTGGGAAAGACAAACACACCACATTCCCAAACTCGGCAAATCAACCCTCTTTTAATATGCTTCAGTGCACTTTCGACATATGGCGATCATCCTTTGCTATGGAATTTGAAGTGCATAGTAGTTATGCACTTATACTTATATTTTTATTTATTATTCTATCACGTTATTTGTTTTTTAACTATATAAACTTAATTTCTCTTTGATTTTCGCAATTTTTATACATTTTAAATGAAACTATTTTAACCGGATTAATCGCGTATATTTTGGTATTCGAAAATACATTAATCCGATTAAAATTCTTGGATTAATCCGGTTAAAATAGTTTCATTTAAAACTTAATTTCTCTTGAGGCCGGTAGTGTGCAGTTTGACTGCGTCTGACTTTAATAGCGATCGGATGTTGGTTCGATTCCCACTCGGAGGAGATATAATCCATATTTGTATTATTTTCACTTGTCATCTCATATTTCATTTGTCATGAATTCGAAGGAAGGCAAAGTACACAAAAAGTATTTCTCTTTGATACAATATAAAACGCCATCTGTATTAAGTGAAAGAAAATACTGTTAATTCTGAAACCAATTGTAAAATAAAATATTTGTACCATACAGGTTTGAAAAAATATAAATCACAATAACTTTTAAATATAATTAAACAAAAGGCTTCGTATTTCCAAACAAGCGAAAAACATACAAATATTTTTCTGTTATCGTTGGTAATTATTAGTATACTATTGTATATGTATGTTCATCTGTTATGTAATATGACTAAACAGATACCTTTCTCTTAGTGGCCTTGTTCAACATCTTTAGTGTTATGAAAGTGCCAATAAAGTGCGAAATGGGCATAGTTCCAAACAAGATAAAGTTATCTTCCTCAGGACGGTGTAGAAACCAATGAAATGAAAGGGACCTGCACTATATATATTGTTATCTGTTCAACAAGGAGCTTTTCAGTGTTATTCTTCACTTGTAAGTTTAAGTCAATATTTTGACATTGTCGTTTTTTATAAGAAAACTGATAAAGGCAATTGCAATGTCTTATTATAATTGAGTTATTAGTATTACTAAAACAAGTGATTATAAATGTCTCTTTTTTACAGATTATCAAAAATTATTGGTTAACCAGACGGTAGCTAAACTGAATTGAATATTTAGTTCAGTCCAGAGTTAAATTATTACATATAAAAATTTATTTGAACAACTTTTTCTCGGCCTGATTAACACATCGTATCTGCACTAATAAAGCTAAATGATGCAAGGACATATGATGTGAATGTTATTTAATGATATTAGTGAAAAATGTGTTAAGAAACATAAGCTTTTAATCAGATTAAGTTTTATATTTTCATATGTTAGCAATAATGCAAACGGCGAAAATTTGATAAGAATCCTGGACAAGTGTTTTTATATTTCTACGTATTTGTAGTTTAAATTGTATATATCAGTAAAGTTTAAATTAAAAAATCCATTGTTCGTGTGTTTCATTCAAACAAGTCGTAGGACAAATCATTCATATCCCTATAATGTCATTAAAATGGGCATAGTTCCAAACAAAACCGACAGGGAACTGAGAAGCATCGTTTGCTCTTTGTGATGCGACCGAGGTTTTGGGTATTGTCCTTCTTATAATGGCCGAAGTTTTTGAAGGTCGGGCTCTCAGTGTGCTTTTGTTTTGTGAATATTCAAGTATAAAGAATGAACAGGAAATTCGAAATCGAAATGAAATGGCCCTTTTCACCTTAATGCTTCATATTATAAATAAGGTAAAACATATTAATGTAAGAGTGGAATAAATATAGTCAAACCAAAATAATTTCTACTTTTTTTAAGATAGTTTATATGTGCATGATAGAACATAATAATACGATCGACTATTTTTATTTATTTTTTTAAGCTATAAGCTTTTAATCCCGCATAGAAAAGTAGACAGAAACTACGTCAAGACACCCCTCACTCCGAGTTCAAGACTATCCGCTGAATTGGCGGAACTAAACGCCGCTCTTATAAGAGTACGGAAACGAAAATAATTTAAATATAATGGTAATGAAAATAATATAAATTCCTCCGAGTGATGATCGAACCCAAATCCGGTCGCGTTTACAATCAGACACTGTCCTACTACGACACGACCGATCTTACACTTTATAATATTCTCATAAAAGTTCATAACATTTTTATTTATACTTAACTGTAATTATAAATAAACAAGAACTTTAATACTAAAATATATTTGTTATATTGTTGCCAAAACAAATTGCATGAAATAATTTAAATATCTCTATTGGTATTGAATTATTATTTATGTTTTATAGAAACGTAATAATTTTTATTAAGTTGAGTTTTCCGATATTTCTGGCGGTTACTTTGCTTGTTTTTTGTCGCTAGGAAATGCAATTTACGCAAAACACCTATACGTAAGGACTTAATTTGCTTGTTAGGTCAACATTAATTACTATAATAAATATTAGACCTTTTTTGCTTTATAAATTAAATACATATCATTATAAAATACGTATAAAACAATTAAGGTTAATTAGACGACTGTGATAGAGCCAGATTGAACTGACTCCATATCTAATCTTAAATAACATTATTTTTTATCAAATTATAACGTGTCCCTTCTTAACATATAGTTTAAGTTGTTTATATAGAAGCCTGAACAAAGTAAACAAATGAGAGTAAATTTACAAATTGTACTTTTTTATTGCTTTGTTTCTTTTATTGATCTTTAATTATCAAATGCGTACTAAATAATAGTTAAAATTTTAAGACAATTTCTTGAATTCGGTCGAAAGTGGAACACGAAATTAGACACTAGATTCATTATAAATTTCCTACTTTGCAGGAAAGCGTAACCTAAGAATAAAAAGAAAGTCCTTGTTTTTCAAGGTGACATTCATTCAGACCTTAGAGTTTTATTTTCCCTAATTAAGCTAATCTCAAAGTTAATATCATTGATATTCTTAAACTATTAGCTTATTGATCTTGTCTTGTCCATCAGTGGTCTCACAATCCAAAGAAAATAATATAGATTCATTTCATTGATTTATATATATTATATATATATATATATATATATATATATATATATATATATATATATATATATATATATATATATATATATATAATGCGTGACAAATGTATAATTAAAAACTTCTACTTTTTTAGCTTCACGCTTTTGTTTCGCATAGCTGGGTAGGCACAAAGTACCTAGAGTGAAGACACTCCGTAATTCGCTTTCCGCGCGAGGAGGTGAAAATATCACTCCCCTGAGCGGGAATCGAAACCACAGTCGTGCACATTTATAGTCAGACAATTACCCACTGCGCCACGACCGGCCTTTTTGTACATATTAAACCTGTTATATCATATTACTACTTATTAAAATTACATTTAAACATAATTCTATTATAATTACATACAGATAAAATTATCCTTATACTTTGATAAAAGACACGTGAAGACCATAAAGATAAAGCGCTAAACCACCAAATAATTGAGAGAAAATTGTAAACAATGTGTATTGCGTAATCGCTTACCTCGAGTTTCCATTGTTACGAGGAATGTCAAGGAGTCGAGAAAGTTTGGGAACGACTGTTGAAATATTTTTGTATGTCATACCTTTTCTTGAAAAATATTTCCTTATGATTATGAAATGTTTGTATTTTCGCAGTCAAAAAATCTCTACACAAGTAATGACGGCGACTGGTTAAAATAATATGCTTTAAGCCGACAACATAATGAAACAAAAATATAAAACACATAAATAATCCTGTCTAATATTTTGAATAATTTGCAACGTTTACTGTTTTAAATGATAGGAAGAAATATAAAAAAAGACATTTATTTATTTAAATATTTTACATGTAGTTGACGATAATTTCCAGCAAGTTATCAAAGATACTTATGTTGGGTATGACTCTACTGTCTTCTTACATACATACATAATCTTAACTTATTCAATAAAGCAAAAAAGATAATTTAAAACATATATTGTTACAGAACAAGTTTTGATTTAGTTTAACAGTCATTATATGTATAATGATTTGTTTCGCGCTTTGAAATCTGTTCATTGTTTCTATAATGAGAACACAGTACTGCTGACTGTGAGTCTAACTTAATTTATCAGTTCTTCAACTTTATTTATCAGGCTGAATTTTATTGTTATTTTATTGTAACATTTCTTACAATTTCTTAACACTTAATAACTACTTATCGAATAAATAGCATTTTTCAGTCCCTAACGACTATTTTTTAGAAATAATTTAGCTTCACCCTTTATCCCTTGCGGGGTAGTCAGAAAGAACAGAGAACCAAACGCTACGGTCCCTACGTACCTCTTTAGCCTTGACCACGGTCATTAGCCTCTTCGTACATCAAGGGGGTCCTTATGCTTTTTATGTGACCTTACTCCAGTAACAGGGTTTCCGAAGGTACCAACCTCTCGTACCTGGAAACAGTCGGCGCGGGTTTGAATCCCGGTAGGTTCCAATGTTTATACTCACACTATATTAAATATACGCGTAATATAGACGTTACACATACGTCACTTTTTTATCATCTGAATAAAATACAATTAAACACAGTTAAAATATAACAGTAAATAAGCACTATATGATAAATAAATAGCATAATAAAAAAATAATTTTAACTTTAGTTAATTTATTTTTTTAGTATTATAAATATATTACAAATAAAGGAACGTGATGATTATTTAAGGTCTATTACTTATAACAGCATTCTCTTATATATTTTGTCAACACAAGCCGTGTCTAGATTATTTATCATATATTTTATAAGATGAATGTTCATAAAGGACCTCCATATAAAAGGCTAAATTGCGTAATCGTAATGCAAAGGTTGTATTGTTCCAACGTGGTCCCAACACTGAAATACAATTGCGCCATAACTCTGAACATTAACAATTTTGCCACAGAAAATTGCTTTGCGAATTACCGTGCGTTTCAAATAACGTACGACACCTCCTTCTCTCCAGCTATTAGGAACTAAACCTTAGAGGCTAAAATATATTTTATTTGTTTCAGTAATAAAATGCTTTTGTTATGAGGACTATTGTTTATATAGCTTTTGTGACTCTACCTGCAAACTTTAATATAGTTTTATATGATTCATGAATTATTTTGTAATCATAACGATTCAATTTATATATTAAAATTACATAAGTACATAATATAAATAGATATTTTATAGTATAGAATATTAAAAGAAGAAATTACGAAAAAAACTTCATGTTGTAGGTTCCTTTATTAGTCTTTTTATAAAATGTATTTGAGTAAAATAAATTATGCACACCGTAGTTTAACTATGCATAAGATATTTTTAACAAATTTAGAAAAGTTTTTAAAAAGCTTAAATTCATTTTGTTAAATTAGTAATATAAAAAAATCTATGATTTTCATATCGAAGTAACTAATAAAAATTAGAGCGGACAATGGAAATAGTCGGATAGTCTTGTAGCTTTTTATGATATGCAAAATATTTATAATGATAATATTAAATTATGACGTTGAGAAGAACAAGGGAAAACTAAACGTGATACTGGGTTCCGCCTCTAAATCATATTAAATTCCAATGCAAAACGGTGAACGGAATGTCTTGACACTGGACTATGTCTCCCTAGTCTTAGTAAAAGTTAACAAAATATCATCAGAATTGTTTATATTAAAGAAGTAACATCCATTTAATATAAAACTTTAATTGAAATACAAAGAAAATTATCTATATATTAATTTGACAAGAATCGAAGATTTCAACGAGGTCAGGTAAACTCAAAAAGGAGAAATGGAGTAAATTAACACTTTGTTCCCCCTCCCTACCGTGCCGTGCTGTGGGTAAAAGTATAAACAATATTTTTTTCCTCGGCAAATAATTCTATATTTATTTTCCATGTACACATAGAGCTTAAAAACTAGTAATATTCATGGGAGTGAATGATTATAATTACCATATTTATGTCACATAATAAGTTTTTAAATACTTTCCCGTCGACTTTTACTTCTTGTAACCGATTCATTATAAAGAAATTATCTATCTGCATACCATTAACTATATTTGCATAAAGCAGTTAAATTTCAAATGTGACATAAAAAATTATAATTAATTTCAATTATTATTTATATTATATTAATGAATGAATGAATGAAATGAATGAATAACGAATTATATTAATTATAATTCGTTATTCCGTAAATGAAATAAAATTATTCTAGAAAAAAATTTTGAACCATGACACTATAAAGAATAAAATTATAGGAATATACATCGCGGCACAGTGAGACAGCGTCTGACTGAAATTGCTTGTGGGTTCGAATCCCACTTGGAGAAATGATTATATTTCAAATTTATTTTCATTCCTCCTATCTCATAGTATAAAATGCGGAGTTAAGTTCACCACCCAACACGCAATGTCTCCACTATCGGGAGGAAAGCAATCAAAGACGTGTTAACACTTTATCTGTTGTACTGTGCTATGCGGGATAAACTATCAAGTGTTACGCATTAGTTATTTTATAAATCAAAATTTTATCTGGTATTTATACAGATAAATCTTTTTTTATAATCTTCCAAATATATACAGTTCCAAAAATATACAGTTTTTCATTTTGAGAAAGTTAATAAGGTAAAATGCGAAAGCTGATTTTTACTTTAAAAGTACTTAATATGACGATGACTTTATTTGCTACAATAAATAAAATAAGAAAAATCCTTACGAAGGGTCATTTTTATAAACCTTGAATCTATAAGTATGACCATATTAGTATCCTGTCTTAATACATAAATTGCGCAAGTCATTGCATCAATCAAACAGGTTCTTCGGTTAACCAGACTCATTCATTACTATGCGGCTACAAAGGTTGACTGACCGGCCATATTGGCCGCCATGTTGGTGAAACTGTCATGGAGACGGTTGGTATCCATGTAACCGTTGGCAACTTCATGTCAAAGCAGTTGTTTATACGTGCGGAGTACGTTACAATGTTTTGAATGTTTGGTGTATTCGTGTTGTTATGAATTAAAAATTGATTTAAATCAATGAAAAAAACTTATTTCTCGTGATTTATTAACATTGTACTACTAATATTAGTGTAATGTGTCAAACTTTACACAATGCTTGGAAAAATTATTAGTTTAGTGAAAGTGTGGTTATGTTGACAGTTGATTTGTAGAACAAAAAATAAATCGTTGGATTTTTTCTATATTTTTTATCAATATCAGAAAATTTATTTATTATTTATCATTTCTATCTTATAAACAAACATGGTAAATATTTTTTATATAATTTCCTTTATAAATTTGTTGATAAATTATTTAAAATGTCTCTGCGATTCTAAAAAAGTATAATAAATTACTGTGACTTTCTCTTGGTATATTAGGTAATATTCTAGATGCTACATTGTGTTTTTAGTTTTATATATGGTGTAAAATAATAATTATAATTTTGAATAATTTCTCCCAACAAAATTTAAGAAATACGAGATATTGTTTCTGGATTTATTACTAAATCGTGATTGATATGACCCTGTTATAATGATTTTGAAACGACAGACCTCGGAGCCCGGTCTTTGATCACCTTCGGTTTCGGTTGTGGCCTCAAAGGAAACGCTTAGATTACCGCGAACTTTCTAACAATATAGCATTACGCAGGTATAAAATAGTTCTAAAAGAAAAATAATATTTTATACACATAAAGTATATACATATTAAGATATATACTGCTATAGTGATATTTATATAACACATTTGTATTATTTAATGCATTGGCTAAATTACGTAAATATATAATATATATAATATTAGTAAATATATTGATAGGACTATCGTATTTGATATTTAAAAATCGGTAATATCTGTCAAAATATTTTATTAATTAGTTTCATACCCAAAAAAGTTTCACTTATTTACATATTAGTACAAAATATTCATACTATTACAAAATACAAAATATTATTCATTTCTTAAAGTTCAGATATATTTTTGTTACAATAACTGCACATGATAGTTAATTTATATAAAAAGTTTCTACATAAAATTAAAGGCCCTGGAGGCTTATAGCTTTCAGACGACATGCGATCTAATATAGTTCAGGGTCAGCCGTATTAATTTGCTTTAAACTGGACCACTGTTCATTTAATTTACGATGCATATGCAGCAAATCAAGTTATATAAGCTAACAGAGATTTCTTTACAAATTATCAGTATGTTAGTTTTACGTACCGATTTAAAATAAGGTTCTACGTATATCTTAATACATCTCAACAAAAACCCTGCATGTAATGTCAACTCTAAATAACTGTTATGATTTATAGATCATATGATCATATCAAGGGAACCTAATGCTATCCCTTTTATTTTCTAAACGGAGTGTCTTGATACTAGGTTGTCCCTGACTATTCTGTCATGCGCGACAAAGCGTTTTTGCTGATTAATATTGAATATAAAAAAATGTTTTAAAACAAGAATTTACTTTGACATTTTCGTGCGTCAGTAAAAGGGAAAAAATGCTTAGATTAATATTTCTACGTAACGTGAAGATAGCGTGAGTTACCGTAATATGAAAAATATCTTTCAACCATCAAACTAGCTGTACTGTCCCGACGTAATTATCGTTTATATTAATTGACTCATGTCTGTGTTATATTTTTAAATACTTTGAGGATAATAACACCAAGAGCTTATTTAAATATATAATGTCGATAATAATATCCTTGTATGTACTATATCGTATGTCAGGCTATTGTATTTTATTATATATACTATATTTTAAAATATTATATTTTGATATCGACCAGTACCACTACATTATAAAATGTTTAATAAGTTAAAACTTGAAATAAAGCATCAAAACGCCAACATATGAGAGGTCTTAAAGACTTCCCCATATGGACAAAAGTATCTTTCTAGCTTCTAGAGGGCAAGAGCCGCCTCATCCAGTTTCTTGCCATAACTAGTGCACAATTCGTTTTTTATACGCTCTCTTGGAAAATAACTACAACATACTGTCAGGAAGCTTAGCAATAATTATCTATTGTTTTGAAGCCTTAATGTCCAGTGTAATATTTTCTTTGAATTTTAAATATATTCCGTATTTTACTAATATTAATTTAATACTTAAAGTAATAATAATGTCTAACATATAAACCGTATCATTAGGTTTTTCAAACGGGTAACTAGGAGTCTTTAAATTTGGGGATGTAAAATGCACCTGCTACCTGCTCGGTAACTTTGCGCCGGGGCTTGAATACATAATAGTAAATTTTTTTATTTTTACAATTTAAAATATATTCTTTTAAGATTTCCTTGAACTAAGTTCAAGATCTTTTTCTAACGTGTTAAGATTAAGAAAAAAAGACGAGACGTCCTAAAATTAAAAAAAAGTTTTATTTTACTGTTGTTGATATATATTAAATATAGTGCTTAAGTTTACAAATTACATAAGTCGCGCGACGCGGTTAGTTAAATTAAGACACTTTTTAAACATTGGAAATGCAGATAGGAACTTAATTTTAAATTAATAAAGCGTATAAGAATTTCGATGCAGCTATATGTAGAACACATATCTCAGCGATCAGATTGTTTGGACGGTCTCTAACATCCGTAGATTTGAATCCCTATTCTTTAAAATTTCTATATTTTTTTATATTTTCGTATAAAAGATCAAGTTTCTGTAAAATTTTTCCCTACATTCAAAATCTACTTGATATTCTGTCTGTTTCTTCTTGGTATAAACTTCTAACATTAAATACAAGAATAAATGCCAAGTTACATAGTTTTGTTTTATCTAGGGACACCTAACTTCGTGTTCAAGGTAGTTTGAAAATCACAACCTTATTTTTTTTTACGAAAACTTGGAATGCTTGACTTGAGCTTTCATGTGATTTTTTTACGAAACACTTTGATGAGTATAAGCAATAGTTATAAAAAAAATCAATCTATGCTGTTCCGTATTTAATATTAAAATGTCATTATTTACAAAACTAACAATATTTTAATTAAAAAGCTTTTGCTTTTTAACACTATCTTTATCAGCAGAGTAATGTGTGACAAAGTGAGTCGAAACACTACGTTGACTACATTCCGGTCAAAATCGAGACATTACGTGTGAACAGGCAAACGTCGTGCTTACTGACTGAGCGAAGAAATGGCAATATATCTTCAATATCATCATAACCCCGCGTGCGAATCGACCCTACAACCAATCTTTTACAGTTAATATAATTATAATTTTATAAGGCATTCCAATTTGTAATTATAATTTTATAGGGCAGTCTATGACATAAATTAAAATATAATTAATTTAGTCAACATCTGATTAAGTTTTCAGTGTAAACTGAATTACTTAAGCATTGGTATCATTATCCCACCCTTTGTGTCACAATTAGTATCCACGTGTTCGTAGATATCAAATGAAAAGCACTTAGCCTTTTTTGTTAGTATAATGATGTAACTGATTTTTATAACTAAACTATCTATCTATTTCTCTTTAATAAAAATAATATCTATTCTTAAAAAGTTGCCTTATAAACCTCAGATCTTATATATTTCTTTATTGACTTTTAATAACGGCGGCCCTTATCATGAAAAGTTTTCAAACCGGTAACTTAAGCCTCATTAGTGTGTTTGCTTTCAAAAAACGATTCGTTTTTATTTTTTCTCGATATCTTTATTATGTACTATTGATAAAAAATGTTAACGATTTAAATATACATATATTTATCTACAAAATAAAAATCTGAAGGTATGTGCACATAGAATCTGTGAAATTACGCTTTGAACTTTAATTTCAAAATAATTTGTGATCACTGCCGGATTCATGTCGTGTTACTACTTCGTCACAAATCACGTCGCGACAGTTATTGAGACGTAGAACTTTACACTAGCAAATCACGAGGCCAATGCATTATTTAAAATCGACGTGATATTAAGTGTAACGTACTTATTTATGCTTATTAAATCTGCGTCATGATAAACAAATCTCAGTCGCGTTGACATGCGTACATTTCAAATAGCCGTATCAGGCAGAACTATTCTATCTTATCAAATCAAGAGATTGTGCAAATGAGATCAGATTGTCACAACCACACTGTCGCGTCCGTTGTAGGTAAAGACCGGGCTCTTGAGATGTCTGGGGTCGTATCGAGCCCTACCAGAACATAGATTATTGTTGCCAGCATTCTACGGGCCGACGCCACTACGAGTGAACGTCGGAAAGAAAACGACTCACGTAACTATCATTCGACTGAATAGCGTGCGCGTAGTCGATTGTAACGTGCAATGCCCAGGGCCCCGCGCGCCCCTTCACCCCTTGCAGGGCTATGGAGACCCTCCTCGACAAGTTCAAAAAGGAGCAAGGGGGGTTACGCAGGTCCCGATCCGTCCGCGCTTCCCTACGACTGATAGGTAACCGCTGGAGATCTACGAAAGACGAGGACACGTCTGACGAAATAGAATCAATCAAGCGCGAAAACGTTGTCAAGCAGATTTTTAACGCCGAAAAAGACTTCACTGTAGCATATACGGGCATCGACGGCACATACAAAGCGAAAACACCAAACATGGCTAAACGAAAGCCAGAACCGGTTAAAATAAGAAGAAAAAGTGGAGATATTGATCTCACACTAAAGCCGCAAAGACATAGAAGAATTGAGAAGACTAAGTTTAGTGATTTATTTAACAAGAAAGCAAAAAGCATTTCTGCTAAAGAATTACTGATTCCTGAAAAGATACCGCCAAAGGCAGCTGCGATTTTACATATTAATTCACCGGAAAAAGATAGAATAAAGAGGAAGTTAAAGAGTATGGGTAAATCTGAAAGTGCTAAGCTGATAACAGATGTAGGCACATGTCGGCGAACGCGAAGAGGCTCCGAGAGTGATATGACGTGCGGAACTCAACCACGTGGCTGCGTCAATCAAGCGTTTGTCTACAGCACTCCACCAAAGGATCGGAAGCAAATACCTTTATCTCCATCGGCCTACTTAAGTACGTATATTGTATTTACATTGTTTTTGAACTTAATTTATTGTTTTCGATAACGATTGCATTCACTCAGGCTTAATACTCGAAGTATCAAAGTAGACAACGTCACAATTAGGACACGGCCCGTATCGCTGTTTGCGTTACGTAAATTGGTATATTCAATAAATAATTAATATAGCTGATTCATGACGCTTTGAATTGTATCTATAAATTGATTTGGTTTATCGTAACAAGTTATTCAAAGCAATATCGAGATTATTAACTTCATTGGTTTAGAGCAAGACTGAGCTAGCTGTCATGAAATAATATTATAAAGTTATGTATGAGAGAATTAATCTACTTATTTGTAGATATTTTCTTAATATTTCCCCAAAATATTACTTAACGTTTCATAAATATTCATTTTATAACAAATGTAAGCAACATATTAGTCTACAGAGTGCCGTAATGCGTATAATAATTGTATTACAAAACTTTATAGCCCGTATCGGTAATTAGTGTTACATATAAACAATTAAAATAATATATGTAACACTTTGTTTAATTAATTCTCGTTTTCATTTAATATCTTATAAATGTATAATTTATTATGGGTACTTCCCATGTTCCACGAATGTTAACTTTAAGATTTACTGAAATTCTTTGGTGAATATACCACGTAATAAAATCGAAATTGAAAACAAATTTCAAGTGTGATAATTCACATTCATACATTTCGCGGTCAAATCTACTATATTGATTTTATCGATATCATGCATTTTCATATATATTTCCTTGAAGCACTCATTTACTATTTTATCGATTTAATTCACCTTTCTTGTAGACTGACGGTTGATGATTTATTATCTTTTTGTTTAAGTATAGTATAATATTAAAAAGGTTTTTTAAGCACTGTAACAAATAATAAGAACACTAATAATCATAATATAATTTACTTACTTCATTGCAATCCAAAAGAAATTGTATAAATTATGAACTTACTATAGACTTGAACATTGGTATATTTATAAGTTATATAAGATTTTGGTATCTTAATTTACGTTACGAATTTATATTACTCGTAGTCACCTATTTTGTAACCGAATGCACATTAATCCCTTTGTTCTGTATGCCACTTTGACTTTGTCGCTTTTATCTTTATGAGGCAGAGAAGTCTTTTAACAAGACAAAAGCACTGGAAACTGATTTAGACTGAGTTATGGTGAAATGTTGAATAATCTGAATATTATTAATATTTAAAATGTACTACTTACTTGATTATCTTTTTAAAACTTTTTATTGTATCCATTAAAAATATATATTATAAACATTTCTAATGTGTATTGATAGCAAACTGCTACTAATCTTCATGAGTAGCTTTATGAAGATATAATCGTGAATCAAAAAATCATAAACCCATTGCTTATAGTATTATCATTTATTTTATATTTCCATAGTTTTGTTAAAAAAATGTTATTAATAAATTATTATTATGTGCATATTACGTGCAAGTAGATAAAATTATGTATAATTAACTTCTCGCAGCCTTGAATAACAATTCTGTATTGTCCTATTTTTGAAGCATAACGATAATTGTAAAAAGATATTTAATTTTACAATAGAACTCATAGGACTGTTAATTTAAGTACTTACTGTTTGTATTTCTAAATAAGTTTTTGTGATGAATTGGTATACCCATAAAGGTTATAACACGTAATGTTTAAACAAAAATATGTAAATGTTGTTTTAATAATATATCAATTTTACGCTGTCAATTTCAGTGTGGATATTGCAATAACTAGTAGTACTTCTGAAAGTAATTTTATTTCTTATAATAATTATAAGGCTGAGACAGTAAATAAGTCCATTAAGATAAGAAGTAATGTTCTTTTTATAAAGAGATAGACACGTCAAATAGTAATTTGAATATCAATAAAATTATAATTTCATAATCGTTGTTAAACACGGTATCTGGAGTACAAAACAATTAACCGCTGGCTTATGATTTAATAAAATAAGTAATTTCCTTAATATTCATTTATTCATGTTACTCTAATAGATGGGTTTTACACATAATAAAGATACATTTTCAGTTTTATAAAATTGATTACATATAAGTGCAAATAATTCTTATGTTATTAAGATTTTAAATGAAAATATTTTATACAAGTTAATCGCGTATATTTTGGTATAAAAACGTGGTGTTTCCAAAAATACATTTTTGGAAACCCCACGTTTTAACACTTAACAGTAATTCGTGGTCACAGGTAGACTTATAGTGTACTATACAGTATACGCGATTAATCTGTTTAAAATCGTTACATTTAAAATGCATAAAAATCAGGAATATCAAAGATCTTATTATTAACGTGTTTATTTTAACAAATAACTACTGGCTGACAGTACTCAATAGATAAATAACTGAAATTAATACTTATAGTCAAATAAAAATTAAAAATATTATTTCGTTGAGTTGAGTTGATTTAAAATTTTGAACAGTTCATGAGTCTCTTTAAGGACTAATCTTTTAAAAATATTTTTGACTAGTTGAAAATTATAAAAAATACAAAAAATATTTTATACTAACTTTTCAATTCGTATTTAGTAATAACGTTCCGACCTTATGAAATAAATAACTCAGTGGCAGACAAACACTTTTTATATATATTATTTTATGACACGTAAATTTAAACAAATTAAATCTAATTATAGAAATATATTTAATAGAAATATAATTCGACCATATTATCATTCATGGCCGAGTTTTTGTCCTTTGCATATATTTTGGTGTCCATAAGTCATAATAATTGAATAATATTTATAAATATAGAGTCAATAGACTAAAACGTTTAGCGTACGTTTTCAAGGTCATCGTGGTGCAGTGGGACAGCTTTCTGCGCTTAATCGTACTGTAAACATTGATTGATTGTCGGTTCAATTTTCATTCAATGGTATAATATTTAAATGATTTAAATTTCTCGGATAAACCAAAGCACGATTTTGTATTCCGTCATTCAAGTAGGTAAAAGAATGTCACACCAGGTTATTTATGACAACCATGCTATGCGAGAATAAAGGTGAAGCTAAAAAATAATGTACAAAAATAACGCTTTTGAAATTTTTACATAGTAAGTTCCGTTTATTTTTTTCAATTAAATATGTAATAAAACTGAAATTACGTAATTAAAACGTAGAATCTTATTCATCATAAGTATAGCAGCTAAAAAGAAATTAAAAGTAAAATCTGCAGTCGTACAAGAAACAGGCTTTTCTCCGCGCGATGGCGTGGGAAACGTTCGTACCCACCACTTCCCATTGAATATTGCAAATTACATGATAAAACATATTCTTGATTTAGACATTGTGTTATAATTTCTGCATAAATGAAATAGGAATTTTAGTTTTAGTAAGTATTTTACAAATTATAAGCACAGAATATTTAAACATACCAATCAATATTCAAACGGATACAAGTAGACATACATCAAAACATGACAAATTTTATCGTTACATTCACAACATTTTTACTATCTTAACGGTTTTTAGTCTGCATCAGATTAGTTTCTTATGTAATATTCAAAATTATATTTCAAATCATTGATATATACTATAAACGCTTGAAATATATTCAAATAAAATGTATTTTACAAGTATCATTTTTTTCCTGTATTAGCATAAATTATGTATTTGTCCTAATCTTAAACTGATAAATTTTTGAAATAACTCTTTGAGAAATTATTAAATACTACATATACCGACAGAGTGTGGGGTTGAATATAACTCATTCCTGTAATAGCTTAAGCTTTTTATTCCGCATAGCAGGATAAACAGAAAGTACCTAGAAAGTAACAGAACGTACATACACTCAGTACTTCGCTTTCCACCGAATTCGAGACATTGCGTGTTGAGTGGTGGAACTCAACGTTGCACTTTGTCTAACCGGAGCGAGGAAGAGAAAATAATTTAAATATAATCACTCCCCCGAGTGGGGATCAAACCCACAACCGATCGCGTTTACACTCAGACCATGTCACATTGCGCGAAGAATGGCGGTTTTTTTTCTAAAGAAGTTTAATTTATTGATTTAGCTTATAATTTTATAAAAAAGCTTGAAAAATGATATGAAGATTATGTTTATTTTGATTATGAGAATATGATTATGATGTTATAAATGCATCTCAATTTATGATATTATTATATATTCAAATATTGGATTAAAATTCATATGATTACAAATCTATATGGTTATATCACAATAGCTAATAACGCGCTACAAACTTTAAATTCATTATAAAGTGCGATTATCACTTGTGTATTATTAACTCGTTTAATTTCACTACTTAATTCACGCTTTTTGTAACTTTGCGTTGTATTCTACTTATTTTCTGTAATAACCTGTTAATAAGTGGATTATTAGGAATTAGAAATTGTAGTTTTATTTACAGTTTATAGGTGATGAGGAATATATGAATTACTATAGATATAGATTAGGTCGACAAATCGCAGCTAAAATAGTTTATAGGCGTAATAATTGGGTTTTAGTCTTTGTTTTAATTATATACGATGGTTTTTTTTAGTTTCATAGTTTTATCCGACATAGCAGGGTAGACACAAATTATCTAGTGATACGGCACTCTATACTCAGCTTTCCGCCGAAATCAAGACATTGCGTGTTGAGTAGCGGTACTGTATGTAACTGTTTGTACCGGTAGAGTTCTACGACTTTTCAATAAGTCTTTGAAATAAAGCTATAACATAAATACATTGATAATTTGAATTTTATATATTTCAAAGATAAGCTTTATAACTTTCAAATTGATGTTTGTTTAAAAGTCTGTTACAAAATTGTTTATAAGAAAAGAAATAAAAATTATAAAAAAACTACTGTTTCAATAACTGTTTTCCATACAGTTAGAGCCTATAAATATTTAAAGCACATTATTTATATGCATCATCACAACTACTAGAATATGACGTAAGATACAAGAATATTTTAATCCACATATAAATAAATAACTTCAAGTATGTAGAATCTTTTTTAAATAAATATTTTTTGATAAAATATCTGAACAGTGAATATAACTTGGAATAAAATATATGCTTTGATGACTGCATCCTCTATTTAATTAGCTCAATTTTCTTAGCTACTGTGTGTATTATTAAACAATAATTGGTTTTTGCCAATGACTACACCCGTCTTAGGTTTGAGTCGTTCTAAGATTTATTTTTAAACGAATCATAAAATGATGAGTTATGTTACATGTCGTTTATATGTGAACAATTTATATTTTCGATTCAAATTACTGAAACTTAGTATATTATAAACTTATTATTAAATTGACACAGCTAATGCCTGCTTAACTTTAAAAAGAAACTTCCGGTT
Source organism: Dryadula phaetusa (assembly GCA_032432895.1). Taxonomy (NCBI): domain Eukaryota; kingdom Metazoa; phylum Arthropoda; class Insecta; order Lepidoptera; family Nymphalidae; genus Dryadula; species Dryadula phaetusa. The sequence continues at coordinate 2,764,347 of JAOYRS010000021.1, forward strand.
CACTCAACAATAGTTGTTCATGAAAATATTTTTTTTTCTCCTTACTTACTTACTTAATTATAAAGAAGCATGCAAAAATTAATTTCTGCAAACTTGTTTTACACATGGCAAGCTGCTCTTTTTAAAAAATATTCGATTAACATTTGTTACGTAATTGACAGTATAGTAAATAAATCTTCCTTATACATGATTAAAATAAATTTTCTTTTATACATTCTAAAATTAAATTTCACTTTTAACCGACGCCATCCAAAGGTAACTTAATGCCACTTAGATTCTAAATCTACTGCTTCACGGTAGTAAGCAATTACTTGATAAAATGCAATTTGCAAAATACAATAGAACAAGTAGGTCTTTCATTGTATTTAAGGCATGATATCATGAGACTCTCTTATATAAGCAGTAAGTGGGTAGCAAAATCGCAGTGTGGGAGTGTTTTGACGATATTATGTTGCGCGTTACGAAATGAACGATTATCTTGAAAGTAGAGACATTGACCTTTTGCCTGATGAAAATGACCATTAGTAATTTGATATTAGTTCCTTAATCGCGCCATTAGTATGCTAAATTGACTTTTGACATAGCGATTAACTTCCGCCTGCATATTAAAGTCGTACTGCAATAATCGATTAAATACGGTTAGTAATTTAAATCTTTTTAGTAACAGAAATTACTTATTTATATAATAGTTGACTTATTGTCGTCCAAGAGCAAAATCCGCCAATTGGACTATTACTACTGTAAATTAATTTGAACTTGCACTCGAGTATCATATGTAGCCACTTTCGCACACTCGCAGATGCGGTGATGACATAGATGTTAGATAGCACATGCAACGGAGCCCCAAACCGTGCGACCACTTCAGTCACAACAATGCTACTCGAATGGAGTGACATGGTTGACTTCTTCACATGCGGTCAGTTTCGTTCTTTTTAATTTTATTCCGTGCCCATAAAAGTGTGGTGTGTTGCAATTTTATTCGATTCATTTGTGAGATTTTCTACTTCCGTTCTGTTCCATGTCCGATTTTGTCGATCTCATGTCGCGTTCCGCGCAATGGCCTCGACGGTTTTATTTCCGCTACAGTGCTCGATACATCACTGTTACTTTCAAACTGTTTTTACATGGATGTAATTGAGCTATTGCCCACGCGATGTGTCGACACGAAGTCACGAGCTATTTAAACAATAACATGGTGGAGAATGTGAACACGTATGGGCCATTTTCGTAATTTAAAGAAAAGTAACTCAAGCATTACCATAGATTGGTACTCTCGTCTGACAATGATGGGAAATTTCCACCATACAGAGGGTTTTTATTAAAACCATTGCTTTGTTGCTTTTTACGCGAGCTAAAGTTACTTGGTAGCATTCATTTTTCAATTATTACAATGCTTTTTATTCTAATGAAAGAAAACCCTGTTAAATATAAGGTAAGGAAAGTTTTTATTTCCAATTGTGTCGTAATTTTTATATAGCAGGCATTTCCCTTTCTTTATACTATTATATGCTGAAGTGAAACTTATATAAGACATATGATACATCTCTTGATATTTTTTCTAAAAATAACAAGTTAAGTTGTGAAGGACGTCTAAATGTACTTTTGTTTTTTTTTTAATGATTGATTTCTTAGATCATTTGTAACGTATAAAAAGTTTCGTTCTACGAGAGTAAATAAAATGAGATTATTGCTAGTTCATCTATTTTAATATGCTTATTGTTTATAAAACTATTAAATACATAATTTTATAAATATAAATATTTTATTTACATATACTTATTTTTATATTTGATTTATCCGTACCCCATTTATATTTAATTACTGGTGGTAAATAAAGTATTTATCGAATAATTCGGTCCGAGAATGTTTAGTATACGAATTGGCTGAGAATTCCATTCTAAAGGAAGGTTGCAATCGATGTATTAAAAGTATATAAAGTATACTTAATTATATTATTACAATTATATATGTATATATTTTAACCGAATTAAAGAAAATATTTGTAATTTTAACTAAATACTTTTTAATCTGTGCTCTTACGTAACTCTACTTTTGAAGATCAAACTACAATCAGCGATTGCGGATAAATCCATCGCTTGTCAATTCTAAAGGGTTAACCTTCCATCCTAATAATAATGTGGCGTGTGTTGCCAAATAAGGCTATTGAACGTGTCGCTCGAGGCTTTACCTTCAACTACGATGAAATACTAAACGAAAACTCATAATATATTACCTGAAGGCTATTGGTTCAATATATAGAACTCGTTGTTAACATACAGTACATTGTAATTCGCAATTTGAATTAAGCAAAATCCTGTACAACCAATAATTTAATGAATCTCTACACATTTGGGAACGATTTATTGTCTATGAATATCAAATTAAAATGACTTAAAGCTAATAATTGTGTTTATATCATTAGTCTTGGAAACTATTTGTAATCGTAAGATGAATTTCAACTATTTAATAAAGATCAGGTTAAACTGCAGAAGTTATTTTATACTTAAACCGTTTTTGTCCATTTTTTAAAATTATTAATTACAGATCACGGTTCGTCACATTGTATATAAATATGGTATAATGCTTTAATATTCGGAAACTGATGGTAACCACATTCTGCCTTATTAACATACAATTCTCAAATCTCGCCTTGAATTTTTAAGGAAAAAATACCATTTGTATCTAATGTATGCATAAATGATTCATGTGCAAATATTGACTTAATATAATAAGCCGTTATATTCAGGAGACCATTTTTTGCGTTTATTCAACACAATAACACACTACTCTGATAATACATACTTATGTCATTAATATACTCTTATAGGTATATCAAAATATTTGCTGCATAATTTCTATAGCATTTAAGCTCTATTAACTTTATTTTATGACTTAAGAAATCCATAAAAATATCAATATCAAAGTATGTATATGTTTTGACGTTTTAATAAATATACATATGACGTATAATGTGGAGTAAGTTTCGTCTTTGCCTTCTGTCTTTTCACAAAATCGTTTAACATTCTTGTTTTAGCTATATTTTATTGCAAATTACGATTATCTTTATCTCACAAACCGCTCATTTCGTTATTGGGTCGAAGGTACCATTTCCACTACACATCCTAAAAGAACTTCTGTACACATTGTACACTCACGACATACACAAGTACCCATCTAGCCCTATTCGCGGAGGACACCACAATCTGCGCTAGTGGCCACGATACGTTCAACATAGCAAAACGTCTCCAAACCGCGACCAATGGCTCCCTAAATGGCGCATAGAGGTCAATCCCGAGAAAAGCGTCTATGTTCTCTTCCCTTCTCGTAGGTACGAGGTCATGCCGACAGTGATACTGCAAGGCAAATCAATTTCAACGACTAAATCCGCGAAATACCTGGTAGTAGTTTCAAACCCCACATCGATTACTCTATCCGTAGACTCTATCCGTTGATCTGAACCAGAAGTAAAATATCTCTCAGAAACAAGATCCGCATGTATACGACTTGGATCAGGCCAATTTTTAAATATGCCAGTGCCATGTTCGCACACACGGATCTCAGGCGTTTCATCTCAGGCCTTCAGAATAATTTCTTTAGGCATTTTTACGCATGTACCACGGCGCGCATGTAATGTAGAACTCCACAGAGACATTAAGTTAGACTCCATTAAAGAGCACTATGGCAAAAATTCTAGTAGCTACTTACTAGAAGGAGTAGCTACCCATCCGAACCCGCTGGTGGTAAGCACCTGCAAGTACGATATGGCCCGACAATTATGGGGACCCCGCAGGCTCCGACACGTTCTATTTGAAAAAGCTGACGCCATTACGCTGGCTAACGATCCTAAACACGTAGGTTAATTCATACACACACGCAATCACACCCGGTACACACACCGTCCCTGCCGGTGGAGACGAGGTTCTAGCTTCGTCCGCCCGATGCCAATAGGCCTGATACGGACAGACAAGTCCCCCACTACAAACATTACATACAAACATATTAATACAATATTTTTTTAACTTTTACAGCCCAATAGAAAATATTAAATACAATATTACGTAAAACACACGTAATACGCAAATCTTCATGAAACATAATACAATTAATCGAGAAGCTATCACAAATACAAGAAGCTAATCAGCACGAAATGCATTTGAATGATTATTTGCGTGTATCTAACCATAAACCGACGGCCGATCAAATTAATTACACGGGTCAACTGCTTTTGATGAGAGACGTTACTTTCAGTAATTAATGGAATCGGGACATAATTTGACAACGTCATTTGCGATGGGGAAGCTTATGCATAACAAATGACAAGGAAATATATATATGGATTATTATTTCAATTTAAGCCCTAGATGAATATGGTAGAATTAATTAGAATTGTGATATGTTATTTTAATTGCATATATATATATATATATATATATATATATATATATATATATATATATATATATATATATATATATGTATTATAAGGTATATATACCTAACAAATATTTACTTTTTTACTGATATTTGTCTCGCTTATAATGTTTTTAACTCATTAAATCATATTAATTACACATCATGATATTACATAATTATACACAGTTGCTACATCTGCAATACTTTTATTATTTTAAAGCCCTTTATGATTAGAAAATTCCATATGTGCGTCATTCCTAATGTAAACACATTTATTAGCGTTTATCTAAACCATATTCAGATACGCTACTGCCGGTATTCTTATATTTGTTATTCTTTTTTAATTAAAAAAAGAAAAAATAATGAACTGAAGATTATTGTACATTTGAAGCAAATAAATTATTAAATGTCGAATGTTATATTCTCGGCCCAATGTGGTCACATTGGCCTGTATTTTAGTGACGTTAACTATCATATCTAAAAATATTATATTAAACATATAATAATAGTAAATCAAAAATTATTTCTAAGTATGATGTACGATAGTCCGTAACACCCATTCAATGGGTAATTCGTAGAGATTCAACTTCGGACGACTACTAATTGAATTTCAGTCTCGACCAGCATTATTCAAAATGTCTAATTAATATTCAAATTACAATTTTAACTAAATTAATTACTTGCGAGTCTTATTACTCCATTTGCAATATTGAATTTACTTCTAGACTAAATTGTATGTTATCTTTATGCTTACAATAGTAATTCAATAATAAATATTTTTGACACTCAAAATTATTATTGACTGAGCAATATAATGATTATTATGAAAACCTTCTTTCCGTTTAAGTTATTTTTATTTAATAAATTATTTTTATTTTTTTTCTGTTTTTCCTTATTATTTATTATTTTATATAGAGCTTCAATACGGCGCGCTGTTGGACGGGTGCGGGGGGGAGTTGCCGTCGCTGAGCGCGTGCGCGCCGCTCCCCCCGCACCTCGATAAAGCCGCACGTCGCCAGCAAAAGGATGCGCGTGCGCAGCAAGACAAAGTCACACAAATTAACATTCATTTGCAGGGTATTTTGTTTTTTTTTTAATTTGAGTTTTTGTTTTGGTTCTTTAATTTGTTCTGTTTTCTTGTTTTTTTTTTATATTATGAAATTTATAATTAATTCAAAATTGTCTCGAATAATCTATTGACTTCATTTTTAAGATAACAAATATAACTTTTAGAAAAACATAATGTTTTTTTATCTACAATTATTATGCATCTCTATGGCAAATTAAACAGATTGGAAAGTTGCATTGTATTGTTTCTTTTATTACAGCACTATTCGCAGCGGTTGAACATGGCTACCTCGACAAAGCGAGAAACATCTTGGAATCAACTGATGTTGATGTTAACAGGTATGTTGAAATAGAATGAAAAGTGAACTTAACATTTTATTCATTTATTATATGCATAATATTTAATTTATAATAAGATAAAAGTCTAGATTTTTCTTCTGATTAAGAGGAGCTTAATAATGAAATTATAATATGAATACGGAGTGTTAAGTAAGGGATAAAGCATTTTTTCTAGTGTCACTCTCACGATAAAAATACAAAAGAACCTTAAATAAAAGTAATATATTTTAAATTTTTAACTCAAAACCTATCTACTTCCTTTTAAAAGTGCTACCTGATCCCGATGCATTTAGCTGTCTAAATGGACATGTGTTGTCTCATATCTGTTTACGTTAACCACGTCTCCTTTACACCACTTTAATGCAATTTTACTTTTCGCTTATATAAAAGTTAAAATATTTTTTTAAGACGACTAATACAAAGTAACATTTATCTTTGATTAATTAAACTAACTATGTATTCCATATAGATTAAATCTACCTAATAAGAAGTTATAATGGCTATTTTTGATGTAATTGGCGTTCTAGAAGTCATTGATATGATTTCTGTTTAGTAACTTTACATTGTTTTTTTAAATATTTTCTCTAAATTTTTTTTGCAATAGAGAGTTTTTGATTTGATGAGGTGGCATTGAAGCTAACAATTTTAACCTGGAATATGTTTGTTCAATATTATATAGCATAAATAATTTTACACAATACGTGAACTAAGTTAACATAACTTAATATAAAACCACATCGTCCGTCGAGAATTAAACTAGCAACCGTATCAGTTACGTATTGATGGCTTCCCTCATGCTCCAATGGAGAGCAAATAAATAACTAATGGCTGGCGCTCCTAACTAAGTGAGCCACGGACCCGACCGAGCCGTTTAAAACCGCAACTTGCTTGTAATTGTTGTTTATGTATAATTATTTGACAATCGAATAAGCAATATCTCTTTTTCGTGTATTTATTTAAGATAAATTTGAATCACATAAAATAAAGAGTTTTTATTTTATTTATATAGCTCATTTCACAGTTTTTATGCTATACGTAAACTTAAGTTATATGTTAATGTATGTATATTTGTGTAATTAAAAATTAGCCATGTTTTTAATAATTTTGGTATATTTTTCGAGTATTGGAGAATTCAACACACTAATTACCTAATTAATATCATTATCCATAACATACATTGTAGCCGGTCGTGGGGCAGACTGTAAACGTGATCGGTTGTGGGTTCGATTCTCACTCGGGGAAGTGATTATATTTAAATTATCGTCACTTCCTCGCTCTGGTAAGACAAAGTGCGACATTGAGTTCCGTCACTCAACACGCAATATCTAGAATTCGGCAGAAAGTGTCTACCATGCTATGCGGGATGAAGCGTGAAGCTAAAAAAATATATAAAAACTTATACACACAGAAATATATTACGATTTTTCATTCGAAATTCTAAATTAAATCTCTTATGTGTAATTCGTTTTTAATTAAATAAAGGCTGCATTGTTTGTTTGGTTTCGTACCATATCAATACTGTAAAAAGATAGTAATACTATCCTACCGTCATACAATCATACTAGTGCGAAGAATAGGGGTTTTCTCCATTTTGTTAGCCTAACCTTATTCATTACAAGGAAACATCATATAATATTTTTAAAAAAATAAATATATACGTAGTTTATTAAAATGATTTTTATGTATTCTCTTCAAGTTGTCAACGATTCATTTTCCTTATCTATCTTTGATTATTATCGTGATATATTTGAATAATATCGTAACTTTTTACTTGCAGTCTTAACCCAGACGGCTTGTCACCACTGGACGTCGCTGTGTTGGCGTGCAACCGACACCTCGCCAAAATGCTCATGGAGTTTGGAGCTAAGGAAGGAACTCAGTGTAAGTATATCAAATATATTTAAATATATGGGAAAGTTATTGGTAAGTAATTTAGGATAAAACAGAATTCTTTTGCACATAGTGTCATGATGAGCGGCCAAAATTATTTTCACATTTTTTAAAATTATAATTAAGTTCTAAAAAAGCACACATATATCTTACATAGAGTAAATGTGTTTTAATGGTGTTGAAACTTAAGTAACATTCATTATTGACACTTATTAGGAAATCAAAATATATATTTGGAATTGCCAAATAATTTACAAATGGTTGTCGATGATTCTGGAAGTAATCTGCAAAAACAATGTTCAAAAACTGTTTGGATATATTATTTTTGACTTGAATGTTAAAAGGTTGAATGACCAATAAATGCTAGTTAACAATTTTTGAGTATTTACAAATTTGCAGTATTATGCGAGAAGTTTTTTAAGGCTTGGTGCTTAGTATTAATTTAAGATATATATTTTATATCTTTAAATACTGAGTTACTAATTGACTGACAAACTCACAGCCCAAGCTGCAGCACGTAAAAATCAGATATTTAACATATATATAAGTTTCTTCTAGAGAGTAGGAAAACAAAAAAATCTTATAATTCCTAGGGAAATAACGGGATTTTACATTTTATAATCGAAAAAATCGTACATTTAAGCAAACTTTAATAAAGTTAAACTCAAAGCAGAACTTTTATATTCTAAGTCGAACACTGCTTTTATATGATTAATCCTGTTAAATTTTGAAGTATCATTTTTAAGGAAAACCAGTCTGAAATCACTTACTATCGATCATTTCGTGCTTGTAACAACGATAAGGCATGTTTTGCTAAAGATTTTGTTTGAAGATACGATGATCAAAACAAATCTCAATTACCTACTCACAATAAAGAATAGTATTTGATCCATCTTCTGATAAAATGCCTATCAAGTTCATTATCGGCTTCTTATTCGAATTCAATGATTAGACCTGTGGGTGAAATATGAAAAAAAAACTTATTGTCATAGTTCTTACACTTTACATCATTCATGTAGATTCGTTTACCTTACGCAAAACAAATAAATTATTTCGAAATAATAATCAAAGACAGAAACAAAAAAATAAATACTTTAAGTGATTACGATTTTCATATTAAATTCATATTAAATTATTTATAATATTGACTTATGTTAATTTAATTATAATATCCATCCAGTTTTATGTATTAAAACTAACTTTCTTACAGTTAAAACTCCAGAAGCGTTAGGTGCGCACCTCCGCAAGTTATCGCGGGAGGCGGAGTCACGTCTGCACGAAGTCACCGGTTACATTCCAGAGAAGGCGTGCCGAGATGATTGCAGGTGAATCTATTTATTTATTTATAGGCAAACTATTGTAAAGGATTTATATATAAAATATTAATAAATATTTTTTCAACTTCACAAATAAAAAGCAAAGAAAACTTAGGGTCACTCATTCAATGCTTTCCGTCCAAAATCAAGAATCGCGTGTTGAATGGTAAAGCTTTATTTTCCAGTTGTAATTAAGTGTTTTATACTAAAATCAATATTATATTTTTATACTAATAAATACATATACACTGCCAGTCATAAGCTTAAGACCACTTCATACAAAATAAGAAAACCGATTTTTCTTATTCTGCGGTTTTAGAAGGGATTTCAGAACAGCTACGCTGCAAACGAATTGACGTTTCGCAATCGTGTTTTCACTGTACGTACTGATACGGCTTTTTACGAGTTATTTTTATAAAGTTTTAAATGTACCCTCAAGAAAATATGATTGTAATTTCTTATTATAAGTGAACTTTTGTGTTCTTTTTAAACCGAAAGTTTTTTACAATCGATTATATTCGGACTGACTCATACTCAGGTCGCATTGAAGTTTGGAAACAATGCTTGTTTATTGCTCTTACTTGGGTTTAGATACAAAAAAATAAGCTATTGCGTAATCTTAATGTACAATAGCAATGCAGGTGTAGACATGATTATTTCCAGTATCTTGAAAAATATTTACTAATAACAAAAGGTTTTATTAGTGGTCTCAAACTTTAGACCGGCAGTGTATTTCCCATCTGCTAATTGTTGACTCGTTGTTGGTGTGTTAGTGACAAAGGTAAGATGCGCCCTGAGCTCATTTTTAGGAATTAAGTACTATGTTTTTTAATTAGTTTTTTTACTCTAAAATTAATTGTTTTAATATTTAAACTGTTTGATACAGGTCAGCAGCAGGCGGTCAAGCAGGTACAATGGGGTGCGCTGGCGGAACTGGATCTGAGAAAGACAAACAAACGCAACACTGGGAAAGACGAGTTCGGACACTAAAGTAAGAAGCTAGAGATTTAAAAAAAAATAAAAGTTGGAAGTTAGCATTGTGTCTAAGTAGTGACTTTAAATTGTACAGTCAAAGGCGTTTCTAATTCGATGAAACCGAACATTCTTATTTATTTTTTTCTTTTGTAATTTTAGATATTTTATGTCATATTATTTATTTACATGCTATTAATAAAATACTAGTTATATTTTGTATACTATTGCATAATTCAGTTATTATAAACGTTTCACAACACTATTATTTAATTTGAACTTAATATCTACTTTAAATTAAAAGATCACGCTCTACTATTGTAACTGTAATTGTTTTTTTTATAATAAACCTCTTTTATTAATAACATTCTTCACAAATTCTAGGCGTCTGCTCCACGGTTGGCAACATGCGCGAGTACCAACAGTACTACCACCACCGGACTTAGAAGTGTGCGGCGCCCACTCCGTCACAGTGCGCTTGAAGGACCCGAAGACGATGCAGCCAGCTCCACGTGACCCACCTATTGTTACTAAGTATAAAGGTATGCCGGTCTTTGGAGAGTGGTTGTTAGTGTTAGTTCTTTTTAGCGTTAGGCATGGGTAATTTAATTTGTTTCCTTTGATCTGTTTAATGACATTTTTGGAATGTAAATTTAAATTAATAATCATCAAATTTATAAATCGAATAATAAAACGAAGTAGTTAATTTATTTATTACCATTTTTTATTAAATTGCAATGATTTTTGTTCTTTGAGCTCAATTTCGAAGCATTATTGAATTTTATTGAAAATTCCAAATTACGTTTTTTGTATAAACCTCTTAAGACGTATATCGAATGAAGTTAAGCTAATAAATGACAGAATTGTAAAATATAAAAAATAATAGTTGTGAAAAACGTTTTCTTCTAATTAATTTCTAATAATTTACCTTTAGTTTTTACTTGAAATCTCATATGGGCCAAAATCTTTGAGTTGTAGCAAGTTTATTTGTTTCATTTAAAAATTATACACGGTATAAATTTTATGTAGACAAACGGACTTCTCTTTGACTATACTAAAATATGATTGCTAAAATCCTCAGTGGAATGGTCATCCCGATCGGACTTCTCCAACGTGTGCGGTCACCGCGAGGTGCCCCCGTCCGGGGTCAACACGCGCGTGCTCATAGCGGGGCTGACGCGCGGCCGGCGGTACTTCTTCAGAGCTTCCGCTGGGAACGTCAAGGGGTGGGGGGCTTGTTCCGTATCCGTGCCGAGGAGTGTTGTGCCTAGCAGTGAGTATAGATATACAATGGATTTTTAATGACAATAAGAAAATTACGTCAATTTTAAATATATTAAAAAGTTGCTCAAAAAAGGTTTTGTTAAATTTAATAAATTGTTGAATTTGTTGAAAGTTGTTGTGAAAGTTTAGCTTTCCATCTAGACAAATCACAATTTTGTCGATTTTTTCTATTTATATAAATATGTTTGCCATCTTATAATAACATATGCCGGGAACATCTCTCTGTAAAAAAACGATAAACTTCAAATGTATTAGTAAACGGACTCAGTACTTAGTGAGCGTCACGTCCACGCAAACAAAGTAGCTGGTATTTAATAGAAATAAATAAATTTGCAAGGCTGGCGTGACGTGTCGTCGCGGGCGTCGCGCGGCGAGGCGGGCGGCGCGGCGGCAGCGCTTGAAGCGCTCGCGAGCGCGGCTGCGGGCGCTCGCCAGCGCGCGCCGCAACCGCGCCTGCCCAGGAAGAAGACGGCGACCATACGACAATTGTTTACTGCTGCGAGCAAGTTTCAGAAGAATTTGAGAAGGTACTTGATTGTTTCGTGTAGGTGTTAGTGAGATTTTTCATATTTGGTTAAATAGAGAGAAAGGTAGACGTGGATATCCAAGAGGCCCCTTACACTATTAGTGGGCCCTTAGACTTATACTTGTGTCTCAAATTCCAAGCATTATTCTGAATTCCCCATCCTACAGTGTGATGAGCTCTTGCACAGTGAATTTATTGCTAATATGTATCCTCTCAATGTTATGTACAACAATAATTTCAAATTAGACCGTACGGCTTAAGTTTTTTCACTACTAACTTTGAAATAGTACAAATTAAGTACTAAAGCTATCTGTAGAACTAAATTTAATAGTAAAATTTTACCCTAATGCCTCTAAAATGCCTTTATTTTTTATTCTTATTGCTTTCTCTTAATAAAAATTGTTTATTTTACTTACATGATAATAATATAGGTATATATTTTAATTTTATAATATAAATATTTGTAATCAGGGGCGTATACTTGGCATGCATCATCTATCACGAAGACAAGGTGCTGGTCACCAGCGAGGAGTTCCTTCCGGTCATAGAAGTTGACGAGACATACCCCGCCTGTATTTATACTGACTTTCATTGGCTTATGAAGGTTATTATTATCTATATCAATATATAAATAGATATCTAATTTTCTTTAGTTTTACACCTTTGTAGTTAAATATATTTGTAATGAAATTATTATTGAGGCGCAGTGGGACAGCGTCTGACTGTAAATGCAGTCGGTTGTGGATTCGATCTCCACTCGGGGGCGTTATTATATTAAAATTATTTTCACTTCCTCGCTCTGGTAAGACAAAGTCCGGCGTTGAGTTCCACTACTCAACACACAATGTCTCGAATTCGGTGGAAAGCAAAGTACGGAGTGTCTTGATTTATGATTTAAATATCCAAAATGAGAGATATAAAAATTAATATTTCTGAAATCAAATGTTATACCCTAAAAGGAATACAAGGGGCATTATTTATATTAAATTCTACTTATTTTAATTAGTATATAGTACGTTTTAATTAATTTTTTTATAATCTACGAGTAGTCTTTGTGAACACAAAAAAAAAAGAAAAGTCTTTTGAATTTGTCCACGTATATATCAGTCAATAGTAAATAATTTTCAATCATTCAACCTTATTATAATATATTTAAATGTACAGCATTAAGATAACATATAGTTTTAAAAATATTATTCATAAAATTAAACTAACCTGTCATCGAGTATAATAATTGCTGGGACGTGGCCAAATATTATGTACAATAATAATGTGTAAATGTAATAACGTGTAACTGACATTATTAATTCTACGAATATAATAAATCTTGATTCAATATTTACATTTTTTTATTGTGTAATTTAATTATTTATTATATTTATATTATTTATTTATTTATATTTATGGAATATTTCTTATAATATTAACCAACTGATTATTATGAAACATTATATATTAATAAAAAAATATATCAGAGTAACACGTAGGCTACAAATTGTAATATTATTATGTAATTTGATCGTAATATAATAATAAATATCAAGTTCTAATATACTTTATAACAACCGTCCATGCGTCTGCATACTCAAGCGTAATGTAGTTATTTTCATATATCTTTGCCTTTTTCTAGGTATCGTGTTCCTGGGACGAGGTGAAATCGCTAAGATCAGATATGGAGAAACATACTTCTTCATCCATACACTTTAGATTGAAACTGCTTACAGCCGCAGCGCAAATGCAATCTGCATTATGTATACAGGACTTAGGTAAATATAATTGATTTTTTATAGTACTGTACCTTTATTTCATAACTGTTTTCGATTGATCGAACGAGGAAATGATTTCTCGACTCTAGTGAGATAAAGCGCGGTGTAATGTCTCGGTTTCAAACACTAAGCAGTCAATGGAGTATCTTGACACTAGGTTATCTCTGACTGCCTTTATAATTATATCTATATCGCTGGATAAACTAGACTTAATTCGTAAGCCAATTGATATTATTTCATAAGGATATTAGTTAAACAAACTTGTGAACTTCAAATATCTGCTTTACTTGTTAAAATCCCACCGTAATTGATTCCAGCATTTCAAGATAATATATCTAGAATTATTATTACATTTGTAAGAAATACTTTTTTATCTATCATAATCTAGTATAATTTTATTTACAAATTGTATGTTGTTAACTTCTTAATTTCAATACCCTCACATGTTATTACCAAAACTTATGCAATCATTTTTAATTTTTAGGCCAGCTCTATCACAAACCGCTAAGAGATGCACACGGCACAGTAGTGTTGTCCTGCATCAGCTCAGTGAAATCCGCCAAGTGTGTGTCGGCGTTAAACTCCCGATGGGCGCCGGTTGCCAAGCTACGACGACGAGTGCTCAGCGAGGACAACACTATGGGGGAGCTGCTTATGGCGTCCGTGCACGAGCAGATTGCGTATCATCAGGTGAGTGAGGTGGTTGTTTTTGGTAATGAATGTGAAAGAGATGGATGGACTTAGGTGGTATTTGTAGGTCGGCCAAGTGGTCGCCAGTCGCCAATCTACCACGCTAATGCTCAGAGAGGACAATGAAGGGTATTGTTTAAGTCTCCTTTGCCCGAATTGATGCAGTGAAACAAGATATTTATATATTACAACAGATATTTTTGATAATTCTATGAATTTATTTAAAAGGAAGTGCTTACAATAAGTCGTAGTAATTAACCGGTAACATTGTATTTTAAAATTGTTAATCACTTGTTTATCATTTTTTATTTTTTGTTCTTTTGCTTGTGGTGTTAACTGTAATACAGTTCGCTTTGATCTAATAATATCTGTATTGCATATTTTAATAATATTGTATAACTGCTGATTAACCTAAATAAATAAATAAATAAGCTGTTTGAATGCGTACTTGGCGCTCTGCGTGAACAGATTATGTATTATCAGGCGTTTGATAGCAGTAAGAGTGATAGAGATGGTGGTATGGAGTTGATGTGGTTTTCTATTTGTGTGTAAAAAGGTGGCAACGTTTTAAATAAATATTTCCATGATGTGTGAGGAGGATAGCAATATGTTTTCAAATAAGAGCTATGTTTAGAGCATTTCATATTATGTAACTAAGCATTAAAATACAATATGTTGCTAAATTGAACAGGTTGTTACATATACATAGTTACAATAACTTAATAATACATACAGCTTCATGTTTTATCTCGCATATAATCAATCTTCCAAGTGGGAATCAAACCCACAACCAACCGATTGATTGTTAATATGTAATGTATAATATGGAATTCTCAACTGAATTATTTATATTCTATTTCAGGTATCCCGAGACCAATTACCACGTGGCTTGTACTTGGGCTATCTGAAGTTACAGTCGTCAGTTGAGGTAGTGAGGATAGTGGCGCCGGCGCGGACACCAAACGTGCCTCCACACACTCGGATTAGAGATAATCCACATGTTTCGGCGTTAGTATAGTTTATTTGTTTATAATGATTAGGAATGTTAAAATTTCATTTCTTTTTTAATTAGTCGTTTTTCTATTAGCTTCACGCTTTTACCCGCATAGTAGGGTTGATAAGACGTATCAGTGAGTCAGAAAGCCGTAATTTTAATATAAACATAACTAAATAAACCCCGTATCATGCCGTTTATTTTGTGTATATTATGAAGTCATAAGTATTTAACATTTACTTGATGATATGATTTATTTAATTTAATATATTTATATAAATATGATTTAAAACAACAAATCTAAAATTATAATATTATTATTTCAGAGAAGAGTGGGAATACCTCAAATCTCAATCAGGCAGATTGGCAGAGGAAACTCCATCAATAAACAATTTAGTATCAATAAGCGCTAACGACAAACCTTCAGAATCTCAAGAGATGTTCCTAGAACAAATAGCCGCAGCATCCCGAAAACTGTTCAAAGATATGGAGATACCTAAAGATAACGCGATCACCCACCGAATATATGATCTCGAAGTTATTGAGCTCAACCACGATGTTAGTTTTGTAATGTTGTGCCCGCCGGCGGAGCAAGCCTGCTCTGTGCCAGGTCAGAAGGAAATATTACTTCAAAAGGGAGATTTACTCAGCCTTCCCATTCAAGCGTTCGAAATGATCCACCTACAGACTTATCATACTAATATTCTTAATAAATACTCGAAACTTAGTTGCGTTTTAGAATTAGATGTAGCATTAGCGGCACATTCCCAAAGAGAGGCTTTTTCGTGTACAGAACTACAAACGGCAAAGGAAAGATTAACCAAATTAGAAGATCTCCAAAACAGTCTTAACTTAGTATGGAAAGCAGAGCGCTGGCTCATGGATTTGATTGGTTTCGCTCGGGATAAAGACAAAGCCGGTCCGAGTTCGGGTATTTCGCTCAAATACGTATTAGATAAGACACTGTCCAAACCATGCGCTGACGGCACCGACGGAAATTGCGAGAAAGATGTCAATTTGAAAATAGATTTACTTCAAATACCGCCAAGAGATGGCAAAATGACTAAAACGTCGCCGGGACGCGGCTCTTGGCCAGGACCAGCCGGTAATGGAAATCATACGAACTTACATCCGGAATTTAGTAAATCTGAGCAACAGTTAAGCTTGGCTCCTCGTCAAACTTCCGTTTCGACGTTAAACTTGAGTGGTTCCTCATATCTTCATTCAGATGCAAAGTACGCTAGAAAAGGTAGTGCGGACTCCCAATTTACACAGTCTAGTGCAATGAGTAACAACTATATGAGTAGTAACTCCCAATTCGATATAAAGTCCACGGGATCTCATGCCAGCATCAACAGTCCCCGGCTTCCGCCATCACGAAGTGAAGATACCTTAGTACTCCAAAACGAGAACATAGAACCTAAGCCCCGCCCTCACAGTATTAACACAAGCGTGTCTACGTCATCGAGTCCGTTGTTAACCGTCAAAAATTACTATCCGGGTAGCATGATTAGTGTGAAAACTATGAAAAATGCATCCGAATCAGCCCAAAGTCTGTCAAGCGATTCGGAAAGCCAAAGTTGCCCAGTGACCATGACGCTCCCTTCCAAAATCCGTCCGAACAGACATAGTGTGATTTCTTCTAAAAGTATGACTAACGTAAAATCATCCGACGTCGACTTTACTGACACCGGCCAAGATATTCTGAACAAGGCGTATTCCGTGAAACCGCAGCCATTGTTGGAAACACAAGAAGATTTAGGGTATAGTAACAAAGTTCCAAAGACTGATGAAAAACAAAGTGACAGCGAAGAGCGGAATGTCAAATTTCCTACAGAACAACGAATTGATCAAGCGGGTATTTTACAGGTAATTATTTAAATATTTTTAATATAAAACATAATTTTCTTATTAAAAGTAGCCAAAGAGACTAGAACACCCATACAAAAGTTTTTATAAACAGTTTTTTTCTTAATAACGATATTTTATGCTATAATAATTTTTTTTAGAGAACAGTTAGAAAAAAATTAAACGATTGTATAAGTATTAAAACAAAGTTTTCTTGTAAAGAATAAGTAGCTCAGTAAGGTAATACTCATTAATTCACTATTCATAACTTCACGTCTTTAGATTCCAAATATTAATGACTTTTCAATGTTTTTATGATTTTATTTGATATTCACGTCATCTTAATTAATATTTTTGTATTTTAGGTATTTGCAGCGTATGAAACTGGACTGGCATCAGGCACATCTTTAAAGCTTCACGTCACTCCGCGCACGTCTGCACGCGAGGTCATCGACCTAGTTGTCAAACAGCTAAACATGGCCGCCGTTCTCAAAGGAAAATCTGGTCCAGTGTACGGCCCAGAAAAGTTGCAAGACTTTTGCTTAGTAGCAGTCATAGGAGCCCGAGAAAGATGTCTCCGAGATGACTTCAGACCCTTACAGTTACAAAATCCTTGGAGAAAAGGCAGGCTGTACGTTCGACTCAAACATGACGTGCTTGCGGCACTACAGCATTCAGCCAAACAACCAGCTTATATTTAAATTTAGAACAATTTATGTATGAGATTAATAGTTCAAAAGACTATTTGTTTTTTTTTCTTAATGAGGTCTCTATCTCAAAGTATTAGATGCTGATATGGTAATTTTATTTTTCGGTGCCAATTATTATTTTTGATGCTTTAAATAACTAGTATTATACAAATAAGTGAAAGTTGTGAATAACTTTAGGTGTGATTTACAGAATGTATGGTGCTTTTCACTGTAACAACGCTCTATGAATGACATTTTCAAATCTATCTCTGTTAGATTCTAAAGTTATATATGTAGCTTTTCTTGTCTGTGTTACTCGTACTCTTTAATAATTTAGACCTAGACCTATTTAAAATAAAATTATAGTTTCAGTTAGAAATTATTTCTAGTTAAATTCTATTGTATAATCTATTCCAGTCCTTAACCAGTCTTAAAAAGATACTGTTAAATTACTCGAACCAAGTGAATGACACAAAAAAATAATATATGTATATATATCATATCTTCAAGACATTAAAGTGCCTCATTTATTTTGCTACCTTCTATCATATCTCTGGAGTGTAACAGGGTTTACAACGAAAGGAAAATACATTATAATAATTATTCTTTCTAATTAATACATATTAAAGTCGTGGAATATCAATTTTATTGCTTAGAGCAAAGATTATAATTTATAGTTCGGATTGTATATAGAATTAATCTTAATATTGTGTGTAGTAGATATTATGTAATGCTACTTATATTTAACGCTAAAATTGACTAGACTTCACTAAAATCAACTTTTAGTATTAGATAATGGATTCGTTACCTAAATTGCCATAACATAAATAATTTCAATTTAAAATGAGAAATTAAATAATTTTTATATTCTATTACATATATTGAATGAAATATTTTTTTACATATATGCATACTTATTTTTAACAGTGCAATCACAAAATCGATGGTGTATATAAATATACATGATTAAATGTTTAATTATTGTTGGCGTCGTGGTGACTTTAATTTTTCAAGTTAATCAAATTTGACTTATAATAAAAAATATATATATGCAACATAAAGAATTGTTTATTATTATTATTAAAGACAGATTATATAATTTATATTTAAATCAACGTTTACATACCGTTGGAAGATATTTTGTAGCTAGATTCAAATCTATTGTATAATTAACGTGAAAATATCAACGATTCGAGCCATTCTTACGGATTGCAATTATTGTTATAGAAAGCCTAACTAAATGTCTTATGATGATATATAATTGAAATGTGTTTTATTAGTAGATTATTTTAATACTGTGTAAGTATTCACCCTTATTCGCGGTGTTGTACATTAGATTTTAGAGAAAGTGGAGTATGCAATTATGCACAAGAATAAATGTATTTGAAATCTCATGGTTTTATCATTTTATACCTATCTGTATAGAATATTAGTAAAACTAATTAGTAATATTTTCTATATTAAAGCTATTCAGCTAGTATCCAGCCAGATAAATGCAAATAAAAATTTAGTGCGTCAATTTAAAAAAGAACCCAACGCGGTATATAATTCACATTTTTTCTCTTTCTTATTATATCTATTATAAAATATTTTACTCTAATATAATCATCGCTCCCGGATAAGAATATCCGGGATAGAAGCTACCAACCTCCCCGTCTTCGACGACCGAACCATTTGACTTCATAGTCGAATCATTCTTTAAAATGTGCCAGAGTGCGCCACAGTAGCTTGTGGTAATCGGAAATGCATTTAAAAAAACCCGACCTGTGATCGTATAACCGCCATGGGTATACCTAAAAATAAGTACTAATAGTAGTACAATTATAACCGGTTAAAATAATTTCATTTAAAATCCCAATCCTAAAAAAACAAGAACAATTTAGACCTGAAATTTAGTGCATTATTCGGATTTTTTCTCTCCGTATGATCCCGGAACAAAAAATAATTGTAATTAAAAAATTCATTGTTTTGTGTATATTTAAAAGGGTTAGGTTAAGGGTAAAAAGAAAGCTTGTTGCATGTAAATGTAAATTAGTGTAAAGTAATAGTGCTCTGGCTGTATTGATGAGCATATGGCCGTTTACAATGTAATACTGATACTAACCCAGTTGTACGGCGTTGAAACGTTATGTCGAAAGACAAATGAAAAAAAAATTCTGTAGAGATGCTATCTCTTCGTCGGCTATGCGGAATCAGTTTAGGTGATCGTATACTAAGAGATATGCGGAAACGCATCGAGGGTATGAGTGATGAAAGACTGATATGAAAGATATGAAGCAAAGGTGAGTCGTACGAGAGATTGGAGAAAACCTCAGTTGATTTTTAAAAACACAGTATCGATCATACTCGAGATATGTCATGTACAAAGCTAGATGATTCCTTGAAGGGCATGTACGAATAGATTAATGAATGTGGACGAGGCGAAAGAAGCATGCAGCCTACCCCGCTAGAAGTAACTTTTGAATATCCACCCTGGGAGATATATCTCAATACATAATATAATCTATAATGAACGGCACGTTTTTCTTTCTATAAAAAAATCAACAGCTGAACAGTACAGTAAGGGCGACGACGAAGTTAGAAAACTAATTAATTGAAAACGCTACGCAGTTAAGATGCTACTTCAGTCCAGAACTCCACGACGATAACGATGTGAAATATTCAATAACGAAGATTAATATATACAAAGAAATACATACAAAAAAAATATATACAAAGAAATATATACAAAGAGAATTATAATGCTCAGAACAGGAATGAAGCAGTCGCAATTGGCGTTCTGCACAATTAAGATAAAACTTTATACTAAATTCCTCACAATTAAGGATTTAGTAAATATTGAATCTTTAAATATTATAAGAACGTTATTTGTGTTATTGAAAAAATATTTTTAAAAAATATAATTTTTATGAACTAATCAATTATTTAAATATAAATGAGTTTGATACATTATTTCTCAAATTTATAATATAAATTAAACAGTACCTATTTAAACAAGTATTTACTTATTTAATTACCACAAGGAAAGAATTGTGTCAAATTTTTGAAAGTACAGATAAAAAATAAGCATTAGACATGCGTTTTTTTTATAATATAATGACGGCTGACGGTGACGGCTGACGTATTGTTTGGATCTTGAAATTTTAATAGTTTAACTTTAGTTCAATTTGGTTACTTGTGTTAAATAATCGTTTCTTGATTGAATTTTGAATTTTAATTATTTTTTTATTAATTTAAGTTTTACGTTGCCTTTAAATAGTTCAAAATGAGCTTAGTAGCAAATACAGGGTAAGAATATAAATATCAGTGTGTATTTTTCTTTAATGCTCTACTTTCACAGATTTTTTGGCTTATTAGGAAATTAGCAGGTCGTACGTTATTTATAACTGGTGCATCTCGAGGCATAGGAAAAGCAATTGCCTTAAAAGCAGCTAAGGATGGAGCTAATGTTGTTGTGGCTGCTAAAACAGCAGAACCCCATCCTAAATTACCAGGCACGATTTATACAGCCGCTGAAGAAAGTAAGTTTTTTAAATATTAGACACAATATAAATAATTATGTTCATGCATTACATGCCTGATAGAATATAATTACTAGATTTTATAGTTACTAGTATATTTTATGATGTGGACTTTGTACCTTAACAAAAGTCCACTGACCTTTGGTGTTTGTCTGTAAACAATTTTCACATTTCATTTGTTTTAATAATTGTATATATTACTATGAAATATTGTACTTATTTTTTATTTAAAGTGTATACATTTATTATTTTCATTAGCATGTGATTTTTTTAAATACAGTTGAAGCTCTAGGAGGTAAAGCTTTACCTTGTATAGTTGATGTAAGAGATGAAAAACAGGTGCAGAATGCAATTGATGAAGCTGTTAAAAAGGTAACATAATTAATTTTATGTATAGTATATTTAAAAAACTGGTAGAGTATCATTTACAAAATTAAAGCACAAAAAATGATTGACAACAAAATGATATCTAAATAATTGTGTACCTAAAAATTATTTGGATTAAACAATTCTTTATAATTAATTGAATATACTATTGAAAGCCAATAATTCATGTAGATACATATATTATTCATGCTCATATTTTAGTTCAATGGCATTGATATCCTAATAAACAATGCCTCTGCTATATCTTTGACTGGAACTGCTCAAACTGACATGAAGAGATATGACCTTATGCATAATATAAATACTAGAGGAACTTTCTTAGCGTAAGTTGTGTTATTTTTATCGTTTACCTTAATTTTAAATTGTTTTGCATAGCCTGCAATTTAGGTGGAGGGAACCTGGTATAAAGATAACTTATTCTTAACTTTTTATCCAAATTTAAGATTTTGATACAGGAAAACAATTTTGTCATTCCTCAAAACAGCTGTTTTCTATAGAGGCTAAAGTTCTGATGTGTAAGGTACTTAACTAAGTATATTGACTATCTAAAATTTACCATTTATCTAAGTGAGGTTAAAAACTTTAATGTTAAATTATGTTGATGTATTTATTTGGATTTTAATAAGCAATGAAAAAAAAGAATTTTTATATTAAGACATAACTGGTTTCTTGCGTCAATATTGTGTTACTATGGTAGAACAGTGATATGAAAGTTGTTTTAACTATCATTTTTATAGGTGACTATAATTTCATTTTGTTGATAAAATTTTATAATGGTATAAAATATTTTTGTTGCATTTCATATGAATAATAATATATACCATTAGTACAACATATGCTATTTATTATTATGTAATTTTACATATATTATTTGTATTTCAGATCAAAATTGTGCTTGCCGCTATTGAAAAACAGTGACCATGCACATATCCTCAATCTGTCACCTCCTCTGAACATGAATCCTTATTGGTAAATTTAGTTTTATTTCTCAAAGAAAAAAAAAACTAAGAATATAAATAATAATAGAAGTATTTTCTATTTTTAAAGTGCTATTCCACACTTAGGATGTTCTAAAATGTTTTTCTAAAATAATAGAAGTATTATATTTTTCTTTAAAACCAGCTTAGGGCATGTTTGTAACTTAATTCTATGAAGATATTTGTCGCGTTACATGACGAGGAAGGCCCCGTTAACGTTCTTCTGTACCCCTCCGTTACCTAACATTCTAATGACCATTTTTACCTAAAAGTCATAAATAGTTGCTCAAAGTACCAAAAAGCCCCTAAAATACCTGTGCTTTCAAAGGTAATAGAATAGGATTTATAGTTTGCAGAGTATGTTTATTCATAGGATTATGATAAATAAACAATAAAACTATATAACAACACATTATTCAAACCCCCGTTCCGCCTGTGTAACATTATTACATTTTACAAAGTCCTTGAACAGCCTCTTAAAATACTATGAATAATTATAGGTATAAACCTATTATGTTTTATTCATATGGTGTTGAATTTATATGCAGTGCACTAAAAAAAGCAGGAATCAGATATTACTACATAATAAATTCATTAAATTTTTTCATGATTGGCATATGTTTAGTTATGATCAACATAAAAATAAATATATTTTAGGTTCTCTATACATGTTGCATATACAATGGCGAAGTATGGGATGTCAATGTGTGTTCTCGGTATGAGTGAAGAGTTCAAACCTTTTAACATTGGAGTAAATGCGCTATGGCCTAGAACAGGTTGGTTTTTATATAAATAAGGTTTTAAAATTATTAAAAGTATCATAATGGAAATAATATATTTAAGCATATACATCCTTGATTATTTCCTTTAATACAAAGTGTTTTTTGTAAAATATTAATTAAAAAACATTGACATACTTTGAAAGTTAGAAATATTATTAAAAAAATAATCAACAGTACAAATATGTTAAAAGAAATAACAATTTTTATTTTTTTGTATTTAGCTTTACACTCTTATCTCGCATAGCAGGGTAGACAGAAAGTAGCTGTCCACCGAATTCGAGAGTGTTGAGTGATGAAACTCAACGCCGTACTTTGTCTTTGCCAGAATGAGGAAGTGAAAATAATTTAAACATAATCACTCCGAATAGGAATTGAACTCACAACCGATCGCGTTTACAGTCAGGCGCTATCACACTGCCACGACCGGCCTCAATATATATTTTAGTAACTAATAATCTAATATAACTTTAGTATATATTTTATATAACCATAGCAACTGGGTATTTGTGCAACTGTTATACAAACAATGGTAGGCATATGCGAGTTACTACTGAAACTTATTTTAAACGTTGTCTCCAATTGCACTTTTTATGATAGTAGTAATTGTGTATGTTAATATAATAGAATTTATAGTTGAAGATGTGCATCAAAGATATGTTGAATATTCTGACATTGTTGCAAACAATCATATTTTGAAATTTGCTTAAAAATTTTATAAATAATTCATATAATTTTTCATTGCAAAACATGGATAGTATTTTTTTGTAATAAAATAATATGAACGCGTATTAATATAACTCCTACCATAAACAAACAAAAATTGTAACAATTTTATTATTGAGCGAAGCGGACGGAGCGCTCTATACGAGACTACACACTCTTCCTTCGGGCTTGGAATTATAAAGACCTTACCGATTACGTTCAAATTTTGCACACACATTATGGACATCATGATGATAGTAATAAAACAAAAAATACCAACAATCAAAAATCCCGAGAAGTCAATGGGAAAAAAATCTCGCAAAAATTAAGCTTTAAGCTAAACATGAGCGTGAAGAATTTTTTTAATTAAATTGTACAATCGCTCTGTCAGATTCTTTTTTCACGCGCAAATTTTTGAAGGCAATATCCGGCGTAAATACTGTTATTTTTCAGTCGTTCTATTTCAAAAAACATTCACGAACCTTGGGGCTACATTTCAATTACACCTACTCATCGCTCACTTACTGTAAGTCGGTGGCTTCTCTCAATTTGTTAACGGCACCCGAGATTTCGCAAGCGCAGCAATTTAATAATATTTTATATCGATAAAATAACTAAGTATACTTACCGAATTATAATGTTTTTTTTATTTTTTAGCGATCGCCACCGCAGCTATAGAAATGTTGACAGGGGATACGTCGACAAGTCGCAAACCTGACATAGTATCTGATGCTGCTTATGTCATGCTTTGCAAGTAAGATTTTTGCTTTTTACCTTAAAGCAGTTATTATTAAAGAGTAGACGAGCCGGCCTAAAATGTTTCCATCGAAAAAAAGAGAATTATGCTACATATCTCAATCTCTCCTTTTCATGTCTGATTAGACAAAGATAAATACAGGTCTCTCTTCATCATTCCGCTTATATTTATTCATAATTTCATTTAGTATATATGTTTAATTTATAATCGTATAAAGAATATTTTTTAAAAATACATGTTTTTAATGAACTTTATTTTTTTCATAGTAACTATGTTATTCTTACAAAAAATACTAAATAAGCATTTAATATAATATATGGTGGGAAAATAATTATAAAATCAGACAGTATGTAAATAGCTACAAGTAGTAAGACCACAAGGTGATTCACTCGTCACGTAGTTATTTTTAATTAAATGTGTTTTTTGTACCAACGTAAAAAAGAATCTTTTAATAAATCTTATATAATAAAGTCTATTACATTAAGTCTGATAAATAAATATGATACATGTAAGTATCGTATTTATTTATCGGACTTAATGGGAGGATAACGAGTTCGAATTTAACTTTAATTTAACTTTTACTAAAATTTTCCTATTTTTCTTAGTTTTATACCTTGTCTTTATTTATTTCTTTTATTAAAGTAGGGATAAACTAATATCAAGACGTAATGTTTCGAACTTTACATATTTTATTTTACTAGAGCCGAGAAAAGAAAATAATTTACATGTAATATTCATTCCCGCTAATTGGAATAGAACCCAAAACTATCAAGCTTACAGTAAAACGAGGTCCAACTGCCGCGATGGTTTCTGTTTTTCTTTGGTTATGTTAACAAAATGTAAAAGATTATATTTTTTTTTAGTTTACCAACTTATATTCCTTTACAGAGACCCAAAGAAATACACTGGTAACTTCGCGATTGATGAAGATGTTCTAAAAGAGAGTGGCATCAAAGATTTGACTCCTTATTGCTGTGATCCAAGTGAGTATAAATTATTTAATTATTTGTATAAAAATAGTTATAGGTATAGGTATAGGATCTAAAAAATACGGGAATTTTATATTTTATAAAAATGTGAAGATTTTTGTGTTAAAGGTATATTAATTATTTCATAAATGATATCACGCCTGGAGAATGAAATGCTCGCAGTCTGTTTCAATGGTGTCTTTCTCAGTAATAAAATTTGTTAATCTGTAAATTTTTGGCTAGTAAAAAATGGGAGAAAGTCTCCTGCTGTGTTTCTTGCAACCGCTTCTTCTCAGGTTCGAAGCATTCATTTTCAATAGAAACGTTTTGTAATGTGTTATAATTATTTTAGATGCTATTTATAAATATTTATAAATGAATTTAATTATTAAAATAAACTTATTTGAATTTAAATTTACTTTGTACTTTACCCTCTAACTTTTTTTACATTCAAATAACTTCCGATACTGATTTACATTATAGCATTAAATTATTATTAAAAGTATATTATTAGATATATAAAAATGTAAAAAGTTTTCACGCGATAAAATCAAGTACAATGGTAGGCGTGAGATTATAGCGTGAATTAAAAATACAGAGAATGCGGATAATCTATTGATCGATGGTTTTTTGGACGACCCGGCATCGATCCGCCATCATCAGAGCATCTCCGCTGTCTCGTCACGCCGCTACCATACCTCTGCGGTTCGGTATTCTGAGAAGGTTTGTGTATTATTATGGAAATTTTATATAGGATTCATGTAGTTAGGAAATTAGGCATTTATACGTTTACAGCGATACTCTAGAGCAGGGCTGTCCAAGTTAAATTTATTTTCGGGTTAATTTATTTGGACTTACATATATATTAACTGCAGGGCCGCGGAAAAAGTAGTCGTAAAATTGAAATTACGTTAAATTATTTTACAAAAGTGGAAGAATTAAATCTCTACAATACATGTTTAATACTTCTTTATAAATAAAATGAATATTAACTTTATTTCGTAATGGTTTGTTGTATTTTTTTTATTAACATTTTTTTTACATTTGTTAATATAATAACTATAAAATGTTTTTATTTTTAAAATTATTTATGTGCACTTAATATATTCATATTTATTCATTTTCTATTTAAAAACACAAATAACAATTTTAGCTTCATAAGTAGGTTGTAAATTTAAAAAATCATGAGGTTCGCATATTAATTAAAAGAAGAACTTGGTCTGGATAGCCTTGCACTAGAGTGAAGTAAAATAATGTACACATATATTAATTTATATAATTTTAAATAAATAACTAGGTATTATAATATCTGCCATAAATAGCAAATACCTAGACGGATTTTTTACGTATTTAGTTAAGCTGTGTCGCTCTAAAAATTCAAATGACATTCTATGTTACTTCATTTTGCTTAAAAAACTGTTTAAAAAATGCAATAGTTGGTGTGTCTTTTTATCAATAAAAATGAATTTTAATTTATGGTTTTGTAGCTAAAATGTCTCTTTCAGTATATGTGTATAAGCATAAATGTTATTATGTGAAAACATTATATGCTTTAGGAGTAATTTATTTTTCTATATATTACAGCTTTTCTTTCTCTGTGTATCAATTTCATCCTGTAAATAGTCTAAAGTTGTTGTATTCTTAAATATCGGTAATATTAGTTAATAATTAATATGTCCATAATTTATTTTCATAATTTCAACACATTTGACAATTAAGATACATTAATTAAATATTTTAAAATTAGTGGCTATAGAGATTGTTTTGTGTATATATTTTCTTTATTTATTGTATATAAGTTTTATCACTCTATTCGGCATTCCTAAAGTTAAATTATATCAAATTATCTTTTAAAGTATAGTAAAATGAACTTCTTTATCGAAATTGGCCTCGTATTTGTTCGCAGGTCATGTGAACGACCTGTTACCCGACTTCTTTTTGGATGTACCCGGAGAAAAAAAAGAAGCTCCCAAAAAGGTGTGAAAATACCTTAAAAATATTTTTTAAATAAATGCAGCCTATGACCACTAATTTTATTTTATTTTACCAAATACCAACATAAAAATAATTACTTTTAGTCGTCAACTAATATCATCATATAATAATGATAAGATAGCAACAATTTTAATTAATCTAATCTAACGTTTTCATTCTTGCCATCGTAAAAATTATACAGTTAATAAATAATTATACAGATTAAATTTATAATTACAATTTTGTTTGTTTGATCTGTACCTTATTACTTAAATTACAGGAACAATCTGGTGGGCAAATACCAGCCTTATTTGATGTTATCGGCAAAAGCATAAGTGCCGAGTTGATTCAGAAAACTCAAGCCGTATTCCAATTTAATGTAAAAGGTAAATATTTTTTGTTGAGATTTCATTTAATAAGATATATAATTTTCGCGTCTTTTAAATATTTTAAGGAAAACTGGATCAATCGCGTATATTTTGGTATTCCAAATTACATGACTATCTATATATATATATATACTCCTTCTTGTCTGTGACCACGGACTACTATAAGAGATAGTATAAGAGGTATTCAATTCAACAACTTCAATTAACTATTTTTACTTGCATAATTTGTACGTTAAAAAAGTCATGTACATATCCTTATTTGATGAACTTAATTATATTTAAATAATGAATATAGTTGAACAGAGTGTTTTAAACTTTTGAAGTTCTCTCTGTTAGCCATGTGAATAAAATTTTTATAAATATTTTTGTTGAGTACAAATATTTTTTATATAATTTGTATTCTATTTTTTATTTAAAGGTAAAGAAGAAGGTATATGGCATTTGGACTTGAAGAATGGGGATGGATCTTGCGGGCAAGGTGAGCCCAAACACCCACCAGACGCAACTCTCACAATGGACAGCAATAACTTTGCTGATATGTTTTCTGGTAAATAAGCTAATAAACATATTTGATATAAATATTCAATATATCAAATGAAAGTCACTGCCTGTTATAATTTTTAGTTGTTAGAAATATATTTCTGTGTGTTTCTAATAAAATACTACACTTACATCTGCAGGCAAAGTTTTAAACACATTTTTAAGATAATTTGAAGCCAACTTATTATATTCTGGTATAAGAATAAGGTCAAAAATCTATTTTACCTTAAATGAGCATCAAAAATCATATTTGCCTTAAATTAAATTCATTAGTTCATTACTACCAAATTTTGAAATAATACTGTATTCTTCCGGGCAAGCAATATTCTGCTTCATTCTTTCTGATTTCAGTGCTAGGAATAAAACTTAAAGTACTATTATGTTATAACCCAATAAAAATTATTTGCAGGTAAACTAAAAGCAACAAATGCCTTTATGATGGGCAAATTGAAGATAAAGGGAGACTTGCAAAAGGCTATGAAGTTGGAGAAAATGATGAAATCACTGAAGAGCAAAGTCTGAAAACATAGTTGTTATATACATAATATTTAATTAGTGGCATTGTTATTTTTTTGACTTGATAACTAACATTTTTTTATTCAAATGAGTTTGTTAATGTATTTGAATTTTTTATGTTTTGCAACTTGATAAGATATCAAAAAACATTTCTTGAAGTTGCTTTTTTTCAAATATGTACAAATATTTTATTTCTAAAAATATTTTAATATTTTGTTTCTTATAAATAATAAGTCATTATATCTTATGCATTCAATGTTTTCTACACCAGTTATTGTGTTAGAATAAGAGACAAGGTTTTTCAAGTTTGTTAATATGTAATTGTTTTGGTAGCTTTGTATATAGAGGAAAATATATTTTTAATTATAACTGATATTTAAGAAGTTATTCAGTGCGTTAAATATTTTTATATTAAAAAGGTCATCCCTCTTTCAACATACTTTTTTAAAGTAAAATAGACATTTGATACAAATATCAAACATATATTATTTTCAGGATAATGAATCACAAGATATTTTTCTACAAGTATTAAGCAGATTGTATTACTAAATAAATATATACTTGAATAAACTGTTTACTTTACAGTCCTTATGGTTTTAAAAACGAGATGCCTTATATCATAAAGGCTTAAGACTTGATCTCGATTTTTGCATTTGCCACCCATTTGTGTGTATGTTGGGTAACATAACACAATATAAGATTGAGAAATTGAAAGAATATAAATATTCACATTTTACATTAGGAGGTCTAGGTAATTCACATCATGCTGTCATTTCCCATCTGCATCATTTAAAAATATCCTTATAAAGTACACCAGCAATAACTACCGACACTAAATAATTTATTTGCCATCGGATTTAAGACTATAAAGAGAGACACTTCATAAAAATTCTTTAAGACAGTTGAGTTTTCAAAAAAATTAAGAGGTTAGCAAGCACATCTAACATGCTGGGTATAATTAGTCTATTACGTAGAATTGTTGCTCTAAAAAATTATTGTATATATCGATAATGATTAAAGTACCTAGCATATTGCATTGGTAATGTTATTGTTAGCAAAAAATAACGTTGAGTAATATCAAACCGCAAATCGTAATATACTATTTTTGTAACATTCGAGAGTAACAACAAATTACATCAGTTGTTGCGCGATAACCTTTCTTATCTCAATTGAATTCTCCCGCCTCTTGAAATTGAACTGTCCTTCAGATTGTTTGTCTAGCTTTCAGTGGTCAGTCACTTGTCAAATATCCACGACGAACATAATAAATTAATAAACATTTTTTAAAATAAAAATTACAATGTTTTCTATTGATGCACCCGTAGAAATTCAAAATAGTGAATATTGTAACTATCGTTCGCCGTTAAGTACTCGATATGCGTCAAAGGAAATGCAATATAATTTCAGTGACCAAAAGAAATTCTCTACATGGCGAAAATTGTGGATTTACTTAGCAAAAGCAGAACAGGTATGTGAATATAAAGACAAAAATATCTATTTTTATTACACAATTTTGCTTTTGTTGATATTGTTTTTGAGGTTATGTCACGTTGATCGGATACACACTATAACATATTTTTAAGAACATCGAAAAATAAATAGGAAAAAAATAAAACAAAACGTTAAGAATATCGTGTATAAATAATTTGTACAAAAAATCTTAATATAAATATTATATAACATTATTTTTATATAATTTCTTTAAATTACAAAAAGAGATTATCGCATTTAATGTAATATCTGGAACATTGTTATCTGCTCCTGTAATATAGTTTCAAACTCGATAATTTTAAACATGTTAAATTATACATTATATAAACTAGATTAAATATAGGCTACTACATTTGTTAAAAGAAAACACTATCGCTTTATTCTCGCTAAAATAAAACAAAACGTTCTTACCGTTTCTATAGATTTTCATATTTTAACGTGGCACTAATTGCCTAATTATAAGAAATATTACAGATTGTAACTATCTGTATGGACTAAAATATTTTTAAAATTGGTTATAGTTTTAATTCTTTATACATAAGTAATTAATATTTTTGTAGAAATCGGGAAGCATAATCACTTTTAATTATATTAAGTAATTGCTTATAAGTATTTTTGCACTGTCCGTCGCTTTAGTTCGATTTCCATTGATTTCCATTTGAGAGCCCGCAAAAGACAGTCAACATTATTTATTTTATATAATTTAATTTTTGTTTTTGCTTATCATAGAGTGAATAAATTATTGAAACGAAAGCCTATATCTTTTTTATTCTTAGACACTGTAATTTCAGCGAAATTGGCTTTACGTTTTTTACGAAAGGCTCAACATTTTTACTATTACTATAGTGTGGCAAGACTCTGGAAGTCTTGTTACTTGCGTTATTTATCTTAAAATTATTCCTTTATTATAGCTAGTAAAGGCTGAGTGACACAAAATAACGTCTTACTTTCGGTTTACAAAAACGCTTTTTTCACTTTATGTTAAAATAGATTTGTCCTTATTGGGTTTCAAACATGCAATCACTGCATAGAGTAAAACATGCGTCTACGGAGTAATGAAGACATTGGAGAGATGAAATTGGAAAAGAAAAAAAATAACACCAATTTGTGCACATATTTATTTATAAAGTTATATATTTCTATATACAAACAACCGAGTCACAACATAAACTTATGTGATTCTCTTGATATTATTTTAAATATTTAATTACACGAGTACCTTTGTTAAAAGCATATTTAAGGTAACATTAGCGCCGGATTATAATTTATGCAGAAATATAATGAAAAAGCATTTCTTTCTTAACTTATATATAACCATGTTGTAGAGCATTTGTTTATGTACTCACTACTTTCGAAGTAAAACCATATTAATTTGAAAATGGAAACGAAACACTTTATTTCGTACTTTTCAGTTAATAATTATTTCAGTTAATAATTATAATTAGTAAAAACTCTAAAATATAAATAATACCTAAAATAAACAAAACATCTCTAACATAGCATCTCTAGCATAGCGTAACTTATTAAACGTGTTATATGAAAGTGTAAGACAGAAAAATAATTACAACAAAATAAAAATAAAACCTAACTACCACTGGACGGATACTGATTACTGCTTTGGTCGTCTTAAATACTCTTAACGATAAAATAATTACTCTTAGTCATTTAACTTAAATCAAAATATTAAAAAAAAGATATTATTAATCAGAAAAGTGAACATTTTACAAAAAGAAGTAATATTCTGTTAAATTTATTTGCCCCATATTTAAATTAGTAATTGTTAACATTTTACAAATTGGATTAACCATGATACATGTGTTAGGAGTTAAACATTTTTTACATTAAGGAATGTTATTCTAAATAATAACCGGTGGTATTTTCGTTTAAGAAAAAAAAGGAATAGATATATAAAAGTTATAATTTCAGGAATGTCTTTAGTATCTGTATTCCAAAATAAAAAAGTAAATCTAATAAAACTTATACCATTTCTTCCGTTTTTCTTACACTTATATAAAATTAACTTAAAAATTATTTGAATTATATATGATTATATTATTTATATTTAACTTGCACCGTCTCGGCCGAAAGTGACGTTCCATTAGCGGGAAGCTGCTGTATTGCAGGACAACAAAGCAAATTAACTTATTCTATATTATTTACGTATATGAAAAGCTACTCTCTAGGACAACACAATTAATTTATATACATTTATGTAATTATTACCTAAGGCTTAATCTTTAATACTTTGGAGTAAATAAAAATGATAAATGTTTACTATATACTGAATAACTATATAATGTTATACAATTTTAATCTGTATTTATAAAACAATAAAATTATCAATTAGTTTAATTATAATACTTATATTATATACATACATATTTATTTAAACTATATATTTAGTAATCAGCTTCCTTCCTAAAAGTAAGAAAAGCGTGGATAAGGAACACAGCGGCGTCGACGACGGCGAAAACGCCGGATGAAATAAGAAGGTTGTAAACCTCCTTATTGGGTCGAATATTCGTGTAGTACGATCTGTGCCAGTCTGAAAAAAAAGTGGATATAGGTAACATAAAACTTTCACTGAGTCCGTCATTAGTCTATCGTCTAATTCTATTTGTGAAAGATGTAAATGATGAAATAGATTTATTTAATATAAAAAATATTAGAGTATGTACATTTAAGTATTTGAAATGTTATAAAAAATTAAAAATATGTACCAAGTATGCACAGTATAACATGTGAAATATCATTAATCAACATGCAGATATCTAATTTCACCTGTGGTGTCAAGATACGAAATGTGTTTCAAATACTATGTTTGTTTTGAATTTTACGGGATATTTGTAGATATTTATATATAAAATACAGTTTAGACACTTTATAACTACAAAAACCACAAGACAAAATCATTCGATTAATAGTTTATTGTTTTAATTATATACACATAAGAAAATTAATATGGCATCGAGTCAATAGCTATATCCCTAGAGCATCTTCAGCTTATAACAGCAAGCGGGTACTAACTGGGAATTTTAATGCGTGCCTTAAAAACAATAATTCAATTCTTCACAATTATTACGTTGCTTCAGCTACATCAAACAACATTGCCTTAGACAGAATTATTTACTTTGATTATAAATTTGGTCTCTACACTCTCTACATTGATATATTTAGAGACTTTTTTTCTACACGTGTGGATAACATTTTTAAATCAGCAAAATATTTACAAATTTTATTACTGGTAAACAAACAGCAATTGGTATCTTAATCTGGCGAAAACGTCATGGTGGCGAGGCTATCTTTATGAGGGTCTATTTTTTAAAACATTGGAAACGATAAGGATAACAAAGATGTCCCAATTATATATAATCATTAGTCACAGTACAAACCTTATAATAAAATTAAATATAACTTTTTTATTTTTCCAGTAATTTTTTACTGAATGTTATATAACCTACATAACATTTATATTTATTGACCATATAGATATAGTCTATGTATGATATAAAGGTTATGAAACAGGTTCAGGATATAAAACTTGGGACCTGGAAGGCATGACCGCCTTATATAGCTAATCTACCTAGAAAGTTGAGAAGCACGCTGTCGTAGATTTATTATTCGTAGATTTATTTATAGAAGATTTTTTTATTTGACATTCATAACCCTCCTGCATTTTGGCAGATAATAAACAGTAACACATCACCTACCCAGTTCCCAAACATATTAGGACCTTTTTATGTTATTTAGTGAAATCAAGTTTATTTATTCAAACCAGAAAATATTGAGAATACCGGGTAAAGGACACATTTTAAAACGTATATTAATTTTGCTCGCAAACGAATATATTGTTCAGTTTCAGTTTTGGCAAACAACTTCGGTAAACAAAGCGCAATCTTGGCTTTCGCCACTCAATGTAACTGCTGTGAAAACAGGAAAGAGAGTTATAAATAGTTTTTTCTGCTTGCTTCCAATATGTGGTAAATGCGTATTGAAAATTATATACATATTTTTACAAGAAAAAAAACAAATAAGTACTACTAAGTGTAACTTTGAGCTTATATCATCAGATCTTACCTATGAAACATTCGAAAAACGGGCAGAAGTAACGACTTGGCGCGTCTAGGAATAAACTTATGATAAATATTATGTTTTAATAGATAAATAATATTGTATATATAAATATATTTAATATTTATCTGTATGTTTATTTGTTATATGTCAATTATTTTTACTTTTAATTATACGTATGTAGATAAGTAAAACTTACCATAAAAAATTATACCAGCAGCGGCCGTGAACATTATAAAGCCGATGATGGAAAATCCTATAGAGGTCCTCCATCCTGCAGATTCACCAAATAGTCTCGCGACTATCAGAACACCGGTGATGATAATGAAACCTAACAAATAAAAAATGTTTTTATATTAAAAATAAATGTAAAATTAAAATGCTGGAAAACCCATCGTAACAAATAAAATATGTATTACCTTAGCAACATATACCTTAATTTAAACTAAAGCATTTGTCAAACACGGTAATGGTGGTATATAATATTTATTTTATACATTTAATGTATTTTTAATGCACTCTAACAAACTAAAAGATTGTGTTCCATTTGCCCCATATATTCAACATTAGTCTAGATCATACGAGAATGTATGAAATAATACTTATGAAAAAAGTACATAATGTATGTTTTGTGAAATAATGATTATTATACAATACGGCTACCTTATCGCTGCAATAGAGCGTATTTATTGCGTACGCATAACTCACGATTCACCGACAATCAATTTAGCACTTTCACGTAATATAAAGTTCATTGAAAGCAATTTTCCAGCTAATGAAGAAGTGAAATCTGTATTAAATTATATTGCACAAATTGCATGGAGCTAACTATCTTTGGACACAATATGGAAATGATAAATAAGTATTGCCTCAAAATTGTAAATGTTTCGGTTTGAGATTAATCAATAACTCTGTGAAATTACAATTGAAATACTGCGTAATTAAGCTTTACTAAAAGATAAAATATAATTATTTTCTTAGCGTATCATTTCTTATATTTTTCTAAGTAAAAATAATCAGGATATATGCAAGTATTCACTTTCTATCCTTAAAGACATATCTATCCTTAAAGACATAATAAATTATTAATAGAAACTCAACCAAGCTATGCAAGGGTTCAACGACAATGGATGTTAATTATATATTATCGATAACTTTGACTGTGACTAAGTAAACTCCTAATTAGTTGTGTCATTTGCGTAGATTGTTGAAAACATCTTTACATAGCTAGCCTCAATACAATATATATATATATATATATATATATATATATATATATATATATATATATATATATATATATATATATATATATTTCACATGTGAGTACTTATGAACCCTTTAAATGTTTAATTTTATCTGTGAAAAAAGAGTAATACTATTACTCTAGTTCCTATATTCTTAATTACAAATATTTTCCTCTTATTTGTTGCAGATTTTATTGTTACTATATTTAATAAGATAATACTATAATAAATATACTAAGTTTAATTTTTTGCGAAGCAAGAGCCTTCATGTCATGTTTGACCAAGCATGAAGTTTGCTAGAATATCGGAACAATGAAATCGATTTTGAATAATTGAAAGATTAGAACAAAACTGTTACAACGAGGCCATGGTACTTATGCAAGCGGGAAATTCATTTTAAAATGACGTTTGAGTAATATTCAGTTATTGAACAATGTAAAATATCTTCATTTTTATACGTTTATATGTACGTATGTATTCAATTTTATAATATAACATGGTTACTTATTAAATTATCCTTGTTTGTAAAGAATAAGTTTAATATATTATAATACAATAAATATAACTTACTTGAATACGCTGAGTAAATAAGAGCGATATGGCGATCATTGGATTGCACGACTTGTGGAGCAGTTAGAGCGCCCACTATGAGGCCAATAGCAATCACGGCTAGGATCTGTGAGGAACAAGAAATGTATTGACTTTTTATATGTGATAAGTACATGTGATAAGTACATGAAAAGTACATTTGCTTATACATTTATTTGTAAATTAGATTTTGTAAAAAAACTAAACGGCTTAACAGCTGAGAAATGTATTACAGAAGTGAAATACAAAATTACCAAAAATTTCATTGTGATCGTTAATCTGTAACGAATTAGAAACTGAATTTGAGCGTTCATTTTCCTTTTATACAACATTACTCAATTAAAAGTAATATTAAAAAATCTCAGAGCAGATTAGATATCAATAGCACTCCCACAAAAAACAAGTACTTGTTGTTAAGTGAAAGCTTCATCTGTCATCTTGAAGAGCTCATTTTCCTCGTTTAACCATTCCTAAACACCACAAGGTGGTTTAAGATGCTGTTCGGTTGTGACTTTCTCCATTTCACTTTTCCTTTGATTGATATGATGATGAAATGTGGTGTGTTATCTTCGAATCAAAGTCAATTATTACGTTGATTACTAAGCAGAATATGGAAGGTAATCGTCACTCGGGGTTTATTTTCATATATTAAGTTATTAGTTAGATTCACGTTTTTATCCCGCTTATAAGGGTAGACAGGAATTAAATAGTGCATCTTTGCACTTACTTACACTGTATTACGTAATATTGCGTGTTTATTGGCGGAACTCAACGCCTCGTTACCAGAGCGAAATAGTGAAAATAATTTAAATTGAATCATTCCTCCGAATGGATATCGAACCCATAACCGATTGCATTTACAGTCAGATGCTGTCCACGACGGTCTTTATTTAATTTGTTTGTTAGGATTTCATTGCAGTTTCATTTATGTCGACTATTTATATCTTTTTAATATTAGTTTTTATGTATTCATTTTTGCTCGCAACTAGTATTGGGATAACTGTGTGAATTGACTGAAATATTTCTGATACATTATTTTTAAAAAAATATCCATTAAATAATATGTCCTTTTAATATACTGTTTTCCATCAGTATTTAACGTTTATTAACTTAAATATGTTTCAACAAGTCATACTCTGCAACAATAGATGATTTTGCAAAAGCGTAATCATGCGTTAACTTAATCCTCACTTTACATCTTAAGAAGAAATTTTCATAACATTGAAACAAACAAACATGATTCATATAACAATGTGTTGATTCTTGTGTTCTCGTGGTATAATATATTTTCAAGGACTTTGTTAATACACAGTGCTAGTCATATATCAGTTCTCACAATACCAAGGCTAACAAGTACTTGCTAATATACTTGATAATCAAAGAAATCGTAAAATATACTATTCTTTTGCTATATACCAAGTATAGAGCAAAAAATAATGTAACAACTGTATTGCTTTAACTAATAGTCTACATCCACACTTAATAAATCGTTAAACATTGGCATAATGTGGACTACATTACCAGTAGTATTTTTTTCCTTGTAAGTTGTATGTATCTTTGTCAATTACGTAAATTCTGTGCCAATTATATGGTCTTGTTTGTTAATTATTTACTTTTATATAAGTGTATTTTTTAACTATTATTGATATTGAATATTTCAGATTGGAATCATTTAGATGTGCCCATATAATTATATTTTGCTTATGCCCATAAAATTTTTCGTAAATAATCTCTAGTGCCTATAGTAAAAGAAACCAATAATTCATTATTAACAAAAAATTATTACCAACTCAATAATCCTCAAACCAATGCACCAATTCTGTTTGAGGGCGGCAGCAGCCCTACTGTCTTCAGTAGACGATCCATCCTCACCCTTCTTGGCTTGCGCCTCAGCCTCCCTGTCGCCTGCGGACATGGCCCACACTACTCTCGCGCCACCTCCGTAATCCGAAACCTACGAACATATTCTTTTAATAACATAGTAAACTATAGTTTATATTTACATTTACTTCTTTTCTTTATATATTTTGCTTATATATAAAAGAATATTATAAACAATTCAAATTTTGCGACTGCACTCAAGGACATCAATAAGGACTTGACATTAAATTTAACCCAAATATGTCACATAAATTACACGGTATATATTGTCACTTAAGCTATTTGGATGAACTGATATTTTTAATTCGTTTCCAAAGAAATATGTATATTCTGGAAGTATCTAATGTTAATTTTATAATAACTTTTATTTTATATTATTTATTTTAAACTTGTATTATATTGAGGTTTATTTATACCTATATTTTTAATTCTATTAACCAAAATTGATATATAAATTTAATATATAAATTCCAAGTAATTACAAATATTTAATATTTATTCGATTTTCCGAGTATCGTTGCTAATGTACGCATGTCACTCGATTGATGATCCATACATAGGCATTAAGCATTAAAACAAATGCCAACCAGTAGCTCGGAACGCACGCATCCACTTTCAAACACGCAATAATAAATATTTGTAGCACTTTCCAATCACCAGTGCAATAAAAAAGGTCTAAATATTAATTTTGTGATCTAATTTATAAGTAAACATGTATTTTTTCGAATAATGTATTTATTTTAATAATTTGTAATATTTACTTTAATATATTTTGTTTTAAAATAATTAATATTCAATATATATACTTTTTTTTAATTTTAGATAGTTAATTATTAGTAGAGATTTTTCCTTAAAACATGAGGAATTTCATTCGTATAATTTAAAATCAATATGCAAAGGAAAAATATATCTATATAGTGACTTCAATAAATAACAATAAAATATGAAATCAAGTGCCATCATTATTATAAATATAAATAAACAAAATGTCATATTCTTTCGCTTTTTTGTTCATATATATATTTTTATATAAAAATAAATTTTACCAAAAAATTTCAATAGGTCCACTGGCTGAACAGACAAGACACACACAATTCTAAATTCAAAAGTCACTGTAGATTTCGTACAGATTATGGCGCGTCAATGCAACGGGGAATACGACTTAGTTATACGCTAGTCACGGCACGACTGTGGATCTGTCAGCACTGTACATCATCATTTTACTTCACCATCGCTATATTTGTGCCTTCCCAAGTTCCCGCCCTTATTGAATAGAGAAAATTCTAAACAAAAATCATCCGCTGAAGCGTAGAACCGGTACGTAGTACTTGCGTAGCTTTTAATCGAATTTTAATTACAGAAAAATATAAAAAAAATGACAGATGAATAAAATGAAACAGAAATAATATAATAACCAGAAATAACATATTGGTATTATATCATAATTACTGACAGAATATGGTAGACGTTGACGACGTTGGTCGATATTTATTTTAATGAATATGTTGTAGAAAGACTAGGACAATCATTATCTACTATCTTTAATAATTGATTTTGTCTTACTGTGCACATGTAACTAATAATTATTTTACTTTATACATTCTAATTACATCCGGATTATATTGATTATTTTATTTTATTCTTTAACTAACTTAAGATTATGAACAGTACCTACAATCCTTTATAAAAGACACATAGACTTATTCTCATGGCTCTTGCTCAAGGTTTAATATAATTGTCACGTAAGATGGTCTATTATAACACGAATATAAAACACGGAAGTTCCCTTGACAATTTGCCGCTGTACTTAGTAGAGCTTAGAAAAGTACGATAAACAATGCCATCTAACATATATTTTATATGTCATACAATATTGAATATGTATAGAATTAATAAGGTACGTGATTTACTATTATGGATTTATTAAAAAACAATGTATTTATATTACATAAGCGTACTTATAGGTAATTAATTTTATTAGTCCCGTGTATATAACAGTTTAAGCAAATTAAACTTATTGGTAAGAGTAAGAAAAAGTACTACTACCCAAGTGTAAATCGCTTGGGATTGTACTTAAATGCGTTTTGCAATTAGGGTGTTTTATGTACTAAATATGAAAAAATAAACATAAAAACAATAGTGATTCGTTTCGTCATCGGAATTCGTCGGAACCAAGTGAAGCTCCCTCCGTGAAGAATAAAAAAAGTCTCAAATAAGCACTTCACACACACAATCGTTTAGCTATGAAATCTGCTTAGTATCATAATCTATTGCATCCCAATACCAGATTTTAGTTTGTGGTACACAAATCCCTTCAAGATTTATAGTGACAGTTATCTATCTCTGAATGGTTATTTCATGAATAACATTACGTTAGTAGGATTTCATTGAATACTACTATTAACCTTAGTAATTTAAGATCATGTTACTGATTTTTAAATAATTATACCGAATACTATATAATATGTATAACTGAGCATTTTAATGTTTTCTTATAAAAGTACAAATCATGTTTTTTTTATTTAATAAGAAATATATGCAATGGTTATCCGTTGCCGCAATAAAAAAACGCCATTAAGTCCATTCCTAAGTGATTTACTATTTGATGTGTTATAAACAAGAGATTGAAATTACCTTCAAGAAAAATGACCTTTAAGGTTAATATAACGGTATATCGTTTAACTTTGACACTTGCTCAGTATCATAATCAATAGCATCTCAAAACCAGATTAAACTGTTAAACAATTATTATGGACAATACTACTATTATAAACGATAAAATATATTATTTGCCCAATTATAAAAAAATAATAGATAAGTAGGATCTAAATAAATAATCTGATTAATACTGTTATATTATGACAATCTTTTAAAACGATTCATGCGTAAAGGCTATCAAAAATCTAACTTCTAACTGACAATAATTCAAGGGCTGTGATGCTAAAAACTCGTAAAGAATTGATGTAAAAACCATATACGAATGTTTTACAATATTTTGTGTTCTAAATGAAAATATTCCTTAATATTGGACTTACTACTTTTAGTTTTTTATCTGCTTTTAATATGTAAATTTTAAGCAATTTACTATAGAATATTTATACTTACAACATCTGTTACTATCTCAATTAAAAGGTATTTTTATTTCTATTTGTTATTTTAATAAATAATTAAGAACTCTCCAAATAAAATTCACACCCAGAAGTTTAAATTACTTACTCTTCAATTTCTCCATAGCGTCATCAAATGATATTTTTTTTATTTTAAATATTTTTTCACATAGTTGAATGACTTTTAGTTGGTGTTGAACAATACGTGCTCTAAATAGGTGACGTTGACTTAGATGGCTTCGATAAGCTACCTATTTGTTTAAGTGCATTAGAAATACTGTATTACATTTATGTAGCTTTTGTTGTTTAAGTTTAGTAGGGATTATGAAACTTCCTTGTTAATTTACGAACTACTTTATTGATGCTAAGATAAAACTTAGCGCGGAGTTTCTTCACAAAAGGTACTCCCTATCTTCCCTGCTATTCGGGATAGAAGTGTAAAGCTAAAAGTAAGCAACTAACCTTTATATAAAAATTAAGATAAGTTTTGATATATAATATATTTTATGACTTGAATGCGACCTTTA
This sequence comes from Dryadula phaetusa, assembly GCA_032432895.1. Classification (NCBI taxonomy): domain Eukaryota; kingdom Metazoa; phylum Arthropoda; class Insecta; order Lepidoptera; family Nymphalidae; genus Dryadula; species Dryadula phaetusa. Next base: position 2,806,567 of record JAOYRS010000021.1, read on the forward strand.
AAATAGAATTTAAATTTACGCTCAATTTATCAACTTACTTAACCATTTCATATTTTCTTCAACGTTTTTCTACTCAATCACTCTTAAGATTTATAGCCAGATCGTTTATATGTAGTTATTCGAAAATTGAAAAGCCACTTTCTAGTGTTTTCCGGTCTGGAAGTCGCGCATAACTTCATACATACGTGCGCACGCACGCCGTTTACTTCTGTGTATATATCGTTATAATGGCTCACGAACGTTACTGTGACCAATAATTAAATATAAAAATAAACAACGCACCTTAGAAATAGATAATAATCAAACACAATACAGAAAGCTTACTAAGTTATTAAAAAGTTTTATTGACATTTCTTGCTTAAACTTACTAGTAAAAATATTAAATATTGTATCGTAGAAAATATAAATTGAAAATCGTTATAAATCGCAATGTAAAATAAATACACTTTTCAGCATTGAATACTATAATCATAACATTTTCTTAATTTTAACGACGGATTTTAAAAAAATAAGACAAATAATATGATACGACTGTACCCGCCTTTAATTTAGAAATATCCTTAATAATAAGCATATATTGTACATTATGTAAATATCGTTTATTTCTTATAATATATGTTTAGTACAATAAATTCTATAGCATTCAATGAATATTTAAATGTTTCTGATAATTTTATTAAATGTGTCGTTTAATAAACAGAATATAATTGGTCTGAAAACTGAAAATAATGCGTCATAATGATTAATTACCGCAATTCTGTTTTCAGTGCGCGGATTATTCATTCTTGAAACTAATAGGTATGTGAAAATAGCCTTTACCCATATATATTACCATAGAGACGTAACTTTCCATGGATTTTTTCTTAATCTAGCCTTCTGCATTTGAAGAACGTTTATGACATTGTTATTATGTTTACCTTTCTTTCTGGTTTTAATAAAATTTCTCATGAAACATATTAAAAGTAGCTATTGTAGACCATTAATTAGTAGTAAAATAACAAGTCCCGTAGGTAACTCACTTAGATATATGTTTTATTTAATGATTAATAAATAAAGTTATAGGTATAAATCAAAAAAGCTCGTACTTCGTGAATTAATTTTGTGATAACAACGTAAATAAGTTTAAAAAACCGTATAAGAATTTCGACGCATGGTTTGGCGGTTAGAGCGCTTGGACGGTTTCCAAGAGGCTGAGGTTCGAATCCCACTGCGTTCAAATTTTTATACATTTTTTACAAATGCTTTCTAATCCTGAGTGTGGAATAACACTTTTAAAGTAGTAAAACAATTTCTTGATAATTTAGAACGTGTATCTATTACAATTAATTTTAAGTTTTAAATAATAATATTCATTGACATTTTGACCCTTGGTAGGAAAATGAACTTAAAACGTGTGAACGTGAAGTGATTTCATGATATTAGTGCACGTTTCGTACTTAAGTACGAAAGAAACAAACACGCATAATGTTATTACCGGCTGCATATGCCATTGTTCTTAGTTTGAATTCGTACTTAGCGTTTTGACGTGTTGGCGTATAGAATTATTTATTATTTATTTTCTGTAAGTCTGTGTTATGAAACAAAAGATTAAATGTGAAATAAAGTATGTAGTAATATATATATATATATATATATATATATATATATATATATATATATATAATTGAGTATAATAGATAAATAATAATATTTAATAGGACATTTTCTATGTACATCTAATCTACATATGAATTGCTTCAACCTAAAAATATTACTCTATAAATTGATAGTTTCTAACCATCAATGGGCGTCACAGCGTCGCCAATTTTGGCGCCAACGTTCTACGATATCGGGGTGTAGTAAGGTCGTAGTCTGACCTGTTTCGGTGACATTGTCCCCCATTTTGTCTTTTAAAAGTACAACTCGTTTTATTTCACAAGCTATTCATATTTTCTATAGTCTACAATAAAAGTTTAAATATATATATATATATATATATATATATATATATATATATATATATATATATATATATATATATATACACAATTCACACACTTACTCATAATATTTTTTTTGGATTTCGTTAATTTTTTGTAATAATATTTTAAAACTGGTTAGCCGCGTATATTTTGGTACTTGAAAATACATTATTGAAAACCGTTCTAACACGGTTCCTCATAACATGTTTCTCTTGGTTTTACCAATGTAAGATAAGTCAAAGTCACAATGTAGTATGTACTTGTACATACCTGCACATTGCGAACGAACATTACTTTTCACTGATCTCAAGCGTTGGCTCACTATTTTATTTGGCTTAAACGTAGTTTCTATATAAGAAGCCACCGATAGTGGAGAGACAGTCCTTCTACTATAAAGAGTTACAGAGAGTATTGGTAACATTTTAAGAAGAGCTTCAGTAACTGTAGTATCATACTTAATTACAGCACATTGCTATTCGAAAAAATATAATAAAAAAATAGAGAATTTAAATTTTACTGTGTGAATTTAATTTTATAATAATAAATTAATATTCTACAACATTATCCGCATAATTGTTGTATGTTCTTCTATACATAGAAGATACTCTAACTGTTATTTAACATTGAGCTTGTGCGAAATCATTACAGTTATTATCATAGCTGAACGATGCCAGTGTTCCGGTTAACGGAACAAACGATCCAAATACGCGCACGCGCCGGTAGGACGACAAGGGACGCATTAGCATGTGAAGTGGATTCATTTGTCTACGTACTATATGAAGCGTGAATTTTACTCTATGATTTACGATTTTGACTATTAGGTTTAGTATTTAAAATTAGATAATTATTTTAAATAGAAATTAAAAGGTACTTTTAATTATTTTTACGTTATAATAATTATTCCGGGGAAGATATCAGGTTCATGCTACAAAAATATTTGTTATTTATAAGTTACAATTTCGTAATCGACTGTTATTTTTAACTATTGCTTTAGCCATTTTCCTGCTCAATCTGGGAAGGATAAAAGTTCACGCTAACAATATTTTAGTTTCGTCGGACACGTGTACAATTTTTGCATGCGTAAAATAGTGATGCATGTTTTCTTTATACACATTTATAGATAGATAAGTGTAGCTAATGATTAAAGCACGTTAATATAACAATTTTGATGCCTCCATAGGATTGCTATGAATTTCAATTTCACTAGTAATAATTTCTTAGTTATACGAGATGTGTATGTTTATGAGATGTTTTCTGTAGCTTGTTTGTAGTTAGTTTTCTTTACTCTATTAGCAGTTAAAAGATAGATGGCTCAACGATCTGATAATAAATATATTCAGTTTTTTACAAAAGCCATATCATTATTTGTTATGCTAGTTTGATGGTTTGCTTGTATATAGGAACAGTATGTTTTCTCAGTAAATACAATACTCTACAGAAGTAGGGTACTGAAGCGATTAATCCATGACACATTTTACACTGGCCTGAATCCCTTTACAGTATTATTGTTGTACTGCAACATGTACAGTATGAGTTGTTCATTTCCTTATGCATTTTAGTATTTTTGTTGTTTACATTGTTTTCCTTGTTCATTATAAATAAAAAATGTTTTGCAGTCGGGGGATCCTCGTCAGGAACGAAGATCCTTACGTTTCTGCAACTCCGAACGCTATTCTAAATTAAATCTGTGTATATATATTTACAATATGGTCTAATTATTTTTTCACTGTCAAATAATAAGTTATAGATAAAAAAATTAAAAATACGTATAAAAATTTTAACACAGTGGGATTCAAACCCGCTCCTCTGGGCAATCATTCAAGAGTAAAAAAATATACGTTTAATAAAAATGTTTTCTAATCCTAAGTGTGGAATAACACTTTTAAAACATTTAAATAGTTGTAGAAGAAATTTCATCTTTGTTTGTAGTGGGCTCGAAGAAGAAGCGCGCACATACACATTACATTGTTACGTTTATACGTCTATTTCCACTAATTCGCACTACCCGTAAGGTACGTTAAGGAAATTCATTCTAAGAAAATGTTATTGTGATTGCCTTAACCCAATGATGTATGTCAGTCATAGGATATTCACGATGTGAGTGTACTTCGCGTTTTTGTTTTGGTAAGCTCGATAGAAATCTGTTACACCGCAAAATATCCTAATATTCTTATTTGTTATTTACCAGTTGATTGTTCTAGTTTTGCTTACACTTAAGTATCTTTTAATTCCTTACGCAAACTAATCTTTCTGAATATTATACATCAACAGCAGCCTAATGCAATAAAATATTTTATTTAGATTCTGGCAACGTGTAGATTAATGGTTTTAGTTTTAATTAATTAAGAAATTGCGTGTATATATATATATTGTTTATGAGTAAATATTATACTTACGGTTTCCGTTAGTGGAGCAATTTTGGAAGCGTACACGTCGACTTCGCACATAAAGTCCTTTGAACAAGGTGATATTACCACCAGTCTGCCCGCGCACAGATACTGCAGCTCCAGTTTATTTCAAAATTAACTATTATCCAATTGTTTTACAATTAAAAAATCCTTGAAGTTAAATTGTCTACAAATGACCGAAATAGCGTTTTCAATTAAAAAGCGTTATGTTAAATATTCTTAACGTAAATTTATTTTTAATTATAACAAAAATTTGTTTATTAAAACATTTAAATATAATTTCATAACTTTTTTTTAAACGATTATATAACAATCACTTATTATTTTAAATTCTCAACACTTCCAATACCCAACTTTACTTTTTTAAGCAATTTATTGAATGACCTGTCAGACTATTCGGCAGCTAGATCCCAAATGAGTCGGATGTCTCTTGGGATATCGCATTTAACTCTTGACCCTACTAATTTGACACTTGCATTGACCTCTACTTTGTCTGTTTAATCTCTAGCATAGCTACAATCACTATAGTTTATGAAGTTGAGCCTACGCAGAAAATTGCAATTTTATTTTTTGACTTTTGCTGTAAAAAGTTACATGTCATATAAATACAAAAAAAAACTATTTATTTTTTAAGTTAACTTTATTTAAATAAAGGTACAGATAATATAAAACATAATTCTTCTTAGTCGATAAAGAATTATAAATAAATTACAAAAGGTGGGAGTTACAAAACCATCGGAGAGCTATTACATTTTTAAGATATCGAAACACACATCATCTTAATACGTGACTTAAAAATAATTACTTGTATTTAAAAATGATTTCGTACTGTATTTATTTAAAACTTATGTATAAACAAGAAATAATCTAAACTACTTAAAGTTATACCTAAACTTTACATTTCCTTCGTAAAATGTATGACGGAGAGTGCAGTGTCCAGCAAGTATACCGCGCCCTGGATGACACACAACGCACCAACTGCTAAACCAACCTATGAATATAAAGTTAAAATTTTAACATATTTATACGAAATTAAAGTGGAATGGCTTTTTTTTAAATTCGGCTCACAGCATAAGGGATATATTTTTCTTTTGTTCTTGTTATCTAACAGTAAATATTAAGTTTTAATCGCAGTCGTGTAAATAGTAAGCTACTAATAAAGTTATTAACTTTTAAGTATTATAAAAATATTTTTTGTTCACCACACATACCTGTTTCTCTGCAAAGACGAATTGGAACTGGTGCTCTCCTTGGTATCCACCCCAGTAGTGCAAGGCCACTGCGCCTACCGCAATCCACAAGAATATGCCAATGAAATTCATAACGATTTCTGACATTGCTCTGAAACAAGAAAGGCAATAAATAAATTAGTAGATAATTAAAAGTAATTTTTGATATTAAAGCTAGAACTTAGAAACAAATATATACAATTTGTACAATAATATATATCAACAATCATACACACGATAGTGTGCATAATGTTAGTTTTATTAGAATACGTACATATTTCTATTCTATTTGAATAAAAAATATTGACTTTTTTATTGCTAGTACTCAAAGGTTAACAATGATAAATTAAATATTAAGAAAGAGACGTTAAAAGAAAGTTTACCATTCCCGTATATATAGGATATGATATGTCACATTGTAAGCATGTATTGGCAAATTTGGACGTTGTCAGTTACTGCGTCTTCTTTGTATGTAATTCAAAATACTTTTATAATACCTCTACCGAGATGCAAATTGAGGAATAAACTAACTTATTACCTAAATTATATTATTATTTTTGGTTATTTTAGCAATATAGGTCTTTTTTATTTATAAAATTTCTCCTCACCTTTTGTGTTCAGTTGTACCAAACAGGAAAGTGACAACTTGGACCAGTGTATATATGAGGTAGCCCACGATGACACCGGATGCTACTATTTCAGAATCTGGGTTCTTTTCTTCGTTCAGATTCCACGTACCTCCCACTCCCAAGAATTCACCATTGTATCCAGTGCGATAGAGCACTAGAATCACGATATTTAAAACCTGCAATTATTTTTATTGATTTATAATAATTTTACAATATTTTGAAATTTTAGTTATGATTAGTGATTTATAATATTTATGTTAAACGTAAGGTTGTTTTTCTCAAATTGAATTGCTTCCGTAAAATGTATTTTGGCGCCATTTATCTAAGACGCTGCACGTTTGTTTGTGTAAAATAATGTATTTTAATAATTAAAATAAATTATTTTACACTTATATTTGAGGCCGGTCATGACGCAGATGGTCAGTGACTGACCGTGAACGCAATCGGTTGTGGGTTTGATTCCCACTGGAATTATTATATTTTAAATTATTTTCACTTCCTCGCTCTGGTAAGACGAAGTGACTTGTTGAGTTATTGTCGGCGTTGAGTTCCACCACTCAACACACATTGCTTAGAATTCAGTTGAAAGCGAATTACGGAGTGTCTTGACACTAGGTACCTGCTGTCTATGCTGGATAAATATAAGTGGTATTTCATTCTTCCCTCTATCTCATAAAAAATAAACTAATACGAAAAATAATAAAAAAATAAAAGTTTGCATTTTATTACTTTGTAATATGATCTCATTGAATTGATATTTTTTTCTCGTCATCGTAGCATGATAATATCGAGCTAACTTACATGTTCATTTTTATATAAGCCTTAAGTATATGACACTAAATTTCATATTGCTTCATTTTAAATAAATTATCAGTAAATCGATATGGATAACACTTGACTTATTCGCAAGTAAAATATGTAAATAAAATCAATCCTCATTATTTTAACTATCCATTGTCGACTTAAAAGTCCAGCAGATGCTGTAACACAAACAAACGATACATAATAACTATGAAACGAGCATTAATGTTTTATGAGGCATCAAAGTTAGCCTTCCGTATCTACTTATCGTTGACTTGTCTGATTTTTAATTTATAATCTATGTAGTTTAGGATTGCCAGATAGATATATTTAGCATTATTTTGATAGATGTCATATGACATACACACTTGTATATTACAAGTATTGGAAAAATTCTTTACGAGGCCGGTCATGGTGCGGTGGGCAACGTCTGACTGTAAACGCAATTGGTTGTGGACTCGATTCTCACTTGGGGGAATGATTACATTTCCCTGGTTAGATAAAGCACGGCATTGGGATCGGCCACTCTATACGTCACTCGGCACAAGTATGAAGTATCTTGTACCTAGATACTTTCTGTCTACCCTGCTCTGCGGGATAAAAACATGAAGCTAAAAAAATCTTTGAAATTTAATTCAAACTTATTAATAAAAATAACCATTCCAACACAATCGTATAGTTCAACGTATGGCGTTTAAGTCCATCAGTCATACATGGTATGTTAGTAATTTCATCGATCCATCTTCCTGAGATCATGACATCTGACTAATGTCAGGTCAAGCTGTATTCGTGTCATCTAATTTATGATCAAATTCCTAATGTATTTCACGTAAATGTTATGTATTTCCTTTGAATACTTAGTTGTAAGCAATTATAAAAACTTTGTTTTTTTTATTGTACAAGATTCATTCGTTCATTCCTAATATCAGCTCGACGTCGATCTGAAGTTTATTAACGTTCTTTATAATTTAGTTTGATTGTGTATGTATATATATATATATATATATATATATATATATATATATATATCATATTTTGTTCTAATACTTTTTTCAACGAAAGATATTAATTTCAATCTTCTAAATGAACAATTGAAATAATTAATTAACGCTATCGGTGAAACGGTCGCAAAGAACATATCTTTTAATTAATACAGTTACTGATGAGCAGGTCAGAAGTCAACACACCCATTCAACGGCTGAACATTCAACGTATGTTCTACCATAGACTAAAGATATTAGAGAAGTAATAAGATTGTTTTTTTTTTCACTCTTGATTTTATGTGAAAAAAAACATTTAATATCACAGATTAAAGTACAAATAGATTAAAGTATTGGTCTGAGAATTAAGAACGGTAGGAAAACGTAATAATTAATGAAGGAAGATTATAATGATGGAAGATTATAGAATGATTGAAAATTATATCTCGGTTCTGACTAGGATTTAAAACAAAAAACGATGTTTTAAAATCCCCTATTTTCTGTTTTCAGTAATTCTACATATTCAGTGACATTCGCGCCTTTAAGACGAATCTAAATTTATTAATTAAATATATCATTTGTCAAAATTAGGTAATTTTACAACTATTTTACAACAAAATTATTTTTAATTTATGTAATTATATGTTATTTGTGTAATTTGTTATGTAATATTTTGTTTTTTTTTTTTATTTTTTTTTATCACCTTCAGCTGGAGAAACTGTTATTAACATCGATTGTGGGTAATTATTAAGTTATTGTTTTTAGAAAATTTTAAAAATTAGTACCATAAATCACTATTATTGCAATGTAATTGAGTATCGTTAATTTTTCTACTATATAAATGATGCATACTTCCGAATATAATTAAATGAACGATATAACACCTTCGGTAGTAATTATAATAATTTTAAATATCGATATTTGAGGGAAATTAAAGACTTACAATTAAACGATATATGTGAGGAAATGCGTCGACATGGCGGACTGCAGTTAATAATAATTACCTCCTCAAGATTTCATAGTGCTTATCTAATAAACTATAATTTGCCTTAACGATGTTAATTCTTCTATTAAATGTATTGTTTTAATTTTAATTTACAAGTTAGTCAACCCAACAGTATCAAAGAATCTAAAAGTGAAATTATAGAGTGACGGAACTCAACGCTGCTTTGCGTATTCCATTGAAGCGATAAGCCGGAAAAGTTACCGCTAAGAATGTCATTTATCCATATTTTCGCCAGATATCAAGGCGTCGTGTGTTGAGTGGCGTACTTCAACGTCTCCCTTCGTCACCAGAGAAAAAAAAAAAGATAATTAACCTATATTCATTCCCCATAATGAACATTGAACCCACAATCATCGTGTTCAAGCAGACGGTGTCCTACTGTGCCACGATGGATTATGTATGAAATATTAATTAAAGCTTTTTACCACTAAGCATTTATAAAAATCATTGTAAAGTCTAGAACATTCCCACTCTACAAGAGACAGCTGTTAACATTAAAACAGTCATCACAATAAGTACGAGTAATTGTCGCGGACAGGAAGCCGGGATCAAATACACTCACTGAACGTTGATTACTTCCTCGCACAATCAAAACACAGCTAGATAATATGTAACTGTTGTGATTTGGATTTGCTTAGTTTGCACATCAGTATAATTGTACATTAGAACTTTAACGATAATCTAACGATAATAGAAAGGTTTTACGAAAAAAAATTGTATAATATTAAGATAGTAATCTTTTGTTCCTTTTCGATCAAATTATAATAAAATTAAAAGGTAATTCATCTTCTTTCATCATTCATCATTTTTCAAACTTTTTCCCGCAAAGCGAGGTACTGAGTATCTAGTGTTAAGGCACTCCGTTCTCCACTTTTTGATCGAATTCGAGGCATTGCTTGTTGAGAGGTGGAATTCAACTCCGTGTTTTGTCTTACCAGAGTGACAGAAAGGGACTAAATTAAATATAATATGTCCCCCGAATAGATAGAACCCACTTACAGCGGGTCGCTAATCAAGAGCTCCACGATGAATAACGATGTTTTATTTTATTATGATAATTAAAGCTAATTATTAATTAGATCCTTAATTGTAAATAATTATCTATAATGTACAATTGTACATTTTTGTGTCCGTTCATAATGTATATACATACAAATTTAGTACATAATTATGCATGAATAACTCGTAATTTTCACACTCAAGATCTTTAAGTAGTTAAATCGTGCAATGTCATTATAATTAGAGCATATACAAAATTAAGACCTTGTCAAGATTATTAAATTAAAGTTCATACTTCTTTTTGTTTTAAACTAGCTGTGACCGTGACTTCACCCGCCATAAATTTAACATCTTTAGATATTTATTTTTTCATTCTAAAATAAAAGTGTCTTAAGTTACTTCTTATTACAGAAGGTATTTGTTAGTGAGTCTCGTCAAAATCGGTGCAAGCTTTCCAGAAAATAACTAGAACAGATAGATTTCTGCGTCACATTGGCGTTCGTAAAAAAATGTATGCTATACATTTTTTAATTAATTTATTTAAGAAAATATTAATTTATTCAATTTAATTATAATATATATATATAATATATAATAATACTAATTATTTATTAAGTTTCATTTAACATAAATAATATAATTCATATTATAATAATTATTTATAATGATAGTGTATTTTACACTAGCCAAGGCAAAGATATGGTCTACTTAGCTTTCAGATCACAGAAACACATGCTATATTAATAGTAGTTTAGTGTAATGATAATAGCACTTGAAGTTACATGGTACAGGTAAATATCTGCTCATTTAATTTAAAATATTTCAAATATGTACCGATTATAATCGGTACCTATATGAAATATAATTATAAGTAATGTTCTAAGGTAATTTTCTACATGTTCCGAACGCTGTATACCAAGTGCACGATTTCAATATCTAAATATATTAGTTGAGCTGTTAATGTGATTGTTGATAATTTCCCTCTATTAATCAATTAAATACTAATTCTATTTAGACATATTCTCCATGCTATAATTTATACTTATTATACTTATAATAAAACGTAAAAAAAAAGTGCCTCTGTACATTAAACGTATATCCTAAAATTAAACGCAATTAAATTTCAACACTACAGAATGCGATGCTTTAACACTTATAGAATACAATACATAAAGATTTTTGTCTGTCTGTTTGTATGTACACGCTAATCTCGGAAAGTACTAAACAATTTTTTTGTTGAAGCTATTTACCCTAGGCACCGTATAGGTTAAAATTTAGTTGAATGGCGGGCCTGAGTTCCATGAGACCCTCCCTAAGTATTTTCAAGTAACATATTAAAATAGAAGATCTGAAACACCAGGTAAGTGATAAGTGCCAGATTAGGGGCAATTTATAAGTTACAGGCATTTACTAGTAACTAATAAGTTTGTTTGATTTTAGTTTCGATAAGTTTGTTATTTATTATATGTTTTGTCGATATTTATCAAATATTCACGTTTTTATCATAGTAGGTATATTATAAGCGAAACCAAATGACATTTTAAGTAATTCATAGCAAATCATTTTTGGACTATAGTGATAGATTTGTGTTTTCATGGCACATTTGGAAGTTAATAAATAGTTAAAAACCTTCGCCTACTTTATTTATACATTGTGCGTGTTTGTATCAAACAAACACCACAGATAAGAGATAAGCGGAATTCCTCGGATCTGACACGGTACTAGCACAAACACTACACCGGAAACAATATTTATTAACAAGTGCAATTACTCATCGAGTGAGATTACTCACCGACCACCGTGGATGAATTACGAAACTAACCGCTCGCTTTACTTATGACTCTAATGTAATTATTAAAGTTATACAAACATGAATATGCTTAGGCGTAATGCATTAAGTGAAATGTATTAAGAATAGGCAATATACATGGACACAGTACAGGAGGGTATGGATTTGGTCCTGTATTCAATGAACATGTTTTGTTATTATAATTTTTTTAATATATGTAAACAAATAAAATGTTATATATCTTAGTATATCACTTCCAAAGAACGATAAGTAAAACTTTATTGTACAGTACTATGTGTACATCAAATTGAAAAATATATAATTTTACCATCTTATCTAGTAATTTAAGAAATTATTTGTGAGCCCTATACATGTAGTCTAATAATTGGACCCTCCAAAGCATCTTCGTAGCCCTATGAGTTATTAGCTTAATCAGATAACATAGCTTGTTTAAATGTTTTGCAATATTCCAGTACACATTACGAAGCGGAGTAAAGTAAAATTATTTCTACACGTTGTTAATGTTTCCGTTGTGTAAGTTTTCTTATAAAAAATTCTAAAATTAATCTAATTCTATAATGTTTATTTTTTATAAAATATAGCCTATACTTAAGATTGAACTTTAAATGTATCGCTTAAATGTTAACAAATATATATGTACATGAACAAACATACTTAAGCTTTAACTGCATATAGTTATATATTAATTAGTTGATTCATTACAAAATTGAATTGTTGGAATTTCTGTTCATTTGAATCGCTTGATACTCGCTAATACAACAAGGCGTGGCGTTATCGCGATATCGAATGAGGCCATAGGGACCTTTATTAGACATACTCTTGGAAAGTAGGACTATCGCAAAGTACAATAAAAGTAATTAAAAAGTAGAAAAAAACATATATAACAACCAGCTAAATAAAAAGAATATAATTTAATATATAAAAATATAGCTTAATAAGTATTTTTAAAATAGTGTATGTTATATATTAGAATGTTCAACGTTATTTGTAACGTTTGTTTCATTAGGAAAAATTACTTAGCACAGCGTAATGATTCAGACATTATAATAGTAAAATCCTAAAAACCACACCTTATTTACAAGAAATAGAATGATTCATTTCATTCATGTTCATAATAAGTCTTGTTAAATTATTGTATTAACAATAAGCGATTGAATTATTCATTGTTAAATAAATTCATTATGCATCATAATTGTTTCAAACTGTATAAGATTATTGACTATAATTTATCGTTATAGTAAAAATATATCAAACGTTTGATAAAGACGTTGGTTTAATACAACGTAGAGATGATAAAAAATCTTATATAGAATGTCGATACTCCATGAAGTCTAGTGATTTTATGTAATTTATTTGCTAATTACTTTTTATTATTTAAGAACTATCTACTATACTATATGTATGCTTTCTAGGTTATATGTTTCATATATTAATAATGATGACAGGGACTCCTTTCTTAAATAAAAATGATTACTTCTATCAATAAACTACTTACAATTTTGAAAACTTTTACCACAATAGTGGCAATTGTTTGGACGGAAACCATTATCACTGCACTAATAAACTTTAAATTTTCTCACAAAAGTAACTTCCAAGGTAGGAAATCTATTGTTTTTTGACCGTTTTTGTCTAAACGCACTTCGTCACTGGTGATTGTGTTTATCAGTACCTATAGGTTATCACAGGTGTAATCTTATCTCTTCAGCGAATTAGTAGGACATATATGTGGTTGTCATACATTATTTTAGTATTTTTAAATGAACATATTTATTGTAACTATTTTTAAAGTGTTATTCCACACTTAGGATTAGAAAACATTTTTGAAAAAACGTATAAAAATTTTTGAACGAAATGGATGAAATGGATACCGTCCATTACATATTTATTGTAATGCTGAACCATGTTACTGCTAGAAATTATATATAGATTATTTCTATTTCATGTACAGCTCATATAAACTTTTAATAATTTTTAAAATATACGATATTTTAATATTAATGCCATGATTATTCTAACATAATCTCTATTAAAAAACATTTATATATAAAACACCTTTTTGTTGTTTGTTTAGCTTTAATTCACTTATTCAAGTGTCATACCTATTTGTTGATACAAAGGTGCACCGGTTATATAGTAATTATCTGATGCATATTTATATTATATTTATTATGTTTCAGGAGTTAGGTCTTGACATAAGTAATGAACAAATTGCCGAATTGGAATCAGCAATCCACGATATAGATTTTGTATCTGCAGCGGAACATGAGAAGCGTGTACGTCACGACGTTATGGCTCATGTCCATACTTTGGCTGAAAGGTGTCCCCTTGCTGCACCTATAATTCACCTTGGAGCCACATCCTGCTATGTTGGTGACAACACCGATCTTATAGTTCTCAAGCATGGACTTGATTTGCTCTTGCCCAGACTGGCTGCCGTGATAGCCCGTTTGTCCAAATTTGCAGATGAATATAAGTAAGTCATTGCTTGCTTTTTTGTTAATCTATTACTTTATTACCTATAATTATATATAATAATGAAATGTAATTAAAATTTAAATTTTGAAATATTTCATTGTAAATTGCTTTATACTTATAAATGAATTTATTTTTAATTTTCATTTGATTTTCAGATCTTTACCTATTTTGGGTTTTACTCATTTGCAACCAGCTCAATTGACAACAGTCGGAAAAAGAGCGTCCCTATGGCTCAGTGACTTATTAATGGACGAGCGCGCTTTATCTCGCGCGCGAGATGACTTACGTTTTCGCGGAGTGAAAGGCACTACAGGAACTCAAGCTTCCTTTATGCAACTTTTTAAAGGTGATAGCGCTAAAGTGAAGGCACTAGATAAGAGAGTAGCAGAGTTTGCGGGATTTGATAAACGATACATCGTAACTGGTCAAACTTATTCGAGAAAAGTGGATTTAGAAGTTATAGCAGCTTTGTCTGGCTTAGGAGCAACTGTGCATAAAATGTGCTCAGACATCCGTATTCTTGCGTCGCGTAAAGAATTAGAAGAGCCATTCGAATCTTCTCAAATTGGTTCCAGTGCTATGCCCTATAAGAGAAACCCAATGAGGTCTGAACGTTGCTGCGCTCTTGCTCGACATCTGATAAGTCTTCACGCAAACGCAGCTAATACTCATGCAGTGCAATGGATGGAACGTACCTTGGACGACTCAGCAAATAGACGCATTACACTTGCCGAAGCTTTCTTAACTGCTGATGCAACTTTACTTACTCTACTAAACATATGCCAAGGGCTGGTCGTGTACCCTAAAGTACTAGCCCGCCATATCGCCCAAGAGCTGCCATTTATGGCCACTGAGAATATTATTATGGCTATGGTACAAGCTGGTGGCGATCGTCAGGTTTGCCACGAAAAAATAAGAGTACTCTCACATGAAGCGGGAGCGGTTGTGAAGCAAGAAGGTAAAGATAACGATCTTATTGAACGCGTTAAAAATGATAAATATTTCGCCGCTATTATACCACAATTAGAAAAAATTTTGGACGCATCGACTTTTATAGGCAGAGCACCAGAACAAGTTGAAGAGTTTATTGAAGAAGAAGTAGCTCCTGTTCTGATAAAATACAAGAATTCTTTGGCTGCAGTTGAAAAACCAGTTTCCTTGAATATCTAAATGTTTTATCAATATATTTGACATTATATATATAATACATTAATTTGTTATAAAAATTGTAATGAAATAAAACAAGACATACATGAATAAATGATATATTTACATTACAGCGTTTATAGACATATAAAAATGACTTCATAAAACATATTCTAAATGAACTAGACGATGGTAACTTATGTTCAATCAATGCCGAAAGTAACGCTTTGCAATCACAAGCTTTAATAGAGCATGAGTAATAAATAACTATGAATTAAAATTAAAACAATCAAACAAATAAATAAGCCTAGTAAAATTAAAAGAGAGAGTCTCAACTTCTTATTAATTATATTAGAAATTTTTTAGACTGTAGGAAATTGGTGACGCTTGTCACAATTTTGATGGCACGTTGAGATTCGCAAGCTGTCAGTTGTAATACATTTTAAAGAGCGTTTGTGAGAAGAGTGTCACCTTGACATGCTGGACCTTGACTAGGCCAATTACAAGCACCTAGGTTAGGGTCGAAACTGAGTTGAACTGGGCAGTTAAACACGTGTAGTGTAAACCTTTGTTTTGTGCAATCCCATCTACAAGCGTAGAATTTGTTACATTGTTTTGGATGTCTGAATAAACCTGCTCTCTTACAGTCAACTGAACCTTGCAACGTTTCATCCCTTCCTCTCCATCCACCAGGGCCATAACGATTGAACGACTTCGAATCAATCTCGGATACTGGTGAATCTGGTTCTGATAGAGCCGCAGACTGTTCTTCATTGAGTAAAACTGTCTTATACGTTGGTGCTACTGTTACAGCCTTAACACGTGGCTTAATTCGGACAATTCTTTCGGTTGTTGAAATAACAGGTGTGCTTGACACGTAACTTTCTGAGTACTCTTTTTGAACAGGCACTATAGCAATGTTATCATTACTTGCTTCTTGATAGTCTTGATAGAAAGAATCTTCGGGAACGATAATAGGATTATATGTAGATTTTACTATAGGTGTCGCAGTAACTGTATTAATAGGGTATGTTGAAATTCTACCATTCTTTACGTAAGTATTCTCGTTGATATCTCCACGTCCTTGATCATACTCGTTGCTATAATCAACAACTTCTTGTTCTTGTACATTGGGCCTTTTACCTTTAAGTACTAATACTGGTGATTGGCAACTACAAACTGCTCCTAACTTTCTGACTAATAGTGGATTAAAATCATTCAATTTTGTTACAACAGCTACTTTAGGTTTAGATTTTCTCACAACTTGTGCAACTTCAACTATTTCTTGCTTAATGGGAATCGTAGAGTATGTGGATCCTACGTTAGATATTCTTATGGATGATGGTGTGCTATATTCAGAGACTAGGCCAGCATCAGGACCTACGCTTCCAAAGCCAAGTAAATGAGATTTAGCCGTTTCTACTACAATGTTTTGTTTTCTTATAGGTGGTGAAATAGTTGACACTACAGTTGGAATATTTGCCGATACTTGTTCCTGGTAAGGGTTATATTTAATTTTAGGAACAACTGTGCTCTGGTATTCGTAAGATTTTATGTTTTCTTGAACGTATTCCTCAGCTGGCGGTAAATATTCTGGTGCTCTGTAGGCTGTGGTTGAGTCCACATAAGACTGAGTCGTTGATTTTACTGCAGGTCTTATATATTTTGGTCTCGATTTCCTAGGCTCTGATGATATTTCAGGAGCGTATGTAGACGAAGCAGAGAGTGAATAATAATTGTCAGGACTGGATAAAATAGTTGCAGGAGTAGAATAAGTTGATATTAATCCTGCATTAGGTCCAACTGTACCAAAACCAAGCAAATTAGATTTGGCTGACTCAACAACAATATTAGATTTTCGTGTAACAGGCGCTGCAGTAGATGTTAATACTATAGGTGTAACAGCAGGCACGCTAAAATCTTGGTAAGTATTCAATTTACTTATAGATTCACCTTCATTACTATAACCAAAACTATCAAAATTGACTACACTTGAAGCAACATCCTCTGATGGTGGTAAATATTCCAAAGATTTCGTAGCCGGCGACTGAGTGGAATATTCTGTGTACGTTTTTACTACGGGGGGCAAATACTCTGGTGCAGTATATTGTGATTTCGTAGAAGGAGGCAAATATTCTCTCGATGCTGCAGTTGAAAATCGAGATCGATATGTAGAAGAAACTACAGGTTCAGCTGTTGATGCCACTGGTGGTAAATATTCTTCAGCTTTGTACGCTACCTGTACTTCAGGTGATCCATAGTTAGTTTGAGTAAACTGATTTTTGTCTGATACGTCTGGGAAGGATGAAAAGTGTACAGATTCGACAAATTGTGATTCGCCGGAACTAGATTGACTATTTCCGTATTGTGAAGGTGACTGTACTTCGAATTGTTGGGAGAAATCAGCCGGCTTGTAAACGTTTCGATCTTGAACTTTTATAAAGGAATTTTGTTGGATAACAGGAGTTGAAGCTGAAGAAGATACGAAATCTTGTAGATACTCAACTTTAGGTGGTATATACTCTGGAGCTTTGTATGGTTTTCTCTTAGCAGATTCGTAATCAGTGTAATGATCTTCATAAACTAGAGAAGATGGAGTTGTAGACACAAAAACTATATTTTTTCCCAATTCACTCTTGGTGTTAGCATTATTGTGTAATGTAAAATATTGCTGTGAAACTAAACTAGCATCAGAATATTTTGCAGTATTACTTGTGTCGACATTTCTTTGAATTTCTGGCTGGTTGTAAGAGTAACTAGCGTCATAGGTCCGATGAGCCAAACTTTCATATTCTGCTGGTCTACTAACGTAATTTATCTTAGATTGAATTGGTTTATAACTTTGAGTAAAGACGCTCGCCGTTGGTTGAACATAAGTAACTGGAGTGATATTTTCAGAATATTTCAATATAGGATTTTCATAAATAGAAACAGATGGTTGTTGATAAGTTAATTCAAGTTCCGGAACTGGTGTAGATGAAATTCTTTGATTTTTCACTTTATGAACAGTTTGTTGACTGTAAGATTTTGGTCTGTACGTTGAGGTGACTATAGGCGCAGCAGTTGACGATACTATATTTGAATTTTCATAGCTGACAGCAGGTTGGGAATATTCATATCCTGAAGCTGACGTATCAAAGGCATTCTCTTTGTTGGTTTCAACGTTATGGACAATTTGTTGATTATAACTCTGAGGTTGATAAGTAGAAACAGTGGATTGTATAGCCACAACTGGTTTCGCTGTTACATATAACGTAGTTTTTGGTTTTATATATTTAATACCTGCAACATATTGATTTTCAGATATATCTGATCGAAAACCGTTATTAGATTCTGGGGCAGAAGTAGAGCTAACATAAGTTACTGGAGCAGCATTAATTGTATATTTGAGAATAGGATTCTCATTAATAGTTACTGGAGTTGAAGACACATATGATTGTACTGTGGGTGATACTGGAATATATTGCTTAGTATTATATCTGTTTATAGATTGTGAGCTGTAGCTTTGAGATTCATATGCCGCAGGTGAGGGGGTGGAATATTGAATTATTTTTGGTGTTTCTTCAAACTGTACCAATGGTTGCTTGTATTCGTAGCTGTCTGCAGGTTGACCTTGAGAAATCACATTTACTTTACTGTGATCGACGGATGTATGCAAAGTTTGGTGACTAACTGACTGTGGTTCATTTATTGATACAACTACTGGTTGTATTGATACTGGTTTTGATGTTGAATATTGCACAACATCTTGAGGAATTTCGTAAAGAGTTTGACTTCCAGCACCTTCCACTGATGGAGTGTAAGCATTTCCAGATTCGAATTTGTGTATTGTTTGGTGGCTGAAGGAACTAGCTGTTGGCTGTACATATGTAGAAACAGATGGTCCAGTTGTATATGCTACAAGTTTTTTGAATGGTTGTTCACTAACAGGAGTTGGAGTAGAGTCCTCAAATCCAACTGATTCCACTTTGTGAATAGTTTGATGACTGTGTCCAAACCCTTGTGGTTCATAAGAAACAACAGCAGCTGTTGGAGCTGGAGTAGGAAAAGAGAGCGTACTTACTAATTTTGTTGCAGGCTTAGAGTATTCATATCCCGACTCAGAATTACCAGCTGATGCTGTATTATAAAGTGTATAGTCTTTACTCTCAAATTGATAGTTTAGGCCTTGATTATAATCAGCAACCTGAATTTGAGGAGTCACGTTAACAGGAACTAATGTAGGTTGAACGTATGTAACAGCAGGTCGGGTATAGCCAAATACTTGCTTAATACTACTCTTAGGTGGCTGTGGCACATACGTTGTTTTGTATGTAACAGGCAACGGATTAGCAGTAGTTGGAATACCAGAAGACGTCGGGGTAGTAACATAACTATATTCATTAATATTTTGACTGTCAGATCCCACATGACTAATAGAAACTGCAGGTTGAGCAACTGTTTGACTTTGATGAATAACATCAGTGCTATAAGCGTTGGACTGGTAAGCTTGGTCTGAATAATCAACATCAACTAAGGACGTTTTTCCTACAAGACCAACTTTAACTGCACCGGCAGTAAGACTATGAGAGTCACCGGTGTAACCGCTACTACCGACGTATTTACCAGATTCAATATCACTGTAACCGTGGTAAGTTACTGATCCTTCACTTGCAATAGCTCCACTTGTGTAGCCATCTTTTTTTCCTGATACACTGTAGGAATTAGCGGAGACACCTTCTTCAAATGGAACAGCTGGTTTTGGATAAGTGTATCCTTTAGCTGAATCTTGATTATACGAGCCGATATCATATGAACCTTTGTAATCTCCTACATTGTATTCAGTATTTTGTATATATTTAGCATCGACATGCTCATAAGGGACTGGTGGCACGTCAATATGCTGATAAGGCTTTGCTCTATCTCCAACCGGATTATGAACATAGGCGCCAGATTTATCCTTTCTATATTGACCGCTGTTATAATTCCCACTATTGTATTTTGATGCACCGGGATAAGCGTTGTTTCCTTTGTATTTTCCAGAGTTAAAAAGTGCTGATTTACCAGAGAAAATTTCAGGTATATATTTTCCAGAAGCAATCACCGATTTGCTTGGTAATCTATAATCATCTAGAATTATGGATCCACTCGTATACTTGTCTTCGTCATTATAATTCGTGGCTTGAATAAGGCCTTTGTTAATATTGTCAGCTGAAACATATTTATAAGAAAGTCCACTATACTCTCCCTGACCTCCCAAAGCATAATCGATAGACCCTTCATCGATTTGATAAGTTTGTGGTCCAGCAAAACCTAGATTAGAGATTTCTTGAGAAGCGATAAAATTTGAGTCGAGAACGTCGTCCTTGGATAGGAAGCCATTTTGTATTCCAACAAGGTTGTCTAAAGAAGCGCCGGATACTAAGCTTTGATGGGCGGCGACGTTTACTGAATCTGCTGTCTTCCCTTGGAATCCTGTGGCACCTGTAAAATATATTATCTGTGTAAATACTAAAGTAGTAGATTTTATAAAGTAAATACATAATTACATATGTAGTACATAAGTACTACACTAATTGAGGCCATCACATCACAGTGAGACATTGTAAACACGATTGGTTATGAATTTAATTCCTACACGGGGGTATGATTTTATATTAATTATTTTCATTTTTTCGTTCTGGTCTGTGTTTATGTATCGTTTCGGGTGGAAAGCGACAAACAGAGTGTCTTGTCTCTAGGCAGTCTCAGAGTCGTCGTCTCGTCGTCTCGTCTCTAGGCAGACTGTTCTGCTAGATACTGGATAAAGTGTAACGCTATATATATAGGCATATAAGGCAAAATATTTGCTATTAAATGTTAAAAAAAATACTTTTATTCAATATTATAAAATTAAACTTAGAGCATACCAGTCAAAGCAGCACCGGAAAATCCAAAGGCTTCAGCTTCGTATCTTCCTATATTGCCACAATTAGGTACGAGCCAAGGCCAGTCGCACTTAAGCCTCGCGGCATCAAATCCAAGGCCGAAGGGACAACGAAATTCGTAAGCTTCTAAAGGAGATTTTCCATGATCAAGACAAGCGAAGAACCAACGACAGTTCTCAGGGTCCGCGTAGTAACCTAAAATCAATTAATATATCATTTAGTCGTGCTTAAAACTATAACATACTATATAGAAAATTAACGGATATGCTATAACGTATGTAAAAATGTCTGCTTTGAAATGTTTTTTATCGTGACGGACATTTTCTTACTCTAAGCTGAAGTAACCACATATGCTATAAGTAGATTGCACGATGTGCACTTTTCGATAGCAACAGGTGATAAATAGAAATTATACCAAGGTTCACAAGGTTCACAACGAAGGTGCAAGCTTCAGCCAGATGCACAACTTTCTTGTATTTTTGTATATTTTAATATTTACATAATTTTATTGTATGTATCTTTACACATGTGGAGGTATACGTGCATGCATAAATATAGCTTACCTTCATGATCAGGACATTGGAATCTAGAATGTGGTACTGGTGCTATTTCGGAGGAGCCAGGACAGGCTTGTGAGTGAGGCAGGCTGCCAGGCCACACGCACACTTCGTATCGGGAATCGAATGCCAGACCCGCTGGACAGTCGAATTCGAATACCTTTAAAGATTAATAATAGATTTAAAAGTTATAACTATTCTTTATTTATGTATTTTATCAGTACTAGTAAAAACTTTAAGTTCTTTTTCTATCTATTATATTCCACTTAAATAACTAATTAGAAAATAATGATTAATTTTAGAATTACACTAAATGTATACACACGATACGACTTTGATTTATAATGTTATTTTTTTACTATATATACGTATCTGCGATACTAATAACCCTACGTCAAATGCTAGGATAATGTTAAATATTTCTTTAAAATAACAATAACTTACGGTGAATTCGGGAGAAAGTTGGTCGAACTTAACACAACGGTAGAATCTTGCACAGGATCGAGGATGCACAAAATAGCCTTGACGTGTACAAGAAAACTCGGTTCTCGTATCCTGAAAAATGGTATACGTTACGTACATTACATTTCTTATATTTTAAATAGACACACAAGTTTTAACTGCACATACATTTTAGTGATGAATATAAACCTTATCACGCTCGACATATTCACAACAAATTCATGTTTCTTAATATTGTAAGTAATAAAATTATAATATAAAATGTAAATAACCTCTCGAATAGAATGAATAACTCCATCGGAGTCGACAACTTGTGTAATGCGGTAAGGCGACACTTGAAGAGCATCTAACGCTTGTACGTGGAATGGCGCTGATAGAATCTCGTTTTCTAGAGACCTGCAAATAAATATAAGTTTTTTAACATCGGTATTATGGTATTCTTTGTATAAAATTATAATTGCATTTTACATGAACGACATAATAGTGGGTTTTTTTACAACACCGTTTTCCATATTGCTGGTCAATATATAAAAGAATTAAGAAAAAGATAAACATTTATTATAGAATACGGTTATTATACCTAGAATAGAATACGGTTATTATTAGAAGACCACTCCTAGAAGAAATTAATTTTCATTTTATGATTGAACTTTACCGAGATTCTAAATATCAAATCCAGATCAAATTTAAAAGGAACAAAATAGCGTAACGTTAAATACATAAATATATTTTTTACATTAAAAAATGTTATAAGAATAACAATTTTTGAAATATATCTTTTTACTCATCATTCATCTATGTGACTATTTATCAATATAGCTACATAGACTTCGTCGAACCAAAATTTTGAAATAAAAATTCAATTCTATTATTTGGATATAAATATTGTTTTTTTTTAAATATAGATGCAAGTTTTAATTTATTTAGTAACTGACAGTAAAATCAAATAAGAAAGAACCTAAGAAAATTTAACTGACCTCAAAACAGCAGCTCGTGGGGCTCTGCTCTGTTGGTTGAGCACTTTCGAGAGGGATGTCCTCAGTGTCGGCCCACAAGGGGTCTCAGTGTCTTTATCAGCCTTATGCAAGGCGAGACCAGCGAGACCCCGCACACGCGCGTATTTACCCTTCACGTCCACTGATGAGGGGTCTTCAAAGGATATCCAAGTTTTGTCCCTAAAAGAGAAAGAGATATTAAGATAAAAAATAATAATGTTACTTTAATCTAACTGCCTGCCTTATTAACATACATACAGTACGAGATATTCATATTTAAAAAAGCATTTATGCTTCATTACCACAGATTATCTAAAAGATCGAAAGAAATTCTTTTAAATAACGTTTCTCTAGTAATTTTAGAAATCGTGTAAATAATATATCCAAGTAAAAATAATATATCTAAGTTTTTAGATAAAAATAAAGTATTATAATTATATAAATAACTTAATACAAAAGCAATATAAATTAAAAACCAAATCACTCACTTAAAAGCGTAAGGCGCTGATAAATCTTGATCTCTTTCTAAAGTCCATTTTCCTTTGCGGATTTGCCTACAAAGCTCAGCTTGGTCGATTTCTTTGGGATCATCGTCTTCAGTGGGACTACCAGGAGTACTAAGTGTTTCATTAGTTAGTGTGAACTGTCTCGCTGTCGCCGGTAAGCTGATCACTATCTTAGATGCAGGAACTCCTAAACCAATTACAAGATCTACTACCGAGTCCTAAAATGATAAAATATGTAATTATAAAACTAAATTAACTTATTTCTTATTCATATCAATGACGTGACGAATAAAAATAATTATTCTTAGTAATTTTTAAATAATGTCATTATTTAAAAAAAATGAAATCGCACACGGGATTAGTTTTAGTGACACCTTAAATGATTACAAATATTTTTTGCCTTTCCCAATTTTAATCAAAACTTTTCTGTTGTTTTTAAATTGAATAAAGAATACTCCAATATTTAATATGATAAGAATGTTAAAATATTTATACCTGATATCTAATTATAGCACAAACAAATTTACAATGACTTATGTAATTTAACAATTATTTGTTTTTTTATACTTAGTAAAATGTCCTATGTAAATTAGAAGTCGGAGGAAATAATAATGTCATTGGAATGTGTAACATGATAATATTATGTATTAAAATAAGGCTAAAATTTTGTGTTTTATCCTCATTATATTGTTTTATTTTGACAGCAGTGACATTTTAGCCCGTCGATACTTTCAATATATTTTTCATAATTATTATAAATTACTTTGCATAGTTAAATCACTAGTCGTGACAACTGTACAGCTAGACAGTGAATTAAAAATATACTACATTAAAATTTAATTGAAACAGCAAACAACATTTAAGTGGCAATATCCTGAATCAGCTATAATTTGTCTATAAACTATTAAAAACACAGTAATCAGAAAAACATTTGCAGCCGGATTCTTGAATAAAGTGACTCATTTTACATTAAGTTAATTAAATTTATTTTTATATCCTTGTCATAATAAGATGTCAAAGTAACGCCTACAATGTGAACTACTAGCAACTGACCGCGTCTGGCTTTTGCAAGATTTGCATAGAATTTAGCATCTAGGCGAAGGCAGTTTAGTCTATTATATGTGTGATTTCGTTCACTCAACCTCCTTTGTTGTGGAGAGATGACTAACTTATAATGATTATCTAGATTACGTTACGGCTCGATGTCACTTAAAATTTTGAATAAACGATGCACCTGTTGAGTGACCTACTTGTACAAAAGGATAATTCTAACATTTTTATACATTCGACTTGTTACTTATTTTTTAGGAAACAAGAACTATATTTGTTTAGCAAGACGTTTAATAAGTTTGCAGGATTTTTCTCAGAGCACCAGTTTGCCTTCGTACTAGTTTATATGAGACGCCTAGACGAGCGTGAGTGAAATAGAAATTATATTAGATGGTTTAAACTTTAGTTGTAAATTAAAATTCGCATAAAAACAACGTGTTGTGAAATAACGTAAGATGATATGATAAAAAATGAATATTTTATTCCAACGATGTATGTTAAAATAAAATGTACAAAGTTTCAAAGCATATTTGAAAATATTGTTTCGCAAAATTGAATTGTATGAGTAGAGTAAAAATTAAAATCTAATTTTATATTTGATATCAGAAGATCTGAGAACATCAATTTGAATTTTTGAACATATTTATTTTTTTAATTTACAAAAGTGACAAAAGTGTTTTTATTTTATAATTTTTATGCTTCACTGCGTAAATGACAATTTGCATTTATATAAATAGAGAATAGAAATTTTCATATTATAATTGTAATTTAATTCCGCTATAATTATAATAATATTTAACAGCCAATGATTTTTGACATCGCTTTAAACATGTAGATTAAAAAAAGAAATTTGATTTTTGCAACATAAGGTATGTTACAAAAGGTAAGATATGTGGTAGATATGGAAAGATTATATGAATTTTGCATATATTTTCATTATTTCAATCTGGTAAGACAAAGCGCGGCAATCCGTGCCAAAATAATAACTCAATTTTGGGTAAAAAGCGAGAAACCTAAGAATATATATATATATATATATATATATATATATATATATATATATATATATATATATATATATATATATATATATATTTATAAAAATAAATCGACATACCGTGTTCATCATATCCCATAATCCACTTAATCGACTGGGGTGATATGTCATTTTCTTCACCATACCCAAGGCGTGTGTTTGAACCATCATCAAATCTACTTTTTTAAGCAATACTCTTAAGTCGTAGTACTTTGCGAGGAGCTCAGGATGGGCTGGTAGGGCAAGGAAGAGTGGTCCCCCACCATTAGCATTAATTGCTGATCGAGCATCTTCCACGATGTCTATAACTTTAGATTTATTAAAAGATGTGTGGGCGTTGTAGATTTCCAAACCTTGGACGTGTTTTGATTTTAGTATGTCTTGAAGGTTCTGAAACATAAATAATTATATCAAGTTTAAAATATGTTGTCATAATTACACACATATAACACAACGTTATTTTAACAATAAGCTTACGGAAAATACAAAATATTTTAATGAGCTTCGGCAAAGATGTTTTTATGAGCTTAACCTATATCTATATATATATATATATATATATATATATATATATATATATATATATATATATATATATTAATGCCAGAATATCTTAAAGTAACTACGATATTGTAGACCGCTTCTGGATTCAAAGATAAATTAACACAATATTTTCAATGCATAAACCTGATCTCCTTGCCTAGACGACCAGCAAAACGAGAAAATAATTTGAAGCGTTTTTAGTTTTTTTTTGATTAACTATTTTATTATGTTAGGCAAAATTTTTATTATTTATTTTTATATATCCTTTATACATATAAAATGCCCTGAATGTCTGATGGATCAAATACGCAGCTTAACCACCGATCGTAAAGATCTGAAACTTGGAGGATGTGTTCCTTGTATTACGTAGGCATTCGATAATGAAAGTTGATAAAGTAATTTTAAAATTCGATCCGTAATTTATTTGAGTCAGGGTGACTCGTTGGCTCAATCTACTTCAAATTTTGCTTAAACATTCTTTAACAGTATTTAAAAAGGCTAGAAAGCTGTTACAGCAAATGCCACCGTAACCAAAATTGTTCTATATAAAATCAATCTATAGCTTTCTATATATATTTCTATTTTGTGTTATCGCGGGTGAATTCGCGAGTGGGTCGCTGGTCTTACACAAAATGTTTAACAGATTCACTTGAAACTCGATGAAAAATTATCAAATTGAAACTCAAAGTCAATGTCAAATATGTGGACCAGCTACGACACGACGGGATACGGTATATTGCATATTTTAGCAATATTGGACATTCTGTATATATTACGAGGAACCTAACAAAGTCTTCATTACATATTCTACTGCGTCTGACTTTAAAAACGTCTTGTTAACCTTGATACCTTTTAATTTTAAATATATCGCCTTGGTCATTAACGAAATTTCTAACGGAATGTAATAAATATTAACAAAATTGTCACGCTTTATTTTTCAAGGCAAAATTAGGCCAAAAATCTTATTTGTTTAAATAAATAAAAAGTTACATCAAATTAGAAAATATCGATATACGTCTTATGTGTTTCTAAACTATCACCAGCTAACGAAATTTTAATAGAATAGAGTAATTTAAACCTATATTAAAATGTTATTATTATATCATACTACGAAAAACAATATAATCTTAATAAATTATTTGTTTAATCGATTAATTATTTTGAATAATAATTCTGTTTATTTTGTATTTTTTATTTCATTAAAATAGTTAATACGTGATACAAGGAGTAAATTAAGGAGTAGAGTTTTACCTTTTTACACAATAATATGTAATATTTAATAATATACTATTCAACATCATACGTAAAAAAAAACAGAACTAATTCTGAAGGAAGTCGGACTTACAAAGTAAAGGCATTTTCAAAGTAAATAATTTATTCAGGCACTAGTTCTATTTTATATAAAAATGATATGTATCACTCAACGCTCAATGTCTTAAATTCTGGGTAAAGCCAAAGTACGGAGTGTCTTGACACTATTTACGCCTTGTCTTGTAGGATTACTATGTAAGATAAAAGCGTGAAGTTAAAAAAACTAAATTTGTTCTTGCTCTTACATTTAAAGTCTCAACAAATCATTTTTAGAGTTAAGTTCAGTTAAGGTTAATCTTCAAATTAGCAGGGTAACCTTCTCATATGTATCATCTTCGCATGTCATAAAAATTCAATCATTTTAATAAATTTATGATCAATAAAATAATACTTGTATGGATCTAAGTTTTTTGCTTCGTTTTAGTAAATGCAGATAATTTTATAATCTTTACAAGTAAATTTAATACATTAGAAATAAATTTTGATTCGATTCTTAATGTTTTTGATATTATATTTTATGTCGTTAAAATTATTAGAACATAAACATTAATACCAACATTTGAAAATAATGCAATTATTTCAACAATACCTAATTGTTATTTTAACACAAATATGTATGTACAATAAGAAACGTTCCTTAGACAAAAATTACCCTAAAAATATAAATTACAT
This sequence comes from Dryadula phaetusa, assembly GCA_032432895.1. Taxonomy (NCBI): domain Eukaryota; kingdom Metazoa; phylum Arthropoda; class Insecta; order Lepidoptera; family Nymphalidae; genus Dryadula; species Dryadula phaetusa. The sequence goes on from JAOYRS010000021.1 coordinate 2,835,049, forward strand.
CTTATATCTCTATTTGTTATTGATTTAAAAAAAAATAAGTAAATTTACCATTTGGTCGGCAACACTTCTCTTCATTATACATTATATACGAGCACGACCTCCTTTAGTTACTTATTAGGATCACATATATTACGAAACGTACAAACTGACAAGACATTTATTAAGCATTTTAATGGCTGCATTATTAACATAAGCACAGGATGTCCAATCGCTAGAGTTTAAAAAACGCCATTTATAACATTATAAATTAATATTATTTTATAAATCATTTATAAAGTATTTGCTCAGTTTTAGTGTAAAAAACTAAATGTTTTTAGCACTTTGGCTTAAATTTAAGTGCCGATAAAATTGATTAGTTCAATAGTCGCTATCGAGTGTAAAACATATAATAATGTCACAATAAATGCTGGATATAACGTTCATAACTATAGTAAAACTGTATTAACTATGTTGGTAACCTTGAAATCGAATGGACTTGTAAATTACTTATAACGTGGAGGTTTCCCAGGGTAGAAAAAATATATACCTTTTTTAAGCGCTTTTAATATTTTAGATTTTGTTTTTGAAAACTACAACTAGTTTTTATTTAAAATTTATACTTAATCTAAGAGAAAATTCATCATATTTTAAAGTTAACATATAACTAAATTGGACTTTTATTATACCATCACATCTTCACCTTCACCTTTACAACAATTGTCAATCATTGATCTCTTTCAAAAAAGATATCTTGAATAATAAAATAAATTTTCTTGTTGAAAAAATATTTATAAATCGTCGGTATTATTAATATCGGAAGTTTCTAATTAGTTACATTTAGATTGTGGTAAGCAGTTTCTGTTTAAAATATCTATTTAAATGTTATTTTATGTGAGTATATCATTTAGTTGTGTCTAATATTATAAGGTTTCATTACTAAGCACTTGCTTAGTTATTTTTTTAACAAATTATTTTTACAACTTACATGCATAGTTACAATCGTATATGTTTGTATATTTCGTTGCGTTAATCAACTTGATGGTGTTATACTAAACATTAAATTATAATTAATATCTATAAAATTATTTAAAAGACTAAATATCATTTATACGCTGTAAGTAATTTAAATGGTTTTGTAAGTAATATTATTACTCTGAAACACAATTTATTACAATTGTAGGCAAGCTATTGCGCAACTGATATTTTGTACAATATATAAAAAATATTAATTGTCAAAAATACAATTCCCTACCCAATCCGCCGTTCCGCCACCCAATGTGCAATATAGAATCTCCACAGAATTTGGAAAACTTAAAGAAAAACAAAAATATACCTATAAAATAAAATTGATATTTCTCCATTGCATAATATAAATATTATCTGAGGCATTAAAAAGTAAAAATGTCAGCTGTCACTTTGGTACTGTCATGATGCCACTTAATACGAATTTTAAAGGCGCGTACCGTAGCCAAGCCTTAATGTTTATGTCCGCGCTGAAATCTTGTTATGATTTTGTAATAAGAACTTGCATACATACACATATTGAACGTCTCAACTTATAGTTATTTAACTTTATTTTTTAATATTCTATAAGAGAAATAAAATATAAAGGAAAAGAAATCAACGCGCATGAGGCATGCTTTTAATAATTTTCATTTTTTTTACAAAAAATGTTAAATAAAAGAGAATATTGAAAACCCGATATTCTTTTTGATTTAATATTTTTTTTTGCAAAAGGAAGCATTTTATTGAAATTTTCATACTACTTAATACTCAGGAATGCGGTATTGCATTTTAATATTATAGTTTAAGAGTATGTACGTACACTCATACATGTGTGTACGTCATTCAGTTATTAGAATTTTTCTTATAAACGATCAGTAACGTTGACTTTAGTTCAATTGAAATAAAGGTAACATAAACCTTACAATACTTATTGGTAGCAGTAATTAAAAACCAGAGTAATTAATGTTGTCCGATTCAACCGTCTCGTATCAAATTAACCTTGTTTGCTTTGTTAAAAATTGCACTAAGTAAACAATAAATAGTCGCTTAATACTTTAATAGCGTTAACAAATTTATGGGAATTAAAAACTATTGAAAGTAATTAGGCTGGTAAAATTGATAGTTGCACTTAAAACAGTTAAACAACGCTTTAAAGTAAAATGTACATCTTTTATTATTTTGATACAATTCAACTACATAGAGCCAAATATAAACAATAATTAGACATTTTCTATCAAATTGTGTAAAAATATTATATACTAGATCATATTTAATCACTCTGCCACCCGTACCAAAACGTGGGAATCTGGTGAAATAAGTAGAGTGGAAACAAAAATTTTAATTTCTACCTACCTATTTTAATGAAAATATATATTAGATAATTTGCAGGATTTTCGTTCAAGTGCCATTATATATGTGTGTATAAATAAGTAAAATAACAAAAAATATAATACGAATACAGATTTACCGTTTACTGTCTCTGTAAATTTGATTTAGAGCAATTGTTATAGAATACTAACCCTATTGTATGAATTATATATGTTGTTAAAATGTACTATAAATCAATAGTCAATTTTCGCGTATTTTGACAGCCTATCAGTATTAATTTATCAACAATATCTAATAAGTTTGTATGTCTATTGTTACTAGTATAATAACTTAATTATAAACTTAATTGTGAACTAAATTATGAACTTAATTATGAACTTGAAAAGTTATATTTACGCTTATATTATAAAATATTTAAAAATTTATTCATAAAATTATATTTTATATGGCCTTAAATAATATTTTTTTATAAACAACTATGTAATATGCTTTAAGGCAAATAACAGTGTATAAAACAATAATTCACTTTTATTCTTATTTAATAACCTAATCTAAATATATCTAAAACATTTTCCTCAATTTCCTTAGCGTAGGGGAAATTTTTACATTTACAATATTATTAAAAATAATCCTCTTTTATAATGCTCCGAAGAACAATCTCTAAGTAACTTATATACTAAATTTTATTTTATTAATTTTTTATATACCGCTAAAAGAATAACAAAAATACTTTACAAACAAACATATGTACGTAGTATATAATACGTATGTAATAAGTACGTAGTGAACAATTTTTTTAACTTCACGCTTTATATCCCACACAGCACTCCGTACTTCGCTTTCCACCTAATTCGAGACATTTCGTGTTAAGTGGTGTTTTACTAAACCGAGGAACAATTTTAAAAATAATCACTCTCCGAGTGGGGATCGACCCCATAACTGATCGAATTTACAGTCAAATGCTGTCACACTGCGCCACGACCGGTTCAGTAGTGTATAAGTACCTAATATATTCATTGGTAAAATATAGATTGTTTGCAATACTTAAAGATAAATATATGTTATTTTTAGTAAAAAATACTGTTATCACTTAGCTTAGTTGTAGGACATAATAAATAGTAGTAGAGCGACCTTCCACACCAGCTGGCCATCAAACCGACCTACCCGCGAGGCAATGCCCTCAAAAAAACGTAACATAAATCTTTGCGATTTAGTATCACATCATACACGCCGCTGAGCTTTTAAAATATATACGACCTACTGCATAAGATACCATTTAAGATTGACTTAAGATAATATTAAATTATTTAAAATGTAAACAGTTGTCGCAACACAATGTCTGACATCTGACAGTGTGAACCTTACAGTAGTTTCGGGATTTATATTATATTTTGTAATGAAAAAAAAAGAAATTGACAGGGGTTGGGAACACAAAGAGTTTTCACAGAAGTATATGGTAGCACTTTGTCGTTTTAAAATTATAATTTAAGCATATTTTTTATCTAAATTATTTTATAATAAATAAGTATAGAAAATATAATACTGAGTACGTGGGGCGACGCAGCCCAAGCATAGATGTGTTTGACTGTACGAAATAGAAATTCGACACTTCCCAAGATTTTATTATGCTCATTTAAAAAGGGCTATTTTTTTTATTTCACACATGAATAACATCATAATATAAAGCGTGGCTTATAGCTGGCGAATCTCGATTTCGAGCGTTAAGCTCTCAGCCTATAAAGCGTGAATCTGCTTTAATGGGATCTTTCTTACTATGGACTAACGAACCATATACGTTATAATATTTTTAACTGATAATAAGTTTTTGTTATGAGAATATTGTATAAAGTTTACTCTCATAAATGATAATAACTTATCACAAATAAATAAATAAATATTTAAATTAACTCCTAAAATTAAATTTATATTGGATACATAAGAAATTTCTTAATGGTACTTATCGACTAATATGCAATTAAAGCGGTTAAACCACAACAACCTTATCAATCACACGTTATCCAATGAGTTATAGTACTTAAGTAAATTACCATTTGCTGGCAAATTTCAAGCACGCACGTGTGGCATAATTTCATAATATATGAAGTTTAAGTTTCTAATAAACTATATTTATCATGTATATAATCAAAAATTTAATATAGATATTGAAATTGATACTAATAAATTTAAGACATAACTAGCAATTAAACACATTAAATGATCATTTTATTACTCGCTCATTTGTAACAAGGACGGATCAGTATTAGGAAATTCATTCAATCTCTTTAATTTTTTTTAAATTCTTCAAACTGATATATTTACACATAAAGAGTGATTACAGATCAGAGACAACCAAATATCAAGACACTCTATTGACTACTTTCCGCTATAGAAATCGAGACATTGCGTGTTGAGTGGCGAACTCAATTTACTTGTACTTGGTTGGTTTGCTTGGTTTAGTAAACCTGTCAATTGTTCTTTGAGCTTCACGCATTTCCCTGAATAGTAAGATAGTCAGGGAGAAACTAGTGCCAAGACATTCTACTTTACATTTGGAATAAAGATATTGTGTCATACCAGAACGGAGCAATATAATAAAATAGTATAAAAAATAATCTAAAACAAATTAACATTATTTAACAGTAATCTAGTTATTTTCGGCAAAGATATCAGTTAATACTATGAAAATATACAATAGTCAGCGAATCGATCATGTTTGTAAATTTTCAAGCACATCAAGCACATTGTATGGCAAGAATGAAGATATGAGACGAATCCTACTTTACATACAACGCATATTTTTATTTATTCTTTAATTTTTATACAAAAATTAAATATTTTAACTAAATATTTATATAAAAAGAAGTTTCAGAATTGTACATCAAGTAATATATTAGTAAAGGTAATATCTTTAAACTAGGTCATTATATCTACTTTTAGGAGTACGAGATGCTATTTATTATAATTAGTGTCATTGAACTGTGTGCCCTCGTCTAGGTGTTACAGTTTACTATATGCTGAGGTGCGTTAGCGGATCTATTCTCATTACTATGCACGATTGGCACACATATCTCTTGAATACGTAATTTTGAGCGATTTTAATTTAATATTATATTAGTAAAATACAAGTACGATCGTCATACAAGAATAATCTCATAAGCATTTTATATTGACGGATATATGATATTTGTATTTTTTGTTACTTTACTTAACAGTTTATTATTGCATGCATTTCAATTCAATTCAATACATATTAATTCAATTCAATGCATTTCAATTCAATACATATTATTTTTTTTTACATTTCCTGGTAATTTGCTATGTATATCATCGTATATACATAGCAGATTACCAGGAAATGTAAAAAAAAATAATATGTATTATGTACTCTTTATATTCATTATATTATGTACTATATATATGTAGTACATTGATGAGAAATAAGTCTATAGAGACATTATCTAAATATAATTTAACAATCATATCAAAATTTGACTTATTATAAATAAGTAAAATGTTAGGAGGCATAAACGCGATCGGTTGTGAGTTAGATCATCGGGGTAGTGATAATTTTTAAATTATTTTCACTTCCTTCGCTCTGGTAAGACAAAGTGCGGCATTGAGTTCCACTACTCAACACTTAATGTCTCGAATTCAGTGGAAAGCGAAGAACGTAGTGCGGAATTAAAGCTTGAAGCTAAAAAATAGCTTCATATATAGATATATTATGAGGTTTCATTGAGAGGGCCAAATTTGTTTAATATTTTACTGTAGTACAGAACCACATTTCTATTCAGTCGTAGACTAAGAAAATATATATATTTTGGTAAATTCAAGTCAGTTTGATTATCAAAAATTTTGTGTGCATATTGACATGTTTAATTTATAGAAAGTGATTTATCCGTCAATTGACAAAATACCGGAAATCTTAACCATTTCAAACTTACTGAGAATAAATGACAAATCGTTCGGTTGCAATACTTAATGACGAAAAGTTATAGTTAAAAAAATAATAAATTAAATAAATTTGCGTTAGTTGGTATTAGTAATGTATATTCATTTTTACTTATGACGAGATTTAATAAAACTGTTTTTTTTGTTTTTGTATATAAATCTTGTCGTGAAAATAACGAACATAAAAACAAGAAGATAAAAGTAACAGTTATTTACAGCGTTGTACAGCGATGAACTTTTCAAAAAGCACCACAGTAGAACGAACTAGCAGATTCAATGTGAAACATTTTTACGCAATAAAATAAAGTATAAAATTTAAGCCCATTAATCGTCATTATTGCAAGAAGATATTCTTATAACGTGTACTTTTAAAATTGATAACTTACGCAACACAGTTGTAGCAGGAAGTAGAGAAAATACGGCTTCCGTGACATATTAAAAACAGAAATAATGTAACAAATTTAAATATGTATTTATTTCTTAATAATATGTAAACTTTGTTTGCCTTGCCCAACCAATAACTAAATTTCTAAGATATTTTATTTGACATATAAACATTATCAAAGAAAGGCCATGTCGTTAAATAAATTTTATGAAACGCATAACATAACGTGGCGTCCGAATAAATATAACATATGTATGACAACATCTTAAATTTGCATGTTGATGATGACGGAACTTGCGAAAAAATGATATATTGCAGAAATTTGAAAGACTTTTAAGTAATAAACTATTTAAAAGAATATTATAACCGGACTCGAATTCGTCCATCTTATAAACTTCCAAAGCATTTAAGCCGTTTAAACTGTGCATGTGTTGGCGTGCATTTTTATACAGCTTCAGACTGACTTTGATTACTTTACTAAGTACTGAGTGGCGAACTCAACGCCGCATTTTGTATTATCACACCGGATAAATGAAAATAAATTGTAACTATACTCATTTCCGCAAATGGGAATCGAACCCAAAATCAATCGCATCTCAATCAGACGCCGTCCCACTATGCAACGATGGCCTCACTGTCAGTGGATGGTATTTTTTTATATATTTCTAAATTATTCTATTTTCAATCTATTGATTAACAATAAGTATTATTGTACACCGATATCAATCTAATTAAGATTTATATCTTTGACATGTGAATTTATTGCTTTTTTTATATATTCAAACGGTTAGCGTGATTTTATAATTTTTCATATTCAATTTTACACTTGCTCTATTTTATTATACATATATATTACAAATTAAAATATATTTAGTCGTGATTTATTATAAGATGATAGCAATATTCTGCTTAATAAAAGCAACTGTTGTGTTTGTCGTCTGCTCTTCTAAGTAGAACTGCTTTTCGAGCCGGTGCTAGCTTTCGATAGTACCGAGAATACTGTACAATTTGATTTAACTGAATAACTCCGCCCTTAAAATTGATTATTAAAGCCTACAATGTTATCCTCTATATTAGGGCAACGCATAGTTATGTAAAGTTAAATATTGATTTAACAAACGCATAAAAGCATTCACCGGTAAAATCTTTTTTTGGCACTAACTTCCTTCGCTTGTCCTTCTTACTGCAAACGCTAAGTTGATTTATAGGGCACGGTAAAAAGTAACTGTTATTACCCATTGATTGTAAGCTGACTTGATCGCCTCACTAAAGTAAAATATAATTTGGAAACTAATTCTAAATGGTATAACTTTAAATGATAGACGTAGAGATTCCCGCAAGATTTTTGTTTAATAAGTTGTTAAAGTCTTTTTCTTCACGCTTTATAATTTCCATTTAAATATCATTGCATTCTAGACAGCATTGCCTTGCTTTTACTTCTAAAATTAAACTTTTTAAAATTTAAACAATTCTTCAGAAATTGAATTTATGAACACCCCATGTACAATAGAATACTGGCCAACTGTGACAAGCTGGTATCGTAAATATTCCTAATAAGTATAGATTTCGTTACAAAATATTCTAACTTGAGAATATTTTATGGATTTGTAAGCGATGTCCAACGTCTTACTCGTTCTTAATAAAACGAGCTATTTCATTGCGTTTCGACGCGGTTAGCTTTAATAAAATTGTAATACAACTTTGTATATATTAAAATGAATGTTAATAGAAAAGCAAAAGTCAGCATATAACAGTCATATTATAAGATTAAGCAACAATCTCGAAAGATGGAAAAGTAGTAAAAAACTGTACATGTTAGCATCTTCAAATTATTTTCTTTACATATTTATTAACGCTAATGACTCGTTTCCCCAAATAAAACTTAGTGTCAAAACATTTCTGTCCTCACTTCCCACCCGAAACCGGTACATTGTATGAGCAGTGGCGGTACTCAACGCGGCGTTTTGTCTCATCAGAGCAAAGAAACTAATTATGTAAATATAATTAATCGTCGAACCGAGAATCAATCGCGTTTAGAGCGAGACACTGACTTATTGCGCCACGATTGCCTTGTTATAAGTATACCTAAACGTTTTAAGTGTTCTATTAATTGAGAGTTTCGAGTTCATTAGGCAATTAAGTTCTTCTTAATATAGCTATTTACCATTGAGATTTCAATCAAAACTTATAAATAAATGAAATTACATAACTTACAAATTATTTCTAATTGCAACATTTCAGGACAGGTTAATTTGAAATATAAGCTGCTATTATTTGCAGTGTTATTTACACTATTTTATTATAAATCATTCTATTATTTATATTTAAATGTTGTTATTTTAATATTTAACAGAGATAATATATCTAATATATATTTAAATTATGTCAGATTTTTTTGATATAATAAATTTTGCACAGATACTTAAAAAAAACTAAAACAACATATAAGTACTATAGATAATTAGATACACTTTTGGATGTGATCTAATTTAAAATTATAATAATATGCGTGTTTATACATATTAAGCAAAGCTGAATTACTCTGTACTTGAGATAAATGGCCTATGTTTTCAAAGATCACTTGTATAGGCGTGGCAAAACTATATTATACATGTGACATATATAAATTATCAGTTTATGACAATATTATTATGCATTTAGGGGCCGTTACGACGTAATTGGATCAACGTTCGGTTTCCCAAGGCGTTCGACTTGTGTGACTTTTGATATTTACACTAAGGTCTTTTGATTTTAAGAATCAAAATTAAAATAAAATATAGGTTACATATATATGGAATGTGTATAAATTTGTATAAATATGGCAATATGTATATGTAATTCTATAACGGATTCCACATTATCTTTTAATCAAATATTTTTCTTTAAATATTTAAATATATCACAAAATATAAACATTATTTAACATAATATTATTTTAACTAAAAATTTATAAGGCCAGTGTCACAGTGGGACAGCATCTGACATTAAACGATTAAACTAACACGCAATTTCTCCAATTCGGCGGAAAGTGGAGTATGAGCTGTCTTGACACCTTGTGTCTACCGTACTATACGGAAAAATGCGTGCACCTAAAAAAATTGAATGAAGACTAATTCAACAAAGAAATAAATCAATTTCAATATAATCTCAGAATGAATAAATACATGAATTAATACTGTCTTCAAATTTATTCCCAAAGCTCCAAACAGAAGGTAAATAGGTTAATAGTATGTTTTCTCTGACTACCCTGCTATGCAGGATAAAGCGTGAAGATGCTCTCTAAGCAATAGTCTATAGACGTTTATTGTATTCAATTTACTGCAATAAAATTAAATTTAACTACTATTTTGATTAATAACATATCTAATATCCATAATTATTAGAAGAAATTATAATATTTAAATATTAATGGCGATCTTATTTGCTTTATGACATTTTTCTCGAATCAAGACAAATGAATCAATCATACTCATATACAATTTAATATATATTTTAGAGTTGTATAAAGATTTAAATCCGTAAATTAAAACGTTTTAATTTCCTTTTTTTTAGGGCAGGCAACGCAAGCGAGGGGGTCTAGGGGTCACCTGATGGTGAGTAGTATAACCACCGCTCACGGCCCCGTGTAACACCAGAGGAGCTACAGGTGCGGTATGCCTTTATGTATATATGCCTTTCCGTTATGAGCGAATTATTAAGAATTTAAAATAATGTTTTTGTTTTAGGTAGACATGAAATATCTAATGTCAAGACTCCTTACACCACTTTCCGCCGTATTAAAAAACATTGGATTTAAAGACATTGTGTTGAACTCAACGCTTTGCTTTGTTTTATCAGAGTGAGGAAATGTAAATTATTTCAATAAAACCATTCCCCCAAGTGAAAATCGAACCCACATTCGGTCGCATGTACGATCCTGCCCCACAGCGTCACGTCCGATATCATTTTTAATTAGATATATATTTTATATACATTGTATGACATAATGCTACAAGTGTTAGTATATTTTTAAGGCCGGTTATATTTTACATGGTCTCCATAATTACAAAAAGCGTATATTTTGTTCTTGTGAGACCATATAAAGACAAATGCAACTAAAATAAAATACTTTGAAAGCAATTCACACAACTAGGTGTGTGTTGCACGATTTAGAGCACATTTACTTCTGTTCTAAAATGACAAACATGATTATAACATGAGAAATGGTTCAAAATAAATTAATTATTCTATTGTTTGTTAGTGAGTATCTTCAACGGTAGAACTTATTGCCTTATACATGCCTTACTGATTGAGACATGCTTTATTCTATTTCAATAACAGTGTAATTAATAATTTTGACTGTAAACGCGATAGATTGTGGGCAAGATTTCCATTTGGAGGAATAAATATTATTGAATGAATATTATAATTAAATTATTTTCATTTCCTCGCTCTCGTAAAACAAAGCGCGGCGTTCAGGTCCGCTACTTCACTTGCAATTTCACGAACTTGGCCGAACACGGAGTATGAACTGTCTTGACACTAGGTCTATTCTATGTGAGATATAAGAGTAAAGAAAAAGGCATTAATCAAGAACTATGACGGTGGTACATTATTTATAAATATCATTCTGCTCTGTTTTGTTTAAGCCAAATAAATATATTTTTACAGCTTTAAGATTTTTCTCGTGTATCTAGTTTAGATACATCTATTAAGATACATCGTTCTCCTCTGCCCGCTGAAAATCAAGACAAAGTTAGCTGAATAACGTAAATCAACGCTGTCAATAATCGAAGCTCAATATGTAAGCAGAAAGGTGAAAGGAAAATCTATACATAAAATTGTAACTAAACACGGGAGCTATATGACTAAAACTATTATTGAGAACGCATGTCCCTGTGAAAAAAACCAAAATAATGTCTGTTTACGTGTAATAATCTCGGAAAAGGCTTAACCGATTCATGTGCAGTTTTCACTGTTTGCAAATATTTTGATAATCTATTTACTTGTTTTATTTGTATTTGTTTGAAAATAAGAAAGTTATATCAATTTATAATTTATAGCAATGGTCAAATTAACGCAAACGAAGTTGTCTAAAACTTTGTTTACTAGTATACTTAAATATAATCATAATTATGAAGTGGGAAACGAACTCGGAGCCAAACCAACCAAAACTTGTTTTCAAGCAAAGTCGGATATTATTATTTACTTATTGACAATATCACTTGTTTTATAACACACCCTACAGTTATTCCGTAATAACTGGTTTTGCATAATTATCGGCAACAGTTTTATTTTCTCAGCTGTTTAAAATTTACACGACATAAGTTGATGTAAGTTACATAAATTTGCGGATGACTATTAAGAGATTGATTCGATTATACCAGTTTTTTGTATCTGCGACAATTCTATATAAAAATAAATCTATTTATATAAAATATGAATGCAGGTGTTAGTTCTCCTAATGAATGCCTTTATAACATTATCCATAGTTATAGATATCAGAGAAATATCTTTATTTTTGAAAGAAAAAAATGTATTAAACTTTTTTCATTGTGGTGCATTGGGACAGCGTCTGACTGTAAACACGATGGTTGTAGGTCCGATTTCCACTCGGGAGAGTAATTATATTTAAAATTTTCATTTTCCCGCTCTGATAATACAAAGCGTGGCGTTCCATCATTCAACACGCAATGCCTCAGATTTAGATAGAAAGCGAAGAATAAATTGTCCTGATACAAGTATCTTTCTGCCTATGCTATGTGAAACAAAGTGTAAAGCTAAAAAAAATAGGGTAAATATAAACCTAATCCTTCCAAATAATTTCATTGAGATTTCGTTCACCAATATAACACAAAGAATAACATCGTCATACAAATACAACTACATGCATATACATATTGTATATTCATGTATTTCTGTACGTTTTGTCAATATGTCAAATAAAATGTTAAGTAAAAATTGATCAATTTAAAAAAAACGCAATCTGTATACATAATTTTATTATGACAGACATGAATGCTGTCAAAAACAATGTTTGCGATGCAATTTACTTATTAATATTTCGACAAGTGTCGACAGGACGTGTAAAGTAATGTACATTATGAGTAAATATTGACATCAACCAAAATTATGAATCCCTCTGCTAAGTAATGATAGGATAGGTGAGGATAAGAAGTAATTCAAAAGTAGACAATTATCATGGTTGTACGTAATCTTTGTATTATTATTATTATTATATGTACTGTGCTTGTTCTTAAACGGTCAAATTCTTGCAAGAAAGTTATGAAATATTTGAATTTGAATTCTAATTGTAAATGACATCTAATTTAGTGTTATCAACACGTTTTATATTATTCACATTTATACCAATCTGTCAATATGTAAGCAAATCTTACAACGCAATTTTGACCTACTTCTTGCTGTCTAATGTGCTTGAAAATTTCGAGACATGTCCAAACAAAATATAATATTCACGTAATATATAGCAACCTGATTGAACTAAATAAGATAATTAATGAAAAATAATTAAGCGTGTTCCCCTTATCTTCAAGAGCTTATATAAAATGTGACGTATTAGCTCGCTGTTTGTTGTTTAATATGTTTTTTTTTTGTAAAATATAGTAGGAAATTAAAGGTACAAGAAAAAAAATCGCGAGATTCAAAGATCTTATTAAAGATCTTTGATTAGAATAGGAAATACTTATTTCTCTATTGTGCTCTTCCTGAGAAAAAGACATTTTCTTTCTTCATTCACTTTTTTATATTTTTTTTTTCACTTTATTACACTGAAAGCTTTTGCTCCTTATTTTACATTCTTCTTCCCTCTTTGTCCAACATCTATAATATATTTTATAGTTTGTCAATGCTTATTTGAGCATTCAAATTTCAAACATATTTATTCATTTAAATTTATTTATAAGTAATAAGTGCTAAGAATTTATAATATTGATGCATTAACGTAAAGCATCTGTCTTTTAATTAGCTCTTAAAAGGACGCCTACGTTTCTAAAAAAAATTGACAGTTTCAGATAAATGTACAAATTAATTTTAAGCGATCATAGAACATTCTAAAAACAAGAAAAAAAATAAATATGACCTGTCTGTCCTCTTCAATATTAATTACCCACATACGTAAGTGAACAAAAATTAATTTAATCATTGACTCTAAATGGGTAAGGACTCAAGGTAAACCAAAGATTAAGAGCACTTTCGCTATTACACAACTAGTGTTGCGATTTATCGTCTAGACCTGTCGTGATAGTGAGGTCTCATATATCGATAATTTTGAAATTTGCACGTGCACTGCACCACGCGTGGCATATAGGGCGGCGTTTAGCAACACTACATAATATATTGATATTATCTTAACGAGGCCATTTTGCATATATTTGTATGTGATTTATGATCTAATAGCCTAAGATTTGCCCACTTTATACAATATATGTACGTAATATCAAATAATTTAATTTCTAATGCTCTAATTTAATTCAATAATATATTATATATTAGTAAGGCAGTTAAATAATAATTTATTGATATTAAATATATTTTATACCTTGTCCGGATGTGTTAATTTAAAACGTACAATACTTAATACGCCTTGACTAAGTATAGTATTTCATTCATATAATTGGATATTATAAAGGTGACTTGAGGGATTATTTCGCATATCATTTATTTTAAATTAAAAATGTATTAACATTATTGCAATAAGGATAATGTAAAATTCGACCATCCTAGATAAAAATGACAGTAGAAGAATTTTTTTTTAAAATACATTCGGTGTATGTGTATAAGGCAGAAAGCGAAAAACAATGTATCGTCTGTTTTATTTCTTACGTTTCTTAAATTAGAGTATACATTTTTTTTCTTCGTTCGTTTTTTGTGTCATAAAGAGTTATACAAGTTAAACTATCAATATAATGATTCTCTGTATATACATATAAGTCATAGAGGTCATCTTAAACTCCTTTAAAAGCAGGTTTTACTTCTACAATTTAACTTCACTTATTATAAAGCTTAAAATTATAAAGCTTAGAACTTAGGATTTTTTTTTAGTTAACTAGTACCAAACATCTAACGTTTTCCACTGGATGCCAAAATTACAGGCTTATATTACTGTAGTGTTAAAATTTTAATTAAAATTAACACTATATACACTGCAAATTACCGAATACAATAATGGCTAAATATAAATATATAAAAAAGCATATGTATATATGCTCCAATTGAGAAACATTATTCTTTTTTGAAGTCGGTTAAATATATAACATTAATTTATGCGGGCATACATGCCTTTTACATTAATTTTTTAATGATATTGTTTTAATATTAAAATATATTTCTTGTAAAGAAAGTATAAGTATTTGAAATTCAAAAATCCAAGGTGAATATATTAATTGAAAAGACAAAAAACGTGACTTCACAAATCGACCTCCATAAATCCTTGTTTAGACATTTCTTATATAAACTGTTTTGCTTATTTGAATATGTTTCAGCATTGCATTTATAACGTGATCATTAAGCGCTTCACGATTTTAATTAAATCGGAGTTGAATGTTTATGCGTGTAATACATAGACTAAATAAGTACTCAGTATAAATTATATGCATATATTTATTTTAAAATATGCATACTTAATTGTATATTGATATTCAGTATAAAATTGCACGAAGCTCTCAAATCAATAACGCTATTTTTCCACCACTTTTGCAATTCATTTTGCTCGAAAGCCTACTCGTGTGTCCGAGTAAATTAATGTTAATATTATTAAGAAACAAATTTTATAGAATCAGGGTTTATCACTTATAGCAGGGTAGTCAGAGATAGCCTAGTGTCGAAACATTACGCTGACGATGCGTGTAGTGAGTACCTGAGCGGAAAATTGAAATTATTATTTTTAAATTATATGTATTCTGCCGAGTGGGAATCGAACTCACAACCAATCTCTAAAAAAGTGCTTATTTATAAATACTATGTCACGTCAGTCGCATTCCTGTCTACCCTGCTATCCCGCATAGCAGTACCAAGTGTCACTCCGTACACTCCGTACTTCGCTTTCCACCGAATTCGAAACATTGCGTATTGAGTGATGGAACTCAGCGCCGCACTTTGTCTTACCAGAGCGAGGAAGTGAAAATAATTTAAATATTATGACTCCCCGAGTGGGGATCGAACCCACAACCGATCGCGTTTCAGTCAGACGCTGTCACACTGCGCTACGACCGGCCTCATTACATGATTCATTAATGCAAATTCACTAAAGGCTGGACTACATTCCATTAGAGAGAGACTGTCACTAGCTATCAATACATGTTACTACGCGGCCTTGACACACAGCTCAAGGTCGAAAATAATATGACTTAGGATATGTCACTTAGATGAATGACATGAGTTATGTATGGGATTTTAATGAATGTAACTGTGTGAAGTTTTAATAATAAATAAGAATTATAAATTTTATAATAGTATGAAACATTTTTCATACTTAATATTCATTAAATCGTCGCTTACCCGCTCTTTATAAAACAAAACACAGTACAGATAAAAAAATTAAGTATTTTATATTAATAATGAGTATTACGATTAATATAACGATGTAGTGAAAAGTGTTAGGGACCCCAGATGGAACAATCAACGAAAGAAAGTAGTAATTATGGCAGATTCTAACAGGACAGGACATTCTTAGGACAAGAGATGGCTATCACCATATATTATTATCATTTCACCAAGCACTTGTCCCAACATAAATATTTTATAAATAGTAGAATTGTGAAAGTGGAGTGCCTACATAATCTCTGTGTAATCTCTTTCGGGGGATGAACAAAGTGGATTTTATTTGGCTTTGTTTATTTACTGGCAATATGTTAAAATTATCCATACGTTTCGTGTGTTATTATTATATGACGTTGTTTAAAAATATCTTAAAATCAATCAATGGATACCAATTTATATTGTTGTTAAAACTGGGAGGATCCCTACTCGGTGAAATGTTTATTCTTAAATTATTTTCATTTCTCTGATCAAATAATCCAGAGTGCAGGGTTCAACTTTATAATTGAACAAGAAATTTCTTGTACTCATGTTCAAAATGGTGAACGGAGTATTTTGACACTGAATTCTCTGTGCCTACATTGCTATGTCATACGGATATCATTCTGTTTCTCACATTTTGACTTCGTATCAACAGATTGAAACACATTGTATATGAGTCACAATTGCAAACACAAGTCCTTGAACTTAATAGCCATAAAAGACGTTTAATAAATTGTAGATCTAAAATCTGAATTAATCAAAGGCGTTCCCATATAACGGTGGCGAGGTCATTTGTTGACATTATATGGATTTTTGTAATATGCACACGGATATAGTTAATGTTACCTGTTTTACCGAATTCGTATAGCGGAAGTGCTATTCATAATTTTTATTGTATCTGAATTGGATCAAGTATTAAATCTTTGATAGTTTTTAAAACTTAATTTTTTAAGAATTTAAAATTACTTTTGAAAGTAATAATGCTTATGGTTTATAAGAAAGCGCCGCGTTTTTGTGGCGCAGTTCCAAAGTAACAGTCCAGTGGCTTAATAAAAGAAAGTAGGAGTTTGAGATTCCGGGAATGTGCAATAATTCTCGCTGCTTAAGGCTTATAATAGATAGTTGCTTATTTTCCTATATACATATCTTTTACATAGTTAGGTTGTCAATAAATATTTAAATATCGTTAATCTAGTTATATCCGTGTATGATTTTTTTAATAAATCTAGCCTAAATGGCTTTTTAAATATAGAATTATAACAAAAGTCAAAACATATTGTTCTTCTAATAGTTAATTATCGTCACAATAACTGTATTATGTACTACCTTATTTAAAAAAAACGATCGTGAAGTATGAAGAGACTCGAAAGTAAAAGTTTTGTATCCATAAAAATATGGATTATAATTTAGTAAAAATACTAAAATGACAGAACACAATTGTATGTGATATTATAAATAAATGCTAAAAACAAAATTTGTTAATTTCAATATTTCTACGATCTCAAATTCTTTTAGTTTCACGCTTTTATCACGCATAGAGCAGGGTAGACAGAAAGAACCTAGTGTCAAGACACTCCATACTACGCTTTCTTCCGAATTGGAGATACTGCTTGTTGAGTGGTGGAACTCAACGCCGCACTTTGTCTTGCCAGAGCGAGGAAGAGGAAATAATTTAAATTTAATCACTCCACTAAGTGGGAATCGAACCCACAACCGATCCCGTTTACAGTCAGATGCTGTCACCTACGCTGCGACCGACCACATCATCCTAACAATAATATTATATAAAAACATAATTTTTTACATTCACAATAATAAACCTATACCATAGATTTTTTGCGATTTTAATCGTTTAATGGAAATCATTGTTCAATAGATATTGTATATGATAAGAAAACGAAAGCTTAAGGTGTAAACGTAGGCCTGAAAGTAAAAAAAATCATAACCTTGTATAACTACCAATGCTATAATGATAGGTAACGGTACTTATTTTTATTTTTAAAAGAAAAGATTCGAAAGTTAAAGATTCGTAGGAAGATAAGTATTTAAATTTATATATGTTATGGTCTGATTTGATCTACTTAAAGAAATATAACACTCAATGAATGACTCAAGAATGGCAACACGAACAGACTAAACATTATTATTTATATGATTCTAAAAGTCATCTTTTATGTTTACCTATATCGTGTATGTACTCGTATTTATTTATCATTGTTAAAGTTATTATAATATAAATATATTATCAAATGGAAGCTTTTAGGTAAATATTAATAGGTACTTCTTTTAACGTGTCAACCACACCTTAAACGTCATTAGACAACAAGAAAAGGGCGGCGTTGAGTTCCAAAAACTTTTGTTATAATTGTATTTTAAAGAAGCGATTTATGCTAGGTTTATGAAAAAATCATACGCGGATATAAATCGACTAACAATGTTTAATTGCTAATTCACCACCTAACTGTTTTAAAGACATACGAAAATAAGCAACTTTCTAGAATTAGTCATTGATTGTACACGTTAAGTGCATTACATTGGTATAAATCAGCGTACAATGTTTTGCGTAACAACACAAGCTTTCCGGCCCTCCTTACGAGGTCGTTTCGGAAACCCGTCAATGATGTCACTGACCTACACCTACCAAAATAAAAGGGCTCGGTAAACTTTTTATCAACATCAATCCGTTATGTATTATCTGTTGAGTATCCGCTTACAGGATTCTTTTATAAAAACTTTTTACTGACAATAATAGTTTTACTTTTCAATATTTTTTTCTTTGTTTTAAAAGTAGTTATATTTAAAAATAAGGCAGAGCATTTAGCTAACATAAAGTTGAAAAGAACGTTTGGTTTCTTATGTTTTCTTTTGTAAAATCGTATAAAGACATTTTTAGAATACTGCCTCTAAGTATCGACTGTGGTTATAGAAATATCGAATAATATCATGATCTAAATTCACATGAATAAAAATTAACGACGAATCTTGCGAAATTAGTAAGTTAGTTAGTAAGTAAGTAGGTAAGTAGTCGGTCGGTCATATAAAGAGTTGCTTTTAATTTGACACTAGTGAAATTATTAATTTTTACATATTAACTGCTTTTATAAAGAAGATAAAAACATTAAGGATTTTCTTAGTATTATTATTTATATAACAATATATTTTATGAAACAAAATTGAGATTTAACTAATAATTAACAAAACAACCGATGAAATGACTTTAAATTTACCTTAAGTAAAGTATTAAAAAAATATTAATTGAGGCATTATTTTCAGTCTAATAGTTGAGTAACTATATATAATAAAAACGCTATCCTATAAATTTTAAATTTTATGGTGACGGTATTTACTATGCAACTGTTATATTACTAATAATATCATTGTAATTATTGAAAGAGATCTTCATATTTGCCTTGTTTTCCATACCTTTTATTCATTATCGTCAATATAGAAACATAAACACAGGTTCGAAGTTTCAAAAACGCTTGATTTATGTAATAAGCCCCATATTAAGATTCGTACTCAGACTCATCAAGTGCTAATGGCATTGAATAGACTACAGGGATATAAAAACATCTATTTTTGTAAATAGACTTCTGTAACAATTCTTTATGAACAATACGAACAAAGAAGTCTTTTCAGCTGCACTTAAATATATTTGGCGAGTGGTTACGTAAAGTAGCTTGTAAGCCAGATATTAGCATAACAACTTAGTTCGTAATGAGAGTTATTAGCAACAGTGATAGTTTTACATTGACAATCCGCTACAAACTTTCCTTACATGCAAAAAAAAAAAATAAGTGTTATTCTCACACGTTACTTGTATAAACGGAAAAGTTATATGTTAAGTGAACAATAGTGTATGTTTGTAATACATTTTATACATAAGAATAATTTCTAATTATATGATTAATGTATAAAATATAAATTATCCTTGTATTACAAATAATTTATAAGCAACGTCATCATCATTTTGAAAAAGAATATTAATATTCCCATTAATATTCCGATACCCACAGATATGAAAAACCCAACATGGGTTTATTTATTTATTTTTTTAATTTCATTAATTTTAATTAAAAAATATTCTATAATATCGCATTATTTATTATATTGATCAAGATGTCCTATATGTTTTAACTATAAAATGTACTTATACATACATATGCATATATGAATAAGATGAAGAGAAAAATAATAATTTATCATGTAAATTTTAGTAAACATATTTTGTTGACATTTTACATTAGAATATTAGTAAAATCTATGGCTTAAAGCACAATATAAGCTTAAAAAAAATTGACATATAATATTTACCTTGTCAGCATCAGATGTACGGACCAAAATCTTGAGTCTCGGATTGTTCTTTCTGTATTCTTTTAAGAGCGAGTCAAGTTTATCTCCTCTCGCATCGCCCGCATACACGAGATGCGTACATTCAGTAAAATCAGCCGCGTTTTCCACGTAACAGACAAGGCGGGCGGCGCCGGCGCCGGCTCCTTCCGCCGTCAACACCGCCGCGGCGAGGCATACTAATAAAAACCACATGTTAATAATCATATCAAAAATATCTTTCCATCCTTTGAAAAGCGCGTTAGTTCTTCGATCACCGCAGTACGAGTGGCAAAGTCGCCGTGGCCGGCCGCCGAGATAGCCGCCCCCGCCCGGTGGTCGCAAGGCCACGCTCACTAAGCTTCGGGCACTGTCAATGCTTTCGTGTCACTCATGTGTTGTAATGGTAGAATATTTTTAGAACGTATGCCAAATTAATACTATATTCGCCACTGGTAAATTGTTTATATTTCACATGTACCATTTATGCTACGAGTAAGCACATGCAAGGAGCACATATAAATATAATATGGACCTATTTAATATATATTAATAATATCTTTATTATTTATAATTTTATATTCTTGAGCAAAAAGTATTTATATATACAAAAAAATAACGTTTATCTCTTAATCAGTACAATATTATAGCAATAATAAGACCAATAAAATAATGCAATGTATTCGACATAAAAATTTAATTAATTCAATTTTGTAATCGATTTTATGTATTTTACACCTTTATGTTGCAAAAATTAAAACAAAAAATATCAATTTCAACATCTATACTTGTGGACCAATCTCAGGACATGGAGCTTACATACTGATAGTCTGTAATATAATCAAAGCAATGGTCCATAATATAATAATTCTGCAAAGTGATCTTTTGTTGATATTTATTCTTTATGACATGTAAAGATAATTGTTATTCGCACGACATCAATATGATGTATTAATAGAATAAATGTTATAATAAAGATAAGCCATCAATCTTTAAATAGGTAGTAACGGTAAACCACGGTTGGAAGGCCAGGGCTCATATACCCGGATGAACATTGATTTCTTCGGTTCAACGCACAGACAGAACTACAGTAATATAAACTAACGACTATAATAATTGTTCCTCATGATGAAAATCTTCTGATAAAATCAGTTGTCATGTGAATAATGTCTTCATGTTTACCTAATAATAAAATAATATATAAATAATTAATGTATATTAAAACATTTTCAAGCCACTTTATCTATTTAAATGTTTAAATTTGACAAGCAAGTATTATATATGTTAGAATTAAATTTTAAATATATTTTCAACATAATAAATTTCAAATTATATATATTTACACTATTTTAGTTCAGTAGCTTTTGTTTTAGTAAGACATAGTTCCGCCACTACACAACAAATATCTTGATTTCAGGCGTTGTGTGGAGAATAGTGTCTTCTCTGCCTACTCTGTCTTCACTGACTAAATCGATATTCTGGTAAAAAACATCAAACTGCAAAAAAAGGCTAACTGATGTAAATACCACGAATTTGGGCTGTTTATATACATTGAACGAAAAGCTTATTTGCAGTATCTAATAACTTAACTTCTTAATAAGGTTCGTAGCAACTTTACATTGTTAATATTACATCTATAATAACGTAATGAGGTAATAATGTTTTTTTAACCCATTTTTTGTCTCTTGTTCACTATTAATTACACAGTGTCTAGTTGTATAACACTCACACCTATTTGATTTTAAACTAATATGTATTCCATGTAGTGAAATTATAAATTTATTTTGAAGAAATAAATTTCTTTAACAATAACATTGTATCTGTTAATATTTTGTTTGTAAGGTAAGTGTTAATATCTGTTTTGTATGTTTATTTTTAAATGCCAGTTGTAGTTATATCAAAACAATATAAAATTCAAAACGATATGCAAGAACTTTACATTTAAATTAGTAGTAAAATATAAAGATTGTTATGAAATTTGGCTGAAGCAAATAACAAAAAGAATGTATGCTTAATTATTGTCATTCAAAAAAATGGGATATGACACCCATTTCTAGTTTTAATTTGAATTGATTGAGTTTAAGATTTAAGATAAAACTTTAAGATAAATTTATATTTGAATATTATATCATCAAATTTCACGCCACTTATAAAGAAAACGGTGCAGGCCATGACGCTTTGTTGTATTCATTACAAGTTAGTCTTGTATTGAGATGATTTTTAAAAAAAAATAACAAATATTTGCAAATATTTGCTTTATTTGATACAAGTACACCTTTAAGGGTATATTATTTTATCTAACAACCATGTGTTTTCGCTACGTGATACCTACTTTTATAACTCAATGATCTGATTACATCACAAAAACTGTTCCGGTTGTATTCTGATCCTTCTAAATCTGTCCCTGACATTATCATAACAGCTGAACAATGGTGTAAAATTACATTATTGTTGTTTATTGGAAAACAAGACGTTGTGATAAACATTTATTCTCATTTAGTTTACTAATTATATATTATATTAAAGTCGGAGGTCGATGGATGGAGGACAGTTATGGCGCAATATGACAGCGTCTGATTGTAAAAGCGATCGATTGTGGGTTCGATACTTAAAATTATTTTCACTTTCCTCGCTCTGGTAAGACAAAGTGCGGCGATGAGTTCCACACATCAACACTCAATGACTCAACTTCAGTAGAAAACGAAGTACAAAGTGTCTTGACACTAGTACTTTCTGTCTATCTAGATATTAAAAGCAACAAAAAATTTTTTTTTAAATATATATTAATTGTATACCTTTTACGTTATTAAGTTGAGGAAGTTCTAAAAACATATAAAAGATGTCCCTATAAATTATGCGATTGGATTTGACTTTATTAGATAACTATTTTTTTTAAACTAAATTTAGGTCGCTAGATCCATTAATGAGATAAGATCAAAAAATCGATCGAATTCATTACATTACAGACATTTATTAAAAAAACTCCTTCACTTAGAAAAAAATAAAGTGTATTATTATACGATTACATGTTATATTACCTGCTCGTTACACAACTGACACGTCCTGATAAAGGCGTACCTAAGTGTTTCAGTAATTTTGTTAAATATCATCGTGATGCTCACTAACGTTGATGTCATCTTGATTTACAAAATTTTTATATTTACGTAAAGTTAAAATGGTAAAATTAATAAATTAATATATAAATGTAACATGCAGGAAACTTTGAACTTCTTTTTACGAAAATAAGGCTGTCGAACAAGTATGAAATTTGGCACAGCATAATAGAGTAAAGAATAAGTTATAGAGTAATACAGTTATACGGGAGAGAGTGCAGAATACTAATATAAAGTAACACATTTTACTAAGACACCGCGTCATATGTTGGCATGGCGTTGAGACCTGGAGAGGAAACCATCAACTTAGATTTCATATAAGTATATCTTGAGGTCGGTCGTGGCGCAGTGTGTTAGAGTCTGGCCGTCAACGCGACCGGGTGTGGGTTCGGTCTCCACTCAGGGGAGTGATTATATTTTAAATTATTTTCACTTCCTCTCTCTAGTAAGATAAAGTGCGGCGTTGAATTCCACCACTCAACACGCAATATCTCGAATTCGGTAAAAAATGCAGTACGTAGTACCTTGACACTAGGTACTTTCTGTCTACCCTGCTATGCAGGAAAAAACCGTAAAGCTAGAAAAAATAATAGTAAAAAAGTAAGTTTATCTATGAATTTACTTATTTTCCACGGTAACTTTTATTCAAAAGTTCAAGGCTTAAATAATCTCAGTTAACTTAAAAAAACAATAATAATATCATTTACAAAGGGCACTAAAATGTATAATTATCAATTATTAATTTCTTTAATAAAAAAAATTGAGTAAATATTATCTTAATTGGAAAAGTTTGTAGTTAGTGAAAAAATATTATTATATTGATAATTATATTTATATATTATTTATTTATATATTATTTATTTATATATTATTTATTATTTATTTATATATTATTTAGTATTTATTAAAACATGACGTTTTGTGCATACAAAGTTTTATTAAATAATAACTCTTCATACGTTATTCGTGTTTAGATTTACGTTATAGAGAATTCATAGATATCTTATGTACCTACTGCTAAATTTGATATTAACAATATTATATTGATAGTACGTTGTTTCTGATTACTCTGCTTAGCGAAATATATATATATATATATCATGTATTCATAATTTTTACTCCTCATAAAGAAAACTGGTATAAGTTATTATGATTTAACAACTCGAGTGTAGCATAATATAAAAAATAAAAATATTTTTCAAGGAAAGATTTCCGATAATTTCAATAGACTTATTTTAACCGTTTAAACCTACTGTATAAACATTAGTTCTAGTTTTTAAGTAACTATTACAATTTGGTTTTCCTTAAAGTAATACTTGTACAACATGCAGTTACGGATTTACAATTTTCCTTATAAACATAGGTATTTTAAGAGTAAGTATATGTATGGAGTATTATTTTCTTTCTGCTACTGTTTTATCTTATAATGTACTAAACTGGCTCTTCTGAGTATCTTTACCCAATAATTATTATAAAATTATTTCTATTTTTTTTTGTTGGCCTGGTCGTCAAAAAATAAGTTGTCTATCTTCATAATGCCTATGTCATTTTATTGAATTTTTACTTTTATCTTTGTAATATTAAGTTGAAAAGAACAGACACTGATGTTAGCTAGAATGCCAAGAAGCCATAATATTTTAATAATTTTAATTTCACTAACTATAGCGAATTTTATGATATTCAATAAAAATTTTGACTTGATAGAAAACATGCCGAAAGACATTTGAATTGTACAAAACTCAAAATTCCATAAGTGTAATCTACGGTGAAATATAATTAGCGTACAATTAATTTTTAGCTTCAAATATTTAAGCTAATTTTTAATAATGCAATATGAATTCATAGATACAAATTTTAAAATTTTAGAGAAAGAATTTCTACAATGTTGTTTATTATAAATAGTTAACTAAATATATCAATAAATAAACAAACATATAATTTGTAAATTTTATATATATTGTAGAGTAATTTGCAACACTTCAGTCTTATCATGACACAGCATTATGCAAATCTTATCATAAGCAATGACAGTGTAAAAAATACTATTGTATTTTTACAGTTGATATTTCTCTATAAATATTTGACGTATGAAAGTATGTGGTTCTCCGGTAGGAAGTTTCGCAGAGTCCGATGTGAAAACATAGACGAGCTATTGGCAGCTACTAGTGAGTGACCACTTGTTATTTAGTGAGTGCTGTTTATTAGTGAAATATTGTGTTAGTCTTTGTCTGTAAGTCTATCAAAAGATATTTTTCAAGATTCTCTCAATAAAAAGTTACGTATATTTATAGTTTTTAGAATTTTTTCATATTGGATATGTAGAGAAAGGAGCTCGGACAGTGGAATTAAGCATTAAGGAACATTTTAAGAATTTTTTTAAGCTCACACTTGAGTTGAAAGTTTCAGACATTGCTCCTAGCTCCTATCTTACTCCTGCTATCTTACGTGAAGGACTTGACATAATATGGAATACTAAGGACTTTCTTGACATGGTATTGTTATTGAATTTTTTATCTTATTTCCAATGTTATAAAATGTGTATGTGGCGGAGTTTCTTGATATAAAGTTCTCTCTTACTTATCTATTATGCGTGGAAAAGTGGGAAGTTCCTTTACCTCCCTTTCATGCTCATACTTTTTACCAAACACTTACTAAAATTTAACTAAAATACTCTCTATACATCAACTTAATAAAATTATTGTAATATAATTTGTAGATGGAAATGATGAGATAGTGAAGGCACTTAAAGTAAAGGCTCCCCTAGTATCTTACACAGTAATAGATGGGCACATTCTGCATATGGACTTAGATATTGAAGGAAGGCATTTATCGCATTGCTTTAACCTAGGAGTGGAACAGGAGATGGAAAGGAAAGATGGCGAAAAGGTATTATAATTTAAGAAAAAAAGTTGCAATACAGAAAATGTTAGGACGTTGTTTTTTTTAATTTATTTAACTTTTTATTTTGTTTTAATCTGTGGTTATCTATTTCACAATGTCGATATATTCAGAGTAAAATACACATCAAAATCATTATTAGCTAATGACATATTAGTTAATTATTAAAAGATAACTCGAATATTTCTGTACTGTCTGGTTCACTATTTCGTATGTATTCAGCAAATATTTATTATTTATTATTTTTTAGGCAATTAGACTGTATCTCAAAAGGTAATTAGGCTTTACAGGCAAATGCTGATTTGAATTTGAAATTTACTGTCAATTTCAATAACATTGAATGAAATTCACTTGTTTTTCTAATCCTGCTATAATTCATTATACTTCTCGTAAATATACATAGCTACAGCATTCAGTTACTAAATATTGCATACAAATTGACACTTTTTCGTTTAACGGCTTCAGTTATAAAAATATCTTTCTAAATTAGACAATGCATGTAAAACTTACGAAAAACATTTTTACTTTGTAAGGTATGCGATAAATAAATAAGAATAGATTTTGATTTATTCCAAATATATATTGCAACGTTCATAATTTTTGCATAAAAAGTACTGCAATTAATTTGAGAATCATTAATGCAGTCCAAATATACAAATAAATAAACAATAATTGTGTCTGTTTGAAAACCTCCTACCGATACAACAAAACCAATATCATCACACAATTTATCGTCTTACTTAAAATATTAGTCGTGTAACCATTTTGGTTAAATGATTTACGTTCGATGTTCTTGTACATACATGTTCTTGAAGATGATGGTCATAATAAGTTTAACTTATGAGTAAGTTTAAAAAAGTAAAGTAGGTACGTACATATGCAAGGGGAAGGACATAATGTATGAATTTATATGCGTTTAATAAGATCTTCAGATATCACGGTTTTTCAAAATTTTAATTATAAAATTTACAAGTCACAGGAGGGTCGTAGCTGGACAGCGTCTGAATGTAAGCACGATCGATTGTGGGTTGAACTCCTATTCGGGGAAATGATTATTTTTAAATTATTTTCATTTCGTGGCTCTGACAATACAAAGCGCCGCGTTGTCGTTCACTGAACACGCTATCTTTTGAATTCGGCAGAAAGCGTCTTGACACTAGGAACCATCTGTTCTGTATACCCTGCTGTGATATATTATGATATATACATAAACAAAATTTACATACATACAGAAACACAACGCAGATACAAGGACTGAGTACAGTCTTATGGTGATCAAAATATGATATATTCTTAAATGTGTTTATTTTCAATAATTAATTATCAATATAGAACGACAAAAGTTACCTAAAGTGAGATAACCTTCCTATTATTAAATAAGTTAAAAATAATAAGCACACAAATATAGATTATATTTCAAATAATATAAAAATAAACAAACGAAAGAAATTTATATCCATCAACTATAAAAATACACTTCACAATGATTATAAAGATTACTTTATAATAAAAGGAAAAGACACAATGACTTTTTAATTTGTGATTTTTTATCAAAATTAATCGAAACAAATTTTATCAAAAGGAAGTTAATCTTTGTTTATGTAATGTTTAAAATTATTATTTATTTTTTTATATATTTATATAGAAAAAGTTATACTATTTTATTCCAATATTTTAAATTATTATCTGTGATTTATGTAGCTTCAAACTTTTATCCCGCATAGCAGGGTAGTAAGAAGTACCTAGTGTCAAGACACTCCGTACTTCGCTTTCCACCGAGACATTGCGTGTTGAGTGGTGGAACTCAATGTCGCACTTTGTCTTTACCAGAGCAAGGAAGTGAAAATAATTTAAATATAATCACTCCCCCGAGTGGGGATCGAACCCACAACCGGTCACGCTGACAGTCAGACGCTGTCACACTGTGCCACGACCGGCCATAATGAATATATATATGTATATACATATATATATATATATATATATATATATATATATATATATATATATATAGTATTTAGTTCATGACCCATAATTAGGATTCAAATCTATGACATCAAGAGCAATTTTTTTTTCACTACATTTTGTAATTAATGCATATCACATGAAGTTGTTTAGGTACATTGAACTTTTTTATCTTTAATATATCTTCTTTGATTATTTATCTTTGAGATAATGTTGCTCACATTACATGAACAACAAGTGACGCACCCGCGTATCTATATAGTTACGCCATATACGAAACACTTGAAAAACGTTAGAAACTATAGATACAAAAATTTATGTTAGTGATAAAGAAGCAGTACAAATGTGTTATAAAACATTAAGAGAGATTGGTACGTTGAGTGAGTAGGCTTAAAAAATATTTCCTAGAGCATGAATTGAATTCATAACTGTTAATAGATTTGTTAACTGTGCTATTATAGTATCTATGTGTAAATGAGAATCAATCTATGATTATAATTCTTCTATTTGTCTCTATTTAAAGTCGCTATTTTTTTAATGCCTAGCATTGTTAGATCTTTGGTAACTCGTTAAATAAAGCCACCTTAGCTTAGGTCTTTCAACCCTATATTTACCATCTGATTTAGACTCTGGAGTAGAGAATTTAGGGATTCCGTTATTATCCATACAAAGTATGTTACATATTGATACACATATTACATTACATTACGTTATATTATATAACTTGTGAATGTACTTATAAAATTCTGATAAATTGGTTGCCACAAAAGTGTATCGACGGATTAAGGTCACGTTTAAACAATATGTATCTTGTGGATAATCCAGTTACTTAATAAAGCTACTAAAAAACGCAGGTTTGCTTGTTCATTTCATTTTATCAACTCACTTTCCTCTCGTCACATTTTAATAAATAACGATTGTAGTTAATAGACTTTTTCACTTTAAGACACCAAAATTTTGTCCTTTAATTGAATAATTCAATTTTTTGGTTTTATAAGCTTGAAACACTCAGAAATTTTTTTTAGAAATATTTAAGGAAACTAATATTAAGCAGAAAAATATTAAGATTTTTTCATCATTTTTAAATATGAAATGGACAAAATTAACATAATAATATATGTATATTAAATAATGTGCTTAAAAAATAAAGCTCATTGTAATCTACTTTTACTTTACAATGTAGCCAAAAATAATATGACGTGCAACAATTATTTCATTTACATATGGCATGTACCTTTGCCTAATATTGTATTCAACTGTTCAATCAGTATAAAAATACCCATTTTGTAATGATATTTATTAAATACTAAGAAAATAAATTCCTTATTAAAAGACGCAAGTTTTGAACTCGCACTTATTACAGAATACATCCAAGAACTTCAACCAATTAAATTTCTACATTTATATAAGTATTTAACTATGTTGTGATAGTAAACCTAGTGGTAATATTATTGGTTTGCAAAATGTTTGAAAAAATAGTCATTGAAGTTAGAAAACATTTTTTGAAAAAACGTATAAAAATTTCTACTACTTAAAGATGATTAAGAAATAATCGTTTAACAAGAGAGATTGCTATTTTATTTTAATATTTACTATTTTTCAAAAAATGTTTTCTAATCCTAAGTGTGGAAAATACTTTAAAAATAGTAAATATAGTCATTGAAGTTGTTATATTGTATGTGTATAACTTAGGTTGTTTGTACTGTGTTTTTAAATATTTTTACACACTTCACCGGTACAAGGCAAATAAATATAAAGCAATTATCTATGTAGGCCACTGTGGCGCAAGGGGACAGTGTTCGACTGTAAACGCCATTGGTTGTAAGTTCGATTGCCACTCGGGATAGTGATTATATTTATAATTTATTTTTATTTCTCCGGTATGGTCAAAGCGCTGCATAAAGTTCGCCACTTAACACGAATTGTCTTAATTACGGACGGAAAGCACAAAGCGGATGTTTTGACGGATGGTTGTCTCTGACTACCCTGTTATGCGGGATAGAGCATGAAGCTGAAAAATATATTATCTATCTATCGATCAATCTAAGAACATATGCAATGCTTTTTCAATTGTAAAAATTTCCTCACGTGTCCTTTGCTATTGAATATTTGAAGTAAGAAAATGATTTTAGAGATATTTTTTTAGGTAATATATTTATTTTGTTTGTTTTAGGTGAAAATAACGTACACTTTAGAAGGTGACAACGTGTTGAAGCAAGTAATAAAAATGCCCGATGGAAAAATAGCGTATTTTAGAAGAGAATTTAATGATAAGGAAGTTAAAATGGTAATAATTTCATAAATAGGAGTACCTACAAAATGTTTGCTTTGTGTGCTTACGAGTATATAGAGATTCATATGTAAGAACAATTTAAGTATCCTCAAGACAATATTCCTGTGGACAGTTTAAAAACTAAATAGAAACATTTAAATAATTTAAAAATATGTATAACATTTTAAAATTATACTAATATACATTTTATTTTCAGACAGTGACAATGGACGGCACGAACCTCAGCGCTACGATATACTACGAAATTGTACATTAGAATATCTATTTATTTATTTATAAGCTATTTATATTTAATTGTATATAATAAATCAAAATTTTCATCCTATTTTTCGGTACTTTATTTTATTTTTATCCTACGACTACGTTCTCAGTGCACTTTAAAAAACATCATCAATACTTAGTCTAGCAACTTCTGATAAAATAATTATTTCGTCCAACACTGTACTAACGTTACTCCAAGTGGTTGCTATAACGTAGCTGTTAAACAATAACTACAAATACTTAAAAAGAACCAACTACGGGCATTGCAGGGCAGACTTTCCCCCCAAATGGGATAAACTCTATTAACTCTACAAATGATAGCGTTTACAGTCAGACTTAGTCCGACTGTGCTACTGTGACCTCTAAAATTATATACATATTTAAATAACAAAGTTATATTATATATTATTTCTCAACACAATTAGGTACATTGATACAGATACTAATTTGCCTAATGTAAAACATAATAGACTCTCATTTAAATCTATTTTACATCATTTGAATAAACACATAAAAATGGCATTCCGATGATCCACTCATAACAGACAACTAAAATCGATAATATATGTGATTTGATTTTTGAATCGATTAAAATAACAATGTTGTCTATATAATCTACTGTACGGGATAATATTATTTATGGAATTGGAGCAGTTTGAACATATTATAATTATTAATTAAGTGTTGAATGTTTTTCATTATGTGTTATAATTCATTGTGCTTTAGTCGAGGAGGTCAAAGATCTAGCTCGAGTTTTGATCGTGAATTAGTTGAGAAATAGTTAATCATAAGAAATTTTATTATTATTATACGTATGATGTATACATTATAATACACATATTTTAACTTTTTCCGTCTCACATTTTACGGTAATAGCGTGTGAGGCAGGTAGGTCAAGGCACTCTATTCTCTACTTATCAAATTAAAATAATTTAAACATAATAGTAAACATAAATCCCTTTAGTGGGGATCAAGCTGACTACAATCGCGTCTATAGACAGAGACTGTCCCCTGCGCTGACATGAATTCCAAAGTAAACTGTAATTAAGATTAGTCGCTTACCTATTACTATCTAAATAACTCTTAACATGCATACCAATTGTATTATGTAGAGCTAAGATAAGTTAGTACAAAAAAAGTTCGCGCTGTTTCAATGAAATTCCTTGGTGACATACGTTTCTATGTTTCTGTTTTTGTCTAGAAATATCATAAATATGATTAATTTTTCTCGATATATAACTGACCAATCTCCATCGTATCTATTCCAATCTACGTGACATTGGCGAAGTTAAATGTGCTCCACTGACACGCCTAAAAGCCATAAATTAAAAAACACACAAATATATATACAAATTATGTATGTAACATATTACTAGGCGTGACTTATCTTAACAACATTATTTAAATCCTTTAATTAAATCTTTTGTTATAATAAAGCTCTATAAATATCTTACTATATAAGTCACCTATTCACATATTATCATAATAACTTAATGCGTGCTCGGAATCAGCTTAGCATATGGCCCTCCCTCCATTGTGTGTCATTATCTAATATCTATGTGTAAAGAGGTCAAACTGCCAACTGTATTACACATTACGCACACAAGAGCTTAGCTCACAGCTTTATACGTTTAAAACCCGGTACATACATTTTTATTCCAGATTGTTACATTTAATAAGATCTTTGATTTTTACGATTTTTACATATTCTAAATGAAACTATTTTAAGCAGATTAATCGCGTAGATCATTAGGATTACCTGTCACCACAGACTACTGTAAAATATTGATTACATCAGTTTTTAAAATGTATTTTTGAAAACAAAAAAATACACGATTAATCCGTTTAAAATAGTTTCATTTAAAATCTTGCTACATTATTTATTTAGGTATTTTTATTTTTATAAATTATTCACGTTACAGTTTTAATGTAGAATCCATTAACTAAATTCATGTATTCATAAAATAAATTAACGTTATATCTCAATCCGCTTTAACAACTTTGTCACGAATTTAAGTTTTATAAATGTAAAGAACTTACACAAAATTAAACGGCAATTTATATATGTATAAAAGAAACACTAATTTCTACCCAATAATTAATTTTAACTTCACGCTTATATCTTCCATAGGAGGGTAGATTGGAACTACCTAGTGTTACGATACTCCGTATTCACTGAGTACAGAGTTTGTTAATACTATTTTAGTTTACAGTATTTCTTTGTACTTCCCTTCTTATCATCATCACTATCATTACAGAATTCATAAGAAGAAAAAACAGCTTCACGCTTTATCCCGTATAGTAGAGTGACTACTATTGTCACTAATTAGAGAATCAATTTCGGGCGAAAAGGACTTAACAAATTAACACTAAGATGGAGAGAACTTAATGATAAGTTGATCTTCCCCTTAGTCTAATAGTAAGTACTGGATAGCTAAACCTAAACGCGGTAAATGTATAAAAATTGATTAAATTAAATGAAAAAAAAATCATATAATAAATAAATGTCATTCAGTAATTTTATAGTTACTTAGCGTTATACTTAATACTCTTACACAAATAATGTCAAACACTTTCGCGGAGCAGTTATGTAACATGTGAGTAAACGAGGCTTACCTTTTGGGGAACTACTGAAGGAACCAGATTTCGGTCGCTTTTTGACAACTTGCGAAATTAAACTACTTGTCGTGTCTAATAGAGTGAATTGTCATGTTAAATGTTTAGAGTTTAAATGTAACAATATTTTAATTTATTGCACACATTATTGACAAACTAGGTTTGTACATTTTTTCTCATCTTTATATTATTTTTCTTGTAAAACTTATATTAATTGTCGGTTGATGTGAACTAATGTTTATAATAATTAAGGGATTTTTAATATTTAAATTGTCTTAACCGTATATCTATATACAGTATCATAGACATTAAACATATTAAACCAAAAAAATACCTAATTATTAGCTTCTAGTTTTTATTGGTCTTTGGCTCTCTTCCTGCTGCCTTACTTTACGCCATACTTTGTTTAACTTTTCCCGAGAAACATATATATTATGGAGTGAAAACTCACTCACTGTCTCAACCGAACAGTATTATATTTTTGGTAATAGACAAACCTCTATTTCAATTCTTCTTACTTGTACAAAAAATTATTATATTTCTTAAATTTGAATTCTAGATATTAAATATTTAAAAACAATAAATTAGAATTTTAGATATTAAATAATTATTCATATGTATGAAAAAGTGCAGTATAGACATGTATTTATTAAAATAACAATTAAAACTACCAATTAATTATTCAACGCCCACATAAATCGAGTCTTATCTTATTCTCACGACGAAATTAATTGACTACTGTATTAAAGACTTACATGTGATTTATCGATGCACAATATCGATTTCTTTACATTTGTTTTTTGTCACGCGCCGTTAACTTCGGCGCTTCCTATGGATAATGTTACATTGGTTTTCTTTTGCCTTATTATATTAATTACATAATTACTGCATATCTATTTACATATGAGTATAACGTTTTTTAATTACAATTCTAATTTGCATGTAAATAAGCCTTCAGGCTCTACTTCAGAATTCTTTTCGATTGTCACTATAATAAGCTATTCGAATAACAAAATACCATTTGACGGTTTGACCTATAAAAAATTGATCTATTTATCAATTAGAATAGAAAAAAAAAACTGATTTAAATCATAAGGACTTATATGGCAGCTAGTCAAAACGATCTTGATATTTACGTTATACATTTGCGAATGTTGAAAACAGAATTTGCATATACCTTGCAACCTCCATGTAAAACGTTTTTATCGACAATTTATTCTGAATGTCGTATAAAAAAATTATTTACAATGTAATTGTTAAAATCGGGCTGAATATTTTATGAGATATTGCAGAATCGAATGTTTAACTGTTCTGAGTTTATTTGCAATTAAGCAAATTGCTCTAAGGCATATTGTAAAAATCAATTACAAAAGTCACCAAGTCAAAGATAAAATATTATATCCATATAAGAACTGAAGTTGAATAGAATTTATACAAATTTAAAATTAAGCATATTTTCAATTAATGCTTCAATTAATGCCTCAAAATGTATTTAGTACATGCAATACGTAATAATTAACTATTCCAAATTTATTAATGTGTAATCGAGCATAGATATGTAGCTACGACGAATTTATTTTAAATAATTTATATATTTAAATAATGTAACAGTTTTGAGATAATATCATATTAGTATTTGTAATATAATATATGAAAAGCACGTTTACTCTTTATGCTGCATAACATGATAACACATCATGCTTTCCTCCCCAAATCAAGACATTGCGTGTTCAGTGACGAACTCAATACGATGTATCAGAACGGAGGAACGCCAATTATTTTTTTTAATTTTGATTGAAAATATATGATACAAAAAGGAATTGAATTATGTGAGACATAATATAAAAAAGAAAAAATAAACAAATCATTAATTCTTTGAATTTCCTTTAAGCCATTCACTATCACGCACTATCATGTTTTATATGTCCCGTTTAAAGAAAGTCTTGTTTAATAACAAACTAGTTTTAAAAAAATAAACGTCAATAAAGATGTTTATTTATTTTCACTTTATTCTAATACGTCCTAATCTTGAAAGGACGATCAAAATATTGTATTTTTATAGAATACAATCATTGAACACTTGTAACTTTTAATTTACAAACAAATCTGACGATAAGAAGTCTGAAGAATTTATGGAAGTCGTGCAAAGTTGACTACGTTGCAAGACTTCCTTAAATTCATATTTATAGGTTAAGTTAATAAAAATATATTAAAAATATAAATAAATAAAAAAGCTGGTCATGGCGGAGTGGGACAGTGTGTAAATGTGAACGCAATCAGTTGTGGGTTCGATCCCACTCGGGGGAGTGATTATATTTAAATTGTGATTATATTTATCTTTTTATTTGCTCGTTCTGGTAAGACAAAGTGCGGCGTTAAGTTCCATCACACAACACGCAATGTCTTGAATCCGGTGGAACGCGAAGTACGGATTGTCTTGACACACTGTCTATATAAGCACCAGTTAACGCTTTAAAAGTCATCGTATCAATTACCAAGTTATCTTAGTGTAAATATCAAGTACAGTGTTCAGTCAGCTCAAAAGTGTTAGTAATGTACTCATAGGCTATAACAGGGCATTAATTGCTTAAACTAAAATTGAATTAATTTTAAATATCACTAACCTAATATATATATATATATATATATATATATATAAGGAAATGTATTGGACCGAATTCACGTTCAAATTAAGTCAAGGATAAAATGAACTATACAAAATCCGTGACCTATAAAACCACTAAGGTTACTTTCTTAAACTTTTTTTTAGCTTCACGCATAAGCGTGAAGCTAAAAAAAAAGTTCGAGATGTAAATCCCGCATAGCAGGGTAGACAACTTGTTTTAAGCAATTAAAGACCCAAATGGGGTCAATGGGTTAAATTAATAATTTTATGGAAAAATAAACTAATTTAGTAAACATATGAGGGGCAGTTATCTTACTTCAGTATTGTTTGAAATAAACATGAATATATAAAATATCTCAAACCTTACTTGAAATAAAAATAAAATAATTTATTAGCAAAAACAAAGTTAAGCATTAGAATGTTTGTGGTTGAGATATCCTTTCAGTGTATTTCGAATCCAGAATCATGGAGAGAATTGAAGAAAATCTCAACTGAGCTACAAAAACGTTTATAACTCAAGTATGTCTACCTAAGATCAAAACACAAATTATCTCTATGTCTATTAGGTTAAGTTACATGAAAAATAATTAAATATAACTTATGTGTAATTGTTTAACATGGTTTTTCCTTATAATGTACAGAATCCTAAAAAATTTTCACACATGACCGGAATCGTGTGATATTCGGTAAACCTTTAAGTGTTGTGTTGAACAAGAATAATGGCCTTTACTTCTTTTTGTCTCGGAATCTGGATGGACTACTTTCGAAAATGTAAGGTGACCTAAATTCAGTGTAAATCAACCACATCTATAATAACTTACGCAAAGCATCGTATTCGTTGTGACAGTGTTACTATTTACAATTACAGTAATTAATTAAATAATTTCAAAATATAAGTAACAATATTACTACAATTGTATGTTAAAAATAAAAATGTAAAATACCTTATGACA
The DNA here is from genome assembly GCA_032432895.1 of Dryadula phaetusa. Lineage (NCBI taxonomy): Eukaryota > Metazoa > Arthropoda > Insecta > Lepidoptera > Nymphalidae > Dryadula > Dryadula phaetusa. Next base: position 2,872,268 of record JAOYRS010000021.1, read on the forward strand.
ACTTTTATCACATTGCGATGTTTGCATATAGCTATATATTAAAATACTTACTAAACCATACGTTATTAGTATTAAAAAAGTTGATATTATACGCCGTCTTGGTTAACGCGATAATAGAAGGTTCAATTTTCAGTCGAGGAAATGATTATTTTTAATTATTTCCCCGCTCTGAATAGTAGACCATTTTAGGCATTGAGTTCCGCAAATGTTTCAGTTGTCTGTGTATCCTTCTTTGGAGGAAAAACACATTAAACCTGCTTTTTTCGTATCTCATATCACAGGAATCTAAATAAAGAAGTGATGTTTATATAATTACAATATTAACGGAGAAAAATTATATAAAATTCTCTATTGAAATGTATAGTATACCATCATATTATGAACATGTCATAATAGTTCTTATATTAGATCAATAAATATATCAAAAAAAATAAAAGATATTGAAATAAATACTTCTTATTGGCAACACTATGGTAAACATCCAAAATGTAATATGATTGACCTCATCTATCAATCACATAATATGAGTTCAATGTGCAATAAATTATACGTTGGATTAATTGGATCAGACAATTATGTGTGAATATGCCATACGCCTGTTATCCATTAATTGATTTTGCTGTCAAAATATAAAATAAATATTTTTATTCAAAATAAATTAGCTATTAAAATTATAGTTAGTTATTAAAATTATATTAATTAATCAAATATTTTTTTTAATTTAAATTGTTTTTAATCATACATAAAATCTTAAATAATAATATTTATTGGCTATAACATGTAGGCAAAATTTAAAACACTGGTTAAAAAAAATGTTCTTTTGCAAATCACTGCCGTAAATTGTATTATTAATTATAAAGTTTGCTTTTATTTGTACAAACGATGTATTCTTTTGCAAAAACTATAAATGTTTAGTCATTTATAATGCACTTAATTTCATAGTTTTAGAGTTTATTACTTAATAATAAGAAACATTTTAAATTTCAACGTAACATATTTTGAATCTTCTACGTTCACTCGCTTTATACTTTTCTAAATATTTTTAATGTATTAATTCGAAATCATATACACGCATAACGTACATAATTGTGTCAATTAATGCAACACGACAAGGTGTTGTTCCGTTTTATCTCATATATTATCAATTCTGCTTGACATTTACCAATTTCGTAGTCCCCATACTTACACTGCTTATTATATTAAGTCATAACTATAACACGCGACATTTATATCCATTGTTAAGGCCTATGACTGTATTTTAATTATGTATCACGTCACCGACCTGTCAGACATATTGGTCTTCAACACACCTTTACACATTGTTTTATAGTTTGTTTATCTTTGTTAATAAATTATAATATTCTTATACGATGACGACAAACATTTTAATTACGCTCTCGTGGTAAAAGCAAAGTTGGATTTAGTATCTTTTTATATTTTTCTATATCAGAAAAAATGCAGATTCCTACGTTAATGTTTAACGTATATAGAAAGGACAAAACCTGGATAACGAATTACTTATTCCTTTGGCTATCCTTATATATATATATATATATATATATATATATATATATATATATATATATATATATATATATATATATATATAATATATAAACAATAATAAATGAAATGCCTTAGAACCTAATATTCTGTATAATTTTGTAAGTCTTAGAAAAACTAACATAAACATTATATATGAGTTACAACAGCTTTATTTGTAAAGTTACTTGGTATACTATCTAATGCAAATTTATTATTATACATTATAGATGATTCATAATTTTATAGAACAAAGCTTAAAATTACTAATACATTTATATAAATAACTAAATTGGAGTGTCCGTATGTAATATCAAACGGCTTTTTACTAAACATATATGTACACAATAAATATATCGTACATATATATATTTTACTGTTTGCTCCGCCTAATCTCTGGAACGGCTAATTCAATTTTTGTGGGACTTTCATTTGCAGATAACTGGTGTAATAAGAAGTAATTTGAAAAATACTATTTATAAACTACTTTTATTTTTAAATTGTATAAAAAAGATACAGATATGTTAAATCCCACATAGACGAAGTAGCACATCTCGTTAAAGATAAATTGTAAGCACTAGTAAACTTATAATCTGAATTGGACAAAGTCTATTTATCACAGATTGATTCATTCATTACAACATGAATTTATGAATCATAATCGTAGGTAAAGCTCAGAGCTGCGAAGTATAGGCCCGCATATTAAATGGAAATATGTTCTGTTTAAGGTAATATGATTCTAATAAGTGCCCATAATAACATTTATTTATTACTCTATATAAAACTCATTAAAAATATTAAATTATAATACTTGATCGCTTCTTGATTGTTTTCTAGGTAAACTTCTAGATGAAGAAAGCTAAAATTTAGCTCAGAGGTATAATTATTTTAATTATTTTCATTTCTTGGCTCTAGTAAGACGTAGCAAAGTATTGAGATTCGCCTCTCAACACGCTATCTTTCTATTTTCTGGTGAAGCAAAAGTGGGAATCTAAGTTTTTCCAAAAATTAGAGGTCGGAAATCTTTTTTTTTTCAGAGAAATAAAATGTAGCGTCCAACAGCTTTAAAAACACAAAATAAATAAGATATCTACTCGTATAAACGCGTTTAATAAAAGTCTATGTAATATTGAAATTGGAATCCACAACTACCACGAACAGTACGCATTCTGCAAGACATTTTGTTTCACAGAATAATAACACATTATTGATATTATCTAACAATAATATTTAAAATATTAAAGTCATATGATGTACCTAGGTTAAGGTGATTATAAATAAAATAAATTGAGATAAGGAGTAAATAACAAGATTTGCACAATCATCGTCATATCCATTCAGTATCCCATCCATTTATACATTTATAAAAACTATCCTACTAAATCATATATTGATTTATTTTTAGCTTCACGCTTTTATTCCGCATAGCAGGATAGACAGTACCTATGGACAAGACAATGCTTTACATCGAATTTAAGACATTACGTGTTGAGTGGTTGATTACTACGCCGCGCTTTGTCTCACCTGAGGGAGGAAATGAAAATGATGTAAATATAATCATTCCCCCGTGTGGGAATTGAACCTACAAGTAATGGCGTTTACAGTCAGATAGTGTCTGATTGTAAACGCCATTGCTTGCATTGCGTTTCCAACCATTCGTAAGGTTTATTTTATTCGTTTCAGTTGACTAGCGTAAAGTCTTTGTCAGCATTAATTTTGACGAATTGCCTAAACCAATCTTCAAATTTATCAAATCAATCGTATAATTGTACAAAATTATCATGCTAATCTATTATACAACTGACTGTAAACGTTTTTTAAGTCGATATTTAGCGCTTGAGATATATTTTGTTACCATAACTACAGTGCTCTTTATTGTATCAACGTCAGATAAGCAGACTTCATACACAAGTCAGCTGATTCTTTATATCAGAATGTAGAACAATATTTCAGGAAATTTGAAATTGCAAGCATCACCTCTCTTTTAGTTTTAGTGACCAATCCATCGACAAATAAATTTAAAATAAAAATTCTAACTGTATTGACATCAAATATATATACGATTATTTGATGAAGTCAACGAAAACAAAAATGTTTAATAAAATAACTTATTAACCTGTCATAACATGCAAGCTCGTAACAATTAATATATTTCTTAAATATAAATATTTCTATTCTACTTTTGCTGGTTAGTAATACGTAGGTACACGAAATATTTATTACTAAAATTATTAAATTACGTTAATGACTGAGACCTATATATATGTAAGAATGTGTTTTCATAATAAGTATATTAAGGCTTGGATAAGTTTTAATTTTGACTTTTTACTCTTTATTTCTTAAATAATAAATGCAATAAATTACCATTTATTATATTTATACTCTGTAGTACATTTGTATTGTAATAATTTCTACTTTTTTTCTTCTTATACAATGTAAAATTGTGCTTATATGTAAGAATGTGTTTTCATAATGAGTACATTGAATTATAAAGAGTCTTGTACTACTAATATTAAATTCCTCTGAAACCTAAAGTATTTATATAAAATATAGGTTAATTTAACATCCTGGTGTACATTTTTTATAGCATAGCTGTCGAAAACTTAAATGCTTCATGAAGGCATGAACTCGTGATTGTTCTTTTCTATTTTGACGGCGTCGATATTATTGCACTTATAATTTGTAACAGGGATTTTGTGTAGCGACCACTGTACATATAAATTATAAATATATATTTTTTTATTTTTATACGATTCTGATTGTTGACATCCCAATTCGCAGTGATTTTTGAATTAGTATTATTTAATGTTTTGTTACTCATTTCTACTAAACTGAAGGCAAGATTTATCTTGACTTGAAAATCAAAATTAAAAAATTTTGAAAGCTCAAAATTCTATTCAGGTATTCACAGCATTTCCGATTTTTCAAACATAGATTAAAAATTATAACAAATTTTTTGGATAATGTAATTTGATTTTGTTGTTAGTAAAATGTGACCTATTCTAAAATTACTAAACTGAACAAAAAAAGTTTTAGGTACTTATAAAAGAATGAAGTGATATAACACTTTGATTTTAATTTTTGGTATTTTAATTCACATTAGTCTTAAGGTTTTATGTTCATCGGAATCTTTTGCAATAGTATTAATAATTACAATAAAACTGACATTAAACGAATAAATCAGTTGCCACCGCAACTGTTGAACAAGAAAAGTAACCTTATCTTTAAACCTTTAATTGAATGTTATACCAACACAAGAAGGCTTGGATAAGTTTTAATTTTGACTTTTTACTCTTTATTTCTTAAATAATAAATACGATAAATTACCATTTATTATATTTATACTCTGAAGTATATTTGTATTGTAATAATTTCTACTTTTTAAAATGACAAATTCACATAGATGATTATTTATACAAATTTAAAATCATGTAAATACTAATTTAAAATGGTAATTATATAATTATGAGACGCATTACAGTATACTTATCAAATTTTCTTATATAATTGATCCAAATTTAAGGTTTAATTATGTCAATTAGTGTAGTGGCCCAATTGACATTTAAAGGTCTATACATTTATTGATATTAGAATTATAAAATAGGCGGAACATTAGCAGTTAACATGTTTTTATAGATCAGCAGAAAATTCTAGAATAACTAATAGCTAACTATGTCCTGTTTATGTTTATTTAACTGCTAAGAAAAAATTATATATATATATATATATATATATATATATATATATATATATATATATATATATATATATATATATATATAACCTGTTAACAAGCAATCAAAATAAAAATAGCGTAGTTTAACAAAACTTCAACGTCAATATTTTGGACTCTCTTAGGATTTTTTCTTACTTCTAAGCCATGTTAAGTAAGTAGCATAATAAATATCTGCAATCCTCTAGGGGTATATACATCGTGTCCGTAGTGATTTATCAGTACCCCTAGAACAAATACTACACCTAGAACCAAAAAAAGGAGGGTAATATAGCGCAGTATTGTGGGTTCGATTCTCACTAAAAGGAATAAACATATTTTAAATTTATTTTAAATTCTCCGCTCCGATATGACTAAGTTTCTTTATTTTTTTATAATGTAATCATTTTGCTAAATAATCAACTATCACATGAAACTTAAAATTAATTATTACATACATATGTAATCGTTGAAAAGAAAGTATTTAAATAAAATGAAATATAGTTTAAATTTTCGAAGACATGTAAAATATGCATTTAATTAAATATACTGGCGGAAAACCGGTAACGGATTAACGATTAATTATGACATTTTTAATTGCTATATAACCTGTCTTCGTAATACAAAATATTGTACAGTGTGTTCACAGAGTGTCACATATCAAAACTATATTAGGTCGGCTCTTCTGAAAAAAAAATAGGCTTATCTTTTTTAATCTATTAAAAGGACTTTTGAATTCTCCACATTTTGAGGAGATTATTACATAAATAATTTTATATAATAACAATGTAACACAACCAAAGCAATTCAATAACTCAATATAAGTACAATATCAGTGTTATGAAATGTAAGAGTATGTAGGTATATGTGGTCATGTAAAACTTTCTAGTGTATAAATAAACTATATATAATTTTGGTAATAATATAGTTAATAACTTGGTAAACTACTTTCTTTTTACCTTTTAACGTCTGATAGTATTATAAATATTATAAAGCTTATTGTTGTTTAAAAAATGTTATAATCTTAATTAAAAATATAAAGTAAAATTGAATGAACAAAATGTATTTATCGTTTTTTTATTTAGTTCTAGATTGTAATTATAGACTGTAAAAATAATGATATACTTAATCTGATCAAACCAACTTAAAATAATAACTTAAAACATTTTAGAACGACCTATACTATATTTCTTGTGAAATACGTAATTCTATCTTTTTGGATATTATTCAAGCATCCACTTACTTAATTACAAAGAGGTTATCCTTTACCCGTTATATAAAAGGCAACTTATCAAGATTGTGTTTAAGATAAACACATAATACCTACTCTAGATTGACAACAGTGAAATTCATTGCAACACGTATTATTATTTTGTAAAGCATAGCAGGGTAGACAGAAAGTACCTAGTGTCAATACACTCCGTACTTCGCTTTCCACCGAATTCAAGACATTGAGTGTTGAGAGGTGGAACTCAACGCCGCACTTTGTCTTTTACCAGAGCGAGGAAATGAAAATAATTTAAATATAATCAATCTCCGAGTGGTTTGATGAATTTATACTATTACTTTCTCAATATTCTTATTCAAATTTTCAAATAAGCATAGCATGTGCTTTTGTATTTTTAATTTATAGTCAAAATCGTATTATACTTCGACATAGCTACATATACCTTTTAATTTAGACCTGCTAAACTTAAGCAAAGTTTTAAAACATATTTAATTTTATTTCGGAAATATAGCCTAATTATATTACTATTTTTTATGCTTTTTTGCAACAGAGAATTTCTGTTGACTTTACTATTCTGTGATGGACATAATTGAGCAAGACACGGATTAGCAAGATTTCTCAACCAAATAAAAAATGTAAAAATATTTAATATTTTTTGTAATTCTGCATTGAAAGAATCAATGCGTGGCATCTTAAGATGTATATATTCGAACCGGTTACATTATTTTATAAAAATGTTTTACAAATAACATCATCATTACAATTTACAGGATCTGTGGTTAAAAGTGTCAAATTGGTTTCTAGGCGATGCCTAATAGCAAGTATTCCACCTACTGCCCTTTTAAGTGACGTAACGATAATTTATACCTTACAAACTATTAGTCCCTATATATGCATTATATGTAAATAAATTTGCATATAGAATTATGGTTTTATCACCTCTCACGCATTCTCACGCATTGTTTCTATAATAATCATCAATAACATGACGCGACAATACAATTCCCACAAATGTGGGCGGATGCACCTTGAATGGTTATTAAAAAAACTGATACAGTTTTAATTCCGCTTGCAAGTATAAGACGTTACGGAAATAAGGTCAAATATAATAACATGCCAAAGGTAAGCCAATTTTTTTACATTACATATTTTAATTACCAAGGACACGATTGCTTCCATTAACATTTAAGACTTGATATTTTTATCAAAATTTCGATAGCTATTAAGGGAAAAAGAAACGCACTAATAAAAAGAAAATATACATTATAATGCATTTTTTGTTTTTAAATATATATGATGTGTGACGCATAAACATTGTTCACTGTACAATTATGTAAAACTATGCAACTTTTTAATTTATGAACACTATATATAAGTAATATAACGATAAAATTGATAATTCATAAATCTAAAAAAGCCAATAAATAAGTTGACATTGAAGAGCGTTAGTCACAAGCGTCATCAGGATCCTAGATTGGCCTGTTTTAAATAAATTACCGCCTGAGCTGTCAAAATTTGGCGTGCTTTATAATCTCATTAATTCCTTTAGGTCATACACATGCCCACGTCAGTTTGACAAATGGATACGAGTTATCAGATCCGACCTCGTCGCACCGTGACTGACTGCCCACCGCCCGATATATGAGCTATCGCCTATGAATGGCCTGAAATAAACATGTATTTCGAAACATTAGTGCTTTTGTTATTATGTAAGTACCAGTAATGTTGAACAATTAATTAAAACAAAATACCTTCTGCCAATACATCATACTCGTAGATAGTCCTGTGACAGGGTTGTATGATTAAATATTAAGATTGTAAATTTACAATGAGTATATTATATTATTTTATAATATTATATTGGAACTTAGCAAATAAGCTTCTTTATTATATAAATATTTTTAATTTAATACTTACTTTCAAGATTAATTCTTTTATATAATGTTTTAGTAAATTAGACATTTGAAATAAAAAAACGCGCATTGATTACAACCGAATTACGATGATATTTCTTATAACGTCGAATATAACAATTTAAGGAATGTTTTTAACTACGTTAAAATTTCAAATATTTTTTTTATATTTAAAAATTCACTCACTCTCTGAGTGATAGTGGTTTTTAAAATATTTTCATTTCCTTGATCTAGTAAAACAAAGGGCGGGTTTGAGTTCGGCCACTCAATTCAAATGCTATGTCTCGTCTTCGGCAGAAAGCAAATGGAGGAATGTCTTTACGCTAAGTACTTCCTATCTACTGTGCTGTACGAGATAAAAGCGTAAATACTTTTGTTCGTGAATACTTTTGTACAAATTTTATGCAATGATATTGTTGCGTACGTTACCATATTTTCAATAATTTTCCTAAGCACAATGTAAAACTGTATCTCATCAAATTGCTCATGATTATGAGACTAATTCCCAAATAAATACCTTGTTGTTAACAAAAAATATTAAATTATAAGTTTTATTTATAAAATCGTAGGTACTTTTAGTGCATGGCTGCTTTAATAAAATAATATTAATGTATCATTAACTGTCCATTACATGACCTATGAACCTTTATTTGTTCTAATTTCATTAAGGTCGAGCAATGGAAAGGTGTAACTGTCAACTTTAATTACACAATGTTTTATAAAATTTCCTTTGGCTATAAATATATGTGTTCGTGCTCGTATATAAAACTTGTCGTACATGACCGAATGCTAGTACCTTAAATGAACTCTTTGTAAACTATAATTCATGGAAAGAAATTTAGTTTATTAATCATCATTATCATCATCAGCCTTTTCCATCCAACTGCTGGGTATAGGTCTCTCAAATAGCACGCAACTGAGCACGATCTTCGGGTCTTCCTTTCCAATTTTTGCCAGCTACTTTGCGTAAATCCTCACTCCACCTGGCTGGATCATCAATATCATGAAATTAATTTAATAAGATATGCCAACTCAAAACAATTTAATCATAGTAAGCACATATTTCGTATATTTGTTTACGAGTCCTCATTCATTGATAATAATTCAAATATGCATGAGAAAATAAAAATATATATAATGGAAAAAAGAATGAATAGTCCAATTTTGATAAAGGTTTTTTTCTATTATAATAAACTAATGGGTGACTTATAATAAAAGAGATTATTTAAAATTGATGACAATGCGTGGGAGGAATCCTTATTTCTTTTTAAAATGTAGCGTCTCAAATTAAAAATACTTCCTTATGACATTTTTCTATTAGGTCTTAATTTACCCAATGAATAAGAATTTGTAGATTTATTTTGTTTGTTACAATATTTTGAAAAAGATCGGAGTGACATGCAACATCAAAAATATAATATCAAAATATTTAAACAAGCCTTTACGGGCATATCCTAAAAGTACTTTTATAAACTCTTGTAGAAATGATAATAAATAAAGAGGCAATTTTTCTGCTAAACTCGTGTTTAGCAGAAAAATTGCCTCTTTATTAACTAAGGAAGGTATTTCAACGTAAGTACTAAAAAGTAAAGCATTTGATTCGGCATTTCCAAGAGGAATAGTGAACACAAATTATAAACCTACCTAATACTCACTACCTAATAGTCAGTGGCGAAGGATAAAGATAAGCCGACGTCGAAAATAAATACTAAAAACATATTTAGGCTATTTCGGTTAAGTGGTTTAAATAAACGGTTTTGAGAATTTTCATTTATATTGTGTAATAATTATGCATACTATAAAATCACATGTTTATTAAGATTTACACTATAAATAGATTATTAAATTTATACTCAATAGTATAATATAAAATGCGATCGCCGACTTAATCTTAAGATTCCCCAGAACATGCACTTGTAAGAGCAGTGTATGCATCATATCTACTGCTGAATGTCCGAGACTGATGAAAGATTGCAGTAATAAAGAGCGATAAAAAAAGATCCATTTGTTGGTTTTAAAACTACATGTCATAAATTTCTACCTCCCAACATATGTCAATATAAAACAATATCATGACCTTTGTGTAGCTATATATATTTCTGCTTACGTACCTAAGCGTAACATTTCACAAATTATACATTTATTGAGACATTATAATTCACTACATTAATAATATCGTCCAATTTTAGCAAGGTATACGATAGCTAGAGGCTAGAGATAAAAAAACGATCATATTATATAAGGTTAAATATCAAATATAACGCACGTTATTGGAATCAACGAATTCACGTTTCAGACACTTCATGGCTATAAATATAAAAATATATAAAGTTCACAAGATCGATAAAAGCATTACTAAATTAGAGCTACTTTTGATATGGCGTATATCAAACTACGTAAATAAATTAACATCTATGAATACCTTAGTATTTTTTTTGTTGACAAGTATATTTTCCCACTTTTTTACAATGTAATAAAATATTAAGTTAAAAAAATAGGAAACAGTAATTTAATTTGTTTTTTTTTCTTATTTACTCGCTACAATGAAGAGCTACGAAATCTTTAGTAAATAAATTGTATCAAACGTATAAGAATTTCAACGCAGCTGGTAGTAGAACGCATAGCTTAATGGTCAGAGTGCCTGGACGGTATCCAAGAGGCGCGGGTTTTCTGCGCTGCTTTCAATTTTTATACGTTTTTTTTAAAAAAAATTTCTAATCCTAAGTGTAGAATAACACTTAGAAAATAGTAAATTTTAAAATAAAATAGCAATCACTCTTGTTAAACTATTATTTCCTAGTAATCTTCAAGTAGTAGAAATTTGTAAAATTCTCTCTACAGAGATGCTAACAACATAAATAATTTCTAAGAAACGTGTAAAAATTTTGACGCAATTGGTAGTAGAACGCATGGCTTAGTAGTCAGAATGCTTGAACGGTATCATAGAGGTGCGGGTTCAAATCTCGCTGTGTTCAAATTTTTATACGTATTTACAAAAAAATTCTAACTTCTTATCTTCATTTAATATATCTATAAAAGGAACTACACCATACTCGGATATTAAAGTCGAAATATCTGGGAACTAGGTGAATAAGGAGGAAATTAAGCTGGAAAAAAGAACGCACAGCTCAGTTCTTAAGAAGTAGTCACGAAACCACACCCTATATAATCCTATGTAAAGGGCACATTATGCAAAAAAATTGCACTCTCGTGAGTCAGTGACTTTGACACAAATATGAGCTACCATTATAGTACTGATGCTATGTTTTATTAATGCTCCATAAACTTTGGTCAGATTAGGTTCCGTTTTAACACTTCCATAGAAACATATTCGCGTTCCACCTATACATGAATGTAAGATATTTGTAGAGAATATGGATCATATTTGTTTAGTTAAATCCATTGTAATTATGTAGTATACCGTCCAATATTTCAGTTCATTTAGAAGAAATGTTCATAAAATTCCGATTTTGCCTCAATCGAATTCAAATAGTAGTCTTAAACTAATAGTGACTATGGAACAAATATCTTTAGTACACAGGGAACGAATTGACGACAGTCGCATACAAATACAAATATTTTTAAAGATAAATTAGATCTCATAAATTTATAGAAACTGAACTGTTTTACTGTTTGTACAAATTTAACTTACTGATTCCGATTTTAAATCTACCTTGTTAATTAGTACACTATTATATTTTAATTAAAAATTAATTGTAATTTTCTGAATATTTATATACTTAGTTTCAGTTAAAAAAGTTCATCAATCTTCTGTATATTCGCGATACAAATGGTGTGGTAAGGTCACGAAAGCGGCCTTGCGAGCTCACGATTGTCGATAAGCGCTTGTACGATACGATCTGACGTTGATCTAGATTTAGTTGAGCAATCTCATTAATACTTATTTGTTTGGGCCACATATATTTTTTACAAACCTTTTCATATGTCAATTAAAATAAAAGCAATGGATATGAGAATATGACTTTTAAAAGGTTATTTATATACTTAAGTATTTAGCCATTGTGGCGTGAAAGTGAGATTGGTTGTAGGTTGGATTCTCTAGGGAATGATTATATTAAAAAATATATTCCCACTCCTCCGCTCTACAAAGACAAAGCATGATTCGTTATTCAACACGCATTGTCCCGATTTCAATGGAGTGTCTAACACTAGGTTGTCTTTGATTACCCTGCTGTGCGGATTAAAGCATGAAGCTAAAATAAATTTACAAATATATAGATTTTTCATATATGATCTATTTGCTGTACCTAATGATAAATGAATTTTGACAACCCCATGGAAGTTAGGTTGTGAAATCTAAACGTACATATTGCTTATATGATAACTGTTACAAGAGATGTGGGATCATATCTTGGTACGTTCTTAATTTTAATTATTTTCATGTAATTTGCCTATTCCAATTAATTTATATTATTATACTAGCTGTATCAGCGACTTCCTCCGCGTGGAATTTGACATCTCCGGATCCTTATTTCATAATTCTGAAATGAATGGTTAATAAGCTCTTATTAAAGCTTCTATCTGCCAATGAAAGCCCCTTCAAAGTCGGTCCCGCTGTTTCTCAGATTATGTGGATTAAATATTTGCTCCAGCTAATCTTTGCAATATTTTCTATTAAAAATTGCAAAAAAAATTATTTTTGATGTAATTAATGAGTAGTATTTGTAACTGTAGTAATTAAACATCTAGTATTAGTAATTGTAAAAATTGTTATTTTGGTGGACAAAAATTTTAAAAATGTTATGTACCGTGCATATACATTATATGTACTATGTTTCCCTATAGAGATGATAAGATTTTGATAGCTCACAGCCGCCATCTTGGTTGTTTAACATTTGACGTTTGTGTTGTTTTGTGTTCAGTAATGTTTGCCATTTAATCATGAACAAGTTTACGTTACCTCAACGTTTGGAAATTGTCCAAATTTTCTATCAAAATTCGAGAAGTATTGTCTCTACTCAAAGAGCATTTCGTGCTAAATATGATCATCATGGTGCACCGTCTGAGCTCGCTATACGTCGCATAATCCAAAAACTAGAAAGTGAATATTCTATGCACGATAGTAGACTACCAACACGACAGCGGACAGGCCGTAGTGAAGAAAATATTGCCCCCGTATCAGCCAGTGTCGAAGAAAATCAAAATGTTTCCCTTCCACGACGTGCACAAGAATTGGGCTTATCCAGAATGACAACTTGGCGAATTTTACGTATGGATCTTGGCCTTCATCCATACAAGATTGTGTTGGCACAAGAACTCAAGCCAGCAGACCATCGATTACGTCGTGCTAATTGGGAGCTTGAAATAATGGAAACGGACACCGAATTTCATAGGAAAATCATCTTTTCAGATGAGGCTCACTTTTGGCTCAATGGTTATGTGAACAAACAGAATTGTTTTTACTTGAGTGAGTCAAATCCAAGAGTGGTTCATGTTTGGTGCGGATGGTACGGTGGATCATTGGCCTGTACTTTTTCAAAAACGACGAAGGCCGTACTGTTACTGTCAATGGCGACCGTTATCGTGACATGTTGAACGATTTTTTTTTCCTGAAGTGTAATGTAATCGATGCGGACGACATTTATTTTCAACAAGATGGTGCAACATGCCACAATGCGACCGTCACAATGGATTTATTACATGATAAGTTTGGTGAGTCGGTTATTTCTCGCAACGGTCCTCACAATTGGCCACCAAGATCATGCGATTTAACACCCTTGGACTGTTTTTTGTGGGGGTATGTTAAATCTCAAGTGTATGCCAATAAACCAGCTACGATTCAAGATCTTGAACGCAACATTCGAGCGACTATAGCGGCCATACCAGCCGAAATCCTGCACCGAGTCATCGAAAATTGGACCGATCGTATTCACCAGTGCAAAAAAAGTCGTGGCGGTCATTTGAACGATATTATATTATAACGATAAGCCATTGAGCACGAAATTCGAACATATATTACATGTTTTATGTCAATTTCAAAACATATCGTTCTTATTGGGAAACCCCATATATATATACGTATAAATTGAGTAAATACGTCTTTTTCATATTACAAGCACTTTAATACTATTTAATTGTATAGACAAGAAATTAATTTTTTACCATAAAGCTGGCATTAGTTAAAATTTTCTTTTTTTTTAGCTTTACGCTTTTATCCCGCAGGGTAGACAGGAAATACTTAGTGTTCATACACTCCGTACCCCGCTTTCAGCCGAATTCGAAATATTGCGTGTTGAGTAGCGGAACTCAATGCCGCGCTTTGCCTTAATAAACATTTCCCACAGTTGGATACGAACTCATAACCAATCTCGTTTTCGATGTTGTCCTACTGGGCCACGACCGGTCTCAAAAAATTTCTATTACTTGTTGTATCACGTGTTGTCACGTGTAATAACTAGTTAGATTTTATTCATATCTGGCTTTCAAAAATATCTTAAATGTTTATGTAAACATAAAAATAGTGCATTTTCATTCAAATTTTGTTACATTAGTATTAATCCAGAAAAGAAAACAGAAGAGATTATGTAGTTCTTTATTTAAAATAAATACAAAACAATAGAACTATACAATTGTCAGGAATAATTACATAACTTCATAACTAAACAAAGCCTTTGTTTTCATCGAAATCTGTGAATATTATAAGATATTATTTTTTTATAATCCAACTAACTTCAATCACTTACTTATAAGGAAAAAATAATGAGACCTATGAACATGTATTTGGAAACAATAAATATTTATTATATTATAAATTATATCTTTCTTAAAAAACTACTTAATCAAATTAAAACTATCCATCCTGGTTTTGCAATTGCTTTAGCTGTTTCAATACTGTATCCAATAGCTTTCTTCTGTCCCTCTCATTCTTCTTCAAGACGGAGAAGACGGAAGACTTTTGCTCAGCTTCTTTCAACTTCTCTAGTAAAGTGGCGGCGTCTCGGGGTGTCACTAGCGCGTATTTCCCGCCTTCAATTCCGACGTCGTGGAGGTACGACGACCAGTCCCACCCAGTTATCAGGTCTAAAAGTTGCCTGTTGTTAAAAAAAATTACAATATATTATTATCGAAATCAAAATATTATTTAATGAAATAATCTATAATAGGCACTTTTAATTCGATCGTAAATAACATAAAAATTGACATAAACTATTGTCACACCTATAGATAGCGGCCGTTATATATGATCATATGTATATCATAATCATTATTTTCAATGACTCTCACACATAACGTACACATAGAAACCCTTATAAACACACACATACAACTAACTCCTACTCAGACCTCAGACCAGACATAGTTTTTCCAGGAGCTAATGCTTACACCGCATAATTTCCAGCTGAAAACGACTCATTACTGATGATATCTGACATATGGCGAAATCTTAAAGGACTTGGAAATCGTAGTAAAATCTTATACTCCTAATTTTTCTATCTTCCTCTCTCTCACACACTTCGATATCGAATAGCACATTAAATACTAATATATTTTTACGTTTGTTTATATTAAATATAATCATGTTATGAACTTTTTTCAGTCTGAAGTGGAGATGCAAAATGCAAATTATGAGCTCCATTTGATCTATCTTCAATTAATCTATATCCAATTGAACTATCTTTAATTAATCTATCTCCAATTGATCTATTTCCAATGGATCTATCTCCAATGGATCTATCTCCAATGGATCTTTCTTCAATGGATTTATCTCCAATTTATCCATCTCCAATTGATCCATCTCCAATTGATCCATCTCCAATTGATCCATCTCCAATGGATTTATCTCCAATTTATCCATCTCCAATTGATCCATCTCCAATTGATCCATCTCCAATAGATCCATCTCCAATTGATCCATCTCCAATTGATACATCTCCAATTGATCCATCTCCAATTGATCCATCTCCAATTGATCTATCTCCAATTGATCTATCTCCAATTGATCTATCTCCAATTGATCTAACTCCAATTGATCT
The DNA here is from genome assembly GCA_032432895.1 of Dryadula phaetusa. NCBI lineage: Eukaryota > Metazoa > Arthropoda > Insecta > Lepidoptera > Nymphalidae > Dryadula > Dryadula phaetusa. Next base: position 2,888,657 of record JAOYRS010000021.1, read on the forward strand.
ATCTCCAATTGATCTATCTCCAATCAATCTATCGCCATTTGATCTATCTCCAATCAATCTATCGCCATTTGACATATCTCCAATTCGAGGCAGTAAATATTTCCAAAAACCACACTACTAGGACAGGTAACAACGAACCTTAAGCTAGCAAAGTGTTCCAACAGCTCCCCCTCCTTCAGGCCGGGCACGGGCTCTCCGGCCGCGAACTGCTCACATTGTATCACGTCTAAGTCCAGCTGGTACAGCGCTCCCGAGGATATCTGACGGACTGCGGGATCTAGGAGTAGGTTGCGTAGTCTGGATGCTATACGGTTAGTGGCAGCTCGTACTGCTGCTACTCTGTTGGGAGGAATTTAAATTATTGTTACACTATGTATATATGAGAAATTCAACTTACATATACAATATATCAATCATAGTAAATCTATCCACCAGTTCCATAGAAGGTACATCATAGATTGAGAGAGATTAGAGAGGACATTATAGCCCAGTTGGACAGCGTTTGAATTTACTACGTACTTGGTAGTGAGTTCGATTTCGAGTCGTAGAATATTTTGTTATTTTTTTCATTTTTTTATTTATTTTATTTATAATTAAATTTGATTGCATATTTTCAAGTTCGGAAATAAAATCCATCTTATGCGACATATCTCATTTTATATTACGTATAAGCCGTAGAAATGATTATATTTAAAATGATAATAAATTCTCTATCTAGTAATACAAAGAAAAGCATTGAGTTTCTCAAATAAATAATCTTTGTCTCGAATGCCAGAATGTGATCAACACTGTCTTTTTATACGAATTTTTTACCTTAAAATTAATTACAAGCTAGTAAACGCTCACCGTGCTCTCTCAGGTAACTGTTCTAAAGACGTCAACACTCCAGAAAGATAGCTCAGCATGTCTGTGACAAATGAAGACGCTTGTCCACTTGGCTCCACTGAAAATAATACAATGTAAATAATTAGTTGAACATTTAAATTCATTATACATTTTTTTTATTATTTAAAAAAAATAATATACATGTGTAAATTATTATATAAATTATAATAAATTTACGAAGTACGGATTGTCTAGATACTAGGTAGTTTCTGCCTACCCTGCTATACGGGATAAAAGGCGTGAAGTTAAAAATACATTTATATATTAACATGAAATATTTTATAACTAGATCAATCGCGTATATCATAATATTCGAAAACATATTATAGAAAATCCAGCATTTGGAACTAGCTGTATACTTGCAATCTGGGATTGTTGTGTTCAAAATATGTTTAATTACGCTTAATATAGTTTTATTTATAAAAAATATAAGCAATAGTACGAAATTAAAAAAAAATACATAAAGTCTATTATCGTCTGCCAATACGAATAAATATATTAATTAGAGCTTTTGGATACAATTATAATTACCACATATTTCTTTGTCGATTCTCTGGTCTTAATTTGGTATTCGAAAATATATTTTTGAAAACCCGACATTTTCAATACAAAAAACAGTTTTATTTCTAACATGTAACTATCGCGAAAGCCAAAGAACATAATATAATATCTTTTGTCATAGAATAAAATGAGTTTTACAAAATTATCTCTACTTGCCCCACAAGTTAAAAACAAAAATAAAAAATGAAACCTCACCAAGTAACCAATCATAGTTTTCAAGATCCAAAAATTCGTCTACTTTCTTTTCCAGATTTTCGCATATTTGTTTTTCAGCGTCATCTCTAGCAGCTTGGAACATGCTGCCCGCTGCCTAAACATTTTAAACAATATTTAAAAAATATAATTATTTGCATTTGGGAGGTTATATCTACTAATTTCCATAACAAAAATTCTAAATAATTTTTATACAGCTTGCACTTTGTTCCTTTGACGGATCCTACACTTGATAAAAATATTTGATATAATCCTCCGATTGGAAACCGAACCCCCAACCAATGGATTTAGTTAAACGATGTAACATTCCGCTTCCATGGCTTCCATTTTAATTGCAATAAGCGCAACATACCTAAATGAATTCAACAACAACAAAGAACAACTATTTTTACCTGAGTAGTAACAAGTTCTGATCCAGTTATATTGCTTATGAACTCATATAAGAAGGAAGTCGCATCTTCGAGATACTGAGTATCCACAATAATCTGTAACAAAATAATAACATATTGATTATTAATATGATACTGGTTTACGAAATTATAATAAGGAAAAACACTATACATACAAACAAACATACAGCAATATTCATATATATATATATATATATATATATATATATATAACACACAACTAGACTAAGTTATGTCTACATAGTACATCTGCCACGAATATTGAGTGTTTAATAAAAAAACTAGTGCCGGTTCAGGAGGAACACCGTGAGGTTTTAACCCACGGGTAAATCTGTCAATCTGTAGTGCCACATAAGACAAGAAAGGTGGTCAGAGACAACCTAATGTCAAGACACTCCGTTGACTTGGCGAACTTAACGACTCGCTTTGTCTTACCAGAGCGGGCAACTGAAATAGATGTAAAAATAAATGTACACACCTGCACTAGCTGCATAAGCGGCAGTGGGCGGCGGAACAGCGCGGACAGGCAGCCCGTGAAGGAGCGGCTGAGCAGCAGCGAGGCGGAGTGGCGCGCCGCCGCCGCGCGCCGCCCGCCGCCCAGCCCCAGCCCCGCCGAGTACTTGAGCCACGCGTATATGAACTCCTTCACTTGCACGTACACGGCCGGCACTATCGTTGAGAAGGGGAACCTGTTCACGGACGTACATTATTAATTAATAGAAACTTGCTAAATTGGAGTCTGACGTCTGAGTCTGTTAGCTCCATTGGTGAGTTCGATTCTCGCTCGAAGAAATGATTATTTTTAAACTATTTTTGTTTATCTGCACTGATAAGATAAAGCGCGACGTTGAGTTCCGCCAGTTAACTGTCTCTTACGGATTCAGGCTTAAAGAGGATAGCGAAGCTTAATAACACTATGTTCGCTCTTACTAACTTGTTATGCGGAATAAAGCGTGAAATTATTTTATTTATTAATAATTTAAAAGTTTCATTTATCCCTTTATCCACAAAATACCATAAATATTCCTTAATTACTAATTTACATATTTCATATCTATATCTCCAATTTTAGAATTATCACCCTTACAAAAACTTCACAAGCTGACTAGCAAAACGGAAAAATACACGAATTTGACTTAAAATATATTTCACTAATATTGAAATTTAAATATTAAAAATAATACACTCACTTTCTAGGGAAAGGCTGAGTTTCCAGCTCATCACCATCATAGGGAAACGTGTCCATTACACCATCATATTGTTCTTGATTCTCTACCTGTAACATAGTTGTAAAATATAATTATTAAATGTTGGAATTTTCTTAAATTTTCATCAATGCAGATCATAAAAATCTTTCTTTAAGCTGTTAGTATCTAATACATATAAAGTTTTAATGCAGAACAAAATCCACCTCTTTTTACATTTGATATTTGATAGACAAAGGAATATCAAATTTCGCATAATTTTGTAAGTAAATAAGTGCACTAAATAAATAATTTTAAACAATTTACAAGAAATATATTTGATTACACGCGATACTATATATTAGACATACTCAATTAATGTGGCAAATACTTGATTACTAGTTTACACAACCCAATATTCCTTCATGTCTAACAAAATGAAGACAATAAATTAGATGGTATTTTTTAATAGCATGCCAAATTAACTCTAGACAAAATGCACTATGACGACTGACAAACTATTTTATTAAGCACGCAATATTCCTGGCCAATGTACTAAGTAAACGTAACTTGATCTAATGCTGTGTTACGAAGATAAACGTTTAACCCTATATGTATCTGTACATTGCGATGTTTGTATGTATTTATGTATGTGTTGGATTTGTATGGTGTATTTTCTTTTTATAATACGTAAAGCAATATCATTTTCAAATATATATTTTTAATTTGATATAAAATTAGATAAAAATGTTGTAAATATTATTAAAATAATATAGAAAATCTCTACCTCAATAGGCACAAAGGAGGCGTTATCTAGTATATCTCTGAAAACGACCACCCATCTCTGCATTAGCACTTCCGTGTAATGTTCTGCCATCTCCTGCAGTAATAGCGGTAGGGGATCGGTTGGTAGACCATAACATCTGCAAAAACGATAATGGTATAAATTATTAATATATTTATATAATATAAATTAACATAATATAATATATATATATTATCGGACTGCACTAAAAGAAAATAAAGTTTTTTTTAGCTTCACGCTTTTGTTTCGCATAGAAGTATAGGTAAGGAGTACCTACTGTAAAAACACTACGTGCTCCGCTTCCCACTAAGATTCAATACGTTGAGTGTTAAGTGGTCAATGCCATGCTTTATCTTACTATAGTGAGGAAATAAAAATATTTTAAATATAATTTCTTTTACTATATCCCTTCCTCCCAATGGGTATCGAAACCATAACCGATCACGCTTAAATTCTGACGCAGTCCCACTGCGCCACGTGTAGCCTTTAAACAATAAGTAAACATCTTACTTTAACAAAAAGTATGATCCATATCTGTGTATGTATGTTTGTTGTACATTAATATTAGTAAATAAAAAAAATCTTAACCTCTACCACAAAATGAAGTTATTCTGATGCATTTAAAACATGGCCAAAGCCAATGTTCGAATTCTAGTCAATTATAGATTAATAAAATTGCCATCGAATTATAATTGTAAAAATAAACATATCCTATTAAATAAACATCGTACCGACTAACATATATAATATGAGTAAGTAAGTCTTGTAAGTCTTTTAAGCAACATAAATGTTACAAACATAGAATTGTAAAAAAAAAATTAACACTTAAACAAAATGTACGAGCCATATGTCCTTAGTGTGTGAAAAATAATAATAAAAAATATATATAATACAATAGACGACAACTTACTTCAAAGCATTAATGAACAATACTATCTGATGTTTAATACTCAACATCAGAGTTGGATCAGTTATCAATGAAGTATTAGTTCTAAGTGTAGAAGCCACTTTTGTGACTGACATACTCCATGTATCAAGAAGCCAATCCTTGGATACCAGGCCAGCACCAGTGGCGAGGAGGTGTTCCTCTAAGATAAAGAAACCTAGCACTGCATTAAGATAGCTCTTCATATTTTGAATGGAATCATGAAGATTCCCTGAAGATGGGATGAGTACTAGACGAGCTTGCTGTTTACGTTGAGCTCTGAAAAATTTAATATACAAATTTATACAACTTACACCATCTTGGCGGAGTGGGTTAAAATTCTATTCAAAAAACACATGTGGATTTAATCTCATCCTTCCCTACCGATTTTTTTCTTCTTTGTGTGATTCACATGATGACATCATAAAGGTTAAGATTAAAAAATATTTAACTGAACAAACAATGGGATATAGGATTTTGCAACTGGAGTGTGAAAGTGATCTCAATATCAATACAAGTCTTATTTAATAACAATTTTACCTGTAATATTGCACAAAGTCATTCTTAGCACCAAGAACACTATGTATATGTAAACATCTGTGAAGTGGGCTGAAGTCTACCAGTTCATGAGGACATTGTGGTCCACTGTTTTCTTTACTTGCTGCACCCAATGATTCTGTTAATAATCATCACAATAATTATTGGTAAGTTAATAAAGAAAATATATATTAATAATGAAATGAATAGTTAATCTCATATATATGTACATAAATGTATAATATCATTAAAAAAGGCAAAATAAAGGACATTTAGTCAGTTAACAAAAATAACTCTCTATTATGACAAAAAAATAAAGTCGCATATAACAATATAACTATAAAAAAATTATAGGTGACAAATTTTGTGATAGTTTGTTCCTAGTTCCAAGACACTCCTTTCTCCAATTTCCACCAATAAGGAGTGAAAACAATGTAAGAAAAATGTTCGCATTAGTAGATAATATTAATATTTGCAGGCAAGTTTATATTTCTAAAGCTTACATTTCTGATTTTCATATACATATTGTTAAAAAAAAAGCTAATAAAAATGTATGTAAATTCTTTAACCTTTTTTATTCTTGACAATATTTTCCAAACTCCTCCCAAGCATTTCTTGAGTTTGTTTCAAAGCCATAGCTCCAACCTAAAGATGATAATTTAACTTAAGACTATAATTTAAATTAAAGATGACTTAAAATGTTTTTTAATATAATTTAAAAATTGCTATAATGTATGTGCTATTTTAATGGAAATTAATCCTTAATGGAAAATCCTTTCACATCAATCTGTATTCACTACAAGGTAATACTTTTGTAAACAAAAGATGTTAGGTATACTACACCTGTGGACTTAATTTCCTAATATTTTCAAGGAAATCTCTTAAGTCCGCCATAGAGGCATCTTGTATGGCTTGTCGAAGTCTTGGTATGTCAGCTGATATTTGTGCACACCATTTATATGGTCCAACTCGAGGTAGTAACACATGTTCCAATTGTTCTAAGGTTTTTAGCGCTGGATAATATCTATTAATGAAAATTTGTTTTAAAATAAAAAAATGACAAAGTGTTCACATACAATAGGATATACAGAGAAAGCTTTGTTAACACAAAGCTCAAACACTCCATTTCCTGTAATTAGATCATGCTAAAAAAAACTAAATATCTAAATTTAACTTTAGAATTGACTTTCAATTACCAAGTTAAACTACCATGCTCTATTAAGTTATAATTTTTTTTTTAATATTTAATTATCTTATGTTATTCAAGAAAAGTAAACTAATACTTTACCTCTTTGCTTCAACTTGAGTCTTAAGTTTTGAATAAGTAGTTAATAATGGCAAACATAACTCCATTTTCTCTATAGTAGAAGCAATATTTAATTCCACTCTTCGGGCTCTGATCAATTCATCAGCCCGTGTACATAGACCTTAAAATAAAACAAATATTATTTCTATATATTTATTGTTTATCTGTTATGAAACAATAGATATTTCAGACCAGATATTTTTATATTGCTTTGTATAAGCTATATTTATTACAATTGCTATACTTAAAAAGAATAAAAATAATTAATGTAAATAAAAACTCTTACATACTTTCAGTTGATTCCTTTACATTTGCATCCACATTTGATATTTCTGCATGCAGTTCTTCAGCATGTGAACGGACTTGTAAGAGCTCTCTAATTGAATCAATAAAGCCCTGAAACAAAAAATAAAATTTATAATTTTAAAACTAGCATAGGATTAATGAAATAATAATGTAACATATTTTTCTGAAAATTTTCTGTGCTTTTGTGGATTTAGTAAAAGCATTTGACAGGGTTGTAAGAAAGAAGCTATGGGAGATACTGCCCAGGAAAAATGTGAACGAACCCTTGTTGCAGGATGTAAAATCTCTTTATCGAGATCACTCAGCCTGTGTACGAGTAGGAACTGGCATATTGGCTCAGTTCGATATTCAATCGGGTGTCAAACAGGGCTGTACCATGTCAGCCTGGCTGTTCAATTTTTATTTGGATATATGTCTCCAAGGAGTGAAAGATATTGGCATAGGCAATATGGCATAGGAGTGAAGGTTGGTGATTTGACAGTAAACTGTCTGCTGTACACAGATGATGGAGTGCTAATTGCATCATCAGAATGCGAGTTACAGGCATTGGTCACCACTCTGAAAGAAGAGTGTGAAAGTAATGGTCTAAATCTGAATGCAAGTAAAACTAAAATTCTTTTATTTGAAAGAGATGAAGAAAGAACAGAATGCAAGAATATGGTAGATAGAAAGATATTAGAACAAGTGAATCAGGTGATATATCTGGGAAGTGTGTTTAGTAGAGATGGAAGATACGAAATGGATGTGGAAAGGCATATCGCTGCCGATAACAGGGTTAATGGTGCTCTTGCTGCATTGATGCGACAGCAAACCTCAGCATACCTGTACGTCTTGCCTTACACAATGCAGTACTGATACCGACATTTTTATACGGCAACAAAATGTGGGTGTGTCAAAAGAAGAATGAAAGAAAGATGAATGCAGAAGAGATGAGATTTCTTCGTCGGATATGCGGAGTCAGTTTAGCTGACAGTATATGCAGGGAGGAGATAAGCATCATGGCAGGTGTAAGCGTGAATGTCACAGTAAGAATGATGATGTGCTCAGGTGGTGGTTGGATGGTTCAGGTGGTGGACATGTTGAAAGAATGAGCAATGAAAGAATGGTAAGAAAGATTTATGAAGCCAAGGTGAGTGGTACGACAGGTCGGGGGAGACCTCGGTTGACCTTCGAAAACACAGTATCAGAGATACTGGAGGAAGGACACGTAAAAAGTATGAGGATCCCCCAAAGGGCATGCATAAAAAGGATAATGACTGTGGACGAGGCAAAAGAGATATGCAGGGACCGTAGCGTTTGGCGCTCCATGCTCTCTGACTACCCCACCAGGGATAAAGCGTGAAGCTAAAAAAGAAAATGTAACATATTTATAGACTACCTGGTAATAAAAATTGCACAATTTTTCTATTTCCTTATCATGTTGTTGAATTCTGTCATCTAGCTGTTGTACAAAAGCTTCATGCCCTCCCTCACCTTCATACACTGATCTAAATGCTGGACCCCAGTAGTCATCTATGCCTTCAATTTCCTACAAAATTTACACTTGTTATAATATATAGTTTGACAAGAGATCCGATCTCTTTCAATTAACGGATTTGGTAAGAATAATTTAATCTTTAAACATTAATATTATAAAGATATTTTGAGAACATTTAAGTATTTAATATATTTATTATAGTATGCGTATGAACATTATCATAAACCACTATTTTGATTTAAGAAGGCGTATCAATAATTTAATATACCTGTATTGTAGCGTTAGTCATTTTTAAATTTGCAGGGCAAGGTACTTTAATAAGCTTATAATATAGAACACAAGGAACCCAATACTTTAAGCATTTATATTTAACGTTACGTATTAATCAAAATATAAAAAATACGCTATTTGCCATCAAAACAAATTTAATAATTTTGACATTTGTGTCAAGTTGTCAGCTTTCAATTTCACTGGATACTGGAATTACTGAACTGTGTAAAGATTATCCTGGACGGTAAGTTAACAATAGACGGTAGGAGGCTTGCTTTATTAGTATTTTCGAATAATTCGAACAATTTTATTTCACGTATAATAATCTAGATTGATATGTCATCCAGTCATCTACGATATTTGTAAATATTTTTTAGATTATTTGATTTTTTGTAATGGTAAAGGAATATATAAAAAAACAAGTAACTATTACTTATAAATCATATTACAAATCGCTTCAAAACGCTTAAAAATTACAAAAAACAATACTAAAAACATTGAATTTTCTACAATAAAAAATATTTCGATGGTTAACGATATAGATACCTTCATAGCCATACCGTTAACATTATTTTTTTTTAGTCCGTTTTGGTTCTTGTGGAATAGTTAAGCATAACACCTATAAATCGTTTAAAAAAATATTTGAAATCAACAATTTTAGCACAACTTAAAAGTCCTGCTAATATTTTATTTTAAAAGTTATAAATTTATAACAAAAGAAATTGTATTAAAAGAATTTAAAAAGTGATTAACATTATTACATTAACTAAATTACACTGCTTTTATTACTTAAAACAATATAGTCCGTGATTTAAAAATATAATATATAGGTAAATATTTATTTAAAATAAAACTAAAATATATAAAACGTAAAGACTATATTTACGAATAAAAACATAGAATCTAGAAATAATATTCTGTATTTTAATTTTCCTAAATAATTAGTACTACACTTTTCATTATTAATATATAATAAACCTTGAGTATAATTTATTTCCTAAGTTATTAGTTTCTAGCTTAATTTACTACCAACGTATAACATGCCAACCATAGTCACGTATGTGGCAAGACCAATGATGTCGGGCATTTAGTTCTGAAATTAATTAAAATCAACAATCTGTGATTAAGAAAATTTCGCTAATTACATATAATATATTAATTTAATTTTAATAACACTATAATCATAATAATTTCTGATAAACACTCCTATTACTTTTATCTAGAAAATTTACTTGTTAGTTTTGCCACTGATTAATTAATAATGTTGCAACTTATGGAATATAATTCTGCCCATATAATACAAGAATTATTGAATAATAAATAATACTAATTAAAACTGATGAATATTATTTATAATGTTTATTTATTTTATTACTTACGTCTTTTTGAATTTAGCTATAGATACGTGTTATGATACTATTATATATTTTTTATGTTTTGAGATATATTTTACCTGCACTCTTGGCAAAACGCTCCTGTATGTCAACATCTTAGTAGCCATCTGCCAAATCTTTAAGTGCCAAATCAATCTGCCAAGTTATTCCGCAGAAGCGGTAGAAGTGAGTGCGTCTCGATTTATATTTAAATTGTATTAAATTGCATTTTATTTTTGTTCGCAATAATTTAAACAAATCCATGTGGCGTATATTTATTTAAATATACATTTAAATTAACATATATACATTGATATACAGAGGTCCCGCAACCATGGCTCACTGTATTAGAGTTTTGCATGGCCAAGTAAGTAAAAGATTTTTTAAATTTTTACACGTGGATTCCTATTTTCATGCACTAGAATCATCTAAACATAAGTATTTACTATAGGTATTATTTATTTACGATATTATCAATTAAACATATTAAAGATATCGTTTATGAATGAATAGGTCACAAAAGGTAAAATAAACAAATTAAGGTCACTAAGGGTTAGATGTGGCTAGAACCGGATGGTATTTATTAAAGTAATTATGAATATTGATATGTAAAAATTAATTACAGATTCATGCAACCTAATTTATTTATTTTAGGGTGGCAGGACGAGGACAGCGCTCGTGGAAATTCAGAAAAGATGTTTCAGCGTGTCTCCCCTCACCGCTGCTGCGGCTCAGGTACATGAAAATCCATAAAAAGTGATATTTTAAGTGATTTTAGTGATTTTGTAACACTGTTATGTAATCAAAGTGAAACTGAAAAATTGTTCTGAAACTCTTATTTTCAATTTCAAATTCGTAATGTTGTGTTTATATTTTAGGTAGCTATGTCAAAATTCGACAAGGCTCCCTTGCCCTACGAAAACTTGACCAAAAAGCTAGAAGTTGTAAAGAAGAGGTTAGGCCGTGACATGACCTTGTCTGAAAAAGTGCTATATTCTCATCTAGATGATCCTAAAGGCCAGGTAAGTGAATTATATAATAATTTTAATGAGAATTTTTTAAAATGTTATAATATTTTTATTTATGTTTTCATATAAATATTTTAATTTATAATGAAAAAGTATCTTTCAATAATAATAATAAAACCCTTTTATTCAGAAAATATAACATTGAAAACATAACATAAGAATTTTGTTAATTAGATTGTGCTACATATTTTGGGGTTCTTCCTGCATCTTTTTATAATTATATCTAAATAAGTTGAAATTTAAATAAAATATATTTAATAATATATATTTTACCATTATAAACACATCAAAACTGTCTCATATATTTTAAGTGCTAATCAATTTAGCAATGTCTGTCTAAACAAGAGTATCAATGCCATACAATTTAAAGGTTTACCAAGAAGTTAATTTTTTATTCAAATAAACACCACCTTGTTTTTTTATTATCTATTTCTCTTTATGTCTCATATACAAATGATAATTATTATTAAGTATTTAAGAAAAAGAAATTATTAAGTATTATTGTAAATAAGATAACTTTGTATAGGAAATTGAAAGAGGCACCAGCTATCTACGTCTCCGACCAGACCGTGTAGCCATGCAAGATGCCACCGCCCAGATGGCCATGTTGCAATTCATATCATCTGGACTGCCAAGAGTTGCTGTGCCTTCCACAATTCATTGTGACCACTTGATTGAAGCTCAAATTGGTGGTGACAAGGATTTGGCTAGAGCCAAGGTAATTTCTATATACATAATTGCTAAATTTATTAATTATATTGATTGAATATTTGTGGGAATTAATTTTCTTAGTAATTAATCAATATCATACATACTAATATAAAATTTATGTTATATCTTTGTAAATTCTAATTAAAATATTCTCATCATTATTAGGACATCAACAAAGAAGTATACAAATTCTTGGAAACCGCTGGAGCTAAATATGGTGTAGGGTTCTGGAAACCGGGTTCTGGTATCATCCATCAAATTATCTTAGAAAATTACGCTTTCCCTGGTCTTCTTATGATTGGTACAGATTCACACACACCAAATGGAGGTGGTCTTGGTGGTCTTTGCATTGGTGAGCATCTAAACAGAATATAAATTAGAAGTTTTATAATTAAATATAACAAATAAAGCAAAAAAATGTATAACAATTAAAAAGAAATAGTAATAGTATATAATATTATATTTTTCACCTAGGTGTCGGAGGTGCTGATGCTGTGGATGTAATGGCTAACATTCCATGGGAATTGAAGTGCCCAAAAGTTATTGGTGTTAAACTAACAGGTATGTAAAAAAACTCCTTAGCATTCCATGTATTGAACTTTGCTAGGATTTACTTAAGATAACTCTCCGCCGCTAGTGCCTGGGTTTTTGAAACTCAAGTTTAGGTATAAGTTGCCAATTCAAAATGCTGTTAGTGAAGTCATCTAAAACAAATAAAAATAAATATTTGAGGAAATAAAAACATTAATGATAAATAAATTCTAAATAAGGCTATCATATAAACGCGATTGCTTTTCGAATTCGTCTACCCTCTAAACTACTCTGTGTCCGTCAAAGAGCGTGAAACTGGAATATTTTTTTTCATTCTTATAAAATGAGGCAAAGTGCAATATTTAAATACTACCTTATATTTAAGTAATCACATTATATCTACAATATATTTTATCTGTAAACTTACGTGAATAGATAAAAAAAAACACAAACATTGTCGTCAAATCATTGTTTTATCATTGTTTAAATCAATTTTTATCTGCAGTGTATTACATACAAATGTACAATGACTTTGATTGATATATATGAAAGGTTACATTGAAGTTCTGCTGCTGTTACAGTTCAATTGACATTTAAGAATATTTTATTCTAACAGTTGTTGTTTTATTATTCATATAGTTTTTTTTTAAATTTATATAGCTTTTTTTATTTGATTGTTTTATTATTTAATAGGTTATCATGTCAGTACTAAAAAGCCTTTTAATTAAATTAGTAATTTTAGATGATTAAAAATTATTTTTCGGATATAATTTATATGAAATAGAAAAGTATTTCATCAATAAAATGAAAGAACCCAGCTCATATTTTTAAAGTACTTTGTTTATTTATATCTTACGTAAATAAATACGTTATTTGTTCAAGTGTTACTTGCCTATCCAAAACACTGCATTGAATTGTGCCTTATTTTTAATTCGTAATCTATATATTAAGTATACATGCTTTTATATTAACTACGTAAGTAATACAATAATGGTTATTGGTGGTGGTTCGCAGTTGTTTTTTTTTTAATACAGATTAGCGCATAATATTAATCCTTTAGAAAAATTATGAAAATATAATGTAACATTTTTACAAAAAAATGTCGTTTATCATTTTTGTGCATTAAATTTATAGTTATGAAAAAATAGTCGTAACAGGGTAACAAATAATTTAATAATTATAAAAATAAAAAAATGGGGCGTAGCGAATAGTTGTTTATATTGACTTTAATATAATACGTTTATAAATCTGTATAATGTATTTTATAACTTATGTACTTGTATTAAAGCTGAAAATATATGAAAAGTGCTCATTGCGCGTTTGCATAGATAAGCTGATTTAAAAATAGAAAGATATTTTTGCATGGACGATTGCCAAAGTCAGAATGTCACTGATTCTACGAGAAGAAACTAGCGTGAATAACATTTTGTACGGAAGAAAGTTCATTATATACGTATATATTTTGTTTAAGTATAATGGCTATAACAAATAGTACTTTTTATCTACTTAAAATAATGATTAACTTCAATTACATGTTTATAGTGTCGATTTGTTTTTTATAATAACATTTTTTTTAATTAAAATCAATGGACATGATTTATATATCACTGGCAATACTTTTAATTATATCTATGTGTGTAGTATAAAATAAAAAACAATTTCCATTTATTATTAGAAAATTTCAAATGAGATTAAAAAATATCAAAATAGATAGCTAAAAAATGGACTGAATATACGTTTGACACGTGTCTATTTATTTATATCTATATATGTATTAGTCATTGCAGAGATCACAGGTTATGAAATTTGTACTCATTAATGAAGTGTTATAAGATATCTATACCGCAAACGTATTAGATAATGATAACTGTAGTATAATATTATGTTTAAATGGGATAAAACATAAGTTTATATGAGACCGGTCGTGGCTCAGTGGGACAGCGTCTGACTGTAAACGTGTTCGTTGTGGGTTCGATTCCCGCTCGGGGAATGATTACATTTAAATTGTTGTCACTTACTCGCCTTGGTAAGATGTTGAGTTCCACCACTCAACACGCAATGTCTCGAATTCGGTGGAAAGCGAAGTACGGAGTCTCTTGACGTACTTTCTTTCTACCCCGCTAGGCTTCTCGCTTTTAAAAGCGTGAAACTAAAAATTAATAATAAAAATAGGAAGGTATGATTTTTTAATCAAAGTTTATTGTAAGTAAATCTTAAGAAGTACGAACAACAAAAATAGTTTGTAACAATAACAGTAATATAAGGATTTCGTCGTAGCTCGATAAACACGAATAACTTGACTATCTTGGACAGATTAAAATTAATAATTATTTATTGCAAATACTATAAAGTAAATTGTGAATGTTATGTATCGACGTAATTATTTTAACTTCTAGGTTCGTAAAGTTTTTTATTAAAATAAAAGTATTTTATTTAAGTTCTGTCTAAATTTAATTCATATATTACTACTTTTGTAAGTATTTTTATACTAAAGATTAAAAATTAAAAATTAAATAAAAAAAGCATTAAAAAAATGTTATTAGAAAAAAATACCTACATAAAATGTAGTAACATTTAGTCACGTAATTTGTGTAGATTGATCTCGATCTTACATAGCGTCGTATTGCGATACGATACGCGCTATCACATGACGTCTAAATGAACTAAATTATATCGGTCGAGAAGATACGTAGAAAATGTGTACGAAACAGTAACAACTTTATCGTTTTTATATTGTTATACTATTTTAAAGTAATATATGAAAATACTTGTAGTAGTATAATTATATTATTATTTTATTCTAACTGATTGGATTTCGTTTCATTGATAAGATAATGTGCGGAGTTGAGTACCGTTACTGGACACGTAATTTCCCTACACTAGGCAACTGCTCACTGATTAGTTTTGAAAAATAGTCATAATTATCATGTCATGTCCGTGATGCCGTATGTGGAGATGTGACTCGAAATTAGGGGAAAGTAGATTGAACCAGTTCAACAAGCAAAATAAGACGCTTTCAAATAACAGACAGAGGACGGTGTTAACTAGAATTGTTTGTAGTCTGCAAAGAAAAAAAAGATGCTTAAAAATAGCTTGTAGAGCTCACACTCGTAATTTCTGTCTATATATTATAGTCAAAATTGAGTATTTATTCCTACATTTTTAATGGCATGTTACAATAAAAATGCTACACAAAAGATCTATTTTTTTGCCATTTTTGCACTTTTAAAGTAAAACGGTTTTATGACAAATTTATTATTCAAACGCATTTAAATATTATTTTAACGCATCTACTTTTCACATTTTAAATGATTTTTACTTACAGTAATTATAAAATTTCTTTGTTGATTTTGTAACACATCATATCAGATAACTCTACGTAATTAATGTAGTAAAACACGCCATTATTTAGTTATGTACATTGCTTAGTGTCACTAAAGATAATTTTGTAAATGTGACATATGAATAAAATGATCTTACTTTAGTATTGATTCGATTTTATAATAATCAAAAATGATTATAAATTCTAAACAATTCCTTTTATGGATTTTTCGAATTAATGAAAATAAGTCAACAGTAATAAGTCAATATAGCTAATATATCTATATTTGTTAAACCTCTGTTAGACAGAGGTTTTGATGAAAAAATGAATTTGATATTTCAGATAAATAATAACTAACAATAAAAATAGCACTATAATGAGCAACTTATAAACTTGTTACTTTAGCTTTACAGCTAGAATATACTTGTTCCATCAATGTATAAGAAACACCGCCGTTACACATTGATGGAACGACATATAGTAGAAACTACTGCGCGAAAATGTCAATATTTTAGGGAGTGTAGATAAAAAGTAAATAAGTATTTTCCTCTAAAAATGGATTTTACATTCTACATTGCGAAAAACTTATTACAAGGGTCCAAAAGTCGACGCAAACACAATTGTTAGTTTACAACTATTATAATAAAAAGAATTGTTTCCCTTTCAGGTCAGCTGAAAGGCTGGACTAGCCCTAAGGACGTCATCCTGAAGGTAGCTGGCATCCTCACTGTGAAAGGTGGTACCGGAGCAATCGTCGAATACCATGGACCAGGTGTAGACTCCATCTCTTGCACGGGAATGGCCACCATTTGCAATATGGGCGCTGAAATCGGTGCTACTACTAGTGTAAGTTGCCTTTTCTTATTTTGATTAATATATAATATTTTAAAACATCAAGTTTCTACACAATATATATATATATATATATATATATATATATATATACATATAAATATATATATATATATATATATATAAACGTGTATTCAAATTCTTTTGATATTAATATATTTTTTTAACCAACAGGTGTTCCCTTATAATAACCGCATGGAAGCGTACTTGAAATCGACCGGCCGCCACGACATCGCCTCAGCCGCTAACACATTCAAAAATTTGCTCACACCCGACCCCAAGGCGCCTTATGACCAGGTGAAGATGAAATTTTTAACTATCAATAATATTTACGGTATTTATGTGTACATATATTCTAAATACACTGTTATATGTATTAGGATTTTTTTACTTAACTTTTTTATCCCGCATAGCAGGGTTGACAGGTCATACCTAGTGTCAAGACACTCCGTACTTTGCTTTCCGAAAAATTCGAGACATTACATATAGAGTGGTAGAACTTAACGCCGTGTTTGAGCGACGAAATGAAAATAATTTAAAAATATAATAATTCCTCTGAGTGGAAATGGAATCCACAACTAATCACATTCAAAGCTTTCTCACTGCGTTATGACCAGCTTCATATATGTATTTCAATTGGCAAAACATCTTCATTTACAATAAACGTAAAAAACGTATGTACCAATATTCTCTGTACTTGTTACATATTAAGCATGTATTATATTTTATGCGGGCTTTTTATGTTTGTGTTAAATTAATTCGAGAGTATTCTCGTGTATAGATAATTATATTTAATATGATAATTGTTTTGAAGAATATAAAAGCAAATTTAGCTAATTGTTAATTCTAATCTATCTCTTCTGCTTGTTCATTTCAAGCTATACTATTATTATATCCCAGAATTGATATTGGCGAAGTGTTCGTAGATTTCAAGTAAAATATTGTTGTGTTTCTAGCACCATAGTTTTGCGACGAAACTGTAAAATATCATTTTTACATCACCTCAAAATGTCTGGGTTTGATATTTTTTTATATATATTTATAAAATATACCCCAAAATGTACACAACTTACTTTACCATTGCCTTCATTTTATATTTTTTCCAAGTGCTCGAGTGACATTTTAAAGTAATAGATAACTGTATTTATTTTTCGACAGTCTTTAATATTTTTGCCTAAAAATATTATTATACATCACTAGTATTTAAGTAATTAAAACAATATTTTTTCCAGTTAATCGAAATCGACCTGTCTACACTGGAGCCCCACGTCAACGGCCCCTTCACCCCGGATCTAGCGAACCCCATCTCCAAGCTAGGCGAAGCAGCGAAGAAGAATGACTGGCCTGTTGACATCAGGGTTGGTCTCATCGGATCTTGCACTAACTCCTCTTATGAAGATATGGGACGCTGTGCCAGTATTGTTAAGGAGGTATGTACTACTTTTATTATATTTAAATAACATATAAATTTCATAAATTTCTTTATATTTTTTGATATATAATGTAAATGTAGGTTTGTTTCCTGTTTGTTAGGTACATATTATTTATATTTATAATATTTTGATTGATAATATTTATCTAAAGTAAAGATTAACCGCGTAGGATGTTTCATTAATTAATTTACTTATTACCCGAATGCCAAAAGAGGGCACATATATATGTATGTGCGTTTCTTTGTTTCCTTGTAACTGCTAAACCTGTGAACCGATTTTGACAAATCGTTATATTTGATACAACTTTAGATTCGTCTTAAGGACGCGAGCATCAATGAATATATAAAATGACTTAGAACGGAAAATGGTGAATTTTAAAGCTTATTTAATCGCTTTTGGGTTTCAAATTTCTTAATTATTACTTATTTAACAATTATTTTTATGAAGTGAACATTATATAAAAATACATTTATTTTAGGCACTCGGCCATGGTTTGAAGTCAAAGATTCCTTTCAACGTGACCCCTGGATCAGAGCAAGTGCGCGCCACCATTGAACGAGACGGCATTGCCCAAACACTACGTGAATTCGGTGGAACTGTAAGATATTTTTAATATTTTTTTTGATGATTAGTTATAAAATAATTGATTGGGTGGCGCAGTCACAGCGTATGAATGCAAAAGTGGTTTCCATTCGTGAGAATATTTAAATTTATTTACTTACTCTGGTAAGGTACAATATGCATGCAAGGTTTTTCAAATTTAGGCGGAATAAAAAAAAGATTATATAAAATTTTTGTGAAATTCTTTATTATTTTCGAAGGGTTTCCACACGAAGAGTTAGAAAAAAAATTTAAAAAAACGTATGTAAATTTAAACACAGTTAGATTGGAATCCGTGCTCTCTAGCTAAATAAATTGTAATAAAACATGTAAGAATTTCTATGCGGCTCGTAGTAGAACGCATGCCTTAGCGGTCAGAGCACTTGAACGGTTTCCAAGAAACGCAAGTTTGAATCCCGCTGCGTTCAAATTTTCCAGAGGCCAGCCGCGGCGCAGTGAGACAGCGTCTGACTGTAAACACGATCGATTGTGGGTTCGATCCCCACTCGGGGGAGTGATTATATTTCAATTACTTTCACTACCTTGCTCTAGTAAGACAAAGTGCGACGTTGAGCTCCACCACTCAACACGCAATGTTTCGAATTCGGTGGAAAGCGAAGAACGGAGTTTGTTGACACTAGGTGCTTTCTGTCCACTGCTATACGGGATACAAGAATTATGTTTTTTAAAAATATTTTTGCGAAATATAAAGAGTCTAAAAGCATAATTGGAGATATGCATAAAAAGAAAGACATATTGCAATAATCGAACGTTAACAAAATTAAATTTAAAGCTAAAATTTTAAATATTAAAAGAACTCAAAGTAGTAAATATAGTCATATCGGAACGCAATTTGATATATTACAATTATTTGTTGTTACCAATTTTTAAATATAAATTTAAAATAACTTGGCAAAGAAAATTTGAATAACTTAATACCAAAAAATATGAGTGGTAATAATTCCAAATTAAACTATTATTTCTATATAAACGAATGCAAAAACCAACTACAGTTTTGTATGTCTTTAATATATAAATATATTAAAACTAGGTGCTGGCTAACGCCTGCGGCCCCTGCATCGGTCAATGGGACCGCAAGGACGTTAAGAAGGGCGAGAAGAACACCATAGTGACGTCCTACAATAGGAACTTCACCGGACGTAACGACGCCAACCCAGCCACCCACTGCTTCGTCACCAGCCCTGAACTTGTCACCGCTTTGTCTTTAGCTGGTAAGTGAAATATTAAGATATATTATACTGACATCTTTGATTTTCGCGATTTATACACCTGTTAAATAAAACTATTTGAAACGGTTTAATCGCATTTCTTTTTGGTATTATAAAATACGACACGTATTAGACTAGGTAGATTTCTCCTTGGTCACTATAACCACGGACTACAGTAAAGTATTGGAAACGTAGGGTTTTCCAATTAATTTAAAAAGATAAATCATATTATTTTTTTTAATAGATTTATGTACTTCATAACCTGTACATGATTAAGCATTGATGATATTTATGTTAAGAATTTTGTATTTATGCAAAAACAAATCAATAATTGCCTAAATTATAACTTGTTTCTTAATTTTCTGTAAATTAGGTTTATATCTTAGTGAAAATATGCAAGTAATATATATTGTTAAAAACTTTAAAATAATTATATGAAATAAAAATGTATAACACACGAAACTAATATATTTTATATCCAATCCTCAGGTCGCCTAGACTTCAACCCGGTAACCGACGAGCTGACGGGCACCGACGGCAAGAAGTTCAAGCTATCAGACCCCTTCGCAGACGAGCTGCCCGCTAAAGGCTTCGACCCCGGCCAGGACACTTACGAACATCCCCCAGCTGATGGCTCTAGTTAGTTTTTGTTTTTCTTTACATCTTTGAGAAGATTGTTAATTCGATCCTCCCCTAAAAGTTCGTCACAGGAACGAATGATTGGATGATTATATTTAAATTATTCACATTTTCCGGCTCGGCTAAGTCAAAGGCAAAAAGGGTAGAAAGTGGAACGCGGAATACGTCTTGCCAAGACAGAACTTTGCGGTATAAAGTGTGAACCTGATAAATAAAGACAGATTATTAAAATAAAATTGTTTGATACATTATTTCCAATATTAATATAATTTTTTGGCGAATTTCACACACATTTGTTTTGAAGAGATTTTGTAAAAAAAAAAGTTCTATGACCATTTTCCTTTATTCCCCTATATTCGTATATAACACAGTCTCAAAGCATGAATATTTAAATATAGAAATGTTTACTCATATTAAATTGTGGTACAATATTGTTTACAAGATTTACAATGAAGCTTGTACAAAAATGTCATATTTATATTTTTTAATATAATAAAACCAACATTTTTTAATGTATAAAAATTACAGAAGTCCAAGTGGATGTGTCACCAACATCAGACCGTCTCCAACTCCTGGAGCCATTCGACAAGTGGGACGGCAAGGACCTCTCCGACTTGACTATTCTCATTAAAGTAAAGGGCAAGTGCACAACTGATCACATCTCAGCTGCTGGACCCTGGCTCAAGTACAGAGGACACTTGGATAACATATCCAATAATATGTTTATTACGTAAGTTTTTTTATAGGAATTTTTTATAGTTTTTAATATGTTTTTTGATTTTATTTCGAACAATATACGTGAGCGTAAGCCAGTCGTGGCGCAGCGGGATAGCGCCTGACGTCACGATCGGTTGTGGATTCGATTCCCACTCGGGGCAATGATTAACTTAACTTTGTTTTGATCATAATATCTAGTTATTTAATAGATATATCTAAAATTATGTACATATATATTATTTACAACTAATATAACTAGTGTCTGCGTTAATGCTAAAAACATAAGTAACAAATATATAGTAGTGCTTGTGATATTTAATTATTAATTAAATGGTATATTTAATAGATTGGTTATCTGCTTCTTTTTTCTTATATATAATATGTCAAATTTATATATAATTTGTGAAATTTCATACTCCTTTGTGTGCATAATTTTCCTAAAAAATAGTTTAAATATTAATATGTGTGTACCACTAGCGCAACAAACGCCGAGAACAACGAGCTGAACAAAGTGCGCAACCAGGTGACCGGCGAGTGGGGGCCCGTGCCCGCCACCGCGCGCGCGTACAAGGCGGCGCGCGTGAGCTGGTGCGTGGTGGGCGACGAGAACTACGGGGAGGGCTCCAGCAGGGAGCACGCCGCGCTCGAGCCGCGCCACCTCGGCGGACGCGCCATCATTGTCAAGTCTTTCGCTAGGTATGTATATAGGAATATCTATTCTGCCCCTATTTTTCTTATCCCGGGATAGTCCGAGGATTGAACAAAACCTTAGATAAAGTATATTATATAAATCAACTGCTTTTTTTTATTTCTACTAAAAAGTAAGGAAATGAAAAAAAAATATCTTTCTTTGGATAAGAACATCAAACATATTTAATAAATACTTATTTCATTCTGTCTCTTTCTATTTTATTCGATTCTTTCTTAGAAATAATCTTTGGATAGCAGAAATTAGTAATAAATTGTTGTTTATAAAGGTGCTAACAACAAAATGCCGGATGTGGAACATATGACTTAGTTTGAGCGTTTGGATGATTTCCAAAAGGCACGGGTTGTAGTTCTTCTTTTTTTTTTTATAATTTCAAATTACAGAAAAAATTGAATGGAATTAAAATTACCTCTTTATATTTTTTTCTCTTTTACACACTACTTCATAATATGTAATTTTTAAAAGAATCGACGACGATCGACGACGAGGCGGCTTACTAGATTACTAAAACTACTAAAAATTAACAATGATCGCACCTACATCAATATAGTTGTTATTTGTTTTAAATATATCTTATTATCTATTTATCTTTACTTCTTCATTTAATATGTTCTCTTCATTCAAGTTTCGCTAGATGGGTGTCTAGCGAATACCGTACGATGAGTAAACGAAATTTGTATTCGTTGACTATTTTAATTACAATTCTGTCGAATGTTTTGTGCGATATATGTTAATTCATAACTGAATTCTTAGTTTGAAATTTATCTTAAAATTGATATTTAAACAAAGATGTACTATTTTTTTTAAATATTAAAAAACTAACAAAACAAATAAATGTTAAGAATCCACGAAACTAACCTGAAGAAACAAGGTCTTCTGCCCCTTACATTCGCGAACCCCGCCGACTACGACAAAATCAAGCCCGATGACAAGATATCACTATTGGGACTCAAAGATTTGGCACCTGGAAAGGTATATTTTATTTTTTAATTTTACATCTTTTTAAAAAAGTTTCATTGATTTTTGGGTTTAATAATAGGCAGTGTCAGGTTTAAAAGCGATTGGTTGTGGGTCCCCATTTGGAGGAATGTTTTCTAATCCTAAGTGTGTAATAACACTTTAAAAATAGTAAATATTAGGAATGATTTAATATAATTATTTCTGCTCTACCGTTCCAGTGAGGTGAAGCGCAGCGTCAAGTTTCGCCACTGAATATGCAATGTCTTGATTTCATAAATTAAAGAATAAAGTGTCTCGTCGCTTTGTTCCTTTGACTCCTGAAGTTAGAATAATTTAACCAATTTTTCGTACTTATATTTGATTATCAATACATTTATACAAATAAATAAAATTGTAGTGTCTGATTGAATTTATATGAATATAAAAAATAATTTGTTTTACAACTTTGTCCGTGAGTCTATCTATTTATTACTCTAATCTGGCTGTACCGATTTTGACATGACATTCACTGCCAGATGCCAGCTGATGTAAGAAGGAATAACCTTAGAATATGTATATTTTAGGATTATAAAATTTGTAATTTAATTTCAGCAAGTGGAATGTGAGATCAAACACAAAGATGGCAAATCTGACCGCATCAAGTTGAACCACTCATTGAATGAACAACAAATATCTTGGTTCAAGGCCGGCTCCGCTCTGAACAGAATGAAGGAAATCGCCTCCGGAAAGTAAATTAAGCACATAAATGTAGAACAGTTTTTATTGTAATACTTCACTGTTTTTTTCTTATTTTAATGAACGTCTAGACCTAAAATGCCATAGACAATCTATTTTATTGTTATTATTATAGCTCCTAACCAGTATTTATTCTTCGGAAGCCTTGACATAAGGCTGGTTTCAAATTAGAATACAATTAGTTCAAATTATATAGTGCATTTGAAATCAGACAATATATAGTAGCGGGTGATGAATCTTTACCTAGTGTAGCTTTACAACACTTAGATGGTTTTAGAATAAGTTTGAGCCTTTTTTTCGATGTACTATAAAGCAATAATTAAGTGAAATGTTTTATTTTATTTTTTATGTACATAATATTTACCAAACTTAATAAAGTTATCTATGTACAGTTTATGTTTTATTTTTTACACCAAAATCTACTTTGTAATGTGTTTTACCAATTTACTGCCGAGTAAGAAAATAATGACTTGGCCTTGTATAAAAAAAGACTAATATATAGCTCCTATATTCGACATTTTAAGCAGAACGTCATTTCGTTCATATACGTTTATTTATGTTGCTTAAGATTTTTTAGTGAAGTAAACAGTCACATCCTGATATACTTTACCTACAATGGTACTGTGCCTAAAACTTAATTAATGGTGAAAATATTTATTATATGAAATCATTCTTATACTTCCTTTATTACTAAAAATTCTAAAAATAAAAAAAACTCGCTATTGTGTCGTTATGTAGTAATATTATACTCCATCACTATTGAGTAAATGAAATATATTTAATTTTAAACAATATAGTCTGAAGAGAGACCGCCTTGATGTAATACAATAAATAATATATATTTACTGCGTTTTATGTGTTATCCTATTCACTACTCCCCGCCTACCATCACTTTACAATTTTTGCGATAGTGTCGCCTTTTTGTTCCTTCTGATTGATTTTAATTTTTATATGCAATTAAATTTATTGTTTGTTTGATAGATATTTTGTTTAATTAAGTGATACCGTTAAACTATAAGCGTAATAGGTGTTTCTTCTCTGTTCAAATAATGATTACAATTTTAAAAAATCACACTATTTGGATAAATACTCGTGTAGAATTGGACCTCTTAACCAGCAATGTCTCGATTTCAGGCGGAAAAACAAATATTGTGACACTTGGTTTCATTCTTAGCCTATACTGTTATATATGGAGACAACTTTGAAGCTTCTACGCTTGTATATTTCCCAGTATTGTAACAGACAGCGAAAATTAAATTATTTTTAATATACAATCACTTCAGTGTTAAGACTAAGTTTTCTCTGCCTGTCCCCGAGAGTAAGGTGCATCACTATACTAATTAATATGTAGAACGAACAAAAGGCGAATACCTTACACATCTTCGCTTTGCTGATGATGTAATTCTGCCTGAACAAAATAGTCGAATCCAGCTGGAATGGGCAGTGTTTGGGAAGCTACAAAAGATTTTCGCATCCACACTTCTTCGGTGTCTTAAGACAAATCTTTGACCAGTGTATGTTGCCACTGATACGGCAGCGAGACGTAGTCACTATGTCTCATAAGAAGGCTCAATGTCCAGCAGGCACTTGAGAGAACACTTCTTAGTATTTCCCTACGTTATAGAATCGAAAACGAAGATATCCGTAGGCGATTAAAGGTAATCGGTAATGTTACTCGAAGAATTGCTCAGCTGAAGAGGCAGTGGGCGGGACACATAGCGAGCAAAACCGATGGCCGCTGGGCCAGAAAGCTTCTCGGATGCCGACTATGTACCAGATGGCACTCAGTCGTGGGCAGCCGCTGGATGCGGGAAGCGCATGATCGGTTGTCGTGGAAATCCTTGAGGTAGGCCTGTCTAGCAGCGGGTGCTATAAGGATAAGATGTAGGCGACGATGACTTAGTTCATGAATTAAATGTTAAAGTCATACAACCTGATATATTTATTGCATTATAAAATAAAATTCAATAATTCTTTTATATATCTTTTTTTTTATTTTATTTATTTGTGCAACATAGGCCCACTTGTTAGTAATTTTTACTTATAAAACTATGTTAGTCTAATAATAATCTCTAAATTAACAAAGTATTCAGAATTAAAATTTACAAGATAGCCACACACCAAACGGATACTACATAATTATAAATGATAGGAGTTACAATCAATTATAATATCTCCTAACAAGTATTTTCATAAAATGTTGAAGTATTGGTGCGTCAAATTTGCTTGCGAGTACAATAGCAAAAAAATCATCTGTACGCTCTTGTGCAAACATAGTTGACGCCGAACAGAACCGCGGCAAGCCCAACGGCACCCTAAACCCGTTATTATATTGAACCCTTAATGTGTCCATAGCTTTCTGCTTATAGTTAACCCACAAGCCTCCCGTGTAGAAAGTTTGACAGTAGGCTTTGAAAAGCGTTATTTTAACTTCCTTACTACATCGAGAAAACCTGCGGGCCATCATATTACATTTCGTAGGGAGGGCTCTTCGTTCTCGCTCTATATCTACATGATCTCTAAGGTCTTCCGCAATATAGTGTCCTAGATATTTAAATTGTGACACTCGTTTGTGTGGAGTACCATTAAGTGAAATTTTTGTTTCGTTAGGCACTTGTTTACAGGGAGCCTTAAAGTTCAGGTATTCACTTTTTTTGACATTATAGATTAAGCCGTGCATAACCGCGTAATCCTCACATATTTTAAGCAACTCTCGAATTGAGCCGGCTTTCTATTTCTTATTTTAATCTGATTGCTAATTCTCCTAACAAAATATATTTATTCTCAACCTTTTACAAAAATGAGAATATTAATATACTCTTGTACCATAAAAAATAGCAGAAAATATTTTAATATTAACTATGAAATATAAACATCTATAAAATTTAAAAAAAAAAACAAAATATAGTGTAAAACTATTTTATTATAGCAACAGATTAATCTTCATTGTCCTCATTGTCGCTGTCAGCATTGATGTTGAAGTAACGCAACTCATAGGAGTCATGGGCAGAAGCCACCACTCGGAGCCAGTCACGCAAGTTATTCTTCTTAAGATACCTCTTTGTCAAGTATTTCAGATACCTCTTGGAGAAAGGAATGTCTGAAAATAAATTACATAAATGCAGATATATTTTAAATTAAATTATTGAACAAAAAGCAAACTATTCTATTATATAAAAAAAATTTGGTATTCAAAAAACAAATAATTTAGTGTTTACTCTTAGAAGGTAATGTGGTTTTTAATAATTCAATAAATTACATAAACATTGGAAATGAAAAACAAAAAACAAACTTTTATAACACAATTAATTTTAATCTATAAGATAGACGCAGACATAGTATACTATGGACTTCACTAAAAACAACTTGAATAAGCCAAATATTTAAATTTAATTTAACAACAAACTTTAAAGAGACAATTTTTTGTTACTTTTTGAAACTAGATAATAATGTAAGAGATTTAGCTACTTTCATAGTGAAAAATACAATTTTAGGTTAAGCATTTGACTTTTTAATGTTAAATTAACAAGTAAATATATTCCTAGTTGTATAGTATTTCAAATCACTGAAATTCTTGTAATCAGGTAATCATCACATTTAACAATATAAATCTGAAGTAATATATTTAATTAGCGCTCCTACATGTATTAAAAAACACTTTTTACTACTGCTTTTTTTACGTTTTTGGCAAAAATATGCCAAAAATATCAAAAATATTTTTTTTATGAGGCATGGTTATTACAATTTACTAGATAGATTTCTACAATTAATGGTGTATTAGCACCTAAAGACAGTGTCGCAATATTATTTCAAACATTATCATTTAACTTTTTACATTTACATTATTTTACCTTTAATTCATAAATATAAACAGCATACCTGCGCTGATGACGATCTTGGTCTTGTCTCTAGCGATGACAACGTGATTACCTAGGTTATTTGTTTTGCCCTCAACTTTGACACGTTCTTTTAAGTATTTTTCGAAGTTTCCTACTTCCAAAATACTGTCTTCAGCGGGGTGTGTGCAGTCAATGGCAAACTTAAGGCTGATTTTCCTTCTTTGGCCTTTGCCGCGGATTTTGCCACCTTTGACTCCCTTTTTACCAGACTTTTGATGTAACTGGCCTTTCTTGGCTACGGGTTTCTTTGTTACTGCCATTTTGGCAACCTGAAATGTTTTTTAATAGGTTAGTTTACACTGTAAAGAAGTAATCACAAGAAATAACTATTTTAAGTTAACTTTTATCATTAACCTACAGAACACGTGTTACAGTCGCCGAAAAACCTGCAAAATGGCCGACTACGACAGTCTTTACAAATGACAGCATCTTTTTCATTTTTAGTTGGCAACTCTGATTATGGCGATTGTACACAAGAAATTTTATTTTTAATAATAAAGTAAAGATTTCATATCTCTAACAAAATTATACTACAAAATAATTATTTTATTAAAACTATTAAAAATGGTATATCTATAATTGATCGATATAAATCATGTAATCTCCATTTATTTTAAAATTCATGTAAATAAATAATAATCCAGTAAATTAAATTGTAATCCTACATTCTATTTTTTAAATTCTACTTTATAATAATAGAGACGTTATATTGTTTTGTATTTATAATAAAATATTATTTTATAACAAATTAAATAGTTAACATTTTCGCTTTAATATAAGAGCCGATTAAAGAAGTACTAATAAATACACTAAAATAATATAATTAAATTTGCATGTGTTTTTCAGGTTCCATTTTAGGTTAAATTAATTTAATTATAAAGATCTTAAGTGCAATATAAATTTGACTTAGTTTGATCACGTTTGATATTCAGGTAATTAGATTAGATAGATTTTAGATAAATGTTTTTTATTCGTATAAACCTTAAGTAAAACTGGATTATCATAATGCAAAAGATGAAATAAAAATAAAATATATTTATTTATTTTTTATTTTTTTTTATTTCACTTTAGGAAGAAAATATCAGTATACTACGTACATGCATTGTTCATTGACTCTGGGTTCTGAGTTAGATCTTTTATTTTAAAAGTTAAATCTATTTACTTCTTTATAAACATAGTTGCAAAAAAGCAATTGACCTATATTTCAATTTTAATAACTTTATTGTGCGGTTTTATCAAATGGCAGAATCATTGCTTGTTGCCTGGTTTCAAATTCTATTTGAATTAGTATACATTTAAAATACTTTATTCACTAAATAAAGGAGTAAAGTATGTATATTTGAATAAACTCATTTTAAATATTATGATATTAGGTAAAAAGTATGTCTTGAAGAAAAGTTTATATTTAACTAATGTTGAATAAGCAGTATGTAAATGAGATAGAAAATGATTTGGAAGAAATACACATTGTAAAGAAACTAATTCATTTTATGCTAAAGATAAGTTTTTGGTACGCATCCCATATTTTAATTGCATTGTAGACGTCTATTACAATACGCAGGTCGCAGGATCGAATAAATATAGTTATCTATGTTGGTACTAAGTATGTGTCATGTAAAGTTTCTTGTGATTCTGACACATGTAGGTACTAGGTTCAAATTCGATGTTAGTATCACTTTACGCAACGTTAAGTCATAACTTATAGCAGTGATGGCATTTTGGATCTAACAATTATGCATTATAAGTATTACTTGATTACTTTAGTATTACTTGGTACTTTGATTCATCATTTAATTAAAACCTTATTATTTTTATTATACATCTGGAGTAAGGTAAAGTACTTATATATATATAAATATATATATATATATATATATATATATATATATATATATATATATATATATATATATAAATACAATAGATAAACGAATGATCCTTCGCTATCTCAGGTATGTTTTGAGTTGCTTGATTCTATTGTACTAGAAGGGAAATAATAGTCATAAGTCTATTAAAGAGTCAAATCACATCGAACACCCGAGGAATCTGACTGGTTCTAGTAGGACAGATAGACGCGATAAATGCTATTACACGACGACCATTGTTTTGCCCTGCCTTAATGTTTCCCATGAAAGAATTATTCATAGCGAGGTCAAGACGTATTTTTTACCTGGCGTGATGTAATGTCGACGTTTATAGATCCAAGTTATACGTTCTCCGCAAAGATTCATCTTAGTTATTTTTTTATAAACCTTGTATATAACGAATTTAATGTAAATATTATAATTTATTAACTGTTAGTATGCTCAAGGAAATTGCGCATGCGTAGAGGGCAGGTGTTATCTTTATCGTGAACTAGTGAAACTGAAGCTCAGTTTATATTAGTTATATATACAATAGTGAATAATGGACGAAATTGAGTAGTGACAAGCGATAGTCGTACGCAAACCAGTTTATTTGCGGTTGAGAACAGCGTGTACGTGAATATTAGTGACTGATGTACCTATTAACCTCACATATTTAGAATAAGATTGAGTGATTCGTAGACTGCAGCTGTTTTTTGTCAATTAAATATGTGGTATACACGTTTTATGACGTAGTGTCAAAATCAATAAAATGGAAAATATCCTGGCTCTTCACAAATGACATTTTATAATGGATAATTGTTTTGCTGTCTGCGGATGTGACGATTATGAAGGAGTCACTAAATCCGACTTAGATCGGTATACGGATAAAATAGAAAATGTTTTAAATGATGAAAAGGGGCGAAGACTTTTCAGGAATTTTATGTATTCCTGCCAAATGACTGACGGTCGCCGTGTTTTAGATTTATGGGAAAATATTGAGAAATTGCTAAATTACTCGAGTGATGTAGAAAGTACTTCGTTTAGACAATTTTTACGAGATTACGACCGTATGATGAACGCTGCTGAGAGAATTGAAGAGTTAGATTTTGCAACTATGGAAAGGTTGGTTAATGCACGCGATTTAGAGAACAAAGAAGGAATGGAAGAAGCTCTTAAAATGCTTAAAGCAGAAACAGCAAAAACACTCAGAAGAGAATACGAAGTTTTTAAAAATAGGTTTATTCCACGAAGTAGTAAATAATGCACTATTGTTGATATACCACAGAGTACCTTATATATACTAGTGTACTGCGCCTTGCATTTTTTTATATTGTGCTGTTCAAACGTGGCGCCGTTTTAAGAATTATGCATAAATATATTTTATAACCTACCCAAATTGCTTTCATTACAAAGAAAAAGGCATAGTGACTGTTTGTTATTGTTTATTGTTCTGTAAGTTCTTATATAAAAGTGAGAAATAAATTATTTGTATGTCTTACGAAATCTTTATATTTATCTATCTACTAAAAGGTAAAAGTCATAAGTAAAAGAAAACATAATTTATTGAATTTCATTTAATGATAATTGCACATTTATTGTACATTCTAATAGTAATAATTTACAGACAATATATAGAATAAAACCATATTTCAGTATACAATAAGTGGTACATAAATACATATAAAAGATTTAGGGTTTATTTATTACATTTACATTTAAAAACGTTTCAATAAGTCATTATTAAAATTACTTGTTTTAATATTTTATAATTAAGTACTATTTAGAACATCAAAATTTCACCTTTATTTCATAGTACTACAATGTATCATAGAAAATGATAAAATATATTCATATATATTTTATATAAAAAAGTAAATTAACATTTTACTTACACCAAACATGTCACTAAGGACACAACACTTTAGGCGCTACAATGATATATTCCTACAAATACTATAATATTTAAAACTTACATTATATTTATTATGATAATAATTTTTTTTACAAGAATGGTTGGTAATTGAAATACACTAATATTTCTTATATTTCAAGTTACTATTTCATCACAGAGTCCATGTCTCGATTAAACATTAGTAACTAATAATTCTATTAATATATCCATTAAAATTATATAATAATATCCATTTAATACCATCATTTTAGTTATGATTACATAACTAAAATGCAATTTATTTCTAGGTTTTCTTCCAAGAGTAATACATTTCCAAAGGCTTGTTAACCTGCAAATATAACCA
Source organism: Dryadula phaetusa (assembly GCA_032432895.1). NCBI lineage: Eukaryota > Metazoa > Arthropoda > Insecta > Lepidoptera > Nymphalidae > Dryadula > Dryadula phaetusa. The sequence continues at coordinate 2,920,376 of JAOYRS010000021.1, forward strand.
AAAAAATTTAAGATCAGTTGTATACAATATAGAGTAAATATCAAAATATTTAAAAATAATATATAAATTTAGAAACTTAAAAATGATATATTTATATCTTTATCTACACTAATAAATAAAATTGAAACGTCTGTTTGTAATGCTAAAATAACTATTTTTTAATAAGTGCATGTATGCACAGTACATATATGAAAATAAAAAAAAGAGTTTTCTCTCTGTCTGTTTGTACCAACTAGTCTATGGAACAATTGGACCAATAGTCCATGTAATAAGGAGTTACATAGACTTTGTTAGTTTAGAATAATAAAGTAATGATCTAAAAATGTTAAATTCCATGTGGATGAAGTAATGTGCATAGCTTGTTATATTACTGAGAAATACAATAAAAATCAATGAAGTCATTACCTTCCAAAATTTATCATTAATCTGTCTCAATGTTTGAGAACCAGCAAGCGGTACAAACTGGCCAGGTGATGGAGCCACATAAATACAAAAGTTTAGAAGACGATAAGCCTCTGGAAGTTCTGCATCTAAATCTAAAGTAAGACGCATCGCTAAGTATTTGCTGAGATGATCCACTGGAAGCAAAATTTGTAAAATAAAATAATTTATTTAGTTTAGGGTTTGATATGTAATTTTTCATTCATTCAGATATAATAACTATAATTTTTTAAAATTAATTTTATTCAAGTATATTTTTTCAATAATAATATACCTGATGCATTAGCTGTTGTTTTTAAATATCGAACAGAACTGTCTCTCAATGCCCTCATCAGCTGGTTGTCCCCTGTCATCTCTGTGGGATGTGGCTTGAACACAAGTTCTATTTCGTTGGGGTTCAGTGGTTCCCCTTCTCCCTCCGTGTCCATTGAGTTCTCACCTTCGGTTCTGAAATGTGCCATGAAAAGGAAATATGGACAAAAAATTGCAGTGTAAAGAGTAACAAGAACTAATTTTAATAATGGAGTAAGAAACTGAAAAGAGTTTCAATTGAGGCTGTCTTACAAATATTATTTAAAAGTAATGAAATGAAAATTAATCACATTATTTAATTATCTGAAATGTTAACTGTCTCTAATTTGTACTAGTTTAATGTGTGTTGTTATTGTATACACATTTTCAGTATATATGAAAGTTCAGTTTATATACTAAATCAACATGTAATAAATTTTGCAATATAACAAATAATTGATTTACAATTGATTTTGTTGTAGTAATATATAAAAATATAAGATTTTGAAACTGACCTGCCATCACTTGATTCACTCTCTTCACTGCGTTCAGAAGTTAAAATAGATTTAGCTCTTTTTGTTGTGCTTGTGTTTTTTGATATAGAGCTGACATTTGATGGAACTGGAGAAGGAGTACTGCGCACTGATGCGGGGTTAGAAGTAGATTGCCCAGGTGGAGTAGGATTGCTAGCTGAAGATGTACTGTCCTTAGGCACAGATGAACTACTTCCATTTTGTGTTGATTCCGTAGGGCCATTAGAATTTGACGTATTACTGTTCTCTTCATGATTCTTTTTGGCTCTCTGTGGTCTATTTTGTGACTGTAGCTTAATTCCTTCAGTAATGGATATCACTAAGGAAGCTTGAGATTGGGACATGTTAATTTTAGCCAATACACGTTCTTGATGTGCTTCATATTCATCTCTGCTTGGATAAATTTTCGATATTAGTAAATCAAAATTAGGATCTGGCCTTAAAGATCTTTTCGAAACGAGTTTTTTGCGACAAGTTGGGCATTCCTTGTTTCCGGAACGTAATGCTGTTATTATACAGTCCGAACAAAACCTGTGTAAGCATTCTTTTGTGGTCATCGTTTTTTTCAACATATCCAAACATATCGGACACATCAATTCACTGTGTAAGCTTCGTGGGGAAACAGCTATTTCAGTAGCGTCTGTTATAACTTCTTGAGGTGTACGATGGAGTTCGTATAGCGAAAGCTCCCATGTTTTGTTCTGAGATGGCTCCGTCGAAGACATTTTGATTTTATAATAAATATCTATAAATTTACAAAATAATAAACATTTTGCTAAATTGACAATCCAAAACCGCTTTCGCCATATTAGCACAGATAAAACATATATAGTATACAAAGGTAGATAATGTATTGACAAGTTTAAAACAGATTAAAATTTTAACGTATTACGATACTGTCACTAGCTTATTACTTTTATTGTTATTTGTTTCATTCACTGTATTTTACATGTATGGATATGAGTAATAAAAATTTCCAATGATTAAAAATTACAATACATACAGTTTTAAATTTTCGTAAATCAATGTTAATAATAAAAACAATTTACCATAACAATTGAATAATAAAATAGATAAAATTTAAATATATATTAATTCATAAGTAAAGAAAAACGTATTCATTCATATTTTTATTATATAAATGAGAATAAAATAAAAAAAATTGTTCAATCTATATTTTTATTTATTTCATAAAACGATTTATTATAAATATTTTAATTTGTGGTATATTATCATAAGAAATTTATCTCCTCTTAGTCCTCACGGTATAGACCGGCCCAGATCCTTGAGATTGTTGTACAGGGATTAAAATTGTGGCTCCACTTCCCTGATTTGGATTATTATTTTGATTATTTACAGGAATATAATATACACTTCCTTGACTTGGCTTTGTCATCACTACTTGATTTCCATTCATAGGTTGCCCTACTGATACTAAAGTCTGACCGTTTTGACTATTCTGTGGCATAACTTGACCTGGTTGACTAACCAAAATTGTTTGTTGACCTTGTTGTGGCTGAGACATTACGTACGTTGGCTGTTGGTTAGGTTGGCTAACGTAGATTGGCTGTTGGTTTCCTTGTTGATTAACGAGCATTGGTTGTTGGCTTGGTTGCTGATTAACAAAGACCGTTGTTGGTTGTTGATTAGGTTGCATGATAAAACCTTGCTGATTGGGCTGTTGAGCTACAAGAACGGTTTGTTGAGGTGGCTGTTGACTGACTATCATTGGTTGTCCCTGACTTGGTGATTGATGGACAATTATAGACGGTTGATTGGGTTGTTGAGCAACTAATATTTGGTTTGGTTGTTGTTGGTTCATGTATACCTGCGGTTGATTTTGGGTTTGAGTTTGGTACACAACTTGTCCAGGCTGGCTGACTATAACTTGTTGTGGTTGATTTTGACTGACCATAACTTGAGGTGGTTGAGCTTGGCTAACCATAACCTGAGGTGGTTGATTCTGGCTGACCATAACTTGAGGCTGAGGGCTCTGACTAACCATTAGTTGTTGTGGTTGACTCTGGCTAACCATAACTTGTTGTGGTTGACCCTGGCTAACCATAACTTGTTGTGGTTGACTCTGACTAACCATAACTTGTTGGGGTTGACTCTGGACGAGAATAGCTTGCGGTTGGTTTTGTGGTTGACTTAAAACCATAGATTGGCTTTGTGGATTCAACGCCGCTTGTTGCTGGCTGGGTTGCTGATTCATCACTTGTTGAGGTTGAACGGGCTGTTGGTTGACCACAACTTGTTGTTGGTTTGCTTGCTGGCTTGGTGAACTTGTTTGTTGATTAACTATAACAGAGGGCTGTGATGATTGTTGTTCAATTTGTTGACTTGAAGGATTAACTTTCAAACTTGATCCACTTTGCTTCGATGGGTCTTCAGAATTTTGCTGCATTCTATCCGTTAACTGATTGGAGTGAACTTGAGCTTGGAGACTATTAAAAGTGTCCGCCGGTATAAACACTCCCGACACAATGTCCTTTCCCTGTGGGTCCGGCGTAGGCAGTCCGTTTGCTAAGAGCAAAATGGCGGACAGCGTAGTAATCTGAAATATAAAAATTATTAAATTAATTTAAAATATGTTATTGAGATACAATACTTACATCATGTTTTTTTAAGATACAAAATAAGTTCTAAAATATTTTGAATTTATACCACTGTACGAAACTAGACATTTTTATAACATTTTAATAAAGTAGTAAGAGTATATACCACAAGTCTGGAATCCATGTTTGTAAGCCAAATAACTTCTTCAGAATGAAAATTGAAAAGAAGTTCACTATTTTATATTGACGTTATTAATGATATCATTAATTAATAGTTCCGCTACAGAGTTCCCAAATTTAATGAAAAACCTAATTTGTGGTTGTCGCAATCATAGAAACGATTAAGCCTTCGTTGGAGATAATTAATAAAAGCTTCATTATACATAATTAACTATTACATTTGGTTTTTCGAACAATTAGTCATTTGTTTATGATTTTTTAAATTTCATTAATAACGGATTTAAGCCCAATGTCCAGTTTTAAGAGATAAAGATCGGTGCAACTATACAGGGCTTTTAGATAACATGTAAAATATTCTATTACGTTTATTTCGTGTTTGCGTGATATATTTTGTTATATTTAATATTGATCAAATTTTATATTTTTTTTCTAAAATGCCCAAATTAGTGTTAAAGCACACCCGCCTCAAGTGTTTGCATTTAAAGGGTATTATGAAGCCAGCGAAAATATAATAAAGCTTATTAATTTTTATTTTTATTTTTACATCAACTTATACAGTAAAATGTTAAAACAACATGCATCCAAATAAATCGTAGAGTCGTAATCATTGCAGTTGCAGTATAATTGATGTGAAACGTGCAACATTACTGTAACAAAACTGAAGAGACCTAGAAAATAATTCTCAGGAAAATAAATCTAGTTGAAGTTCGGTATACACAAGTTAGGTTAGTGAACGATTCGTTATGTGAGGCGGCGTGCGTGCTGGCTGGAGTCCTGCCATTGGACCTGGAAACAATAATCCTGGCGTCGGCTTATGTCTAGTGTCAGAGTTTAGCGTCTGCGGACGTGGCAGAGCCAGCATCACTTGAGGAAGTGCGGGTAACTGCAATTGGAAGGTGGGAATCCCGGCTGTCAACACCATCTGCCAGTACGGTGTTCCACCAGTGGTTACCGAAGCGTCACGGCATCCTAACCTTTCGCACCACTCAGGTCCTCACGAGGCATAGATCCTTCGCGTGTTACTTATGTCGGATTGCTGAGAGGGTGCCAGATGCTCGCTACCACCATTGCGACGACTGCCTTGAGGAGACGGCCCAGCACACACAAGAGGTGTGCCCAGCCTGGACGTCTCAATGTTGACGACGTCATAGGGGATGACCTATCCCTGCCGGCCATGGTGAAGGCCATGGTTGGTTGCGAGAGATGTTGGGGCGCGGCTTGCTCACTTCGCGAGGCAATGGTGCTTGAGAAGGAGAGGGCAGGAGACCGGGTCGCCGGAGGGCGGCACATGACCGTCGCCTTCTATCATAACAGGCCAGAGGGCGGTCAGCATGGGAAAGTTGATTGCCTTGATTCCTGCCGCCGAGTCCACAGAAGAGTAGGGTTCCCGTAGACCGGCTAGAAGGAGTACCGTGAGGTTTTAGCGGATAAACAGACAACGGCCGGTGTCCCTCATAACTTATCCCGAGTCTCCAATCGGGTATCCATAACGGATTTCCTCACGAGAAAAAAAACGATTCATTCCAACAATGTAAAAACTATGAAATTTTGAAATAGAATATAGATAACTGATAGAAATTGTAACGTAATGGTATATTTTGCATTAAAATCTATGGTCAGTTCTAGGGGACATCAAAAAAAAATATATTTTACAAACATTTAAAATGTTGCAGTACCCGTATTTAGGTACATAATAGAATAGGATTAGGTAGTTAGGCACATGTCTAAATCTTAAAGCTAATAGAAACAAGAAAATTTGCATACAATTGTTACAACTTTAGTTGTTTGGATCTCTGCAAACAGATTTTGCGCTATACATACGTTCTCTGTATACGATTTTGCCAACACATTAGAGTGAGATTCTTTCATAAAGTTACTGATATAATAATACCTATTAAATATTAATAATTATTATGCATTGTACTTGTACACAAATCCTATGTACTATTTATTAATGTGTGCTTGATAATGTATTTATGAGAAGGTATCAAATGGGGAAAAGATACTAAAAATGGAATCTGGTAATAAAATGCATAAAATAACAATTAATAAACGACAAGTACATGATTTTTTATTACGCTATTTCGTACACGAAATACGTAGGAATCATTCAGTTTTAGTGAAACTGTATGTGATTTTTTAAATATTTTTAAAATGCTACTCATACACTTCGGATTATAAAATATTTTATGATAATAAATTTGAACGACGCGCGACTCGGACCTCCGCTTTTTCAAAATCTTCCAAGCTCTCTAGCTAATTAAGCTGATCATTTTTATTGACCTTGTACAAATATTATTAAAATCATTACAATTCATTGTTTTTTTTATAAAACCTTATACTTAGGTCATATTTCAATGTGCTATTATAATTTCATGTACATAAAACTCAAACGCTAAAAACAAAGCGCAGCGTTGGGTCCTGCCACTTTTTTTTTATCTTCACGCTTTTTATCTCACATAGCAGGGTCGACAAAAAGTACCTAGTGTCAAAACACTCCGTACTTCGCTATCCACCGAATTCGAGACATTGTATGCGGTGGAACTCAACGCCGGACTTTGTCTTACCAGAGCGATTAAGTGGAAATAATTTTAATATAATCACTCCCCCGAGTGGGTATCAGACCCACAATCACTCCGCCACTGCCCACTGCGCCGAAACCAGCCACTTAACACGATATATTTGGAATTCAGGCGAAATCTCCAGTGAAGACTCTCGGCTTAGTATTTACCCTGCTATGCGGAGAAAACCGTGAATTTTCGCGCTTACTTTTTTATATTAAATTAGTCTAGATGCATTTAATATAGGCCTAAGTATGCCACGTATTTGATTGAATTTAGTGCAGATGTGATTGCTGATAGGTACCATAGATAGGCACTATTCAGTAATGATGTAAATTATCTGACATTACATTTCTCTCGGTCTAGATATAGTCACGTTCAAACCTCAGAGTTTATTAAGCTGCCTTATTATGAGTGCTTTTGCGAAAATTTGAATTTAATTTAGATAAATAGCTTTATACTTACTCATTTATTCATTATTGAGTCTCAAATAATCGAGAATCGCATTTAAAATATGTAAATTATTAAAATATAAAACCTATTTGTATACGAATATATTAAATTAACCGTTTTCATGTAATCAACTTCATTTTAATATATAATATAAAATGTAAAAATTTTTGGTCGAATTGTACAATAGAATGTGAACTTAAAAATCCGATTTTGGAATAGGCATGTTTATGAATGTAGAAGATGCTATATTTATTTATTGGTCGTATGCTTAATAACTTGAATGTAAGAGAGTTTGAATCAGTGAGTTTTGTATCTCATTTAGGTAAAAATAATCTAAACAATTAATGTAGACGCTTATACAAGTAGGTAAGGATTTGACTAATGACACCGCGACGTGCCGTGCTGGCTCCCGCCGCCGGGCTCATGGCAGATTGTTGAGAAAAAGGCAGCCTGGAATCCTACATAACGCTTACCGAGTCCCAGCGAGTATCCGTAACGTAAGTGATATATCTAAAGGAGAAAAAAATACATGACAAAATACAAAATGTTACAATTTTTGTATTACGAAGTTTGTTCTTGACCAAATATAATATTCGTCATACGATTTTGCATAATCATTTTTTAGGGCTTACCTATTACTAAAAGAAAATTGTTAATCTTGTCAAAATTAAATTATTATATTAAACTACTAAACTATCAACATTAGCTTTTGTAAAGTTACCTGATGAATAATTTAAAATTTAAAATTAAATTTCATATTTTTCCCCGTTTAATATTTTATTATTTTAGTAAAACATATGACAAATGGATTTATTGTGTCTAAGTATATTTCCAGTCTACTTGTCTGTACGTACTCGTATATGAGAGGAAGAGTTTACTTTCTCTAAATATTTCGTTCAATTTTATATATACTTATATTATTACTATCACACGATGTATATACTAATATACATAGAAAACCTATATCTGACTGTTTATAGGTTTGTCTGTTTGAACAGATCCGTGGAACTACAAAACGGATAGATATTTTTGTTGTATAGTTATTACATCTAGTAATTAAGAGTTTAATTAAATGCTAAACGCTAACTCACTTACGCTAAGCTCCATAATAGATTAATTAATCTATAAGCAATAAATAACTTTGTACCAAATGGTACAAAGTTATTTAACAACATAGATTTCTTCGTTGTCAAAGAAAAAAATAAAATCTCGAAAATCTGACGGCACATGACTATATATAAAGAAAAAGTACAATTTGTAAGATAGTATGATACAAACTAAACAACAAAAATATTAATAGTAAATAATAATACGCGTTAACTAAGGTATACCTAATAAAAATAATTAAGTAAACTACACATACCTCAAATGAAATTTTATAATTATTTTGCATGTGTTATTGCAATTTAAATACACATTAAGATGATAAATGGATATGAAGATGTGTTCATTATGATAATTGTTAAAAGTCGCACAGGTTTATTGTTTGTGAAAGAAATAAATCTTATATACTATATAAATGAACTGACTTCATAATTATGTAGGTCTCTTATTTATAATGCTTTTTACATTTCTTGTTATAATTGAATTTATAATTCACATTAATTGCCGCTACGGTTATATGGTTGAGCTTGGTTTGTTCTATTAATTATTTTTTTTATGTTGCTTAAATTATCTTTAATTTTGGCTCGAACGGACACCTACTATTGTCTTTTATTAGATAAAATTACATATACCCACACACACACACATATATATATATATATATATATATATATATATATATATATATATATAAGTTAATTTTATGTGTTTCTTTTGGTGTGAACCGCAAGTTTATTTCAATCAATTTTAGTTTTATTTCACATTTTTTTCTACGTATGTACAGCGATTACGCCGTAAGTTCGGGACCAATTTAAATGATTCTTATTTTTTCGATGCAGTAAGGCAGCCATTTGGTCCCATAAAAAATTATAGATTTTATAATCACTATAATACACCACATATATAAGCTACTGTATTCAACGACCATTACCGAGCATATGCTAAAAAGTAAAACATAAAAACTATGTTTAAAAATGGACTTCAAGAAATAAATAATTTTATAAAGATTTAATTTAAACATAACTTGTAAATCAATATTACTAAAATAAATACTATTACTTGGTTTTGCTACCAACACATAGGTTTGAAGTCGGTACCAAGCCGTTTTGTTAAATACAGTAGGTTTTTTAATTTCGTAGAAAGCCGAGGAACTCATATATATAGTTTCAGTGGGTGTCTCCCCGTAGATTTCGGTAATCTCGGAGACTTGGTAGGTATATAATACTGGTATTTTCGTGTTTCACAGCGAATAATCAACAGTTAGTCTGATTTTGTAATTCATACAGTAAAGGCATCTCCAAGGCGTTTGGCTTGGCACCGACTTCATTATTTGGCTTTGATATCAAATCTCAGGAACTCAATCTCAGGAACTATTGATTTATAAAAGGTGTTTAAATTAAGACTTTGTAAAACTATTTTTTACTTTTCAGTTTTTAAAGTCGGTATTTTTAAACGTCGTTTACATTTTAGATTCAGATCTTATGTGAATATTTTGTCATCCCAAGATAGAAAGTGTCTATTCTAATTGGTATTATTTTAAAGGTCATTTGAAAATTTACCACCATGAGTCCATGCACTCAACGAGACATCATAATACTAAATATCATATATTCATTCTAACGTTCAATAATTTACCTCTCCTGATTATAGAGGTTATAGACGATGTATACCATATAACAATATAATGTTCATATAGCGAACCTTTGCTATCCCAAATTTGAGATAGTTCAATTGGAGTATGTAATATGTATGTATATTTAAAAGTAATAATTTTTAAGATTATTTGTTAAACTAACTAGGGCAACATATACGTCCTAAGTGACTCAATTCTTCAAATGACATAAAAAAAATTATTTACAATATTTTAGTGATTTGTGTAACTTTTTTTATAAGAGAAATTCTTATTATGTCCCTATATTTCAACTTAGTATGCAGCACGAATATTCAAGCTAGCTTTCCTTGCAGTTTGGAGAGTCGCCAGTGGTAATTTGGACCATTGAGCTTCTAAATTAAGAACATTTAGTGAAGTTGACGAAGTTTCTAGATCGAGTAATAATTGTATGTGGTCGTAAATTAATAATCTTTAAGTTACGAGCTGTTACTACTGGAATATTGACTAAACTAGTATGCGAAATTGCTTAATTTAGCTCTATTATATCCGGTTTATATGTTTTCTTAGAGAGAAAATCGAAATGTTAAAACTTGCACTATGGTTTGAACTAACCATTCAGCCGACTTGTATAACACTATTTATACAAGTCAATATTTTTAGTCTCAGAGTATTATTGTACAAGACGTTTGAAACATTGTGTGTGATTAGCTGAAAAATATTTAAATTAATAATATTATCATAAATGGAATCGAACCCATAAACCCCAATAATGTCGCCAGGCTACAATGTAACATTTGTCAACTGTGTCTCGACAAGCAGTGGCGATCGATATGACGAGGCGATGATGTTATGAAATTTATAATTAGATTATATTAAATAAAAGTAATTATGTACATTCTAATAGCAGTAAATAAAACATGAATTTCTTTAAAATATATACCTAAGAATACTTATTAAACTTTATAAACAATACAATACTTCAATATTGGTTGAAATTTACAGCTTATTTAAATGATATATGCACGATGTATAACATACAACCACGTTCACCTAACAGACGAAAAAGATATTATTTATTTTGATTAGGAGAGAGATATCCAACAACATGTCATGTCGAAAATTAAAAAAAATAATAAAAATTATGTTGTTAGCGTATGTACAGAGAAATACAAAATAACTTGTATAGAGCCTATGAGAATTTCAACGCAGCCGTATGTATGGTTTAGTGGACAAAGCGCTTGTACGGTTTCTAAAAAACACAGGTTTGAATCCCACTGCGTTCAAATATTTACATTCTTTTTGAAAACTTTTTCTTAATCCTAATTGTTAGGCAGCAAAAATATATTTAAAAATATGTTTGTAACAGGCCCTCAGTCACTCTGCAGTTCCTTTCTACAAGAAATAAAAAAATACATTGATTGGATCTTACCGTTAAAAGTCAATTATATATTATGTGTTACTGAATTTAAATCTTAAAACACTTACAGCTCTTTAGGCTGAGAGGTAAAAAAATAGTGTAATCAAAGATTCAATTCTGATCTAGTATAATCCATCAAAAAAAATATCAAAGTGTATTTAACAAGTCCCACGTCTTAATTAAAATGCAACTTATAATCTTTTGAGTTGGATCCAGATACTGTGCATATCAAACAAAAAAACAATTCATGGCGCCTATAACTAGTTTTATTATTTATAAAAGAAATGAATACCTATAAATAAAATCGATCAATAATATTATAATTATAGATTCTCTAAATAAATACGTCATCGTCCATTACACATTGACTCTCACTGCGTACAGTCATTAACACAAGTTTTTTCTCCGAACAACAAACTAACCATACAAAATTAGTTTATAAACAGGAATTATTGTAATTGAAAACGGCATGCAGCGTGAAATAAAGTAGTTTGATATATAAAGCCATTAGTATTCTCTTTAAAGGGCTATGACACGAACCCCGGTTGATTATCTCTCACGGTTCGATTACCGCTTTCAATGCATGCTATCGTTACTTTCAAGCATTGCGTTGGTACAGTAATATGAATTAAAAGATGCATTTTCGGATAATTTTAATACTTTTGTCAACATTTTTGCTGTTTATGTTATATTATTGTTATGTTTTACATTATGTTTAATTGAAATGTCATTTTCAAATATGTATGTAGCTCTTTTACATTAATAATTTTTTTATTTGAAGTAAATTTTAAAGCCAAAATACTTTTTACTTAATTATCTTCCTATAAGAACTTTTACGTAGTCAATTATAATTAAAAAAGTCATTAATACAGAAATGTTGCTTCTTTTAAATATAATTTATAAAAAAATAATTGATGTAATTAAAAATTTAAAATATCCACATCAGTGAAAGATTTTGAGTCAGTAGTTATTTAAAATTATTTTCTAAATTTTAAAAAAGTATCTGTCAAACAAGATAGAAAGTAATACGGTGATTAATTTTATTATATTTCGGTACCTGTAAATTTTGTTCACCCATACTTGCAATATGTGGGCGGATCGCCATTATTTTGTAAAAGTAAAGTATTAAAAGACGAATGACTTTAATTAACATTTGACATATTAATTTGAAACCAGTCTGCATAAATTAGTTTAATCCGTTTGACGAAGCGAAAAGACAAAACAATTTTAGGCACAAAGTAGATATGTCCCGGTAACCCACTTTGAAAGATCAATGACATTGACGTACGAAGTAGACGAGCTTAATCCGCAATATTAATTTTATATTTTTTTACGACTGTACATGCAATGACGCATTGCACTACAGCTTTAAAAGATATGATTAAAATGGCGGTGACATAAAAAATGAAAGAAACCATCTGTCCAGCGAATTGAAACATTATTTACATATCATTTTTTTGTAAAATAAAATATCGTAAATATAAGAGACCGTTAATGTAATAATTTAGATAAAAATAAATCGATTTCCAAACGAGGTGAGGTGGACGTTTATAAAATGAATACACTGGTATTTATGTGAAATGTTGCTTTTATTGACAGTAATAAATTTTAGTTATAAAACTATGTATATTTATATTTTTTATGGCTGGGGAAAGAATTTAGTTAGACAATGGTCAATTTTAAATTATCTGCCAATTCTAGACACTAACGTATAGAAGCGGTATTGAGCAAACCATATTTATTAAGTATAAGTATGACGTTATTATCTATTAGTAAATAAGTCTTTTTATATGTACGAGTATACTGTCAAGGAATTTGTATTTAAAAAAGATATAACTTGAAAGTTTTATAGCATATCAGTTCTAAGTAACGAACATCACTATAAACTTGCAGTTTTTATGATTTTAACTCTCTCTGCAGCATGCAATTAGATTTCTGCGAATGATACTTTATTACGCTAAAATAAGTATTAAACAATAATTTAATAACACTAGATAGTACAAATATAAATTAATACTTTTTATAGAATTTAATATACTCAATGTAAATCGAATAAATCATAAGTTTTTTATTGCAATTCTACACTTTTAATGTATTTAATTTTAACATTTTGCTTTATTTTTGACGATTCTCCACTTATAGTCAGGAATAAAGTTTTTGTTCGAAACGGACACGCAAGTATCAATATCTCTATACGATTGATCACGTCCCGAGTTATTTATTTTTATGCAATTCTAAGCCTTATAATTAAGTTAATAAAGACTACAAAAGTTCTGCCAAGAATATACAAAAAGCTCCAACATTAACAAAAAGCTGTCGAGGCTTAAACAGATACAGCAATCAGCAGCGATTCGTCTCGCACATGAATCTTTATAGGCTTATATCGATTTTATATCATATTTAAAATAAAATATCGATTTTCTTTCAGTATTACGTTCGTCATTTCAAAAGTATTTTTTATTACGTGAAGAGATTTGGACATTATGTCGTGGATTATTTTTGTGAATATCGAAATACATTTATTCGAGTAATAAAAATTTGACATGGTCAATTCTCGTTTGAATGTTTACAAACTAAATCGAATATGTAATGTAATTCTTTTATTTTTCAAACTTTTTAAAATTATTAAAAGTTTGCCGAATGTATTAAAAAGTTTGATACGTTTCTGGAACACACTATATTATAACTTTAAAGATATAAATATTATAATATTTGTGACTTAGCGATAAAATACGCATTAACTTAATATCTCGGTCACGTTGATATACTAAGAGCTTTTTTCATATTAAAATACTTTAAGTGATAGCTCGTGTAGTATAAATGCGGTATACATATAATTAGTAGGAGCATAAATATTGAATCAAGAAAAAATAGCATATGTACATCACTTAACTAAACATATTAATATTTTCACACTATATGACATAATTTTAACTTTTGAAGAACATTACAACGGACATTACAATGATCGATTGTAATGAGATTTGTAATTTTCAATAAATACTCATAAATTGTATTTCTTTCTTTATATTTCATACGTGTTAGATTATAAAAGTAATTTTGTGATAACTATGATGGGCGTGTAATAAGATTATCGCTATTGGTAAAGTAGTACAGAGGTTGCTTAATATAGGCTTGTAACTTTGTATTATTACGTAATTGGTATGCGCCGGGCATTGGAGAGTATAAGAGTGAATTAGTTAATAGTTCACTTCCCAAGGAATTTCGATGGAAAAAACGTAACGGTAGCCCCTCGACAATTGACTTTTTTAGAGATACTGCTATTTTACCTGTTTGAATATGCAATGTAAGTAATCGAATAGCTTTTGAGTGTCTACTTTAGGAGTATTATTGGTATTGAATTAAACACGATTATTATATATAAAACACTGAAGAGTATTTTTTAAAAATTACTTTTAACAAAACAAAGCAACTTAAAGTCTTTTTGCATTTTAAATTTTGCATCAAGCACTAAGAAATGCATACCCATATAATTATACAATTAAAATTTTCTTGCCTTATTTAAACATATTACGCTGTTTACTTTTTTATATGGTAGTGATGATGAATGTTGTATTGGTTTGTTATGACACGTGATTGACTTTATCTTCGCTGTAGGTCGCAGGTTCCATATTGGCGTTGCATTTATGTTTTTATGGTCTATAGAGATGTGCAGTACCGGTTGCTTCGGCTTGCGGAAAGAACTGGTTAAGGAAACTATATTATATTATACATAGATATATAAGTTTCAAGTCCAAAATACAATGAAACGTATGAACTATAAAAGATAACGACATAAATATTAAAACGTATAATGTTCAATGAATGACTCTGGATATAACAAATCACTCTAATGAGGGCAAGTAATAGAAACATGTTGATAGAAAAAGATGAAAGTTTACATTCGTGCCTAATGATATCCGGTGCAGAAGAGGCGAAAAACTCGACTTTCTTGCCCTTCTCCACATTTTAAAGTATTATATAGACGAGAAAATGTGATTTATAGTTAGCTTCTCTGTCCGTTCCCAATTACATTGAATACGTTTTTTAAAGACATTCAGTTCATCAAGCTCAGAATTAATATGAATATTTTTATATTGATAATTTACAATGTATTTTTATGCGCATACATAAATGACATAAATGTATACGCAGGGCGTATATATTAATTAAAAATGAATATACGTAATTACAATGAGGTAAGTTTTCCAAATTGACCATATTTTAAAAAAAACGTAGGTCTTAGTATAAAATACAAAATCCAGTAGAGTGCTTGAGAGTAAAGTCATCTAGGTAAAATAATATTTCATATTCAAAATTATCAAATATCAAAATTCTTAGTAAATAAATAAGATAGTAATTGTAGGGCTCGTATCTATAAACAGTGATTAAACTTATATATATATATATATATATATATATATATATATATATATATATATATATATATATATATATATATATATATATATATATATAGTCCAATCGAAAAGAAAAGTATTTACAAGGTAATTGAACCAACATGGTTATGTTACAATGACTCGAGAAACACGTTAACATTTTTTTTATCATTAATCAGAAAATATTTATTACATGGATACCAGTCTTAGAAAGTGCCTACGTACCTATAAGGTTTGTGAAAGAAAAATACGTAGTTATCGAAAGCTGTTTTATAAAATTATAAATTTAAATTATAATATCCAACTAATATTAAATAAATTTGTATTATAATTTATAAAAATAAATTTTTACTTAAAAAAAATAACAATAAACGTATCTCTAGTATAGCTCTGTCATTGCAGTCGAAAGATGAAGTTAGTTGATCAGATGTCACCTTGCAAATGCAGGAGCTGCGTGGCAAGGAAATAGAATTGCATAATTTGAATCGATCACATCGAGCTTTATTAAAGCTTATTTCTGTAAGTTCGTTTGAACTTCCAAATTATTATAAACTTACTATAAATATCCAATAGAATTATTATAGTAAGTATATTATATTTTTTTTAGCTTCACGCTTTTATCCCGCACAGCAGGGTAGATAGGAGGTGTCAAGACACTCCGTACTTTACTTTTCGACGAATTCGAGATATTGTGTGTTGAGTAGCGGAACTCATCATCGCGCTTTGCCTTACCATAGCGAGGACATGAAAATAATTTAAATATAATAATTCCTCCGGTTGGGATTCGAATCCGCAACCGATGTTGTATAACGTCACACGCTGTTACACTGCACCAGAAGCGGGTTCTAAGTACATTTCAAATATGTACATGATAAAATTGCTTACCTTCAAACCAAAACGGATAAATCGCGTCTTTTGCTCCAAGACACAAAAAATATTTCAAAGTCACACTTTTCCTCTCAATGTATGTAAGCATTATAAACTGTGCTAATGCTCATATAATGGTCGAAGTAAATCGTTTAGATTTAAATATCATGATGGCTACTCGTGGTATACATTTTTTATTAAATTGCTATAATTTTCTTTGCCTCTAATGCTGTTGTTCAAATTGTATTAATACCTTTGAATTATATAGTGTTAAATTATACTTTATTCCAAATAGGAAATAAACCGTGAATTATATTTAAAGGTAGTCACCCACTGCCTGTTTATTATAATTTATGTATTTAAGCACCAAGAGACGTCAGTTCGAATCTCGCTGCGTTCAAATTGTTATACATTTGATTTTTAATTTGGTGAACTGATTTCGATAATTCTTTTAACTATAGCTGATGGTTGTAATGTGATTTGACGAAACGAGTTATTTAATTGTCAGTTTTGAGACAATTAATGACACAATGGTGAGTTAAAATTTAAATGTTAGTTTATAGTTTTGAAAAAAACGTATAAAAATTTGGAATAACACTTTAAAGGTAAGTTATTAATCATAACGTAATAATAAAAATGATTATAATTGCACACAGGGACCGAGAATGAGCCATATTTATATCACTGTATATATTACTGTAGGTATATTGGTGCCCTTTCTTGCCTGACCCCGACTCAAATTGTCAATTTTTAACTTAGTACACTTAAGTTGAAACTTTTCAGATTTACTTAATTTGAAAATATAAATAAATATTTTGATAATTACCTTTTTTACTTTTTATTGCATACTGTTTAAAGTTGGTTTTCTATTTTTGTTATTTTTTTTATTTTATCATAAGAGTGTAATAAGAATTTTAAAATATTAATTTAAAAATATCAATATCTCTTTTTTACATTTGAGTTGCAGAAATTATCTTTACAGAGATGCTGACAACAAAAATAAGTTGTCACAAGTGTATAAAATTTTGGTCGCAGACGGTGGGGTAAAGCGCTTAGATAGTATTTAAGACGTGCGGGTTTAAATCTCATTAAATCCAAATATTTATACGTTTTCTAAAAATTGTTTCTTATCCTAGGTATGGAATATCACTTTAAAATATAAATGCAACAATTTAAATTTAATTTATTCAGAAAAATGTAACATTTTATATTTTTTCAATATAGTATATAATTTTGTATGTCTATAGCAATGTACATAATTATCAGTACATATTATTGTGTAACTTTTGTACTCCAAAGACTAGAAGTTATTTTTATTAATAAGAAACTTATAATAATATTTTAAATTAATTGATTTATCTTATATATAATTCGTGAAATTTAACTTTAAACTTGAAGAGGAACAAAAACAGAGACACTGTGGTCTCTATGATTATTATAAGTACTTTAAATTCTATAAACTTTATTAACAAAAGAATCAAATGTAACATAAGACCCGTGTCCATAGAGTAGTAATAAAAATAAATCAAAATAAAGATCTTGTATTGGTTACTCACAATTTACGTTAGTAAATTGTAAGTACTAATTAGTCGTATATACAATTTAAACAAATACGGTATAATGTATTCTATTGAAAACAAACATTAAAAGTCAAAATGTGTAAAAGCGAATTTTAAATTACGGTAATATTTTTTTTTCTAAAAAAAGTATTGCCAGCTGTAATTTGTAACTTAAGGTGCGTTCAATATCTTTGACCTAAATACCAATGCGTCGCTGATTATGAACCGGTAAAGTACTTCATTATGGGGCTTAAAGGTGGATGGACATTTTTTGAAAAAAGAAAAATTGTAACTGATACTTTTGCTATAATAACTACAGTAATAACTGCTAATTGTTGTCCTACAATCACTACTATTTTATGTTTGTAATGCTAATAACCTAGAGTAAACAAAATTTCTATTTAAAGAACAAACTATAAAAACTTTTTTAAAAACCTCAGCGTATTTTTTCCTAGCTTGTATTACTTAAAAGAAAGAAAAACGATTACGCTAGACTTGTTCAAATAAAACAACCCCAAATAACTTCACGTAATCACTTCTGACCAGCGAGCGGCGTCTAGTTCGGTCCAACGCACTAATGAGCGCATTCATTTAATTGCACCGCAAATAAAAGCTAGCACCACGCTTAATTATGCTACTGATTTCGTACGTGACACGCTATACGCTTTCCCTGTGTACTCTCAAGTTTTGTATGAGCTACCCCGCCCCTCTCGATTTTTTGACTTCCAGGCGTTAGAGGGGACACAGTGTGACAAAAGGCGGCTAGTTCGTCGAAAATGCAACGGTGTGCAGGCCAATGCAACCTGTCAAGACTCAAGTCACAAGTTCAAGAGCAGCCGCGCGAGCCGGCGACTATCAGAAATACCGCAGCTTTCGCGTAGAACGCACGCGAACGGTAGACGCGAGCGGACCGTGTGGAAACGTAATTCGTATTTAAATTTTTAGTGCTTCTTCACCACACCATAGGGTTTTTTGCTCAATCGTAGAATCAACGATGCAGAACTTTATAAGGTCAGTTTCTCACAATATTTTAAAAAGTAAGACTTATAGCAATTATAACTTTTACCTTTCCGATTATGGGATTTTATAGGATTTTTTATTATAGAGACATAGTATGTACTGTGGTCGGAATAATAAAATGTGATTATATTTTGCCACGAACTGTGGTCAGCCGCGCCAAAACAATAGCCTCACGACGTGTATTTCACATATTAATATGCTAAGTGTGGGAAAGCAAAAGCATGCATCCTACAAAGACTCAAAATACAAATATTTTAATATTTTTTGATAATAATTAACATTGTACAAAAACTATAAATTATTTTTAGTTTTAGTTATAAAATAAATAAGTTTTAATGATCGTGGAAAAATAAGCACGCTCGGTTTGTATAATTAATATTGTTTGTTTCCGAATTTTAGCTAGTTAACTTTAATTTAATAAAGAATTAAAAAAATATATAAAAATGTTAGAGGATTTATAAATATATTGGTACACATATTATATGCTACTTATAAATATTTGTAAGAAATAGTTTGTCACCTTAAAGTTTTGTCAAGTAAAGATCAAACCCATAATTTCCTCAACACTTACTACGAAGATTAATGTCATGAATAATTAAAATTTTAATATAAATGGAAAACACAGTTACAGGAAGTTGCAATATAAATAATATATGACAGTTATAATTTTTAAGGCACTCAAAATTGATTGGGCGAAGGTGTGAAGGGAACAGCTTGTAATGATACGTCAAAGTGATTTATTAACAGGTGTAAAACAGTAATACTGTGTATAACACGGCTTAAGTGTTAATCTCTAGGAAAATTGTTTATAAAGGGCAGCTCATGTTGAAGATTATCATAGAATTTACGGCTTAAAATGTAATATTTAATACATGTTAATCTGATATGTTGATTGTGTAAACTGTGTTTCGAATGCGTCGTATATATAATATGTTTATATTCTGCCGTATTTTGCCTAACACACTTATGAGGCTGTCACATTATGATACGTAGTTACTCTTTTTAACTGAACCTCTTATAAGCGGATTAATCGGATATATTTAGAAATTCGAAAATACATTTTTGAAAACACGATGTTTTGATTACTTTACATTATTTTGTGAACTCTTATGTAAAATAATTTCAATGAATACCATAGACTTTATTATATAGTGCATCTAAAAAAATATATTATTTCATCTCGTGAAAAAATAGTTAAAAGAAGTTTTCGATTCTGCAAGGCAAGCATTGCTTTTGTAGATCTTTTTCTTTCCAACCAAGTGTATACTTGTTCTAGGAGTGGTCTCGCCAATAGCCCCCGGGGATAGCTTCTCATATTACTGTGACTGTTTTGAGTTGAAATGCAGAGGGTATTTAACTATTGAGCTATTAAAGCTTCTTCTTTCTCTTACTAGAATAAGTCTTATATTTTCATTTATTTTCTACAGCAAAGCACATTATATAAACTAGTCAAAGAACCAATTAGAGTCACGAATTTGCGTGAACCTTAGATCACAGATAAAATAATATTATATATTTTAAAAACAAAAAACAAAAGACCTGTCAATAAAAAATGCCTTTCTACCATACTCCAGTTTCGCCAATTTAAAAATTTAAAATGAATGATACAAATCATTAAGCCTAATCAGATCTGAAAGAGTTGAACACCTTTAATTAAAAAAATACGTTACTCTTAGTTGGATTTAAATTCACAACGGTTGATGTCTCAACTATAATACAGACGTGTCAAATTATACGCCAATTGCAATAGAAAATGCAAGAACAACAAAGCCATACTGCAGCAAATTAGTCTACCTAACTTCTTGCTTTTAGTAATTTGATCTGAAAGTTTGATTGTAGTCGCTGACTTTACCTGGCAAGTTGTTTCTACAAGATCTCCCAGCTTTGAGGTACACTGAACAAGTTTACACTAGAACTTGAAAGGGTAAAAATAACATATTAATAATTAATTTACAGGTTTCCCTTTTGCTAAAACTTATTATGGCGTCAATTCTACTAGTATATGTACAAACTTATATAATCGTTTAGATTTAAGCATTTCTTTATTTTAACCTACAGTATTATTTTTATAACAACATTTTTTTTAATTATTCTACCATTTATATTCATATGAAATATCCAACCAACCTTTATGGATATGGGTAATATCAAAAGTTATTATCATCAAGTATTTACGAAGATATAAGCAACGTATAACACTCATTCAGACTGATTTAAAACACTACATGGTGAATAAAAAGAATGACAGAAGTCTAGAATAGTAATTTGCCCTTAATTAAGAAAGGCTAAAATTGAAAAATTACAATCTACTATTACTTACATGCATTTTATCCTGTATCACCATTAAAACAAAGTCTATTTTTCCATACAAAATATTGTTATGCAATTAGAACCAGATTATTATCAGTCTGGAACCCTTTCAGCGTATTAAATTTCCTTTTAACTTGATATAAATGGCCATTTTGAAATTAAAGTGTAATTTTGTAATAGACTTTGTATAGGCCTTTTCGTGGATATCAGATTACCGAAAGAGATAATGCATAACACGACATAAAGATTTTCATAACGTCGTGTGTCGATATAGGTATAACTGTGTATATTAATAAAGCTTAATAATTGAATCTTATTTCGCACTTTATCATGCATAGCAAGGTAGATAGAGACAACGAAAGTGTCAAGGCACTCTGTTGACTGCTCTCCGCACAAAATCGAGATATTGTGTGTTAAGTGGTGAATGTAACGTCGCGCTTTGTCTAACCAGAGTGGAGAAATGTAAGAATGAATCTTAAATATAATCGATTCCACGAGTGATAATTGAACGCTGAATTTAACGCCGCGTTTTGTCGTATCAGAACAGAGAGGTGAAAATTAATCTTCATTATAATCATTCTTCCGAATGGGAACCCACCACCAATCGCGTTTACCGTCAGTGTCCCATTGTGCCACAATTGTCTAATTTATACTATGTATATTAAGTAACTTATAATAAAAGAATATGTTTAACCTTACTTGCTACTTAGGTATATCGTGTTAGGTCTATTTTTCAAATTACCAGGAATTATAACAAGAATTAGTCTAGTAATAAAATAGAATTATAAGTATTAAATTTAATTTAATAAATTTATGGTTTTTTATTTCGTATTATTTTTGAATTTTGTTACTAATATTATTTTAAGTCAAAGTGTAGGTAACTTCGAGATGATTATTATTGGTTTGATTTGAGTAAACATTATTAACTACGTTATGCTAAACGCTATAAAACTTTAATGTATATTATCGCTAGTAATTCAATTTAATTACTAAATTATGAATGCAAAATTCACGGTCTGTTCACCGATTAGCAAGTTGCTCTTTGAAAACGTCTGCGTATAATATTTTTTGCCTTTTTTTCCTACATGTTTCGAGCTTTCTATCCAATTATCGAATAAAATCCCGATGGTCAATAGGGTAGGGTTGCGTTGAGTCGTTGCGTTATTATAGGCTTTAATATTTTTAATGGTTTTTACTTGTTTTTCATTTTTAGCACTGTTTGTAGTTAAAAATTACAATCAAAATTTGAACGGATCATTTGATATAAAATAAACGTTGATCCAAGTGTATATTTGCCAAAAGTGCAATTTGCGTTTACAGTGGCCCTACAAAGGCTGGAATATTTCATGAGTCGTCCTGGATGCAAGCCAACCTCCACAGCGAATTGCAGGCATTAAGTTTACGCTCCTGAATAATAGATGCGGCGGATAATTTTCTTTATTTCTAGACTGTAATGCTCTCATCTGTGTACAATTAATTTGATATAGTATTATTTTATATTACTATATAATTTAACATGTGTAAAATAAAAATGATTATTGCTTAGCATTAGAAGCTTGGTGATTTTTATGAATGCACAAGTATTGAAATAGGAATTTCGCGACATTGAGTTCGTCAACCCGTTGAGTCACTCAACCCGTAATTTCTGCATGTAGTGCAGTATATGGAGTGTCTTGACACTAGGTTGTCTCTCATTACCCTACTATACGTGATAAGGTGTGAAGCTGAAATGGGAATTAGTATGTACATCTTCATATTTTTTAATAGTGAGTGTCTGCTTTCTTTACTTTCCGTTCCAATTTAAGCTATTGTAAATTGAGTGGCGGAACTCTTCACCGCATAAACTTAAAAAAAGTACAATCATTTTTAATGGTTAAAATTTCAAATAAAGTGTAACCAATGTTTTGCCGTTGACTTAAGGTAATTTTTTTTTTTTAAATTCCCAATGTCAAATTTATTAAATCTTTTATTGTTAGTTTTATTGAGTCGTCCTTAAAAGGAACAATTAAATAATAAGGGGGTAAGCCATGGTTAAAAAATCCTTAATAGATTCGCGTGTGGGCATGCTTCTGCGAATCCCGGGATTCAATTGCGTGATGTTTATACAGGATGTGTTGATACGCATCGTTAATGATAATATTGCGAGCTAACTTAGTGTCTAATGCTCTTTTTTGTTATCCTGCTGTATTATTGTAGAGTTGATTTAATAAAAACGATAGTTTTAATTTTAATTATCCGAAATCGTTGTACAACATTATTCTTTATCATTAATTTAAACTTTATAAAATGTGAATAATTTTAGTATAAATAATTTGATTATTAATTTGATAGAAGAATCGGTAATACCAGAGTTTGATGTCATGAGCATGTCAGGTCTTTGCATCTTAAGCTATTATTTCAAGATTAACTTAAATAGAAAAAGGTAAATTTCTAGTGAAAAAAAAAGTATAAGAGACGTATACGAGTTGCTACTGTCTGCTGACAGTTGTGTTTCTCCATTTAGCACAAAATGTTTCAAGCTCAGCTTGAAATTGAAGTCATTTGACTCTAGATGCTCGGTGCCTATCCTGCTATTTTAAAAGATGATAACAAGGAAAAAGATATACTTGTTTTATATTAAAGACTAAGTTTCAAATGTATTGCAATTACACAATGAATAATAATTATTTCTGCGTATTCAAGACATTTATTTATTCGACAATTGCGGTTAGTACTAGAAATCCCCTGAATATTTCCTTTTATTGATCTATTGCCTTCAAAGCGCAGTGAGAGAACTAGTAACTGACTGACAAATATGATGGTTGCAGAACCGATTCCCACGAGAGTGTTTAATTAGTATTTAATTATTATCATTTTCTTTCTATAGTAAGATATAAGGACACCTTGATATATGCCACAACACTAATATCTCGAATTTGGACGAAGGAAGATTTTTTTAGTTCACGCTCTTATTCCGCATAGCAGGACACTTCGTACTCCGCTTTCCGACGAATTCGAGACATTGCGTTTTGAGTGGCGAAACTCAATGTTGCGTTAGTTTTACCAGGGAGAGGAAATTAATAAAATTTAAATATTATCGTTCAATCGAGTTGAGATCGAACCCACAACCGGTCGCGTTTACAGTAAGATGCTGTCCCACTGCGTCACGACCGGCCTCGACTGGATTGTTATGTGGAAAATACCTTCAAGATGCTATATTTAAATCCAACACAGTCAAATATTATTAAAATAATAAAAGAATCAACTCATAAATTTATAAAAAAATATTAAAATTTACAAAGCAAGCCGAAGGAATATAAAAGTCCCGTTTTACAACGTGGCTGTATTATCTTCAACAACATATTAATTTAATTTATCTCAAACTCGAACTACATCTAAATTACTCTATTAGTCGTAAGATCAATTAGTACTTTATTGAGCATGTTCTTAGAGCCTTAATTGTTTTTCTAGCCATACGACGCTTGCGTTCCTGTCTCGCAAAGCTGTTTTGTAGCTTTATTCGGATTGTAAAACGTACATGTTGTAGTTATTTACTCAGGATTTATCGTCGTAAGACTCTTACCTTTACAATAAATGATTACAAGGAATAGTGCTAATAAGTTCTAAAAATAAAGTTATCTCAGTATTTATATATATATATATATATATATATATATATATATATATATATATATATATATATTTCGTTATTCAGCTGTTATATAAACTATTGCTATGTGAGCTAGGCCAGCAATTTATTATGGAAAGACATAAAAATCTAACAAAAAAATCTTAAATAATTACCTTATTATATTTTACGAATAATTTTTGGTTAAAATTCCGTTAAGCATTTAAATATGTATGTTTTAATGAAATTCATAAGAACGATGAACCTAAGACGAGAAGCAAATAACTTTAGTGCTAAATGTTTTATTTTATAAGGTTATTTAACGACCTTATATAAAAAAAAAACATGTAAAAGTTTACTTAAAATGTCATATGCAGTCATAAATCTACATTTTTATGAAAATGCTTTTTAAATCTTCTTATAAGGGTCAAGAGCCTCGCATTGTTTTATAAGTGATTGCTATTTGAAACAATTAACATATTTAACTTACTCAGCGTAATGAATGCCCATTCAATATTTTTTTCAATTAATAAGGTATTTTATCTCTTACATACTTGCATGTCTATTTCGTTCTATTTTGAAACGTAATTAAAATAAAGATTATATTGATCTTAAAGCAAGAAGTTTACATTTAAGATGCAGAAAATTAAAGTGTATCTAATTTCATATCATGTAGAGCTTTATTTTAAAGTATAAAATCGCTTTTCCACGTATAAAAAGATAGTCGTTGCGTCGGAAATTCAAGTTGTTTTATCAGATATATTAGGGTGGTTTGGGGTCATCGTGGCACAGTGGGGTATAGCAACACTGTGAACGCATTTTAGTTGTAGGTATAATTGGATCGAACTTGCTTAGATTTTTTATAATATACATGTTATACATGTTATAAATTCTAATACAAATATAGTTAGACACCGCTATATAAATATCAAGAATGGTTTTAGTAAAGGGAATCAATAAATTACCCTACCATTACTCGTTACAAACGTAAGCATTGTTTATGATTATTGCGTACTAAAGGTTATTACGATTGAGCTGTAACAGTTCTGTTACATCCTCATAAGATATAAATATTATTTTGTGTTGGGATCTGATGAAAATTAAGATAAGCTTAAAATATTATTAAAATTACCGTTAAAAGTAGTAGAATGAATTAAAATGTCTATATAAATCTTATTAATACTACACAATTATGATTTATATTTATAGTCACTTGGCCTCCAACAACAGCTAGCTTGTTTATTTTGTAAAAGCCATATCCTTATTTTCATCGAATGACAAAGGTTTATTGAAAGTAAAGAGAGACAGGTTAAACTAATATTAAGTATATATCTTATTGTTTTCTCTTAATTTTGGAATCCCTATTGAAGTCCCACTACTGGTTTTGTTATCTAATTAACTTTTACTAGAACGAGAAAACACCTATGCTGCAAAAAAAAATTCTTCGATTATATTTCTTTAGAGCTTTATACTTGCATGTGATTCAAGAGACTGATATACAAGAGCATAATCCAACCGGTCCTCTTATATGGAAGCGAAACTCTATCTCCGCCGACTCGGGAGCTTCACGTCACGGAAATGAAAACGTTAAGGTAGATGTGTGACGTAACGTAGGAGGACCGTAATCGTAGCACATTCATCCGAGGTAAACTTGGAGTCCGTAACGTAGCGGATAAGCTCCAAGAACGTGATGGTATCGCCACATGGCTCGCCGGCCTGGAATCTGTGTCAGAACCATCCTGTTCCGCTGAAGACGTCTCGACAATATCATAATGGTATTATTGATGGTATATATATATATATATATATATATATATATATATATATATATATATATATCTCATCAAATCAATCATTTTGTTAAAAATAATACTACATGACATTAAAATAATAATGAAATAACAAGAAAATAGACATTGATATGAAATCAAATAAAATCTGACAGCAGTAGAAAAAGCGCTAAGGATGATCGATTATAAAATCGGAGCCTACGCAAGCTGAAGCGCAAGCGGAGGTTTAAGTCGTGATAAATCACTGATAACTTACTTTGCTGCCGGAGTTAATGCTGACATTTTTTTTTATCTTATTCGTATAATATCGATAAAATAATAAGCTTTGTGGCATAGTTGAAATTTACGTAATAACATCTTTTCAGTTTCTAGGGGAAATTGTAACGTTTATCTCCCCCCATATTGTATATATCAATACTATAATTATAAAAACATGCCTTGGCTCATGATACGTCACGTGGTTAGGACCCATTTATTGTTGTATTCGTATGTAACTCAAGATCTTTTAGAGATTCAGAGGTAACAATGTTAAGAAATTTCATTCGCAATATATTAAATTTATATAATTAGCCATCAGAAGATAATCTCATTTATTAAATATTTGCCATCAAAAGGTATCGACTCACATTGAGATCACCAACGGCTCGTCCGAGGAAAAGCCGAAAGCGCGTCCTACCTTTCTCCCACATATAATGCACCATTGGAGGTAATCATAATAAGAGAAAAGGTAGCCAAAGCGGCCCCGCCCCGCCGCTAGCCGTGAATTCCGACCGACCGTGATTCTTAAAACCTTGGTATTGAACCCTCCGGGACGCAACGCAGTGGAACAGTTAACGTATATGATACTTACAATGCCTTTGCAAACGATCAATTATTAGTTACCTGTTCGATAGTTTATTATAAGATAGATTTGTGATGATGATTGGTTTGTGAGACCAATATAAGCCGTTGATTGGTTTGTGAGACCAATATAAGTCGCAGATTGGTTTGTGAGACCAATATATATCGTCGATTGGTTTGTGAGACCAATATAAGCCGTGGATTGGTTTGTGAGACCAATACATGATGATGATACGTCGATTGGCCTGCCAGACCAATATTACATTCCGGTTTGCATATCAGTTCAGACGCACAACCGCTAGGCGGCCGATTGTGTTATATTCACGCACAGCACATACGTAGCAGCCGTTTGTCAAAACTAACACTTAAACTCGGTTGGGTGCCACCGACATCAGATATCAGCCATAGATTCGCCGAACACTGACAGTCGTATGTCACATTATGCGTTCTATTACCAAACAAGGCGCTAGACAAACAGTCGAACACCATTACGTACTTCAGCATTTCGTGAGATATTAGTACAGCACTCCTCTCCGGGACGCCACTAAAACATACTACGAAACGCATGAGACATATAAGTGTCACATAACCATTAATCCCACACCAGGGGTGTAAAACGACATAGAAACAAATTATATCTAAACCCGACGCCGTACAAGTATCGCATGCGCAACGTGAGACAATGTCAGAGAAGATACAAGTCGTGCCACCGACATCAGTTACTAATAAGCTATAAAGCTCACTGAACCCTGACAGTCGCGTACCACAAGTTATATCAACGTCT
Source organism: Dryadula phaetusa (assembly GCA_032432895.1). Classification (NCBI taxonomy): domain Eukaryota; kingdom Metazoa; phylum Arthropoda; class Insecta; order Lepidoptera; family Nymphalidae; genus Dryadula; species Dryadula phaetusa. Next base: position 2,948,703 of record JAOYRS010000021.1, read on the forward strand.
GACATCGTACAACCATCGCTGTTGCAACTCAAGACAGCAGCAGTCAAGATACAATCATCCAACATCGCCATAGCCGTTCACCTAAGCCAAGGATATTAGCCTCAGTGATGCCGAGCAATATTAGGTTGCGCCACCGACATCAGTTATCAGTAAAATATAACGCTCACCGAACCCCGACGGTCGCGTGTCGCAAATTATATCAACGTCCGATGCCGTACAAACATCGCTCACGCAACGCGAGACAGCACCAGACGCGATAACGCAACCAACGTCGCCATAGCAGTTCATATAAGCCAAGAATATTAGCCTCAGTGATGCTAAGCAACATTGGGACGCGCCACCGACATCAGTTATCAGTAAGCTATAGCGCTCACCAAACACCGACGGTCGCGTGTCGCAAATTATATCAACGTCCGATGCCGTACACACATCGCTCATGCAACGCGAGACAGCACCAGACGCGATAACGCAACCAACGTCGCCATAGCAGTTCATATAAGCCAAGAATATTAGCCTCAGTGATGCTAAGCAACATTGGGACGCGCCACCGACATCAGTTATCAGTAAGCTATAGCGCTCACCGAACACCGACAGTCGCGTGTCGCAAATTATATCAACGTCCGACGCCGTACAAATATCGCTCAGGCAACGTGAGACAGCACCAGACGCGATAACCTAACCAACGTCGCCACCGCAGTTCACCTGAGCCGAGAATATCAGTCTAAGTGATGCTAAGCAACATTGGGTCGCGCCACCAATATCAGTTATCAGTAAGCTACAACGCTCACCGAACACCGACAGTCGCGTGTCGCAAGTTATATCAACGTCCAACACCGTACAAGCATCGCGCATGCGACGCGAGACAGCATCAGTCATGATATAACCGACCAACATCTCCGTAGCAGTTCACCTAAGCTAATTATATCAGCCTCGGTGACGCCCAGCAATATTGATTTATGCCACCGACAACGAATATCAGCAAGCCATAAGCTCGCCGAACATCGAAAGTCAGACGGCATGGTGTGTCTCTATCACATAGATCCACTATATGTATCGCCCCAAATACATATATTTATATTCTTATTAGAATTTCATTTGTATAAGATCGTGCCAATATTCGCCACAAAGCCATATATCATATTTATTTTATATGCGGTAAGAGTCTTTCAGCTCATCATATATGTTAGTACCTTAGTACATAAGGAGGTTGACTCGACCGCCGCATGCTGCCTCCCTATATATGCCATGCAACTGTTCTGACATTCAGGACGGTGTAACCTGAAATCTCTTTATACATTAAGTCAGAAACTGTATGAAAGACGACTCGGCCCGACGACGCACGACATCGCCGACGTCGACGAGTTCGGCCGCCCTATTACATGCACAACTGCAACTTCTTATATTACATGAACGAAATCTGTTCATTACATAGTATATTAAATATTCTATATTTTTAATATAATCTATTATTATATTATATATTGTTATGTGTACTTTTAATAGACATATATGATTATGTGAATCATATTAATATATTATATATGTACGTAAGTACATAATGTTATATTGTATACACAACTGCAACTTCTTTTATTAAACGAACGCAATCTGTTCGTTACATACTTTATTAAATATTCTTTAATTTTATTATAGTCTATTATTATTTATATTGTTATGTGTACTTTTAATGGGCATATTTGATTTAAATATTGAAACATATTTATATTTCAATATGTACATAAGTACATACCGTTACAAAATGTTTTTTTTTTATATTTTCGCCATCGTAGCACAGTGGGTACATGGCCCAGCAACTGCCTGTTAACGCGACTGGCTGTAGATTCAAATTCCACTTGGGGAAGAGGTAACATTTAAAAGGCATTTACATATCTACGCTTAGATAAATCATTATTTTTTTTTCTATTGCTAAAATTACAAATCCAAAACTTGAAGCTGCTTTTCCTATTTTTATTTCCCCAGTCTTACACGCCACACGATGCTAGGTTCCAATGGATATAGAAAGACAGAAAGTAGAGAATGGAGTGTCTTAATACTAATACTTTGTTTAATAGATCTCTTGTTATACTATATTATTATTATTATTTATTGCTTGTAATTCATTACATTTATGTATATTTAATTAAAATGTATAAAATATATATAATTCTTAAATTGTTATTGTCTTGCTTGTCAATGCTATAAACAAGTTATTTCATCGTAATAACTGATATGCTCACTTAAAACTTTAATAGCAAACCAGTGAGATACTTTTTTCTATTTCATTGTTTAGTGTACATATAAGTATTTTTAATTCGCTCAGATCGAGGAGTTGCACGTTAATCATGCAATATAGTGTTTACGTTATATAAAATACATGTTAAAGATGCAATAGCAAGTAATTTGCAATATGAATATTGTTTGAAAAATAAAATCTAAAAAGATCTAACAAAAGGAAAAAGGAATAAAGATATTTTAAGTTTGGGCGAATTAGATTGTTTGAAATATTGTTTTGTGAAAAATGATAATTTAGTGATATATTTTTTAGGTACATGATATGTGTATTTTACGAGTAATATTTACATTAAAACGCTTAATTTTACAAGTATGGTTGGTATGTTTCTTATTTAGTAAAAAATAATTTAATTATCATCTATGACACGGACAGTATATGTATTAATGTCGTTATATACGTGTAGGTCACGAACAGTGGTGTTCTTTACGCATCATCCGCTTCTGTAATTTCAAAGAAATAGTGCATGCAGCAGAACATAAAACCGAATTTACCAAATACCACTTGAGATAAATTAATCTCTTTATATTAAAAAATTCTTTAACAATCTTTTATTTCAGATGTCACCGTTAAATTTCACATTTTAAAAAATTATCATTTATTTTTATATAGAATAAAGAAAATGGATTACTTCACGGTTTCGATTACATACATAAAAATAATTCTGTCTGTAATTTGTATGTATATTCTTTTTAATAATTAATTAATAAAAAGAATTAGATATATTTTAATAACTATATTATTATATAGATTATATAGATATATTTTAATAACTAACAATAAAACTTTCTTAATTAATAAATGATTATTACATATGAAAGCAAAATAAATTACCTTTTATTATAAAATGTATTTACTTGAACAAAAATAAATTATAGTGCCGGAACGTCTTGAGAAAATTGAAAGCTTGTACAACACTAGTATCAATATTTATTGGACAGGTATCAAGTGCCGATGTATAAGGAAAACACCGTGTCATCTGTAGTGGCAGAATAAGGCAGAATATTATTATCCTTATTCGTCTTATTGTAAATTTGGAATGCTGTCAGTGTCTAGAACTGCTATATATTCACCGCGTGAAAGTTGCAGTCACAGATTAATCAAAAATAACATTAAACATGTAATTATAGGTTATAAATAATAATATACATAATTAAATAATTTCAATATACAGATAATATTTTATTATATTTATTTTAAATCATCTCAAAAAGTTCTCCGATTTTCGCAATAACTATAAAAGTTAGATTTTGTGTTATTTTAAATAAAATCATTTTCATGTTCATTCAATAGGTTGTAGTCCATTTGCCATACCAAGTAAAATGTCTATATTACAATAGATAACAACGTCGCCTAGGTATGTTATTTATAACACAGGTCATTGAGCTTCAGTATAAAATTGAATACATTATTTCTGTGAATTAAGTGTCGTCAACCATTAATAATTGACTCTATATATACTTCATACAATATCAAACCAAGAAGTTATTTGGAAATACCGTACACTAGAAATCGTATGAATAATAATACTTAGAAAATGAATTGTCACTTTAAACAATATTATACTCTTTGATATACTTCATTACTTTATTAATTTATTTGAAATATTATCCTTTAACAGAACTAAACAATAAAGAAAAATATTATATGGGAACATGCAAATAGTTACGTAGATTCTTGATTTTGTTTTCACCTGGTAACCGTTTGATCTTACCTAAAACTAACCATAGGCTTACCGTTACTCAAATATTTATTGCGAAGTTTGAAACAGCTAGGAATTTGCTGGCAGAATATTTAATGGACAGTGTGTAGTGATGAGCCACTATACTAAAATGTAGAATTGAAGAATAAGAACTTATGTACCGTATTGTAGCGTCTCTAAGAAGAATATAAGTTTATTATATTTAGATTTTGCTATGATAGTTATTTTTTACGTATCACATTACAATCTTTGCTTATTAAAAAAAAGCTTTTTCGAAACGTGTACCCTCTAAATATCGTATTTAAGAATGAGAAAGTCAATTATATAAAAATAATATTAAAATTTACTTCTTTTTTTATAAATGTTGATAAAATTATAATTCTATTGCGCAAAGAAAATATGTTTGAACTCATATAAAATAAAAATGTTGTCCTACTTTCAAGCAGTTGTGTGAATTCTGTAAAATAATGTGACTAATTGTTTGCCACTAGTATTAAAAGCAGATGTTCCCACCAATTATCCGTTTCCGTTCCGAGACGTTTCGACGTGATTTTGTGTTCACGCAATACATGTTATAGTTAAGACGGCGTTTTAAATAGTAGCTTCTGTTATGAAGAAGTTATGGTTAAGTGTACACACACTGCATGTACTATTAAGTATATTAACTAGCGTCTAAAGATAACTTTATTACATAATAGTTCAATAAAATTTAAGTGGTTATTTAAATTTTGAGGGTTCCTTACTTTGTGTACCGCAATCGTAACTCAGGATAAAAGTTGCCTCAAATTATATAATTTTTTAAAACATAATTAGTTGTCAGATGTTAAAATTTTGAAGAAGTTAGTAAAATAATTCTTCTTTATTTAATTAAAACTTATACCGTAGGACGTTGTTAATAAATTGTAACACACGGATTTAAAACTACAAACAGTTGGTGAGAGTTCTCTGCAATCGATTACGTAGATCTGCATTTACCTACATATATTTTCCTAAAAGGCATTACAAGAAAAGCGGATAGACGAACGGATGGAAAACCACTATAATCGGCTAACCTTGAAAAACTAGGGAAATTGCAAGCATTCCAATGTAGGTAACGTTTACAGTTCTTGACACTTTTTACTACTCGATAATGTTATTTACATCATATAATAAGTAGCTTATAATATCGCTACGATCATATAAGTTAGAAGTAGGTAGTTGTCTTTCACAGATACATTGAGTTTAACGGAACTCATCTCGTAAAAGTTGATTGTCCTTAAATCATCGTTATAATTATATCTTTCACACTATAATCGACAGTACATACGACAGTTATAAATACTTACGACGAGCATTACACGAGTGACCTAATATGCTTGATTTTATTTGTACATACCCTGAATAGGTAAATTGAATGCATGACATGGTATTTTTTACGTGTCTTTATAGGAAAAGCAAATTTCCTGATACGAAATCATTATTTTATTTTTTTCTTACGTTTAAAAGGAAAATCGTTAAAGGCAATTATTTAATAAACATTACCTCCGTGTGGGTCGGTGGGTGTATAAATATCGAAAATTTGGTGCATTTCAAACATTTCTTTACCTTCTTTAAGTTTCCTGAAAAAAAAAAACGCTATTAGAGATATAAGGCCGTCTATTAAATATCGTATTCTTACGATATCCTTTTTTTAATATAAATTATTTTATTAGAAGTATTATTAATTGAGCGACAACCTGAGGTCATCGTGAAGCAGTAGAGCGTCCGAGTGTAAACGCGATTGGTTGGTTGTGGGTTCCATTTCCATTCGGAGACATGATAATTATTTAATAAAGTATATTTATTTCTTCGCAAAGAGCGGTTCACGCTTTTATCCCGCATAGCAGGATAGACAGAAAGTACCTAGTGTCTAGACACTCAGTACTTCACTTTCCACTGAATTTGAGGCATTGCGTGTTAAGTGGTTGAACTCAACGCCGCTCTTTGTCTTGACCAGAGCGAGGAAGTGAAAATAATTTAAATGTAATCACTTCCACGAATGGGGATCGAACCCAGAACCGATCGCGTTTACAGTCAGACGCTATTACACTGCGCCACGACCGGCGTGAAGCTAAAATAATAAAAAAAGAGCAGTGTTAAGTCACGCTAAATTAACGGTTATATTACGAAAATATGGCTAATTTCAATAATTTAATAAACATTTACCGATACTTAAACCAAAAGTGAACTTAAAAATAATACGAAAATCACACTCGAGCGATAATTTTTCAAAATAATAAAAAAAATAAACCTCTCACCTTCACTATTATTTTATTCACCTGCGACGCCATTACTATAGAATGTTACCGAAAACGAGACGATTTTTTAAAAATTTCTATAATTCTTTTTGTAACATTCTACTTCAAAAAAATTGTTTTATTTCAATTATTAGTTAATTTATTTATTAATTTTTAATCTATTTATTTATATTAATTATTACATCTTTATTAACTTCCAAGCAAAAAAGAATAAAATAAAAAAACACAAAGAAGATTATGTAATAATAAAAGAGAGTTAATCCTAGCACCATTCGATATGGTCAAAAAACTCTTTACACACTCATCTGTTGATTTTTGACGGTCATGGAGCTATATAAAGAAACATTAAATCAAAGAAGCAATCTTTTTTGAATAGATTTTGCAACATTAGTTTGTTCTGCAATAGGTATAGCGTTAAATTGACAAACAAGGCGTGTCATCAAGCAACGGCGGTTTAAAAATAGATGGGGGTTATTAGAACCTTAAATACAGACATTTGTATATTTAATATCCCTTTATATATATATATATATATATATATATATATATATATATATATATATATATATATATATATTATGACATTGATTTTAAGATTTTAATTGATATTAATGAAAGAACTACAAGAGATTCTTATCTGAATATTACGCAGACCACTATTACGCAGATGTGCTTCACGGACTCCTGTCAATGTTAGACTCATCTTTGAATCCATTGCTACTCAGTCTATTTTTTAACGTTTATTATTTATGTACTTTTTATTACAACTTATTCGTAATTTAAAGAAAGTAAATCTATTATCACTTAAACACACTTATATATCTTTTTTTGTCTTCACGTTTTCATCCCGCATAACAGGATAGACAAAAAGTACCTAGTGTCGAGATACTCCATACTCTGCTCTCTGCTGAATTCGGGATATTATATGTTGAGTGGCGGAACTGACAATTATTTAAATATAATCATTAGCCGATTTCCGAGTGCCACTCGGACTGAAAATCGATCGCGTTTACAGTCAAACGATGTCCACTGTACGACCGATCTCTACATCTGGCTAGCAATAATGTACTTGTACAATTTCTTTTCACTTTTTATTAATTTTAATGGGATGAAATTAGGACACCTCATCGTAACAGCTTTTCAGATACTTGTTAATTGCATATTGATAACTATAAAAATAATTTGTGAGTATGAAATAGAAAGCAAAGTAATTTAATATAAAATTTTGTTTTTCTTCCGTTTGTTTCATTCTGCGTAAGTAAGCGCATCACGTATAAACTACAGCGAAATACGGTTTTCATAATTATATTACAACCATGGCGGGTAGCATATTTGGATGATAAAAAATCAATAGTTTATATCAAAAAAAGAAAGTTGCGCCTAATACTGTGTATGAGGTAATTTATATTTAAAACATTTCAAAACACGTCTAACTGTTTCTGCATTAATAAATTGTCGCATCACATCTATTTACATTTATGATGTCGATTTCTACTTAACCTCGAAATATTTTAGAATCATAAGCTCTACTATATGTATTAATGACTTTAAACTCGAATACAATCATTCTAAATTGAGTATAATATTATTTATTAGGATATCACTTGTTCACTCATACTGAAATTTGCAGCAATATAAATCAAATTTTTAATACTCTTTTTAAGCTTTATTTGCGAACGCTCTTTTTGCAAAGGTTTGTTTTCTGATTAGTTTAAAAATTTGCACACGTGTCCGGATCAAATCACAAAACTATAATAATATTTAAGATTCTAGTATGTTTTAAATAATATTTTCTCTTACGTACACGTTGATAACTGAAAACAACTATATTAAGCTGTTTGTCTTCTACATGAACTTATATATTATAAATATTTTAGGTATATTTATAATTCAAACAAGTTTACTAATGGTGATTCAGTTTTATCTTACGTTATTTGACATGAAAATTGATTGATTGATTGAATTGATTGATTATAGTTTATCTATTTGGTTCAAAAAAATATTAAAATATATTTTATTATATTTTTAATTTACATACGTACATAAATATATACTTATAATATCACAGCATATATATTTCAATTTTATATAATACATTTTATGTATTAAAGATAAAATAACATAATTTTATTTGGTTATATTGTACCTAGGTAACAGGTACAATAGGTATATGAGTATATACTTTTTGTTCTCCAAATTTAGTTGAAAATTTGTACAAGTCGATGGTACGACCCTATGACGCATATATGTTATCGGCGTATCTTTTAATCCCTGCAAATAAAAAATGTAAGTACATTTATTATAGCTGCAGGTATTAAAAAAACGATCAACCAAACTGTATGGCATATCTATTATTACTCTAATGTTATTATCATATGTTTCACGGTCTGCGCAGGAGTCTCTCTCGTAGTACTACACTTGAGATCTAGGGCCAGGTAAAGGTAGGGGTGCAGATAAAGTACCTGTATCTGAACCTGGATGTACCATGGTTATTCGCGTCGCAGTCTGTTGAGCTTGCGCCACAAATTGTAAAAGACCGGATTCGCTGTACCGACGGCTTTATGTTGGCGTGTGTGAAATTCATAGCATTCATTCATATACGCCCATTTGGGCGGGTACTCGCCGCTTGTAAATAAATTTAATTACGTAAAGTGCAGTGAGCCAAGAGCGTTGAGATCAATACGGGGATACCGTACGGTGTACTGGACGGCTATCTTGGAAATTGCAGGTGGAACAGCTTGCTAGAGTGGTGATCCCACCGCTACGCCTTGATGCCTGTAGTAGGTAGAGACGTCATACTATCCAATATCTTACGGCCTATGTTAGGTAGCGATAGATCTGCGCCCTGGACTGCTATTAATTCTTTTTGCATATTTATCGCCCCGAATTGGGCTGTAGAGTGTCTACGTGAGTCTAGCGCAAATGCAGCCTCACTCTACCTTCGTATGCCAGAGGAGAAGTACCGCTGTCTATATTGGGTAGCATTGGATTCAAAGATGAGTCTAACATTGAAACCAGTCCGTGAAGCACATCTGCGTAAGAGTGGTCTGCGTCATATCCAGATGAGTATCTCTCTATCATATATAATAATAACATTATAGTTATAATAGATATGCCATACCGATTGGTTGGTCGTTTTTTTTAATACCTGCAGCTATAATAAATGTACTTAATTTTTTTTTCTGCAGTGATTAAAGATGAAAGATGCGCCGATGACATACATACGTCATATGCTCATACCATCGAATTGTACAAATTTTCAACTTAATTTGAACAACAAACAGTATCTACTCGTACGTATATATATTAAAACAATAGATTTATATTATATTATTATGTTTCTTTGGATCAAATAGATAAACTATAATCAATCATTTTCGTGACAAGTAATGCAAAATAAAACTGAATTAGCATTATTAAAATTGTTTGAATTATTAATATATAACGGTAACGTCAAAAAGTATACTAGAAAAAATGGATAATTTTTATTATATCTAAAAAATCCTATGTAATATATAAGTTCACGTAGTAGAGAAACAGCTTAGTATAGTTGTTTTCATTTATGAAGTTATACCGCGTACGTAAGAGAAAATATTATTTTAAAAGTCTTATGAAGATATTATAGTTATTGTGATTTGATCCGGACACGTGTATAAATTTTAAAGCTAATCAAAAGACAAACCTTTGCCAAAAGAGCATTCCCAAATGAAGCTAAAAAATTTATATTAAAAATTTGATATATTACTGCAAATTTCACTATGAAAGTGATATCCTAATAAATAATATTATACTCAATTGAGAATGATTGCATTTGAGTTTAAAGTCATTAATACATATAGTAGAGCTTATGATTCTAAAATATTTCTAGGTTAAGTAGAAATCGACATCATAAATGTAAATAGATGTGATGTGACAATTTATTAATGCAGAAACAGTTAGACGTGTTTTGAAATGTTTTAAATATAAATTACCTCATACACAGTATTAGGCACAACTTTCTTTTTTTTGATATAAAGTATTTATTTTTTATCATCTAAATATGCTACCCGCCATGCTTGTAATATAAATATAAAAACCGTATTTCGCTGTAGTTTATACGCGACGCGCTTACTTACGGAGAATGAAACAAAGGAAAGAAAAAACAGAATTCTATATTTAATTACTTTGTTTTCTATTTCGCACTCACAAATTATTTTTATAGTTATCAATATGCAATTAAAAAGTATCTATAAAGCTGTTACGATGAGGTGTCCTAATTTCATCCCTCTAAAATTGATACAAAGTAAAAATAAATTGTACGAATACATTATTGCTAGCCAGATATATGAGGCCGGTCGTGCAGTGGACATCGTTTGACTGTAAACGCGATCGATTTTCGAAAATCGGCTAGTGATTATTTTTAAATAATTGTCAATTCCGCAACTCAACACATAATATATCGACTTCTGCAGGAGTACGGAGTATCTCGATATTAGGTACTTTTATCTATCCTGTTATGCGGGATGAAAGCGTGAAAATAAAAAAAAAGATATATGAATGTGTTTAAGTAGACTACTTTTAATTTGTTTTCTTTTAAAAATTAGAGTTAAAAGGTGAATAATATAATTCCAAATTATTGAATAACATAAGTCTATGAAGCCACAGACAGGCAAACGGAAGAAGGTAGAAGATTTATTTTCATTAAGATTTATTTTCATTAAATTATGAATAAGTTATAATAAAAAGTACATTGATAATAAACATTAAGAAATGCAAAGTAAAATACACAGCTTTGTTCGAGTATTGTCTAAGTAGAAAAACAAAGTTGAATGACCACACATGGCGTGGGTGACCCTACTCCGGTTACTCACATTTTTCTCGCGATGTGACGTGCGTATGAGTCAATATTTGCTTATATTTGTGGTACAATTTAGATTTAAGTGTGAAAAATTACAGTTTGGCTTTTCAAGTCATTATGGTCCTCAGTAATTGTGTACGAATAGTTACTTGCTTTGTTAATCAGTTAATTAAGATGTTTTTCTATAAAACAAAATATATAATAAATATTTAACAGTAAAACTTAGTTTTATATTTTTTTCCATTATTCTCGCTATTTTATTGCTTTACTGAATAGTTTTACTAGTGAGGTATTGTCAAAGAAAGTTCAGTTTATTAAATTCTAAGTCTATGAATTCTTAGACTCCAAGACTTAAAAAATAACAAGGTTGTCGATAACAGCAGCTAAGCAGAATATTTTATATAATTAAATAGGTGTAGAAATTAATTAATAAGTTAAACGCCACTATCGAATAGCTTATAACATAGGCAACATAAAATAAGTTATATTTTTTTACCATTTTGAAGAATAAAATTAGAATAAAGTTATATATAAAATAAATATTGAAAATGTTTATCCCCCCGTATAATAACATTTCCAGGCAAAACAGACCACTAAATATTATGGCACTGAGTGTAACTAAATATTCTTCGCCTTTTCCGCATGACGTATGTTTCTGTTCAGATAATAAAACAAATAGAATATTGCCATGCCTTAATTTTATGTAAGTACGTGTTGAAAGTAACGTATTCCTTTTAATGGACCTTTTTCAGTGTGAATGCAAAATTGCAAATGCCTGTGGCGTCATAAAATAGCATATTTTAATGCTTTAAAAAGAAACTTAAACGAAAACACGTTTAAGTTTATTTTTTCGCTGTCCCCGTCATCTTGGAAATAAATACTTAAATCAAAGAAATCAGGTTCAATCTACGAAATTATTGAGTTGTGATTGTTCATCAACTTGTATAAATTATAGTTAGTTATTTAGTACTAAAATTAATATCTAAGCGAGTTTTGCAAATAATTCAATTATTTTAACTTTATGAGATATGTATTAGTGATTATAATACATAAAAAATATTATATTTTACTATACATATTTTTTTATATAATCAAATGAGAAAATCAAATACAAACATGAGGAAATAAAATTAAAATGAGTGAGTGACCACAGTGGCATTGCAAGGTTTTCTTACATGGATTAGATAGCGTGTTAAAAATGAATGCTGCCAATAACCGCTATAAATATAACTTTATTTATATAAAATCTTTTAATCTCGCGTGCTTTAAAAACGAAAGTCAGTCGCGTTCTATTGAACGCAATTTAAATTGCATCAATTTGAATAGAATAATAGAAAAGGAGCGAATATTAATTTCTTAGTTCTTGTTCAATAATACTAATAGAATTTTTACGTTGTATATTTAAGTGATTTTTTGTATATGATGTTATACAACTACCGAATAAACGGTAAAACACGTAACATGCAAATTTCATGGCTTCACAACATTTAGTTTTTGTTAAAATTGAAATCTTATCGATTGATCAGTCATTGAACTTTGCATTTCTCTCGTAATTTCTTTAATGATTTCACTCTTTCTATTACTTTTGAATTTATGAAAAACGAATCGAATTCACGAACATTATCAATCGCATTACTGCTCTATTGCACAAGATCGAAGAACAAATCGCTATTTTAAACACAATTAATATACAATTACTTAGATACTAGAAATTTATTTAATCAATCTCCATACAAAATATCACTATGATTTAGACATATTGAAAAATATTGCTATTATTTAATAATGTAATTTATGAAAAATCTAGCTTTAACTAGGCTTTTCAATGTCTATTTACAGCCAACCTGCAGACCACTTTCTTACAAACAGCTAATTTCTTACTTTGTTATTTAATTGAAGTTAATTGGCTCCGCAAAGACATGACTCTTGTTATTTTTTACCGTTGAATTAAATGCATGTTTATTTGATTATACACTTATATATGGACCAATACATTAACTACCGACTAAGTACGGAAATGAGATTATTACTTCATGTACAATTAGAAAACTTGATATATATCTAATGATGTTTTTAAGCTTAACGCTTTTTATCCCGCAAAGCAGGGGAGACAGAAAATACCTAATGTCGAGACACTCTGTACTTCGCTTTCCACTGAACTCGAGACATTGCATATTGAGTGTTGGAACTCAACGCCGCACTATGTCTTACGAAAGCGTGGTAGTGAAAATAATTTTAAATATAATCACTCCCCCGAGTGGTGATCGAAATCACAACCGGTCGTGTTTACATTCAGACGCTGTCCCACTGCGCTACGACCGGCCTCAGCATCTAGTGATTATTGCAACTAAATTTAAATAACCTAAATGACTTTAGATTTTATACAAGTTATCACTTTAATCAATTTTATGTCTTATTTTTTACAAATACATAAATAACTGATATTTCAAATAAAATTCACTTCAAAAACCGTAATAAAAACTAAAATTAAGAGACATGTAAACTCAACATTTAATCGTACTTATTTGTAATTTTTAAGTCGATGCCCGTTTAATATCTGCTGCATTTATTGAAGTGGTTTGTTAAGATATGTGTGTGAGTATAAAAAAGGAATATACAGGTGGAAACAGATTAAGTGTTTCTGATTGAAGGAGAACGAATATAAAAATAACTAATGATATTTTTAGACAGTTGAAATATAGCCAACCGATCTTTAAGTAGAAACTCTGTATTACAATATTGATAAACCAACAATACTTAATTCCAATTTAATTCCAAGCATATCCAAATGACAAACTTAACCATGTAAAACTTATAAAGTCCTTAATTTTTTTATCTATGCAGATATCGAATACACGATATCTGCTCTAGCAACTAAAGCTGCTATCGTTATTTAATTAAAATTATAATGATTATATAAATGTATATGGATAGTAACCTGTATTCATTTTTTATTTGTTACATTCAAAGTTAAAATAATTGAATTATTTGCAAAACTCGCTTAGATATTAGCTTTAGTTCTAAATAACTAACTATAACGTATACAAGTTGATGAACAATTTAAAAACAGGGTTAGAAAAGGTATAGAACAAGTATGTGTATAAATTAATGATAAAAAATACTGTTATTTGATATATAATGAGATATAAACAGTCAAGCAAACGCATTACATTGTAACATATTTTCTAATTATAAGACATTTCTATTAATTATTAAATATTTGACATACCCATTAATATTTCTGTTATTATCTTTCCAGGTAACTATGACGCCGCATTCCTCTTGTGTCCAGTAAGAATGACTAGCCCTTATAATGTTTAACTTCTGGATTATTAATTGGAATAAAATACCCGGTACTCGTTGGTTAGCTATCTGTAAACTTGTTTAATAAGGGAGATGTGGAGCTACTTGAGAACGCAATTTTATTACATTCTTGCAACGTTTCCATCACAAGTGTATTTTAGATTCATGATATGGCTTTACTTTGTAACCTCTGATTGGCTATCAATCATAACACTAGAATAACATATTTTATAGAATATAAAATATACGTTTAAAATAGCTTTAATACACCAGCGTGGTGCAATTGGGATGTGCCTGATTGAACACGGTGGTTAAGGATTCAAATTTCATTAAAGAATAGAAGTTTCTATTTTTTCAACGTATTTTATTAAGAGTCTATTAATATATGAAAGTATTAAAAAACTTGAACAGCTTATAAATGAGGTACTTATTCCTATGGGGCATTATAATAATTTCGTTTATTAAACAAGATATGTTTTAATAATTAACTAACTTTATGTATTGTTCCATATCAAGTCAAATTTTTTCGTCCTATTAATAAACAATGCCTTGTCCAATTTGTAAAAGAAATAAATATTGCTAAACATCTCGTCCTTTTCTATTAGTCATACGTCATTTGTTAAAAATCAAGTTTTTATGTCAGATGATTCCTTACAATTCTTTAGACTGTAAATAAATCTAAAAAATCGCAAGTGTCCGACATTGCATTCAACTTTAATGAATCATTCGCGGCCGCTTAAATGTTATTTACATTATTCATGACTAGAGTCCCTCAGAAAGGACTCGGGATCCGTCTGCATAATGGGGCTATAGTATTCTTAGACTTACAGATGTAAATCTTTAGCTATTTAATTTTAATGAAACTAAAAAGTTAAATAAACAAACATTATAATTCTTCATGTCAATCTATTTAAGAGTATAGTGTAATGTAATATGATTTTAAATTTTATAATACTCTAAATATGATAGTTACTTTGACAATATTTAAAATATAGAAATAACAACCTACTAAAAATTGTAAATATCACAGAATACACTAAGATGTTCTATAAGGGAATACGTTCTCTTGAATAAAACTTAAAAACTAAATAACAATAATAATCTGGTTCATCTGGAACATATATAATATAAGTAAACATTAATAAATTCAATATAACTACTGACTTTTAAATGAATTTATCTATTTTAACCGGATTAATCGCGTATATTTTGGTATTCGAAAATACATTTTGGACACCTGACGTTTCGAGCACTTTACAGTAGACATTTAAAATAGTATAAAAATCGCAAAAATCGAAGATCTTATTATAAATACTGACTATAACTATGACAAGTAATGGTCCTACATAGACGTTTTGTTAAGCATTCATTTCTAGTTCCCTTTTATAACAAAAGTAAACGTTCACATGCGGATTCACCATTAAAGTTCACTCTAATTTTATACTTAATCCATCTCTGCCGCCTTTGTGTAAACCCTATACTATTATCTGTTATCCAACAGACATCTAGACAGGGCAATAATAAGCTAGACTTCATAAAACAGCCATATCTCGACTACTATCGCAATTCACTTCAACTTCACTTAAAAGTTAACCTGTAGACGGTAATATTTTTAGTTCTTTCGACTTTGGACGTAAATAGATAGAAGAAAATAGTTTTTAAAATGAAAATAAGGAAACTTTTGATATTTGAATTAGCATTTTATTTATCTTATCTTTTTTCTTGCATTTTAAGTGCAAACAAAAAATATTTATTTAATAAATTGTGACACTCCGTTGTACACCTTCTCATGTTACCGATTTAGATTTTTTTATGTAATTGGTTCAGGTCACACTATATATAAAATAATATATTTGTAGTCAGTACATATAAGACATATAGATCTATATCTTACAACAAATATAATAAAGTATGACATATCTATACTGAGTTTTCATAGGCAAGAAATATAGAAAGCCAATATTTATAATGAAATTAGGAGGAGTGATTATATTTAAATTATTTTCACTTCCTCGCTCTGGTAAAGACAATGTGCGGCATTGAGTTCCACCACTCAACACGCAATGTCTCGACTTCGGTGGAAAGCGAAGTACGGAGTGTCTTGACACTAGGTACTTTCTGTCTACCCTGCTATGCGGGATAAAAGCGTGAAGCTAAAAAATATTTGTATTTCACACACTATAATGTGATTGACGTAAACTTTATTACAAAGTTTCATAGCTCATTGTTTAAGCAACGCGTATTTTACGTGTCCCTGATACAAGTAGATATGGAGGATTCACTAACAAATTCCACTTAAAGAATTTCAACTTAAGGAAATTAATCTTAGAACTCTCTTAAAATACTAATAATTTAACGTTTTGTACAAAAATAGTTACTTCTTTTTCCAAAGCTAACTTACTATTATATATATATATATATATATCAAACATATGACTAGACAATCAAATATTTAATATAATTAAAACAGTTAAAGCAAAAATAACGAGATCTGCGAACCGCCACTAATAGTAGATTTACCTAAATTGGTTCGTATTTTTATTTTTTCTCATCTCCTGAATATTACATGAAGTCGTGATGACTTGAATTGTAAAATGCGTTCCCATGGTTTATATATAGAACCTGCAAGAATTCAAACGGGTATTCAAACAAATGTATAAGTTTTTATAAGACGCAAAAGAATATTAAAATGAAAATAGAACTTGGCCATAACAAGTTTACTAAATAAAAAATATTTGCCTTTATAGTTTAGAATTAAATCTGTCACATCTATCTTCTTCAATTCACTTTCATTATCTTTCTTTTTTTACGAAAAGTTTAATTAAATCGATTTTTATAGGGATTTTGAATTAACAAATGTTTTCGTTTTTGACCGGAAAGAGAAATTGAAATGTCTTATAACTAAGTTCTCTTTGCTTGCCCTATTTTATGAAAAATAGCTAGAAGCTGAATTAAGTTTAATTAATAAAAGTATAATGTACTTATATCAAAAAAACAGGATACATCAAATTCGCATTGATAAAGATACTGAATGAAAAAGCCACTCAAAAAACCTTAAACGCACCTTGTCTCAATAGAATGGGAAAATGAATATAGTTACTTTAACTGAAATCTTTTTAAACAACAAAAATCGAACCCACAGCTTCACGAGCTATGATAGTCTCCTATGCATGTGAATAATATTTTTATAAAATAAATCTGTTGAAACATTACTTATTACTGTTTCACTTTACATACAAACGTCGCTGTTAAGTACACTATACTCGTAAACTTGCAGTAAATTTCCTAGAAACACGAGACTTTTCAATCTGAATTCGATCAAGAGCCTGCATGGAAATTAAATTGGGTACTTGTGACACATAGCACGTATAATGCGATAACGATAACGTATACACCCAGGTTATATAGATTTTAATATTCTGTTGTACATTTTGTTAAGCTTACAAATTGTTAAGCGAAGTTCGCAATAAATTCTCACAATATACTCGTATATGTAATTACAAAAAAACCATGTTTTCTTATTTTTGTACCTGAAGTTTCCCAGGAATGTCAAAAGATCTTATCGTTCGGGCAGAAAGAGAACTCAATATCAAGACGCTTCGCTTTTCATTTTCCTGCCTAAACTTGATGTATTGCATGTGAACTGGCAGAACTAAACCCCGCACTGTACGTCACAAGAACAGAAAAGTTAAGATAATTTAATCATCATCATGTCATGGTCATGAAGATTTCAAATGATGTAGAATTTTCATTTTTTTTAGCTTTACGCTTTTATCCCGCATAGCAGGGTAGACAGAAACTACCTAATGTCAAGACACTCCGCACTTTCCACCGAATTCGATACATTGCGCGTTGAGTGGTGGAACTCAATGCCGCACTTTGCCTTTTTACCAGAGCAAGGAAGTGACAATAATTTAAATATAATCACTCCCCCCAAGGGGATCGAACCCACAACCGCGTTTCACCGATCGCGTTTACAGTCAGACACTGTCCATTGCGCCATGAACGGCCTTAATTAAAAATTTCAGTATACTTTTAATTCACGATCTAATATCATTAGCGACATTTTTTGCGCAAACAAGTGCTCGTTGAATGTAGGCGTGCTAGAGCAAGTCTCAATAACGTTTGTTAAGGTGCATCTACAATATACCTACATTATTGAATTTTAGCCTTTCGCATTTGACACAGCAAACACTCAGCGACTATTCCACTTTAACACATACATCGGGTATTGGATGCTGGATGTTGAAAATAATTTTAAGCGTACACTTAAACCAAATGTCACGTGCCTCACGTCGTAGTATAGAGTGGAGTCCATTAAGTATTTTTTCTTTTTCTGTTTTATTTCACTATTTAATTTAAAATTAAAATAGGTATTTATTATAAAATTATATTTTATACAAATGTTTTGTGCAATGCAAACGTTTCCTTAAACAATGTGTACTTACTCGACAAGTCGAACAAGCGTTATTGACGCTGGGAGCCATATCTTTGACATCTCGGCTAGATAGACACTTTAATTTGAAGTATTTAAATCGTCTTTGTAAAACGCATAAATATAATCAAATATTTATTAAGTGTATTTAAAGGTTGTTTAACAAGTAATGCTAAAATTTACAATTTTGTAATTTTGTTATTAATATGAATATTTTACTAATAATCTGATATAAGACGAAGTTAAATTTGTCCGTGTACTATAATGTTTTTATTATTTCAATAAAAAAATAATATAAAAAAAACTAGTCAAACAATATGAGACAGATTAAATAATAATTTCAAGTAATCTATTTCTGATCAGTCCACTGAACATTACTGAAGCTGGAGGTTTTATCTTTAACATCTTGGCAAGATAGTAGATAGCTTAGCTGACAACAAATGGATGGCAATAAAATATTATAGCCACCGCGAAGCCGTAGTGGTTTGAAAATGAACGTTTCGTTGACTTTGCAAGGATATTTTTTATAGTTTATTTACTTTTATTATATTTTTTAATTAATACGTTACATAAAATCATAAGAGCAGAGTTTTGAACCATATGACGTATGTCCTTCCTCTTTAGAAACATTGTGTGTTGATTGTTGAGACGTAAATGTAACATAGCTCTAACTAAGCAATAGTTAAATATAAATGTTCTATAATTTTAAAAGTTAAACCAAATATAAAAAAAGCTAATTAACTATGAAGAAAATAATAAGGGAGGTCGGAGGAAACCTCGGTTGACCATAGAAAAAAAGGTCACGTAAAATGAGGACCCCCCAAGGGCATACATGAAGAGGTTAATGACTGTAAACAAGGCTAAAGAGGTATGCAGTAGCTGTAGCGTTTGCTGCTCTGTCCTTTCTGACTACCCTGCGAGGGCCAAAGCGTGAAGCTGAAATAAAAGTTATATATATATATATATATATATATATATATATATATATATATATATATATATATATATATATATATACATTTATTATCAAGTCTATAAAATAAGCAAGGTAATCCTAAAGCTTGATTAATGTAAAAATTCTAACTATTTCCTTTGACTTTAAGACGTAGCAACAAATAGCTGTAGCAGTTAAACGCCGTAACAAATTATTTCCTTGATTACTAAAGTCATTCTCTGTAGTAAGGTTTTACTCTGTTGGTCCTAACAGCCAATTATTCAATGTAACGTGTAAACGGGTTTCATAAAAAAAAATCTTTTAACAAATAATAAATTAACAAAAACGATATTTAGAATAAAAAGTGTTAATTAAAAGTTTTCAAATATTTTAAGTTTTTAAGCATAATCATACTATAAATTTAATTAAATTGATTGTGAAGTGAATAAGCAATATAATTTTACAGTATAACTAAAGATTCACATTAATATCCAACAAAGAAAACAGTCATCAATAATCCTTTTGTGTAGTTTACTCAGCGCCGTGACACTATTTCGTGGATAAGCTTTAAATGGAAGGTGTTAGGCCATTTTGCATTTCCCGCTATCCTCAAGCTTAGGGTCAATGACTTAACTATTGTATGTTCATATGTGACAAATATTGGTTGCACCTAACATTTCCTAGTAACGGAAACAGCGAGTAAAGCACACAAATATTTCCAGTTAGAAAGTTTGAAGGGTTATTTTGTTATTTAACAAATCAGTTTTTTAACTGCAATTTAAAAAAAGCAATAACCTAATAACTAAATAGTATATATTTTAAATTATAACATTCATTTATAAACGGTAAACGCTAATTTGAACAAGAATATTCTAAAATTAACGACCGCAAGTGAACAAAAAATATATAAGAATCTAGAAAAAATATATAAGAATCTAGAAAAAACAACATTTCAAGCTTGACTTGATTTGGAAAAACTTATGTATAAAATCATTAATTATTTTAAAAATCAATACATATAGTAAAATATTTTATTTTACCTAGAATCGTTCCTTTCTAGTACATAAGACTTTTATGACAAGTATGACGGAATTATGAAACTCAAACAATCTTGAGGCCGGTCGTGGTACAGTGGGTCAGCGTCTGACTGAAAACGCGATCGATTTTGGGTTCGATTCCCACTGGGATTCACACAGGGGAGTAATTATATTTAAACTAATTTCATTTCCTAGCTCGCTCACTCTCTTTGGTAAGGCAAAATGCGTCGTTGTATTCTGCAACTCAACACGCAATGTCTCTAATTATCGAAAACGGAGTAAGGTGTGTCTTGACACTAGCTACTTTCTGTCAACCTTGCTATGCTGGATAAAAAGCGTGAAGCTAAAAAATACTATATAATTGTTTCCTTAAATGGGTTATATGGTATAGATATAGGTATAATTAATCATTATAATCAATTAGTGTTTACATTACATCCTTATATATATACATATATTGATTGAGCCCTTGTGCTCCGTTAGCGACCTACTGACGAGTAATTAGCATGACAACTACTAAAAGCTAATAGAAACGCTTTCACAACAACATCAATGTGCATATGTTATTTTTCCACTTAATCATTACTTATAATGGGTTACTGCAAATATATTTCGTTAATTAAAATTAATATTGAATGGTATTTAAGGCTGGTTGTGACGCAGTGCCTGTAAACGCGATCGGTTGTGAGTTCAATTCCCACTCGATTTAATGAAATATATTTAAATTATTTTCATTCGTCGCTCTGGTAAAATAAAGCTTGTGGCTAAGTGTCGCCACTCAAATCGTAATGTCTCGAATTCGGCTTAAAGAGTAATACAGTAGTGCCTTGACACTAGGTACATCCTGTCTACCTTGCTATGCGGGATAAAAGCGTAAAAGTCAAATTAAAAAAAATAGTCTCGAAGAATGAAATCAGAATAAGCTTCATCATATTTTTTTGTATTCAGCATTCATACAACATGAACGTAAAATGTTTATCGATACTTAAATTTTATTTGTTTTTGTAAGATATTTTCTGCTTTTTTACAAAATATTTATTATTCATATATTTATTTTTAGTTTCGCTAAAACTCTTCACCAATTCGATACATTGCGTGTTAACTAGACGAACTGAATGCCACGCTTTACTTTAACAAAGTGAAGAAATTAAAAAAAATTAATGTAATCATTTTCCCGAGAGAAAATCGAACACATATCCAATTAAGCTTACAGACCGGCGCTGTCCTAGTGCGCCATGATGGCCTCTAATTTAATATTTTACTATTTTTAAAAATTATTTCATTAGAAAACAAATAGATAAAAAAGTATAAAAAATTTTGGTTTCGAATCCGAACCTGCTTAGAAACCGTCCAAGCGTTATTACCGCTAAGCCATGTGTTCTACTACCGGCTGCGTTGAAATTTTGTTACAACTTATATACGTTGTTAAAATATCTGTAGATAGAAATTATTATATAAATTAATAAGAAATAATCGTTTGGCAAGAGAGATAATTTTTATACGTTTTCTTTATATCAGAAATTTGTAAAAATCTCTCTACAGAGTGCTAACATCGTAAATAAGTTGTAACCAAAACGTATAAGAATTTCGATGTAGCCGGTAGTAAATTGTATGGCTTAGCGGTCAGAGCGCTCAGGCGGTTTCCAAGAGGCGTGGGTTCGAATCTCTAAATACACAATACGGGCTAAACATAGGACTCATTTAATGTAGTATAGCTAGAATATTGATTTTGTAAGTGTAGTCTAGCCTATCTACTACGATTCCTTCTGCGGTAATCTGTGAAATTTGTAAGAATATTTATTAATTGTATTAAGTCTCTCTATATTAATATTCTGTTTTTAGTCTTGAATAAATTGTATAATAATACTATTTCTTCGCTCAAATTCATTCCGAAATTTAATTGACATTATAATAAACGCTGTAATCCAATGTAGCTTACATTTGATTACGACGATGCTTCTGGGGAGTTTTTTAAATATCAAAAATTTATTATTTATTTGGAGTATAAAATATTAAAATAAATCTATTAGTGCAAAATTATTTAAGATCTGTAGATATAATCACTGAGTAAAAGCGTCTATAAAATATGAATTCTAAAATCTATATTTTTGTCTCATTACATAACATTATTAATGTAATTCGACTATATTCATTTTCAAACATTTAAATATATAAATTATATGTGTAGGTTTTTAGGTATATAGTGCCCATTGATAGCTTATCAATGCCAATAGGCATCTATAAGATAATAGATTTTGCTCGCGGCTTCGCCCGCGTGGTATATTGATAAACTATAATTGTACTTGACAATTATCGTTGTTATTACGAAATTCTTCTCTTCCGCGCCGCACCTCTCATCTCTTAGACGCTTTATGGCGCTAAAATCAATCTTACCGTTATAATTTTTCAGCTATGCGGTCAAATTTTGTTAATCTATATTAAAGTAAAGTGACAAATGTATTGATTTTCACTAGATTTTTTATTGCTGCTTCGCTCTCATCAATTATAAAGTGATATTATATAGCATATAGCTTTATATAGTTTATAACCTTGACAAACAAATAAATAAACAAATAAAAAAACAAACAAACAAACTCTTCCGCTTTATATTATTAGTATACATAAGCTAACGTGCTGCTTTACCAAAATGTTGCTTGATACCGTTGAAACAACCTATGATAGAAAAATAACCAAAGACACCAAGTCCGTTCCTACGAAATTACGGAATACCACTTAGACTTATTATAAAAAGAGCAAAATATTCAATCAATTTACACATTATGCTCAAAATCATTGCTGCTCTACCCATATTCAACAAAATACTTGAAATTCAATTAAACCTATACATAAAACATATAAAGGTTGAAAAGCATTATATGCTATCACAATACATTAAAAACCGTTGTTAAATATCATTCCATTTTGATTACTTTCTAAGATTAAAGGTTAAGCTAAAGTGGTCATTTCGTTGACGTGATGCCTTGTAAAGTTCGACCGTTAGTCGTCGGTCTTAATAAACATTCCTCCAGCAGTCAGTGGGCAAACCGCAAACATATGATGATTACCTACATTACCTGTATTACCTGATTACCTAGTACTGTAGTTGGATCGCCCTTAACGGATTCTGAAGGTCAGGTACCTGATACGGCAGCAATTGGGAAATTGCTAGTGATTAACCTATTTTTAAGTAATTTCTGATTTGCATAGTGATGCGATAGGTATCTTCTTGTATGTAATAGATAATTTTAAAAGTTAGTGCCACTATTTATGCATTTGAAATGTTATAGTTGTGATATCGATATTGTTGAGATATCGATATGATTGAGATATCGAGGCAAAATTATGATTATGAATACATTTAGGTAAATTTCATTGTACATACAGACATACATAGAAAAATTACATGACACATCGCATTAATTTAAAAAATATATGTATATTTTCAAATATTCTAGATTTATGAATAAATATATTATCTAACATGCGACTAGCCAATGAAATGAGTTATCATAAAATAAGTTTAAAAATATATGGTTACTATCTTTCTATTGTTATGACATCAGGTTTGGTATACAAATATACAACATCGAAACTTTCTTTTCATTAAAACTACAGAATAAGTATAACACAAACATATACGTATATTTCAATTACTAAACAAGTCTACAAAATAACAGCAAAAAGTGAACCTGTCTGTTAAGTAAATAAATTATTGAAAAAAGGTACAAGCTCTCTATAATTTCGAGTCCATTACAGTGTATATAAAAGTCAGTCCCGGTCAATCATATAATTACGGAAGCGGTAACTATTCTTTAAAACATATAAAGTTTATTATTATTTTATGTAAACCAGGTGACGAGACTAGATCGACATTTGTTTCGTTTCTCTTGGCGATAACCAATGCTTTAAAAAGTTATATATTGTATAACATTTTACACGAAATTATAAACTTTTATTATTATGTATTACTCTAATAATAGGTTCATTTAGCGATAACATTTTTTTGTTAGTTCCCAATTGTTTTCACACCTTGCGTATAAGAAATTACTTTTAATATTAATATAAAGTAACGCATGATGTATTAAAGAAATAAAAAAATTACGATGTTTAGATTTATTTAAAAACTCAATTAATTTTACTATGTTGTGTAACCAATCATTAATATTTATAAAGGAGATATTCTCATTTCTCGTTTTATCGAGATATATATATATATATATATATATATATATATATATATATATATATATATATATATATATATATATATATATATATATATATATATATATATATATATATATATAAATCTACGGATGTCATGTAACTATTATAATTAATTTTAATCAAATTCAATGATGAATAAATGCCGTAGAATCAAATATAAAATTAATACTACAGCCTCTAAATAATAATATGATATTAAAAGACATGAAATCAACCAGTAGTTTGTCCTATTACTTTTCTCTAAATATAAACTTAATACTATAACTTAATAGCTCGTGACGGTCACTGTATGAGTTGATTACAAGTGTTCATATTTTTTATTAACTATTTAGCTTTACCTGATTGCTTGTTAATAAAAAGCACACCCATTCATATGTATGAATTTAGATATGTGATCATAAAAGTCTCTAAATAAGTGAAGTGGATATATTAGACATATTATGTGACATTTGGATAGAATAGATATTAAAAAACTTATAAATTATTACTGTAATTATTCAATAATTTCTATAAAAAACTTAGAAATCCGCTTTTCTAAAGTTTATCGTTTCCTCAAATCGTCCTATTAAACAAGTAATAGGGTACTGAGAATTCGTTCATTTGCTTAACTGTACTCTCAAGTTGTCTTTGCTCTATATAACGATTTAACACGCGTCTGAAGTCGGTAATAACGTCAACAACTACTTACCATGCGTGACGGTGATGTCTCGCGTGACGTACCTAAAATGAAATTCGTGTAAATTTTGCTTTTAGCAAAGAGAAATGTATTTGTCATGCAAAATCTCACACTTCCAAACATTTCAAATTGCAGTGTTAAAGTTAATTTTATGATTCCAATTTCATTTCCTTATAATGTTTAAAGCAACTGAATTAAATTACATACTTGTAAAAAAAGACCATTTAGACCATGTTTTCGTATGTAACAAACAATTAGTATAACGAAAATTTATAAAACAGTAGTAGTAGTCTTTAAAAATATGACTAAAAAGTTACATTCCACTAGGCTCTATTTTAGTTTTATAGTTATGAAAAAAAAGAAATAAAAAGCTGAAAAAAACCTTATTTTATTTAAAAAAATATTTTTATTATAAAAATTAAAATCATATCATTACAGTTTTTAAAGGAAAAAGAAATGTCACGTAGAGTCATTAACTGAACGATTATTGCGGGAAACAAAACATAAAATAGAAAAAAAAGTATAAATTGAGCATGCAAGATCTTTTATATTTACTCAAGCCTGAAGAAGAAGCGTTTTAAATGCAATGCTCTCTATTTCATTTTAGTTAATTATTATAATTACAGTATCGTTTTGTGCTAACGTTTTAATCTGGTTTCGATGAATATTCAACATGTGCATTTGTTATGGAGCTTTAAATAATTAAGAAAAATACGGCATAATAACGACATTTCAAAACTGTAAAGTTAAATATCTTTGTGGGACATTTTTGTCCAAGACGAAGAAGAGATGGATTGATACTGATTGAGAGATATTGAGATATTGAGATAAAACGAATGTAGAGATATTGAGATAAAGCAAATGTAGCATGAATCACATAGCTATGGAGCGAGTAGAGAGCGAGTAGATAGTAAGTGAATGAGAAAGATGGAGACATATAGTGAGTTAGGGCGAATATCGCATAACATTAAACAATAATCTTAACACATCAACGATAAATTTAGGGACGACAATAAACAATTTGCAGAAAATATTTAGTTAATGTTGAAACAAGAACTTTTATTGCATATTTTATATCAAATAATATAAATATAGAAGATATAAATTATAAAAAAATATATATAATTTATAATTTTGACATTTGACATTAAATGACAATTAAATTCATTAAATTCCTAATATCTCTTTCTACTTTTAAGCCTCGGAAATCTAAAGCATTAGTTTAGTAAATATAAAGGGGATTTAAAAATCAGTTCGCCAAAGAAATTTAACTTCTTACGTGTTTACTTTTTACACATGCTTTTTTATCTTATAACAACTTTAGTATTTAGGTTAAGAAGAATGGTGGTAAAACCTATTGATATTCACTCTCTAAGTGACCATTTTTTAAAAAATCCTTTAAGTCTTATATAAACTCACAATTATCGCATACATGCACATTTACTTATCATTAATTTCGACGGCGCTGTTTACTGTTGCCTGAAATATAAAAATCATCGGAGCATTGTTCCGAACCTATAAATGAAGAACTTTAAATTTCAAATTGTTAATTGCCCGTGAATCCGAACGCAACAATCAGAACAAGAAAAGTGAAAAGTGAGAGTTGGTCCGTTTTATAAATTCTAATAAATCTTAACTTGAAAAATGGTTATTATATTTACACGCATTACTTAGAAAGCCAACATTTAAAAGTGAAAAGTGTTTTCTTAGTTTATAATTTGTTTTTAAGAAGAAATTTTGCCTTTGTGATGAGAAAAACTAACTTACATAGTTACAGTGGTTACTTGGAACCAGTCGAGAATAGTAAATTAAGAAGCTGCGGTTGAGCAACGAACGTAATGCGTGTTATGGAATAAAAAACAAAGAGTAAAAATCTCCTTTCTATAAATAAAACCATAAAACGTCAACAAATGCAACTACAAAATAGTACCATGCATATTTTACTTCACTTCGTTGAAATGTCAAGACTTTTAGTTTATTTAGTAACAATGTGTTGGATAACAGAACGTGATATGCCTAACTCAAGTTTTGAAAATATAAAATATTATATTTAATAAAAAAAATACAGCGAGTAACTAAGAACCCTTAACTAACCTTGCCAATAAATATTTATAGCTTATTAATTGGCTCTGATAAATTGATTTTATCTTTTAAAAATGTGTTATGTGTTAAATCAGGCTACAATAAGCAGGCTCTGTATTTAATGGGCACTTTATGTCGCTAATAATCCAAACATCACGAAGTTAAAACATGTTATATTGTTTAGTTTCTTTCTGTCTGACATTTGGGCAAATAGTGTAAATAAAATACAAAACTTGCTTGAAAGATAATATATTCTGTTTCTTTGTTAATTATATTTCGCTTATTATTTCTAAACAAGTCGCGTCTCATACCAAATCATGCGACATCTCACGCAAGTGCGTTGACCGCAATCTGACCTGTGAGGAGGTCACGCGGTCACTGCAACACCCACGCGTGGACCCACACAAAGAAATATGTGGACACAAATAAGTATTTACTTATGTTACTTTAACAGCCGCACTCAAGACGTCAATTAGTGTTTAGCTAACATTAAATTACGAAAATTCAAACGAATGTGTGTATTTATATGTATTAAATTAATAAATTTCACCACTTATTAACATGTCCGAGTGTGGCTAAAAGAAATATATAAAAATATAAACATCGTAAGATTTTGTGCAACATTTTAGTTCATAAATACGAGTACCTTATCTGTGACAATACAAAGAATTAAGGTAAACATAATTACCGATGGCTACTTAGATCTTGTGGGTACTGATGTAGACTATTGATTTTAATAAGCGACTAAAAAAATGTCCAAAGTCAAAGAAGTTAAATACAATTTGTTGGCTTTATGAATATTTTTCTATTTGTTCTTTAAAAGTGCTTATATAATAAGATCTTAGCCTCATTTAACTAGATAATATGCTGTGGGAATGATTCTACAAAACGGGACTTTCTATGCAATTGATGCCAGATTAGTCAATGGATCCCGCCCTGCAGCTAAATGAGGTACATACTGAACGATTAATGCGTCGATATTATGTGCTATATTACATGCAAAGATGAATAAAATTGTTACTTCGAACAACATTATTTTGTTTATAGCTTCGCTAATCACATGTGAAGTGCTCGATAGCTAATGATTAAATCTACCGTCCAACGAACTAACTACGTGTTGTGTGCAGTGTGCTAGATTATGAATATTTCAATTTTCCGTTCTTATCTCGAAAGTTGATTGAATATTTACGAATGTTGACGTGTTTCTTTTTGTAAGGTTATCATAATCATAGACCAGTGGTGTGTACCTTATGTTATGTTAAGACAATCTTCCGGACTCATGATAATGTACTATTTAGTCACACATTTGGTTGTTTGTCTACTGTTGTTAAATTCATAATTTTTAGTTTTACGTCGACTTGTGCTAGGCTGGACTAAGGCTTAACTGAGAAGTAACTATCTAATATTTACTATTTTTAAAGTGTTATTCCACACTAAGGATTAGAAAACATTTTTGAAAAAACGTATAAAAATTTGAACGCAACGGGATTTGAACCCACGCCTCTTGGACGGTATCCAAGAGGCGCGGGTTCAAATCCCGCTGCGTTCAAATTTTTATACGTTTTTTCAAAAATGTAACTATGTATTATATATTTTCAAAAGATTTCAAGTTTTAGTTAGTAGTTTAGTTTATGTGTTACAGTGTGTAAAAAAATTACGTAAAAAATATATATAAAATACTTACCCTGTGCAATAAATTTGAACAACTTTATTGGAACATATAGGTTGTGACGTGCAGCATATAAAACATCTTACAAATCTTGAAGAGTGCTGCCTACATTTATTAGAACCTGAACTTGCAGCTGATAAATAAGCACTGAAAATATTTTATTAATTTTTATTCATATTTAGAGAAATGTTTAAAAATAATAATAACAGGAAATACTCAGTGTCAAAATACTCCGTACTCAATTATTACAATGCCTATAGAAAATTTACAAAGAAAAACGTTCAAGAATTATTTAACAAGAATTTCATATTAAAAAAAGTAAAGTATGTGAGAATAATTGCGGTACGACAATAAAAAGTTCCGTAACAGAACAGTTTACAATAAATGTATAATGTACGTCTGGGAATCAATAAGTTCGCGTGTCTAGTTGTAATAACAGCTCTTAATCTATTCTAATTGTATAGTCAGTATTTATAGACATAATAACGCTTTTATTAGCAGAAAGAAATTCCGTTTAACTATTTACTTGGTATTTTAAATAGCAGAATCACTTTAAGTGTTATAAAATATGATCGTCTTGTTAATTCCATGTGTTTTTAAAAGGTTTTAATTTGCCTTGTTAGTATGTGTGTGTCTGTGTGTGTGTGTGTGTGTCTGTGTGTGTGCGTGTGTGTGAAATCATACAAGTTTAATTTGACCCATTCCATAGTGTCCCATTGAGCTTAAATTTGAAATAAACCTTTACTGTTATTGTATTAAAAATGGCTTCCGAGACATAATGTCGAATTATATTTTTTTTATAATCCATTCAATATTGGTGTTAAATTTAATGGCTTGAATAGCAGAATAAAGTAAGTTATTAAAAAAAAAATTAAAGGTGGCTCCAAAAGATTGTTTTGATCATATAAGCTTATACGACGTAATTTATAATTACACTTTGCTTTATTTGTGAATGTGCCATATATAATTATTTACATAAAAGTGTTTTGTATAGCAGTGTAATATTTATTACTCAATAATTACACATACAAAAACTGTATTGTTCACTTTCCCTCTTAGGTATATGTACATATCATGGGATAACCCTCTCTTGTTAAAATAATTCAAAGGTTAGTATTAATAATATTAATACTAAGTTCTTATATATTTTGATGCCAGATTTTAAAATATAGATATACTTACTTCTTATCATTTTCTTTATTGTTTATACGTTATCAATATATAATTTGTAATGCAGAGCAAGCAAAGACTTGTGATTTTGATTAATAGGCCGTATTTATATCAAGATCGTAAAAGTTTGTTTATTTTTGTTAAACGAATCATTAAATTTTGCATACAAAAAAAATTAACCTTATTTTGCTGATGAAACGTGTATAAGTTTTCTTTCACATACCAATTCGGGTTAAAGAAAACAATTTTCTCACGTTCCAAACATCGTTCAGATTATGAATAGAATTATCTTTATTATATTAGAGTTCGACCTACAAAAATTTTAACTTTTGGATGTAGCTTGAGTGGTTCATAAGACAGACGGCATCGACTCCAAATTGTTACGTTAATTTTTTTTATAATATTTTTTAAGCGTTAAGCACAACATATAAAGATTGTTTTTGGTAACTTTTTTAATTCTAACCAATACATGCTAAAATCATACAAATTTATTTATTAATAGGTTTATATTGTTATAAATTTGTTTTTATTTAATTAAATTTCAATCCAATCCTTAGCTTTATTTAAATAATATATTTTTTATATTATATTAAGTACAAACTGTGTCCACAACTTCGGCCTTGTAAAATTGAACATCTCTGAATTTTAATTTTACAATTCTATTATAATAGTAGTCTTAGTTACTTCTTATTATATCTGCTATGTGCCAGTGAAAGTCTCGTTAAAATCGGACCATCCGTTTCAGTGATTAATCAGAACGAACAGACAAAAAAAATTAAAAAATATATATTTGTATAAATAGTGAAAAAAAAAAACAATTATATTTAACAGTATTACATTAAAATACTCTCAAATAAAACTAAATATGTCATAAGAAAAGGAAGATTTTAAAATTACTTAAAACATAATATATTTTTCTATATATTTTTGTATTTTCTACTTCCTATGTAGTGTACAAGAAGACTGTATGTAAACTATAATTATAAAGCCATAATGGATTATTCACGCAGATTCTTAACTGGTACAAAATAATCTCTTAGCATAATCGCCGCTTAGTATAACATGGTAATTGTACAGATAGTATCCTTGGTTAATAAAATATTTTAAATAATATTTTAAGACACTCCCTTCTACAGTTTTCGTTTAATTTCAAGATATTACGTTTTGAATGATGGAACTCAACGCCGCAATTTGTCCAAATTCGATGATAAAACAATATTTTCATTGCTTGATTTTTATGCTCTGTAAACACCAAGATTAACCGGCATTCTTAATATTAACCATCAGTTTTTTTAGTTACGTTTTTTAAACTAATTTGCTATAATAAAATAGTAAGCGCCGTCGCGACAAAATATGGCAAGTATGTTATTGCGTAAATTGCTTTTAGAGTGTAGAGCATACCTTTTAACATTTAGCATGCAAGGGATAAGGAATTATGCATAAGAAAATGTAACAAAGCATGCCTCGTTACTCTTTACCACATTTTTATTGTGTCATGGTACTCATTACAATTTGTATGCTCGTATAGAGAATTTGTATTATTTTTGTTTTTTATTAAGAAGACAGTTAACGTATTAAGACAGGGTCTGAGTGCAAAAGCGTTGATTGTGGGATAACAGTCAGATACTGATCCACTGCTAGTTTTTGTAATATTATGTATTTGGGGTTTAATACAACACGTTATTTAAAGAAACTGTCTTTAAAAATACTTTCAGAAGCTGTAGTAGCATAAGTATATCTAGTTAATAAATCTATTTGAATCCAGTGGAATAAATAACTTCACTTCGTTACGTTTTAGTGTCACGTCTCTATAAATCGACGTCAATACTATCTAGTGTCAAGGATCTTTACTAATAAATTAAAATTAAATTGCATTCATTATGCAATGTTAATAATTAATCATAAAATTTATAAATATACTTTAATTCTATATTTTATACAACTTCAATTCCATAAATACTAAAACTTCGGAAACGTCAAATTAATTAAGACTTGTTAGATTACATTTGGGTACGCATATATTATAATTTT
This sequence comes from Dryadula phaetusa, assembly GCA_032432895.1. Classification (NCBI taxonomy): domain Eukaryota; kingdom Metazoa; phylum Arthropoda; class Insecta; order Lepidoptera; family Nymphalidae; genus Dryadula; species Dryadula phaetusa. The sequence goes on from JAOYRS010000021.1 coordinate 2,981,372, forward strand.
ATTTATTAAATTATAAGTATTTTTAACATTTCCCTCATACCTACTGTACACATATACTGCAATAGTAGCGTAGTCAGTGAGAATCTTTAGAAATATATCTTTATATTTTCTTTATTTTCCGTCCATATTGACACGGTAAGGGAAAGTAACACAATATGCCAAACTTTATTTAATAAGTTTATTTACATAACTAGTTAAATATAATCATTTACAAACCCATAAAATTAAATCCCATCTTGACAATTTGTTTAGCACGTCTATTTGTATAATTTTTTTCTAAATCTGACAAGCGTATTAGTCTTTACTTTAGTAATTTATGAACTTAGCGTTCTTTTAGCAAATTAACAAACGGCCTATTCATTTAGTAAGTCTAACGTTTTATTAGTCAAAATAATTTCATTGTTCCGACCAGTATCATCGTTTACAGAGATGGCGACAACGCTACTGTCGATTTAATGCTTAAGATGAAATAATAAAATGCTAATATATCTACTTTATATTGTTTTTTGTGCATTGCAGGAAGTTTCGAGATTTAAGCTTAATTTGTATTGATTATTGTATATTATTTCCTATACAATTTTTTCTTAAATTGAATTTTGTAAATACGTGTTAAATGAATTAACAATTTTTGCGGCTTATATTTTCCATGTAATTGTAAATCTCTGTTATTGTCAGTTTAATGTACATGGCTTACATTTTATGGATTTGTAGACACAATAATAAAGGGTTGAGCAAATGTGTGAAATGTCTTGCTTGCTTGTATAGCTATTATATAATAAAATAAAATAAATAGCTTGTATAGCTATTTATTTTATTTTATTATATATATTTAGCTTCACGCTTTTATCCCGCACAGCAGGGTAGACAGAAAGTATCTAGTGTCAAGACACTTCGAATTTATTTATTCGTATTTTATTTCTATACTAAATAAATAATGTTCATTATAGAAATAAATAGAGTCGAGGCGCTGAGGGAGAGCGTCTGATTTTAAACGTGGTCGGTTATGAGTTCGATTCTCATTCGACGATTATACTTAAATTATTTTCATTTTCTCGCTCTAGTAAGACAAATCGCCTCGTTGAGTTCCGGCGCTCAATATGCAATTTTGAATTGGGCGGAAACTAATTACTTTCTGTCTAGCTTGAAGGTAAAAAAATTATAATATTTAAACATACTCATACACATATGACTGTATGTCCGAATACACTCTATTCAGCGTTCTACATATTTCGTTAATTTCTTAGTTTGCCCAACGCGAATAAGAAAGAATATATATTATAATACAAAATTGTAAATAATTGATATTTTAGATATCATAGAGCCATGACGGTTAGTCAAACATGATACAAAATTATTATTGTATATATACTGTGAAATATTTACATAGACAAATTATTGTAGTTTAAGTTATAAATGTTGTTATTAAGAAAATATTTAACTAAATAAAGCCATATTTACTATACTAAATATAGCTATACAACTTCATAGAGTATGCTAATTGCTTTGAAGACATGAGAATGACCGTACAACGGGGACATGACTTAGGCCGTCAATTTAACTTCTCAAGAGCCTTCTCTAAGAGAACTTAGTAAACAACTTGAAAAGATAGTCAATGTATGAGAACTCACATTGTACACAACCATAGTACCTGTGTCTTTAAGTAAAAAGGTGAAAATACAGTAAATATATCGTAAAGTGACCTATTGTTCTTGTTACTGAGATAAAAGCTTCTAACAGCGCCTTTTATTTACTTTTCTATGCGTTCAATTCTAACACATGGTGTATATGTATGTATTTTTATATTGAGTCAGTACGAGTGTATGTATCTTGTATTTGTAACCTACAGAAAAATAATAATATAAAATTTTGTTTATTACAGATCGGCAACACTGCTACTCGTAGTAGCAGTGACCTATGCCGCAACAGCGTCATCTAATACCGACAATCTCACTTTGGATAAAAAAGATCCAACCACACATGAACTTCTCAGTTCCTTGGGTTTAAAGAAGTTGAGGATTCCAGCTGCACACCACAGAAAACGTCTTGCCGAACAAGGCAGGCGGCATGCTACTGGCGACTCTAGAATGTACGTTATAAAGTTGCCACCAAACACGAATTACTACAGTCACGTAGACCCAGCTCCAGCTTCCGCAAGAACCTTACCACTACAAATGACGAGTAACGGTAAACCAGCTAGAGTTTACCATTGGAATTTACCAGTTTTAGAAAAACTCGCCAAAAACCGTCCTCAGGCAAGATTCGATGATGATGTGGTAAACGTTGAGAGTACACCAACATGGACCAAGATCAGCCATCCTAACTCGATAGATGCCTTAGCATACTATGTGCCTTCAAAGAAGACGTCGTTCAGAAAATATTTTTCTGGTAATGGGAAGCCCAAATCCTTCTACGTAATTGACAAAGATAAGAACTCTGCGGAGTACCATAGGTTACTTCCTTAATTATTGACATATTCAAATGTATTCTATGATATGTAGATAGAATTAATGTTATTGCATTTCTTAGGTAAGCCTTGATTAATGTTAGTATTATATTTTAATAATATTAATGATACAAGTAGACCGCGTATCGTAAAGCGTTAAAACCTAAGCAAAGTATATCAATTTATACAAAAGTGTGGGTACATATGTCAAACAGATGTTAATGTGTGTAACATTTTTAATACTTTTATGTATTGCCAATACACGATTTAATATAATGTTGACACATCTAATAATTATTATTATCATAGAACTATAATTCAAATTAGAATTTGGGACGAATCAGAAAAAAGTTATCTCAACGCTTACAATGATTACTAGTCCCAAAATTTTCTGAACTTTAATGTACCCTAATTATTCAAAATACGAGAGGCCATAACTAATGCAATAACATTTCAATAACAATCAATTTAGCATTTAATCAATATATTCTTCAAGAAGTATTTAAATGATTGTGCTTAGGATGACCTTACTCTTTTCTTATGATGTTTAATTATTTCATACCCCATGAATATTTAACAAAAATACCTATAATGCTTACCATTTATTTATCTTGATATTTGTAACATTGCATTTAAAAAAAATATTGAAGCTAAAAAAATTAATTTTCTGAACAACGTGGGGAACGAAATTTACAGCTCTTAAATTGTATCAAGTTATGTCTACCTACTTAGTAATTTCATTGTAATTTCATTGCTAACAATATCTATCCTATATGTAGCCTAAAGGATTTACTCCTGTAAATAGATATACGCTAGAAAAATAAGTAACGGATAGGTGCTCAGGTGTTTTATTAAGACTGCGACACGAATTTAAATTATTATAGTTTAAGAATACGATGCCACAAATAGGTTAAATGTATACGCAAGTTGTGTGCTTCTACTCGTAAATAGGGACATTTTTGTAATACACTCTATATAGCCATAATAATCCAGTTGATATACTATGTATTGAATAATTTGTCTCTGTTTTGTGTCGACATGCAGCTTCAAAATTGATAACGCTGATTGTATTTTCATTTAAGATATTATAAGCTTTGGTGCTTTACAACTACTCATAAACGAATTGTAATTTATAGTCATTAAATAGTACTTTTAAAATATTACAATATAATTTTGAATATCAAGTGTAACGTACGAATAAATAAAATTAAAAAATACCTGATTGAATTTTATTTGCCTATAGCAGCTCTATCTATTCGTTTGTAAGCAAACAACGTCGTATTGTGACGTTATGAATTTGTAGCTAGTTCATAAACATTCTAACAGATGTCGCTGTACTGCATGTCGCTAGCTGTTTTATCGACGTAAGTTTTCAGGACATGCGCGGCGGGCTGCGCGATTTATAAAATTCGCAGCAAATGTTAGTGAACACAAATCTATAATCGTGGCTCCAAGTAAAAATGTCACACGGCGTGACAACAAACTCAAAAAACATGATAGAAATTAGAGAAGATAATAATAAAGTAAAAAAAGAAATCATGAACAATAAAACAAACACTTTCAGTGATAGAATTAAAAAAAATACAGAAGGAAGTGAAACTCTTATCAAAGTTAAAAGTGCAATTCCTAGGCGAAGGTTGGTTATCTCTTATTTTATTTAAATATTAAATAAATATTTAATAGGCAACATTATTTAATTATATATTAATAATAAAATATAAAAGGGCATATTTGCAAATATAATTTGTTCTACAAAAGGGAAGTAACATGCACGTTATTTAATTACCAACATCCGATGCCGGTTGACCCGTCCCAGTTTTCAGGATATAATTAACTAGGCGCTATTCTAAAAATACCAAGTGTTATAGAGGAGAACAAACAATGCATTATTAAATATATTTTTTGATTGATTTTCCCGCCAAATATATTTTTTATAATAAAATAATATTTAAATTAATTTAAATTATACTTTATTTTATATAAAAAGTATAACTGAAAACTTATTATTTAGTGTCTTAACTCACGAAGTTAGTGCAAATAGCAGCAGAATATAAATAATAATTTTATTAAAACAAATAAAATAGTGACTCAAATACATCTGTTACTTGTAGTCTTAATCGTAATCATTATAATCGTACTTATTTCTTATCTACGGGAAGGTGAAATCTTTTCAGATTACTTATCCAATTGATGCACTAAAAATTATTATAATAATCAAATTATCCTAATATTACTATCGTGTTGAGTTGAAAAACATTTTCAAAAAATACATATATACGAAACAAATAAAATAAGAATAAAACTTTCTCTTTTTTTATTTAAAATTTAAATTTTAACGTACAACTCACTCAAATATGCGTTAAAAATAAAAATAGTACGTACATCCTTTTCAATTTAAATCGTGTGTTTGTGTGTCTTCACATAAATTCATTTAATCAATAATTTCTTCTAAGCTTTTAAGAGCTATATATTTAACAAGCTGTAAGACACGGCCGCACGTATTTGGGGTTGGTAAGGGGATTTTGACAGGGGGTCAGGTCTCCCCTGTTATAGCTCTCTACTTGTGGAAACAAGAAAGCGAAATATAATATTAATAAAAAAGTAATAAATTTGATGCCAGTCGTGACGCAGTGGGACAGCGTCTGACTGTAAATGCGATTGGTAGTGGGTTCGATTTCTACTCGGGGGAATGATTATATTTAAATTATTTTATGGCACTCCGTGACCTAAACCCGCATTTTGCGCACGCTTGGCTGTGGCAAACTAGTACATTACGATACGTGGATACGGGTGACCTAAATGGTCTATTATTGCACGGTGCGATCACGATTATCGTATACTATTTTATGGCACAAGTGACATAAGCCCACAGTAATGATTAAAAGGATACGAAAATTATATTTTAAAAAAGGAAAAACTAACTGAAAGAAAAATAAGAAAAAAAATTAAATAAGAATAAGAAAAAAATAGAAAATAAAAAAAAGAAACTTATAAAATAAAACAATAAGTTAAACAAAACAATATACAACAGACAATTTTATCGCTAAATCAGCGATTTCTTCCAAGGAATCGTACAGCATAGTAAACGCAAACTAAAACTTGAATATATTGTGAATAATAAAATAATCTAGCAAATCAAAAATACATAATATTCATCGCATAATATCAATAACATAATATACTATTATACTAATAATATCTCGTTTAATAGAATAACTCAACTGTATTAGCTAATTATATCGATGTTTAGCAGTAATATTAACGTCCCTTCTTCAAATTACGTTTATTATTTAATACTTTTAAACGTCAAATGACATTTTGCGCACGGCTAAGCTTGTAATAATAGGCTATTTTTGCCATGGAAAAGCGTGCGCGAAGTGCGGGTTTAAGTCACAGAGTATCAAAAATTTGTGTTGACTATGGCATAAGGTTACTTGAAAGAAATTGCTGTTTTAGTTTTATTGCTAATTATATATTATTTTGCTCATAGAAGTTTTTAAAATTAGATTGTGATAGTATAACAATATATTATCATCTTTTTTTAAAATCTGATACTACTTTCATATTTAATAATTGAATTTGTAGAGTAAAGCTTATATCTAATTTATCAAGAATAAATTTAATATTGTAGTCTTAATCTAGAAAATACTACAATTTATTTGAGAAAATAAAATCTAGAAAATATCGATATTTGTAAACATTAAAAACTTTTCAATCTATGTGATTCTCTTGTCACAGCAAGAGAGAGCTATCTCTCTAATAGTTAATGTTTTATCTACTTCTACGATCAAGATCTCATGAATACATTGAAACTATTGAATCTCTTATTACGGTGTTTCAGTATTAGCATTGTTTAAATAAATTGTTCGTATTTTTTAAACACTTATTCGGGTTTATGTCACTAATGCCATAAAATAGCTCACGAAACTCTCAAAAACTATCAAAAACTCTATTATCGCACAACTCTTAGCACGCTTGCTTTGCTCGGGCGCTAACTTTGCACCGTACATTAAAAGACCATTCAGGTCACGTAGCGTAATGTACTTTTCATTCCCTCGCTCTGGCAAAACAAACCGCAGCGTTAAGTTCCACTACCCAACACGCATTGTCTCGAATTTGATGGAAACTGGAGTATGTAGTGTCTCGATACTAGGTACTTTCTGCCTAACGTGCTATGCGGGGTAAAAAAAATGAACTACGCATGAAAGTACTATGTGCCTGAATTACACAAATGAGGTTTTCATAAAGAATGATATCGATAAAGCTATTATTTACATAATATATCGATTAATTTTTTAAACTCGTTTTAAACAAGCTTTTAATAATTTCATTTTCTTTCATTAATTCATAAAATTTTAAACACTATTCAAGGTAAATATTAAGTATTTTTATTAAGTTCTACCGGAAAAAAAATTAAATAATCGCAACGTGATGATTCTATATTTAAACGTTTGTACTCGTTTATGTTTTAAATAGCGCAAATTTGGCCGCTTGATATTTAATTGGGTAATTACACCTTATTAAATTTTGTTAAGTAGTTTAGGGAGTATAAATGCCTCTTCGCAATTGCAAAAGACTTTGTATTTATATCTACTATTTTAAGTAGTTATTGATAATTTTTTTTCAAAATATTTTTTCCTTTATTTAGGGTGTCAAAGGTTCCTTATAGGATTTTAGACCTTAGTTCGATATACCAACTTATATTATCTGTACGTAGAGATTGAATTAGCCATTTTTTATTTTTCAAATCATATAACTGTTCAATTTAATACCTTATAAAATAAATTTATTTATTCGCTACGTCATGGACACCAAGACTACGAATAAGAATGTATTACGTATGCGGTCAGTCTGCGTTACGCTAGACATCCACCGTGACATGAAGCTCCTGAGTGAGCCGAAATAGTACTGGCTAACATTCGCTGCCATATAAGAGAATCGGTCGGATTATGCTCTTGTATATCTGTCCCTTGAGGTTAGGTGGTATTCTGTGGTCACAGACCACACCCGTAACCTCACGCCACTTGGCCTAAACAGCGCTGATACGAGCACGGATGTCGTGATCAATACCCCCAGACTTATGCACGGTGGATCCAAGGTACCTGAACTTCTCCGACATAACAGGCCTTTACTTCAGGACCTATATGAATAGTGCCAGAGTCCGGGCTCCCGCAAGCAAAGTACTCGGTCTTCGACACTTAGGTTAAGGAAGCTCAAAAATTTCCACGCTTTAATCGAAATGTCAAGTCTCACCGCTTTTCAGTTCTTCATGCGTCGAAGACAATTCCGAGTTCGTCAGGTGTAATTGGAGTAACAAGTGGTTCGGTTGGAAGACTGCACGGGTGCTGAGTATTCAGCAGCTCCTTGAAGTGGCACCTCCGTCTCCTGGGAGTCTTTGACGCAAAAATATTTTGCAATCTCCTGCATCACTTTCTTCCTAGCACGTGCCAATTTGTAAATGAGCTTCTTCCCTTTCGCAGTTTCAAGTTTATCATATTGTGGTGACAACTTTTCTGTCTTCAAGAGGGTTGGTGGTCTGCCACTCCTTAAAAGCCGTTTTCTTTCCACGAATCGTCTCCTGCACTTTGTCATTCCACCACTGTCTGTCTGTCTATGTCTCCCTGTCAACGACTTGTCCTCCCCTAAAAAGACCAAGAACTCGTTTACTTGCCGCAATAATTGTTGACTGGACTCGTTCCCAAGCATCCTGGGCAGTTTCGGTTTTGGTCGATAGATTTTAACTCTCAACCTCTGCCAGGACATCGGTCTGCATTGGTCCATTGCAACAACCTTAACACACACACTTAATTGACATTTCTGAGCTACTTTATTTTGCGGGGTAAGAATATAGTCCATGACAATGTTCGTCAATTCGTCACCCTACCTATATGAAACCTGGTCAGCAGATAATCTATTTGAGTGGGATCCGCTCTTATACGTGGTAAAGTGCTGAGGATTCTGTTGGAAGAACGTGTTCACGACGACGACCATAACCATAACGATTCTTAAGTTTCTTACGTAAGCCCAGGTGGCCAGTAAGGCACATCGCGGCATCAAGGGTAGTGGGTCACCTTTGACAGCCTGCTCTGAGTAACGCGCGTAACCCTAAGCTGAGTGTCCTCTGGCCAGTTACGGTGGAAGGCGGTGGTTGTACACCGCGAACCAGCGACCCGGTCGTTAACGGCGGATGGCGAGGCTGGAATAGGCCTCCCTCACCGCCTCGTCGCCTCGTCGCAGAAGGTTTCGACCCCGCCCCATGACCTCTCGCAAGCCACTATGGCCTCTACCACGGCTGGTAGAGAAAGCAGCAGAAAGAGCGATTTGAAAGTGGAGGGAGTAGCAATACAATTTCATGGATTGGATAAAAGTATGAAGGTGTTGGCTCAAGGATCCGCGATCCCATACCCGTATGCCCAAGACCATATATCGGATATACTTGGTGGGATAGAGACACTGTGTTATCTGTTTAAAACAATAAATCGTACGAATGCTATTTTGATAGTAACTGTTACGCACAAAAATATCAGATGTCACATATATAATTATTTGTACAACGTGAATCTATGCCAGGAGAACAAAACCTGTTTTTAACTCTTACATGTAAAATAAATATTAAAATATTTACATATTTTTGTATTTTATTATTTTAAGAATATTTTTATATAATTTATGAATGAAGCATTTCCTGTATTATACATGGTAAAAATTGAAAATATAAAGATCGCGATATATCATATATTACATGTATCTCCACTTTTCGCCCACATACTCATTTAGAATCATCTATAGTATTTTGAACAAAAACATCAAGTATTTTATGTACATGTATAATATATGAGAAAATGACTAACAACTTTCGAGCTCATATGTAGTTTTTCTAGCGAGAAGTAGTGCAAAAGCATAGGTGAGATCGGGAAGACCTCAATTGACCTTCGAAAATTGTGGAGGAAGGTCAACAAAAAGTATGAGGACCCCCGACGAGCATGTATGAAGAGGCTGACCCCGCAAAGGATACTTGAAGCGTGAAGCTAAAAATTAAATATTCTGAATGGGTTCCAAAACCAGAACTATCGCAAAGATATTATATTTTTTATATATTCACTGTGCCTTAAATGTTAAATACATAAGAAGGTAAAAAATATTTTTAACATAACTTCAATCTTATTATTTTAGCAAATTTAATCAGAGATGATAAATTCGTCCAAATGTTCACGGAAATATGGGTCACGGTAGATATTACGATAAGGTGGTGTGAATGTGACTGATAGCCCATCTTTTTGTTACGATAACCAACGTTATCAAAAAGGAACTTAAATAAAAATGCATTAGAAGTATTAAAATGCTAAAAAAAAAATTAGTGACAAAATATTGATTAGCAGTCAAACATTTTAATTTTTTAATTTCTTTTATCCCCCGTAGCAGAGTACACAGATACTTCCCGTGATGATTATCCGAATACAATGCCGCAAGCTTTGTCTTATTAAAGCGTATCGAACCCATAACCGATCGGCTGGTTCCTCCAGTGGAAGTTAACTTCGTATGACACGTACTAAAGTATTACTCTGCGTTAAATTAACTTAAAACAAAATACAACTGTATAAATAAATTGGCAGTTTTTAATTGATAAACAATAATATTTGCTCTTTACATAGTATGTAAACATGTGCATTGCTACAATATGAGCTGTTTGTTAAATATTATTATTATGATAGTTTCATTATTATTATAGGATATGAATACTATGAATATGGAAATACATCAAATATTTGTTATAGACACACTTTAGTGCTAAAAAAATCATTTTTTGTTAGTGTTTCTTAAACAATATTATAATTTATCAATATCTATGTAGGTTATAACATCATTGAATTTAAAAACAAAAAATAATTGAATATCAGGCCAAATTACTCTACCTAAGAATATTCATTAGACTGGTTATATCCGCTAATTCGTCCGCGTTTAATTCGCGCTTGGAATCTTTATTTTATATTTATATAATAAAAGAAATCTAATTTACTCCTGATTATATTAGCTAACTTTCTGTTAAAGAAAGTCCCTTCAAAATTGATCTAGCCAATCTAGAGATTTACCTGGAAGAAACAGATAGGCAAACGAAAATTGTAATTGTAATATATGAATATCTTTCCATCTCATTAAACACCTACTGTATTACAGCCAATACAGGAATAAGAAAAAAATAATACCATGGCTGTTCTATGTTCATACAAAACAATATTTTTTACAAGTGTGTATATAACTGGGAATTTATATCAGTTATAGAGTTATTATATTATAGAGTTCTTATTAAACTATATGTAATTCATATACCGGTCATTGATTTTTACAGGCAAGAGTTACTTAAATGGTATGGATGGGGCTACAAGGATTCCATGTTTAGAAGAGTAGATGACAAAATTAGCTTTACAGGAGATAGGTAAGTGAATTACAGTACCAAAATATAAAAATAGCATTAACAACGAATAGATCCAAATGATAACTACAAGTATATGATATAAAACATCTAGATATCTTACACGGGCTCCCTCATGGAGGTCTAAGTGGACCTAGGTCTGGGGGACAGGAATTCCTGTGGGTAAGTGGGAATGAGCCGTGTGCTGTCTGGGAGACAAGAATTCCTGTGGGTAAGAGGGAAAGATCCGTGTGCTGCCTGGGCGGACAACCCAGCCAGGTGAGACTGATTACTCAAGGGAGACCCAGCTCAGGGCGATCCAGCGACCGAGGCAGCAGCTCAGTTCGGATCGCACTCAATTGGTGTTATGTTTATTATTATACTTATATAATTTCTGATCTGGTACGACAAACACACAATGTTCTGAAATCAGGGGGTAGTAAGCGGATAACAATAGATAAGATAAGGAATAAGGTACATTTTGCGACAATATGCAAAAAATATAAATACCATAAATGTTACATATGTTTGCCCAACTATTCATGAGTTCATAAAAAATAGTGGTTAACATACAATTTAATACATTTCTGCCGACTCAACAATAGTACCTACACCCAAACCAAAAAAAACTAATGAAAAAAAATATATTTTATTTTAAAAAAATATAATAACAAACACATGATGTGTTTGTTTATTACCACTGTATATTTACCTTAAAAATCCTCATTTTTTGATATCCTCACAAAAATGTATTTTTTTTAATTTCCTGTTATATTTCCCTGTCATTTAAATGTCTGTTAATTTTTATTTTAAGCTGATACTATACTTTTAAAGACACGTGCTTAAGATATTCCGGTAAACAATCTAGATATCTAGCTGTCTGAGCCTATGATTTTTTAGTTTTGCGCTTCTCCTACATTGTTCTTATATTATAATTATTATGTTTTATTACAATCTACACTGTACAATCTCGTCTGATTTTAAGTAACACGATATCATGCTTATCACTTAAAGTCTTGTAAATATTGATAAGATAATAGAGTCGCGTGGTGGGTTCCGATTTTTAGATTATTATTATTATTATTTAAATAATTAAAAAGAATACTAGTAAACTTCAGTATATAAAATAAAAAGAATATCATATTAAATTGAAATAAACTATAATTAATAATTTATTTTTCGTATTAATAAACTTAATATGTGTATATATCTCATATTCTTCGATTGTCCTGGTTTAGTTAGAGTGATATCCGATAGAAAGACAAACATAACAAAGAGTCTACTGGCATATAATGTTCATAATTTAAACAAAAAATAATTGTGAGTATAATAATGTTTTCGACGCGTTTTGTCTTAAAATAACGAAAAACAAGAATTATTATCTATGGCAAGACTGAAATTTAAACCTGTAAAGTAATCATCATCACGTTAAGTCTTATAACTGAACTATAACGATATTCAGATGATATTTTGTTTTTTTATATTGTAGGATTATTATTATAAGTCTTTATAGCTTTTTACTTGATGTAATTTATTCTATGCATCAAGCGACTATGCAGGTCTAATTTAATACATGCTTTAAATTCGCCATATTATGACAGTCCATTCATGACCAATTTGCGAAGCAATAATCAGCCAGGTCACAAGAAAGTGGAGTCAACGAGATATGACTGGATCTTTACATAGGCCGTAGGCGGTCGAACTAAGTAGCAACTTCCTCCTGTACCATCATTCTTTGGTTGGAATTTACTTAATATAAACAATATATGTGTTTAAAGTATGTAAATAATATCGTTTTATATATTTATATATCGTTTTATATATTATAAATAAATTTTAACATAAATCATTTATATTTAATTATTATCTATAATATATTAAAAGTACAACAGTTAATTTTAACAGTTGTAGAAAAAGAAGAACAAATGATATATGTATATTTTAAACCCAAAATAATTTATTCATTGTTTAAAATTAGTAGTTGTGAGAACCTAGCAATGTGCTAGTAACTCCTGTTTCTCACCGATAACCGTTGTATATATATGTACAAATCGAATAATAGATGTATGACGACTTCAGTATTAGAGCTAATGTTAAAAAATATAAAAGCATATTTAATAAACTTAATATTGTAAACGTCAGTATTTGGTTTTAAAATAGTGTCTATTGGTATTATTATTATTATAATTCAAGTTAGCTTACAATAAGTAAACTTAACCTCATCTTATTTAAATGTACTCTCTAGTCAAGCGTGTTAAATTACAGGTGAAGCATTAACCTAGTTTCAATTTTACATAATGTTAAAGAAATTTTCTGCTGTCCATCAAAAGGCTTGTTTGCTAAAACTGTCCTCAGACATATTTAAAATTTTAAAGGAGCCTTTTTTAAAAAATCTTATATGCAACGAAAATTAATTTCGAAGTAACTCATTAATTAGGAACGTATCTTGACAGGTTTTTTTCATACAAAATCTTAATTTTTATGTTTTGCTATTAGCAGCAAAAAGTATTTAATTTATTCTGTACGCACACATTTGATGCGGTAAACGTCACCGATTTAATTTTAAAACTATAAGCTTAATTAAGATTTATTATACAATATAATACCTTCATAAAATAAATATTTAATTTCATTAATAAATAGTAATCATTTTATATTTATCCGTTCGGATAGTCTCGATTTCGGACGGAAAGTAGTTAACTAACACTAGGTCGTTTTAAGCTACCCTGCCACGTGGAGTGAAGCATAAAGCTGTAATAATAAGATTGTGTATTTTTTTTTCAGATATTTACTGTCAGGAAAGTTCTTACCACACGCTCAAGAATGGATAAAGGAACATTTTGGCGTAGAAATAGGGAAAGAACCAAATATTCCTAAGTTACCGACATCATTCCCAAATAGTCGTTTGCCAAATAATATAAAATTAGAATTAGAGAGTATAGCACCAATAAGTATTGATGGTATGGATAGACTAATACGAGCACACGGACAGACTCTAAAGGATATTTATCATTTACGGGAAAACAGCTTCCCTAGAATACCTGATGGTGTTATATGGCCAGCAAGCCATGATGAGGTAGGTTCATTGTTTTCATATTTCGTTTCATTCATCTTTACTATATTTCAACTATACCAAGTAATATATTATAAAGAGCAAAGTATTTCTTTAACACAAAATGTCAAAGATCAAGAACAAATAAATTAAGATATAATTTGCCATATTTTATTTATTTTTTTATTTACTTTTAAGACGTTTACGAAGACGTAATTATATTTACGACCTGTAAATAATTATTTTTTTTTATTAATATTTTTACTAACAATCTAAATTGATAATTGTACCGGAAGTAATATTGTAAAAAGCAGTAACAATAATTGTATATAATAATATTTTTAGGTAGAACAAATAGTAAAATGTGCGTCGAAACACAACTTCGTGATCATTCCATTCGGAGGCGGTACCTCCGTGTCCGGCGCAGTGACTTGTCCCGAGAACGAGCCGCGGCCTATACTTGTATTGGATACTAGCGATATGAATTCTATATTATGGTTGGATAAAGATCAATTATTGGCGAAAATACAGGTATATTTTTTAATCAAGAAGTTCTTAGTCAAATATTGTTATGACATTTAAAAATGTTTAAGGTATAATCTATTTCACAGTTATAATATGTAAATTAATGAAGGTCCCGTACAAAGTAATTCAGTGATGTAATATTAATATATAAATAGATATTTTATCAGTAACTTATTAAACGCCCCAAGCTACGTTAACCGCTATATTTAAGACGAAAGTATAGACGAAGATGTCACACTAAAACTTGTCCACTTACTTTTTAGATATCATCTTCAACAGATTTCATTCGGGAATTAAACAAACAAGCAATTATGTATTATATGTATAATACATTTCTATATATTGCTCAATAATTAATGTTTTCTTTGCAGGCTGGTATAGTAGGCCAAGATTTAGAAAGGGAGATGAGAGTGAGAGGGTTCACAGTGGGACATGAGCCGGACTCCTATGAATTCTCGACGTTGGGCGGCTGGGTAGCGACGAGAGCCAGCGGCATGAAGAAAAATACATATGGCAATATTGAAGACCTCGTCGTACAGACTAAAGTGAGTTCACGCATACCAAGGTAGTCACAGACATCCTAGTATCAAGGCACTCCGTTGACTATTGAATTCAACGCCGCGTTTTGACGACCAGAGCAGAGAAATGAAAATAAATTATAAATTCAATCGTTCCCCAAAGTGGGTATCGAACCCGCAACTAATCACGTTTACAGTGAGACTCTGCCGAACTGTGCCACGATGGACTAAAGTTACTTGATTTTAGATAATGATTGCTAATGAGTATACAGGTATGTGTCAAAAAAATTATATATTAAGGAAAATTTTTCCACTAAAATTATATCATCAAAGAAGCATAACGTACTTTATATGTAGACGAAGTGCCGGCAATATTTATCATCGTAATGCAATTTTGGCATTTTTTTTTAAATTTAGAAAAAAAACACTTCTATGTATGGTATATATATATATATATATATATATATATATATATATATATATATATATATATATATATATATAAATTTGATCTTATTGACCTATACCCTACATAGAAAAGTGTTTATTTTTTTTCTAAATTTTATAACTTAAGACCATTGTCGAGATCATGAACATGGAACACATTTCTTCTTTAGGTCGTAACTCCAAGTGGTGTTATAGAGAAAAATTGTCGCGTCCCTCGAATATCGTGCGGGCCGGAGTGGGAGCACGTCGTCATGGGCTCTGAGGGGTGCCTCGGTGTCGTCACTGAGGTAATGTTTTTATTACTGATATTAATTTATTTGATAATAAAATTGTAGATTTTTATGGATATTTATATTCATGCACTCAGAGACGTCACTCATTCTTCATTTCTTAAGAAACAATCGTTTGGCAGGAGACAATGCTATTTATTAATTACTTAATTATTTTTCAAAGTATTATTTCTCCATACTACAAAAAATTATGTTTAGAACTATTTTTTAAGGCCGGTCGTAGCGCAGTGGGACAACATCTGACTGTAATCGCGATCGTTTGTGGGTTCGATCCCCACTCGGGGGAGTTATTATATTTAAATTATTCTCACTTCCTCGCTCTGGTAAGACAAAGTGCGGCGTTGACTTCCACCACTCAACACGTAACGTCTCGAATTCAGTGGAAAACGGAGTACGCAGTCTCTTGACACAAGGTATTTTGTGTCTACCCTACTATGGGTAAAAAGAGTGATGCTAAAAAAATAAAAAAGTGTATACTTAGGATTGTGATTTTTAAATGTATAAAAAATACCTATAAAAATTTGAACGGCGGAAATTTTTGCGGCCCTTGAAAATCGTCCAAGCGCTCTGACTGAATAAGTCATATTCTACATCCGGCTGCGCCGAAATTCTTATAAGCTTATTGCAACTTGTTTATGCTGTTAGCACTTCGGTCAGTTATCCATACATAGTTGATAAAAGTGTTAAAAACATCTAGTTTTTTTTCCAATCTTAAGTGTGAAATACCCCTTTTAAAATAGTAAAACGTCAGAAAGTGTTATTTGAGAAGAGTATTTTTTTATCTCTTAATAATATAAATGAATTTATATGAATTATTATTAAAAAATCGTTTAAATCGATTGTTCTCCAAAACTGACCACGAATAATCCGTTTATAATAGTTTCAATTAAAATGATATGATATTATTTCGATTATTACAGGTAACATTAAAAATCCGTCCATTACCACCCGTAGTGCGTTACGGGTCTCTGGTGTTCCCCGACTGGGAGTCCGGCTTCCACTTCGAGAGGGAGGTCGCTAGGCAGAGGCTGCAGCCGTCTAGTATACGCCTTATGGATAATGAACAGGTACACTTGTAATCGTAGAAAAAAATATTTTATAAAAGACTTTTCGATTAGTTTCTTTGATGAATCCCACTAACATTATTAATGCGACAGTTTAATGTTTGTTGCTCTTTCATATAAAACTACTGAACAGATTTGGATGAAACTTTACAGTCATATAGATTATTCATTACAATAAAACATACTATTTTTAATAATATTATGTAATTTGATGATAATATAACGATAAATATCTAGTAGTGAAATACTTTATTTTAATATAATACGAAAGCAAAGCCGTGAGGGAAAACAAGGAGTTATTTAAATATAATCATTTCTCAGAAAATGGACTTCGCGTCTAAGTACATTGAGACGCTCTCCCACTGACATGGCGACACAATGATGGAAAAAGTTTAATATTTAAATTAATTTACCCTAGTTAGGTTAATTAAAGTTACCCTAAAGTCATTACTATAGAAGAAAATATTTTTATTGCTAAAAAAATTATTTAATGTTATTATATGACTATGTCTGTTTATTCGTCATATCTAAATTAAAATTCATAAAATATCTTTTTATAATCAATTACTAATGTTTTTATTGCTAAAAAAATTATTTAAAGTTATTAGGAATCTGTTTATTCGTAATATCTAAATTAAAATTCATAAAATATCTTTTTATAATCAATTACTAATATTTTTATTGCTAAAAAAATTATTTAAAGTTATTATGAATCTGTTTATTCGTAATATCTAAATTAAAATTCATAAAATATCTTTTTATAATCAATTACAGTTTCGCTTCGGACACGCTCTCAAAATGGAACAGTCATGGGGTGGAGTGCTTCTAGATGGCTTAAAACGTTTTTACATTACAAAAATCAAAGGATTTGACCCATTAAAGCTGTGTGTCGTGACCCTTCTAATGGAGGGTAGTGTTGCCAGCGTGAGTGATAGTGAGAAGAAACTTAATGCTATAGCTGCTATGTACGGGGGAGTCCCCGGCGGCGCGAAGAACGGTGAAATGGGATATACGCTGACATTTGTCATCGCATATGTCAGGGTCAGTGGATGCTTTTTTCATTTTTTTATTATTTTTTTGATACTATTAGGTGGTTTTTGGAATTATATAAATTATTGATTTTAATTTTTATTATTATTTTTATTATTTGTGAAACTACACAACTATATATATCTATTGGATATGCTATTAAATATTAAAACAATATAAAATAAATTTAATGTAAT
The DNA here is from genome assembly GCA_032432895.1 of Dryadula phaetusa. NCBI lineage: Eukaryota > Metazoa > Arthropoda > Insecta > Lepidoptera > Nymphalidae > Dryadula > Dryadula phaetusa. Next base: position 2,999,347 of record JAOYRS010000021.1, read on the forward strand.
AGAAAATATTTGAAATAATAATAAATAATTTTAGCATCGAATTTACTTATATATAATATTAAATTTGATATTCAATGAGTTTAATACGAAAATAAATATTTAGAGGTCGCTATTTTGAATAGCACCTTTATACAAGTGTAATACGACAAGTAATAAAATTGTCTCCTTAAATCATGTACCTTCCCAGACATAGACTTCTTCATAGGTATTCCAAAGCCTAACAAGCCGAGGAACCTCACCAGCAGCTATAGACCTATCAGTCTGTTAAGTTGCTTAGGTAAAATTTACAAGAGGATAATTCTGATTAGAAGGATAATTCTCTGAAGTGGTAGAGAATAAACGAGCAATTCGGGTTCCGCAATGGCTACTTAGCTGTCCACTAAGTGCATCTAGTGGAGCACATAGCCAGATTTAATGTAAGAAATGGCGCCCCATATAGCGATATAGCGTTCGACAAAGTTTGGCACAGCGGCTTAATTTACAAAGTGCATCGTGCCGGCCTCCCAGATCATTTGATTCGTATCCTTAAGGATTATCTCACAAATAGATATTTCCATATCAAAGTGGAAAGTACTCTATCCTATCTCATAAGGCTATATGCGCTATACACCAATGACATACCTAAAGTAGACGATGTCAACCTGGCAATGTACCCCGATGACACTCTACACAACTTCCTGCCACTCTTTCATTAATGCCATGAGATTCTAGGCAGCGGCCGACGCTCTAACCGTTTGTTATCGCAAATGAAGGATCGAGGTCATTCCTGAAAAAGTGCTGCCGTGTTATTTCCCTTTCTCAGACACGAAACAGTCTCTACCATATTTAATTTATATATTAACTTTAGACTCCCAACTCTCCTTCAGAAAACACTTTAGACGTGTGTGGAGTTCAGCCCGCTTCTCTCTTCATAGATTACATTCTCTTGTATGCAGACGGAGTAAATTGTCACTTATAAATAAGCTGATATTATACCAAACCTTGTATAAGGCCCGTCCTAACATACGCCTATATATATAATACGCATACAAACACAAGTAATAAATTCCACTTTCGGTTGTCTATTTCAAAGTAAAGTCTAAAGTAAAAAGTATAAAATATAGGAATACAAATAAAGGTAGAGACTACCTATTGTCAAGACACTTTGTTGACAGTATTTATTATGGATGTCTAATGTTCACAAAACCTGTCGCTTTTTTACCATTTTTTACCAAATCTAACACATGCATGTCTTAAATTACGATGTTTACTTAGCCGGAATGTTTGCTGTCTCAGAGTATATACAAGAGATTATAATCATTCTTTAAGTAAAAATGGAATCTGTAGCCGGAGGTTATCTATACGCTATATGTTACAAGTAGGTGTGTTGTGTCGCAGGACCTGGCGCTGGAGTGCGACGTGGTGGCGGAGTCGTTCGAGACGTCGGTGTCGTGGGAGCGCGCGCTGGCGCTGTGCGCGGCCACCAAGGCGCGCGTGCGCGGCGAGTGCGCCGCCCGGCACATACGACACTTCCTCATCTCCTGCAGGCTCACGCAGACGTATGTGTATATATTTTATCTAATGTATCATTGTATATATACCTTTTTTTTTGAAGTTTTGAGATTTTATTTAACTTGTCAGGTAGGTTAGTGTGGGTCTTGGAAGCGATTTTCTCAGTGTTTCCGACATTGAACTGAAATTTTCATATAGATATTTACCTAGTTTTGATATATGTATAACCTGTATTATTGTCAATCCAAAATGGCTGCCACAGTTAAATGTTGGAAAGCCCTTCATTATAGGCAATGAAAAGGCTGGAGTATTAGAATAAAGTAAATCATTAAAAAATAAATTAATAATATAAACAAGATTCAAAAGTTTTTTTTTGACATTCTTCTTACTGATGCTCATGAATAGCATCTCAAGATAGATGATCTTTACATATCTACCTAAGGACTGAATCTATATTTCTAAAATATAAGTTGAGTCCTACTAAGTTACTTCTTATATCATCAGAAATTCCTGCCAAAATCATGCCAGCCATTCCAGAGATTTGCCGAAACGAACACAAACAGATATACAAAAATTATAACGTATTTTATTTTGGTATATGTATTTTAAACACATACCTATTTAGTAAAAAACGGTTATTCTACTATTACAAACAAAAATTCCAATTGTACCTATTTATATGTATGGATTTATATTATAATTTAATTTATATTTCATAGATACGACGCGGGCTGTTGCATATATTTCTATTTCGGGTTCAAGACGGTGGGGTTCAGCGACCCCGTGCGGGTGTACGAGGAGATAGAGGAGGCGGCGCGCGACGAGATCATAGCATGTGGTGGTTGGTATACCCTATATTGTAATGATAATAAACTATTTATATAATAATGATAACACTAAAAGGCGGATTACCATTGTAGCGTAGTGGGACAGCATCCGACTATAAATACGTCTGTGGATTTGATTCTCACTCAAAAGAATGTTTATATTTTAAAATATTGTCATTTCTTTATGCTGGTAGGACAAAGCGCGGCGGTGAGTTAGCCACACATCACGCAATATCTGGATTTCGAGCTGAGAGTAGTCACCGGAGTGTGTAAGACTTGTCAGTGACTATTATGCCATGCGGGATAAAGCTTTCTGCATGTAAAAGCAATTTAATGTGTATTTAAATTATTTTATTTTTTCCTGGCATAGTTAGACATCGCCGTGACAGGTACTTCCTATTTACATTACAGCATATTTCTATTACAAATTATAAAACAGAGTGACTTATTACTAAGTTTTCTTTGTTTGTACCACAAAACGAAACAGATGCGTCAAAATATTCTAGAATTAGAAGGTTTCATTCCTAAGCTTGAGTACCATCTCAAGAAACAAAATAACTTATTATATAGCTTCTAGCTATAGCTATATAATATTTTATATTAATTTTATTTCAATTTTCCCTATTTCTATCATACCCAAGTGTTAAGCAAAGTAAAAAGAATATTAAATAATTATTATAGTATAAATAGTAGTAGTATATTATCCATTCACAATTATTATTCGAAACAATATTTTTTCTGTTAAATAATTGAAAATAATACTATAATAATAAAATAAATGTTTTTAAATTTTACAAATATTTTTGAAGTCAATTATAAATATTAATTGTATTATAATTCATTTAAATTATTCCAGGTTCCATATCTCACCACCACGGCGTCGGTAAATTACGTAAGAAATGGTACGCCGACACTGTGAGCCCGGCCGGAGTGAGCCTGTTGGTCGCCGCCAAACAAGCGCTCGATCCTGACAACATATTCGCTTTATCCAACATGGCCTTCGATAAATACACGCCGGTTAAAAGCAAATTGTAAATATTCTAATAATTCACTTTAAGTTTTTTCTAGCCATCGCGATTGGGTGCAGGTTCGATTCGCACTTTGGGGTGTGGTTATATTTATGTGTAAGAGAAAATTCGTCACTCAACGTTTCGATTTTGGTTACAAAGCGGTCATCGGAGTTCTCATTGTATGTGTATATTATTAGCTTATGTAATTACTACGAATGTTTTGTACCCTAGATTACAAACGTACCTAACTCAATAAATGCTATTATTTTATACATTAAATAAGCGTCAATTATTTAAGCGTCTTAATATATGACGCTTAGGCATTTGTTCAATATTGTTTTTTCTTCATAATTTTTTTGGTTACTGTGACTTTTATTATATTAACATAAATTAAAATAATAATATAAATGACTTTTGATTGGAAGATGTCAAGAAAATCAAAAATTGATTGACTTTTCTTAAATAACCACATTATCTTTGTTACTATTTTCTTTTAAACATTAAAAAAAGGTTGTTTATTTATAAATTTCTTGCTAATTTAATAATAATATAGTTATGATAAAGGCTGAATGGACTTATAACTTATGCAGTGTACATTCCAATGCTTGTCATTTTGATGAAAATAATAATTAATACAATAAGTTATCACTAAATAACGTGATATAGATTATATAAGCAATTTTAAATAAGTTATGTTATTTATAATATGAGGTAATTATATATGGATACTAAAATAATATTAGTGAAAAGGTCTGGTTTTGATAGTGTTCATTTGGTTTATATTTTTTTAACTGTATCTTAGGTACCTGTAAATACCAGTATATACCGGTATAGTCACCTGTAAATACCGGTTTAGACTAGCAGTATCCGAAAGTCCACTTGCAGTTATATTCAAAGATTTTTATGAATTCAAATGAGTGATTTTTAAACTTAATTTCAGTTTATTTAATTTGACTTACTGATTTTAAACTTAATTGGAGTTTAAAAAACGTAAGTAAAAAAATAATATTTAATGATTACAATTATAATATTGATCATTACCTTTACCTTAAAAAGAACAAATAATTGGTTGTTTTTTTCATATATTGTTAATTTTTATAGTTACAACATTTTTTTTTCTTGCTAGTTTGATAAAAGGTGAAGTATGCCCTTTTACTTATCTTGCGTGAACTTTATGACCATTATAAACCAGTAACACTAAGAACTTAGGGAAATGTCCCTTACTTGCCAAACTTCAGCATTTCACACCTTTCTGTTAGTGATTCAGTGAGTAAGGAAAGTTTTATATGAATTGATTGGTGTACTGTGTTATTTTATAAGTTAATATTGTCAAGGCTTGAAAGTCTAGTCTTAGAGTTTTATACACAATTTGTAATTAGGCTCCTATTGTTAAATTTTATATGTCGACACCTAAAATAGCTATTTAATAAATTTTCTTAATTGTGATATTGCTTTTATTTTATCCTTATATCCTATGTATTACTCTGTGGTACATCATATACATTTATTTGATTCCGAGCAAACGATTTTAAGGAAATTGTCAAAACTGACTCTTATTTATATGTTTGTATATAAATAATATATTTATTAATTATTAATTTATTTGAGATTAAGCTTACTTAACATATGAAATAGGTGATCACAATATTTTAAATATCAATACATTAATTACATATTAGATAATAGGCTACATTAGCCTATTATCTAATATAGTAATAAAGATAGGTAATTAAAAAGGTAAGTATTTATTTTTATATGTTAAGGACTATAAAATTTACTATTTTTAAAGTGTTATTCCACACTTAGGATTAGAAAACATTTCAGAAAAAACGTATAAAAATTTTTTAAACGTATAAAATTTTTTAAAGACTTTAAAATTATTTAAGCATTATAGTAACTAATTAATAAATAGTTCTTCAGTGGTGCATTTACACTTTCAAGTTAGAAACTGTCAAGTTTTTATCGCCGTTATCTCTAGAATGTTTAGTTCCTTATTATTAATTACAATCCAAATTTTATTGCAATTTCAAGAGATTTAGTTTTTGGGTATATTAGAGTTTATTAAAGCTCATTTATATATGATAATGTGGCTGAAGGTAATGTATTACTTACACAATAATTAAAATTCGGTAAGTAATTACTGACAAAACCTATAAATACTTTAATCAACAAATAGACAAGTTACAATATTCCGTTACATTAACTTTTATATGTTATTTTTCTGTTAGTAAAGTTATTAATTAGAGCTAGTGTTTAATTTTTCCTTAGTTAGTCGATCTGAATTACTTTTTAGACTAGAAAAGCCCGAAAAGCACTGAAATGTTTCGGCGGTGATGTACACCATGCCACATTAAGAACTAATTTCAAGTTGATGCAAGCTTTGAAAGAAAATAACTTCTAATAATGCTACAGAAGTTAGTAGTCACCCTTGCTTTGAAAATATAGTCACCCTTAAACTAAGTAACCACCTGCGTCAATAGACAACGTTTATTTTAATAACAGAGCTTCTTCATTAGTGTTGATTGATGATAATTCAGATATGCATTTTCATCAATCAACACTAATGAAGACGTGATGAACCTGATTTCAGATGTGATGAACCTTAAAACCAGTTTATCTTGTATTTTACCGATTTTTTTCTTTTTTATTGTTCCTATATTTTTCGAATAGTGCTTTAAGGCATTTAATTCAATCGACTTCTCTTCAAAGCACATTTTTATATTCAATATATTCAAAATAGACTTTTCTTCAAATAATCACGAAAAAAAAAATTTAGAGCTACATAAAGGATTAGAAGAAATTAAGTAGGGCAGAGCAATATTTGAAAAAAAGCAAACGCTGCCTTATTTTGAAGCTCGTAAACATACAACATATTCAAATGTTGTGTTCAAATATAATATTCGCCAAGATTCCTCCTGTTTTATTACTCGCCACGACTCGTTCACGCTCATGGTGACATTATACCAATACGTGAGATTAAAAACGATAAAACTGTTTACGAAATTAGTTACACGTCACAGCCTTCGATCAGATGTTATAAAAGAATTAATTAGGTAGCCCTTAGGAAAGACGAAAACATATTTTTACAACTTCATTCTCTCTCTACACTTCTCCCATAAATAGTATGAGTTGAGAAAAGAGGCTAAATACTGGTTAGACAGTGTAATAACTACTGACTATTCTACTGTACGATATGAAAGTTTACTGGACCATTGATTGTACAAATGCGAGTATGAAGGAAATATCATTAGCTAATGTGTCACAATTTTCTATCAATTATTGTACTAAAAAAAATATCGGTCTGATAATTTGCCACCTCCAAAAATCTGACGCCCAAGTCTAGTCTTCTCAACTTGCTGATGAATACACCACTATTAAGTAATAACATAATTATAATCGCAGGACGGACTTTCGCCACTAAACACGCATCATCTCGAATTCTGGCTGCCTAGGTTCTTTGTCTACCCTGTTATACCGGAAAGTGTGATAAAAATATATTTAAACACTAAAAACTATACATAGATGGCGTATGGCGATGCATTTTTTAGTACTTTAGTATGCAACAGCAAGAACTTTATCTAATGATTACATAGAAGATGACTGTAATGATGTTAATGTTTTTAATAATGTAAATTTTTATTTAACTTTTGACATAGATTGGCTTATAACCTTATGGTACTTTATTATATGATGACGTAAAGTATTTCTTTAAAAAGCAGCTTCGCGTTATATGCCACATAGCGGGGTAGTCCGAGATATCCTAGTGTTCAGACACTCGCAACACTGCGTGTTTGTTTAGTGGCGAATTAAACGACTAGCTTTGATTTTCCAAAATAAAGAAATGACAGTAAATTTTAAATATAATCATTCCCCTGAATGAGAATCGAATCCATCAATGAATGCCATTCATTTACAAACGCTATTTTACGGAGCCCCGTGCAGCATCTTGATTTAATAGTATTAATTAATTCAATATTGAAGCCTATTTATTACTAAATTATTTTGTCAAATTGTCTAATTGTTTAATTCACTTAATATTTTTATATATACTTAAATATACGATCTTATTGTTATGAATATTAGAGAAGTGTCGAAAATGATCAATTTAACTTGAAAAGGTGCTCTTTACATAAAAATGTTTTAGTTTGTAACAGATTTATTGGGTAAAAATATTTATTAAAAAAATTAAAACTTTAATAAATTAGCTATACTTATAAATTCTCTTGAGGAAATTAATTGTAATGACGAATGCAATTTGACTTGAAATATTTGCACACGTGTCCGGTTTTAAACAATATTTTCTTATATTTCCTTATGAACCCAATGCCTGGATGGCTAGAAATCGTTTAAGCACTTAGATTTTTTATTATTAAAAATCTACTATTATATTTACTACGAAAAGCCACAGGCTTTTAATTAAACTTTATATAGACTTCTCTTTAATTATGCCGAATACAATATTATAGACTGCCTGTTATGAAGTAAATTTAATTAATTAACACTATAGTAACTTTTAATGAAAGGTAATTTTATTTTTATGTATAACTCATTAAAAATATTGGAAATGATGATTCTTAATTATTAATATTTTTACCTTCATTTTAATGTTACATATTTTAACATAGATTTTAGGTAAATAATAACATTGATTTCCGTTTTCCCGCTTTTAATGTTTTTAAGTATGGCGTGTCGGCATCTACCGTACTTATATTTCTAAGCGTTTTAGTTTTTATTAAATAATAGTTAAGGTTGTATCACATGTTATTTTGTGGGTAGAAGAATAATTTTAACTTTAAAGTTTGTTAATCGGTAGTTATTTTATTACTAAATAGCTTTAGTTTAAATTTCAAAATGATCGACTTGCTATTGCCTTTGCAACCGTTTATAAAATTCAATAATGTTTACACTGACAATAATATATTTCGGATGCATTACAAGTTGACTGTTTTAATGTTGCTTATATTCACTTTGCTAGTAACATGTAAACAATTTTTTGGTGAACCTATACATTGTATGGGAGATGGCGGTAATAAAAATGCGATTAACAGTTATTGCTGGATCTATGGGACGTACACATTGAAAAGTAGGCTACATGGTAAGTGCTATTATTGTTTTATAACTTTGTACAATTCAATATTAGTTTTGCAAAGTTTTTTTTATTTTACAAATATATTTGAATTTGTAGCAAACTTCAAAACAGTACTTCATATTATTGATTTGAAGCTTGGTAACGGCATGTATTTTATTAAGTAATATAATTTATAAGCTAAGACTAATTTAGTTGATTATTTAAAAATACGTACTTGGTTGTATTCTCTTAACATTACTATATAATTCTGCCTTTAAGGTGTGGAAGGAAAACACAATATCTATGCTGGAGTAGGGCCTCATGATTCCGAAAATGATGAACAAATTAAACACACTTATTACCAATGGGTGAGCTTCATGCTTTTGGGCCAAGCAATCATGTTTTACATTCCACATTACCTGTGGAAAATCTGGGAAGGTGGCAGATTGAAGGCACTAGTAACAGATTTAGGTATTTATTTTTAATAACTAGGCTAAAATGAAAAATAAAATATGTATTTTCATGTAACACCAATATTATTAAAAAAAATGTCATATATCTACATTAATAAATTGTTTTTACAGCTAGTCCAATGGTCACTAAAGATTGGCTGGAGGTCCGACGTGAAGAACTGGTTTCTTATCTCAAATATACAAATTTTTACACCCATAAAATGTATGCCTTACATTATGCCTTTTGTGAGCTACTTAATTTAATTAATGCGGTGAGAAATATTACTATAATTCATTAACTTAATGAAATTAAAAAGCTTATTATAATAGTTAATAAGACATTTTTTTTCAGGCTAGCCAAATATTTCTTCTAGATATATTCTTAGGAGGTGCGTTCCGGAACTATGGAGCAGCAGTAGCAGCTTTCTCCTATATTCCTAAAGTGCCATACAATGATATAAGCTTTAAATCAGTCAATCCTATGGATCAATACTTTCCGAAACTGACAAAATGCTGGTATAGGACTTATGGCCCATCAGGTTCGGTTCAACTCCAAGATAAGCTTTGTGTATTATCTTTGAATGTAGTAAACGAAAAAATATTTGTTGTCTTATGGTTCTGGCTTATATTCCTAGCATTTTTATCTGCACTAGCTGTTTTCTTCAGAATTCTAGTGTTTTCAATACCTGCTCTCCGTACACATATGATTATGGGTCATCTTAGGTATGTGAAAAGGAGTACAGTTTCTAAGGTAACAAAGCATTTTGGTATTGGTGGGTGGTTCATTTTACACTTGCTGGGCAAGAATATGAATCCAATAATTTATAAGGATCTTATAATAGAACTTTCTAAAGAAATATCTGAAAAGCCTTATGCTGTTTAATTGTTTCCTTATTATATTAAAAAAAATTAAAAGTAATTGATTTGTTATTCTACAGAAGAGTAGTGTTTTTTTCTTAAATTATCTATTGTTAAATAATTGACGGGCTTTTTCATAATTTTATTATTGTTTTATTATAAGCCTAAAGTGAAATATAATGAATATTCATAAAAAATAATACAAAGAACACATTAGAAACAACTTTTCAGTGGTACAAAACTAATTTACATAAACATAATTTTACCTGAAACTATTTGAATATTTGTATTTTCATATCCTAACTTAATCTCAAGATTTATTTTTCCACAAAAACATTGATTTTGATATCCTTGATGATTTAAATATCAGTAAGAACAAGTAAATGTGTAAAAAACATAGGCTAATCTACTGAAAATAAAGACATATAATCAAAAATTTTACAAAGTTTTATTGATTCCTTATATTAGTTTAAATATATTTATTGCATAGCAACACAATTTGTATTTAAACTTTAGTTATTAGTTATAAGTAGTAGTAAGTCGTAGTCAGTTTAGACTTTTCGACAGTAACCAAAATCAGGCACTTTAATATAGAATATTGGGCTATGAGTCTTTATCAAAATGTTAAATGCTAAATAGAGTTAACATTTTGGTCAGTATTGACCACTATCCAGAACAGCCTCGACAACCACAATGAACACATTCAACAATCCTCCCTTCTTCTAATTTACTTTTCGGAACTCTGCAAATACAATTTGTAGCAAAATTTGTATCTCTTGTTTGTATACACCTCAAACAGCATAAGTTTTCATATCCTGTCTTTTTCCATTTTGCTATTAGGTTTGCATCTGCTATCTTTTCGTTTAAGCAGTATTGATATAGTTCTCTACTAATTGCTTTTCTCCTATAAAATAAATCATATATGTATCGGGATTTTTGATGATGTATCTTGAATATTGGCCATAAAGATTCTTGTTTTCTCTTTCCCTCATGAGGCTCTGTCTCGGCTGAAATAAATAAAAATGATTTTAACCATACTTGCTAAATAGTACTTTAATAGACTTAAGACATAACAAAAGATTATATAATATAAATAAAATATAATAAAAATATAAAATAATATAAATAAAATAAAAAGTACATTGATAACTTATGTTATCAAAAGTCAAGTCCTGTTAGGGACAAGTTTTACATATACAATAAAGTCCCAATAAATTAAATTTACAAAGCCTTTCACTTAAAACTAGATTCATATATAATATAACTTTTAATAGTATAATAAATTGACAACTTCTTAACACAGCAACTAAAATTTTTGTAAACTACTACTTTAACTTTAAACTCATTCTATTACTAGAAAAGAAACAATATAATTTAGGTTATATACCTTCTCGCATTTTTTGTTCTAGTTCCTCAAGGGTTGGTTCAATCAGTTCCCATCCATCTGGAGGTGGCTTACGGCTACGGCGTACTTTCGGCATAATAAAGCAGTTGTTTGCTGAAAAGTAAAAACAAATTTATTAAAAAATATGACAAACCTCCATTACATTAAATTAGTTGGATTTAATGATTTATTTAAACATACGCTATTGAAACAGATTATATTCTTTTATGTATTATATTACACTTTTCCGATATATTGAAGAAAATCTCTACGTTTGTGATATTCGAAATAAATAAACATGAAACATCTACAACAAATCACCACAATCAGAGTAACCAGTAAGCACAGATTAAATAAAAACGTCAACTGTCAAAGGTAGCTCCATAGACTCCTTTAACCCTACAAAGCACGATTTTTCCTTTGTGGCTAGGATAAATATACGTAGTAGGTATCGGCATTTCTTATTATTTCCTGACTCGTAGGTAGTAGGAAAAATAAGGAAAAAAAACAAAATCGACAATTTACATTAAATTTTTTTTTTTTATTTTGTTCCCGTTGAGGTACACTATTCCTTAACACAACTTTTTTGGCAACAATCAATTAAACAATTATCTTACTTGTATTATTATATTTTTTTAATATAATTTAATAATCATTTTTAATATATTTGTTTATTTTTATTTATTTTTGTTAATTATACTAAGGAAATAAAATAATAAAATTTACAAGTATATATTTTTGATAAACATTACGAACGCAATACGTATCTTTACAGAGAAAAAGTTCTACTCGATGCTTTTACAGCCAACAAAAGTTTTATTTGTACAATCAGTATATTTACAACGTTGACGTTTCGACCCCAGATAGGAAAATGTTCGAATCCATCGCATCTGAAATCTTGAGGAGGCAGTGTTTCGATTTTTCCATTTCAGCTCATTCTCATCAGACACAGATGAAGGTCTATCTTTTTACTTGGTAAGAGACAGACCAGTGAAATATAGACTTTCACGACTTGAAACTTGAAGTCTCGCAATTTTAGAGGAGTCATTTTCATCCTGCTCTCTAACTCTTCTATATAGAAGCTATTTATTACCTTGACATATAAAATATGATAGAACAATCTCAGATACCATTTCCTGGTTCTAATTTTTGCGTTAATTTTACAAAGAAAAGAATCAAGGAGGTACACTCTTCCCACGTGCTTATTGTAAATTATGCATGTATCTCTTAGTATTTTGGCAATATCTCCTTACTAACGCATATGTGCGCGCGTCAATCTGCGCATTTCTTCTGTTATATATTCTAATACTCTATCCAAAACCCATGGAAAATATTGTGAAGAAGTTAGTAAACTGAGGAAGAATTGGTTGAAAATGCTTTTTTTTTCAGATAAACTTCGACTGGCTCTTCATGAAAGTTGAACATTACATGCAATAGGCTCTGTTATTTCATCTGAAGATGTACTGACTCGTGCTTGGGATTACTTCATATCCGGTCGCATTATTAGTTCTATTTTAATTAGTGGGAGATGGACTATCATTGAATTGATCTATTTATATTACCAAGAGATTCTGACAAAAAGTTTAAAGTAAATCTTAATCTTTTAGTGTTTTCATCACTGTAAACTGCAGAAGAATCTTCGCCTTTTTCGCTTCTCGATGGTAAAGCCAAGAAATGGGAAACTTCTTCGTCAATCAATCTTTTTCTCGCCATAATCTGAAAGACAATGTGAAACTCGCTTTATTTGTAAATAAAATTCATACTAATAAGTATTCGTATAAAGGAACGCTAAGGCACAGTGTGCCCGATCGGGAACACTCAAATAAATACATTTTTCACTACCTAAACTATTACAGAAACAAAAAATAAACTTACCCCAATAAAAGTGACCACTTTTATAAATTCTACAAAATGTTTTTTCGGTTATATTTTTCTCAATATATAGAATTAGCGAACTCGCGACTTCAATAATTGTTGTCGTCACATCATAACCGTTAACGCCTATCCATACACCACCATTAGTATTACTTACTTATTCAATATACTAATGTAGTTCCGAAAGACATCAGTATCTGATTAAATAAGGGTGTAGGAATGAATTTTTAGAAGTATTACTGATGAGGCACCGAGTGCCCTGTAAAGTTAAAGTTGAAATATTTGGTAGTACTTGTAAATCAATTAAAATTCATTCATTTTAATTGATTTGCCAGTACTGCTAATATTAATATAATACTTGAAAAAAAATATTTTTCAATTACGGGCCAACAAATTAAAACGCTGGAGAGTAGCAAATTATTTTTTACTGCAATGAGATATTTTCTTACAATGAAAATTCATAATAGTGTGTGAGGAAAAGGATACAAGCAGTACTAGCGTGCCGTAGGTTGCACATAACAATTATTTCAATAAGGAGTAGGAGGAAGTTCAGCTGAAATATATCTTTGGTTTGTGTCCAAAAAGGTACGATAGTAATCTCTTCAGGTTACAATGAAATATTTTATCAAGTTAGCTGCTACATGGTTTAAAGAAGAATAGTTCCATTCGTAAATGAAAAAATCCGTCACTGTCTGTTCGTGCAGCGCAAACAAACGTAGAAGCTTTTTATGACAATTCAACCGATTTAATACTATAATATAGTTTTATAGTATTATATTGTAAATGAAAACAATATTTAGATATTGCTGATAATAAAAATACTGGTTGACTATTTAGGTATACTCTTAAGTCACTTGTCACATCAGGCATTGCCTCAACCAGGAACCTGCCAGGGACTGGCATAAAGTAGGTTCTGACTTTTTTTCTAATTTGTTGCCACGAGTTATGTAACATAGACAACGTAGAAATAAAATGTATTTATATGTAGCGTAGTAAGCTATTTAAATGTAAAAATAAAATGTTTTTATATGTACATTTTTCAGTCAGAAATATCTTTCATAATGCTTATTTTAATACTAATCAAATTATTTAGCGTCAAATAAAAATTGTCACACCCGTACCCAGTCTACTCTATTATACTTAGGATGTATGTACAAGTACAAACTAAATATTTCAATCTGATTAGAGCGTAATTAAACCAAATAGAATAAATTTTTAAATTTAAGGACAATTTAATTGAGGTACAAACTTTATATTGTCGGATTGGAAACTCTGTGGAAATGACGTTAGAACGCCATGCTTTATATTATGGAAATAATCTAATTTATGTAAATTATAACTTACAATTACTCAAAGTATGAAAAATCTACAAACTTCTTAACAAAAGTGACAATTACTTAATTATTATCACTGTAGTTAAGTCAAAATATATTTGGTATCATCTAAAAGCCAGATAAAAAGTAGATGATTACTGAATCTGAGAAATATAATACAATTTTAAAATTAAATTTATATGAAATCGTGTAATTGAACTAGAATCCAAAGTAATATTTAACAAAACTGCTAGCAATTGATGATCGGACCATGGAATATTGGAGTATTAATTGTAAGGGTAATTAAAGCGCTGAGTCCCAATAATTTTATAAATCTGTGTAAATAGTACAAAGAAAAGAATAAAAAATAGTATGTTAATACAATTTACAAACTGATGACTATTACGTAACTCGATGCGTCTGTCTATTCACATTTTACTCAAAAATTACTGTGACGTATTTTGATACGGTTTTCACTATAATGATTTAGAAGTTTAAAAGAGGTTTAATTAAGTGTATTACTAGTAAATTTGTTTGAAACAATCATATTATTCAATATGTCGGAATGAATTAAGTTGTTTGGGTGATTTCATTACATATAAACAAAAACACTTTCGAGCCACCACAAAACAATGCATGGTGGTATTTTTCCTCTTTAGTCAATCTATAGAAAAAATAGTGATGGTACTATTTATATGGTATATCAATCTTGTAAGGATCGGAATAAGGAATTGAAAAAAAAGAATCACAATGTCATAAGTAGTTGTGAATGCAATTGAATAGATTAGCGAGTGTAATTTTGCTAAAAGATTAAAAAAATAACTAGAATTAATATTAAATATATTAGTTACAGGTATTTACACTAATCAATTTCATTTAAAATTTTAAGAGTTAATGAAAAATTAGTATTAATTATGGTAATCAAGTGTATTATTAATAATATAATAAATAGTATGTCATAGGCCAATATGTGAATAAATAATAGGTAACTTTAGATAAGCTTAAATTGAAATACATCCTCCAAACTAAAAACTCGTAGCACTTTATAATAAGTACTTTTCTGAAATTTTAAAAAATGGATACAATATATAGTTTAATATATTTTTCCGAGTTTGGCAAAAAAAGTGAAACTATTAATTTTGTAATTTTTATTCATATATTTTTTTATTGAAATTTAATAACTATTTGTTTAATACTACGAAATAAATAAATTTCAACTTAAAATCTCATACAGGCTGCGAATAAGAATTTTTATGGATTTCACATTTTTTAAAAAGTATAATCCAATCAGGGAAAGTGTTGTACCTACAGGCATAGACAGTAAATTGCACATAACATAGTGTGTAATATTAAGTAAGGCACTATGGACCAACGCAATAAACAAACGCTTAATGTTAAATAAATAAATAAATAAAACATTCTCCACAATAGCGGCATTCCATAATTTTGACTCAATCGATTGGCGAATATTAAACTATAGTTTTCAATGACCGTCATAACATTTTACCTGTAGTGTGTATGAATAACGGGGCTACCTACCTATAGCAACGTATGGTTTACCTCTTTCTAACTTAAGCGTGGTGTTTGTGTTTGAAAGAGAGAGGTACAGTAACACAACAACACTACAGCGTTGTCTGCTGGAAGTTGGAATGCGGTGCGTTCGCGCAACCTCAAGTCTCAATACAACCAGTCTTTCGTTCGCCCGCGACTGCGCCGAGTCGTACGTATTGCGCGAAATTACGAAAATATGTGTGAAATTAGTTGCAACAGTGTTTGTTGATAAGTGTTCCAAGTGACGATAGTGTCTAAAGTTTGTGGTATGAAGCTTAGCTGACGGAGGGCCGAGCGACACCGGTTTATTTACCTGTAAGTCTGCTACGTGTTGGTGACGTTGCTTTTTACTCCTGGAGGTCCTTGTCTTGAGACTAGTTTTTAATTTGCAAATTCTATTAAGAAATCAACAAGATCCGTGACAAAAAGTTGAGAACGATGTCTATAGTGTAACAACACGACGTAGGAAAAGATTATTTCAATTTATTATACTATAAAAACTCACACACTTATTTATTGCAAAGTAGTTGTTTATGAATTATCTCACGTATTATTCTTAAGTCTTTTAGATTTATAATTATAACATAATTAAAAAATAATGTAATAACATTAAAAGATCAATTGTAATGATAATTCAAGGTGATGTATGCAATGACCTACATAAAAATATAAATAAAGTATTAAACTACTTTTTACTCACGTTATTGACAGAACAAAATAATTTGCAGGTATGCAAAAGTACCATAAAATACCAAAACTAAGGTAATATGAACTTTATTCGCTGTATTTATTTCTGAAGTAGATTTAAAGGATATATTTTAATTGTAATTATTAATACGTTTCGTTTTTGCTTGTTAATTCTTTATTGGATGTCTTTATAATTAAAATATACATATTTAATATTATTTTCGGAATAAAATTTTTTGAATGAAAATTTCATTTCATTCATTTAAAATTTAAAATTTAAATATGTCGTGTCTTTTAATGTTATTTCATATGTACCCTAAATTATTTATCTTTGTAGATAGTGAAGAATAGACCTAAATATAAACTTAAAAAAATGTATTTCATTTATATGCTGATCTTACATGAAAAAAACATACGGATGTCTACGTATAAAGTAAAAGCATAATAAAAAAAACTGGTAACGTCAGTATTTTGCTAGTGTCACAAAATATCAAATTAAATATATTTAATTAACCTAATTTACTTTCCTGTACTTAATTAATGACTGCTAATCGACCTCTAATGATTACAGTAAATCTTTCATTATTTCCTTTTAAAAGAATTTCACAATTATTTACTTAAAAGAAATATAACTGATATAAGTGTACACTAAATATAGTAAAATTGAGGCCAAAATTTAACGATAGATTTTTTTAAATACGGTACGGAAGTTTTGTTAAATACGATTGCTATTTATGAATAAGCAATTTTTACATTCATATCTTTAATCTATTCTTTTTCCTAGAAAATAAACTTTGACGAAATTGCCGAATTTTGTCTAGATTTACAAGAATGAGGGAGTCTGTTTTTAAATACTAGTTAATATTTTATATACGAACATATAGTTTTCTTAAATCATTAATGAACTTATAAATATTTCGCTTCTTTTTATCAAAAAACATAGATTATAATGAATCATCTTCCATTGCCACCTTTCCTGACGGCTACGTAAAGGTCATGGCTCGCACGCTTAATAGATGAGCTGTGAATGAAATTGATGAATACTGCTATTATTTATTTAAAAATCTTAGAATTAAATTGCTTGATGAAACTAACTGTTGTCCTCCATATTGGTTTAAAAGTTAAATCTTTTTTTATGAGCTACAACTATAATATCTATCATTGTAAGAAAATCTAACGCTGTTGTGACACATTCTTTGCTGATTCTGATTTGCTTACGTCTAAATCCGATAACAATACATTACTTTATTAACACGAACCTGCTTTTTAGCGTTAAGCCCGCCTTTTGTGTATATTTATGAAATTGATTGAAATTGTGCAATAAAGAATATATATTTTTACTTTAAAATGAGTACTATAAAATAATACCTCAATAACTAAATATATTTGTTACGGTACGAAGCGTATTAAAGTTTTATTTATTAAGAAAAGTTTTAAGTGGGTGATAGAAACTCTTTTATTGTAAAACTTATCTGAATAAGTATTATTGTGATCATGTTTAGTTATGAAATATTAATATATTATTATAATGGTAAACACCATTATAATAATATATTAATATTTCATAGACATTCACTTTAAAGGGCAGTGAAATTATATGACACATTTAAATCTTATTGTGAAGACTTTGATGGTGTACAAAACTTGTACATTTGGTATACGCAATATTTTGGCAAATACTGAAATATAAAACTTTCATTAATATTTAACTTTCATTATTGGATATAAACAGTACATTTCTCAGGTTTGAACAGATAAAGTAATTTTCAAAGAATTTCCAGCCCTGCTAGCACACACGCCTTCTTTACAAGAATTATCAAATTCGTGGCAATCACTGAAAACTATATATTAAGTACTTAATTATGTAATACATAAAACCTATTCAAATTTTGTTCAACACAACAATCAGTATTAACATGATGAATTTAGTAGAAAGTCGCGATATTGGCGATAATGGAAAAGTGTTTTTAACGAATTTCTCCAATGCATTGCAAAACTATTGCGTACACGCATTTCTTGTAAATTGCTTTTTGATAACACTGTTACCGCTTTGTACAATAGAAATTCTTACTTTTATTTGCAAAAGATATTTGCTTTATCGTTTTATATAGTTAGTTATATTTTACTCTATATATAGAGTAATCTTTTTATAACTATATATGGATGTGTAGTATAAATTAGCATAGATTTACCGTTGAAATCACGTTCATGGCGTTGCAGTCTGAGGAATTTGGGAGGGAAAGGAGCAGCGTCTGGGATACAAGTGTAGTCTTAAATCCAATATTGAAATGCACTATAACCCTCATCTCCATTTTTATATAGCCCCTTTAATACATAATAAAAAAAGAAAATAATTTAACGGCTCATATCTTTATTTGTTACCAACGTTAGACACTGATGTACACACATTGATGTCTTGTTTTTTAACACGCTTTTATTAACTCCATCTGTAATACCTATGAATCTGTACAAGAAATCTTACTTGTACCATCTACTTGTTGCCGTCCGATTCGCAATATATTAAATTTTTTCAAGTTTAATGATGTTGTATTAAAGAACATGAGAAGTGTTGTTCAAAAACAAAAATTTGAGCTACATTTTATTTACTTAAATCCAAAAGCATATAAAGTCATCTAAACGATTCAATTAAAGTTACCTACACACGTAAATACCTAATTACTTATATACCGAGATCCTTCGCGAAGTTCTGTATGATGTCATGTGCCTATACAGCCAATTGCAATGAGTTAATAAGTTATTCTTATATAAAAGCGGATTCAAAATAAAATATTTTAAATACTAACATTTTAAGTTAAGTAAACTTTTAGGTACAATTTGTGAATTTCAAGGTGTACGGGTGTATTTATATTAACAAAAATATGCTTAACATACTATTTCCACAGTCTGGTAGATAAAGGGACGTGTTAATTAACTCTGATAACTCTTTCTCTAGGTTCTTCCTCCCTACTCTGTAAGTAACCAAAAAAAAGCAAAAGAACAAATAACACATCAAAAATACCTTGTACAGTGATATCTTTATTAGGACATAGTTAAATAAAAAAATATTATTTTATATATTCTTGAAATATTATATTATTTTAAATGAGTTACTCATTGTTTTGTGCATTTAATAATAAAATTATAGATAATATAATGTTCATTTACTTTCAGTTTATACAACTAGAAAGGCACCATTAATCTTACAGTCGTTGAAATATAATGATTTAAATATCTTCTTCAATCGTATTTTCTACTATAAGCAATGAAAGATTTATTACAGTGCTGTCAGAAGTAACATTTTGCGATTGAAATGGTTACCTAATAACTTAACTTGTCCATATGTTAAGCATATATTAATTTAGTAAGAAGAGAGGTGGAAACCGGGATTTACGAATAAGCCAAAACGATTCAATAACTCGTTTCTTAAATTGATTTTCGGTAATACTATCTTATAAAGTAAAGTAATCTAAGTATTTAATAAGAATTGTGGATTTAAAAATATTAATAGTATAAATTTATAAATCGATATAAATAAAAGAAGACCAAACTCTTTAACATTGAAACGTTTTATAAATAATTTTAAAGTATTATTTATGTCGTTCTTGAGTAATTAATATGTAACAAGGAAATAAATAGAAGTTTTTATTGTCATTTAAATGAATGCAGAGTGTGGCAATGGATTCCTTCACGTTTAAATCCAAATGAAGTTGATAAAAGTAGGCCCGCACACGTCGGAAGTGACTGCTATTGTATTCGCACAGGTACGGTACGGTTTGCAATGAATTAGTACACTTTTTATTATCTGTATTATTTATTGTTGATTATATTTTTTATCACATTGAATCTAGTATTAAATATAAAAATAAAAAAACAAAGTTTGGTTACAGATCAAATAACACTTTTAGTTATTTAAAAAAACATTTTAAGAGACTCTCTCACACTTCTAGTGGTGCTGGTGCAGACGTTATATTCAGTAATAAAAAAATTGTTTTATTTTCGACACAGAGTGCAAAATTTCAAACATATTGGGAGGGAGTAGTTAAAGAATGCAGCGATATTATTGTCTAACGTGTAATATTTAAGCTTTAAAATAAGAAATTATAGTAAACTATATTAATTTTTACACTGTGCCACTTCGTTAAAAAGTAAGCAAATGCAATTGCCCTAGTATAGTTTGCTTATTGTTTTACTTTCTCCTCTCTCTTATACTAAACTAAATTTTAGTTGGAAATGTTTATTAAGAATAATAATTATTTCATTCATATTTAATTAAACACGAACGTTTTCTTATTTTTTGATAAGTCTTGAAATGTTTTGAAAAATTGACAGTTTGATAGAGAGCAAATATAAACGAAACAACGTTTTGTGAGCGACGTTACAATCGTTGATATTCGATACATTGGCGATAAGTAGTCTACACTTTCTCGGATGGGCAGCTTGAATTGTAAAGCGTTTCTTCTGTTCCTGCTCCGCAGCCTAGATTTCCAAGGACTACATAGATATATGTACGTCTATCTTTTAGCCGCTAGTTTTGTCAATTGCCATCGGAGGAATAATTTGTATACGCGCAGGAAAAATTTCGGCTTCAATTCACGAATATTCACAATTAACGACGACCAAGTGTCAAAATTTGATATACTTAAAATTTGTTTGGTGTGAAGTGAGAAATGTCAATATTTCCCATAATTGTATAATTATTTAGAAAATTTAATTAATGAAATAAATATTATATATTTTATTATAAAGTGTTTAACACACATTTTATGCAATATCAGGGCCACTAGTTGTGTTTACATGTACTAATGATGATGATAATCGTAGGATTGCACTTATCTCGCTAATGTGATCTTTGACTAGTTATTTTGAATAACTACTTTAATTAACCCTTTATCTATCTACTGTTAAACTTAAATTTTAAGAATTTATGTCTAGTATACTTTTAATTATGTAATCAATTTATATATTTTTTTCCTTATAACTAAATAAATGTTTAAAATATCAAATTGATTTATGTATTACATATTAAATTTATATAACACTATATTCATTTATATTATATATCTTTAAATAGTAAAACTTATATACGCAGAAGCCATGTATGTAGTAAATAAAACATTGTTAGACACCAAAATTCGGGCCAATAAACAACTTTTCCCTTTAACGCGAAGCCGCACCTACTTCGTCACATACGAAATGTCAGACGAAAGCCGGCTTTCTCGTGAAGCGGCCCAGATGCGCTGGGCGTGGGCCACATTGTAATGAGATAGGATGTAATGATGTCGCTGGCTATGTGTGACACAAGAATCTATTACGAATATTTCCACTAAATATCCGTTTAAAAGTAAAAAAAAAATGCTTTATAGCGGAGTTGAAAACAGTATTCACATCCCTTTCGAGGTATTACTACACGAGATTCAATATCGATTGGTATTGTGTCTTAGTACGCTTTTACTAGTTTTTTAATATATTAATGGTTACAAAATACTCTAAGAAATTTAAGGTTTTTGTAACAATATACAGTATATTGTCCACCAGTTATGTAATAATGTGTATTGTATTTGTGATTTTTGAATCGTAGTACACATGTATTTCAGAGCGAATATACACATATAAAATCAAATGTAAAGGCTAGTTTAACATAACATTGATATAATAGGGCTATGTCTTATTTCCTCGTTCACACGTCACGGTAGGGTAGTTCTTGGACAGCGGGCAGTGATACGAAACAGGTGACCGCAAGAGCGGTCAAGGCGCTGCTTTCGTAATCTCGATACATTTATATATAGGTACATATTCATGTAGGTACGTATATCGTTAATAATTAACTGTTATTATTACTTATCATTACAAGGAAAAACAATATATCGTTCTCATCGTTTTAATATAAAATTAATTTTCTATTTAACCGTATGACATAGATAAAAAACACAAATGACAAAATTAAATTAAGGAAGTAAAACAAGTTCATGAGAGCTTAAATTTCTTCTTCTTTTTCATTGGAACCTACATATGTATTATAAACTAATTTAGTGGTGAATTCTCATAATTTTGATCATAAAGGTCAAATATTTACAGACCACTTTCATTCGAATAAAGGGCCACTTCTTGGAATTGAAATCGCTGTTTTATGCAAAACTTGAAACTGGAAAAGTAAACGAGTTTTATTTGTTGTGATTTATTGCCGATTAATATATAGCTTCGTATATAATTTTTACTTTTAAGTTTATGTTCAAAGAATTTATTTCGTGTTTAAAACGCTTTTATTAGCTTTACTTCTCTTATCTATCTTGTGACACTATTTTGACATATTTCTTGCCGTTCAGCTTTCTTAAAAAAGGCACGCATGGTCGTATCCGATAACAGTACAATATTTTCATTGCATTAACCTAATATCCTTGAAAAAATGAAACCATAAGTAATTTTAACCTGGTTTCCTGAGGTTTGTTTTTTGAACTTCTTTTTAAAATTTAACTGTAATTTATTTAATATTAAGTCTTTAATTTATTGATCTAGCAAGTCTGCAACTGGCTCTATTAGAAAGAATAAGAGAGTAGATTTAAACATTGCTATAAATAAAATTTTCCCTAAAAGAATAATAAAAAAACAAAAATCAATATTAAAGCATAGACAATTATTTAGAAAATATTTTCGTGTCTTAAAGAAAGTATAACTGAATAATTTGAGTCCGCGTTCCACAGAATCGAATCGGAGGATGGTTATAAAGCTGAGCACACACTGGAGACTCCTTGTAGACTAATGTTGATAAATTAGATTGGCGGCCTTTTAGGTAAATGCTGTGTTTATTTTGGGTACTATTAAATTGTATATAAAAAGCGAAATACGATAGTAGCTTTAGAAAATGGAGGTGGATTAACGAAAATTAAAAATTATCACTTACTGGACCATGTACATATCGGTAGTGTGTTTGTTAACAATAATAATAAAACCTGAATTGGATATTATTAAATCACGTCATTGGCACCAACTTGTTCACATTAAATACTACATGATTTTACTTAATACATAAACTGAAACTCTTCTGCCATATCACGAGACGAGGTAGTTTTCTATTAATTTAAAATTTACACTTGATTGGATATTTTAGAGTTCAGTTAGAGATCAAAAGGAAAATAAATGATGATGATTAGCAAAGTTATGTTCCAAGACTAATATCTGTTCGGAAACGATCGCGTGTCGAGAGTTCCTATCGATAATTGTATTGCGCACGCACAACACTGCTCGGCAGATTGTTAGAAAACTGATAATAACCTTAAAATATAGAAAATATGTTATACTTCATGGCTGTAAAATAAATCAGAGCTTTTATATATTACCTATAAAATTAAATTTTTGTGAAGATTTTTCGTTTGTAATAAGTCAAGGATACCAAAAATATAATGTTTATATAGAGAGACGAAACTCAATCACGCCATTTGTCTTAGCATTCCATTTGTCTTACAGTGAGAAAATGAAAATAATTTAACTATCTTCGAGTGGGAATCGAACTCACAATATTCGTTTTTACTGGTAAACATCGTCTCCCTGCTGGTGCAGGGATGGCCTTAAAATATATCTAATATACAATAAATAAATAAGTTAGACACATAAATATTCTCAACTCCCAGTTAATTTATTATCTAATTTTCAATTAATCTTAATTGTTAGACAAACAGGAAGATGAATATTACATAAAAACCATTTCGAAATATAAACGTCATCTGTATTTGTTGAATATCTCTCGTTAAAGGGCTTAATACAAAGTCAAATCATTACACAACAAAACTATATTACATGGACATTTAAAGCCGATCAACTATCACGATGTTTGCAACTTTCATTAAAATTGTGCACCTTTACGGGCTCTTAAATGACTGTTTCAATTACATAACTTGATAACAATGTTCACACACCATACTCTTGCTGCGTATATATGTATGTATATACTGACACGTAATGAAGTCGTTATAATATAATAGAAAAACTGTTACGATGTAACGACACAATAGAAAGTGCGAGAACATCGCCAATTTTCTAATTTTAACGCAGTTTTTGAACAATAATTTGTTTAACGAAGTAATGGTCATTACGTACTTTAATGTAATATAACGAAATTATATGATTTTATTAGGTTATTGTGTAGTTTGTGGAACTTTCAAAACGCTCTATTTCTTTTTGGAGTTATCAACCGAAGAGGTTTGAATAGAATTTCGAGTAACTCGTCATCTCCAGACGTTAATCGAAATATCTAGATTATAAAAACTACATGTGTCATAAAGAATGAACGTACTAAAATTGTCAGTTTATAACTTTATTATTTAATTCGAAAATAAAAGTTACATGTGTAATCGAAGATTCATTGAGACCGTTGCAACGCCTAAGATGGTACTATTCAAGGTATGTGATGAAAGACGAATAGACTTTCTTCCAATGACATATATGTATGTCAACATACTCGTTTGTTGTTCGCGGAAAACTTAGAAATTGCCTCTCATATAATGTGTGTTTCTTTTATTACGTAGTAAGTACTAAGCCAGGATGTTGATGCGTTATTGAAAGATGGACGACGGAATTCGATGAATCTTTTTATGATTAATACAATATTTAAATTAAACTATAACTACCATTTTTAAAGTGTAATTCCACACTTAGGATCAGAAAACATTATTGAAAAAACGTATAAAAATTTGAACGCAGCGGGATTCGAACCCGCGCCTCTTGGATACCGTCCAAGCGCTCTGACCGCTAAGCCATGCGTTCTACTGCCAGCTGTGTCGAAATTCTTATACGTTTTGTTACAACTTATTTATGTTGTTAGCATCTCTGTAGAGAGATTTTTACAAATTTCTACTACTTAAAGATTATTAAGAAATAATTGTTTAACAAGAGGAATTGCTATTTTATTTTTATATTTACTATTTTTAAAGTGTTATTCCACACTTAGGATTAGAAAACATTATTGAAAAAACGTATAAAAATTTGAACGCAGCGGGATTTGAACTCGCGCCTCTTGGATACCGTAAAAGCGCTCTGACCGCTAAGCCAAAATCTCTCTACAGAGATGCTAACAACATAAATAAGTTGTAACAAAACGTATAAGAATTTCGACGCAGCTGGTAGTAGAACATATGGCTTAGCGGTCAGAGCGCTTGGACGGTATCCAAGAGGCGCGGGTTCGAATCCCGCTGCGTTCAAATTTTTATACGTTTTTTCAATAATGTTAAACTATAACTGTATGAGTGTTTCTTTACTTAAATAATAAATATCCGAATATTTCTAAATTATTATAATAATTATTTTTTCCAGTAGTTTCTTCCTGTCAAAAATTCTAAACAAAATTTTCACGTTATACTAAAATTAAAAAGTAAAATACTAATATACTTCGTCGTATATTGTCAAGATTGTCGTCATATAATAAACTCTGAAGGCCAACATGTATGTTTCAAGGAAGAATTAAGGAATATACAAAATAATTGTCCAAACGACATTACATTCATTTAATGTGCAATAATAATGACTCCTATGGAAGTCAATACTGAATAGACAAATGTAAAATAAAACAAAAGCGCTACGTGCATAGAATTTGTGTACTAGCATTTAGTACTTCGTCATAAAAGTTTCCATCTCTACAAACATTACACACGTGTGTCAACTTTTCTAAGGGAACTTTCAACGTGAACAATAAGATATTATTGTATGAGCACTTTGTATTCTTTACGCAACTGTCTTTCCGGGTATATTATATTTATTTTTATAATATTGACGTGGTCCTGAAGTACTCGAGATGTGTCTAATTATGCGTCATATCTAGTTTTATATATGGATGTTCGCAACATCGATCGCATGGAATTTAACACCTCTGAATTTTTATTTTATATTTCTAAAGTAAAAGTAGCCTAAGTTTTTCCTTATTATATCAGACTGTCAGTCAGTGAGTGAGTGTCTATCAAAATCTGTCCGTATTACCGTATTAGCTGATACAAACAAAGAGATAAAATATGAAAAAATAAATAAATAAATAAATAATTTGTCTATATATATATATATCCATGTACACAATAAGTTATTTTTATCTTTTTTTATTAATTATATTATTCCTTATACCCGAGATTTCGAATGATTCTCTATCATGAATAGTATGAAGAAACGAAAATATTATCCGCATCACATAATACATGGCATACGAATACCTATAACTGGGTCTCCCGACTGAGGAAAAATGTTATTTTTCATATTTTATTATTTTTAAAGTGTTATTCCACACTTAGGTAAATTTGATAATTAAAAATGTTTTCTAATCCTAAGTGTAGAATAACACTTTAAGAATAGCAAAATATTAATTTAAATAGCGTTCTCTCTTGTCAAACGACTATTTCTTAATAATCTTTGGATAGTAGAAATTTGTAAAAATCCCTCTACAGAGATGCTAACAGCGTACAAAAATTGTAACAAAACGTATAAGAATATCAACGCAGCTAGCAGTAGAACGCATGGCTTAGCGGTCAGAGCGCTTGAACTCTTGGAAAGATGGGTTAGAATCCCGCTGCGTTTAAATTTTTAAACTTCTTTTAAAAAAAAGATCCTTTTTCCTTTGATTTTGTAAATTATTCCTAGACATTAGAGGCTTAGTAAATTTATTGCTTAGATTATTTCATTATTAATTTTAGCAATATTTTACGAACTGAGCACTATTACTTGTTAGATCAATACTCTAATTAAATTGTTTAATAATATATAATTATAAAACTTTACAACAAGTATTAGATTGAATTGATTGAGCAAATGGATATCAAAATTCGACTGTGATTACAAGGTTCGTTAAATTACCTCTTATATAATCGATGCTAATTTCAAAGTTTCAAAACTTTTTCATATTACATACAATGGAAAACATTATAATTGTTTACTGAACGTTATTCTTATTTTAAAAAAATATTCAAGATGTATGTAGCTTAAAGGAAAGCAATATTATCAAAGTCACGTCAGTTATCGCGGTATGCCAAGTTAACTTTTACTAAGCATTGTACATTCAAGGTTTATTGTTGCCAAGATCGAATTGGTTAACCTCTGAATTTTTTGTATTATCATGTTCTCACACTATTGACCGTGTCCCATATAGCGTTTTTTTTTTCTAATAAAATGCTAACATGTTGTACTAAATGATATTACGATTCGCGGTTTCATGTTTTTTTAGGTTTTATGTAACATACCTACAATATTTTGTCATATGTGTCTGAAAAGTGTATAAGAAACCACTATAAAAGGAGATCTCGAAAGTCTCACGGGGCCGGCAAGTATGAGGTTGTTATAATCAATGCAACCTATGTGGCTGGTTGTAACTATCTTAAATGTCAAAAAAATGCATGTTACCTAAGAACTCTGAGTAAGTAGATTCCTTTTTCTTAAATCCCACCTCATCCCAGATGTGAGAGAATTGTAAACGAAAAAAATTGCATGAAAGTTTTTTAAAGCATAAAATACATTTAAGTGCGAGTGAAAATATCCAAAGACGGACTAAAATATGAAAATTAGATGTGATAACTTATTATACAGTATAAAAACAGTATTATTCCATATTAAATATTAAAAATAAATTTATTCACATAATGTACTTATGTAAAAAGTCATAAGGTCGATAATTATTATTAACTAATTAATAAAGGTCACTTCAAGTCGCAATGTTAGTTAGCATTCGATTGTTGATGGACTATTGTTTCACGGGCGATGGTGTAAAATAATGTGACTCCCACGACCATTGTTCGAAAAACCTCGAACCTACTCAGTTAGTGAAAAGCCAAAAATAATTAAACGTCTTGTCCCATTGAAAATTTATTACAAAAATACTTTTCAATAGATAATGGATTCAATAGAATAATTAAAATAAGGCACAAAAGAAAATTTTGACACATCGTCAGTAAAATTATTATTTTTTTATTTCAAACTCTTTGGCGACTAAGGTTATCAGTTTACAATGTAAGATTGCAAAAGGCATTGAAGTCAAGTTGTTGCGGCTTCGTATCCCTGCCCATCTATCAATTTTTACTCAACTTAGATATATTAGATTGTACAACATTACTATTGATATGGCCTAAAGAGGATTTTTCTCCGCATGACCACCGAAAAGTTTCTGGCTGTAAACCAGAAAATTTTCTGTGCTTTTGTGGATTTAGAAAAGGCATTTGACTGAGTTGTAAGAAAGAAGTTATGAGAGATACTGTCCCGGTACAATGTGACCCGGGACTCTTGTTGCAGACTATAAAATCTCTTTATCGAGATCCCCCAGCCTGTGTACGAGTAGGAGATGGCATGTCGCCTCAGTTTGATATTCAATCGGGTGTCAAACAGGGGCTGCGCACTGTCAGCTTGGCTATACAATTTGTATTTTCATACCTGTCTTCCAAGGGGTGAAAGAAAATGACATAGGAGTGAAAGTTGGTGATTTGACAGTTAACGACTGTTGTACTCAGATGATGCAGTGTGTTACACCATTCTGAAAGAAGGGAAAGTAATGATCTAAACCTGAATGCGAGTAAAACTAAGATTCTAGTATTTGAAAGAGATTAAGAAAGAACGAAATGTAATATAGATAGATAGATAGAAAGATATTAGAACAAGTGAATGAGTTGGTTACCTTGGAAGTATGTTTAGTAGAGATAGAAGATACAAAATGGATGTGCAAAGACTTATTGCTGCCAGTAACAGTTGACGGTGCTCTTGCTTCATTGATGCGACGGCAAAACGTCAGCGTACCTGCACGTCTTACCGTTCACAATGCATTACTGATACCAACGTTATTGTACGGCAGCGATATGTGGGTGTGTCAAAAGAAGAATGAAAGAAAGATGAATGCAGTAGAGATGCGATCTCTTCGTTGGATATGCGGAGTCAGTTTAGCTGACCGTATATGCAGCAGGAGATACGCAGAATGACAGGGGTAAGCGCAAATGTCCTAGTAAGAATGAAGAAGAACGTGCTCAGGTGGTTTGGGCACGTTGAGAGAATGAGTGATGAAAGAATGGTAAGAAAAATTTATGAAGCAAAGGTGAGTTGTACGAGAGGACTGACCTTCGAAAACACAGTATCGAAGATACTGGAGGAAGGTCACGTAAAAGCATGAGGATCCACCCGAAGGGCATGTATGAAGAGGCTAATGACTGTGGACGCGGCAAAACAGGTATGCAGGGACCGTAGCGTTTCGTCCTTTCTGATTACCCCACAAGGAATAAAGCGCGAAGCTATAAAACAAATATGGCATATTTAAAAAAAATACGAATACAATATATTTTTATGTTATAAAAATAAAAGAACTACATTATAATAGGACGATACTAAACTACTTTGTTATTTATTGGATTCAAAGAAAAATTCGCACGCATTCGTAGTCACTCGGCACTCGCAATCACATAGTAAAATGATTAATTTACATCATTTCGCAATGGTCTTGCAACAGATGCGGGCACAAACTGGTTGTATCATTGACATTACTGACGGGTTATGAAACGTCAGTACAATTAGGGAGTGTCGGCGACTTTTTTATTTTTTTACTATTTAATATAGTACCTCTACAATGAACATCAAAAAATATGCCGTAATCGAATATTTTTTTCATAACAAACTCTATTGAATTCGTTAAATTTAATTTATAAAATTTAATAAGTATTTTTTATTTAATTACCAACATCGGCGCAACAGCACGATATCGATTATAAAAAAAAATATTCTCCTACAAAGGTTTTTATGTTTATTATATGGGAGTTTGGGATAACGATAGTGACAGGTTTTGTATTGCTTTTTATAAGATACGACGAAAGTAAAACGAATTTGATTTATTAGAATTTCATAGCTGTCTTACTTCTATAACAACTTTGAGATGAAGTTTTTGATGAAATTATTGTAACGTATCTCAGTAAATTTACTATCCATTACTTAAATATATCTTGCTAGCTTTAAGAAGTACGATGTTATATTTTATTTTCATTTATCTGTGGACTGTATATTTTTGTGCATGCATCTAATAATGTAACGGGGCGGCTCAGTGTGGCGCAGCGGTGCGCTCGCAAAAACTCCACTTTGTCGTCGGAAAAATTGAATTTGATTTAGACAACGGATCGGAGACGAAATTTTTTTGCCGGAACACAAAAACGGATGTTCTGTTACATTTAATTCCTTAAATGGACAGCCTAGAATTTTTTTCTTTTAAATAAATTCAATGCAGCGCAGCGTGAAACTGAAAATACGTTTTTCATTAGTTCTTTTTCTTAGAATACCTATTGTTATCTAAATTGCATATATATTGATGTAATTTACATTATTTGAATGGATTACATTACTATCTTCAGTTCTTTTCATAATATTAATAATATTACTCTTGTAATAAAAAAATGTCAGACTTTATTTCAATGTATAATTTCATGGTAAAATAACGAATCTCAACACTATTAGATACTTAAGCATTATATTAACCAAGGTTTGTTCAAGAAATTAGTTAGTACTTATTAATTACTACAATTAGATTACAATTCGAATTCAATATACCATAAAATATAACATGCGATTACTTTTGTATTTAATTAGTAATAAATTAAGATTAAAACTATTTTATTTACTCGACGGCATATTGAGGTAACGGTGCGGAAAGCAGCCACTTTCCTGTTTGTGACAAGCTATTGTTCATCAGGCGATGATTTTATGCCGCTTTAACCTACCATTGTTACAAATTACTTTACTAATTCAATATATCAAATATCCTCTCGCATAGACATATATAGGCGTATGGTGTAATAGTTTTACATATATTAAAAATCTTCGCTAATTAACAGTTGAAATTCAATTATATAACAAATTTAATACTGAAACAGTTATTAATCAAGTATATCATACTACCTAGTATGATATAATATTTAATGGTCATTGACCAATAAGTTCAAGCTTCACTGAACGTCGCAACTTCCGAAATAAACTATTGTAACTGAAACCTTTGCTTGCGCGTATTATAACTGTAAATAACATAATGTGTACAAGATTATTTTTATAATATTTACAATTGAAACTGATTTATATATACTGTATTGTCATAATTTAAATAATTGTAAGGTTTTTAGTTTTTAGGAGAGCAACGTTCAAACTAGTGATTCTGGTCACCTTGCTTTGCGGAAAAGAGCTTGTAGCTAAAATTTAATTAATTATTCATCGGTCGTGGCGCATCTGACTGTAAAGGCGACCGGTTGTGGGTTCAATCCCCACTCGGAGGATTATCATATTTAAATTATTTTCACTTCATCGCTCTGGTAAAGACAAAGTGCCGCCCTGAATTCCTGCTATGCGGTATAAAAGAGTGAAGCTAAAAAAATTACATTATATACTGCTTTAAGCAATCTCCTAAATTTTTATATAATATAAACATCACCAAAAGAAAAGAGTAAACAGTTAAACAATATATATATATATATATATATATATATATATATATATATATATATATATATATCTCTATATTGATCTATAAGTACAAATATTATTTTACAATCACCTAAGTCAAGGTTCGGTTATAACTATGTTTGCGCAAAAATATGATCTTACATAACGTCAAGCGTAAATCAAGTTACCCAATGCCACTCAAAAATGGACGTGACGAAAAAATTGCGTATATACAAAATTTTACTTCCTTGCACGAAAATCGCAAGATTGACTTGGTTTTGAAATTAGTTGAAATATTTGAAATGTTAATATTAACGCTGTTGTATCTAGATACATTCATAACCTATTTTTTCTTTGATCTTTGAATTTTTCAATTATTACAAATTTTAAGTGTTACTTATTAGTATTTTGGAATTCAAAACTATATTTCTGAAACCCGATTTTTGTTTAATTAAGTATATAAGCAAACACTACAGACACTTGTTGCTGAAAAATAGTGATGAATAATTTCGTTTTTACTATAATATAAAAAGACAATATCGAGTATAGAAAAATAACAGTACAGTAGGTAATCCAAAAAGTTTAAAACGTACTCTTTCACTGGAAGATTCGATACACAAACACACACAGGCTAACATATTATAACTATGAAACGCATAAAATGCATACCAATATAACCTTTACTACGTGTATCTCAAACATGTAGTATTCATTTTATTAATTGTGTTTCCATATTATTAAAAAAATATTGACTTTGTGTGCACTCCTTCTGCATATAAATTGTAATTATACCAATTTGCATGTCATTTCGTCTTCGCGATTTTGGTAAAAAATTACATTGAAAATGTTTCTTAATATATATATACATATATAACTGTAATTGCTAATAAAACATTATTTATTTATAATTTTTTTTAGCATAAAGTTATAATATTACGTAGTAGCACAAAAAAAGATAAGTATAAGTAAGTTGGCAAGCAACCTTGGCAACGTGTGAAAAGATGATAGATATACATGCATACATATTCTTTAAATAAGATTTATCCTCAAAGCTGAGAAGTAAAAAAAAATGTTTATGAGAAAAACAAACGTGTACATATCTCCTGCTGTGTTATACCTGGGATTCGTGATAGTTGCAGGTTCGATGATTTTTGGGGCTAGTTATTTAAAATTGATCGGTCTGATTAATATTCGACTAAGTTATGTTAACTCTTGTTCCCCTAAAGTCTTTTCTATATCCTACTAACATATTTAATTTTTTTTTAACATAGGAACTGTGAACCGCGAATAAAGTAAGAATCAGTGTAGTACCTACAACCTGGACATATATACAAGTACAGATAAGAAACACATAAGGACACAGATAAGAAATATTTGTTTTCAAAACTGTGAAATCTCGACACCAACTTATAAGAAAGACTATCACAAAGACGGTATTCAGTGTATTTGCAAAACCTAAGTTAATTATTGTATAAAACTAGAAGAACATGAAGTTTACTCTACGTGTTATAAAGGTCAAAATAAACACCAATATTTACCTTAGTGTGCAGAAATTAAAGGCGATAATAGTGAAAGAGGTTCTTTGAATTAGTCGCCTACAGTACAGGCATTGTTCCGCTGACACGGATTCAAACTCTCTGCCCTCGATCCCACACTGAAGATTCACTTATGCAACCATTATACTCGCGTACACTTTGATATATACAATAACTCAGTCGTTACGATATATGGCTGTCTCTAAATTAATTTTAATACTTTTATGGATATCAAACTTTATTTTTCATATATGCGTATTCCATGTTTAGTTTTCATATTAGAAGGAGCTTTGCATATTTTTTGATTGAAAGCTTTTAATGCTCAAAAGTTTATTTTTTAAAAATATGTAAATTTAGTTTCACTGCAGTGTACAGACTTAGAGGTCCTCCCGTCTGGACCACAGTTAACATATGGAGCAACATATTAACAAGTGTGTAACCATAAGTAGAACAAAAGTATCTCACTTAAATCACATCTTTCTGTGGCCTTGAGAAATGCCGTTAACGAAGACCGCTAGCCCGTATAGGTACTAATGGTACTGTGAGACTCATCGGTGAAACTGATACTACCCACTAAATCCCAGCGGAAACCCTCTTTACCCCCATGAGACGTCAAAGGGTCGCTAATGCATGCAACTACGTTGCCTCGGTTGATGGCCGGCCTATCGCTTCTTCAGATTGCTCAGGGGTACTTTCCAAAGAATCCGCAGCCTTAAAGACCTGCAGAAGGATCATTATGAGGCTCTCGCGCGTTAATATCTCTTAGCCTTATTTCTAAGTCACCATTTATTTATGTCAATACAAAGATAACTATAAAATATAATAGGGTAGATATTTTTTGAGCTAAACATCTGTATTTCTGTAATGACTCCATACTATAAGTAAATATATTACGAAGTTAGTAAGAGGCCCTAATTAATATTAGGAAAAATATGCAGGATATTATATTTAGAGAATTACATAAAAATGTTCATATCGAAATCAAGAAACAATTTCTTCTTGTATGTTTAATTATCTTATAAACGAAGTGAATAAAATCAGTTAATATTAAATAAATTATGAAAAATAAATATTATGATGAATCCAAGTTAAAGAAACCACCTTGTGATAAAGTGATCTTTGATCAGATGGCTTTTTCTGACCTCTCCGGCTGATATTAATGTCAAAGTGTCATTTCCTTAAATACGACTATACTCTTAAAATGTATTATATTTTAATATTTTAAAATAGATAAAAAAAATAAATATTTATAAAAAATATATATTTAAATAATTGAGTTACGTGTTCGATGTTATATAAACAAGTTTCGTTTCATAATTATGCACTATAATAAATACATAATATTAATTTTTATATTATTTACACTTGAAGTGATAGAAACAGCTTAAGCGAAAACACATTCTGAACGCTGCGTACGTGCGTTTAGAAAGCCTTCTTTTTTTACTCGCGTCGCATACAAATGCAATTATAACCCGTCTAAAACAAAACGTCACACAGTCGTATTGCAACTGAAGTAAAGATATACCAATTGTATTTGTAGTGTGATAGTTATTGGTATTCATCAAAAGCGCGGTCAGTTCCACTTGTCCGGACGGAAGCGTCTCCGCACGATTGTTTACCGGATTCAATGAACTCTTTTTGGGTCGTTTTAGAGTTAAGCATGAAGATTATTTTATATTATTAACGATGCTAAGGTCAAGCAGACAGGCAATCTCATAAATATATTAAAATATGGCTAA
The DNA here is from genome assembly GCA_032432895.1 of Dryadula phaetusa. NCBI lineage: Eukaryota > Metazoa > Arthropoda > Insecta > Lepidoptera > Nymphalidae > Dryadula > Dryadula phaetusa. The sequence continues at coordinate 3,034,551 of JAOYRS010000021.1, forward strand.
ATCTTACGTAAAGTTGAAAGTGTACATTTTTATTATATATTTAATTTAGAACAATAATCCGCTTTACTCATGCCTATTATGAACTGAAAATATTAAATATGTGATACTGGAAAAATGACTTTCTTTTGCTTTTGTACCATTAAAAGATTTCAAATAAAATTAAATTCTGTTTATTTAAAATGAAATCTATATAAGTATGTTTTTTTATTAGTGAATTATTAGTTAAACAATAACTCACGTCTGAAAATATTAAAGTCGAAATGCTCGAATTTACTACATAATTGGCAGAAGCCGACCATTACATAGCAGATTTCACTTTCAGTACTCGTATGTTCTCAATTACTTGAGAGATTATAAAATGAGCAAATATATGATTAAGTAATATAAAGAACGAAACATTTTAATGTTGAACATAATTTCTATGTAAAATTTAGACTTCAGAATCGATATCGTACGTACTATTTACACGATTTGATAATATTTTACAATTATGTAAACGTCATAAATTGATCTTAGACAGTTTAAATATATATTTTATTTATAATGAGTAATAAACGAGTCCACGTCGTTAACAGCTATACCAATTAGTAATGTAGAACTAATATTTAAAAGGTGACCTGACCCACATTTTAGTCTAATGAAATGTACATTTTGAATTAAATATATGAAGAATTAAAAAGTATTACTGTTAATTTAAGTAAGAAACTTACCGGTGCAATAATTGATTGATCGATTGTTACATTATTAAAAAAACCTTCTTGGGTTTTGTTCTCGATTATATTACTTTAAATTTTAAATATAATTTAAACGTGAAATTTTAAAATTAATTAAATATGATTAAATCATATCAAATTTCAAATGATTGACCAATTTGATAAATACTTTTACTAATTACATAAAAACACTGTGTTATCATAGTTTTCTTTGCTCTACTCATTATCACATACACAACTATACGTGGTTTATCTTGTTTAGCTTACTTGCAATTTCGATAAAGTATGCAACCTAAAACAGATCGACGGTTTTCCGATAATTATTTGTAAAGCACTGTTTCGTATTTCACACAAAGCAATGCAACGTGTCAGTATATAATAATCATTTGTTAAGAAAGGAATAATTAATTGGTCACTAATGGAGGTGGCAAGAACTGTATTTGTAGCGGCTTTAATTTGCGTAAGTATTAATTAGTTTAATTAAATATATTTAATAATAACACTTTTGTATGTGTTGAAAATAATTACTCAAAAGACGCCACTATTTTTGACATTAAATATAATAATGACGTAACGTCCGCAAAGATTATTTTAAAAGATGCTGAGAGGTATTCATGCTGTTTTACCTATCTTTATATACTTTTTGTTTACAGTCGTCGACAGTTACGAGCCAGTACTATGTATCTCCATACTCGTCATCGCTTGTCGTTGCTCCATCTTGCGGTTGTCCTTCAGCCCCGATAGCTCTTTCGGCACCACCCTCACCCCCTATATATGTATCTCTACCGTCTCCACCACCAATGTACATAACGCCGCCACCTTTACCGCCATTTCTTATAGAGGTGCCGATACCACCACCGATTACCGTCTCCCCACCTGCATTGCCACCATTATGCATTACACCGCCGCCGCTACCCCCGATGACAATAACACCACCACCATCGCCTCCTATATGTGTAAACCCACCCCCGCTACCCCCCATGTGTATAACGCCACCTCCACCACCGCCTATGTACGTCAATCCTCCCCCTCCCTCCCCTATTTTGATCGAATTACCACCGCCTCCCCCTATTATGATTGAACTGCCTCCAATTATGGTTCAGCCACCTCCATTGCCTCCTGTGATGGTGCAACCGCCTGCACTGCCACCTATGCCCGTACAACCTCCTCCCTCGCCACCGCTAATGATACAGCCACCAACGCCACCGCCAATGTACATACAACCACCTGCACCGTGTCCTATGACTATCCAGCCTCCGTGTCCCGAGCCAATTTTCGTCCAACCACCTCCTCCAATGCCTATGAGTATACAGCCGCCGCCATTGCCTCCTATTTGTGTGCAACCTCCTCCCCCGCCTCCTCTTTGCATCCAGCCTCCCGCACCGGAGCCGTTCTGCCTCCAACCTCCACCTCCCCCACCTATTTGCTTCTCCCCGGTGCCGTCTCCTTGCTGTGCAGCTGCCCCCACATGTGGGTGTGGGTTGCCACCGACTGCGTTAGCTGCACCCATATATTTATAGTCATATAACAATATTTTCAAACTTCACCACATATATTAGTGAATATTTATTTTGACAACGTAAATATTATAATAATGATATAAATAAAATATTTGTTACTTAAAATTGCATTTTTTTATTTTGTTATATATTTTTAAAAATCTTTTTTTTAGGATATAGTATATTTTATAGATTAATCAAATAATCTATTTGAAAGATATCGTTGGCACTTAGTATGATAGACTAATAAAAACATCGTAGGCTGAAAATGAAAGACAGTGTAGTGTAAAATAGATTCAGCTTACAATTTACACACCGGGAAGAAATTTCACTAAAATTCCTTACAAGTAGAATAAATACTTAACACGAAAATTAAGATAGCATAAAGTTGTCCAAACAAATTTAAACAAATTACTAAAAAAATAGTAGAATCATTTCTAAACCTGAAGGGAAAAATCCTAAACGCGTTTATAAATCTATTTAACAATAAATCCACAAGTTGTCACGCAAACATATTAATCATTTTACCGTGATTATGTTCATTGCATACATCTGGTTACGTAACCAATACCTTTATTGTTACAATCACGATCGTAATACACTGAATCACAAATAACAAATTTAATAAACGTTTGTTTCATATGAATCATAAAAATGATATTTTAAAATGGATTTCATTATTTATAAAGGTTGATTAATTCCAATTATAATCACAATTGGTTAATTAATAATTATGTAAATTTATTTATATCAATAAATTATTGTTTTGTAACTTATAAACACTGTAAAAACTTATTTACTTTTTTTTACAACTATGAATGGCAATCGTTATTAACATTCTAAAGTAATAAATTAGAACTGTTAATATATTTTTATAAAAAAATACAATTTGTTTTATTTTTATTTCTTAATACTTATTACTTTATAAGAGACTTTTAGTGTTCTTCAATAACTGCTGATTAAGAACATTTTAAAGCTATTAAATATGATTTTCAATATGTACATTTTTTCATTTTTATTTACAATTTCGTTTTTGTTAATAAATAAGAAATATTATTATATACTAAGACTAGCATCGTCTTATGTGTTATCTATATTTACTTATTTATACATGTTTTGTATCTGTGCAGCATGGCGGGTTCCGGGGGGCTCGTGGAATGGTCGGAGGGCGCGTCGGTATGGTTTCAACCGGCTGGCGCTCCTGCCCCTCTGCCCGGCGAGCTGGTCGAGGTACACCGGGCTGCGAGAGTATTACTAGTTAGCGCCGTGGTTAATGGACAGGTAAAATTTTATTTTAAATCAAGTTTAAATAAGTAATAAATAAAGTAATAGTTTTAAATAAGTAATAAATCAGTAAAGAATATAAAAATTCTTTACTGATTTATTACTTACTCCTGTATTTTTTTCACTTCTTTTTTTTATTATTTCTTATTCTTATTTATATATTTTTTGGGTGTTCAATAGGTTAGTGTCTTTTGCCATATATACATTTTCTCGCAACTCACTTGCATGTTTCTTAATAGGCATAGAAAATCTATAGATAAGTCAATCCACTTGGTCGTCCTTAATTAATTCCCGCCTACACTAAGCACAGATAACTGTGACAAATTTCTATTTCATGCTGTTTTTAATAGAAATGACTTGATGACTTACAAATTTTACGAAGAAAAAATTACATATTCATACATATGTAATAAATATTATTTTTCTTTTTTTATTCCGTTTACGTAATGGTGCATTCCAGTACCAGTGCATTCTTTACTGTATATTGTGAAATATGTACTAGTTATAAGTGTAAAGCTACTTACTACAAAGGAATGTTCAGACATAGATACATATTACACGTACAGATTGAAGCGATTAGAGGGAAAATCTCTCGCGCTTATTACTATAACGTCTCGAAGAGTTGATGACTCAATGAATGGACTAATTACAAACTCTTAATATACAACTACTATCTAGTTTACGCTTGTATATTTTCCCTCCTCATTTATATTATAATTAATGAAATATACCAGTATTAATCCTAATAAAATAAGTTTTTAATTTTAACTAAATCATTAAAAAAAATCATTCATAAGTTGGTTTGTGCCACATTAATTTTATTGTAAATTTCATTTTGTTGAAATACCTGCTTTTACCAAAGATTTTAAAACTTTCACGTTTTTTAAATAATTATATATATTACATATTTATTATTCCTGTCTTATTCATATTTGTGGGTAAAATACTTAATTTTTTTTAGTTATACTTAAATCGTAAATGTTCGTAGCAACATACAGCTTGGTCACTGTAATTTTAAGACAGGCATCTCAATATTAAAGATTCACGTAACGTCTGCTAAATATTCTAAACTGCTTACTTCATTTGCACTTTACAACTTTTGACTAACTTAAAAGAAAAATAAAAGTAACGCATATCTATAAATTGATCTAATGTCTCTAACAAGAACAGATTTTACTTTTAACTTAGACGCCTGTCTTGTTTATTTAGTTATATCACCACATATTTCATTATAACACTTCCGTTTTCATATCACTTACTGTCTCACAACTGGGTACAGAAAGCTGAAATTTAGCGTGCAAGTTCTTTAGGAACTTTAGTACTAAATTTACGTTTTGGATGTGGAAATAATATTGGCAAGATTCATAAAATCCACGCTCCAGGAGCGATAAATTGTTTAAATAAGTTAATTTAATAGCTTCACGCTTTTATCCCCCTAGTACTAAGTACGTAGTGTCAATTCGACACGTAGATTGCATGTTGAGTTGCGGAAGTAAACGCCGCATTTTGTTTTTTTTTTAATTTTTTGATTTTGTTTTATGTCTTTTTACTGGCTACTCTGTAATTCGTGTTTTTGTTTATTTTACAGAATTACTTTTGTAAAATAGTTTAAAAAGAATTTTTTTCTCATTAAGTTGACGATATGTTACACAAAATTCTTTAAAGCGTTTAATCTAAGAACGGCCTAAGCGTAAGCATTCGGGCGCGTAACGCAAGGCCGTGCATCGGAATGTCGATAGAGAGTTGACTGACATATTCTACGCGTTACCGTAATCGCTTGCTTGTCTCTACTTTTTTCTAGTTTTTTGACTCTACCAAACTACTTTTGACAGATGAAGTATGTTACACTAGCGAATCTCATTACTTAGGTTTTAAATGAAATAGATGTTGCCATGCTTATTACATTACAGTATTTTATTTTATGTTTCAAATTCTGAAGTCTTAAGGGCTTAAGAATTTGAAACATAAAAAAAAAACTATAACTAGTGGCCTAATGGCCGAGTATTTTTTTTACTAGTGTACAATTACTATTTACTATAATTTAACTCTCACTTCTACGACACTATTTACTGATTTATACTAAAGAAAAATTGTGTAGATAATAATGCTTCTAAGGAAAACTTATAATCTGTATTTACTTTTACTAGATTTCGGTTAGACTTACATAATTTTAGCTTATATACTCCTAGCAACAAAATATACACATTTTATATAATTACTGCAATGCATAACGCTTGAACTGAATTCCGCTAGCGTACGCTAATTATTTCGACTCCGTCACTTTAACTCTCGTAACACTTAATCCCTGGTCAGGACGGATGCCGTTATCCTGATCCCGTAACCGTTTCACCTAGCTCTTGGTTCAGTTAGTGAGAAGCAGTTCGTAAAGTTCGTAGAATACACGGCTATATGTTTACTTTTAAGTTTCAACCTATTTTTCAACTGTAAAGTGATTTAGATAACTTTCTAGTGATATATAATTTATGTTAAAAATGGAGAAAATTAAATCTTTAATTTTCATATAATACGGCAATTTAATGACGATGAATAATGTATTTGACAGTGAAATGGTCGCGTAAACATTGCAGAACAAATTAACGTAAGTTGCCGGTTAATGTGAAAAAGTGACAGTATTAATAGCAAGAGAAACAAAAGGAAAGCAATGAATTACAGCGTATTCAACGGATTGGCATTCAGTGAAATAGAGATCTTATACTCGATTACCAAATTCCTAGTCGATGCGTGTTCGTTTCGCACCTACACCACCTCAGTCGCCAGGGCCCTGGATTTACGAGCCGCCTTTAGATTACGTTTTGCCATGTGAAATAAAGCGGCAAAAAGGTGAAATCATGTTAAATCCAATTTTGAAGACGAAATCAAACCTAAAATATACAACCAAAAATAGACGGCCTGTGACTGTTCCACTTTTGAGGAATTTATGTATGGATGTTCTTATTAGGAATGTATGTTGAAATTCTTTGTTTACTACTAAATATCTACTATTTAAACTATACTTCCATTTCAGATATTATTAAAAAAATCTCAATATTTTTTTATTATTATTAATATTATGAAAAATAGCACGATGAATTGCTATTAGTAGAGATTGTACTCTTTAATATTTCATGTATTGTATTTCATATTGCTTTATTTATCTATGAAAAGTTATAAATTTATGAGTAATATCTGAATACTGGAAAAATAAAATATTAATACAATAAAATAATGAACTCTGACTTAATTTTTACTTATATAGGTAACGATTAAGGGTTTAATTTTATCCATATCCACGATAACTAAAAGTAAGTCTTACATTATTTTGTATATAAAAATATATTATTTAATCGTATAGCACATTAGTTAAGGAAGGGAGGATATTACAAGTCACACGCATCTATTAAACCTTTCGGGGCGTTAGCTATATAATAGTATTCACGCAACAAATAAGGGTCACTTAACAGTATAGATAATGAACTAGCATTGCATACTGATTCACTTCACTTGGTATCACGCGATGTCTGCAAATTTTATGTGGCCGCTTTTATTTGTAATATATCCATTACTTTTTTTATATACAAATCATGTTATTGAGGCAGGTAGTGAGCGTTGAATTGTAAAACTAGAATTGTTTCGAGGCTGAAAGCTTGATGGTCTGATACTATTGTAGTCATTACATTATGTCATACAGGTACGGGGCGTAATAATTTTCCATCTGGCTGAAGTTCCGTGCTAGAATTTCGTTATTACTTGATGTAAGTCAGTGGGTATTACATACAATATTTTTGTTTTATATAATATAATAATAATATTTTTTTGCTCATAGAATTCACTTATGAGATTTAACTAACTTATCTAGTAATCTAGGCCTAAGTAAAATATTTTTAATGCCTTAAACCTAAATTGTTTCCTTATTATTTATTATTTATATAAAGTACTATTTTTGTTTACAATTTATATTTTAATAACCTTGAATTATGCTTCAGCAGTTAACTCCTTTTTGTTTTTCACGGTAGTGATGATTTTTATAGTGTTTTATTTTGCCGCACTTAGTCATAAAATAATAAGTGTTCGTGAATAATAACTTTTTTATAAAGATGTTAAAAGAGTAAAGGTCAAAAATGATACATTTGTTATAGTTTACGTAAACTATTTTTACTAGTAATACTCGCGTAATATAACAATGTCTAATCTTTATAGAATACTTTATGTTCCTGTATCTAATATTATCCTAGCACACAATGTGCTTAAATGTAGAAATTAAAGAAAGTAAGAAATTACCATTAGGTACTTGCGTTCCTGATGAAATAGCAAATATGTATATTGTATATTTTTTCAAGTCACGCTTTATCTCATATAATAGGGTATTCAGAGAGAACCACTCCAGTAGTCATTTTTCAAAATAATTGAAGATATTTCGCCTTAAGTGGCGGGACCAATCTTGATCCAATCGTGGTCTGACCGTAACCAATCACGTTTACAGTCAGAATCTGTTCTATGGCGCCTTAATATTTTCTTAAATATGGTATTCTATATAAAAAATGTAATAGGAAATGTTTCTTTGTTATTAGCCCCAAACCTTTGCTCTTCAAATGGGCAATGGCGAGGAGGAAGGCGACCCAGTATGGCCTCGCGAGGAACTTGGACCCACCGGTGTGGAAGACATGACACGTCTTCACGATTTACACGAGGCGGCTTTGCTTTGGAATCTGAAACTTAGATACGAACAGGGTCTCATTTACACTTACGCCGGTTCAATATTAGTAGCCGTAAACCCGTATAGACCTGTGGACTCCTTGTATGGATTACAAACTGCCAGAAGGTAAAAGTCCAGTATTTATTCAGATCAATTTTATAAGCGCTTAATATTATTAAATTATATCTTTATTTTCTATTTTTTATCGAGGTTACATTATTAAACAAGTTTTTTTTATTCTCTTAGGTATCATGCGGCGGAAGCTTTAGGAGATCTCCCACCTCACCTCTTTGCAATTGCAGCAGCTGCTCGGTCATCTCTACCTCATCCTCAAGCCATTCTTATTTCCGGGGAGTCAGGTGCTGGGAAAACTGAATCCACCAAATTAGCAGTTCAGTTCTTAGCTGCAGTGGCTCCCACGCCACCAGGTAGAGCTCCCGTGTCAGAACAAATTCTTGAAGCAGCGCCGTTGCTTGAAGCGTTCGGTAATGCACGAACACCAAAAAATCATAACTCTAGTCGTTTTGGTAAATTATTGGAATTATATTTTAAAGACGGGGCGTTAGCCGGTGCAAGAGTTGCTCATTATTTATTAGAGAAATCACGTATCGTTACACAGTCGCCTGGCGAGAGGAACTATCACGTTTTCTATGAATTATTAGCCGGACTAGATGAGGAACAAAGGAAGTCAAGGGGCTTGTTGACAGCAGAACATTATTTCTATTTAAATCAAGGAGGTGACTCAGGAGGTGCGGGCGCGGGTGCCGACTGGTCGGCTTTATGTGGAGCGATGCAAGTGCTCGGGATCGGTGATTCTGAAAGAGAAGATATAATTAAAGTTTTAGCTGCAGTCCTGCATTTGGGAAACGTTTATTTCCATAGACGCCAGCTGAGGCATGGGCAAGAGGGTGTTCAATTAGGTGGTGGAGCAGAAGTCCGTTGGGCAGCCCATTTACTCAAAGTGCCAGCGGAGGAATTAGCAAGAGCCCTGACAACGAGAGTCACAGCAGCTCGTGCTGAGCGTATGCGATCACCTTTACCTATAGACCAGGCGTTAGACGCAAGAGACGCTTTTGCTAAAGCACTTTATTCATCATTATTTAACTGGCTTGTGCTTCGAATAAATTCGATAGTCCACCGCGCTGGATTACACGATGCTCACAGAATATCTCTCCTCGATATCTTCGGATTCGAAGACTTGGAAGAGAATTCATTCGAACAACTCTGTATAAACTTTGCTAACGAAACACTACAACACTATTTCAATAAACATATTTTTAAACTTGAACAGCAAGAATACCAAAAAGAAAGACTAGAGTGGTCGAACCTTACGTGGAACGATAACTCTCCAGGTAGATATGTTTTGTTTATTTCTGTTAATATTCCTTTAAAATAAATATCAACGTTAATTTAAAATGTATATATATATATATATATATTTTTAGTGATACAATTGCTTAGTAAGAAGCCTGTGGGTATACTACATTTGTTAGACGACGAAAGCAACTTCCCGCGAGCTTCTGACGCCTCGTTCCTAGAAAAGTGCCATTACAATCATGCTTTAAACGAGTTGTATTCTAGACCGAGACTGGGGGCAAATGAATTTGGAGTGAGTATCGATAAACAAATTAAATTAAAAATAAACCAAAAAAAATTTCGTGTAAATATAATGTAAAACAACTAATTGAATTGCTCAAAAAGGAATGAATACTAAACAAGTCTTTTGTTAACATTTCGTATATTCATTTAAACGTATACATTACTCAATAACTATCTGTATTTATTAAGAGAAGTTTTTGAAAATCAATAAGTTGTTCTAAAATTATAATTAAAGCGACCAGTCTACTACAAGTCGAAGTGAATGATAAAGTAATTTATATTTTTAAAAAACCTCCTTCGTCGTAAAATCAGAGTCTTTTAATTATTATTTATTTATGAATATATATAATATAAAATACTAAGATACAAAATAACAATTGCATACCATTAATCGATAGGTCTTTTGTGTCTATACTTATTTAATGCATTGTAATATAACACCGAGATCAAGAGGCCGGTCGTGGCGCAGTAGGACAGCGTCCGACTGTAAACGCGATCATTTATGGGGTCGATTCCCACTCAGGGGAGTGATTACATTTAAAATTATTTTCACTTCCTCGCTCTGGTAAGATAAAGTGCGGTGTTGGGTTTCACCACTCAGCATGCAACGTTTTGAATAAAGTAGAAAGCGAAATACAAAGTGTCTTGACACTAGGTACTTTCTGTCTACCCTGCTTTGCGGGATAAAAACGTGAAGGCAAAAAAAATATAACACTTATTCAAATTTCTAGATAAAACACTACGCGGGTCAAGTATGGTATAACGTGGAAGGTTTCTTGGACAAGAACCGGGACGCGTTACGAGCTGATGTCTTAGAGCTATTGTGCAGCAGTGAAGTGCCCCTTGTAGCGGAAATGTCGACGCAATTACGCGCACAGCACGACGCTAACAAAACATTGCCGAGAGGAGCTAATGGACGATTCGTTACTATGAAACCGAGGACGCCGACTGTTGCTGCTCGGTAAGGGTCTCGAGTGTTTAGTTTATTGTCATTTAAAATGAACATCTTTTATAGTGTCGGGTTTTAGGTATAATCGTTATGTTAGAATGACTAAGAGATGTATTTTTTATTAAAACATCATTGAAATTATCTTCAAGGCATAAACGGTGGTGATGATCTCTCACCATTAGGTAATCCGGACGTTCGTTAGCCTTGCCTGTCCTAAAAAAAATTATTGCTAGAATATTAGTCACTTTCTTGTAAAAGTGTGTGATTTGATGAAATAGCACGCTCAATACGTAATTACTAAAAAGTGAATTAAATATCTTTATTATTCTTTTATTTTTGTTATCTATACTAATAATGTAAAGCATAAGAGTTTCTTTATTCGTAATATATTATCTAGGAAGATGTTTTTATAAATACTAATCCTTGTACAAAAATAATGATTATTTATCACCGGAATTTATTTTTAAACGAAATTGCCTTTGACAGTATTTGATTTCAATCAATATTAAAGGAATAATTATCGTTTTAAAACAATAACGTCATGTCATATACCATGCGCGTTAATGTGCGGGGTGTGTACAGCGGTGAGGCGGGAGAGCGCTGACTGACAGTGTCGGTAGTCTTCTTACTAATATTATAAAAGCAAGCAAGTTTCTGGGGATGTGTGCTTGATTTAGATGAAACTTTACGGTATTATAGGATGTAAATCAAAATAATATATAAACCACAATTTACCCTTTTTTCTGTGATTTGGTCGTAATATAATGATACATAATAGTTAAGTCGGTTAAAAAACCATTGGAGTTACACAAACATGATGCAATGCAAGATTATTTGTTTTAAATAGTTCTAAATCCTTTATGCGGAAGCCATCATGCACAAAATAATGAACTAAATTGAATACTTTCTTTATATATATATATATATATATATATATATATATATATATATATATATATATATATATATATAAATTAAATTGAATACTTTCTTACAATGTACATTTTAGAATATTTATCAAACCTTTATGTATTTCATTTAGATTAACTATGTCTTTTACACCAAGTAAAATAATAGTAATATAGTTTTGTCAATATCACTATGCGAGCGAAGCCGCGAGCGAAATCTATTCAGATATACACTTTATTTGCGAAACTACAAATAAATAGGCCTTCTTATAGGCACTCTTTGGCCAGTACATTTAAATTCAATTAATTATTTCAACAAAGTATTCCACTGTGAATACCTATAGGTACTAAATAAATTATATAGAAAACACCTAGAAATTAAATATGTTGAAAAAGTAAACCGAATGTATAAAGTTAACATATCGTTGAAGTAACTTAAACGATTGTAACAACATTTAAACACTGCTAATCCATAATAGGTCTTAATTTTATAAGGTTTCGCATAAATTAAATAAAGTAGACTTTTTTATAATAGTCATACAAGAAGGAGAGAAATATATACAGGTGTATTTATTTCATTGCATTTATAGGGCTAATTTTTATATTTAATAATTAATTCAGACGTTAAGACATATGTAAAAGCTGTTAAATAATGAATTCTGTGAATATTTTTATTTAAATGGATAAAATAAGAAAACTACGCAATAATTAATAATACATTTACAAATAATCGTTTTCTTCTCAGTTTTTCTGACAGTCTACACCAGCTTCTGGAGTCCATGTCCCGCTGTAACCCGTGGTTCGTGCGCTGTATAAAGCCCAATACGGATAAATCTCCAATGAAGTTCGACATGCCGTGTGTTCTCGCGCAGCTCCGCTATACCGGCATGTTAGACACTATCAAGATAAGGCAAATGGGATACCCAATACGAATTCCGTTTCAGAGTTTCGTTGAGAGGTATAGGTAAGAAAAAAAATCATAAATAAATTAGCATTTGAAACAATGTAAATAATCTTGATATTCGAAAATATATTTTTAAAAATCCAACCAGGGGTTTTGGGTAAAAACCGTAAAAGTCAAAGATCTTATTATGCATTGTAAACTTTTGATTACAAGTTAAGCTCTCTTGGATAGGATAGATAGAACAAATACGAAATAATTTTCCAAAATTTCAAAGATCATATAGAGATAAAGATAGAACAAATACGAAATAATTTTCCAAAATTTCAAAAAACTTCAAAGATCATCAGAATGCAACATAAGATGTGCACAATAATTAACAATCGCAGAAAGTTGACAATGGAGTGTCAAACTCCAGTTATTAAAAAATCCGAAGTAGACTCACTGAAAAATATATCTAGCTTAAACAAAACACATTATTAGTGACACACATATAAAAGTTCTACAATTAAATGATTTTATATTTTTATAAGTAACGTTATAAAACTTAAATAAAATTACCTACACACCAAGCGTAGGTAATTGCTTTTCATATACTTAATTACAGAAAAATATATAATTTCAGGTACTTATTGAAAGCCTTGCCTCCCCGTTCCACGCCGTATAGAGAAATTTGCAATTCTATCCTCGCAGAAATGCCGCCCACTGGAGCTGGTATGTATATTTACACGCCTTATACAATAATAAATATGAAATAGTTTCACAAACACACCTCAAATAACAGTATGCTTAAATTTGATTAACGCATTTTATTAAGGCTATAATTTGGCGTCCAAAATATGTGATCGTTAAATGGCACAAGGCAAAAAAGAATTCTTATTTTAATATTTACTATTTTTAAAGTGTTATTCCACACTTAGGATTAGAAAACATTCTTTTTTTTCAAGAAAGTATTCTTATTCTTGTATATAGTATATAATAAAAGATATGGATATAGTAGAATTTAAAAAAATGTTTATTAGTTTCGATCATAGCAGTTGGAGATTCATAGCAAGTTTTAATTTCATGTTATCTTTAAATCAAAATAAGAAGCCAGTGAGACATAGTCTTACTGTAAACGCAATTGATTGTGGATTGGATTTCCCGGCAGAATGATTATGTATGAAATTTTATTTTCATACCTCCGCTCTGTTAAAACTACGCCACTCGATTCGCAATGTATTGATTTCGGGCGGCAATCATTTAATAGAGTGTCTTGACAATAACGGACAATGTGTGTGAGAAGTTAATGTGTGAAGTATAAGAAATAAAAATAAAAGGAAATGTGTGTTTATTATATGTAAAACATGACACACCGTAGAGTGTGGATTATGGTAATTAACTTGTTTGTACAATTGCTTCACCCACGTACGAGTTTTGTATATTGTATAGTACAGTAGAAAGCGGAGAGCAATAACGCCTACTGTTTACTATCGGCATTACGCTACCTAATAATACACATATACTAGAAGATCCATTGATGCGTAAAAAGACACATTGCCATAGTAACGTAATTGTCATTATATCTACGCTTACGTCAAACTCTTTGTACTATGTTTAAATATATTATATTTTCTTACTAAATATATTTCTGATGCATTATGTCAATGATTTTTCCTCCGTAATATACGTGTATCAAATTTTATATACTGTTGACCGCATATGTCGATTACCGTTCTTTATCGATTTTTGTATAATTATTTTTATTAATATTCCTTTCTTACGTTCAATAGTTAAAAAGTCAATAAATTTATTAAAGTCAATATATTTAAATTTAGTTGTTAATCATAGGATGATTAATAGTAGAGGCAAAAAAATCGAACATTATATACGTCATAATCTAATGACATTTTGTTTTAATAATAATAAAAATTAATTCTTTAATCATTATTAATAAACGTCCGATCAATATAATTGCTTACCTACGTGAATCCCCCTTGAAATTTTGATACTGCTAGACACATAATTATAACGGAACCCCAACTATTTACAAAAAGATATTGATTGAATACATTACCTTTATGGTTGCTAATGCAGGTATTTTTTGTTTACGTAAATTTTCATTTGTGATTAGTGGTGGATAAGGACGGTTCGTTTTTTAAATAAAATTAATTTATATTTAAAGAATGAAGAAAGATTATAGACACATATTTAGGTGTTTAATAATTCGTTGTCAAAGTTATTTTGCAGAATTTATTAAATAAAGTATTGATAACTCATACCGTATTAAAATCTAGTCAAGTTACACTTTTGTATTCCACCAGAGTGAAATTAGTTATAACAATAATGATATTTTACTTCTGACTTTAAATAAACTTATTTTTGTTATCTCATCCCCGTTATTTTACATAGATATTCGAATTATCTAACGATTTAATGACCAAAACAATTAATAATCTCACCGTTCCCGAGATAGAGTTTGTCATATCTTTTATCGGATGTCATTACCGTTCCGCAAGCCTCAGTCACGAAGCAATCCTCATACAAACATGTGGAAAATAGGCAAAAAAATAAGTTGGAAAAGTGTTAAAAAACGAGGCTATGGGGTGAAAGCCATGATATTACGTGAGTTTTTTTCGTTGCATTAAAATATAGATCAAGTATTTTTTTCGTCTATGAAACCTATTTTAATTGAAATAAATTTTTCTTCTTTATTTAACAATAATAGTTTAAAAAAATGTTGTTAGTTTTATATATATTAGGATATCGGTGCTGATAAGACATTCGTAACGCTTACGTAGCGTGGTTTTGGCATATTTTCTATAATTTAATGTATAAGAAGCATTACTTGGTTATACCTCACATAAACTATTGTTTTGTTTAAATTTATAATAGGAATATTTATGATGTGTTATTATATAATAGCAATGAATAACTAGATTAAAATCAAGAGAAGCCTCAACATGACGATTATAAACTACTTGTTTACAAATTCACTTTCACTTCTATACCGTTCTAAACAGTTTGCGTATAATTTATAAATGAATCATTTATTACTTCATATAACCGATAAGTATTGTAATAGGATAATTATTCAATCAATTATTCATTTTCAGTGGGCGCAGACTTCCAGCTGGGAGCGGCGCGGGTGTTTATCCGCGAGGCGTTACACCGCGCGTTGGAGCGCGCGCGCGCGGACAAGTTGCGTGCAGCCGCTACGTTATTGCAGGCGCGGATTAGAGGATACCTTGCTAGGTGAAACTTTTGTTTTAATTTTATTATTATTATTATATGCGTTGGGTGAAACTTAGTTGATATTAAATAAACTAATTTAAATTCTAAAAGAGTAAGGGTTGCACTTAGATCTACTGAATATGCATGTAATTTAGGTTTTAAAGATTATCTTTTGACGGAAATATATATTTTGCGTGAATATCGATGATAATGATTGATGATGAGGATTTTGAAAAAAAAACTTAAAGTATTGGTTTTTAAGACTTTCAGATATTCTGTATGCAAAAAAACATTTAAAGGTTTTCAATTATTAGTTTACCTCTTAACAATAGCGAAAAAAGACATGTTATCGAATATCTATTTTTATAAGTTTTATCCGTTTAATGTACTATAAAATTGAGAAAGTATGTAATGGATATTACGAAAAATAAAATTATAATGTTTTTTTAGGAAACACTATGACCAAATGCGATACTCGGCAGTAAAAATCCAATCGTGGTGGAAGGGTTCGCGAGAACGTCGAAGATACGTAATTATCAGACGTGGAATTGTACAAACACAGGCACTTGTGCGAGGAAAACGGGCCCGAGCTCGAGCTAAGGCACTCAAAGAGCAAATGAGACGACGACAAGAAGCACAACAGGCCGCCGCGAAGTAAGTTATATGTGTTGTTATACTGAACTATATAATATTACAGATGTACTTTATTAACATGGCTCTTACGAAGGCCAAAAACCATATATAAATGTATATGTAATATAGTAAAGTTAATATGGTCTTATTATGTCTTTATATCCAAAAAAGCATTTCTCGTCTAAATGCAACCAAAATGAACAATGGAATCATAATTAACATATTTTAATAGTTTACCTTTATTAGTGGAATTGGAACCCGCTGCGTTAAAATGTTTATATGTTTTTATTAAATTGACTTATTTATTTACATAGACGACGAGCTGCGGAACAAAAAGCAAAAGCGGAGAGCCTTCAAGTATTGGAAGTACCAGCGGAGCTTGCATTTATACTGTCTAAAGTTGATGACTGGCAACCCACACACACAGAACGAAATATATCCAAAGTACGGTATATTTTTTATTAATTATCTTATACTAGATTTCGCTCGCGACCTCGCCCACATGGTATTTTGATGAATGCTAGATTTGCACTTGACACTTATCGTTACATTACTACGCTTTATGGCGGTTAAGTCAATCATATCATTATAATTTTTGAATTATTCGGCCAAAATATTTAGTTTAAAAGACATAGTTAATCTATATTAAATATTTAAAGTGTCAAATGTATTGATTTTGATAAGGGTTTGACAAATATTTTAAAATTTGGATTATAAAAAAGTTTCCAATTTAATTAAATTTATAATTTACTAGTTTGTTTTATAATGGATTCCATTTAAGATATATGTGCTATCCTGGACCTTTTTTTTAACTATTTACCACAAAAAATCCTACATTTTGATGTGATGTTATATAGCATAGTCTTCTTCAATAAATTCAAATCTTAGGATCTACTGGAATTGAAAAAATTCTATTCAACACAGAAAGAATTTTTCAATTCCAATTAGTAGATCCTGAGATTAGCAAGTTCAAATAAACAAACAAACTCTTCCGCTTCATATTATTTATATAGATTAAGTACAATTAGAAGTTTTTTTTGTCACGGTGCATTATTTTAATAAAATATTGCATTAACTCCTTCTCTATATCAACTATAACTACTTATAGCAAATTTCATACTCCATCCGCCAGGGCACATAATTTCTGTTATTGTATACAGATATTATAGGTCTTAACATAGCATAGGTTTAATTCGATTTGATACTTATCTCGTAACGTCCTGAATAGGAGTGGAAAGTGGATGATGGTGTGTATTGAGATAATGTTCTCTCTGAATACTCTTAACTTAATATACTTTAAAATATACGGAGATTCATATATTTTTGGCTATATAGAATAGTGTTCACCATATTTTCAATTGTTTCAGGTATCTAGTGAAGTTTACGCCGAAGAGGAGCGTGTTCAATTGCCTCGAGACTTACAACAGTTTGCATTCTCCAAGTTCAGTTCCGTGTACTTCGCAGATGGTGGACAGCTCAATCCTAAGAAACATCCTATAACTAAACCCTTCTTGTCAAAAGCGGCTGTTAGGTTTGTATAATTGATATTTAATCTTCTTTTCTATGTAAGAATTTTTAAAACAATAATTATTTTATAAACATATCTATTTATGGAAAGTATTAATTCATTTTAGGGACCAAGATTTTAATGATGCTGTAGCCATATTCAAGCTGATATTACGTTGGTGCGATGAATCTGCTGCTGGAAACGAAACGAGGCAGAAGGTAAGTAAAAATGTCAAAGTTAATATATTTAAAGTAAATCATTTAATATATTTTATTAATTTCCGCAGACATTTAATAAAAATTAATAAGCCCGATATTTGAAATAAGGCGAAACAAAGAATATTTATAATATTTTGAATGCGGGTGTGTAAGAAAGAAATAAAAAGATGTGTGTGTTCGTGTTTTTGTTAAAGAAAAAAAATAAATATATATATATTATAATATTACTTAAATGATGCAGGTGCTTGCGGACTACGTGGCGGCGCGCGGGCTGGCCTCGCGCGGCCTGCGGGACGAGATCCTGGTGCAGCTGTGCAACCAGTTGGGCGGCGCGCCGGCGCGCGTGCTGCGCCTGCTCTCCCACTGCCTGGCCGCGTTTCAGCCAGGGCCCGCCTTACACAAGTATGTTTATACTTCATCTATTTTTTTAGCTCCACGCTTCAATGCCGCATAACAGGCTAGACAGAAAGTACCTAGTGTCAAGACACTTCGTACTTCGCTTTCCACCGAATTAGAGACACTCATCTATTTTTAATAACTTTTTATCTCTATTTTCACAGTCGGTCATTATTATAGGGACGAAAATTATGAACTGTGAAATTATTTAACGAATTAAATTTTTTTTTAATTTTTAAATTTCTACTTATTTCACACTTGTCAAAAAGAAAATTAAAACTATATTTTATTCTTTAATAGTTAAAGAGACTAGTGTCAAAACACTTCATTTCAACTTGCCGCCCGATACATTGCGCTTTAAGTGGCAAGATCTAATGTAGCTTTTTATTTTTACAGAGGGGCGCAATAAAAATAATTTAAATATAATCATAATTTAAATATAATCCTTCCTCCGAACGGCTGTCAAACCCGCAAACATTGCGTTTAAAGGCAGATACTATTCCTTTACTAAAATCAAGTTTAAATAATATCAAAACGACTAAAATACATTACATTTTATAAAAACGCAAAAAAATCCTCTGCCTTTAAATTTTTATACGTTTTTTGTTATGTTTTCTAATCCTTAGTGTAGAAAAACACTTTAACAAATAGTAAAAACTTTATTTAAGTCTCGTTTTACTTACCAGGTATCTAATCCGCTTAATATCGGAGCGCGCGTCGGGCGCGGAGCGCGCTCGCCTGCTGCGCCTGGCGTGCGGCGCGGAGGCCACGGCGGCGCGCGCCAGCGCCGTGCCGCGCCGCGCGCCGCCCACGCTGCTCGAGTGGAAGGCGGCCGCCGATAACGCGAGGCCGGCGTTGCCGCTCACTTTGTATGATGGTGAGTGTGTTTTGAGTTTTAGTAGGTAAATGGATTCTTTATAGCAAATGTGATACATTTATTTATCTTTCAGTGTTGGAAAGATCCATTTATATTGCACAACCTCATATAATTAAATCGAGTTGGGTTTGAATTCAATCTCTATTTCCTGTAAATCTAAATTCTCATAATTTATCTGCATTAAGTGAAAGAACAGACTACCGATATAACTTTTTTTAAAGAAATCACATGGCGGGTAGCAGTGCCCATTTCCGTACTAAGCTTGTAATTTACGGTCGAGTATAATCGGACCAACAACCTTTAGCATAATTCTCAAAAATTGATTGCAAAATACAGTGATAACGGGATATAAACAAATAAACATTACTATGTAAAATAAAATATGAAAAAAAGCAGTTTCACGCTTATCCTGCATAATGTTTAGACACACCGTTCACCGCCTTCCGCCCGAATTAGAGACATAACTGAATGCCACGCTTTGTCTTACCACAGCGAAGAAATTAAAATAATTTAAATATAATCGTTTCCCAGACTAATCCCAAATCCGAAATCGAACCAATCGCGCATAGAAAATAAGAATATGATATGAAATTCAATACTTAATAAACTTTAAACCCTATTAGATACAGTACACACAGTCGGCGTGGAGTCGTGGACGACTTGTGAGCGCGCAGCGGCCAACGCGCTTGCAGCGGCCGGCGTCACGCGCGGCACCACGGGCTGGTCTCTCACCTTGGAACATAATGGACAACTTACTGGTACTCATTTTGTTTTATTAATATAAAGTATTAAGTCATATCAGTAACTTCTTCTTTACATGTATGCTAGTTTTATATACATGGGCTGCATCAAATTTTCAATTTTTTTTTATTTTTTAATAAGAGTTACATGATTAAATATTCGTTACGTATCCATTAAATAAGTAGTTGAAGATCATCAGATTAAATAAGTAGGAAGTTACAGATCGTTTTGGGATAGATTACTTTACTTATAGGGAGTTCCATGTATTATTTTTCATTCAAAATGTTAATTTTTAGAACTGTGAGTTTATATAAATCCTTCTTACAGAATGGGCGGGATGTGAATACGCGTTAGACGCAGTGGGTGAAGTGGAAACATGGTCAGCGCTTGCCAGCGCTCGAAGTGAACCCTTAAGGGCGTCTGGATCTCGCCTAGCGCCGCCCGCGCCGCCGCCCAGGGCCTCCTCTGTGGACAGTGAACGAGCTGCACGACCACAAGTACGTGTTTTATAGGAAATTTTTATTTATATACTTCTATCTTTTTTTTTATTGTTATTATTTTTAATACACTATAGATATATGTATGTATGCATATATGTAAGGACAAACGGTATGAAAACTTTATAGCTGCGATTTTTAATTTATGCACTCTGCATGAAATAGATAAAGCAGCGATAATTTACCTATAAGACATTTCGGTCTCAAATTTAGCTGCATTAGAGAAACTTTGTTGTTGATTATATTAGAGTGAGGATCAAACTCAAAACCATGGCATGCCCAGTTGCACATCATTCAACTGCGTCCCAATGAAGTCTTCTGTAAACGCATTAAAGGTATTAATATCCTTACAGGTTCCACCGCCAGAGCCACCAAAGTCAAGATCTCCGAGTATCCAACGTATGTTACAGGAATCCATAGACGAAAACATATCTGAATACAATTGGAAAATGGAACAGGAAGAATCGCGTACACTACCAAAAATTAGCGGCGATTACTCCAAAAACACTGGCGAATATTCGAGGAAGAATAGTGAATATTCAAAAGATGCAGTTGATTACTCGAGAAATTCGAACGAATATTCCAAAAACAACGCAGATTATTCTAGAAATACAAACGAATATTCGAAAAATAACGCGGAGTATTCCAGAAATACAAATGAGTATTCGAATAAGAATTCTGACTACTCTAGAAATACTACAGATTATTCCAGAAAAATATCTCACGACATATTATCACGAGAATCCGCCCTTAATGAACGGTACTTTGAACAGCAGTCAGATAAAGTCCGAAGTCGTTCACTTGACAACTTATTAGGTGACAACCCTGTGCCTCAACCTACTAAATTAGCAGATTTAGGGTTGTCACAATCACGGTTGAATGACAGATACCATTCAGTGGAACGGCTCGGAGGGGCACCAAGTGTGACCAGTAGTAAAGGAATGGAGCCAGAGTACGGTGCTAGTCGTGCTGGAGCCTCGAGATATATAAAATCTCAATACGCAGGCAAAAGGGCGCCGGCCGGCTCACAATCTAGTCGCGCTTATATTGAAAAGAGTTCCGAATTTGGTGGTGTTAGGTATGAATTTATTTATTTTTTATTTGCATGTAAGTATTAAGTTAAAAATGCATTTTAATTTAAACTTCTATTTACAGATCGTCTGCAATGTCGGATACATCTGAAGCCCCGAGCTTGGCATCACACGTGCGGCGTGTCCGCGTTCCTAGTCAAGCGTCTGACGTGGACCAATTCCTGGATGATCTTTTCTCCCCCGTACTTGATCCTAATATAGATGAACTCTCTGACGCTCGATCTCTTGCAGCTAGTATTAAAGGCGGCAAAGATTATAACAAATTTATCGATAGTATTTTGAGCTGTTCTTACAGTGACCAAATAGATACTTTAAACAACTCGGAATCTATGGCACGTCTTATCAAGGGAGGCGGACAAGAAGAAAATGGCAAAACAAGCAGAAAAGAATCAAATGTTGATTCTGTCGATGATTACATCACTAACTTATTTGATCCTATTTTCATGAATGATAGTCTAAAAAGACTCACCGATGGAGAAGGATTAACAGGGGCTATTAAAGGTGGTGGATCTACTCCGAGAACTGCTGGTGCGAATACGTCAGCATTAAGTTTTGGTGCCATTTCTTTACCACCCTCCATGCCAGCGATGCCTGCGACACCAGAAGCATTAGCAGCGGCTTTAGGATTACACCTTCCTCCTCCGGGAACAGTAGACATTAATGCGTACCACCAAAACTTACAAAGAGCATTCTTACAAAACGCGATGGCTCAAAATCTTCAAATTCAGCAACAGCTGCTAGCTCAAAATCAAGCTTTACAAACCTTGCTTGCCGGTCAAGTAGTTGAATCAACTGATTCAGCTCCAACGTCGCCGGTTCGCGCGTCTACTGTAGTGCATGCTCAGATACACTCACCTCCGAGGAATTCAGTTAAATCAAGGAGAGAATCTAATGAAAGTACGTCTACAGGCGCTCCTCCACCTCCTCCTCCTCCTATGCCACCTCCACTACATGCCATGGATCCATCAGAAGCTCGACCTTTTATTGATCTGTACGGTCGAGCCAAAACTGTTAGAATAGGAAAATGGAGATGGCCTCCACCTAAAGATGCTGTGGGTCAAGAAACTCCTCAAGATTTTACGAAATTCAAAATGCGTCAAATACAAAGAAGAATCACACCTCAGGCACAATCTAATGGTGTAGAACACGAAGCACCCAGAGGTCGTTCGCGTTCAGAAGCTTCACCAGCAATTGAATGGGAAGAGTTTGAAGTAGACGGCCACTCTCCGTCTTCACGAGAACCACCTTCACAACGAACAGCGAGACGTAGTTTTGAAATCGGAGCACAAAGACCGTCTCCCGGAAGTGTTGGTAAATTGAAACTGAGCTCAGAAATGCGACAAAGATTGGAAAGAGTGACTGCTAACCACTCTGTACGAAGTTCTTCATCGGCAGCAGAAACTCCGCGTACAATCAATAAGTTAGAAGATACAAGAAAGTTAATGTTAGAGAGGCAGCTTGGAGGAGGTATGAGATGGGATGCTCCACCTCCTCCCTTGCCTCCAGCACCTCCCGGGCCAGCTCCTCCTCCCCCGATGTCACCACCATCTCCGCCTGACAAACCCGCTCCGCCTCCACCAGCAGATTCTTCATCTACATTTGCTCAACTGCGTCGAGATCGAGATACGTTTGGTGTCCATCAAAATAGAGAAGCTGATGACCGTCATGCCTTCCTAGCAAATTGGAATTCTAGAAGGAAAGAAGAAACTGATTCCACTCAGGGCGATGATTTAGCATCACGCTTCTTAACAGCTGATCGCCGAGAACGTAGAGTAAAAGAAGACTGGGGTGATGAATCTGATGGTAGGAGTTACGACGAGAAAGCTGGTAGAGACGAGTGGGACTCAGAATCTACATTAGATAACAGACGGGACATGCGTGATAATTTCTCCGGACGTGCTGCATCGGAAATATACGAAATACATCCTATTAGGACCGAACGACGAAAAGATGAGCATGAAATAGAAGAAAATTTTGAACGCAAGCGGTCATCAGCTATGTTTGAAGATTTTGAACGCTACGACGGCAGGAAGAATTCTCGAGATATGTTAGTAGGCAGAGCGAGGGACAGTCCGCGATCTGATATAATGTTCCCTCCAGACAATATTGATACTATAAAAAAAACGGAACGTCCAACATTTAAGACTCATATGGCTCAGAAAGAAAGAGATAAGAAATTAGAAGCTGAAAGACGTCAATCCGTTTCTACTCACGTCACAGATAAAACAGAGCACATTGAACGTAAGTATATAACAATTTACTGGCAACATTGGTTAATCTAATAAAAAAAATACAAAATATAAATAAATAAAAAAGTGAGTTTATTTGTTAGAAGTAAGCGCAATAATTGAAAATTAATATTTTATCAGTGCCAACCAACCAACCAACTAATCAATAATTTAGAGATACTAACTGAATCAATTTCATAATATACAAGTGAAGAACTATAATTAAAATAAAATTATTAATTTATATAGGTTATACAATTATGAGATCAAAAATATATTTCATTTTTTTATAGGCGACGTGCCAGCACCGCCAGCATTGCTCCCATCAGAACGATCGTACATAACATACGCGCGTGTGCCGTGGAAGTTGCGCGTGCGCAAGGAAGTGTTCACGCCGCTGGAGACTTACAACGAACCCGCTATACTCGACTTGTTGTATTCTCAAGTAAGTGTTTGTTGCTATAAAATTACTGTTTTTTGCTAAGTTCATCTAGCTTATATAAATATCTTATTTCCTTGTATATAACCAATATTCTGATTTAAACGAATGTTGTGTACATTTTACATATTTACTCTATATGCTTTATTGTACTTGTGATATGAAAACAAAGATGATCTCGTGGTATGGTTATTCAAAATGAAAAGCGACAAGAAAAAAATATGGGAAAATAAAATCAACAATATATATTAGACATTAAGTTTCTTATATGAAATTATATAGTCTAATTCCAAACACAATTAATTTATGTACTTTACTATACTTCTCCTATTTTTTAATTTGTTATTAAAAAGTTACTTTTTAATTTTCATTTATTAGATCGTCCATGACATAACATCAAACACGCCATCTCTCCGTATAAGCGCTAGCGAGAGACGGGCGGGCGCCGCGTGGCTGCGCTCACAGAACGGGCCGGCGCGAGTCAACACGAAGCGGCAAGCGGTGGAGATGGCTAGAGAATGGCCCTTCTACTTCGCCAGGCTCTTCTCAGCGCGTATGCCGCCGGGGGAAAACGCTGTATTGGCGGTATCCCATAATGCCGTCACTATTGGAGTTAAAGGTGACAATTATTGACTTTCTGTTTTCAATGTTCTATAAAAAATATAAGTGTAATAAGAGCCAAGTTCAATAATGTCAATATGGGCGATTGTCGATTACGCCGGTAATACAATTTAAATGTAAAGTTAATTAGTCTTGAAAATTATTATAATTTAAATAAAAAAGAAATTAATTTCTTACTTTAACTACTTTTAATATTTTAATAAATTTGTACACTCAATAGAAAAAACTCCTAAATTTGTTTTATCCCCTAAGTCGGAATTACAAAACATCGATATTTATATTAAAACTGTTAAAACTATTTTAATAGTTTTAATATAAAAATAGACGTTTGGTTTATTCAAACATCTATTTTTATATTTTGCGGCCGGTCGTGACTCGGTGTGACAGCGTCTGTACTGTAATCGCAACCGGTTGTGGGTTCGATCCCCAGTCGGGAGAGTGATTATATAATAAGATCTTTGATTTTCGCGATTTTTATACATTTTAAATGAAACTATTTTAACCGGATTAATCGGTAGATAGTTGAGTCTACCTGTGACCACGAACTACTGTAAAGTGTTCGAAACGTCAGGTGTCCAAAATGTATTTTCGATTACTAAAATATACGCCATTAATCCGGTTAAAATAGTTTCATTTAAAATGGAGTGATTATATTTAAAATTATTTTCACTTTCTTGCTCTGGTAAAAGAAAGTGCGGCGTTGAGTTCCACCACTCAACACGCAATGTCTCAAATTCTATGGAAAGCGAAGTACGGAGTGTCTTGACACTAAGTATTTTCTGTCTACCCTGCTATAAAAAAACTATTTTTCTTTTCTTCACCATAATCTAACAATATCTTCTAGAATCTCTTAAGGCTGTATCTTAAATGAATCTTTAATCTTAATTAATAATATATTGAACAGGTCCAGGTGGCCTCATAACTCGTCGCTCGATCCCTCTCCAAGGCCTCCGCGCCGCATCTCCGGCGCCCGCCACGCTACAACTGACGCCGGGGCGCGACCCACCACTCACGCTGCACGTACCACTCGCCCACCACGCACACGCTATTATCGTGGAATTCGCTTTGCAATGTTCACAAGTAAGTTGGCATTTTTTATTGATTTTATCATATTTATTGTTTATTACTAGATATTGGCGTTATATTTAATTTGATAGATATAAAGCACAGTAGTGATTCCGCCACGTAACACGCAGTCTCGATTTGATCGAAAGTGGAGAACGGAGTGCCCTGACTGTTACACGAACTTTGCCCGCGACTTCGTCCGCGTCGATTTTAAGATCTCTGGATATTTATTTTACAATTCTCAAATAAAGAAGTTTATTTCATCTGCTAGTTCCACTTTTTTTGAGGGTTTTTTTGTTACAAACCACGGACTTAGGACGTCAATGAATTTGGACGATCCTATTTATAATTTTTGTGATTTTTATATTTTTTTTTATTATGACTAATAGAAAGAATTCGATTTATGTAAAGTCATTTGCCGTATATATATTGCCAAGCGCGTTATATCATAGAAAATTATGTGAATATTTGACAAAGTGACAAAGTATGACTCAGCTGAAAGTATAGCTGTATTAAGCATTAAACGAATCGAGCGACCTTAAGTAAATATTTTCCTACTTCCGAAATTGCTTAACACCTCCACATGTTTCATAATGAGCTTGAAATTTATTTTGACATAAATTTTACTATGATTGATAGTAAAATGTTGCCCACTTCAATAATTACATAAAGGAATACGCAAAATTAGAAAAAAGTTATTTCAGAAAATATTAATAGAAATATTGGCAAAATTATATTGTAAATGAGTTATTTAGGAAATTTGTTAATCATCATAATAATCATAATGACGTTCAGAGATATAATTGAGGCCAGTCATGGCGCAGTGTGATAGCGTCTGACTGTAAACGCGACTGGTTCAATCCCCACTCGGGGGAGAGATAATATTTAAATTATTTTCTATTCTGGTAAGACAAATTGCAGCGTTGAGTTCCACCACTCAACACGCAATGTCTCGAATTCGGTGGAAAGCTAAGTACGGAGTGCCTTGACACTAAGTACTTTCTGTCTACCCTGCTATGCGGGATATAAAACGTAAAGCTAAAAAAATTCGATTTCCGCTTGACTTCTTCTATACCGGTATGTTGACATACCGTCTCTGAAATAATAAAAAAATATATAAAAGTATAATATATCAATAGGTTAAGTATGCATAAGATTATGCAATAGTTATATAAGTTAAAAACCACTAACTATGATGCAATGTAATTTCTTATTGACTATAAAAGGCCTTTTCAATATTTGCTTGTTTATAATTACTTCAACAATAAACGAGTATAAAGCGCTTTCTTTTGCATAGTTGGTTCACGAGAATGGAAACGCATATTGCAACTTTAGTGTGTGGAATCGAAAAAGCGTAATAATTATACAGTTTTATTAACAATTTAATCGATTAATTCATTCAATGTTTTGCTTTGATCAATATTTTTTCTTCTCAAAAATAGTTTAAATAATGTTAGCCAATTTTCTGCTTCTAACAAAGTACTTAGCCTAAAGATGTAATAATGTCATTACATGTCCAGTATGCACAATAGCACATAATATAACGCAAGTACGTTTGAAATTATTTCATATATTAAAGTAAACGGTATATATATAAGAGAAATTGCGCCGGTCGCGGCGCAGTGGCACTGCGTCTGACTGGAACACGATCGGTTGTGGGTTCGATCCCCACTCGGGGGAGTTGAGATTATATTTAAATTATTTTCACTTCTTCGCTCTGGTAAGACAAAAGGCGGCGTTGAGTTCCACTACTACCCTGCTACGCGGGATAAAAGCGTGAAGCTAAAAAAAAATATTTTAAATGGATTATTAAATGGATTTATCGCGTATATTTTTGTATTTGAAAATACATTTTTGGAAACCTGACGCTTCGAATACTTTAAACTACTTCGTAGTCGCAGGTGGTCTTTCACATTGTGAGCAAATAGTATTAAATTATAAGAAGATTCTAACAATGCCAACTTTAATATACTTATTTTTACAAAAGCTCGTTACTACGCCATAATTAGCCGTTCTATTGTACCCAATTAAACGTTGATTGTACGTAATTGATACAGTTACATTAACGAGGTACAGATGCTCACTGGCCGTTGCAGATCATATATAGGTACCTATACGCAACACAATACTCAGATATAAATAAATGTTTCTCTTATTAGTTACATGAACATAAAATGATTAAATAAATAGCATTATTCACTAAAAAACAATATTTTGTTCTTAATTTATTGTGACTGTTAATCTTAAATAGAATTTTTTTACTTATTATATATATTATACGCTTAAATAATAATAATTAGGTATATTATTGCTTAAAAGTACTATTTTATTCGTAGTTTTAAGGATATAAATAAATTATTAGGTAACTGTACTTATAATAAAATATATACATATAATATTTGATGCGCTAATTTGCTCCAGAATGAGCGTCCGTTACAACCCGTTACAGGTTACACTGACCGAACACTTGGCAGAAAATAGCGTAATTAAACATACAATGCTATAAATAATGCAATATTTATTGTGCATAATAATACAAACTAAATATCGATTTAAAGTAAAATAAGACAATTTTTATTATTTGACTTCTACGTTATCGATTATCGTTTGTCATTTCTAATTTATCGTAAAAAAAATACTTAATAACCATTATTAAAATTACAAATGGTGTTCTATAACAATGAATGAAATTTAGTGCGCAATATTTGTATAGCTTTGTAAGTTCTTTGATTTGAGCGATTACATACCACGGACATCGTTCACAAGCTTTATTATGTTATTCATTGTATACGTGTCTGTTACAAAAATATAGTTAAATACATAAATTTTGAAAGATCTAAATAAAAGTAAGTTTTTAAAATTAAAAATCATTATGTAAAAACAACAAACATATAAGCGTACTTCAACTTGTAAATTAACATGTATATCTTAACACTTTCAAATGTTGTGGGTTTTTGGAATTATTTTCATAGTTTCTCTGTGAATATGGGTTACAAAAAATTATTAGACCAAATAATTTATTCATCAACAAAATGTAAGGTATAAAGTATGAATGTGTACAATTCTTGTGATCAATAAAAACTCTTTAAAATATATTAATAATTAATGTAATACACGATAATATAATCTCATTACTAATTAAAAAGGTTCTGCAACTCATCAAAGTAGGTATTGTATATAGTTTTCTATTTGCATAATTCTTAGAAGTTATCCAAACAATTGTTTACTTCTTGAATATCATAAAAAGATAATAAATGCCATCCACCGGTCCTCGTACAAGGTAAATATCACATTCATAAATTATTACAAATATTTTGATACGAACACTCTTATATAAATATAATTTTATTTAGATGTCATCCGGTGTAATTATTATAAAATCATCAAATATTCTTTGCTCAAACCATAAAATTCTCTATTCTTAAATATAACAAAAAGCCTATAAAATATGCACTGATGACAATAGTATCTCCATAACCTTCGACAACCTCTAATTGAGATAACAACCTAACATCCCGTTCTAAATGACAACAGAGCTTTCCATACCCCATAGCGCTAGTGTCCGCGATCGCACAGTCGAACCGTGACCGCGCACTCGCGCGCACCATGCAGCGCCCGCGCCTCTCCGCCGCGATGCGCGACAACTGGCGCCACTTGCAAAGAGTATACGGTTTAGAAGTCGATGATGATTTCCCTCCTCCCAGACGAGCACCAAGTCTGGATTCTCTTATTAACTCTTCAGAAGGCGCCGCCTCTAGCGAAAATGCCTCCGCCCCTGAAGACTCTGATTCAGGGGCGGACACTCGCGATCCGGAACCTGTACGTCGCAAAAACAAAAAGTGCCCACAAAGTTTCTCGTCCTCGTCCAGTGGTCACATGGAGACGATCCACGAAGAAACCACAGAGCCTAAAGTGTCTGTTAAAGAAATCCTCGCTAGATTTGAGAATTTGAAGGAAAAAAGTGACATCACTCAGGTAGTGTTATTGTGCAGTGTACTAAGTTTCACTGAAATTAACGACTTCACTTCACTTACAATTATTAAATTCTCTTGTAATCAACACATCATTTAATACGAAGAATGTTCATTTAATTTATGTTTTTTTTCTTTGTGTCATGAATATACAGTTGAATGAAAAATATTTAATGGGCAAATGAAACTCATCATGCCGATGTGAATTAGTATTGTTTCTAAGCAATGCATACATGCATACATACTTAAATGTTATCAAATACGATTATTTCTTTGAAATTCTACACATTTTTTTATTAATATTAATATTAATAGGTATTTAAATATGAGACAATTATAATTAATCTGTAATGAGATTTCCTTATAAAAATGTCGTATGAAAAGTAATGTCGGAAACATATTTATAATATTATTGCATCTCTATTTTAAGAGTTATTAATTATTCTCACAAAGTTATATGTACAAAGGTATATCAAACATTTTAAAATTTCTATTTTATCATGCGCAAAATTCATATGGTCATATTTACATAACATAAAAATTTCTTATTAGCTGAGTATGTATTAGAATTCATACAGTCACAGACGTCAATCCCTAAGCATTATTTAACGATTAACGCACCTGACGCACGCAACTGCCAAACATGACCCTTCACTGGTCAAGGTGCACCGCTTCTTATTTCACGATTATTGTGATTTATGCCAACATATCTATACAACGTAATTTTTTTATTTTATATGTATAAATACTATTGTTTTAACTAAAGTTAGACATTTTAATGTCTACTGAAGACATAAAAATAAGATTTTAATATAATATTCCATTAAACTTGACATAGCACAAGATTATGGGCATGGGCGATAAACATGAATGACGACCGGTGCTAATAATAATAATAATCCATAAGTCTCACCTCCATAGACGCTACAAAGTTGTAAATTACATTTACTCGAACAGTTAATATTATCGTGTGAGAGTCGCTCCATTTATGAAATTCATTTCCAGGTTTTTTTAAGTGAACTGTGACGCAAGGTTGTGTCATTACTACTATTTAAAATGTGTTAACGCTCGTCTTTACCAACAATGGTTATAGGAAATGATTTCTTAATAATAACACGCGCGGAAAGTGAAAAAGTTATTACAATGTTCGAGTGCGTTAGAGAAAGTTCGCTTTAATATTCATGTAAGATCTCATAAACTCGATTACGGTTGGATTACCAAAACTAAAATCTTAATTTACTAGGTAATCAGATTTCTTACAACAGAAACGCATTTTAAGAGAAAATGATTACCACGCAACGGTGTACAAACTAAAATCATATTTAGCTAAAATTTTCAGGTCAAAAGTAAAATTAATCGACAAAAAGACACTTTCCACTTTGTATTGCTATATTCATCCTTGATTCAAAACGGCAATTAAACTTTCTTTTTTCAAAACCAAAAATAAGTTTTATCATCACAAATATTTAAACCAAAAAATATAATCCTTTCAATTTAAACATGAAGCTGAAGATGTTATTATATAATTTATGGGGTTTTATTTTTAATATACAATTTTAATTTTTGGCAAAATAAAAAATATTGAAAAAGGTCATTTGGAGTTTTCACCCCTAAAGCCTACACCTTTGTATAGCTATCAGCGATGCTATCAATGTAAAACGCAAAACTAATAAAATTCGTCACGTCTCGCGTCGGCGGGTGACAATTGCGCGGGAACCCGACCGCACTTCCGTTTCCTAATGTTACATTACACGTGGATCCGTGTGAACATTCAGTTTGTGTATATAAAAACAGCAATAGCAGTTTCTTGCTAACTATAAATTTATTTCCATAAACTTTCATCTAAGTGATGATCTTGCTTGGAAAGTCATGAAAATAACAAAATATTTGATATAAGGAAACTAAGTAGAAAGTAGATAGTAAAAGTTTAAGTATATAATATTTAAATAGTTTTATTAAATTACAATTACGTACAACGCTTTCTAAAATATATAATAATGAGGAAATATTTTACGTATCATATTTTAATAAACTGAAACAAGACATTCTTTCAATCACAAATAAATTAACCTTTATACACTAATGAACGATTATAATATAAATATACTATTTCTATTAAATATTGAATAAATTAATAAAACGTTATTAATTAGACGGCTAATATAAGATTTCTTCTCTTGACCTTGTCGACTGTAATTATAATTTAAATCCAAATAGATTTTTAAATTTATTAAAATAAGCTAAAAAAATATTTGTCCGCTTGTCCCGTATTTATCTCCTAAAGTATCATTGAGGAAACAAAAACTAAATCGATAAACAGCACGCACCGTTACAACGATTAAGAACAAAACGAGATATCGATTTACTAGTATATATATCATCTGTTAACAAATATTGCGATAGTCCATCTGTCGTGTATGTGCGTGCGTGACCAATATGATTGCAAATAGCTTCTGAAATTGCATTCATTTTTCATCTACTTTCAATCACTTACAGGTGACATTTTCTTGCGACAGTTCCATTTAAAGTATTGTTCTTTAAATAACATGTTCTTGGTATTATATTTTATCACTTTGTTTACCAATTTTTAACTTATTTATTTAAGCGTCATATGCTAAAGGGATTCAATTGTTTACTTAATCGTACAAAATCGATTATGTGTATAAAAATATTTAATATACGAGTAGATATTATCGATTTTATCTGGTTAATATTCGTATAAACTATAATGTATAATTACAATTTTAAACCGCTGACGGTAAGCCTAATTACCCTACGAGAGGTTCTTTATAAGTTAATCTTGAAAAATGAATGAAAAATGTTATCCACCGTACATAATCTAAACACAATTTCCAAATAAAATTAAGCGCATGTCGATATAGTGATATGTAAATTTTAATGGTAAACACTATTTAGTACAAGGTGTCCGGCCGCCATAGCTCAACACAGACAAGCCGGCGCACTGGTCCGTGCTTCCTGTCCGTATCGTAACTACCTAAATGCAGATACGCTTCTGCATTATGTTTATTATTGTGCGCTTATTTAGCATAATTATCTTATATATGTACGTATAATTATAGATTACTCAGTTTTAATAATGTCATCCCTACTGCACAATACGCGTAAGCAGCCTACGCTGCGTTTTAAATATGGAAAAATATATTATGTTAAAATTCAAAACTAACACTTTACATCCCTATGACAAAATAATAAAAAAAACATATTATGTATATATGAGATGCAGGTAATAGATGTATGAAATGATGAAGTCGCTATTTTGGTCTATTTTGGTTAAAAGAACTTTTTCTTTAACCTAGGGTTCTTCATACACATATTCATGCTACATGCCTATATTCTTAATTTACGATTGACTATTATTCTTATCTTTCGTTTTGTATTAAACATACTTTTAAAAATCTACATGCAGGGTGTTGTAGGTATGTACGTGTAGGTAATTCTTAACTTCATTAGTAATGCTGCTTCAATGAGAGCGTGACTGCTAACTTTCGTCCATTTACGAGTAAAAAGCTCTTATATTACCTGCCAGATCAATTATGAACGTAGGCTCACGAAACCACCTTAATTTCATAAATTAAGATTTTGTTGCTATTTTGAACATGAAGTTAGTGGGGGCCGATATTTTCCATTGAATATTGCTTTAATTTATTTTTGTTAAATATAACTTACTTATATGTTTCAAGTTAAATGATTTAAAAAAAAATATTGAAAACATCAAAATTTTTAAACTAAACTATATTATAATTCTGAAAATTGGAATAATCTTTCTATTACTACTATTGTGTAATTACACTTTTGAATACCCACAAAACTTACTTATAATTTTGATTTTTTTCCCAAATACTACGTGCCATGTAATTTTCTTCATGTCAATACGAAAATGTAAAGAAATATTGTGAAAATCATGTACAAGTCGTAAAGCTAGATCGCGTGCAACAAGGCCAACTACAATAATGTAACAGATGCTAAACATTATGTATAGACATCTTCCGCTCGCCGAACAATGAAACAATGATACTACTACCTCAGTAACTATCACGGCGATAGCCACAAATTATACATACCTATAATTTTAATTGAAAATTGCACCTGCTTTCCTTTTTTAAAACGCATTTTTAGCTTCATATATTGAAAATTTTAATATTTACACTGGAAAGTTTTCTTATATAGATTAATATAAATATCAGAAAGTCTATAAAAAGTTCTCTTTGAGCCCATTTTTTGCCTTCGGAGTTTTTTCTTCTTTCTTCTTTCTTCACAATTCTTGACAGTTCTCTGGATACGAAAATATTACAATATTTTATTAACATGAACCTGACGTCCGGAAAACCAGAGAAAGTAAATAATTCTTCCAGATTCCTAATTTTTGAAGCTAATTTGTTATAAAGATTAAAAAAATTAAAAAAGCAGGTTGAGGAAAATATATAAATAAAGCTATCATTCTAGGTAGTGGCGTAAAGCTAAATAAATTCTGTTATTTTTTTCTCATTATGAACATTTAAATTTAAAATATATGAGATGTTTTATTTATGAGGTTTATTTATAAACATTTTTCAGCGGCCGGTATATTTTCATACCTCGACTCAAAAGATATTTTAGTTTTAGGAAAGTAAGTTTATTATACCCAATTAGGCTTACGTAAATATTACAATTATTGCGGTAACTGGACATGAATTTTTAATTAAATAAAATTCTTAAATATGTTATATAATCACAAAAATATAATGCTTGCTTCTTCAAAATATTTACATTAAATGAATATCAACATTGGTATCACATTAAAAACATATAAAAAAATCTAAAGGCAATATCAGGATACTACAGTCCATATTAAATGTATGTCATAATATCATATATTTATAAAAATATAGCATTTGAATTTATTTTTTTAAATAAATACAACATTTTTTTAGAAAATATACTACTACGTGGCAAATTAACAATTAATTAATGTTTTTAATTAAACATATATTAATAAACGTACAAACAACGCGCCTACTTCCCTAATTTTTAAAATCACGGTCCGTTTGCTTTTGTTTTAAATAAGTGAATTGTTAATTAAGATATTTTAAATAACACTTTCATGTTTTATAGTGATAGTAAATACCTATGGAATAATATAAAAAACAAAGTTTTTCTTTTGTTACATTTATTATTATTATTAATTACATATGAGTCGGGTTACAGTTGAAATTTAATTTAATTGGCATCCGTTTTTAACTTTTGCCTAAGTATTTAAAAAGTGCGTTATAGCTTTTAAGAAAGCAAATAAAGTTTATCTTTTTATATGGTATGGATAAAAACGTACTCTTTAGAAATATTTACCAAGAAAATGAAAAATTGTAAGATGGGCATCTTATGGCTTGTAAAACATACTTTATTGCGTTAGGCTGTTCTATATATCTATAATTTTAATACAATATCACGTATAACTCGTTCCTTACATTCAGTACTATTCTACTGGAAGAAAAAGGAACGTCCATTTTCTATTACTCTCTTCTCTTTCTCTCTCTGTTCACTAGAAGGATACATTAAGACATCATAATATAAGGTAGACAACGCAATTATCGATTTCTACAAAGAGATGGCGCGAATATTCCGTATATAATTTTTAATGGTGCCTTCGTACTACAGTTGTAACGGTCAGTAAACACCGAGGCGCGTGCCACTGGCATGCCACTGAGAAAACTGTTTATTATCTTGGAAAAGCTAGTCATTGGAGGAAGTCGGTCATCGTTATACAATTTATTCGATGCTGAGTTATATTAAAGTTATGTATATAAACATATTGATCGTTGTTACATATTATTTTTTATGAATATATAGGTTACATTACTAACTTGTTTTATATTTAATTCTTTGTGTTATGGTACGGAATAGAGAGATTAACAAATTATTTAAATTCCAATAAACTATTTCTATCCGTAAATTATTTTATATTTTAAATAAGAGACATAAATCGGAAAAGACAAAAAAGCTGAGTTAAGGGCTTCATATTGTGTGAATGGGCAGTTTTTGTTCACTTATAAATCTTTGAATCCGGCAGCAGTGTAATATTGTCAACCAAGCATAAAGCTACAATGTACGTATCAGTCCAGTTAATGAAAGGATCGGTAACGCCATGGCAGCACTAATGGGTTAGAAAGTGTGGAAGCCCGCATGGACGGAAATTATGGAATTAATGATATGAACAATCTTGGAAATGCAAAACCACTAAAGCAATAGCTGCGGACTTGTGGATGTTTTGTTACTGTGATTATAAGAGTAATTGCTTTTGTCTTCTTGCGTAATAGAAATTTCTGAACCTTAAAAATATAGTGGAGCTCCATGAAATACAAATAAACACTATTTTTGTATATCTGGATAATTCAGACAAAGCGCGGAGTTGAGTTCCGTCATTCAACACATGATGTTTTAAATTCGGCGAAAAGCGGATAACGGAGTGTCTTAATACTAGGTACTTCCTGTCTACCCGTTTCTATGCGGACTAAAAGCGTAAGGCTAAATTAAATTTTAAAAAATATAATTGCGTGAGTTACTTAATTCTTTTCTGCATAAGTTTTGCTAAGTAGTTTTTGAAAGTCTAGCTACCGGCAAATAGCAAAACTTCATAATTGAGTATGTTGGTTGGTATGTTAGCTTATATTATTATAATTATACAATTATAATAATTTGCAAGTGCTGTATTTATATATGAACTTTTGTATATAATGTTGTATTTAAAAAAACACTATATTTATATAATATAATTTACAAATAATATCGCTTATTCAAGGATCACGAGTGACTCTACTTGCGACTTGTATTTTATCGTGAAATTCAAAATAATATTATACATCGTCATATAACTATGTATGGGGCGATAACTTTTAAAATACGACCTCAATATATGTCTCTGCGCCTATTATCGCTTTATTAACACTTCAATGACACACTTTCTTTAGACTAGAGACTACTAAACTTGCTTAGCCTCCGCAAACTACGAATTCATTTTATGAATGTTTATGAATATCTATTTATACAACAAAACTACTTTAATAAGCAAAAAAATCAAACAAAGCTTAAAAATTAAAAATTTAGTTGCGCAATTTCTAGTTGCCATTCAGATTTATACTAAATACTATCAAATACTTGTTCATTAAAAGTAAACTAAATAAGATCTGTGATTTTAGCGACTTCTTTCTATACATTTTAAATGTAACTATTTAAATGGATTAATGGCGTGTATTTTATTTTGATAATTTGGCGTTGCAGACACTTTATAGTTTGTTACAGATAGACTCGCCTACTACCTATAACAAGTGTCTTAACTAAGTGTTAATACTAACTTCAAAAATCTTTAGAGCCTTAAAAAATGATTGCTTGGTCGTTGATATGTTTTATATTTGCTGCTGTTAAATGCTACCAAATATTACAAAATTGCATTTGGCGTAATATTTTATATTAAATGATTATAAAAATATTTTTTTAGCTTCACGCTTTATCCCGCATAGTAAGATAGACAGGTAGTACCTAATGTCAAGACACTCCGTGCTTCGATTTCCGTAAAATTCGAGACATTGCGTTATATACCGACCGTGCCACGATCGACTTCAAAAAAAATCTTTATAAATATAAATTTTGGTCTACAAAGTAGCAGACTCTCTGCTCAGTTTAGTTTCATTTCGGTTTTTAGCATAATACGATTATTATTTTTCCTTTGCTGCATACGCTTGGAGCTTCAGTGTTTGTAAAAAATATACCTGGCTTACGCGCCACGCTACTCTTTTCCCATGCTCGCGAACCCTCTTAAGCCCCTTCTAATATTTTAACCGGAAGTTACCACCACTAAATAGGTACACATTTAAGCTAAGGTTAGTTGACCACATCTACGGCGTGTACGTTTATGACTTATTGTCGATGTTAATCTCAAAACCAAGATAAAAATAATGATTAGCTGATGTAAGCTACCTCCTTCATTTGCTCATGCAGTTATTATATAATAGTAATAGCAAACTATCGAATAGACGAAATTTCCTAATATATACACAATTAAAAAGCCCTACGAAATTAATTTTGTTATAAAATCAGAATAATAATCGTTTTTCTTCATTCTTCCCATAGGTTGAAATATTTCGCTCTCTAGAGCATTATCTGTAATGGAACTTTAAGTCTCAATTTGTATGTCCAGACCGGATAAGATATAATATAATTATAGTTAAAATATACTTTAACTTTTCTTTTCTTTTTGACACATCCTTGCTGTCTAATTTGCTTGACTTTCGTGCAAGTATTGTTTTTAACACCGCTTACTTTTAAGCTTTAACGATAATAATATTATAAATTCAGAGGTCATTACAGAACAACTTACGATGCAGATACGTTATTATTAAGCATTACTTCACCTAGAAATCCTTGATGCTGTATTGCACACTTCTAATGGAATTCATAGCAGCTTTTTCATGTGTAGAAAAATATATTTATAACTGAGATATAGCGGTATAAGGAATTAATTTGCTAAAAGTATTCATGATTTATCGGAGCGAATACATATAGAACATAAATATTTATAAAAATGTAAAATGCTTGTTTCACTGATGCGCAACGAGCGGGCGCATACCGCTGCTGCATACGGCGAGTGCAGTGCGGCGCGGACAATAGACAATTATTTACACGTAAATTTCATCTAGTAAATTTTATCGAATTGTTGTAAATTTTGGCAAAAATATATTTTAGTGATATATTAGTTTAACACTGAAGTCATTTAGTGCATAAATGAAGTGTTTTCGAAAAAATGGAAAATATATATGGTGTTATACGGACCTTGAGCAGAAAAACGCTGAAACGTAATAAAAAGGTATATATTCAATATAAAATAAATTTAAAATAAAGATTTATAATCTGAGTATTATTGAAAGAAAATATTAAAAATTTAACAAAAAAATTTATTTAAAATATCTTAAAAATAAGGAACGTTAACACTAACATTCAATACGTAACTCATAAATTTTAAATTACTTTAATTGTTATTTTATGCTATGTTTGAAAACTTTATTAAAACTTAGTCAATGTTCCTAGAAAGCATATACTTATTTATTTTATTCTTAAATTAATCACATTACGTATTCTTCATTATATAAATGATATATATTCAAAATATATAAAATGAATGAAATTTAATTAAACTTTTATATTCTTCAAAGCAACGTTATTTTAATTCACCTTATCAAATACTTTACTAAAATATAGCAAAAACTAACACGTAAATGTGAATTATTGTGATACAGTAATATCAACGATGCAGATTTCTAATTAGAAGATATGTGCATATTTTATATATTATGTTGCAGGCTAAATTTATAAATTGTAATATTATATATAAAATACGCACATATTTTTTTTACCGGGAAAGCCTTCTAATTTATGAAAAGCATTGGTGTAAAGAAAATATGTAGGTTGATGATATATTTTAACTCATCACGCTTTCGTGAGCGGCTCATGCCTCTCAATGATGAAATACCATAGCACTGTTAATAGGGCGAGAAAAGTTTTTTTATATGGTTTTGAATCAAGTATTATGTAAACTTACAACATAATTATTTACAAAATTTCATGTTATTTATATTGCTTCGCTTTAATCATAAAACAATCAATTTAAACTGATCGTGAAAAAGTGCAAATGAAATAATTAGGATAGTTCACAAATTCTATTTATTATTTGCGCATATTTCTGATTATAATATGTAATAAAAATATTTCCAATTGTTTCAGGTGCAACAAAAACCAACAAGTAATGGTATATCCAGCACGAAAGAAAAGGTGACGGAACGTGAATCTAGGGAAACTCGTGAGTCCCGAGAAATAAGAGAATCTCGTGAATCAAGAGAATCTAGGGAATCCAGAGATTCAAGGGAAATAAGAGAGCTACGAGAATCTCGAGATGAGTCAGAAATAGAGATACGCGACCGAAGAGCCCCGACATCCTCACCAGTGCCTAGAGAACGTGAACGAGATAGAGACCGAGAGCGTGATAGAGATAGAGAACGTGAAGGGATGAGAGATGAA
This sequence comes from Dryadula phaetusa, assembly GCA_032432895.1. Taxonomy (NCBI): domain Eukaryota; kingdom Metazoa; phylum Arthropoda; class Insecta; order Lepidoptera; family Nymphalidae; genus Dryadula; species Dryadula phaetusa. The sequence continues at coordinate 3,074,656 of JAOYRS010000021.1, forward strand.
AGGCGGGACCAGTCTACACCCCAGCATGATGGCAGACACCCGCTTCTCCAATTTGCTGTGGATCATTTCAGGCAAAGCCCAGAGTAAGTATTAATTTTTTTTTTTTAAATACAATTATAATATTTTATTTAAGTTATTTAAAATTATTTAATATTATATTAAATTTTTTCTAAGTAATAAGAGAAAATTATAATGATTGATTTGCACGCTCCCGAATATAGTTAGCACGCAAATTAAGAATTTTGTTATAAAAATATCTTACGATTTCTTTCACGTCATGCAATATTCAAATTAGAACGTTTACCGTGTTTTCATAATAAAATGAATACATACTTTTTTAGCACAATATATATGTGAGAATCGTTGATTTATATGATGATAACGAGAAAAAACAAACTTAATAAAAGAAATTACTTGTGACCTAATTTTTTACTTAAATATCGATATATAGTTAATAACCATTGTGTATAGTTAGATACTTGACAACTAAAGGGTTTCCCAATAAGAACGATATGTTTTGAAATCGAAATAAAATATATAATATATGTACGAATTTCGTGTTCACTGGCTTTATTTGATAGGAAATTTTATGCTATTTATGATTTAAACAAAATATTGTTCAAATAATCGCTACGACTTTTTTGCACTGGTGAATACGGTCGATCCAATTTTCGATGACTCGGTGCAGCATTTCGGCTGGTATGGCCGCTATAGTCGCTCGAATGTTGCATTCAAGGTCTTGAATCGTAGCTGGTTTATTGGCATACACTTGAGATTTAATATACCCCCACAAAAAATAGTCTAAGGGTGTTAAATCGCATGATCTTTGTGTCCAATTGTGAGGACTGTTGCGAGAAATAACCGACTCACCAAACTTATCACGCAATAAATCCATTGTGACGGTCGCAGTGTGGCATGTTGCACCATCTTGTTGAAAATAAATGTCGTCCGCATCGATTTCATACACTTCAGGAAAAAATCGTTCAACATGTCACGATAACGGTTGCCATTGACAGTAACAATACGGCCTTCGTCGTTTTTGAAAAAGTACCATAATCCGCACCAAACAGTCAATTTTTCAGGATGTAATGGTGTTTCATGAACCACTCTTGGATTTGACTCACTCCAGTAACGACAATTCTGTTTGTTCATATAACCATTGAGCCAAAAGTGAGCCTCATCTGAAAAGATGATTTTCCTATGAAATTCGGTGTCCGTTTCCATCATTTCATTTTAATCCATAGTCTGCTGGCTTGAGTTCTTGTGCCAACACAATCTTGTATGGATGTAGGCCAAGATCTATACGTAAAATTCGCCATTCGGTTGTCATTCTGGATAAGCCCAATTCTTGTGCACGTCGTGGAACGGAAATATTTTGATTTTCTTCGACACTGGCTGATACGGCGGCAATATTTTCTTCACTACGGCCTGACCGTTGTCGTGTTGGTGGTCTTCTATCGTGCAAAGAATATTCACTTTCCAGTTTTTGGATTGTGCGACGTATAGCGAGCTCAGACGCTGCACCATGACGACCATATTTAGCACGAAATGCTCTTTGAGTAGAGACAATACTTCTCGAATTTTGATAGAAAATTTGGACAATTTCCAAACGTTGAGGTAACGTGAACTTGTTCATGATTAAATGGCAAACTTTACTGAACACAAAACAACACAAATGTCAAATGTTCAACCAAGATGGCGGCTGTGAGCTATCAAAATCCTATCATCCCTTTTGGGAAATTTTCTACTACACCATAAATTCGAGAATAATCTTGGGTTTTATACATAATCCGTTTTATGTCATCATGCTTGCCTTGCAATTGCAAAGAGAGATTAAATTTTTAAAGATTGTAAGATTATTATTAATACGTATAATATTGGCTTTCTACACATCTTTTCCGTATTAAATCTACCTTCATACCTTTGTCGATTTCATATTTTTTGTTAAAAGAGCGTAAATTTCTTCTTACACGAACGTATTAATATTTTTGTAATATTAAAGAAATAACTTTATAGTAAATCTATATGTATGTATACACCGTAAATATGTACAAAAAACTGTGTCTGTTTGTTTCTGATAATCACTAAAACGGCTGGACTAATTTTCTAGAGACTTAGAGCAGATGGAAAAAGGAATCACTTAGGCTACTTTTATGTTTGAATAAGGTGAATCCTTATTCATTCATAAAGTAAAGATCCAGAGATGTTAAATTACTGATGCAACTCTCATATATCCGTATGTTCTTATATGTGTATACCTTAGAAATAATAATAAAATTAATATATTTAGTTCTCATAATAAAACTTGCTCTATTTTTTTATTATATACAGCTCATGCCTCTAACTGCAACATTTTGCAATGAAGAAGAACAGGTCGCTAACATAATCCATTGTTATATCACGTTCACATATATTGTGGCTGGTTGCTTGTTATTTGGGTTGTTCATATTGCGTGCCCAATCTTACGCGGAATTACGTGTTATAAGTGTGACGCGGCTTAGTGTGAAAGCAGTTCTTGATTTATTTAATTAACTTCTGGCTATTTTATCATAATCTTAAATATAACAGTAATTAGTATATAAATTTAGCAAATGGTAATTAACAGGATTGTAGCAGCAATACATTATAGCAGGATCTTTACTGTTGTTGACGGGTAGCACTGCGCTAATCTGACAATATAATTATAATTTTCACTACTACTCATCGTTTGATCATTTGAATCGATTAAAGTTAAAAAGATAAAAATACATTATTTATCTCCGTATTTGACTGGAAAGTCGTGTAAGAATATAATATATAACAAACAAGCTATATAATATATAACAAACAAGTTAATTGCTTACAAAGTTAAGAAAATAAGAAAATATATGGCAGTACAGGTAATTATTTTTGATATAAATTAACCCAGAACCACGGTTCAATTATATTATTTATTTATCCGGAAATCATGTATATTCATATTTCAACCATTCGAAAATTAGGTCAATGATAAGGCCAGCGTCTTACTGAAATAGCGACTGGTTTTGATTTATATTTGAATAATTTCTATTTTCGCTCTGGCAAAACAAAGCGCGTTTAACGCTACTCCACACACAATGTTTTGGACGGAGAGCAGTGAAGTGTTAAAGCGTAAAGCTGCATAATTCGTACGGCGGTTATGGGTTTCAGTCAAACGTATTTAACAATGAAGTCAAAAAAAACGTAACCTTAACGTTTTCTAAAAATATCAAATAAATAAACAAATTTAAGTAATGTTATTTGACATTTCGAATGTGAAAGTCATTAAATATAATGAAAAGTTCTCCATAGATAACCAATTATAATTTTCAACATTTTCAGCCAATTATAATTTTGATTTGTAAGCATAACGCATAAGTTCACCAACGCATTTAAATCAGTCAAAGCGCGTCTTAATGACGTTCAAATGTTTTCTCATATTGAATGAAAATTTTCTAAAATTTGCATATTATTACGTACCTTTATTTAACGTACAATCATCCTATGAATCGAAATTTATTACCACCTTACAACTTCTGTTACTTCTAATTTATGTTTTCCCAAAACTGTATGAAAATGTTTAATAATATATTTCTTAACATAACGTAATCGGTCGAAGTTACAATTGTCAGCCTTCGTCAAAGACTAACTAAAATTAATCATATCTTAATATTGAAATATTAAAAATATTTTATATTATATAAATACTTTGCTATAATATTATATTTAGATCTTTAGACCAGTTTTTCTATTTTAAGTTTAACAGTATGCTGCAAGCATAAGCAATGAGATCCACTATTTCTTAACATTGTTCTGCAACTACAAAAACCGTGTGGGTTCCTGTATTTGCATTCAATGTACGCTTGGAATCCGAACCACTTGTATGACTATATTTCTGTAATTATTTCTTAGGGTTGTTCCTTTAACTTTCCACTTTCCAGTTATCGACAATAGTATAAATCTATGATTTACAAAAAGACTATGATTTATAAAAAGACAAGAATATTTATTATGGTTTTTTTGACCTGTTGTTAAAAAATTATTAAGCAGATATATTCTGCTTAAGCAGTAGATTTTTACATTTATTTGTAATATTTGTAATTAATTCATAGTAAGATCTATTTTATTTGTACATATAGGTGTGTTCTAATTTCCACGACGTAAAAAGTATTCATATTATACTTTCATTATTTTCGTTATTACTAGATAACAAAAGGTTAATTTAAAAATTTATATAAAAATGTTATGGCCAAGTGTTAAATAGTATAATATTAAAATGCATTTATATTTAATGATTATAATACAAACTATATTTAATGATTTCTTTTAACTATATTTTCAATTAATATTAAAAATTTATAAAGCTACTCCACATGGTACATGGTCGACTTCTTTCCTTAGTACAAAGTGAGTGCTTGGTATTTTGGTAAAACAGGATTTTAATGAGATATTCTATCAGATCAGTTTCACAGTACCTAAAAAATAAAAATTAATGTAATTTTTATTAGGCAAGACTCTTAATTTACGGACTTGCTAAAACAATGGGCCATAAAAAGTTAATTTAAAAAGTGTACAGCCCTAGTCAGTCTTCTTGAGAACATCGTTCGCGCGGAACGCGTTAAGAGTTGACTTGAGACAACAAGAGGACTCGGCCATGCCGTGTGCCGCCGCGACGCGTCTAACGTACCGAATGCAAGTATCTATAAAATTAGATCAATATATATTTTTGCTTTATTTGAATTACTCTTAATAGATTTTGTGTTTTCTCTTGCTATTGTGACTATCGCGAGTATATCCCAACAACTGTCTGAAGGCAAGCGCGAGACTAATAGAGTGATTATTTAAAAAGTGTAGTTAATAAAAATGTGTAAACAAACGTTTAGTTTAGTTCAGTTCATTTTCTTTCTTTCATTTTTATAGAGATTACATAAATAAAAAAAAGCTTATAAAGTTAATTAATTATTTTAAATATGAAACAAATTAAGAAATATATTATAATAGCATTGTTACTGGTTTTGATATAAACTGCATTGACAAACTGATAATATAATATGTATTTAATAGATTAGATAAATATTTAGTGCTCAGAAGTGGCTTAAACGATATGGAAATGAAAATATTATATTAAAATTTCGGACGAGTTGAAGCCGCGCTTTCTTGAATACGACTTTTAAAGAACCCTATTGTCAAGTTAGATACGTTCACATCCCACCACAACAAAATCTTGATACACTTGTTACAACTTTTTCATTTTTATTGTTGTTTTCCTGCTATGAGGCGTTTTATAAAGCGGCTCTACTTTACGGTCTAAGGCTTTAAAACTAAAAGTGTTATTTATATTAGGCTATGATATATATGATTATTTTTATTAGGCTATGACATATATGACAAATATTAAGACAATATTTACGTACATATTATCCGTCATCTAAAGAGATACATATATTGTTTGATATACAGATTTATTTCCTTGACATTTTCATATTTTGTATATATAATGAATTAAAATAATTTTACTATGAGGTATATTATGTCATTTTATGACTATATAATACTGCCATTACAAGCGTCAGATAACAAATCAATAAGCAAATTAGTATTATCTGTAACAATAACTTTTTGCACTAAGTAATAAATATAACAATTGTCTTTGTAACAAACGAATTGTGAGCTTATTTATAATATTTATCAATATAGACAATTTCAAAATAAAGATGATGACCTCGCCGTGTGTTATAAAAATAAATTATTATAGTATAATTAAATTAAAATAATAAACACTTGCAACGACGATCTAACATAAACATTTATATTGATTATAACGAATTGGCCTCGGGTTTTAACGTCAAAATGCAAAGTTATTCCAAATTGATTGCTACGTTACTTTCGCTAATCGCAAACTGCGTTCAGTATCGTATCGGCGCGCGAACGCAATGGCCACTGATGAAGATATTTCGGGGGACAGTTTGTCCGAAGCTGAACCCGACATAAATAAAGACGCTTATGATTGTGAACACATCAACAAACAACTGTGAGATTTTTTTATTGTGTTTCTGTGAATTTTAATTAGTGTTTTGTTAGTGTACATTATTTCAGGAAGAGTTTTATTTTTGAATTTATTTTTTATTTGTTTATATTCAAAAATAAATTCTTAAACAATCATTATTTATAAATTGAATGTATAGTAGTGCAAAAACCTTCATAACGGAATTAACTAAAGGCACGCCTTGAAAAATAACCGTGGCTGCCCTTCTAAATGCGTGTTTATTTAAAATTTCATGTTTTACATACATATTTAATTAAACAACCTTACTTTAGAATTAATGTGTTAAGTATAATTGCTTTATGTAAACATTTCAGAACTAGTCAAGTTACAAACGCTTTTATTTAAAAATTTAAATAAATTCATATAACAATAAGACTTTCTAAAAATCTCATCATTATGTTAGTTTTATTATTTATATATTAACAAGCCTCATAATCGTTGAAATCTTTTGGAAACAGCAAATAATATATTTGGTTTGGGCTAAAAAGTAATTGAATAAAGTACGGAAAATGAGTTACAAATTATATTGTTTTATAAAATACATTGATATATATCATTATGATGCAGTGAACGTATCTAGCTAATCTTAAAGTAATTATAAGCAACACATTAATACGCAATGTTTTCTGCACTGCCGGTATAATATTAAATTTCATAATGTAATATTTCATCAGAGTATTTTGCTTCCCCACTGGAATTGATAATTCAATGTATGTAATAAGCACCATGGTATAAATAAAAGCAAAAACTTGTCTTGTCACTTTCCTTTATTAAATATCGCTCTAATTTTCATAAAATAAAACAATTAGCATATTTGTATTTTGAATTCTTGATTTGGTATTTGTTTTCATTATAGACTTTCACCAACAATTAAGTGAGGTTTCCTTAATTCTTAGTACACTACAAGTAACACACTTCCATCATTAAAACAATTATATAAACGACAATCGGTCACGCCTTGTAAACGCTAAACGCACGTAAATGCACACAATAGAATAAATTAAATATTCATATGCTATAAAAACAATTCCTGAGTAACATTCGATACCTACATAATATACCTAAGTGTTACGAAATAAAATAATGAGATGCGATAGAAATATTTTGTTTTAATATAAAAAAGTGAGAAATTTTTCGCAATGAGGTACAAGTAACAATATTTGTTTTGAGCCGAATATTTTTATAATGTATTAAATACGTTTTTGGTTTCTTCTGCTAATTCAAACTCAAATATACTAAAATAAATAACAACTATTATAATATGAAATTATATTACATATAATTATTAATAACTAAGTAAAACTATTGAACTGTGTTTTCTCTCTTACTCATTTACAATTCGTATAAATATTAGTAATTAATATAAATCATTTTAAATGAAACTATTTTAAACGGATTAATCGCGTTATTTTGGTATTCGAAAATACACTTTTGAACTAAGCACAGACCTGTGACCAACGTTTGAAACGTCAGATTTTCAAAAATGTATTTTAGAATACCAAAATATTCGCGATTAATCGTTTTAAAAAAGTTTTAATTCAAGTATCTTATAATATAATTCATTACATATATTCCGTCCATCAAAAATCAAAAAAAGTTGTTATTGAGTTATTCTATTCTAAAAGTTAGTCACATCATAATTTAATTATTTTATGCGTTACTTATATCGTATTCGTTAACACAAATCGAGTAGTCGGTTATCGTGGCTCACTGTAACCTATAATCACGACTGTGTGACACGAAATGAACGTAATAGATATGTTGAAATGCAGAATTTGCATATTTAGCCGGTTCTGACACAAATCAAAAGAAAATTGACGTTTTAAAGACAAAGTATTTATTTACTAAGAATATTTCTCAAAATAACAACTTAATTATATACGCTTATAATCGTCGACGTCGATAAAAGTAGTCTTCTATTCGCGACACGGACGACTGACACGGAACTTTCATTAACAGTCAATACAAATGTATTCAATTATACATGTATATGTATTTACAATTGTTTTCATCACACTAGTTAGTACATAGGATGGCATGAAGTGTTATAAATGGTATGAATGACGAATAGACGCTTAAATATATTTAATTATACATATATTAAAAATACAATTTTAGGTAATATTAATTTTAATTTTATAGTTTTTGAGGCCGGTGGTGACACAGTGGGACAGCATCTGACTGTAAACGCAATCGGTTGTGGGTTTGATCCCCACTCGGGGGAGAAATTATATTCAAATTATTCTCACTTCCTCGCTCGGTACTTTCTGTACCTAGTGTCACAACACTCCGTACCTTGCTATGCGGAATAAAAGCGTGAAGCTAAAATAAATTCACGCATCAATAAAAATAACTTTTTTTATGAGTATATGCGTGGAATCTAAAACAAATTTCTATTTATCATGGCTATGTTTTAGAAATTTTAATAATCATAAATCGTCGCTAAGCATTTTTTTACATAAATCATGTATAAATTAATTCATGTTATATAAATTTAAGTATATACTTTATATATAGAATTTATGAAAATCTATTAAAATACGTAATGACATTGACAAAGTCAAATGAAAACTGGGTAAGATTGTCAATTTCTTAGTGTGATATACATATGTATAGGTAGGATATTTTCTATAACTTTAATTCAAAAGAATCAGAAATCATTGGAACTATAAAAAAAACTAGTATGTTAACGAGTTATTGACACTCAAAAGATTATTATTAAAAATATAATTTTATGCCACACTTAAGTCATACAAAATGTTTTAAACACGTTCAAACTAGTTTTAGAAATTAGAACCAAAAAAAACTCTTATGTGAATCTACAAAAATGTCATTATCATTTAATAGTGGATAAAAAGGTTGTGGAGCTTTCATCGGTGAGCGCACTTCATCATGATAATGCGAAATATTGCATTTGAAAGCGATTATTTAACTGATTGAGTAACCTCTTATACATTTTGATTATTTATTTATTAGATTCTTTATTTTACGATTAACTTTTTACGATTTCTAAATGACTTACGATTTTGTCTTGAGAATTAAAATGTTTTATGTAAATTAGTTTTTGTTGTTTTACTTAAGTTTACAGTAATAATATCAATATCGTAAATAAAATGTTTATTATCTTATTTTTTTAATTTAAAAATAAATTAATTATAATAATGAATAATTAATAAGTAAATATTTAAAAATATAAACCTTTTTTAAAATGTATTATGACTTATCTTAATATATAAATTAACCAAATCGTCATACAATACATTTTAATAATTATTGCAATGATTACACTCCAAATTAACCGTCTAATAAACATTTCAATGCGAATATTCTCACGCGCTCTTTCTCTAGCAAACAGCTTTCAAGAGAAGGTGTGAATTAAAATCTCTTACGTTAATAGCAAATATTTATTAATTTGATTAATGTATATAATATTGTAAACAGTACTTGTATTTAATAATTAAATCCTTAATATATATAATAATAAAATCCTTAATAATACTTAATATAGTATGTTAAATGAAAATAAATACTTAGGATATTAAATATATTTTTAAACATTTTTCTGTATAATAATAAGACAAATTCTATTGTTATTTACAGATTAGAAATTCTGAAAGCGGACTCGTCTCTGAAAAGCAAAGCTAAACGCAATGAGTGGACATGGAAAGCTCAAACAGATGTCGTCAAGTGGCAGGCGACACCTCTTCGCGCGCCGCTACTACGACTGCCCGCCGCACTTGCACCACCCGCATTAGAATGTTTCACGTGTGTAAGGGCGTACTGTGGAGACTTGCAGCCAGCTGAAAGGGCCATACATCAAGATTTAACTGAAGTTAAATGTGTTTATACTGTGCTTATGGTGAGTTTTATTTTAAATATTTTTTCACGATTTTATCCCACATATCAGGGTTGGTAAGAAGTGCCTAATGTCAAGACACCACGTACTCCGCTTTCCACTGAATTCGTCAAACTGCGTGTTAAGTAACTTGCGGAGGTATCCCATGCTCTAACAGCGGTGTCAATTTAACCATTGTTCTTCTTCTTTTAGTATGATAATATTATTTATAAATATATATATAATAATAAAAAATAATTTTATATTTATATTTGTTATTGATTTAATTATCATATATTATATAAAAATATATTAAAAAAATGTTCTTTATTACCAGAAATAATATATAATAATATAAACAATCTTTTCTCAGCACTGTCATTCGGTACCAGAACTACGCGACGAAGTTTACTGTCAATTAATGAAACAGACAACCTCAAACAGATCTCCCTCGCAAGACTCTTGTCAACGAGCGTGGAGACTCATGTCCATACTCGCTGCATACTTCACTTGCTCAGACACACTCAGGTAGTACTTTTATCATATTATATATATATATATATATATCATATTATATAAAGTAAACAAATTTTGATGGTCAGAATCAAAAACCGTATAAAAACCAAGGTTTGGTTGGTAAACTGAATATTAATTATATTAACCTTCATATAAACTTATATTAATTTTCATATAATTTGAATATTATATAACTGAAAATATATATCTATATATATATATATATATATATATATATATATATATATATATATCTAATTTTGTTAAAATGGAATATGGGCATTGGCAAAACTAGTATCCAGAAAAACTTTGTTTAGAAGTAGATATCTTAAAGTTGAAATTTGTAATATTTATTTCAACTATTACAAAATTGTAACAATTAATTTATATAATGTTATCTTTCAGACCGTTCCTAATAGAATATCTATCAGCGGCGGCAGCTGACAGGCGACGGCCATGCCAGGGCACGGCGGCCGTCTGTCTCGCCAATTTCAGGAAGACTTTACGTTGCGGCGGCAGGAAGAATGTACCCAGCGTGGAGGAGGTAGGGACTTCAATAATATATGCACATTTTTTAATATATCTATTTATATATTATTTGCATTTTAATGTGAATGTTTTAATGTGAATTCTTTTTTAATTGAACCTTTGCATCTTCTAGATACCAAAGAGCTTCTATTCATCGATCGATCGATCAAATTTATAAATGGCTAAGTTTCCGTCTTGATTGCCCTCTTCATAATTACACACTCTCATCCCGCATAGCTATCTGCCGCTATCTGCCGACATTGCGTGAAAAGTGCCGGAACTCAACGCCCCACTTTGTCCTTTAATTTATCATCCAATAAAAATATATTTTGTATATTTAATAAAATGTATATTATATATAATTAATAAATGATAATAAATGAAATGTTTAGGTGACAGCGGTATCAGCGGGGCGGTCGGCGCGGCGTCAGCTGTACCGGCTGCCGGGCGGCGCCGAGCGCGTCGTCAACACGCGCTGCGCCACCGTCGTGCAGGACATTGTCAACGAGCTGTGCGAACTGGTGAGTGTAATAGAGCAGCAATATTATTAGAGTTAAGAGAGATCGTTTGTTTATAGAAAAGTTTTTAAAAAAGGTTAACAAATTCTACGGTCCATTGATTTGATTACAAATGTTTATGTATATTTTTGCCTGTGAGGGGTACGGGGTGGAATACAATTCCCCTTCACCGCTGCGTAGCGTCCCGTAAGAGGCGGATATTCCATTAACTCGGTGGTAGGACGTCAATCCTCCGACTGGTTCGCGACCACTATCATGACAAAAACGATCCGCCAAATATCTCACGATGTGTTTAGGTTCGATGTCGTGTAGCCAGCTTTCCTTATTCCTACTCATCTTTTCACTTCCTTCAACAGGCCAGTAACGCATCTACAACTCTAACTTATGATGATAGTTCTGTATGTTTAACAGTTATTATTTTATATTAAAACTGCCACATATAATTAAAATTTTATCTTGAATTCTGTCAAAAGATGAAATAAGTACATCTTATTATCTTACGACAAGCCTACACTAAAACGGTAATGGAACAAAAATATTTATCAATTAATTGTAATATATTTGTAATATACATGTATATCCCCACCATCCCCACCAGATCGGCGTGACGACGCCGGCGGAGCGCGCGGAGTTCTCGCTGTACTGCATCGTGGCGGGCGACGCGCTGACCATGCCGCTGGCGGGCGACGAGTACGTGCTGGACGTGACCACGGAGCTGCAGCGCGCGCACCACCCCTTCTACCTCATCTACTGCCGCTCCGTGTGGCACCACCCGCTGCGCCTGGACGCGCCCGCGCTCTACACCGAGGTGCTCTTCAACCAGGTGCGGACCGTCTTCGTACTAGTGATCTCGCCACATATGGTTATAGTTCCAAACCAATTTCAAGAAGAACAATATCAAATACAATGTATTTAATTTTTTAAAAAATCAAAACATTTAAATTACACATTTTTTACGTTGTACACATGTGAATATTTTCTATTGTAGATTCAATTAAATTTAAAATACAAACCATTTCATTTAGCTATCATTATATTCAATATAACTATGACCTAAGAAACTTTTCCTTTTGCTCTCACCAAAACTGCTTTTGTGATAAATTAAACTACTTATATGGTTTTTTATTTGAAAATATATGTATTCTCATACTTTCATGGAGCTAAGCAAATTCTTATACTTAACTGTAATAAATAACTTTTTCTAAAAAATAAGTAAAAAAATACACCAACCAATTAGCAAATGTTTTTAAAACCAATGATTTCTTAAAGGTGGCGCCAGACTACCTGGAAGGCTTGCTCCTGGTCCTCCCCGGGGGTGGAGCACCTGGAGCCGGAGTCCTGCGAGACGCCGCCCTTGTCGCCGCCTTACTCCACCGAGCCGCTGGTCTTCCAGATGCTCCCCATCCTCGAGACTTAAAGTTCCTCCTGCCTAAGCCATTGCTAGCTTTGAGAGAACCTAAGCCTAACAAATGGGCGTCGTGGGTGTCCGCTGAATGGCCATCTGTACGCACTTTGACGCCAGCCGCTGCCAAATCTAAAGTGTTACAGGTAATTTAATTAAATATTTAATTGTTTTCTTTATTTTCTTAAAATATTTCAGCCGATCCTTTTAAGTATAAAGAAATGAAACGTCACATTTGGTCGTATTTTATTTGTTAATGGGCAGTAAAGATTTCAAATATTTTACAACAGAATCACAAATGAACTTTTGATAATATCAGATGGCGCAAATAATTGTCTGAAAATATTTTATTAATATGATTTATTAACAAAAAATATTAAACTTTATATATAATTGGTACACCCTGTTTCTATTAGTCTTTATTATTTTTATTTTAGGAAAACGTAAAAATAAAATGTCTAAGAAAGGAATAACGTTAAAAATATTAAAATATTTAATTCTTCTTGACGTTTCTGTACAGGTGCTATCTCGCTGGCCACTATTCGGCTCGTCATTCTTCGCGGTGCGCCGCGTGGGCGGCGCAGGGGCGGGCGGGGGTGGTGGGGGCGGGGGCGGCGAGTGGCGCGAGTACGTGCTCGCGCTCAACCGGCGCGGCGTGCACCTGCTGCACCCCGCCACGCACGACACCGACGCGCACTGGCCATACGCTGACTTGATATCTACTAGGAAGGTTAGTATTTACATACCACTTATACTTAATACAATCCATCATTTTTACGGTTTTTGTATCTTTTAAATGAAAAAAACTGATTGTGTCCGCCTATGACTGTAGACTACTGTAAAGGTTTCCAAGCATTTGGTTCAGAAAGTAACTATGAATACAAAAATTATTAACAAGTGGGCCTATGTTGCACAAATAAATAAAAAAATATACGTGATATCTGTTTAAAATAGAATTTTGAATTCGAACAATCGTGCAAAGTGAAGTAGATTAAATTTGACGGCAGATCCTAGCCAGGATTAATACCATGAATAAGAAGATCAATTAATATTATGACGTCTTTTTTTTAATTTTATAGATGAATATTACTTTTATCATATTTTTATTTGTATATTATGTATTGTATTTTTGATAAACCAATTGACAAATCATTCATCACTCATTAAATATTTTTGAATATTTTCAACACTTTAGACAGGCCCTCAAATTTAACAGATTATATCTGTGGATTTCAATTTAAGCTTAAAGAGCTATTTACTAGAAATTATGTAAGTCAAGTCCACATCTGGTCTAGTGATTAATATAATTCTTTACTGGTTTTACATTTTTTACAAACGATTTAAGACAAATATCGATTTAATTTTAACTAAAAGTATCATAAACAATTAATTACATTAACACAAAAATGCGACAGGTCCGCTCAGAAGACGGAACCCTATTCCTGGACGTGAAGTGCGGCTCGCTCCTCCAGCAGCGCGTGACGCGTCTGCAAGCGGAGCAGGCGCACGAGGTCGCGCGGCTCATACGGCAGTACATCGCGTTGCAGCGCGACCAGCGCGACCCGCGCGACTCACGCGACTCGCGCGACCCGCGACACGACCATGAACATGATCACGATTTGCATGATCATGATTCCGGTGAGAGGAACTAACTTTATTTATATTTTTTCCCTTACCTTCAATAAATAATGGTTTTGCCGCTTGTTTGCAAATTATTAAATTTTGAAAGAGGAACGATGATTATCGTGATTTTGTATGTTATAATCGACGCAAACATCATGTGGGCTAAAACTCAGTTAACTACAAAACAATAAATATATATGATATACATTATATGATCAATATTTTTTACTTAGTGCTGTTCAAAATAATGATTTTATAATAAATATTATTAATATTATTTTATCATTTTGTAATAATTAAATATTTGAATAATAATTTTGTAACCTAAAATTTATTCTTTTTTCTAGTTTTCAACAGCCAGTGACTAACTGATGAAGAATTGGATTCAAACAAAATACACTAGTTCATACTAGTTTACGAAAACCGTCCGTCCATTTAGTTCTAAATATAATAATAATATTTTATGTTCGAAATAAAAGATTAAAATGAGAATAGGATCTTAAAATCATTTTGTAATAATTAAAATTGTTTAAATTGTTTTCTATTTTCATTTTAGTCAAGCGTCTAACTTAGGGAATATTTACAATGAACAATAAAGTATATATATTTTGATAAATGTGTACTCTATTAACAAACTTTTTGCATGTGTGTAGAATCATGTATGACAGTGCTGCCATCTTAAAAAATGTTTTGTATTAAAAATCGAAATTAATGGCAACACTGTATTTTTAAAATACACAAAATATATAAATGTACCTAAGTTATAGCTTAGCTTTATTCTCTATTCAAAAATAGTTTTTAAGTAGAATAAAAAAAAATGTTTATGGAATTCATATTATGTTATTAATAGTATTGCTATTTCCGTCGATAAAATTATGAATGTAATGTAACTTTTGGTATTATACCACGTCTTATTCTAGTGTCTTCCTCTGTATTTGGAAAAAGGGTGCTATATCTAGTTACAATGTACCGCGGGGCTTGTAAACTTTACTTAAACTACAAAAATTAATTATAAATGCTTTTTTGTGGGCACAATCACAGCAATATTTATATGTAAAATATATATTTCCCTGGTCTCGATACGTAAAGTATGACATTGCGACATTGGCGACTCAAGATAAATAAATAAAAAAATCTAAAATGCAAAGCTTAATGTCAAAAAATATACAAACGAGTTCATTGACCGCTTAGATATTCACGTAACGTTAGCATAAAATTAATTATTTAATTAAAGAGATAAAAGCAAATTGCTTCATAAAATTCCATTGTGTTTTTATACTTAATAATATTAAGCCCCCGGTTTTATAATAAATAAATAATAATAAATTTTATAGTAAGTATTTTATAAATAAAATCCAAAGACCAGAAACGGTCGAGTCATAATTTTTGCATAAAATGGTAATTTTACTTATCATGTAATATATTTAATGAAACTCTGTACGAATATATTGTAGATATCAATAAAGATTTATTTTCAGAAATGTTATAATGTTTTATTGCAATGATTAACTCAGGAGTGATAATTAGTTGACTACTTAATATTGGCCATGTTCAGATTTTTTAGTATATATTCACGCTTTTCAACTTCACTTGTAACTAAAATTGTATTCAATTTTAAAACAATGATGATAATTATCTCCGACCGATATAGCCACTCCTTGTGGCAGCTTATCAGCATCAGATCCGCTGCAGCTTTTGGCGTTCATAAGATCCAGTAGCTTGAACATCCACTGGATCTTAACAATTTTACGCAGACATCTGAGGCGGAAACGATTCAATAACTGAATAGCGCGGTACACGGGCCTTGTTTCGGCAGAATATATTACTTTTGGCGACATGATTACCCTATGTATTACACACACAGCAACATTTGACGGCAGTTTCAAGTCATAAGAATAGAAATTTTCGAATTCTGCTGTTTATATCGTTATCAAGCTACGATGGTGTTATGCTTCCCAGATATAAAAACTTTTCGAGTTAACTCGACTAGCTCTGTCCGAGCTTAATGTTTCAGAGTCTCGTGGCCATGAACAATGATGACTAATTTTTATACGAACGACATAGCAAACTTAATTAACTTTATATGTTCAACGAAATAATTACAGACCATATTACGTACTTGTAAATTACAAACACTATTTCTCATATTAATTATAATAATAAACAATAACATAGTTTTGCCTTAGGTATAAGGAAGTTTAATAAAACATAGTTACAGAAGTACCTGTCACTTAATATTCAAAGTGATCTTCTTACAAGTGCATTGTAAAAAATGACAAAATCCCACGCGACTAGGTTTTTCACATGATTTTAATTTAGGCATTTCTTAATTAGGGTTGGTAAATAACATTAAGTTCGAATGAATTTTCTTGTTTTATTTAATTTGATCACTAGGATAGACCAATTACTACTGTCAAGAACCGTTTGTACGCCATGAATCATGAGTCTACTTTATTATGGAGATATATAAATATACAAATTGAGACTTTACTGTTGAAATAAACGTTATCATGTACTCCTCTCAAAGAGAACAAGTGGAACTAGCTGATTCTTGCAAAGTACGTCGTTATAATTTTATTAAAATGATGAACATTTTGATGTAGGAACAAAATGTACTATTATTTTAAGCACCTTCTTATTTTTATGATTTTCCATCCTTGCACATTACAAAAAGTTTTAAAATGTTGTTTGTACTTGGTACTTATTACTATATTAGTATATACTATAATTTAATCATAAAGCTACCTCTAGCTAGCTAAATTCAAGTACACCTATAAGTACACAGAGACACAAAAAATATCTATTGATACTTTAAAATAATACTGAAATAGACAAACTACACAAACGTACGATGAATTATTTGAAACAGTAGGTAAGTATATCTATGAATAGTGTGTGCTAAATTTAAATCTTTTATGTATGAAACGGCAAGGTCACCAGTCATACAATCCTGAAAGTGAGAACACTGTAGCAACCCTACAAAAGGAAGTACCAGGCGATGCGCGAAGGTTGCGTCTTGCGGACGCGACGGTGGTTCTCACGAGTAAAAACTGTCCTTTGTAATTTGTATAGTATACGGTCGACGTCCGCAAGGCTACTTGTTAAAATTCTGACCCCGTATTAGGTTGCCATCTACTTAGTATACAAAGAAATTCTATGAAAAGTTAGAAGAATGAGTAAAAAATAATGTTTTTGTATGATCTCGCATCTCACATACGTTACAGTCAAAAGGAAATTAAAAAAAACAGTCTCTTACACATTCTGCTCATTTAAACACAAGACATGCTCAATTAAGGTATTATATTATTGAGTTTTATTTTGTTGACTAAGGACAAATGGTCCGTAATTTTTTGATACTTATTAACTGTATTGTCATTGTTTTATATTTTTTACTGGCATTATAGTAACTACTTATATGTCTAGATAAACATAATATTTATTCCTTTAAGAAAGTCGAATATTTTGTAATATTTAAGTTGTTTACATAATTATAACAATTCACAGAAATTAAAACGATAGTAATAATTTTATAATTCAGAACTTCACTATAGTCAACAAAGTAATTACACATTCAAAAATAGTTAAATTTTAGAGAAATTAATGTTGGAATATAGAAGGTTTTGGAGCTGTAGAAAAGATAACTGGTACATTCATCTTCTACATCTTCTTGTACGAATTGTACTCTGCTTGCGTTACGTTGTTGCTCCCGTTGCATTCCAACCTTACAAACGAGTTGTCCTCGCCACTGTTGTAATGTGTTGGTGACTTAATCGATCTGTATGCATCGCGACTATATTAAACAAGTAATTGAGGAACTGACAAAACAAAATAGTGTCATTAGTTTAATGATGAACACGATAAATTTATTATTCCATTAAATTAAAAAAATTTATCAGTGCTTGTTTTTTCCAAAAACGATTCAACGCTACGCTTTGTTGTATTTAATTTTATATAATTTCAGGCTTTAACTCGAATAGCAGAACAGTCCGAAACAACCCAGTGCCAAGATACCTGGATGACTGCTTTCTGCCCAAAATAGAAAGACATTGCATGTCGAGTGACGAAGTCAACGCCACGCTTTGTCTTACCAGAGCGAAGAAATGATAATCAAAATTATATTCCCGACCCCTGTCGGGAACTCAGTCAGGATCGAACTCACAATATTTCGCGTTTACAGTTAGATGTTGTCCCACTGCTTCATGATGGTGTATCTCTTTGATTTTAGTTTACCTATTTAATTTAGCTAACGTAGATACATATCATTTTTAAAATCGAACACTACTAATAAATACGCCTAACACAAAAAAATAACGAATTTTCTTACTGATTAGTAAAATGAAATTCATAAAATTATTCATATTTTCACAGCGACATCTTACGTAAATGTGTTTATTTTATTTTATAAAAATCATTTAACTATTATATTAATGTAAATACAACACTAAAATTAATAGCTACATATGTCATCTTAAGAAGCAAGTCTAACTGAGTATCAGTAGATACGACATTATAACCTGCAAGGCAAGGCTGATGTGCGTGAGAACCTTACTGGACTACCGACGCACGACGTCTCACGCAATACATGTCGCATTCGGATTTAATTTCCACTTTATTGTTCGTTTTATCTCTTCCGAGTGTAATCTTAAATTAAATTTTAATACACGCACAGATGGGTGCATACGGTGTGTTGGGTTTTTTGAATTTTCAACGTTGAATCTATAAACAATGATTTTAAATGGATAAATTTAGCTTAAAACTCACATTTCCTGATATTTTGTAATAAAATTCTCTTTCAAAACTTCTTTCTAACAAATATTTTTTTTCAATGCACAAACAAGACTAAGTACTGAAATTATTTTATAAAATTTAACAGTAGAAGTTTATTAAGTGTTATAAATTTGTTGTAATTTTCCTCGAAATCCGAATATTTCAAAATACTTATCTTCATTCATCCACGTCTTTAATTGTTAGACAGATAATTAAATTATATTTTAGTAGGTATTGGTTTAGTTAAATAATACTCGTCTCTCAGTTAATCTTGATGAGTTTTCAAAGCTCGAAGGGAAAACTTTAAGGCTAAAAATAATAAACTTACTAAATACTAATAAAACATTTACTATAAGACATTTCAGATGCTGTCATCAATGAAAAATGAAAAAAAAATTATAAGAAGACAAAGATAAAGAAATTTGCAATTTTGTTTAATATTATAGAAAAATATTAGAAGGCTACTTATTTGATTTCTTATGAATTATATTTAAGTTGAAAAAGATTTTACTCATCAAAATCTTAATAAATACATACTTTTCTAAGAAGTGTATATGTTTAACACCCATGAAATTACCAAATACTATAAAAAATAATACTATACTTTGCAGTAGGCGACCAGTTCGTTGATTCAAAAGTATTAGTGTAAAGGTTAAACCTAAAACTTGATAATTGATCTGCAGTTACCTGAACCCACCCATTGAACTTGACGGCCCATTTAATTAGCTCTTTTTGAACATGCCTTCTTGCGAAATTCATTCATACTTCATAATTAACATATTGCCTAGTGTACGGAATTCATTTATACTCCATAATTACATTTTGCCTAGTGTACTAAGTGTCATATAGATGTGTAATTAAAAAAGATTTTAAAAGAGATTGTCTTGCCGCTCCCTGGATAAATCGGTATAAACAGGGAACTTAGCGTTATCACAATCCATTTTTTGTTTCTCCCATAATGTAAAAAAATGCTTTGTGTGGTGGAGGTTAACACCGTGCTGTGTTAAAATACCTTTTTTGTTTTTTTCAGTTTTAGAAGGCCAAAAAAATTAGATGTATATTTAATCATTTGTTGTACATGCGAAGATCAATCTTACTACCATCGTTGTTACAGTCACACTTTGTCCTATTACCCCATAATGACCTTAGATTCATTAAATTGATTGATACTTATTTCTTTATACTTTTTACATTAATAATAACTACGTGACCATGCTTCGATACATACCAGTTGTTTAAGTTCTCATTTTGTACGTTGCATCCCGATGTATCCGAAGAAATATCTAAAATATAATATAATATTGAAACAAAAGAACTAAATGTGAATTAAAATTCCCCTTGGTCAAAAAAAACAGAAAATACAACTCCTAACTGTAGTATAAAAAGTAGTCGTCTTATGTCCTATCGCAATTAGGGTAATGTGTGAAGATATTATAAGCAAGTGTCATCCACGTTGCCACTTACTATGTATGTATGCTATATTAAAGTTGCATAGAAATGAGATATGCGAAATCTAAGCCCTCGTTAACCTATACTATGTTACCCTCCATAAAATACGTCAAAACATATTGAACACAATAAAAATATAAAATCAAAAGTAAAATGAAAGTTTCCAGCTGCAATGGCGAATGTTTCCCACTGCCACAGATATGGGGAGAACAATAAGTCCCGAGAAAGGCTAATTACAATAAATAACTTAATTACTACTACGTGAGAGGTATAACACTGATTGTTAAACATTTCAGTTAAACTTACACAGAAACCCAGATAAAGCCGGTCGTGGCGCAGTGGTACAGCGTCTGACCATAAACGCGGTCGGTTATGGGTTCGAATCCCACTCAGGGGAGTGATTATATTTAAATTATTTTCACTTCCTCGCTCTGGTAAGACAGTCTCGAACTCGGTTGAAAGCGAAGTACGGAGTGTCTTGACACTAGGTACTTCTGTAAAAGCGTGAAGCTAAAAAACACACAGATAATAATTTAAAAACTTGAAAAGATAATAATTTGTTTTTAATGTAAGCGTTTCTATTTATCGAATATTGTAGTATCTCATCAAATAGGAGTTTCAAAGTATAATATATTTTTTTATTTAAATTTAAAATCGATTCTTAAAAATTTAATTAATTTATTCATTTGAAAGTCATAGTACAACCTAATAACAAATTACGTGTATTTTTTACGTGCCAGGAATCAAAACAGACGAGTGCAACGTTGACAAATGTCATTAAAAATTAAGGTTTCTCAAATAGCACAAAACTGGACAATTATTTTATTTATTTATATTATATCTGCATACCCAACGAATTGTAGAAGATGCATGAATATAATAATATGATTTTCGATATTCTGAAAATAAATAACGGGGATCGTAGAGCAGTGAGACAGGGTCTGACTGTAAACGCATTCGATTGTGGGTTCGATTCCGTCTCGAGGGGAATGATTATATTTAAATTACTTTCATACCATTCCAACACAAAATGTCTCGAATTCAGCGGAAAGCGGGGTATGGGGTGTCTTAACACTAGGTACACTTCCTGTCCACTCTGCTATGCAGGAAAAAAAAATAAAAAAGAACATGACAAGAAATCACTCAACTAATACCGACATGTGTATCTTTGTTTCTTGTCCAACATGGTCGGTCGTACACGTATCCTCGTACTACGTAATAAGTGTGTGACACTCATTATTTTCAAATTAACTTTAATCTCCCACTTAAGATCAACGAACTTCCTACTGAAGCTTGCTTTAAAATCCGTGACTTTTAATTCTTTTGTTTTCGAGTAAATCATTTAAAACTTATTGTAAGGAGGTCCGTCGCGAAAAACATTGAAACAAGTAATTAAAATACGTGTATGATATAATTTATTATACACACAAAAAATGCCAGATATAAAATAATTTAATCTTATCCGATCTTATGTATGGGAACTACTTACAAAGAAATCTTAGTCATAGTTACGTCGTTAAAATTAAATTTTAAGAATACCTACAATAATGTTTCCCAGAATACGTAAATTGTAGAAAAAATCCAATATTTGTCGGAACTTGGAAAACACCTAATCTGACATCTCAGTTAAAAATTTAATAAGTTAAACTCAATCGAAAAATCACATTTATATTATACGTACAAAAATTGTACATATTTAAATAATATAAGAAAGTTTTAAATGTCTAATAACATTCAGTGAAGTATTGTGATTAATCACGTTACATATATATTTTTATGAAGTAAGATATATAACAGCTAATGACGTACATATTTAAATATATTATAAATACAACACACAATATTAGATACACTATGTCTATGACACTACATCTATGGCATAAAAACATTTGGTTAACATTAAATCACTCGACACTAGCCGGTACAAATTAATACAAACACACCCGCTTCTAACAGTTCTGCCATTAATCGCGCAAACTCATTAATCACACCACATCAAGTCCGTCGCTATGACTAATTTGTCATTACAATTAAATCGTTTCCAAGTGATATCTTCCTTGAAGGTTTGCTGTTTGCATTATCTGTCCTCACAACTTGTTATTCAGCATTTTGTGATTCGGCTACAAATAGAAGCCGCAATATTAAAAGTATTACTTTGATTTAGTTTGATCATTGTGTGGGACTATGCCTAGGAGTTCTTATCTCTCTCGTCTTGTCAGGCCATTTCTTTGCAGCATATTGCACATATCCAGGATCTGTAGGAGTTCCGGACGCTCTGCCCTCGTTATCAGCCATTTCCTTATCCCTTTCTTCTATTGGCTCCATCGGGAAGAGTGCTGGCGTCTCCGATCTACGTGACCGGTTTGAACTGCGTAAATAATCCTCTAGTTGTTGGATCGTTGGCGTCGGGACCGTTTTCGCCCGCGTCGGAGATTTTGATTGCCGTTTTCGTTCGTATGTCGGTGACGCATCGTCATATAAACCCTTCAATCGTCCTGATTTCACTTTAGAAAATACTGGCGTCTGTAACTCCGGCAAGTAGTCCTCTCTCACAGGCAGCCTCCCAGCTACATTGTCTAAATAATCTCTTAAGTATTTCTCATTAAACTTGGCGAGTTCCTGTTCGTAATGCAGCCTGTCTGGTTGTATAGTCAATGGCTCAGTAAGTCGAACATAATTTCCAGACTCTTCTATACCGTTACGTAATGATCCAAATTTAGACTTTTCCAAATCTTTTTCTATAGGAACATCGCCTAGTTTATCTAATTTCATAAATTCAAATTTCGTTTCGTCAAGTATAGTATGTTCGTCTTTTTTTGTTTGCTTTTCTTTATTTTTTTCTAGGTCCAAATCTTTCGGCCTTTCAGGAACGTGTCTATTTTGCTGGCCATTATGTATGTGGCCATTGTGGCCGTTGGTAGCCGGCTGGGTGATGATTGAAACTTTCTTTTCAAATTTAGGAGACGAAATAGGATCTGTTTGCGATGACCGCGTTGCTGTATACATTCTTGGGCCCATTAAATCTATCAAAAAAAGTATTGCAACCACAAGAGACAATGAGCCAAGAATTGAAGCGTTCACTATTAACTTGTTTGGAACTGAGTCTAAAGAAGCTAGCTCTAGACCACCTGTAGACAAATTAAAATTTTAGATTTACATAAAATGTATTTAATAAAATGACTCATAATATGATTAAAATATATATAAACTTACCCAAAATAATAAAGAAGAGTGACCCAAAGCCAAGCAACACTCCTTCTAATATTCTTCGTCCTATAGGAACTTCGTAAAACACTCGCCCTAGTATCAGGGCGAAAGTTATTATCACATAACCTAAAAATAATATTTTGGCATTAAATTTGAACCTGAAAAATCGCAAACAGAAATAGATTTAAATAAAAAAGCAGCTTCACGCTTTATCCCGCATTACAGTCCGGTGACTTTCCACCTGAAATAGGATAATCCTTGTTGCGCTTTGTTGTACCAGAGCAGAAAAACGAAAATAAATTTTAAATTCTGTCATTTCTCGACTGAGAATTGAACTCACAATCGATCGCGTTTACTGGCAGATGATGTCCCACTGCGCCATGATGATCTCTAATATAAATAGCATACTCTCATACATGTAAGAACAGAGCTAATCAAGTTCTATATATAGCACTATATAAGTTTTTACCTCCATAAACAGCATCAGCAAAAGCGCCTCCAACAGAGTCCCATGTGACGGACGTAAGTAGAGACCACTCTCGAGATAACTTCTGGAGTAGCAGCGCCAGCCGCGCCTCGTCATCTGTCGACACTCGTTTGGCGACCAGGCACGCCACGCAAAACAACTGCCCGTACAAGAAGTAATTAGTTATTCGTAAAATAAATAATAGTGAAACCTATTTGAAAAATGTACCGATGATTATATTATCATGGTTCAGATAAGATTGTTTTGGATTTAGTTAAGACTGCTAGAATATGCGTTTCAAATTTAACTCGAACATTTTATTTTAACATAATATAGACATCAATATATGTATATAAATATTTACGTAAAGTACCTAGTTGCTTACATCACAACATGTTAAGATTTAAACGTACAAAGATTAAATATTAAATGTTTACCATTAAAACAAACACTGGACATATAAGAAATTGCCAAATGCTATGTACTATATATCAAAATACTTCAGCTTGAACACCGGTTGTAGTAACGTCTTGTAGTAACACATTGTCTACTATAAATACTATGGATATGGGCCCGATCCCCATTAAACGAATATATTTAACGTATTATCATTTTCCTAAATTTTTCTTGCGTAGAGACGACAAAACGCACCGGTAGTTGGGTTCCGCCACCCAACACACAATGTGCAAAATCGAGCGTAACAGTAGAAA
The DNA here is from genome assembly GCA_032432895.1 of Dryadula phaetusa. Lineage (NCBI taxonomy): Eukaryota > Metazoa > Arthropoda > Insecta > Lepidoptera > Nymphalidae > Dryadula > Dryadula phaetusa. The sequence goes on from JAOYRS010000021.1 coordinate 3,099,720, forward strand.
ACCAAGTGTCAGCTCATCACGATAATCTCACCGTTCATCTCGTCATTCGGAAAAGTAAAAGTGAATTTGTTTTTATTTTCTGAGAAGTTGCAATTGAGTGTTTATTTGCGATTTAAATTTTAATTAAAAGATATCCACATATAGCTTGAAGGCCATATAATATCATGACTACAGTACACAATAAATAAATAGTCAAGAATTTACACTATATTACGTAATGTTTACAAACGGGTATTGAATCAATTCTAATTAATGCTCGCAACGGTCAATCTACGTGCCAGTTCTTATGTTTATTACCTTATAGTTTGTTAGCGTTATGCAATGCCTTTGCTGAGCTTTTGGTATAGGTAGGAGATGCAAAAAAACGAGTTATTACATTATTAACGTTTATCTAAGTTTTAGGATATGAAATATAATATGTATGTATATATGTATATATATATATATATATATATATATATATATATATATATATATATATATATATATATATATACATACATTCATACTGAATGTACCATGAATTTTACGTACACGCAAAATTCATTGTACATTAGCGAGTGTAGGGAAACACTAAGAGAGATTGTATGGAAAGTAAGAAGTATCGGGACTGTGATTTACAGATGATGCTATAAAATATATAATTTTAAAATAATTCTGTAGTTTACTAGGTAAATTAATTTATTCGCGTATATTAATTACATTGTATCAAAAATTGTTAGAACTATTTTTTTTTAAGTTTTCATCTAGTTTTATATTATGCGTAACTAGAATAGCTGAAATTCAGACATGATTTGTTTAATGTGTTTCAAAGCGGTTCGAAGATTTTTTGTTGATTTGTGTTTAATTGAAGTTAACCAAAATCTGCAGTTTATACATCTACACTGTTACTTTCTGTAAGAAGTAAGGAACAATTGATCATGTCAAAATAAGGCTGCAGAAAAACAACACTAAGTCAAAGTGGCTAACAATAGTTGGCGATGTGTCAATTAGTTTGATTTAGAACCTGTGGCGCCTGACCCCTACGTTTTGGTGGCGATGTGTCAATTAGTCTAATTTAGAACCCATGTCACCTGACCTCTAAGTTTTGCTGTCATCACTACTAGAATAATATAAAATAAGAAAATATTTTTTCACGTTGTTCATTATAAATTTAATGTCTAGTTATTTTAAGTTTAACCACTTGGCTGTGTTAAGCAATTGAGATATTGGTGTATACCTCAAAACAACATCCTTGCTAAATTGACAAAAAAGAAAGAAAAATAAATATAAAAGCATTTAAATTATTACACAACGTATTAAATGCAAACACACGAACATGCTAATTTATAATTAGATATGACATATGTGAAAAGCCGCATAGATGTTAAAGAACAATGCCTGCAAATTTGTCAGCAAGCCCTACCGCTACAACCTTAGAGCCTTCGGACTACGACCTCTAGGTGTTACGTCATTGTCCAGCGTGGGACCGGCATTGACATGCGTGCAGTAATATATTAAGGAAAATATTGTATTCACAGTTAAATTTATGACTAATATATAATTGGAAAATGAGACAGGAAAAGCAATGTAAAATTATGTTACACTTTAAAACCGTATAATACAAAAATTGCATGGGGCATTCTTATTTAATAATTACTTTATTCTTTGTATTATAAAAAAACAACAAAATCTACCCGTCTGTCTTTGAACAGCCAACCCCTTAAGGCAATGCATTGGGTAGTTCAGGACTTGATGGTTTAGGGCTTTTTATTTCAATATACTCGTAAATAAAACATATATTAGAATAATACCTAGTACATTTGTTTTTTTTTGTGTTATACAAAACATAAAAATGCAATATCTACGTTCCGACAAAATGTATTGTTATCAATTTATATTTATAAATGGAAATTTATAAAATTCAAGAGAAATTTAAAAAAAAATATTTAATTTATTTATTTATACATATAAAGGTATCATAGAAAATGAAAAGATGTTAACTAAATAAAAAATATTTATAAAACAAACGAATGAATCTTAAATTCAATAAACCAAGAAAAAATCTAAAATCAATCGTAGTTCATCTTCGAAAACGGACTTATTACTTAACCCATACACATAACGCGTTGTGAAACTAAACATTTGGTAACAAGCTCATAATGTCAACACCGGCCCGAGGCTATCATATACTTATTTTGAAAACGTTTTGAGCTAAATAAACTTCATAGCTTCATATAGTTACACATTTTTGTTTAAATTTGAAATAATATGTACTGTATAAATGGTTATTGAAGAATAATAGTAATAATATTAATATTTTGTATATCTTTAATTTTTTGGGTGGGGAACTCGATTTATATACATATATTGCTATATTCATTCAAACTAAACTATAAAAATGTTTAAAAATAATTAAATATAAAAATATCCTCAAGTAACACTTCCCATATACACAGATTGAGTGTTGTTTAACTTAACTAAATCAATGACTTACAAATAAACTTAACTGGTTAGAATCATTAAGTAGCATAAGCATTAAACAAGTTTTTTTATTAAAAAAAATACTAATAAATTAAAAAAGACCACCAAAGGTGTTATACGTTATCAAGTCTTACAATATTCGCATACTTACGAATTCTACTATCTTGAGCGCGACCCACTTGTCGCAGAGCGCCATACCGCCGCACGATAAGCGTTGCACAACACAGTGTAGGGACAGGTACAGTAATACCCCGACTTACGAAAACCCTTAAATTATTAATAACTTTGTAAAAAATCTAAAACATCCCTAATGTAATTAAAAAATCTTAAATTATCTTAATAACTTTGTTATTAATTAATATTTGTATGTAAGCACATTAATCTTTCAAAATTATAATCCAAATAAAAATCAAAAAAATAATAGTTTGCTATTTATTTACATATATTTATACAAAACTAATACTCTAGCTAGGTAATCATAAACCCACCTATCGCGCAAATTCGGGGTATTACCGTGGTTTAACGCCGTCTCCTAGACTACACGGCGACGCGACGCAGCACACGGCCATGCAACGCAAGCGCAAGCGTATGTTTGACACTAACTGGTATTTTCACGCGCCTCTACTTGTGACATTGAATCAAAACAAGCCAGTGTGGGGTCATCATGCGTACCAAGCATCCATATATATAAATAAAACAACACCTTCGTTATACTTAAATTTATTAATCGACCAATCGATACATGCAATATTATCTAAAAACCTCACAAACAGAGAGATAAATTCATATTTGCGAACAAAATGTGCTCAGATTTATCCAATTTCATAATGCCGCTATTTCGCTGAGAAAACTGTTCCAAATTGATTCGCTAAGTAATAACCTGATTATATTAATTTCAATATAGACTTAATAATAAACTACGATATTTATGAATATTTCGTTGAAAAAACATCAAAAAAGTAGAGATAGGTGGGCGATAGCCATTCGGCGTTAGTCGCCGTATACTTAATTCATATGTAACGTAAAAATCAAAGAACGACGTTCGAGCTGAGCCCAAAGCGTCAATCTTCAATGACACATATTCTTAGCATACATACTTAAAATTAAAAGGCAATCGTTTAAAAAATTCAAATCTATCTCTCATAGTAAGAAGCGCAACGCAAGACATGTTTGTAATTAACGTACACACATACAAATTGAATAAATATATATATGTATATATTTGTAAAACAGACTGCATTCCATTACCAAATAAATACTTAAAACCAAGTGCAGCTTTAATTAGAAAAGTATCAGCAATTGATTTGACATCATTAAAATATTATTTATTTAAATTGATAAATAATTACTTAAATTAATATGTATAATATGCTAAACATTTCTTGCGCTCGCTGTTATACACCACCACGTATTTTGTTCAAAAATCAAAAATATCACAAACAGAATTGTTTAAAGACTGTAATGTATATAGTAGTTAAAAATATATAAGTTTATTTTTGGGTAAAATAAAACTTTCAGTATTTGATTGTTTGGATAATTAAAAAATGCCTTTAAAAACCAATCGACTTTTATACCAGATGCGGTAAGTCCTCTCGTAATGCAAAGGCGAACAAACAGACTCCAAACAGATGTCATATAATGTTTTGTAATATATAAAATAGTCTATTTTAATTCTTATTTTAATGTAAAGTCAACCCTAATTTTGCTTTAACAGTAATAAATAAAAATATTTAAAACTTATTTTTTACACTTGATGGATATTACATATATATTTCATAAATAAGGAATAAAATTTAAATAGTTTTTACAATTCTGTTTGTGACACTGCACCCACAAGCTTAATGGCCAAGCGACACACAAAAGTGAAAAAGTAAAAAGTTATTAATGCAATATAATTTCATGCAAAAAAAATCACCAGAATTAAAAAAAACAGAGCTTTGGATACCTGCTTATTTGTAACACATTAATTTGTTAGCCATACAAAATCTTTTAAAAAAATATTTTATTCTAATGGTAGAAAATAATGTTTAAAATATAAATATTTAAAAGAGAGAAAGTCATATTAGTTACAACTATATTAATTTTCTTTGCATAGTTTGCAAATATTTGTAGGAATTGCATTTTGTACTCATTACCACTCTCCCAAGTGTGTAATCTTTAATAAGTCTTTATTACAATTGTAGAAGCCGAACTTCAAAACTATTGTTATTCTGTAGTAATATATTTTAAAAACTATTAAAGCCCACAATTTCGTTTGCGTAGACTTGCTATAATTACGTTGAATAAAATACTTAAAATTTCACAATCTAGTTGATTGTGTTGACATTTTTATTACATGTATATATTTACGCAAAAAAACCTGACACAAAGTGTGCTCTTAAAATGATAAATGCTATAAGCTGCAATTTGATATAAAATAAACATTATTTTACAATAGTTGACAATACATGTAAAAATAATAAAACAACTAAGAATTTCAATATCAATCACATACATTTTAAAAAAACGTAAAATCAAGTGTTTTAGATATTGTTTTATGTATATGTATAATAGTAGAGATAGAGAGCCATGCAAAACAAATGTATATAGAGAAGTTAATTTTAAAACTGATATGATAATAATATATATAAAGAAAATCACAAAATGCTTAATAACATGCTTTATGCTTCATCAGTTTATTTTAATAATAAGTTGAGATTTTATTGTATTTAAATATGAAATATATTAAAACAAATATTACTTAAATTATGCTAAAACTGTTTTTAATTAATTTAAATAGAAAAAAAAATATAAATAAAAATCTGTTTTTAATTAATTAAAATCCCTATTACTTTCAAAACATTTACTTAAATATAATTCAAAACACCCCATATTCATTTTGATTAGTAAATTAAAAAGAAACATGCAAAACAGGTATCCAAAAAGCTCATTTACACACTCACTGTTGTCTAGTCGGTGTCATAAACTCTCCCAGAGGATGGCGAGTGGTCCAGGGATTAAAGTCCGGGACTCTAGGTGGAGTAGATGGGGCAGAGGGCGACGGCGTCCACACGTTAGGCACACCGGATAAGTTGAGTGATGTCATGGAGGAGAGAAGAGACTCCATCCCATATAACTGACTGCCCCAGCTGGAAGCAAACTTATATGAATATATCAAATTTATTTTATTTAGCATTTATGTTCAGTATAAGTAACCATTGTTGTCTAGTGAATAGCATTAGTTTTCATTAACAGTAAACAAAATAGGTTGTGGGTTCAATTTTCACTTTGAGAATAGAGTATATTTAAATTATTTTCATTTGTAAGCTCTGATAAACTAGCGGGATGTTGATGTTCAGCACTCAACATAGAATGTCTCAAATTTAAATGGAAAGCTGGGAAAAGTGTTTTGACACTAGATTCTCCTGGCAATGTGTAATAAGGTGAGAAGCTGAAAATAAAACATATAACCATTAAATTTAGAATACTTAGACACATAGGTACTATAGACATTATTTGTAAGTAAACAATACCAAATAAAAACTTTAAAGACACAAAAAATAGCATTTAAATATACAAGTATTTCAATCATCTCACTCCTGAGCCGAAGCTGGACGGGGTGGACAGTTAAGCCGCGTGGCATTCCTTTGAGCCTCGTGAATCATGCGGAGACGGCGCGCCTGCGACCAGCGCTCCAGAGAGTAGGACGCGCCCCGGCCTGCGCCCCCAGCCCCCATTGACGCTAGGCCTGCACCCCCCATATCGCAATCAGGTTCCTCTACGCGGTTAAGCTCTACGCCCCGCTCCGGAGACCAGCGACCAACCTATACCGAAACTTGATTACTCGAGATATTTCGAGAATACAATTTGATGAATGCAATCCATACGCCAGCAACAAAATTAATAAAATACTTTATTAAATTATTAAATTACATATGCTCCAAATTTTTAACGACTTTTTATATTACACGGTAAAGGAATATCATGAACATTTTAACGATAAATTACCTCTCTATATTGTCTCAATAATTGCGGAGACTGTGGCATGGACCAATCTACAGCAGGTCTAGCTCCAGAGCCCCAAGCCGCTGCCGCAGCTGCCACCAGGGCTTTCCTAGCCATAGCTGCTCCTCTGTGAGACTTATATTCCACTATAGCGGCACAAGAAGCTGCTCCACGGCGTATACGAACTTCCTGTACTTCATCAGTTAACGCATAGAGTAAGCGCACGATCTCTGCAGATGGCGTAGTAGGTGGAATCCGCGATATAAATATACGGCAGTTATTAATTGACGGGCACACTCCTGTGGGTCAAAAAGCAATTATTTTAATAGAAAAAAATAGATACGAGACATATATTAGGTTAAATTATACAAATTACGGTAAAATGATTTTCAATAACGTAAAATAATTTTCAATAAACTTTCATTATTTTAAATTGATATCACACATATTTATTTTCTAAACATGATAATATAAAAAATACCTAATTGCCAAGATGGCCTGATCATGTAGTTGTTAAAAAGACGTATAGCATTTCCCGCCTCTGCCTCCGTTGTATACATCGCAAAAGCGTACCTATAATAAATTAATTTATGATAATTTTAGGAAAATGTTTTGTAAAATATAATATCTAAAAATGTAAAAATTTACCCTCTATTCCAACCGGAAAAGTTAATCATAAGACGAAACTCAAATAATTCTCCCGCCTGCCTAAAGAGAGGGACGAGCGTATCTTCAAAACAATCATGAGGAATGCGTCCGATAAATACCTATAAAAAATATAAAGGTATTTTACAATGATATTAAATTATTCCTGTATTTTGAGATGATACTTTACAAATTATATACGGCGTGCCTCAAAACAATAAGAAGCATGTCTTAGGGCATCATTAATGTACTGTTACCATGGCGTAAACTAGCATGGCTCTTGGCGGGTAAATCAAAATCGACCAAAATGAGGCCGAACCAGTTAGAGGACATAGTTACCTCGCAATTCCTTGATGGTTCTGGACCGCTCCATGCATGAGGTGCTTTCCTATAGATTCTTTGACCATTAATTTGCGTAAGTGTATAAGATGTGTTATTTTCTGTTAACGATAATAATCTTGATGATAATTCATACTGATTCACTTCACTAGACGAATAATGCTTGACGGAAGGCATTTTATTTATATTTTAATTAATCTTACAATAAATATTAATTGTTTATTTAATATGTTTAACAACTATACGTGCCCCTCTAAAGAGCAACAAAAAATGAAAGAACTTAATAGAAAGCTATATACCTAATAAAATGGCGTATTATAAACAAAATGGTGGTTTTGTGAGCTAATATGTGACCTTGAAGTGAAATCAATTGAAAATCTTTTTATATTATTAATTATTAAGAACAATAAAATAGGTTATTTTAAAATAAATCTTTTGCTTGCTCCGTAATTCTTTAGTTTGGTTTTTGACGTACTTTCTTTATAAAATAAATAAATAGAAAAACAAGTAATACCAAACTCACTAATACCGGAAACAATAATAAATAATACAAATCGTCTTCCTTTGCAATTAGTTTTATGTTCAATATGAAATTGTCAGAATTAATTTTTCTGACTACTAAATAATAAAAATCATTGATCATTATTTTTAATAAAACTATTTTAACTTATACTTTCGTCAGAAGAAAAAAAAGTGTTATTATCATTAATAACTTAGGAATAAATCACGTATGTACACAAATGAATCAAATAGGTACAAATACAAATACAAATATACTTTATTGCATATAACAAAAGAGAAATAATTAAAAAAAAGCAAACAATAACTCGGCCTTATCGCTTAAAGCGATCTCTTCCAGGCAACCTCAAGATGTTGGACTTATGTATAAGGTGCATTGAATAGTATATACATATGTATATATAAGTAATATACAAAATAAATAAAGATAAAGGAAATTATTAAAAGAAATATAGGGAAATTTAGTATTATTATTTATTTCTAATATTTAAACAAAAAAATATTAGTTACAACAATAGTACATATTAATTTTCATACGTTGTTCATTTTATAACTAGGAAGGTACATAGTCATTTTGTTAGAATAATTGTACTTTTGAAATTCGAGGCTAATTTTATGTTACATAATTTAAATTATTTAATTCACACATTTTTTATTATTTATGAGATATCAATAGTAGGGTAACAATGCTTATTACTAAAGTATCGTAGCTTGCTTTCAAATGAATATACCCCATATTTTTCCTGCTGATTTGTTTAGTATCCAAACTATTTTTTAATTGCACGCGTAATATGTAAATTCTTCTAGTCTTTACATTCATACTTAATATCTGTTGTTTTGTAAAATACTCTAGTTTTTTCTGATTTATAAGTTTCATAATGTTGGCTTTAATCGCTCTTATGGCTTCTAATTGTATTGAACTTATTTGCGCTTGAGGTATACCTGTAAATAGATCGTATAAGATAACTATTTTTATCACAATTAAATTTAGAGAAAATCATACAAATTAATTATATTATACGTAATTTATGTATGCAAAAATGAGTAACATTTATGTACAGTAACGCTTATGTAGAAACATAAGCGTTAATTAAGGGTCAACATTAGCATATGTCGTTTCCCTTATCAATTTCAGATATTGCATATCTCTTAAAAGCCTAACACCGGCATCGAATTACAGATGACGTGTTGTCGCGGGTCATTAAAGTTTGGCTATATCCACAATTATTGATTATTATGATTAATACTTAAGGAAATGTGTATACTATTAATATTAAATCAATTTGGTCGAAGTTTCAATGAGTTTTGCCATTCAATACGAAATATTTCTAACTAAATACTAGAAATTAAAAACCAGCCATCGATTTCATATCTTTTGATCCAAGCAAAGTGATGCGTGAGATGATAAAATGGCATGATTGTAATTGATAAATAAAATTACAAGTGAAAAGAGTATCAAGACGTCCAATTTCATGTGAAGACCACTTATGCGGTTCCCCGTAAGCATCAGGATGTGTAGCAATGTTATACAAAGTCTGCAATAGAATAATTTGTTTTAGTCTTGTATTCAAATATTAAAATGTCATGGATTGATTTGTAAAAAAAGTATATTTAATCTATACAACAGAATAAAATTGGAGTGTCTGTTTTTAATATTAAAACAATGTTTATTAAATGCTTTATTATACCCAAATGACATTGTTTTTACAATTTTTGTCTTTTTGTTTCTTCCGGCTAACTTAAAATATATAAATTTTGGCAGGACTTTCACTCGTAGAAAGCTTATATTATAAGGAGTAGCTTAGGCTAGTTTTAGTCTCGAATCATAAAAGAAATATTCAAACATGTTAAACTACACGCGATCGACGACACGAACACAGCTAGTACAAAATATAAAGAGTTTATTTTGCTGTCGACAATGAAATATGGACGAATGTAAATAATTTAATAATCTAAATATAATTATTAATAGACGATTAATTTTAAAATCATTGGCGTACTGGAGAGAATATTTTATTTCCATTTCTCTGCTCTTGACAGACAAAATACAACGTTGAGTTCGCCACTCAACACGCAGTGTTTCGATTTCGAGTGAAAAGCAGTCATCTGAGTGTCTAGATACTGGGTTGTCTCTGCCCCTGTTATGAGGAATAAAGCTTCTATTCTTCTGCTTCTTTATAGGTAATAAAAGTATATTTAATAGGCTTTACCTTTCTCTGTTCCACATTGCATCGATCAAGCTTACTTAAAACCTCATTAGTAAGTTCCGTAAAAACTCTGGGTGTTATTCTTTTAAGATCACTCACAGGAAAAGCACAAAGTAAATAGCCTAATTCGTTAATGTGTGATCCAATTGTATACCAATTGTTACCAAAATATCGTTTATAAGCAGCCGCTATGATTCCGTACTACATGAAAAATAACATTAATTATTTTAATTCATTTGGTGAAACCAACAATATTAATACTTAATCACAGCAAATCATGTCAAGTCCCATTTCTATTTTTTTTACTAATCCTAATTACCTTACGTTTATTCAAATCAATATATCGTTTAGCGAAATACTTGAAAACTGATGGATCACCAAAATTCACATAATATAAATCTTCTTCTGGTATTACGTTTAAAAGGGTATCAAACGCTGAGAGTTCTCTACCTTGTAAGAACGCTGCAGTCTTTCCATCTAGGTAGCAATGATTATTTATTGATCATTAATTTTTTTAAATAATAACTAAACTTTCATATAGTGACATCGTTTGTGTAGATATATATATATATATACTATATATATATAGATATATATATATATATATATATATTATATATTATATTTATTGCATATCTCGGATCTTTGATCTACTTAGAGTAACTAAAACAATTGAGATTTGTTTGAGGGAAATAAATATAAATACATATAATAAAATAATGTTCACTGGTTTATATTTCAGTCGGTTAAGTTTTATGCCTTTAAAAAACAGAGATTCATTAAAAAACGCTGTCAAAGTATGCTTCTATAATTATACAGTATCTCTAAATAAACCAAGAAGGGAAACTAAATGACATATTACTCTTATTTCATCTTCAACAATTATGAGCAGGAGAGGACTCTGAAGTAGCGAAGCCATCGCTAAAATAAAATCAATTAAGAAAACTTCATGTTTACCAGTTATGATGTCCCAAGCTAGTATACTTCTAGATATTGGTAGCAAGTGTTTCACTGTATTTGTCAGTATATGCAAAATAGTTTCAGAGTCGAGTCTTAAGAATGAACTCGACGGACCAAAATATATCATATCCATAGAATTTTCAAATTTTATTCGGTTATCGACTTCATCATAAAGTTCATCATAAATGATATCATCTGCAAAATCAAGTTATACATTTATTTGCGTCCGTAACATGTTAATCAATAATTTAGGCGAATGCTGTTAGCATTATATTAACATCTAATATTACATTAGACAATTACTTTTCCCGTACACATTTTTTTCTTACATTACATTTTACTTATTATATATCTACTATCTTGTACACATTGTTTTTATAACGTCATATTGTTATTAATCTTATATAAACTAACTAACTAATTTACCAGATTCAGGGATAGCAATCATAGAATTCTTCTCATCTTCATATTCTAATTCCAATTGTTCTATAGGCTTTGTAAGCATTTCATGAGAATTACCCCTGTAATATTTTAACTACATTTTATTGCTATTTATTAACGAGAAGTCTTTTTCTATAGGGTCATATTGATTTGAAATTTTACGTAAGAAAATAATTTATCATTCCATACGTAAGATTACTTCAAGAAAAATTTTATACATATTTTTAAATACACATTCATTCTTTTTTAAAAAAGTAATTACAACAACTAGAGTAAAATAAGATTATCTTATTTGATGGAAAAATTACTGTTATAATGGTTTATTTGGCCACCCTAACATCAAATTGTCATAAATATTTAAATATATTTTATACTCAACTTGACTAATTTAAAACATTTTATTGAAAGTAATATTAATATGGTAATAAACATATTCAATGAGCTTTATTCGCATCGAGTTGGCCTAACCTTATAGACATACAATTATTTTTTAAATATTTCAAGTGTTTACTGATTATTGCATAGATACTTTTTAATAAAACCTTCATGGAATCTAATTATTTATTCTAGTAGATATGGTTAAATTACAAGACCCATTTATTGTATAATCTATTACTGCTTAAACTGTCAATAAAAATCAAGTGTTGACATCACTAAAGTCTTCAATCTGTATGATAACCTAACTTCTCTGTTTTCAATGCTTATAGTTACGGCTTCGTGATCTTTTAATACAAATAACCACAAATAAATGTGTTTTGTGCAATTATAAAATTGCATAAGTCACACAGACATGATATTCATGTTATAGCAGAAGTTTAATCAACGATAGCATTGTCATTTTGAAACAAGATTTAGTGTTATTTTTGCATTGTTATTAAATTTATCAAATAAGCCATGGGTATATTGGAAAAAATTTCGGAAATCGAAAAGGAAATAGCCAGAACACAAAAAAACAAAGGTATTCCGATTTTGCAAAAGCAAACTAATTTAAATGCGCTATTTATTTATAGTTCAAATTTTATTTCAATTGTTGTACTTAACTCAGTGGTCAAGCAAATAATTATGCATTATGTTGTAGAATACATTTATATTAGTATTTTTACCTCCATTTATATTAGTTTTTTCTTATTATGTATTGATATAAAAATATATCCTTCCTAAATTTAAATAATATTTAAGTCTAATTTATATTTTTCTACTAAATTTTTAGCTACTGAGTACCATTTGGGTTTACTTAAAGCAAAACTAGCCAAATATAGGTCCCAATTATTGGAACCTCCTAAAAAGGGTGGTGACAAGGCAGCAGGTTTTGATGTGTTAAAATCTGGTGATGCTAGAGTAGCACTTATAGGATTTCCTTCAGTTGGTAAGGTAAGAATGTCATCTAGATCTATATATATTAATATTATAATAAATAATTTTAATTATATCAGCTTTCTTAAATGTATTTTTATATTGAGTAATTAATAAGAAATACAAGATTATCAATTAATGATTTTATTCACTATTCTACTAAACATTTGCAAAAATTTTAGTCAACCCTCCTATCAACATTAACACATACACACTCTGAAGCAGCCAGCTATGAATTCACAACATTAACATGTATTCCTGGAGTAATTGAATATCAAGGTGCAAATATACAGCTCCTTGATTTGCCTGGTATTATAGAAGGTGCTGCACAGGGCAAAGGTAGAGGAAGACAGGTATGGGATTATTTTTTTTCTATGAATATTGAAATGTAACCATTAAAAAGTCAAATGTACTGGACAAACACTAAGATTATATTAATTTAAAGCTTACAATGTTCTAATATTCAAATTTTATTATATGTAAGTAAGTAATTCAATCAGTGAAAATATAAAAATACTAAACCATCACAACATATAAAAAAATAATTAGTTAAACCTTACTTTAACATAATTATTTTATTTTTCAGGTTATTGCAGTAGCAAGAACTGCTGATTTGGTGCTTATGATGCTGGATGCCACTAAACCATATGTCCATCGCCAACTGCTAGAGAAAGAACTTGAGAGTGTAGGCATACGTCTTAATAAAGAAAAGCCTAATATATATTTTAAGGTATTAAATAAATTGAATACATATGGAAAAAGAATCTAAATCTGTGAATATTTTAAATATTAATAAAAATATAAACATTTTAAACTATTTTAACAGGATTAATTGTGTATATTTTGGTATTAGAAAATACACTTTACAGTAGTCATTGGTCATAGGTAGACTCTACCTGTGACCCAGGACTACTGTAAAGTGTTCGAAATGTCACGTGTCCAAATTTTATATTCGAATACCAAAATATACGCGATTAATCCAGTTAAAATAGTTTCATTTAAAACATATAAAAATCAAAGATTTTATTAAAAATATAAACAAGTTATAATTGATAAGATCTTTGATTTTCGCGATTTTTATACATTTTAAATGAAACTATTTAACACCTGCCTGTCTACCTGTGACCACGAACTACTGTAAAGTGTTCGAAACATCAGGTGTTAAAAATGTATTTTCGAATACCAAAATATATGCGATTAATCCGGTTAAATAGTTTCATTTAAAAAGTTATAATTAATATTTTTAATTTACAGGTGAAAAAAGGAGGTGGTATATCTTTTAACTCAACCTGCCAGCTAACCAAAATTGATGAAAAGATGGTACAGATGATTCTGCATGAGTATAAAATATTTAATGCTGAGGTAACTATAGTCTACATATAACTATTACTTTATTGAGAGACTGATATACAATGTGGTAATCAGAATTACTATATGTGCAAAGATGAAATCTGGCATGTAGGCTGCTAGGAACATAGGAAGCAGAAATGAAGTAATTCTCGAAATTTCTAGGAAAATGGAAAATGTAGAGTATAACTATTAAATGTAACATACATTTAATAGTTACTAAATCCTCATTTTATAGTCAAGAAATCAGTTTATTGGCAACACTCCTTTATGTATATTTTACTCTTTTATTTCTATTTTAATAGATATTCTACAAAATATTATGATGATAATGTTGTAATCTTATTTTCCCTACTAGTTTTACAATCACTTAATGCCATAAATTCTGCAAACAGACCTTTGAACCTTACAAAAATAATGTCTTATTTATAAACATTGTCCCAAAAAGAATTGTAGTACAGCCATTGTGAGAATATATTTTGTTTTTATTTTTTATTTAATATTAATTATAGTTTATTATAAAAACATTACATCATTTCTCTTACCTTATAAGGGTTACCTGGAAGAGATCATCTGATAAGGTCACTTTGTGATATCTATTTTTTCTTCTCTGTATCTTAATTATATGGTATATAAAGTGATAAATAAATAATAGATAAAGTACATGTCAATATAGGCTATCATAGCATAGAATCTTGTGGGGTTTGCTTCCCACACAATCTGTTCAAATTTTAATTATTTTGAGTATAAACAAAATTGAGACTAGAAGTAAAGAAAAGAGACTCTTGATTATTTTTCTGATTAACCACTTTGATATGAAAAACATTTAAAGCTGAAATCAAGGATAGCTGTTAGCTAGTTAGATAAGCTGTTTCTGCACAAGTTTCAATCTAACCTTGATCTTTGTTTCAACAGCTGCTTTTCCGTGAAGACTGTACCGCTGATGAACTAATAGATGTCATAATTGGAAAGCGTGTATATTTGCCCTGTCTGTATGTGTACAATAAAATAGATCAGATTTCTATACAGGAGGTAGATAGAATAGCGCGTCAGCCAAATTCAGTTGTTGTCAGGTGGTTATACTCAAGATATTTTTTATTATTTTAAAATCTTCTAAATTATCAAATTTTTTTTATATTTGATGATTAAAAAAAAATAAGAGAATATTATGTAATAAGTTGTATTTTGGACCATTGTTATTGTACTGGGTTGATTTAATTAGTACTGCTGAAATGAAAAATATTATAGAAACTAGCATGTTTGTTATATAATAATATAATCCTAAAGAATATCTATTTTTGACCTGCTTAATAATTGTATAGATAAAGAAGATGAAATCCAATTCAGTTCAAAGTTTTAATTTTATTTCTGATACTCTTTTCCAGTTGTAACATGAAATTAAACTTGGATTTTCTACTGGAGACAATATGGGAGTACTTGTCACTTATTCGTGTCTACACCAAAAAACCTGGACAACCACCAGACTTTGAAGATGGACTTATCCTTAGAAAAGTATAATTATAGGCAATTTTTTTAATTTACAGAAGTAGGAGTCCACACAAATAAATTCTAAATATTTTTTGTTAATACATAATATACTTAAAACATTTATTGAAAAGAAACTAAAACAGCCTAAACATGTAATATAAGTTTCATGTTAATTAGATATTGTCATTACATGTAAATTATCAAGTAAATTGGCAAACAGTTGGGATATTTAGTTGTGAATTTATATCCCATCCAAAATATGTTCTTTCTACTTTTTATAATGCAAGAGATTTTCTGTGAAAAATTTAACTTATAAGTTATAAAGGTTCTTCATCATTATTTTTCAATACACTACATTTTAGCTATATGTTATTTATTATATTCCACAGGGTGTAACAATAGAGCATGTGTGCCACTCCATCCACCGCTCTCTCGCAGCTCAGCTCAAGTATGCCTTAGTATGGGGAACCAGCACCAAGTACTCTCCGCAACGCGTCGGCTTAGGACACTCTGTACACGACCAGGATGTCGTACAACTTATTAAGAAATAACAAGATATTCCTACATTACTTGATTTTGGGCAGAAAGCAGTCAATAGTGTTTTAACACTAGGTTGCCTCTGACTACCCAGATTATGCAGGAGAAAATGTGAAGCTGCTTTTTTTTTAAACATTAACATAAACTGAATTAGTTAACAGCTATATGTTATAAACCTAATTGATATTGGCAAATACACCTGTTGTACAGCATATTGTTTTTTGTTTTGTAATATAAATAACAATGTGTTAAATTCCAAATTATCAAAATAATGTTTTATTTTAGTTTATATATAATTGATTATAATATAAAGCCATTATAAAGGTATATCTTGTATTTTACATACAATATACTGTAGTATGAGGCATCGGCAATGAGATGTTGTTTGTCTTTTTAAGAAATAATGAGCTTGTAATTAATTTTTCAAATTTTTTACCTTAGGAACTGTTATTAATTGACTAATAGAGTCCTAAATATTCTACTGATTTTTTATGTATAAAATGATATAAAATATTGGAAATGAGTAATTATTTAATGTTTCATTATTTACACATGACTTAGATATAATGACCAATGTCATGTAGTATCTTTCCCAAGATTTTATATTAAATATGGTAATATTAAAAGCAATAACAATAGTATAAATTTATTGGCAGAGACATAAAAAAACTTCATTCTGCCTAAAATTACTATTTTTTTCAACTTCATTTCTTTTTATATCATAAAAAATGCTTTTAAATGTTTATATTTATCTATTATATTCTATGAAATTTAGAATGTGACATTATATGTGGTTATATGGAAACATTAAAATTTATTTGTAATAATCATTATTAAGACTCGCAACTTACAAATGGATTTGAATAATATCTCTATCTGTATTCCACTTTTGTTTAAAGGTAAAATACTTTAATCTGAATGTTCAAAACTAAAACAAAAATCTAGGAGTAATCATCAGTTTAGCTTCCCTTTGAGTTAGTTTGTTAACATTCAGATGTTAATTGTTGCAATAAAATTATTTATTAAATTTTTATGACATTTTATTTTTATTCTATACTAAGATACCTGATATGTACTTTATCAATATGTATCATCATACAGTATTAGGGGACATTCATAAATTGTGTCACATAAAATTCATGACCTTTGACCCCTCCCCTGTCTTTCACAGCTGGTCCTTTTGTGAGACTACCATTTTCAAGCAATGTCATGCTTTGTCAACCCCCACCTTCGTCCTTAATGTGTAATGTAATTAATGGATGAACCCTTAAGAGAGCTAATATATTATTTCCAATGTATATGGTGTTGATAAATTTTTAAAATAATTTTGGAATTTTAAAATCTAAAAGTAAAATCTGATTGATAATGTATTTGGCAGTGGCAGTTTCTGAACTGAATGAAGAAAATAATCCATATAAAAAAAGCTTAAATAAATAATTTTTAAATAAAAGTATTTATTAACAAGATTTATACTCTTTTGGTAATATTTATACATTCACCTTTCACAAAAAAAAATTAAATAAGTATTTAATTACTTGATAGAAAATGAAATAGATATAGATAGAAAACTATGAAAGAGCTAGACTGGTTTTGACATAACTCACCAGCAGATAAGTAATGTAATAAATAAGTCACAAGCACAGCTAGTATTAAAATATTAAAAAAAAAATCATTTGGAACACTTTGAATATTCTAATACACTACAGTATTTTAAATTTCTTACTGGTTTCCACCTTTTTCTTCTTAGGGACAATTATTAGAATATAGTTCTATAGTAAAATTATGTAAAGTTTACAATATATTAAGCCTTTTCAGATAATACATCAGCTTCCACATTAGCTAATGCCCAACGATGCTCTGTTATCTCTAATGCTTCCCATTCAGCTTTGAATGCTGCTTTTGGGTCCGGAGGCATAGCCATAGCAGCACCTGACATCTGATCCTGCATTACTTTAGATTGATCTGCAGCTGTAACATTAACAACTTATATTAAAATTAAATGTAATGGTATATTTATAAGATATAAATAAATTAATAATACTTGATAGTTGAGTAATTATAAGAATTTGTAAAATAAATGACTTACCATTATTTTCTCCTAAAACCAAAGTGTAAATGGTTCGCAAACCAAAAACATTAAGAAAGTACCAAGATGCTGAGGATACCCAAGAAGCATCTAGATATGCCAGTTCTACACCCCGCTGTAACATAGGCTTGAATCGCAGTGTCAGGGGAAATGGTACTTTTGCTGTAAATTGAATGTATTTTATTAAAAATTCATTAAGATAATATATATAATTAATCGTAAAGGGTTAAAATTATTGATGTAACTTACTCGTCAAGAAGCCACTAAACATCCAATTTATCCAACCACCAATTACAATCATGGGAAGAACATTAGTTACATTTCCTTTTAACATATCAGTCATCATACCAGGATCTGTCATAGGATTCTATAACAAAAATAACAATTACTTATGCAAATTAAACCAATACGTTGAATTATTTCTTTTTATAAATTAGTAATTAAATAATTAACAAACACAAATTCATGTATATATTATGTATCACATAATTCTCACCTGGGAAGTAGCAGCTCGTTTTTGAACTTTAAAATATCCAGTGTCTTCGTTATTAAACCAATGACGTCGCATGGCAAAAGACTGCTTAGGAAGATACTTACCATTCTCACGAAGTAAACGGGCTCTAATCATTACTTGACTAAAAGTAAGGTTAAAAGTAAAGTTAATATTTTTTTTAAATGTTTAATATAGAAAATAACATTTGAAATAATATACCTGTCCTGAACTTGTAACAACTCAATTTTCTTTTGAGAAGACAGTATAATCGATACATAGTGTCTCACAATTCCAACAAGGAATGTAATTATTACTATAGGCAAAAACACCCATAATCGTATATTTGGATCTAATAATAATTCTGTCATTGTTTAATCTTCTGAAATTAATATCTATAACATAAAACTTAATATACTCTACATATAATACGAATCGAATTTCCAATATCGAATGACACTTGTCAAACGTTTATTAAATTACAGTAAGCTGCTGAATTCAATGCAATTTTATGAGTCGCATGATTTTACTTATGGCAACACAAAATTTTATAAATTTAAACTGTAAATTATAATTAGTATTGAAAAAATATATACACATGTACTAAAATTTGTAAGATTATACATTTATTTGAATGTATTTTATTAAAAATTCATTAAGATTGTAAGATTATACATTTATTGTTACTAAATCAACATATATTTAATAATAATACGTTTTTCTTATTTTGTTACAATTTCTACATTCTAATGATCCTAGTCAATGTTGCTGTCTGCTTACTGTCGCTGTGTAATCTACTCAAATTACACAGAGTATATTAGTTGTAAATACTAGATTAAATATATAATTATTTATGTATATGTGTCTGCTGCTGTATTTTGAAATGCGCGCATGTATTTTGAATTTTCTTAAAATAACTTGTATTTCTATCACAAATTGATATTTTGCTGGTTACAATTCAGTTTAGTTTACACTTTACGTTTTGTCAGTTTTAAAGTAATAATTTTATATAGCGTGCTAATGTCTCGTAAAAATATAAAACATTTATCAGCTGCTTGCAGCAAAGTTGCTAAAACGTATTGTGATTCAAAACAAAGCATAATCCCCATATTGGAAGATGAACAAGTTAATATTAATAAACAAACTCTAATAGATTTAAACAAGTTTAAATTTGAAAAGAAACCTCACATAAAAATTGAGTATGAAGAAGATACATCTCCTAAGAAAGTAATGTTTTTTCCATAAGTTGTTCAAACTTTAACCATTCAACGAATATTATAGTACTTATTGTTTATTTTT
This sequence comes from Dryadula phaetusa, assembly GCA_032432895.1. Lineage (NCBI taxonomy): Eukaryota > Metazoa > Arthropoda > Insecta > Lepidoptera > Nymphalidae > Dryadula > Dryadula phaetusa. Next base: position 3,119,878 of record JAOYRS010000021.1, read on the forward strand.
TTCTAGGATGTCAAGGGACTTTGGGAACCACCTAAATGGAAAGATTTCTTAGTTAATTTAAGAATAATGAGAGCTAACAGTGACGCGCCAGTTGACACAATGGGCTGCCATATGTGTATGGATGAAAGTGCACCACCAAAGGTAGTTTATTAATAGCTTCATAATGATTTTTCACATTGATATATATTACATTAATTCTCCTATAGGTAATTAGATATCAAAGTTTAATATCTCTGATGCTGTCAAGCCAAACAAAGGACCAAGTAACATTTGCAGCTATGGAACGATTACGTGAAAAAGGACTTACAGTTGATAATATATTAGCTATGAGTGATGAAGAACTCGGACAGCTTATATATCCTGTAGGTTTTTGGAAGGTAACTTTATATAAATTAAATCTTTCAGTATTTCTTGTCGACACATCTACTTGCATAATAATCCCAATGAAATATATATTTGACACATTTTTTAATTTGATTAGACTAAAGTGAAATATATAAAGAAAACAACACAAACCCTGAAAGATCAATATGATGGTGACATACCAGACTCAGTGGAAAAGCTCTGCAAGCTGACAGGAGTTGGACCCAAAATGGCACATATTTGCATGAAAGTTGCATGGAACAAAGTTACAGGAATAGGTGAGCCCTTGCCAATTATTACTTAAAATTTAAATAATGACCATATTATTAATAAAAACTTTCCATTTACAGGTGTTGATACTCATGTGCACAGAATAAGTAATAGAATAGGTTGGGTCAAAAAACCTACTACTACTCCAGAAGACACTCGTAAAGCATTACAAACTTGGTTGCCTTTTGATTTATGGAGTGAAGTTAATCACTTAATGGTGGGTTTTGGCCAAACAATATGTTTACCAGTAGGTCCCATGTGCCATGAATGCTTGAATCGAGATATATGCCCTTCAAGTGGTAAAGGAAGAAAATCTCCTAAAAAGTCCCCTAATAAAGTGGAGAAAACTGATGTCATATTGTCAACCAAGTCTTCAATTAAAAAATCACCAAGTGATAACACTAAGATTAAAATAGAAAATACCAATCTAAGAAGTCTACAATCAATTAAATCATCAAATAAAAAAGAAACCAATACTGAGCAATTAGATGATGTATTATCAAAAGAATTATTAATTCCAAAATCTACTAAGCTTAAAGAAGGTGACAGTACTGTTGAATTACTTGAAAAAAATGTAAAAGTTTCAGTTCAAAAGAAGATTAAAGTAAGTAAAAATGATAAAAATAATGTAGAGGAGGCCAAAAAGGACTTGAAGCGCAAGTCACCAAGAATAAATAAACAAAATGAACTAACCAAAAACATACCTAAGGCAAATAAATCCTCCAAGAAGAATAAATTCTCTTAGACTTATGCAAAAAAATTTTATTATAATTATTATATTGTATTATATTAAGTATCAGTAATTTTTCAATAAAAATTATGTAAAACATATTTTTTAAATATTTTGTAGGGCTTTGATAAAATAAAACACTTTTAGTTAATGTTTCTTTTTATGATTCTTTTTCTTTGATTTTTCTTTTCGTTGATCACTTTTTGTCTTTTTCTTTTGATTTTTCTTATTTTGTACTCTATCTAATTTTGATTTCATTTGAAAAGCTTTACTTTTTTGCAATTTTGAGGTTGCTTGTTTTTTAAGTATTTTCTTTACTTCTTTTTTAGTTTTTAATTGTTTGTCATTTTCTTGATCGGTTTCTTCATGGTCAGATTCTTGTACTTCATGAGAACTCATTCCAGGAATTTCATTACTTGATTTAGTGCTTTGTTTTATTTTATTTTCTTTATTCTTTATTGTTTCCTTAGGTTTGTTATCACCAATAACTATGTCTTTCTTCTGTAAAGTATCAGACGAAAGCTCTACAATTTTTACGTTAACATCTTCATCTTCGTATTCTTCTTGAAGTAACTGTTCTATGTCTGGAATTGGGCGACTGGACACGACAAGCTTTTTATATGATTCTTTATTCTAAACAAAAATATTAAAATTTTAACTTCACGAATGTTTTTGGAAAAGAATTTACCATAATAATATAGACATACCTCTTGTTTAATTCGCCGTTTTTCCTCTTTTAACATACGCTGCAATTCCTCCTGGGCTTTCTTTTTTCTTTCTAATTTTCTTTTACGAAATCCGCATAGAAAATCCCTGTTAACATAAGTTTTATTATTGAAATTTTACTATTCTTTTTTGTACAAAAATAAAATATTTCAATTTACGAACTTTCTTTTAGCTTCATCAAAAACTAAACTAATCTTCTTTTTCTCTAAATTCTTATTTCGTTTCTTTGCCATGTTATTAAAGATATTTTTGTTATTAACAGAAAAGAAACAATTGTTTACAGCTTGCAAATATTCACCACACAATCACGCACTTATGACTTTTGAAATAACCTCAAAGTCTTAAATTGATATATAGATATATATTAATAAACTGTAGTTGCTAACGATACAGACTAAAAAATATTTAATAACTGGATATACAGTATATTAAGATAATGATGAGTACTATCATATTACTAATAACATAACATATAAACCAATTTTTTTTATAACATATTTAAATTTAGTTTTTGGAAAAGATATCTATCTTTAGATTAATCAAAATTTTCTTAATCTTGATATTAGTAATATAAGTAAGTAATTATTATTTTTATAATTAAAACAAATTAAATATAAAACTCTTTTGAGATGATAATAATGTCACTAAGTTCACTATTTATAGTGCCTTGTGTTACATATTAAGAATTTTAAGAACCTATAGCTGAAATACGTTAATAACTATCTACTACATATTAGCAAATTTTGGCACCATACCAACAATTAGATTTAGTTCCTAGTGATTGGTGGACAGCAACATCTTTTATTTTTTTTATACTCTGTTTTCCGCCAATCAGCACCCAAGTGCACAATAAAGACGGACTCATCAGCAGCATGGCTGTCAGTATATATTTGAAGCTTGAACGATGCGTTTCCTCTCGTCACGTCGGTTTTTTTTGTTTGTGCATATTGACGAAAATGTTATCGTGTATGAATTTCAGTGGTATAAAATATGGAGAGATTTCAGTGCAGTGACGTGATATGTGACTTATTATGCAAGGTAAGGTCCATATTGTAACAAATCAGATCATATAATCTTATAAATATAATAAAATATCATTATTTAAAGTCAACTGTTATTGTCAATTTAATCAATTATTCTATGATGTCTTAACAGTTATGAATTGCTTTTTTTATACAAAATAATATAAAAAAATAAATAGTAAAAGTGTTACGTATGATGAGCTTTGTAAACGGAATAGTTTTGGAAATCAATACTATTATACTTTACAGCCATATGTTAACATGTGTGTCTGTGTGAACGTTTCACGTTACACATACCGTTACTTTTCCATTTTATTATAGTGGTCAGTTTTAATTTGGTTATTAAATAAAATTTACAATAAATATGACGATCCCAAAATATACGATTCGACACACTACCGATTTGCAAGCGAATGCGTTGATTAATGAAGTATCGATTTTTAGGAACCTGCGCTTTTGTATTGTTATGCAAAAAGAAGCACCTAATGCTGTGAGAATTTAGTTCATATCTAAGTCAGTGACGTAGTTAATTAAATCTATAAACTTTTATATTAAGATTCTAAACATCTATTAATTTATATTTTCGAATTTGTAATAGAAAGTGAAGACAGTAATTAGACTAACCATAGTCTATCATTAATAAGTAGCAATTAGTCTGCTATATTTGATGATGCTCAACTATGATTGCTTATTATATTTATATTTTAAACAGAAAATTGATATGTTTAAGCATTATACATTATTAGTTGGATGTATCAAAATTTATCTTATTTATATACATTAATTAATCAATATTAGTTATCATTATTGATTATTTATCTAATTAAAATATATTAAATTTTTTTTTTTCAATATATTTATATTTATAATTTATAATATTTGTTTTTAAATAAATATTAGTATTCTATATTTTGTACTCGAGTGAATGAGAAAATTTAAAGTACTTGTTATACTATAATTAAAAATATCTTGTTTTAAAAACAGATCTACTAATAAATTTCAATTATAAAAGTAAAATTAGCATTAGCATTTAAAAATGGATGAGTGGTCAGATTTAAATAATGTGTCAGTGTATAATCTATTAAGTAAGTATTTATTTGCATCAATATAAAAATTGTAATACTTCTTGTGTGGATATTACTCCTTAAGCCATCATGGCTTTATTTAGGCTAATAATTGTCTATTTTTTAAATTATGAAAACATTTTATTTAGGTTAGTAATTTTTCATATATATTTTTTTAATTGTGAAATTATCAGAAGTTACTCCTACAGTAAAATTATAATTTATAACTAGTGAATCAACTTAACTGAAAACTATAGGTGAAATGTATGTTCACAATAGATTATGATTTATTATCTTTTATGAATATATACATTTACTTTATTTCCAATGCTCATATCTTTTCTCAATAATACAATTTTAGTAGTTTGCTATTTTCATAATAATTTAAAAAGTACTCCAAGCATAATGTTTGTTGACCCCATAAAGTGATGTTTTAAGAATGGGTTATCAGTGGTATCTACATGATCTATCAAGATATGAGATGTTTGAAGTGTCAATTGTAACATTTATGAAATTAATGGATCTGAAACATGTAAACTGGCTTACCATAATGTTTATAAGTATTTACTAAATAAGTTTTCTTGAACATAACCCTTCTACTGCTAGTCAAGGAGTACATAGAGAGAATTTAGTTTTAAAAAAATAGAGCTAAATAAATTGAAAGAGCATTGAATTTAAGATATTTAATGAAGCAATTCAAAAGTTCAAACATTTCACCACATTGTATGTTTGTCAAAATGTTGTTCTTTATAAAGATTTTTTCATTATGTATATTTTTTATTTAATAAATTTATTAATTTTAGACGGAAACCATAAATATCTGCGGTGATATCAGCTGCAAACAATGACATCACGGTGAGTTGAAAAAATTATTGGTACATTTTATCAGCTGACTTTTCAAAACAATAGTTGAAATACATGTCTATCAATATGATGTAAAAATTTAGCATAAAATGATAATTTTGTATATGAAGTGTAACAATTCAGTGTGTCTTATTAGGTACATGTTATTTTTATCATTTTGTTTTATCATTATTGCTAACATGAACTGGTCATATCACTTCAATTTCAGTTAATATACTTTTTTGCCTTTTTATATTTAAAAGTTTTGCATAGTAATTTGCATTTATTTGTTTTATTTAATTATAACACAAAAATAATCTTTTTTTGCACATTATTATTTTATATATGCCTTAACTAATTTTTTGTGCCTTTTAATGTTACTAACACTTTTTTTCTTATCACAAAAGTGTTTTCTTTTAAGAATGTCACTGTTTACTTGAGTCTGCCTACAGTTGATATTATATACATTCCATTATTAATAATAAAGTGGATTATAAATAATTGCTCTCTTATTACTTATAACATAACAACCAATAGCTAATTATACATAAGTCTAAAATGTAATTTCACTTGTCAGTTTGATTGCCTTTCGAATTCTCTTCTAGGGTCTTGACAGTAGGTTTTCTGTGACTCTTCCGCTATGCGGGAAAAATGTAAATCTGCAACAATATTGTTAATTTAACAATTGGTTTTCAGTCTAGACCGGTTGTTTGTACTGTTAGAGGCGGGCGCGGGCGCCGCTACCCGACGTGCTGCGGCGCGTCAACTAGGCGAAGTACAGAAAGCCCACCCAGAAGAACTGCATCGCCTCCTTGGACGTCTTACAAAACATTTAAAGTCTCCAGCTTGGGAAACTAGAATTGCAGCTACACAGGTACTTACGACTTCAGTATTGTTGGAAATGGGAATTTAATATTTGAATAATTTTACACAATAACAATTATTAATTTGTGAGTATCCGTGATGTTAGCACTTATCAAACCATAATTAGTAAAACTTCGTTTTTATAGCGAAATACATAAAAGTTAATATTCTTCAATAAAAATTAATTAGGTATCCAAAATGGATTCTTGGAATTGACTTCTAGATAGATATTTAGAAAAAAAAACATTTAAAATTTTAGTCTTCTTGTTGCTATATAATTGTTGTATTCAATAGATATTTGTATTATATGTGTGTGTATATATATATACACACACATACCTACATACATGTATACTCTAAAAAGAAGGTACGTAATATTAGGCACTTGACAATAATTGAATAAAGTATTAAAGATCGACTTCAATATTCAGGGGTCAAGATGTTTAATGAGAACGTTATTATTGTTAATAAACATGCTTTATAAGCAATATACATATTTTTGACATAGTAATATATTTATCATTGTCATTGCAAATGACTTCAGGCGTTTTTTACAGGCTGTGGAGGCGATATTAGCAAATGTTCCGGAATGGCATCCCCCAGCGTTGTCACCAGTCAAAGGTAATCTAACTTTATTACTATGTATAGGATTTTTTATAACAGGTTGTAGACTAGGTATAGGATTTTTTATAACAGGTTTTTTATTATCTTTTGTTACTTAGGTATATTTTTAATATAGATATGTCTCCAATATGGTTCAAAGCACAAGGTTTTGGTGATATTAATCAACAACAATGCGAAGTAGCTTCAATTCATAACTCAAAATTTATTTTAATCTTTGTACAAAAAAGGAAGAAACGCATTCTCTGGTCTACTTGGGAAAACAATTGTTTAAAATTGTACGTCCGTCAAAATTCTTTTATTTATCAATACTTAACAAGCACAGTTTCTGAAAATAGGCGGAAAATGGACGACGAATGCAGTCTAGCTTCTCTAGAGATTGGGTACTCTAGGGTAAAGTAAATTTGCTATACGTGGAACCTTTAATATAAAACTTAATCTAATAAACAAGTTTTTTCATAAAAGTAGGGCATAGTATTAATTAAGCGTAAAAAAAATATTATTGCTGTTTTTTTAAACGTCTTTTATATTCAGTTGTATTAAAACTGAATATACATTGAGTCTTGAATGCTATTCAAAATTATGAATAAAATCTTGTTGAACCTCGTTAAATACACATATTTTATGTACATACTTATGGTATTTTTTTTTATTTTGAAGTATTATTACATCGCTGTAATCATGTCACTATAAAAGTCTAACATAGTTTAATTAATGTGTTGTCATGTAATTTGTTGTGATTTAGTACAAATTATGAGTTTTTCCTTATGCTATATACTTTTACGTTGCTTTTGTGCTATTTTTTAAATTCATTTTTATGATTTTTGTATAAAGATCTTTTATTAAATTTATAAACAAAATATACATCGTCTTTTTAAAAGATTATAACTAAAAGTAGTAATAAAATAACACTTCTCAAAGGTTTTAATTGATAAATAGAAATATATACTATGTATGTTTAGTGCACTGAAAACCGATTAAAGATTTTTTTTCATAATACTACATCTCAAATTTAAAACATTGGAATTTGCGATAGTATATCGCTTGTTACTGAGTTTTATTGCCGCATATGTATGTTGTAACACGGCAGTTTAAATTTGATAAGCCGAAATGCGTTTAAAGTGTTTTATGTTTTTGGATTTTGTTTCTGATTGTTTCTGACTTAGTCTTCTAGTATTGTATATGTAACAAGAAATGTTATACACGTCACATAATATATCTAACACCTTCACGTTGCTATATTTGTTTTAGTATTAACAGATTTGACCAAAATTTGTAAAGGACTTGAAATGTCACTGAAATCAAAATTTTGAATCTTATCTTCATTTAATGGCAATTAAATTATTTTCTTCTTTATTCTTCTAATAGAAAATGCTAGATGAAATTACTTAACAGAGAAAGCAGAAATTTAAGATGTAAGGTTGGTGGAGTGTAGTAGAGTATATAAATTTCCTAGATTTCCTAAAAAAACCTGCGGTATCGGAAAATTAGGTTTACGTATTTCAGTCGTCTGCTAATGTGGGCGACAAATTGTTTATTTATAATTTATTTTATGATTATATAATATGGCAGATAACGTTACAAATAAATGTGTCATAAGTATCCTATAAATTGAAATAAACATAAATACGAGATAACATATTTGAAATCAGGATGTATGATAGTCCAGCTGCGTTATGACAGTTGTAACGACCCAGTTCTGCATTAGTTTATAGTGTCGTGGCTCGACCTTGCCACTACAATCGCAACAATCACTTAATAGAGCTAGCTTTAAATTTAGACCAGTGTGGGGTTGCAAATAACAACGAACATACATATTTAAAATATCTAACAAATACAAATTATATGCATTAGTTTTTAGAATAAAAATGTAAATTAAAATAATTGATGAATGTTAATTCTGAAATTTACACACCATTCCAGTGGATGTCAGATTATCCTATTTTTTTTCTATATATACCTAAAGTTATCTAAACACTATCTAGTGTTAAGATATAATAGCTATGGTAATTACTTATGATAAAATTAAGAATTATGATATTACGTCTATAATTGTTTTCTCTGTGTTTGAAAGAATTAAAATTTAAATCAATTTATATTCCTCTTATTGTCACAACTACGTCTTGCGTCTTTAGAAAAATTCTATCTTTTAATTTTTAGGGAAAACATATTGGAGTAAAGAAAATATATGCAAGCATATGCAATTTCTTTTTGTATCTCGACTTTTACGATTTGATGAAAACGACGACATTGAATAGGTAACATTTGTTAAAAAGATATATTAATTTGATAATATTATCAATTCGATAAGACGAGGACTTCTTGAACGATCTTCGACAGAGTGCATTAAGGAGAAGTATCTTATATTAACTTATATTTGTCTATCTATATTTTCATTTTGATTAACTACATCAACTAATAAATAACCTTGGAAAACTAATTAGCATTAGGCGAGAGAATGTTATGTTAGTGTTTAAAGCCAAACGGGAAACGTAGTAATGAAAATTTCCTGTATAAAATAAATGATATAATTTACATAAATGGTATCTAGGTAGGTTTAAATGATTAATTTTATATTATTACTAGCTGTTGTCCGCAGCTACGTTCAAAGGAAAACAATGTTATTTTTTCCTGGTACTTACCAAATTTCAGTTTTCTACTTTCGGTACTTTTAGTTATCTTCTCTATCAGTCAGTCAATCAATATCGTATAGATGAATTGTGACGTTAGAGATCTAAAATTGTTATTACTACGTGGTATATACGATACTTTCTAATATCATAAAGTGTTATCTTTGCAATGTTTTAAAGGTTTAAAATCAATATTATATATAATCAGTTTTTTATTCGGATGTTATCTAAATAAAACTACTGTATGCTCTTGTATGTTCTTAGTCAGTATAAATGAATGTTCCTACTAGAATTAATATAATTCGTTACTTTTTATCGTTAACATTGGTATCGTTGTTACGTGTGGATTTTAAGAATAGTTAATTCAAATATTTACATTTTAAATCTGACCTGATAACGGTTACTGTGGTAACTTTGACAGAGAAAATTTGCGTATTTATTAGGATTTCAATGAAGAATGTTTCCTGTAAATTATTGATATATGAAAATATGCTTATTAATAATTTTGATATACAATTTTACAGACTTTAAATTCAATTAGTTGTGTATTTTGCGGAAAAGTGCAAGGTGGTGCGCACGGGCTTACACTTAAATTTAAGCATTTTTTATTATATGTTATTTGATATTTTTCTTATAAAGTCACAATTATAATCTATTTTATTTCAAGAAAAAAGAAACGTGGCATATTATTTGCAAAAAAGGTTTAAAAAATAAAATTAAATATGATTGAAACTAACTAAAAATAGTACGGAAGGAGACAAAATAAATTAATTTCGTTAAAAACAATTTTCAGCTAACCTCCGTAATGAACGAGTGACCTTGCAATAATTGGTGAATACATAATGTCACTGATAACTGTAAATGGAACTATTCAATGCTGAAGGTCGAGACACCGTTTAGTGTTAAAACAATAATTTAATTATTAAATATCAAATAATTTAATTATTAAATATCAATTAACTTGAGGCCTGTTGTGGTGGATCAACTTCTGACTGTAAACGCGTTCGGTTTTGGGTTGGATTTCCATTCACGTGAATTATTATATTTCTTTTCTGTCTACCTTGCTATGCGTGTAGCTGCAAAAAATCGGTTTTTAATAATGTTGTTGTGTAAAATATTTTATGTATTCTACTTACTTTATACGAAACACCTTAATCTCTTACATCATTTACAATTTTTTTGAATTATTTCTTCTTATTATAAAATGCATATTATAATATTTACATTACTGGACTAAATATTTTTGGTATTTTTTTACGTTTTTATTCGTTTTCAAAATATTATCTAATCCTAGGTGTGGAATAATATTTTAAAAATAGTAAAAAACTTGAGATATACTCGTCTAATATTCGAAATATTATGTAGTCGGTACCTACAGTTTTTGTAAAAGTTAACGATGAAAATGCTATCTACTTATAATACATGTAAAGCTCATTGTTGTTCTTTATATATAAAAACAGTTACGAAGGTTACTTCGTATTTATGACTTCAAGCCACTACTAACTATAATTTGCTATCAAATCGTATAAAAGATTTCAAAGTAAAACCGATGATACTGTCTAACAAGTCACTTTCATTAATGATATGCATGTACCTACAGTTAACATTGCGTGACGTGTCGTGTCGCGATGTCTGTCGCTCACCGGGAAAAGTCTCGTGTTTGACCTTCACGAATCAATAATAAATCATTTTTAATGTACTTACAGTTATAGTATCTATTTTTAGTAATATTTAGCAAATGTTCTTAAACTATTTACAGTTGTGTTGATGTTTCATTTGAATTTTAATGTTTGGGATTAGCTTTACTCACAATTGAGATAACTCATACACAATGACTGTTATCAAATCTTTACTTTAAGAACGATACAAAATACCTGATAATCGGGTAAAGTGGACGATCGTAAAACTTTTACTTAAAATTTGTAGAATCAGTTTAAATTAATTAAAAAGCTACGTTAATAGATAACAGATTTCTGTCTTTCTTGATTAAATTAAAATAATTATTTTTTTTAAGTTTGTGTAATTATATTGTTTACTTTAATTATAAAATCTACTATGTTTTCGTCAAGCAATTGTTACAAAAAGTTGACAATTAGTAACATTTTCCTTATAGGTATTATAAATTTTTTGTCATGACAGTATATAAATATATACGAGTACATAAAATATCAGTGTAACAACGAATAATATTATTTTGTCCTTGCGCTAAACATCCACAAGCAAAGCTGAGAAAATACCAAAGCGAGCAAGAAAAAATTTTTAGTAATCTAATATAGCTTTTTCATGTATTGTAGAAGAGGAAAGTGAACAAGATGACAATGGGCGTCTTCGCTGTGAAACGTTCGATATACAAAGGGTTCTGGAACATGGGGCTCACCTCATGGGATCTGAAGGCCACGAGTATGACATGGATGAAGAGGCCTTGTCGGCGACAGGTAGGGGTAGTATTTATTTGTTTTATTAGCGTTCTGAATATTTTCTATAAACAATTATAAAATATGAATATTGTAATTTTTAGATGATTTTGGTGATATAGATGTAGCATATATATAATTCTAAGTGATATCTTATCTTGCATACTTTAATCAAAATATATTGATATTTCTACTTTTTTTTTCTAAAGTGACTTTTTTTGCTCTGCCAACTTACAAAAAGAAAAAAACAGATTATTCATTTTGTTTTTCTTTTTATATTATAGATTGCTCGTTATAGAAACGCAATTATGAGCAGTTTGTATTAAATACAGTTTATATTTATACTACTCCTTAAACCATAATTTCTACGAAATTTATATAGTACAGTTATGTATGCGTAGAGAAGAAGTGCAAAATGTTAATATTTTATTTAAAATAAATTTAACCAATCCTATCCTGTGATGGCCTTACACGTCGCTAAGGCAACGCGTTGTTAACGATTTTTCGTCATTATTTATGTCAGATACAAAAGAACGATTGGCAAAACAACGCCAGCAACTTAACGCAAGACTGGGACTAGACGTGGCATCGTCGCTCGGCGTAGACTTGAGCGGTGTGTACTCAAATGAAGATCTGTCTCCCGCCAAGATTGTAAAACCAGAAGTTACTAGGGTATGTTTTTATTTTTTTTGTTCTTAGAAAAAGGTTTTACATTAAAATTTTAAGATTTTTTTGTTATAGTCAATCTTAAAAATATTAACTTATGATAATGTTTTTTAACTTAATGGTCTTGTGACAAAGTCGAGAAGGTTTTTAGTACATATGTGATAGTATAGTTTTGACGATCATTTGTGGGATTATTGTTTTCATATTAAAATATCTTTTTCATAGCTATTTATTTTTGAGGCCAACGTGATTAGTTTGTACGATTTTCACTCGGGAAATGAATTCTATTTAATTGTTTTGAATTTGCCACTCTTATTTTCCAATTCAGGTAGAAAGTAAAAATCTTGACTTTTTGACTGCCCTGCTCTACGAGAAAGTGTAAAGTAATGTCCTTTTATATAACATAAGAATATGAAAGGTACATTTGTTAATATTTAATTAATAACAAAAATATTACAGCGTCCAGTACAAGAAATTGTAAAATGCAAAGGATTAAGTTCTCGAGAGATGAATCTAGCGAAGAGACGCGCTCGCGCCGCCTTCAGCAAGCAGAAGTCACGGGATTGCGACGACCCTCCCTCCGCGCCCCTCACGCCGCTCACTCCCACCTCCGCGCCACAGTTCCCCGAGCCGGAGAGGAAGAAAATGAAGATGGACACAGCTGAGGAATCATGTAAGCCATTATTTAACATTCATTATTTTTATTGTGACGATTTATTTAGAACATACGTAGGTATAAAGAATATACAATCGAGGAAATTAAGTATGGTTTTCATTTAAAATTGTTTGAAATTACTTGATGAGTAAAATCGTCCATTCATGTTTTTAAAAGTCAAATTTAATCTAAATCTAACAAAATCGTTCTCATTAAATATATTCACTTTTTTATGTACTAAATATGTAGTTTGTAGATACACTTATAGGTCAATGATATTTGTTCTATTACACCGGTTTAGTTTTATAAATGTTAATGTTATTTATAATGTAATTAATTTTTAGTTTCCCTCTGCTAATGATTGCTTAGGAAGCAATAGAGCTTAGAAAAAATTTGTAAATTTTCTGACAACTTAAATTATATTATCAAAGTATTCTTGAAATGTTCTACAGAGACCTTGTTAAAGGAAAATGACTTAATGTGTTCTAAGAAATAAATTGACATGTATGTATGTACATGATTATTGTTTGCTTATATAAATAATTAGGTGTATTATATACATACATTGCTTGTTAAAGTTTACATTACAGTAAGCAAGTTTTAAAGTGCTCGAATTATGGTGAATAATGACTTAGCCACATTTTTATTCAACTTAAAGAGGTTGAGGTTTATTATTTAAAAATTAAAAATAATACGGTTCAAATAATAACATTGTAAAAATTGACATGTAGGGAAAATATATTATAATTGATTGATTAATTTGGCTTAAAGTTTCGAGTAAGGTAGGATTTGGTGTTTGACGGGAAGGGACAAAAACATTTTCTCAAGATTTGCAAGTTTTAAATTTATCGAGTTTCGAGTTAACGAGGTTCTATTGTATTAAATTATGAACATTTTAACGATGTATCTGAAATTCGAAGTCAGTCTAATGGAGTTGTATAATGAGTTTTTGAATATACAAAGACGTTTAAATCTATTAAAGGCATTAATATTATGTATAGAAGCTCTTTCTTTTTGTTAGCTTTTATTTGGTTATTTTGAATCAGTTGTCTAACTTCTAAGTAATACAATAAGTACAAGAATAAAAGAAGCTGTTATAAATGTTAATATATTTACATTGCTTTTTTTTTCGTTATAAGAATGTTTAGCGTTTATATTTTAACGTTTACCTAGGCGCCCTTGAACTAAATAATGTAAGCGTGCTTTTGATCACGACACAAAAATGTCAATTTTTTATGTCAACGTATATCTAGACCACATATATTACAGGTTCTATCCGCACTAGTAAGAATGTATGTATTTAAATTACAATCATTTTCCCTCTCTGGTGAGATAAAGCGCGGCGTTGAGTTCCTTCAATCAGAACACAATGACTTGATATTTAGAAGCAAATGAAATAAGATCTTGAGGATGAGACTAAATTCTTTGCATGCTAAAATTAAAAAACACAAAGTTGAAGAAAAAAATGTAAACATAGGCTTTTATTATTTCCTAAGAACATTATTCCCTTCTTGTTATAGTGCTTTATCAACTAGTGAAGTTTCGCAGTCAGCACCGCATATTTAGCCCGATCCTTGTATAGATTGAATATCTTTACTCGTCCATTCTATGATTTCCTTGAGGTGCACTTTGATAATCTAAGCTTATTAATAAAAGGCCATCTCCATCATAATGTAGGCTAAATATGCGGTACATTACAGATTGCTTAACTACAATAACATAATAAGTATCTGTATGTTGTTTCGTTTTCTTATACTAAGTCTTGCATTTTAATAGTTAGTTTTAAAGCGGCTAAAGATAACATACGTGTCATTTTAATTGAAATGTAAGTTTTTTTATGTCCAAAGTAGTAAAGAGTAATTGTTATTGTCAGCGGAAGCTTCGTGCGCGCCGCGTCGCGACGGCTCGTGGGGCGAGGGCGCCCGCTGGCCGCTGGAGGGCTGGTGCGTGTCTCTGCAAGCGCAGCTGTTCAGCGCGGCGTGGGAGGCGCGCCACGGCGCCGCGGGGGCGCTGCGCGAGCTGCTGCGCTCCAGCATCGCCACATCTGCCGGGTGGCGCGCCGGCCTTACTAATACCCAGGTAATACTCTCAACTGGGAATGTTTGTTTCCTTTTTTATGATATATACAAAGAAAATTAAACTTTGATTACTTTAAATATATAATAAATTATTTTATATTGTGTTTTGATTTAAGTTTAGTAGTTTCTCATTATTTATGTCTATTGTGTCTATTTAACGCTTATTGAATTGATTGTATTGTTAACTTTCCTGTAAAATTGACCTCTACGGTTTTCGAAAAGTTAAACGTATTAATATATTAGGATATCGTGGAATTTAAATATACCTATATAGGAATAGTTTAACTTATTTCGTTTATATTAATTTTAGATGGAAGACGCTCATCAAGAATGGCTGGAGGACATGGCATTGAGATTGCTTTGTGTGCTTGCTTTAGACAGATTTGGTGATTTTGTGTCGGATCAGGTATGTCTTATTAGTTGATACTTTATAAATATATAGTTGTAATAAAAAACAATTATATCTTTTATCTAAAGCTTGGAACATTGTTATAATGTACATAAAAAATAACTTTAAAATAAAGAATGATTATGAATAAAAACTAATGCCTGCAACTAACGAATTTAGACATCTAGGTGATATTTGATTTCCGTTTACGAGTTACACTATAGTGTTTTAGTAGTTTCATTATTCTAAAGGCATTTATAAATGAGTGACCAAACAATTAAACAGGTAGTGGCGCCGGTGCGCGAGACGTGCGCGCAAACGCTGGGCGTGGCGCTATCCCAGTTGCGCAGTGAGCGCGTCAAGTTGGTGGCGGCGCGCGTGGCGGCGCTCGCGGGGCAGCCGCAGTGGGAGGCGCGGCACGGCGCGCTGCTGGCCTTCAAGTATTTGTTGGCTGCGAGACAGGTGTGTACTGGATACTTATGTGATCTGTGTCGTCAGGTTTGAAGGTTCATTTGTATTAAGCTAGATACTTTTTGATGTAGCGGATTGTATCAATTGAAGTTGTAAACTCTTGTAAAATTTTCTGTGTCAACCGTTTTCTAAAAATGATAAACTATATGTTTTTGTGATTTTTAGAATGATAGAAGTATAGTTTTACTCTTTCTGCTTAAATAAACTTAATTTTGATTAATTTAGTACCTTTAATTAGGTTGCGGCTATAATAGCAAAAATTTAAAAACGTAAATGACAGGTTTAATGGTTCAAACAAGCAATTTTTGTATGCAACGAAGTATTTTTGGGAGTTTTACACGAAATGTTAGTTCTTAATCAAACAAAAATAAATAAATGACAAAAAAAATTATTATAATTTTATAATTATTATACATTATTTTCGGTATGCCATGTTTCAAAGCATGGTGCAGGACACAGTGCAGGTTTTGACATGCAATTCTTGCAGCAATATGATGTTTCCTTCCTTATTCCCTGTTTATAACATTGTTTACAACGCTGAAAATATGTTTTTCGCTGATAATTTTCAGGAGGTGAAATTTTCTCAGGAAAATGCTGTGTTCCATTGTTGTTGATTTCATTGGTTTGGATTTGTGCACGTTTAAATTGAACCAAAGTTCTTCCATCCCGTTTATTATCTATACCAGTTAGAGATCGTATGATTGCTTCCCTGTACTCTATATACTTCATTTGAGAACCTGTCTTTTCTTTAAAGATGTAGAAAGAATTCCATACTGCTACATCCAGTAGATGAAAGATTACCTTTTTATACCATCTAATTATCTTCCGTGGACAGGAATAATAGGACATCATCTGATCTGCTCTGTCTACACCTGACATATTCTGATTATAATTCACTATTTCAATTGGTTTTCTCTTTTCCTGTTGTCGCCGGTTAGCTGTGTTTGTCATGCTTGGGTGGTAAGCTGTTGTTAGACATAGCACATCCCGTTTATCTTTCCATTTGGACACATAAGTCTGATTTTGGCGTCGCCATACATGTTCTCCTTTTCTAAGCTTACGACGTGTTATTTCTTGTGGCAGACCCTTCCTATTTACACGAAGAGTTCCTGTCACATGCGTCTTTTTGCTAAGTAATTTGTTAGACAATGGTAGACTGTTGTAATAATTATCCATGAACAAATGATGGCCTTTGTTTAAGTATGACTGCATCAATCGCATCACAAGACTTTCAATAGTTGTCATGTTTTCATCGTTTTCTCGATGGCCTTTGTATACTTCTATATTCAAAACGTAACCTTGGGCTGAACAAAGTTCATAGAATTTAATTCCGTATTTTGCCTTTTTGCCTTTCATGTACGTGCGAAAATAAAGCCTTCCTCGAAATAATAACAACGATTCATCTAATGATAATGCTTCATTTGATGCATATGCATTCGCAAACTTTTGTATGAGCAAATCAAGAAATATTTTTATTTTCCTCAAAGGGTCGTTTGAATTTTCTTCCTCAACATAAAAACACCTCAATATTTGCTCAAACCTCCTTCCAGACATTTGTGACGGAAATGCTGGGTGGTAATGTAATGCATCAATGGAAAAGAGTTTTCTAATGCTGGAGAATTTTAGCTGGGACTGAAGCAAACACAAACCTAAAAACTTTCTCATTTCGATCATATCAGTATTTTTGAAATTTGCCTTTCTACTATGCCTTGTATGTGGCCGTGCTTGATTGCAAAGTTTTATGCCGTAATCATTCGTAGATTTTATAATCATTTCCATTACTTGGTCATCCCATATTTTTTCAAAAACCTGAATTGGATAAACATTTTCTTCTATATCCAAAAGAATCCCAGCGGCATCTGCATCAAAAGAAAAGTTTCTTATAGATGTTGTGTTGGTATGCCATGTCTCATCATTTTCTGGTTCTTCTGGTGCTTCATATTCCTCATCTGTAGTTGATTCATCATCTTCACTATCCGAATTGTTATTTTCAGCACTGTCAGCATCAGATTCAGACTCACTGTTGCTTGATCCACTATTCATTTCCTCAACAATCTTCAGCAGCCTAGCCTGATCTTTTTCCCAACTGTCCATTTTCTGTAAATATTGAATAAAACATTTTATTTTGTATTATTATTTATTGTATATTATATATATAATATATATTTATCATTTACATTATCATTATTTATTTATATTTCAAATGTAAAACCAAAAAAAAAAAGTAAACAGTATAACCTATAGTATCGTTAACCTAACCTAAAATGCTAAATTTTGTTTTTTTTATTTCTGTTTAAAGTATAAAATGAATAATAAACAAATACATACCAGTATAGTTATATAAATAATAATAAATATCGTTAAACGTATCAATAAGAACTATAAATTCAATAGAAAACACGATCGCACTACTCCCTTCACAACCACGTGCATACTGAATCTGCAACTCGTATAACAGGTGAAATATGAACTTCAACCTAAAAAGATGTTTTCAAAACACGACACTATGCTTCTACGTATACGCCAGTAAGTGCACATTTGTGCTGCTATAGCCGTAGTGTCTAAAAACGACCGTTTCGTTTTGGACGGCTATAGCAGTCATGCCACATTGTGAACTTCGCTTTGACGGCTATAGCCGCAATTGTCCGTCAACGTGTTAACGTTTCCCTTAATATTACCCATATTTATTATTGTATTGTAAATATTATAAAAGTATGTATATTCCAGGAGCTAGCAATAGAATGCGGTGCGCTAGAGTATCTAACAAATGGCCTAGAAGACAGTGCGGAGGACGTGTCGGGCGCCGCAGCGGGGGCACTAGCGCCGGCGGCGGCAGCACTGGCGGCGGCGCGGCCAGAGCGCCTCGCGCGTCTCGCCGCGCGGCTGTGGCAGTTATTACACGAACAAGACGACCTGGCGGCCCCCGCGCACGCATATATGGCGTTGCTCGCTAAGCTAATGGCTTTACCCGCTGCTGCTACTAACTTGCAGTACGCGTTTGCTACTTTTATAATATATACAAAATAAATAGAAGTAGTCAACAGAGTATCTCTAGAATCTCCCTCTCTAATATATCTCGGACTATCCTACTATAGGGAATAAAGCGTCAAATTATAAATTAGCATAAATAATTCTTCCTAAAGGACATAGAAATAAGTATATATAAGCTTATGTCCTATAGAACAATTTGGTAGTTGTATTCAGGCATCTCAATCATGGGAAAGCAGAAAAATAAACAATTTTAAAAATTAAGTGAATACAAAGATGTAGTAATGAATAAAATAATATTATAAATTATCTTTTAGGAATCGCTAAAAACTTTTACTTGAAACTTTAAAAAAAATGCAATATTGTTACAGTCCAATAGATCTGGCTGACGTACTACCTCGTCTGTGGCCGTACCTCGACCACTCCACTAGTTCAGTGCGGAAAGCAACATTACAAACACTACGCACTATAACACGACCGCTGATAACCTCACAGACACCATATGTACAAACAAATGGTGATAAAAACCAAAAAGATAACGAAAGTAGTGATAAAGAGAATGCAGAAAGTCAGAAGAATCTTAACATAGATGAAAGCAAAAGTGATTTTGTTAATGGTGAAATCGATCAATGTCTTAGTTGGACCCCAGAACTGCTTCAAGAGGCAATGAGACATATATACCAAAGGGTGTTGTTTGAACATGTTCATGATATACAAGAAATAGCTGTACAGGTTAGCTATGGTTTCAAATATATTTATTTAAATTTGTTCTTAGTTAAGTAAATTGTGATATATTTAACTTAAATCGTTTGCTTGTAGGAAGGGTTTGGTAGACAGAAAATACTTAGTGTCAAGACACTCGGTACTTCGCTTTCCACCGAATTTGAAACATAATTTAAATATACTCCCTTATTTAAATCACTCCCCCGAGTGGGGATCGTACCCACAACCGATGGCGTTTACAGTTAGACATTGTCCCACTGCGCCACGCTAGGAAGGAAGCGTCGTCAGTCAAATCAAAATTTTATATCTCAGATTTTTTGATCAAATTTTATATAAGACTTCAATGAGTAAAGGAAAATATAATAGTATTCGTGTAATTTATAGGAATAAATAATACAATGCTCCTGACTAGCTAGATGTTATTAAATTGACATATACTACTATTGTCGCGCAAAATACGTGTTTATGCTATGTTTATTAACCTGTTATAAATTGCAGTAGTACACTCATTTTCTAAATGAATTCTACCGATCGTATATTCACAGATTTTCTTTCATGTTATTAATTATATAAAAAAAATATAGAATGAATATTAACATGATTACGTTTTTTTTTCAAAATATACAGTTTATATGCTATATAATATATTGTATAGAATTTTACACTAAGTGCATAATATAATTCCACAGGTGTGGCACAACTTAGTGCGCCACGCGCCGCTCGGCACTATCCTGGTGGCGGCGTGTCCCCTGCTAGCGCTGTGGCTGTGCCTGGCGATGCAGCCGCCACGCCTGCCTATAGACCCCGCATTGATTCTGCATGCGCCGCACAAGGTAATGCTTTAATTATTACTTTTATGTATGCTTTTATATATTTAAGGCCGGTCGTGGTGTAGTACAAAATCGACTGTAGTTTATTTATACTTTATTTCTTCGCTCTGGTAAGACAAAGTGCGACGTTTAGTTCCGCCACTCAACACGTAATGTTTGAAATCGGCGGAAAGCGGAGTACGGATTGTCTTGACGCTAGGTTTTTCCTGTCTAGCAGGGTTGCTATGCGGGATGAAAGCGAGGAGGTGAAAATAATTTAAATATAAACACTCGCCCGAGTAGTGACTCCACAACCGGTCGCGTTTAGTTAGACGTTGTCACACTGCGCCACAACCGACCTCATGACCTCAGTTAGCATTATAATTGGCATAAATATACATAAAACAATACGAATATACTCAGAAAAAAATTAGTTCTCTGTACACCTTGCTTTACCGGTAAAGGCGTAAATCTAAAATTGAATATATTTTTAAATATGTATTCACTTTATACAGGAACGTCGAACCCGCGCTATAAGTGGCAGTGAAGCCACAGACACCCCCGCAGCAGAAGGTGAAATACGTCCCGGACAGAAGTGGTACATCGGCGGAGGTGAAAGCCAACCGGCGGCGTTACGCGATGCCAACGTGACGCGGGCGCGATGTCTCGCTTCTGATATTTTGGGTAATGATTTATAATTATATTATTTTCGTACTAAGCATGAATACTTTGATAAGTAGACTTACATATATATTTATTTTTAAAATTATAATGGGCATATTTTTGATAATATTTGTAAGATGAATAAATAACTAAGCCGATAATTTTGTTTTACTGCGCAAATCAAACCTGTTAATTTTTAAATAACTCTTTTACTAAAGAAGAAATTGTAAAATTAAATGGCTGCACTGATAAATTAGAATTTTTTATCTATCAACTTATTTACGCCTGGTACGGATTCAAATAGATATGATAGAAGTGGTTTTTTAATATAAATATTTTAACTATTTTTATTTTAGAATATTGTAAATATGTATTTAAGAAACATATTTAAACAAACAATCAATTTTGCGTCTCTTGAAAACCGTTACAAGAAGTTTCTTGGACGGATTGAAAATTTTTGTACGTATTTTTTTAACAACTCTTTAAAGTGCGCTGTGAATGTGTTTTGTATTTATTATTTTTTATATGTCTTAAATTAATTGTGAACAGTTTACTTTTATTTATTTCTTGTATTTTTTTAATCTTTTAGTTCTAATTTTGGCTTATCACTGGGGAGGGCTTCTGTCAAATAAAAATGCGGAAGATAAGACAAAACTGCTATATTGTCATAACGTCTAACAAGCCGAGATGATCTTGCTCGAAATTCCCCTCAGGAAAATTATTTTCATTTTTCCACCCTGAAAAGAGAGCGCGGCGTTGAGTTACGCTCCTCAACACACATTCCTAGAAATGCATGTCTTGACATTATATGTTCATGTATTTACAGGTTACCTGTCGTGCTACCTAGTGCAACCGGCACCTGGCATTGAATATAAGGCGTTAGATGAAAGTCCAATCGATTGTTATGTCAAGGTGAGCAATTATATTAATGTTTCCTAAGTTTTGTTATTATTGAACTTTTAAAATTGTTTCCGTTTTATTTGATTTCCGTACTATATATTAATTGAACTGTTTAGGTAGTTTTTGTATGCATGATATAAAGAATATTTTTCGTATTGATATATGAAATGGTTTTATTTTTACTTATTTACTTCTTTTTTGAATATTTTATTGTTTTTATACTGCACTTAGCTTATGATAAACGAATCTATACATTAGTATAGATTATATTATTACACATAAAGCAGAAGAGTTTGTTTGAACGCGCTAATCTCAGGAACTACTGATCGGAATTAAAAAATTCTCTCTGTGTTAAATAGAACATTTATTGAGGACTCTACGACTAATGAGAGTGAGGCAGTAATAATAAATTTTGTGAAGACTTAATTAGCGTGCGCTGAGTAAACGGCGAAAGTTACAAAAAAATTATGTTAAACAAAATTATTTCCCTCTAAAAGTTGTAAAAAAAGGTCAGATAAAATATGTCTAGCTTTTACTTTTATGTATATATTTTTAGTTCTGAAATGATATATTATTTGCGAAAGTGTATTTATAAACTAAATATTTATCCTTATCTAAATAAATAAGTTATTTATAGTGCCCATGGCACTCATTTTTGAAGAACATTGCCTTTGACAGTATTTGATTTCAATCAATAGTAAAGGAATAATTATCGTTTTAAAACAATAACGTCATGTCGTATACCACGCGCGTTAATGTGCGGGTGTGTACAGCAGTGAGGCGGGAGAGCGCTGACTGACAGTGTCGGTAGTCTTCTTACGAATATTATAAAAGCAAGCAAGTTTCTTAGGATGTGTACTTGATTTTGATGAAACTTTACGGTATTTTAGTTTATAAGTCAGAATAATATATAGACTACAGTTTACATTTTTTGTGCTTTGGTCGTAATATATTGATACATATCAATTAAGTCGGCTAAAACCCATTGGCAGTGTAGGATTGTCTTAAATAGTTTTAAATAAACACGCGGGATAGCATATATCTATCCTTTATGTAAAAGCGATTATGAACAAAATAGTAAACTATAAATTTAATTAATTTGAATAATTTCTTATAATGCACATTTTAGAATATTATTCAAACGTTAAGTATTTAATATAGATTAACTATGTATCAAAGTGATTTGACCGAATAGTTTAAGAATTATAACGATATGATTTGACTTCAGCGCCATAAAGTGTACAAATTTATTTTTATCAATATCACGCGGGCGAAGCCGCGAGCGAGATCTAGTTATATATAGAGTCCAAATTTCTTAATTTGTTTTAAATAATTGTAATAATAACAACAATATAAATTTGACAGGTTATGGTCGTGTATTTGCGTTCAGGCAGTGCTCTACAGCGGCTAGTATCAAGCCTTGTGATATCATCGTGGGCGCGACACACTGTAGAGTATCATCTGTACCCGCCTAGTGTACATTCTATATGTAATGGAAATGAGGTATTTCTTTAAAAAAAAATCTTTTTAAAAGCATATTCTATGTTGTTGATTTTCTTAAAAGAAGCCGCTTCTCACCTTATCGCATAGGAAGGTCAGAGATATCTTAGACACACTCTATTGCTGCTGTGTTTTGTCCTACCAAAACAGAATAATGAATATAACTTTTAAATATATTTTATATATTTAATTATTTACTCGATTGGAAATCAAACTCACAACCAATCTTGTTTACAGTTGGGCACTGTGGCTTCTATTGTTTTACCATGTTAATTTTTTTTAATATGACTGAAAATTTGCAAGGTTTATCTTTATCATATTAAAAGTAATGAACTATTCAAAATATTTAATAAATATACTGCTTTGTTCTGAAATTTAAAATATTATAATTGATTGTTTTAGGAAAGTGATAAAGATAAGAAACCAGAGAAATTAAATGACATAGCCGCGCTGGCGCCGCCCTTACTGATAACGACACTTCACACAGCACTCAACCAAATACTTTATTACGATGAGGTCGCACTTAACTGTAATAGGTAAGTTCTAATTAATATAATTATAAATTATTATACAAATTGTTTATGTTTCTACTGCTAGCTGATAATTATCATTTACTGGAGTTGAAAATTATATTATATTGTTGAAGTGAGTAATCTAAATCGACACGATTGGTTGTGGATTCGATTCCCACTTGAGGGAATTATTATAATTAAAATTTATTTATATTTCTTCGCCTTGTTTAAACATAACGTGGTGTTGGGTTTGATTTGGGTATACAATATCTCGATTTTGGGCGGAAAGCAGACAACAGATGAACACTAGGTTTTCTCTGTCTACGCTGCTATTCGAAATATTTTCTTACTATCCTGGTCATCCAGATAAATACAACAGATTCTACTTCGAAGCATTGTAAAATTTTCTTACATTTATAGATTCATACAGGTGTTTTTTGTGTCTGCACAAAAATATTATGCTAAATGTTATATACTGTATATATACATTCTGCGCTTGTAAACTATTTCGTATAAAATATTTATTTTTATTTACGTTCACTTTCCAGAATTCTTCAAGAGGCACGAGATTTGCTAGCTATGATGAAACATTACAAATTACCAGTTGACAATGAAGAATTTAATAATATATTAAGGCTGGAACAGGTACGTATATTTAAAATGCTTATCATATTCGGAAAAAGCCACTATTAAAATTTAAGTAAAGAAAATACAAAGTATAGTATTAAGATCTCTCCATTGATGGCGTTACAAAGTTCCTTAAACTAACGTTTGGTTTACATACAAAGTATAAGTTTAAACAGGGTCATATATTTATTCGATGCGCCTTAAAGGTTGCGGGTTCATATTTTATATAATTTTTGATTTAGTATTGTATTTGGCATTGTACTGCCACATACAAAACACTGTAGTGTTACAATAAATTATGTTATTTAAAATATAAATATCTATTTGATCTTAAAAATGTTATCCTTTTAAACATGTAAAGCCGACATCGGATACTGATATGAGGCCAGTCGCGGCGCAGTAGGTCTGCGTCTGACTATAAACGCGATCGGTTATAACTTATTTAATTAAAATTATATAAATTTTATTTATATGATATTTAAATTATTTTTATTTCGTCGTTCTGGTAAGACAAAGTAGGGCGTTGACTTCTCCCATTTTCTACGTGCAATGTCTCGAATTGGGCGACAAGCGAATTACGAAGTGATTTGACACTACTTTTTGTCTACTCTGCTATGCGGGATAAAAGAAATATCGACACACATATCTATCTAGATTGCCCTATTTTTATTTGACTTTTCGACACGCCAACAACACAATGTATATTATACTAGCATGAAACTTGTTCTGAAAGTAACAAATAATAAAGGCAAAATTTTAAAAACCTCTCATATTTTGATTCTCAATTACTCGCAATATATATATATTATAAAATGATATGTCACTATCAAAGTGCGGTGTTAAGTTCCACCACTCAACACGCAATGTCTCGAATTCGTTGGGAAGCGAAGTATGGAGTGTCTTGACACTAGGTACTTTCTGCCTACCCTGCCATGCGGGATAAAAAGCCTGAAGCTAAAAAATTGTCACTATTGCTAATTTCGCCAGGTATCAGCTATGACGACAGTAACGCAGCCGCTGGTCGCCTCCCTCAAGATCAAGCGCGTACAAAGCTCGCTGGAGGAACGCCGCGCCGCGCTGCACTCGGCCGTCGCGACGTGCGCTCAAGAACAGGCCACCTTGAATATATCGTTAGTATTTCGAATTTATAAAACACTTTTAAATATATGCTTTTATTTAATTCTTCTTTTGTTTAATTTAAATTTATAACTATTAAAGGGCGAATTTTGGAAATGACTAATAGTCAATAAGCGGTAGTGATATAGATATTTGTCATATGACCTTTGGTTTGGATCAATAGTAAGCCAATTATATTTAATACCATCTTTGATTATCTCGATTTCTACACATTTTAAATGAAACTATTTAAAACGGATTAATCGCGTTTATTTTGGTATTTGACAGTGCACACATTTATAAAAACGTGGCTTATACTTTAAACCCCGGGTCTTCAAAAATGTGTTTTCAAATACTAAAACATTCGCGATTAATCTGTTTCAAATAGCTTTATTTAAAATGTTTATTCTATTTTTTTTTCCAATATTAAATTTATTACACTACAAATTAGGTTTGTATTATTTTTCCTTATTGTTATACGATATCTCTTTTATTGGTTACTTAAAACTTAGTTTCATATTTAAGGGACTTTTTTAAACAATTAAATTATCTTTACTGTATATGTCTACATTACATACATGTATGTATTCTTTGTAGTAAAAAGTATTATATTAAAAATAAATTAATAAATTTTTGTTTGTTACAACCGATGTTATGTTTTAGATAATTTCCTTGTATTTTAAAATATGTTATTACTTTAAATTTAGAGTACAAGCAGCACTGAGCGGGGCAGTGGCCTACCTAGCAGCTCTACCAGAAAGACTTAACCCAGTAGTACGGCCCTTAATGGAGAGCATAAAGAAGGAATGCTCTGAAGAATTGCAAAGGAACTCTGCGCGTACATTAGCAGCTTTATTGGGACAGTTGGTGCTACGCGAGTCATGTCCTAATAACAAAGTATTGGTGAATTTGAAGGCTTTTTTGAGGTAGGAGTTTTTCTTATTGAAAATAAAATGCAATTATTAAATTTATGAGAAATTTTAAATAAGAAATTTACAAGATTTTAAACGAAATGACACTAATGTTTGGAAGATTATTTTACGAAAAAATGATATTTAAAAATCTTTTCAGTCATTTTTATTAATAACATTTACAAATAGTATAGAAAATTGACTCCTTAATATAGAATTTTTAAGGTTATTTTTTAATATCTGCAATTTTTAAATCAGATTTTATTAAAAAGTCATATAAAACCCGTACAATACCCATATAATAAATTTCAGGTGTGACCCAGAATTCACGCCGCGTATCACGCTGGAGAGCTCGGAGGAAAACCCCGACTCCGGCAGCGGGGACAGCGGCGGAGAGGGCAAGTTGGAGGTGCAAACGGTGCATGGTCCTGCTTGTAAGTTTATTTAGAAAGGAATTAACCCATAACAAAACGAAAACTTTATTAACGCCGCACTTTGTCTTACCAGAATTATGAAATATAGTCTATAGTAGTTATATTCTACCACAATAGAGCTGAAATTTAAATCCAATGTGTTAATATGCACATGAAGACATCATTAATATTCTTCTATCTTCATAAAACATAATTAATATTCCCCAGTAACGAAATACAATGGCATCCTGACCCTACGCGAGCAACACCGCAGCGCGGAGCGTATAGTGCCGCGACGCGGGCGCCCGCCCTCCGCGCACAACGCGCAAGCGCAGGCGCACGCCAACGCGCACGGGGATCTGCTCGCACTCGAACAGTGGCTGCCTAAGGAGGATGAGGTAATATAACTTAGGCCTTTTATTACTTGCTCTAACATCATCTTAAATTATGAGATGATGATGATGTTGATCTTACCGATACGAAGTCGGTCGTGATGATCATTTCTTTTAATTTCTGTGTTTATTTCGAGAAGTGTCAGCATAGTTTTTAAGGAACTGTGTTGTCATTATCCCGCCATTAAATACCTATACATTATTTTAAGAACTTTAATAACTAAATTTTTTTATTTCGATTTTTAAATAATAAAAGTTCCTTTCTATTACCCATCCTTAATCACGTAATAAATATTTTTATTTTATTTTATTTCATTACAGGCTAGAAAACTATTAAGAATCCAAAGACGAGGGGCAACAATGGCGTTGACTAACTTAACTGAATACTTTGGCGAGGAGCTTCCAGACAAATTACCAAAATTATGGGAATTCATAACGGAACCTCTGGAAAAAATCATGACTGATAGTGGTTAGTAAGCAAATCATTTCGACTTGGTACACTTTAACTATTTTTTGATTATGTTAGACACATAGGAACTTTTGTTTACGTATTGTAAAGCGAACCGTGCGATGAGTTGTGGGTCGATAAATATTCAGGTATTTTCATTTCTCTGATCTGATAAAACAATAAGATGGATTAATTTCGGCACTCAACGGTTGGAAAGCAGTCAACGGATACTCCGTTGACTTATTGACAATAGGTTGTATATGACTAGGGTTGTCATGCGGGATAGAGTGTGAAATTGACAAAATATTATAATTACAAAATAAAAGCATTCGGTAGAAAGATCTAATCCCCAACAATACAATATCGTCAGTTAAATTAATTGTTAAACGCGTCTTCTAATTGAAAAGAAACAAACTGTCTATTTTTTTAAATTTATTAAACATCTGATTTAAAACGTAACTAAATTAAATTTAGGTATATTTGTATGCTCATTAACTTATCACATAACAAATATATCGTTAAGATGAACTGGAACATCTTTTAGTGACTTTTAGTGTTTTTATATATTTTGCCATCCAGCACATAAATAAATTAAATAAAAAATGTTTTCAGATTTAGATAACATAGAAGACGAAGCAGTGGACGAGCTGATCTCCCGCCTGCAAGTGATAGAAGCGGTATCGCAGCACATTTGCAAGTGTCTGTGGCAGCGGGTGGTGCGCGGCGCCGGCGCCTGCATCGCGTTGACGCGCGCCAAGCACACCGCGCTGCGGCACATGGCGGCGCGCGCGCTGGCCGCGCTGGCGGCCCGCGACCCGCACTCGGTCATGCAGACTGTCGTCAATGAGGTCTGTACGGTGGTGACGGCTTATTTTTTTATTAATTCTTACTTAAGTGTAATGTATAGTAGTAGTAAGTAGTATGTGTTAGTCTTTCGAAATGAGAATCTTTCAATAAAATTAAATATGTGACTAAAATAAAATTTAAAAAAAAATCCTCACCAAGGGTACGAGTTGCTGGAAATAAGTAAATTTTACAATGACTAAAGTTGATCTTAACCTGACAGCCTAAATCCTTATATCCACATAGATCTCTAAACTAAGTATGGCCGCCAGGTGATCGAGTCCCTGTCGGACGTGCGCAGCGAGCGCGTGCGCTGCGGCGCGGCGGAGGCGCTGTCGCGCACCGTGGACGCGCTGCAGCTACAGCTGGTGCCGTATATAGCGTTACTGGTTGTGCCTTTGCTAGGTAATGTGGAACTTATCACTATATTTATATGGCATTTAATATTATATTCAAATTATATTTTTTGAAAACGTATAAACAATTGTTTCTTAGAAATCTTTGGCTTGTAAAAATTAATAAAAATATATCTACAGTGAATACTAATAACAAAATAATTTGTAAAAATAATTAATAAAAATCATGTATTTAAGAATCACAACATTCATATTATTCTATTGTAATTTAAGCCTTAATATATTTTAAAAGCTTTGTTTCCAAATATTTATATTACGTTTCTATTAATAAAAACCTTTTTATGTGATTAATTTTTTTATATTATTTTTAAAACAATGACTGACAAGTTAATAAATATGATATAGCTAATATAGATAATATTGTTGTATTTGTATAAAAATATAATAAATTATTAATAGGAAAGTTAATAATTTATCTATTTATAGTTTTTTTTATGAATTTAATATAATATTGACAATTAAGTTAAATTTAATGTTTTACTTATTTTTTTTATATTTAGGACGAATGAGTGACCATAACGAAGCTGTACGTATGATGTCTACACGTTGTTTCGCAACGCTCATACAGCTGATGCCTCTAGACGGCGCCATTCCCGAGCCTGAAGGTCTATCTCAGGAATTACGAGAAAGAAGACAAAAAGATAAACATTTTCTAGAACAGTTATTCAATCCGAAGAGTATTAAAGATTATAAAATACCTATACCAGTGTCCGCTGAACTGAGGAGTTACCAACAGGTAATAAGAGATATGATGTAGTGAAACCCTTACCATATTCTCAATTTAAAATATTATTTTACAATTGTTAAGATGTAACGTGGATACTCGTATTCACTTAATACCGCATACATTTACAGTTCTGAAAGTTTAAAACACAATATATAGTGAAAATAAATTACTTATAAGTATATTGATTTTAGTTGAATCTAGAATTAAAATAGTTGAACTGTTTTGAAAACTTTTATATTAATTTAAAATTCAAAGTCAAATTATTACCGTGTTTTACTTAAATATCTCAATTATAAAGTACAAAACGAATATTACAAAATAAGTTTAAAGAATACTGTAAATAAATATATGATTGCTGAAAGAAACGCTAAAAGGATTAAGGCCAAGCATGTGTTATGGGACTTGTTGTCTACAGTACTAATTTTCAGCCTCATTCATGCGGTTTTAATAGTATTTTCACTAATATTAAAAAGAATGTGATAAAATGTGTAACTGCATTGAACTATTGGTAAATTATGTGACGAACGAAAAATTTAGCATGTAACTTCTTATTTTGACTTTAAAATACATTAAAATTAGTATTTATAATTGGTGTACTATTATATTTAGTAAATAAAAAAATATATACTCTACTTCAGGCAGGAGTAAACTGGCTACGTTTTCTAAACGAGTACAAATTGCATGGCGTTCTCTGTGACGACATGGGGTTAGGGAAGACGTTACAATCTATTGTGGTGGTAGCGGGTTCGCACTATGAACGCGCTAAAGAGCGCCGTCCGCACATGCCTTCTCTCGTCGTTTGCCCTCCTACGCTTACTGGTCTGTATATGAAGTATTATATTTATTAATATGTTTATCTATGCATATATTGCTATTATTTACTTAATTATAATAAGGTGAAGTCCAAAAACTTTTGACAAGTATGTACAAAAAATTAAAACGTATGTTACACAATATAATATAAAAAATTTACCACAATATGTAAAAAATACATTTTTTTTTCAATATATATATTAGAAATATATATATTAGAATATTTACTAAAAATTATGAATTTCATATTAAAACACCATTTAAAATCTAAATAAATTGTTTCAGGTCACTGGGTGTTCGAAGTGAATAAATTCATTCCAACCAAGTATCTTAAGCCGATGCAGTATGTCGGTCCTCCGGCGGAGAGGGAGAGGCTGCGCACCCACGTCAACTTCTACAACCTCATAGTCGCCTCATACGATATCGTTAGAAAGGATATTGATTTCTTCAGCAGTATTAAATGGAACTACTGCATTTTGGACGAAGGCCATGTTATTAAGAACGGGAAGACCAAAGCGTTTCAGGCTATCAAACAATTAGTCGCTAATCATAGATTGATTTTGTCGGGCACGCCTATTCAGGTATATAAAAATGAAAATGATTATATTTAGAGTCGCACTAGTTTTTATTCGCCATTTCGCCTGTGTTCATTTATATTGAAAGTCTCCATGTCATTTCTCTTGAAATGAATACTATTATGTATTTTCTTATATACTATTTTTAAAGGGAAAGGTAAAAGATATGTTACCCATTCTATAAAAAATATATCTACAAAATTCATTCAAGGGAGAAAAATGATTATTGTATTAGATACTTTAATTAAATGGGTTGACTTTAGACATGCAGCAGACTATAGACTATATGTACAGTTAATAAAACAGTTATTAATTTTTACATATTATATCATTTAAATGTATTTACAAAAATTTTAACTACCATTCACACACTTGGAATAGAAAATATTTTTAGAAATGTTTGCCTTTTTTTATCTAGAAGAAACCTATACTGGTGGCTTTGCTCTCTGGACTCGAACGGGTTATTTGGAACTCCTAAAAAAACCTTTACCTCATATAACTCTTGGAAACGTTATTTAAATATGATATTCTCAATTTGATTACAGAACAACGTTCTAGAACTGTGGTCGCTGTTCGACTTCCTAATGCCGGGTCTCCTGGGCACCGAGCGGCAGTTCACGGCGCGCTACTCGCGCCCCATCCTGGCGGCGCGCGACCCCCGCGCCTCGCCGCACCACTTGCAAGCTGGCGCTCTGGCCTGCGAGGCGTTGCACAGACAGGTAGCGATGGAATTCACTTAACACACTCATTGATATACCAATCTATACAAATAAATAAAATTTATTGTGTCTGTTTGTAATATTAAAATAATCACTTTTTAGTATACGCATAATTATGCATGTATACACGGTACATATACCAAAATAATATTTTTATATACCACTTTTGTGTTTATCTGTTTGTTCCGGATAATCCTTGGAACGGCTGGACTGACTTTGCTAGGACTTTCACAGATAGATTGCTGATGTAATAGTCAGTAACTTGAGCGACTTTTATTTTAGAATTATAAAAAGATGTCAAATTCCTCGCGAACGAAATCGCGGGCGCAGCTGAATAATACTTGCCGTTGATTTTATTTCAGTGTTAGAGACCAATACTCATATGTAAATTTTATTCACAGCTTAGAAAATGTTTTTATTTTACAATCCAGCTATTATACCTGAACATCTTTCTATCTCTTAGGGTTAATAGTGTGATAGACAGAAGTTAAATGCTTAAGTAACAAATGTTTTATTATGTAACTTCATATCATTATTATTAATTTTTTAGCTTCACGCTTCATCCCTGGCGGGGTAGTCAGAGAGTTTAGCCATATCATTATTTATTAGTATTATTTATATGCAATATACTATAAGTGAATATTTTAAAATATTTTTTGTAGGTTCACTTATTATCATATTAAAATGTGTATAATTATAACCGCAAAAATCTTTACTTATTTTACAATATATATTTTTTATATTTAAGTGACGTTAATCGTATTCTTAAATATTTTCAGGTGCTTCCATTCCTGCTACGTCGTGTAAAAGAAGACGTATTACGTGAGCTTCCACCAAAGATCACACAAGACTACTACTGTGAATTAAGTCCCTTACAGCGACGTCTCTACGAACACTTCTCAAGGGAGCACATGCCGCAAGATATATCTGCTCATACACATGTGTTCCAGGTATTTATAAATAATTTATATATATATATATATATATATATATATATATATATATATATATTTTTTTTTTTTTTTTTTTTTTTTGACTTGCTCTATACTATTAGACTAGACTTTAGTGTTTAGATACAAACTTTTTAGACATTACACATTGACATTGTGAGTTGAATGCTGAAACTCAACACTGTACTTTATCCTACCAGAGCAAGGAAATGAAAATAATTTTAATATAATCATTTTTCCGAATATGAATCGAACCAACAACTGATCGTCTTTTCAGTCAGACGCTGTTCCACTGCATCACTATGGCCTCAATTTTTATTATTATCCATTATTTAATATATTTATAAAACTTTCCTATTCTTCTGATTTGTATTGTAAACATGGCTTGTAATCGAACGATTGGGTATCGCAAATTTATTATAATTAAGATAATGACAAAATTCCAACATTAGGAACTTTTTAAACAATTGAGTTTTTGCACTCATACCCTCGAACGATTCTAATATGTCTTGTTGATATTCTATTTGTATGTAAAAATCAAAAGGTACGACAAAAACGCTTAATCGTAAACTACTGGGTATTAGAAATTGTAAATAAAAATATTGATAGTATACTTATATGAGTTATCTTACGTGTTTAATCAATGTTTCTAGGCACTCCACTACCTACAGAATGTATGTAATCATCCCAAGCTGGTCCTCGTGCCGGAGCACCCCGAGGCGGTGAGAGTGGTGCGCCAGTTGACGCAGCAGGGCTCCTCTTTAGATGATATCGAGCATGGCGCTAAATTACCAGCTTTAAAGTGAGTTATTTGTTACTTATTATTATTATTTTTAACACACTGAGGTTATATTTTTTAAAAAGTGCTTTTCAATTATTTTTTATCACAGTATATTTTTTTAACTTTCATGAAATAAAACTTTATATTGAATTTATATAATTTAATATAATATTGTCATAATTACTAATAAATTATTGAAATATAGTAGTATGTACATGTGTATACAAGTATCTATATAATTCGCTATAATAATAGATTCTTGTAAAAGATTTTTTTTATTTAGTTTTTTGTTTGGCTTAACTCAACGTCGCAATTTATTTTACCATAATCGGAAAATAAAAAAAATAGTAGAGATTCATTACACGACATGATATCCCCTTGCACTGATAATATATATTTTTAATGTGTTATATTATAATCTCTATTACTTTTCAGGCAACTTCTTCTAGACTGCGGTATAGGCACATCCGCTACGGTGGGTGAATCTGGTGCAGTCGTATCCCAACACAGGGCGCTTATATTTTGTCAATTGAAGAAAATGTTGGATATTGTTGAGAAGGATTTACTACAGAAACACTTGTCTTCAGTCACATATCTACGTTTGGATGGCAGTGTGCCGCCTCACCAGAGACATTCTATTGTGACTAGATTTAATACTGATGTTTCTATTGATGTCCTCTTACTTACAACTGCTGTGAGTATACATACGTGTTATTTGAATTGTATTATAGTTATTGTGGTTTAAATTACTTTGTCTTTTGTTGTATTTCTTAATTCCGTAAATAAAATTTCAGAAAAAATATTTTTATTTATGTTGTTTTTTACTATTACTTTGTATATATTTTAAAATTTTGTTGATTAATTTCTAGTGTTTCTTTTGCTTTATATTGCAATTCAAAAAATATCTCAAAATAATATTAAAAATATAAATGTGCATTTTTAAAAAACCTATCTATTTCTAGGTGGGTGGTCTAGGTCTTAACCTGACTGGTGCAGATACGGTCATTTTTGTTGAACACGACTGGAATCCAATGAAGGACTTGCAAGCGATGGACCGCGCGCATCGCATTGGGCAAAAACGAGTGGTCAATGTATACCGACTTATTACTAGAGATACGCTTGAAGAAAAGATTATGGGGTGAGGATTTCTTCTTTCACTAATTAAATTAGAGTCTTTAGGTGATTTATACTGTAGTTTTTTTTTATCTTTTTGACGTGTATATGACTAATTATAATATTGCGGGCTTAGAATGCAAACTTACTTCATTTTGTGTTATTGTTTACATTCCATACAAAAGTACATTGTATAAAAATACGCAATCGATAAAATCACCAATTATCAGTTTTTATTATATATTCTTTATTGCACTTTGTATTAATGAATGTGAAATTATTAATATTGTTGGCAAACCTCAACCTACCTTAAGTTGACCTATTCCAGTCAGTGATTTGATAGAAAGTATAATATATAGTTTAAAAAAAAATTGTCACATCTAAGACTCTTAGAAGTTCACAGTTAACTCTACAAAAACCGGAATATAAAATATGTATATATTTTTAAGAATATTTTTGTCTGTCCTAATAATTGACTTCGTAAGCTTTTTACACTAAGCCAACCATATGTGAGGATCAAAATGTGATATTACTAATATATAACAATATTTTTCAGTCTACAAAAATTCAAACTGATGACTGCAAATACAGTAATAAGTAGTGAGAACGCAGCGATCGAAACAATGGGCACCGATCAGTTGCTAGATTTGTTCCAGCTGTCAAACGCACCTGGGACATCTACTTCACAAGGCTCCACCCCGGGAGCGAAGCCCCTTATAGAAACCCTACCAGAACTATGGGACGCTAATCAGTATGAAGAAGAATATGATATGACCAACTTTGTCAAGTGCCTGAAGAAAATGAAAGCCTGATTTGATTCTTTTGAGCGTAACAACGTAATGTAGTAATTAAATTCAAAGAAACAGATATAAAGTCTTAGAGATATTTGTTTTCAGTATGATAATGGTCAAATCGATTTGCCTCTCCATCTCAATGTGTGTTCAAGTAGTAATGTCCAATGTTATATTTCGAAATAGGTTTTCAAGATCGATGTTTATAAAGTTTTTAGTAACTTTTCCCAAATTCCGAATTCATTTCTGACAATAGCTATTATTATTAACTATTACTAGTGAAAATAATGTTGAAAACACTTTAGATTTATTATCTCAACAAATGACTTAAATAAAATAATTTAAAATGTATCTTAGTATTCAAAAGAGATAACTTCCAAAAGATGTCTTGTATAGAAATAGTAAAGTAGTAGTAAATATTTTTTAAATTATGAAGTAACTTAGAAAATTGAAATGGAAATGGATAATAGAATCAAAAAACTTATATTCCATAGAGATGCTATTAAATAAAGATATAATAAAATGTAACTTTAACTTTAATTTTACTAAGATTTTAATACATTGAACATGATTAACTGCTAGAAATTAAAGCGCCTAATATTTGCAAATCTCGTGACTACTGCGATTTTTATAAGCTTTTATTAAAAAATATTTTTACTTTGCTTCTCTTATAATAAAATAGTTTACATGCTTACATATAAATAGAAATTTCTCGTCTAATTATAAAATATTTTGGTCGCAAATTCATATAAAATTATTTTTCTACACTTATTCATTACTTTAGGTATTAGTTTATCACGTGACTATGTTATACATTGTGGTTGAGTCTTTACAGATAATATATTCTTTATATTTGATATTCTTATATATCTATTTTGATGAATTACTGCTGTAACACCATGAATTCTAATAAAAAGCAATAATATAAAAAGTAGATGTAAGTTCAAAATAATATGTATTTAGAGATTGTTGCTGTAATTCCGGTGGAAATCCCAAAAATAATTAAATTCAATGTATAATTTCCCTCAAGTAAAAAGGCCGCTGAGTCTTAGTGGACGGAGTATGCTTGCATATTGGTACAGTCGCACCCGAAAAGACTTAAGTTATTATAATAATGTTTAATGAAAAAAATTAAGAAAATTGATGAATTTATTTACTAAATATCTACGTATTTATAACACTTTTTTATCTATTAGTACTTCATTAAAAATAAAAGATTAACAGAAAAATTTAATAGAATAACAGTAAAAAAAGATATAACATAATCAAAAAGTTTTCGTTACATTGTACCATACGCGCACTGACAATAATGCCGGCTTGTTCACTCGTCACGCCTCTTCGTACCAACAATTTCGTTGATTAATCTGGTTTTGCACAGAAATATCACCAGCGTTCTTATATAACTTAAAATAATTACTAAAATATAACTTAAAATAATTACTAAAATAACTGTAATAGTTATTTTAGTAATTATTTTAAGTTATTTCTTGCAATTATATATCAGATATATTATTATTTAATTCTTTGTTTCTATAATAACAGATGTTAAATATTTTTAGCTGGTGCTTCCCTATAGTTTTTGAGAACTGATACAATTTAAAAGTTTAAGTCAATTACTTAATAGTACGTGGTCTCCTCCTACTAGCAGAGGAATATCAAAGTTAATATTATAATATCTTTGACATTCATGCCAATATATTTTAGGGATATCTATAAAAGTATTTATTTTTTGTATTCTAAAACACTTGCGCTTCTTCAGTCAATTATCGTAATTTGATGTTTTATTTGACATTTAAAAAGTCACATGTTCACTTTGGTTCACTGGTTTTAGATATATCTTGATAATTCAGATGTAACTTGACTTTGTGTGTCTTAAATCTTTTTAATAAAATCACTTTATGCGTAATTTGTTTTATATACAAGAAAAATTTGATTAATAATTAGGATAGGACCAGTCCTTTTGACATAAAATGTATGTTACTTTGGACTGCCTGTATTATAAGATATTGGTGTTTATTATGATAAACTGATAAATATTATCATGTCTCGATATAGAAAGACATATGAATGTAATGTTACTTGTAATTAATGAAGTTATTATATTAACACCAAATGCTTAGACACTAGACTTAATAATGTTGAATGCGCCTTCGTAAAAATATATAGTGTGATAACTAATATTTCACCATATACAACAGTGACATGTTTATATTTTCAAAAGTGCATACTGTTTGCACAATTGTTTCTTTATAATATAATTTATTCTGAAAATAGAAAATGTTTAAATTGACTCGAAACACTATGTAAAGAGATGGCTCCGTTGAAGTGAATTTTGTTCGAATTAATTTTGCTATAAAATAAGCGTTGACTAAATAGATGTAACTCTCTTATAAAGTTATAGTAGTTCCTTTATAAGAAATACCTCAATATGTCATTTTTCAACATTATATATAATTTATGTTTTAGTAGCTTAAGATGAAGTCACGCCGCTTAGTCATTTTTGTAGTTAATTTTGCTATTTAGTACCTGCTCAATAAATACGACGAACTCATTTAATAAATTATCGAAATCTCGCTCATTTGTTTTTAGTTTTACTTTGATTATTATGTAAACACTTCATGTTACAGAACAAATAAAAATGGAAGCAAGTTCTAAATTCCAGTAATTGAGCTTATTATTATTATTAAAAAAATGTTTATTTTTATGCTTCATTAGCTTTTTTATTCTCTTAAGTAATTGTTATTGTATATTCTCAAGTTTTGTTTTCTTTTATTATTGACTAAGTCTAAGGCATGTGAAAATATGTAATGTAACTGTACTTTGGATTAATAAAATTTAAAATATATGTATATTTTATTTAAATTCATATTTGATACCCAGTATGGAAGTCATCTTAGTAAACATAATATAATACAGATTATCAATGAGGCTGAGTAATGAAGGCAGCTACTGATGAGTTCAAGGAATTTGGCAGTCATCACAATGAAAATAATGTAAAGATAATATCAAATAAAGTTAAGTAAAGTGATGAAAAATAAATGGCAAAAGACGCTTCAGTTTAAGACAATTACCAGCTTTGGAGAAGCAATGAAATTGATCATTGACTGTTAATTTTCCAAAAATCTTTTGACTAACATTTAAAGTAATTTGAAATATGTGGTTAAAAATGAACGCACTATATTGCTATTAGTATAAAAATATAAATAAATAAATTTTACACTGTTAACTAAGTTTACTGAAAAACCGTTATATATCAGATTTCTACTTCGTAGAATTATAAATTATACTGACATTTAATATATATGGCTAATAATACTTATTTGAATAATTAAAATTGTTACAACGTAGCCATGACAATACTGCGTAAAAAGAATTCTATGTTAGTTTCTCCCGCCATCGCTAGATGGCCCTTGTGTGCATCAACACCATGGCGAAAGCGACGTCAACCGTGTGTGGATAATTTTTTGTTTTCAACATTTAACTCTTGTTTCATGTTTGTTTATATGTGAAAGAACATTAGGAAAAGTTATTTAAAGTGTTCAATAATTATTAAGTGGAAAAGTTCTTTTTGTAAAGTTCAAAGTTTAGTGTAAAAAGTTGTAACGAACTCTGGGATCAGTTGAGAATTCAGGTGTCAACGAGGTAAGAAACCGAAGCTTATTTCAAGATTACGACTTCTAAAATTAACACTTTACGCATTAAAGCATGTTTAACCGCTCTTGAACTTAGTAATTATCTTTATTTGCGCGAGTTACGACAACGTAGGGGCAGGTAATAGTTATAAATAATTTTGTGTAAGGTTATGTCTTGTCTACTCAAATATCTACTGAAGGCTTCAAAGTTTGAACGTTTCTGTATACTATACATTTATATTATACAAATATATAATTATATTTTTAACTTTATTTCTTAAACAGTTTTGTTTATGTTTTGATCTTTGTTTACCTATTGACTTTGTTAAAAGTTGCTCCTAGGAATAAAGCAACAAATCATATAAATTAATTTTAAAATTTCATTATATTATAATAAATATATAAATAATATTGCTTTGAATATACATTTTTATTCACTAATTAAATATTAATTTATAGATATTAAGTTTTTTAATTAAGTATATTATCCCTAACCATAAATATGACACTAGTACAAGTATTTCCCTATACAAACTGAATCCTCCAAAAAATATTCAATGTTAATAGCATATTTATATTATAATTTTCATAAATATTGTTTGTATATGCAGAACTTATTTATCTTTTAATATAATAAGTATATAATTATTTCACAAACACCTTACAATGTATTATACTTCAAATATATTCATTTTTAATAATAAATCAATTTAATCAAACTTATTGTTATTTAATATTTTTGTAGTTGAGATCAGTGTTTATTTAAATAAATCAATCAATTTATTCTCAAGCATATAGTTATAAACAACAAGTTAAATATTATAATCCCAAATAAAAATATTATAAAAAAATAAAAACAATTATTTTAGTTGCTCATGTAAATTATTTTTTGATATCATATTTTTAAAAGCATAAAATAATAATAAGCCATTTTTATGTACAATATATATCAGTCATACTGAATGAACTTTGTTTGCTTATTTCAACTGACATTGTGATAGCAAATAATCTTCAACCGCTTCAAACAAATGGAAATACAAATAACAGTCTGTCATAGACTCTTTTAGCCTTTGTACTATTTTATTTTATGAAACACTGAAAATGTTATGAAACTTGCTAAAACTTTAAGCAATATTATATTTTACAATAAAATCTCATTTTAAGATTATATTTTAATTTTGAAAATTTTATACCATTTCTACATAAAGTAATTTTTTGAAAAAATCAAACTAAGCATCTACAACTAAATCATAATCAATGCTTCAAAGAGAAATGCTAATAAAAAGGCAGATGCGAGATCGATTCTTTCTCTTTATATCTATCTAGTTTTTTTTAAAAAGAGGTTTGCAACAATCAATTCCCTTTGTGCGCGACATCAATGGGAGCGGTTGCTGTGTACCTATCCTTTGATCTCGCCGCCCTCTGAAGATGCGACATTGCGCTAATACCGCCGCCGCGCGCCACAAAGCCCTATCCGACATGTGACGATAAATATGTACAAAAATAATACCTTATTGTTTCACTACAGAGCTCATTATATTGAGACACTATGTAGTGTGATGTTACGTAGTTACGTGTTAAACTACGTTAATTAAAGGTTAATTTGATTTTTATTATAGATGAGCTGTGCTGTGTTAACAGGCGAAATTAGTTTGGAATGAACAATATATTGATGTATTGTTTATCGCCTTTTTATTTATATTAATATGTTTATTTTAATTTGCAAAATAAAAGTAATAATCAAATATTAATTTTTAATATTCAATAATGCACTTATTAAACATTTTTAAGTTCAGAAATAAAACGCTGTTAGTTTTTACTTTTTGATTTAACCACTTTGCTCTTTGGCTGAGCTGAAAATTTCTAGTAGCTTATTTTCAAACAATAACACTTAAATTTCAAACAATATGCGAGAAAAATAATTAAAGCCTGTAGACAACCGTTAGGACGTTTCAATAATGAGACAAAAGGAGTCGGATTGCAAAGGGGACGATCACAGAGTAGGATTCATAGCTTTGTCGTCTAAGTGGGACTTACTGTCCTGCCGACTTTTTTCACAATGCAAGAATTATCGTGTCTGGCTCCCAAGTTCGTGTGTACAAAGTTTTATACATTGTAAACATTATAAAATATTTTAAACAGTGTTTAACTCTAATGTTAAACTCTATTAAAATCTTTTCATAAACAGATTTTAACAGTTAAATTTATAGTCATATGAATTGCAACAATTTTATTTGCTTATAATATACTTACTGATTATTTATAATCACTACCACTACTCAAATTAAAAGTAAGACTATACGCTATAATGTTACGTACTATACTAAATGTTTTAGTATAAAATTTTTCTCTGTAAAAGTGTTTTTAGAAACTATTGATATTATTATGGGTGTGTAGCTCCATGGCAACGATGATACAAGGAGCGTACACTACAAATGACATGAATTCAAAATGAATCGTCTTATATATTAGTTATTTAGTCATAGTATTGCTGTACGTGAGTTCCGGAACTTTACATGACAAGTAATTATCAGATGATTAAATTAACAGCGAACTCAAAATCAGATAGAAATGTTATGCTGGATTCAAAGACTACTCTCATTATGCAGCGACAAACAAACTCGTTAGGCAAATAGTTTACGTAATGTAGCCAAAAGCTTTAGTTACTGCACAAAAGAATTATACGCAGGTAAAAAGTTTTCACGTTAATGTTATTCACTATGAATTTTTCCAATCCTCTAATATAAAAGTTGGTGAGAGTCGATATGCGGGCTCCCTCGCGTAATTCATCAAGTTTTGAACTCTTTCATCGCCGTCGAGGTAAACACAAAGTTTCTGTAATGTCTCAGAAAAGAGTTTCGTTAATGCATTTTCGTAATCGGTAAATGCGGGTCTTTTACGAAATATACTTTTTATAACATAAGGAATACTATTTTTCTTGTATATAAACTTAATAATTTATCAAAGTAAATGTCAGTTGAGATACTGTTATGGTCAAATGTTAATTAATATAAATCACAGACATATGGTATACATTGTGTATAATCGAACTCTAACTGCAACAACAGTCGAATACGATCAAACGAAACGATCGTCGTGACTGGCGCCCAAGCTGGGCCTGGCAAATTGGCTTCACAATTAATGGCCACCTGCCGCTACTAATCGACCGATAGAATTAAATGAACGGACTGCACTAATTGCCTGGTAAGACAAAGGGGCAAACACTCGCCTTTGAGATCGATGTCTAGTGTCACTCGAGGCGTACATCTCTATGTTGTAGGATACACTATACTTGGAATGGAAGCGAAATGTGGACAATTGTTGTAGATATGCGATTGCCAAACATGGCCGCACAAGAGCCTTGTTGTTTGTGCGCATTGGTCTTAAATTAAACAGCCACGACGTATTATGAATTATTTAATAAATGTTCAATTTATTTTTATTTCAATAAATATAAGAACAATGTATTTAATGTTTTCCTGCTGCTATTCTAACGCACAAATACCGTATACAGTTGGGTAAGCTTCTACGAGTTCATCACATTATTTTATATTTACGATGGCAAGCTAATAATTTGTTTAGTACTAATTTGTATTTTTTTATATAAAATCTACAGACATATTATTGAATACTTTACCACAAATGGACGAACGAAACAAAAATTTTAAAATGGCTGAATCAATTCATTGAATTTTGTTCATAAACCACATTGCGCACGTAAGCGGTAATGGATATTCGTAATCTGCAAATTGACTGACTTAATATAATATTGAGTAGCTTTGAATTAGCATATTATATGTTCTAGTAGTTAATTTAAACGTGACATAAACTAGTGTAGTTGTTTACGAAATGTTAT
Organism: Dryadula phaetusa; assembly: GCA_032432895.1. Lineage (NCBI taxonomy): Eukaryota > Metazoa > Arthropoda > Insecta > Lepidoptera > Nymphalidae > Dryadula > Dryadula phaetusa. The sequence goes on from JAOYRS010000021.1 coordinate 3,162,901, forward strand.
GGAGGAATTCTTATTTTAGAATTTGAATTTGAAATATTGTTTCGGTTTTTTAAATGTATAATTGTAGTTGATAAAAATAAATGTTCAGAATCATTTAAATATGCCGATAAAAATATTCCTAAGTATATTCATTTTTAATGATTTATAGTGTACTATACATACAAAACTAAACAAAACAACCGCGATCTCATTATACTTCAAAAAACGGAGAAATATGTCACCGAGTTCTCAGTCCACTTCACATAAGTATAATGACAGAGACTTATGAAAATAAAAGACATTTTTGTTTAGTTATTTAGAATATCTTCAATGACTAGGTAGGACAACAGTCTATAATTACGATCGCAGTGTAGCCAAGGGCTGAATAATAACAACTGCCAATCAATAGAATGCAATTATCTCGTTTAGTCACAGCAATGAACACGCCGATACTATGTATTTAATAGTTTATTTTTTAAAAGCATCTATCGGATATAACAATTAAATTGTGTAACAGTATTGTTATTGATATGTAAAATTTAATATATTACTATTTAGTTGTACAGATATTGGTGTAAATTTAATGATTTTTTTATTATGATACGTTCAGTAGTATGTGTAAGCTTTTACTTAATACTGCTTTGTATTAACCGGAAAAAAATCCTTAAACAGAAATCATTTCTTCGTCGCACTTGATGACTGCGCGAAACTCGCATATCGCCATATTGCAAATCCTAACCGTCGCCGTGTTGACCTGTTTATTGGAGCCTGTGTCAGTGAATAATGACTTCATTTTTATATGTTTTCTTATAGAGTTCTGTACTTAGTGGGTTTAGATTAATTTTAACTCCAACCTCTAAACCTATTTTTTATAAGTCAAGATATTTTTATATTCGAGTCGGTATCAACGATCGTCAGAATATTCTTAAGCAAATATTATGTACATAAAATCAAAATATAAATATAAAAAAGAAAATCAAAATATATGTTAAAATACATTACAATTAACATTTCACATGATAATGAAAAGAATCTCTTTGTAGGTTTCTACAATAATGGCTATTTAATGTCTTCAAGGCTTATCTTAAGTTAACCAGACTGCAAAAACGTTTGATCATAATAATCTTGAAAATTATATAACTTATTTATGATATAATATTTCGTATACAATTTCAAACGGCGCAACCTCAATCGTCCGTACTTCGTAGGTAGTGAGAGATGGATAATTATGTTTTAAGCCAATTTACCAACTTTCTAGACAAACGAAATTTCATTACATCAAATGTCTCTTTAAATTTCCATACCTAGTTACGACTTTGTGATATTATAAAAACAAAAATATGTATTTAACTAAAGCAAGTTATGAATTTAGGATCTTTTGATGATTTGATTCAATTTTATAGATGAAAACCAAGATGTCAGATTTACTTTAGTTTTCATTAAATTTAGTTTGTCGATTTGTTAACGTCTTTCTTAATTAATTGACTTTTATTTTTAATTACCATATATATAATTTTCTGTTGACAACGGAATAAGATGTTTTTTTTATAATTGTATGCAATATTTTTAATCTATATTTTATAATTATAAAACCTTAACTATTATTTATACTTTTAATTTTAATAAAACATTTAAATGTAATAAATTGATGCAATTTTACAAAGATACATTTTATTGCGTAAGCTAAAGTAGAGTTTCGTTTGAAGTCTGTCACTGGTATCCTAAATTTAATGAGCGCGTCCAACTCAACAGCAGATGCTAGAGTGTTAGATGCGCCACGAGCTAAAGTCTATGTCAGGGCGCGATAACGAGCCTCTCAACCTCACGACATCGCGATAATCGCATTGATTCATCCGATATACTTATAAAGTAGCGATATATAATGGGAGCAAATTGCAATGTAAAATTACTTGCTGCATTACACTATGTTTAATATGCATTCTTTTACTTGTTCTACTTAAGCGTGTAACGGAGTTTGGTACGGATTTAAAAAGGTATTACTTTAACACTATAGTGGCGTTGTGACTATATTTATGACTGAATTTCACTCTACTACTGAAATTTAATTTTATTTTTTCAATTTTTTGTAATATAACAAAACGTCAGTTACTCACATTGTTGAGTTATTTAATGGAGAACGGAATTTTGTATCATTGTGAAAATTAAAATTACTACTAAAAATCGTGATGCAATCATTATTTTGTATAAACGTTTCACATTCATTTTAAAAATATTTTCTTTATTGACTATTTTTTTTTTACAATAGGTATACATTGTTATTTTCTTATATAAAACGTCATGATTGATACTTTAAAAATATTGAACTCTAAAAATATCTTTTAAAAACTACATTTAATAGTGATATGTTAAATTCTTATAGTATAATATTTTGTGCCAGAAGTTAGTTTGTTACAATTTTCAAGTAACTTTAAAATAGGAAGATCCAATTTGAAGAAAAAGCGCGCGTGCGGCCCGTAAGCCCGACACTCGAGTGAATCGTTAGAGTGCTAGCTATATGTGTGAGGAGGTGTCGGAGAGCGCGATAACGAGCCTCTCAGCTTCGCGACATTGGTTACTGCCACTGCAAATCCATCACGATACATAATACAGACTAACGATTATTTTACATACATATAAGTAATGTTTAAATTCACGTTATATACGTGACTTATTTTAAATGTTTAAATATTGTTTTAATGAGTAAAACATTATAAAAGTACATAAGTTTACAAATAATATTTGTACATTATCAAAATAAAAAGCTTTGATACAAATTAATTTTACGTATAAAATATGGTTCTTCATCTGTTGACTCGTACATCAAAGGGGCTAATCGGATACGACTTATACCGATTCATAAATGAAGCTTCTTTCAAATGAAACTTTATTAAGCCCCACTAAATCACTATCCCACAAAAACTTACAAAGCAAAGCCCGGAAGGCGCGTCGTCGTCCAAATACAGGAGTCATTGATTAATTGGTATCACTCAGAGGGTGGGGGCCATGCCGACTGTACAGGATATGAGTTGTAAAAAATTAATTGTTACTCGCATGTTACTGTACCAGCTTGCTAATTTGCTCTTATAATGGGTGTAGGACTGTTTTCTAAATAGAAAATTATTTTATTTTTTAAATTTTGTATTTATTTTATCAATAACACCTTTTCTTCAAATTTTAATTTTTATGTCATAAAATAAATATTAATATTATTACATAAATATCAACACGTATTATGCTAACTAAACACATATAATCGTGAAATGTTATGTTTAAAAAAAATGAAAAACGAACAACATTTTCAGCACTGTGACACACCTTTAGTAGCTCGCGGGGCGTCGCGGGAGGGTAGTGGGAGTGTCGGCTCGGTCAAAGGGCCCTTTGATGTTTGCCGCCGGCTTAATGCACCGCCCGCGGGCCCCGCTCCGCTCATCATTAGCAATTTCCCCGTAATTTGTTATCTTTACCGCTATTTATTTGTACAATTTCACGCTCGGATTGGCGTTTCGCACCTCGGTGTGTGCAAGGCGAGTCATTATGGTCTTCTTGATTTTTTTATCAACATGGTAGATTCCTCTTAACGGTTACATCATAATAAGCAGGAAACTTCATGCAAAGGTTGCAAAGTTTGTTTTTCTCCTATAACAGTTTCGCCGGATTTTCACTTCTAATTTTTGCTTTGAAACAAAATTTTAAAAGGAACTTTCTTTAGAGATTGTTTACCTTTCGCCCTACTTTGTATAGGCATATATTATGATCAAATCTTTTCAAAATTTGGATATTTGTAAATAAATATTGTTCTCTGTTAGTATAAATAAAAATAAAGTTCATTAGTTCTCCAATTAGGTCCACTAGCTTATTAGGCAATGTATTACGGCCCTGTGAAAGTAAAAATTAATTGCACACACGCAATTTGATCGTTTTCTTCTGTAGTAGAATTGTAATGTTCATAAAGCCGACTTAAGTAATTCAGTCACTGCTTTTGGCATTATGGTTATATTTAGAGCATAAATGTGGGCGTTGGTGCTGCAGTTCTGTGTCTTTAACAGTTATCAATTTATTTATTTTTTGTTTAAGTATATTTCATATTCGCTTCTTATATAATTATTGCAATGTATAATTTTATTTAAATAACACGTTATATAAGAAATAATTATATTATTTCTGATTTAATATATAAGTGCTATACAAATTACATAGTTTATAAGTTAATTAAGTTAACAAGTACTATGAATAACAACGCATACATTCAATAGGTCATTCAATGTGTCATGTCATGTTTCTTAACATTAAGTGCGAATGTAGCGAAATCAATCATGGCCGCGGAAGGCGTGAGAGCGGCGGCACATCAAAGGCCCGCCGCCGGTGTATAGGGTTGACTGTATTTCTCAGTTCAGTGATTACATTTGAAGCTTTTAATTATTATATATTTTACGTATTTTTATTATTTATTATAAGATGTGAATAAAAATTAACGTCGTCGTGTTTGCTTAGTAAATATTTATTCTCGTAGCCGTAATTTAAATTAGTAAACATAGTAATTATTAATTTATATTTGAATAATATCAAAAGTATGATGCAACATCTTAATACTCATGAGGCAGATAAATGTAATCTGATTTTTTTTAATCTTTGAATTGACAATTAGTTGCGTTAAAATTACATATTAATATGCTACTACATTTTCCCCTAACAGCCCTGTGCAGTGATCTCAACACACCACCGCGTCTCACTATATCTAAGATCTTGTCTGCTTTGTCGCCGACGCGATGTTTATGAGCTGAATGTTACAATATTATGTTTGCTTTGTAACATTATTGCATACTATTTGCATCACTTATTTCAGCCAAAGGGAATAACTTTATTAAAGATTTATAAAATAAAGGTACAGTAAAGCTTTTCAGAGTAATCGATTAGTTACAAGTATATAAAAGCGCTTAACAATTGTTCTAATAAATGTTACATTTATTAGAACAATTAATTTCTGTTATTTTAGTATATCGGCTCATAATAATATTACATCTATAATTGTCGTATAATTGTCTATAAGTTGTAATTTGCTTAATAAATTTTCCATACTTTTTATTAGCAAATTTTTATATTTACCAATATGTATGTTTACAAGACAATATGAATAAAATCGTTATATAGTCACTGAGACATCAAATAAAATACCTGCACATTGAAAATGAACAAACAAAAGTGGCAAAAACGACTTTATCAAGCGCGGATGACGTCAGCGCCCAAAGCGCTTTGAGGTTTCCGTCAAAGGCTGCCTCACGACACACGTTAGATCATAACGCTCGCTCCATACATTGGGCCAACGAGATTCAAACGAATCGACAAATAAACACCAATACGAGTAAATAGGAATTCTGAACAACTCTTGATGTTGGCTGTATACGAACAGTTTGGACCAACGTGTAGAGACGGCATTACGATTGTGTTTACACGCGGGCACCGCACGCGATTTATGATGTTTGAGTTGGGACGACACCAAGGAACTTCGCACTTAGATCCCTTTACGGGTTGTAATGCCAGATTTGATATTGCTGCGCTAGTTTGTTTATTTGCTTCGTGGGGTAGGAGCGACATATTGATACTGCTTACGTACATAATACGAGTATAACACATAATTACAATGGGTGATTATTTAAAAAAATTTACAACGAACGTTAGACGAAGGTGAAAGTAATATAATATTACGTAAGTAAGTATCGTATTTTCTACTACATTTATTATTGGTTACAGTTGTGCGCAGTCAAAGTTTTCCAGCTCACTTCTTACTTATTTAATTTTTGTTTCATTTATTGAATTATAATCATTAAACGTCATCGCTGTTGTTCCTGGTGTCTGTACCTAGTGTCTGCGCTACGTTAGCCAATTGCTGATCAGTTCAATTTATCATCGAAAATTCGTCATGATACTGAACTGTTTTTGCTAAGGTGACATTTGAATATATGCTAAATATTGTTGAGCTGTTATGGTTCTTCATCAAATAATTCATATCTTTATTTTTATATGTCAATAGAAAACACGCTCTGTTCAACACGCTAATAAGTGTTTAGTAAGATGGCATTCCCTTATATCGTCATCATATCGTTATAATATTGTAATCTTCAATGGTAAGTACTTTACTCTTCTCGTTTAACAACTTTTGTTAAGGCTTATTATGATTATAGTTATAGTCCTACACTTGATCTATCATAGCTCCACATCACGTGTTCTACTTTTCAATTTCTTTTAATATGGTCTTGCCCAGGCTTGATCATTAAACACAAAAAAGTTTTATTTAAATTAAACAAAACAAACATATATAAAAATTTAAATAACACAGTTTTATATTGTATTACTACTTTTACATGACATTGTACAAACACATATTTTTTTCTGTTTAAATGTACTATTTAAAATATAATTTAAGGATAAAATAAACGTTGTTATTGATTATACAGTCGCAAGTAAAGCTATATAGATATAAATAAATATTAACATTTTTTTAATGTATTGTTTCTTCACAAAACAAACTGTTTATTTTGTAATTTGAAAATATGAAACGTGTCGCAGTGCCGTCAGATAGAAGGCAGGCGGTAGGCAGCCAAGCTCGCCACAATATTTATCGGCGGCACGGTATCAGCGCCACAAAGCGACTCCGGAAGCCCACCTCACTGCGCGAATACGTGTGATTTTATGTATAAGCGATAGCGGGGCTTAAAATATGCCATGACATAACCTCGAAAGATTGTTTTGCATATTTTTGCGTTGTGCTATCCATATAATTTATTTGCATATTTACATTACCGAAGATTATGTAAAGGCAATAACTTTTATTATTTAACATTTATTATTTGATACCCGCTACCGCTTATGATTTATATAGTGCTCAACCCATTGTCGACTACCTCTATCACTGGATTCCTTTTTACACAGAGCCTTTGACGCCGGTCTTTGTTTGCTACAAGATCAGAATGAGAGCCGGTAGTCGGCCTAACGCGTGCCTCCGTTTGTGGCGTCTGCAATCGATTATTGTTATAGATTCTTATGTCACTGCAGCGCCTCTTAAGAACGCTGATTGAAATGTCAGGCCTTGGACTGTGCTATACTTGGGCAGAATTTCATTTGCCGCATCTGCTTTGTGTTCAAAATTAATATCGATTTTTTAAATACTTTTTTGTATTTGGTGACATAATTAGTAGAGACACCAGTCTCACACATAGATATGTATCTAAAATTACCTAAAATATACGATAATTTAAAATGTCCCTACCTACTGTCATCTATGTGAGAGAAAATAATAAAGTTATTCTTATTATTAATTAAGACAATTATACCAAACCGCACAACATTAATAAATATCATAATCATCTTTGTACGTTGTGTTGTATTTCAAAATTTATTTATTATTCGACCAAAGTAAACACAACTTTAGCCACAATTCTCGTTGACAATGCAATTTTAGTTAATTCTATCGCAAGCCGCGTGGCGCGGGCGCGGCGCGAGCTTTCTGCCGGACGAATATTAAACTAATTATGAACAAACCGCCGGCCACGCAAATTAACCGTTGAACTCCATTAGCGCTGTCGTCCAACTATCCTTCACCATCGATGTCAGTACATTATACTTTGGTTTATAGTGTCAGTTTACAAGGTATTGTTATTCACTGTATGGAAACTAACCCCTAAACTCCCTCTGAATATGTTAACGCAAACTTAGTATTAGACCGTTACTACTGGACCAGAAGCTTTTAAAACTTAGCGATGTTTCAAAACATTGTTATTGAACACCGCACCGAATTCAATAATATATTTAATATTGATATGGTTTTATAATAATTACATCTAGGAAGAGGGAAATTAATAAAGGCGCAATGAAGCTTTTGTCTGTGTTCCACAATCAATTCTTTGTATTACGAGGATTCCACCGCCTCTCCGATATCACCAATTTTCTTACATTACAGGGCTGCCAGATTAATTTACGTATATATTTTATATTATTAAAATCTTAATTGCTATTTAAAAAAGTATAATGTATATTAAAATGAAATTAAAAGCTACACTTTTTAATTTTACTTACTATTCTATAACTTTACTTATCATGAATTTAACATTATTGGAATGCTATAAAACGAATTAATTTGTGAGGAATCGTAATAACGAATCTGTGAAACCACAGTATTATTTACATTTCATTCCAGCAAAGTATATATCCAAATAAGTACAAGCGTTGTTTTGTAAACTAAAATTGAAAATTAATAACTATTGTAATAATTTACATTATATAACACTAAACTATGTGACATCATTATAAAATTATAATTTTCTCAAACTTTGATATATGATATTATATTTATATAATAAATATTGTTACAACGAATAAAGATTTATTGAGCAGTAAATTTTAATTGGCCTTAGTACAGCGTGTAACTTAAAGACAAGCGGTAATGTATTCATTTAAACATCACAACCCTGAACCAGTTGTGTTCGGCTCGTCTCAAAGGAGAATTTATTATTTAAAGTGAAAGTTATTGAGTTTCGCTAAGGTTAAGTGAGCCTTTTGACTTGCTTTGCCTATCAAGAGAAGGGTGTGAGGAAGCGGTGTCGGCTTCCTCTTTATATGACTTTCAGTATCTACAAATTAGCTCATGTTGACTCGTTGAAAGGAATACCTAAATAGCTTTTACAATATAATTATATTATTTTTATTCTTATTCGTCATAACTTTTTTGAACGTGATTAAATTGAATTAGTGCTTTAATTAAGATTGTAAATTGTCGAGAATGTCGTCCATATTGCGTGCCGTGTGGCTTTTTATGCTACGGCCTACTGTTCTTAGACGGTTAATTAGACTTTGTTTTTCTTTATAAAAATTCATATACAATTGAAATTACATTATTTTTCATATATTGAGTATTATTTCTACGTCATAAAAATAAATCACAACTAATAGTACATTATTAGGCTACGTAATATTTTTAAAATAAATTTTCACAGAAATTAATAAAAAAATGTAAGCTTTTAAGACTGTCGTGGCATTAAAAGGGCAGCATGAAAGTATAAGCAATCGTATGAATGAATCTTCTAAAATGGTCTAATGTAGGTAACAATGCAATTTAGCGGCATCCACCACCCGCCTCGTGCATTATGTAGATTGCTGGCATTCTGGCGCGGGCGCCGTGCCGTCTGCCGCAAACCGAATTTATCGCATTGACTATTCAATCCGCGAGAAACATCTGCCTGCCGATGCTGCTGAATAGAAAAATGTACTTACTGCCTCTATAGTGGCGATACTGAAAATTTCTTAAAGAATTTTATATACGTGAAATTTAAAATATGGTATTACATTATATTTTTTTATTATTAGCTACTTTTACCATTGCAAAGAAAGCTTTCATCCTCTGTGTACAAAAGTTACGCAAATTGACAAGTTAAAAAATTTGCAGTGTCAAAGTTAACATAGAGAAAAAAAATAATATTTTTATAATTTATTTGCATTAACAATTATATTTATGTAACATTATTATAAGTGACATTTATAATTATATGATTACATTTGGTTTAGTTTGGTTGATATACGCATTTGTATTAGGTGACTTACACGTTGTGCAGTTGACGAGTATTTTGAGAGTAGATCTAATAATCTATCGTAGAGATAAAAACTCACAATTTTTCATTCAGAAACCCCTAACTCACCGTAATTCACCGTGATAGAAGTATGCATAAGAATACTATAGTAAACTTTTAAATACATAGTTTCTAGTAGTTTCGTTTTTTATAAATATATACTGAACACGCTTAAGTAAAATCTTTACTTAAGCTCTGAAAATGAAATCTCTCAAAGACTTAGGTCGCTCTAGGATTCGTCTCGTTTGTGGTTAACTGATCGGGCTTTTACTCGTGGATAATTACATTTCAAATACGATTCAAAAGATCTAATCGAAATTTACTTACTTTAATTATACTTTAATAAAAATCAAACATTTTCGATATAGTTAATGTTTCTACATAGTACATACTTAACGTTTCTATACATTTTATATTTTAAATTAAGCTAATAATAATAAGCTAATAATAATTAAAAAAATCCTAAATCGAGACATTGCGCGTTGGATGGCTAATACAACGTTGCGCTTTGTTTTACCGAGTAGAGAAATTAAAACAAATTTTATGTATAATCGTTACTGTAATTCTAATACAATTGAAAAATATTAAGCAGAATGATTATTTTTAAATTATTAGAACTATCAAGATTATTTACAAGAATTCTCAGTAGCGTTTTTATATTTTTCTCGTGAGCCACATAGCGGTGGATCGAAGCGAATTTACTTAACGTCGCGGAGTGCAGTTCCCGCCCAAATTACTATTTCAATCTGAACCGCGACTCCGCTCCGAGCTTGGGACAATCAAATGTCGCGCTTATGGAGGCTTTATTACTATTTGAGGAAGAGAAAACGATAAAGAAAAAGTTGTATTCATATTTGAATAAGTTGTGAGATCTTAGTTTTTTTTATAACAACAACATTTACTTTATTTTGAGGCTGGCCGTGGCGCAGTGTGGCAGCGTCTGACTGTAATCACGATCGGTTGTGGGTTCGATTCCCATTCGGGAGAGTGATTATATTTAAACTATTTTCATTTCATTGGTCTGGTAAGTGCGGCGTTGAGTTTCGCTATTAACACACAATGTCTCTTATTCGGCTGAAAGCGAAGTATGAAATGTTTTGACCCTGGATACTTTCTGTCTACCATTGTTTGCGGCATGGAAGCGAGAACCTTAAAAAAACATTTACTGCTATATTATTTTATTACAACTTAGCTACATGTATAACAATAGTATTAATCGCACATGCGGTATTAAATGTGTAATCACATTGATATTTTAATCACTTAAAGGGCAATTTGCGTTCATTTAATCCATCAGCTATTTTTACTGTAGCAAAGAAATATGGTGTGAAGGTGTTCTAAGGACCCCATATGTATGACAAAGGGCTGTTGTCTAAAGGGCGCTTGTAGCGTGACGTAGTGTATAGCACAGTTGTATCGCGCTTTTGATGGTAAACTTTTTTCACACTTCCACGTACTGAAGAGACGGCGGTATAGATGTGACGCTGTGATTTTTGATGCACTTAGTAAGATCAAACAGCTAATGATGAACGATGTAATTCAGTAGGTGCGGTTATTGTTTTATTTTATTATTTAAATATGTATGTAGAGTTGTTGTTGTTAAGAAATTTGGTTATTTTAATAATATTTGATCAATCTTGTTTTTGATTTTTGTGCTTTGTCTTTAGTTAATTTTTAAATAGTTAATTATACTATAGTTTAAGATATTGGTATTTCTCATATTAAATAAACATATTAAGTAGAGGCATGATTTCCATTTCCTATACTGTGACTGCGTTCGGTTGAGATCCTCGGCGAGTGAGCGACACAAAGGCACCGCTGTGTACTGACGAATGTCGCGTTTATTTTACCTACTAATACAAACAGGAATATTCTCTTTTATCCCCTGTCCTTGCCCTGTGTTCGACTGAGTTTTATTTAAAAACGCGAAGATTCTGTTCTCTTATTACACGAAGTCTGTGATAACTCGACTAGAATTGCCAAGCCTTTGTGAGCGCCGCTTCAAGTATGTGCACACACGGAGTATTTGTTTAGTCATTAATGTTTGTATTTAATGACGTCCGTGACTCTTTTGTAGGAAATTCTTTTCTAAATTCTTTATTTGTACGAAAAGCACTGGACATCTATGTACTTAGAAAGTTCCGAGTCTGATTAATCGAGACAGCTCAAGGCTAGTAGTACCTATTTCGCTAGTGATAATATCAATTATGTAACTTGAAAGTTTTATGGATTTCGTTTATAGAATAACTTTTAATTAACATGCTTCATGCAGTATTAATGGCTTTGTTTTTCTGTATTGACACAGAGCAACGGCAAGCTTCAATGAACGCGTGGCGTGACAAATCGCTGTGTAAAGTTTTAATTCGAGTCGTATGCTCGATGATGATGGCGCGCACAAAGGGCACAAAAGTAATAAAGGGGTGTCGAGTGTTCATCGCGCGCCGCCCTCGCTTTGCTGCCGCTCGCAAACACTGCGCCGGAAAACTACGATACATTATCACCTGAACAATTCACGTTGAAATTCGGTAGTTCCGATTTCAAATTAACACACTGGCTCTACCTTGTTACGTATTGTGCGTTGCTACACTGGCCCCTGAACGAAGGTGAGCTGCTGCTCCCTGCAGTCCGTCAGGCGTGAGCGTCTCAGCGATCAGAGGGTAGAGAACACGGCCACCAACCTCAAACGAGATATCTCAAAGTGAAGCGTGCAAATTTGAGGCCGTGCGCGAACAATAAAAGTGCAGGTGGACGGTCCGTCCACCCCGCGTCTCCTCGCTTCACATCAAAGGGAAGCTCGCGATACTATACAAAAGCCCTAATGAGACAAACCCGTGGCGTAATCGAGGCGACGGAAAAAGATGAGACCCGAGAGGTACGAGGCAAATTTTAATAATTGTCAAAGCGGCGGCGCCGATCAAACGCGAGGCGGCCGCCCACCCCCGCTACGCCGCCCGCCCGCTCACCGCTCGCCGCGCGACGTGTGCTCACCGCGGGCCTCATTAGCGCCGCTGATCTAATGCAACTTCGAACTCCGGCGACGTCTAATTAAACTTAAACAGAATTTCAATTTTACGGCTGAAATTTTAATACGTAAAGCCGTCGCCGCGAAGGCCCCGCAAAGGAGACGCGTTCAAAGGCGACGCCGTGCACGTTTTCGCAGATATTAAATGTGTTGACAATTTAATTTTTCATTTCCTCTAGGCGCGGGGCGGCGGGCGGCGGGCGGCGAGTCGGGCGCGGGACGGCGCTCCTTTGACGTCGCGATATTGTCTTTGTGCGGCGCGTGGGGTGGGGCGGGCCGCCGCCAACGGAGACTTTGTCGCAATACAATGTGTATCAATAAAACTTAGGATTGGCTTTTAGTGGTTGCACTTACGCTTTGTGAGGCGGCGCGCTCACCCTTTGACATTATATGGGGAGCGAGTGCGGGCGTGTGTGGTGAGCGCGAGCGGGGCGAGTAATAATGCAGCCCGAGACGTACTGGCGCCCGCGCCAATACGTTACGTGCTTTTAGCTCAAAGCTTACAAATAATATAACTTGCACACACTAATGACAACCTTCACATACATACGTGAATAATAACAAATAAAAAATGTTCGAAAGATTTTAATAACATTGTCGTATTTAAAGTACTTATAGCAGCCTTTATATGGTATTATAATAGTGGTAGCAAGTGTAATTGAAACTTTATACTAATACTAGTAATTTTACATAATACCACATCTGCATATAGCTAATAAGGTAAAAACTAAATAAATATAAAAAATGGATGCTAATATTACCTTATAATAGGTCGATATAGTTGAAATATAACTGTTAGCTTTAACCTCTATGACAATATATAATTATTTTTCGGTTAATTACCGCGTTAATTTCAATAGTTACGGTCTGCCGCATATGAGTTTGTCAATATCTGATCAGAATGTATGTAATAATGTATGAGGGGAGACACGAGAGTCCGGACGTGCTCGCATCACAATTCTTTTTCTGGTACCGGTGAAAAGAACTTGAAAAGTGGTCCTATGTCTTGTAGCTGAGCTTAGTCTATGGAGGATTTACGATTAGTCCCTGAAACAAATGAAATATTTTATTATAAATTGTTCTTCTAATTTAAGTTATATAGTTTAAATAACGAAACTTCGAAATTACCACTATTAGGATTTATTAATTTAATATTTTATCAATTTAAATTTTCCAATACATACTGCTCTAGGACCTGCACCTAAATACCAATCAAATAGTTTCGGTAATGTATTGCATTTTCAGAATTAAACTGACTTAATTCAAAATTTGTCGAATTTGACATAGTTGCATATTCAAATGCTGTATTTGAATAATGGAACTATGTCGAATTCGACTAATTTTGAGTTGTCACTTTAATTTTAAAGGTGTGATTTGTTGTTTTTCGTATTGTTAAATTAAATTCTGAATTTTTAAAAATTCTTGAGAAGAATGTACCGTGATTCTTCACACAAATTGCTCACTTTATAAGTCTTTGTTGCAGAGTACGGCAGGTAATAAGCTTATTTTGGTGTAGGAGTTGTCTTAGCGTCTGATTATTAGATATTGTTTCAGTCAATATTAAATTCAGCTCGTACATTTAGAACACAGTAACCTATTTCTTTGGCTTTCATGCAATGTCTTTGATGTGCGGGTTTCAAAGGGATGCGTACAATTTTAAAAACGGTTTAGTACGACCAAAAAAGGTAACCTTTTATCCTTTGACCACAGCTGCGTAATACGTTATCGGGATTGCATTCGCCGTTACTTGCGTCCCTGTGCATTGACGGTACCTAGATTTTTGGTTATTACTGACAGTGCTCACGAGTGACCATAAAAGTAACCAAGTTTTTTAATAAAATTACCTGTTTTAAAAGGACTTTACTACAGAGATTAAGGCGCATAGACATGTTGTTAGTTGCCGGCGGCCGATCAAAGGAAGCTTTCCTCCAATGGTATCATCGAGAGCGTAGTGGCTCCGCCTTCTTTTGAGACCACGTGCGACGCGCGCATGCTGGCGACGGTTTTCTGCCAGTTTCTTCTATGCTTCGATGCGGGATGGTATTATTGCGCTCGTAGAAATATTTTCGTGCGACAAGATACGTAACTCGTTAATAAATCTGAAACTTTGTCTATTAACAATATTGCGGAATGCTTAAGTAAAGTGTTTTGTTTTAGTGTTGTCGTGTGCTAGTGGTAAATGTGTTAAGAATTGTATACTGGATTTTCATAAAATTTGGATTTGGACGTGTAAAAATCAGGTATTAAAAAATATTCGCTAACTTTTAGAAAAAAAAAAATGTAATTTTCAAGTGATCTGCCAGGTTCACCTACGGCGTCGGCATCCCTCGACGGTATGCAAGCATTGTTTCATAGGACTTCTAGAGTCCTTGTGTCAAATGTTTATTAGAATGACCCTATTGTTTTAGTCCCCTACAATATTTTCCATTGTTTTAGTAGTGCTTGCATAATATTTGAATTTATTGTTTATGACGATACTTTGTTTTATAAGCATTTTGAATAACAATGTTCTTAAATATTGAATACATTTATTTGTTATTGTTGTATTTTATTATTAACTATTAAAAATTTATGAAACAAAAACAACAGTAAATGTATCCATTTTCAGTTGCATGTTAATGACAAAGCTTTTTAAAACTTTTCGTTGCCTTTCAATATCGATTACTTTCAAAGAAAAGACTTCAACGCGATCCTGTATTGAAACATTTTTTATTTGCTCTTTTACTTATATGTACCACTATGTAATATTTTTTTCATGATTATAATGTACATATCATATGTTTTACTAAAATATAGCAGTGTCGTTAAAACAATCAATAATGATGTCACAAACAATAAAAGTTAAATACTAAGAATAGTGGGTTATGCATCTACAATTGCAAGTTTAAAAACAGTTTTGATTTTGATTGAAAATAAATTCTTCCAAATATTCAAATAATATTTTATAAATTGAAATAGCTGCAATGTAGCTTTAAATTACCCAACAGTGCGCCTGGGAGTTTAGTTTAAACCATAAACATTTTCATTTAGTATTGCGAGTTTGTCTAACGTGCAACATCAAAGTGAACCCTTCAAAAATACGTATTTAAATTAAAACATGAAGCAAGGAAGCGAGCAGGAGCGTAGCCAAACCTACATTTCATTAAAAGCCGGCTAAAACTTGAAAAATCATTCGTACAGCACTCCGCTCCGCATAATCCCGACACATTACCGTTTCGCCTTTGAATTAAGCGAACTCGGCGCTTTAAAGCCTGAATAAAATATGTCATTAGCTACATTATCGCATTACCTCTGGCCGTCTGCACAGAAAAACTTGTCATGAAAACGTAATGCTAAAAGCGGCTGAAAGGGTGCGCAGGCGTCTTTGACTCCAAGAAAAGTATCGTTCAGCTAATTTCCAAAGTCGGTTTGCGCAGATAAGGCTAGAAACGGGAGGAAGGTGTCTTTGATGTAGCCGCCCGGCCCTCTGACTTCGGGGATGAGAGCTTTCAATGAAAGGATTTTTTTCATCTCCTTTCCCTTTGTACTTAATTTAAATTTCGTTTATATCAATGCTGCGAGTTTCCTTTTCGGGTGTGTTTTCTCTTTTACTTTGTCGCGTTTATCCTCTCCAATTTGTTATGTTCGAGTTGGTTCTGTAATTAAATTTAGTGTTCGTAATCTGTTTCTAATTTTTTTCCTTACTTGGCCGACTGCCGGTGTAATTGCAATTGTATGAATTAGGTGTGCCTTTGATTTCGCTTCCAAGTGATCCCTACTTTAATAAGAGTTGATTGTTTTTTCGTTTTGGCGCTACTCGCTTTGAAGATGTTTCCTAGAAACACTTAATCTCTATCACAGTATTATATATTCTGATGCTTGAATGTCATGTTTATTTTATAAAAAGAAAGCCTGCCGTACATAACTAATAAAAGAAGTTTAAAAAATACATTCAAGGAAATTCATTATCAAGTACTGTATATTTATTTTGCTGAGACCTATGCTTACAAAAGTATATAATATAATATTTGCCAATACATTTAAAATTAAAAAGTAAAATAAATTTTCAGCATACTCTACACTATATCATTAATATTTTTCTAAAATATATGTAAAGATATTGAGAGTGTCCACTTTTATGTAATGAGGGAGTTTAGTATGCAAGTGTGCTCGTTAGTTTTTCATCAGGTGCCGAGCTGTGTCCTTTGTCCAAGTTCCGACGCGCTAAGAGGCCGGGACAAAGTTACCTCTAACTAAAACACACGACCCATACGAATTTCCACGACAAAGACATCACTCAAGTCTTTTTAGAATTAAACATCAAAGTGTACCTAAGGGTCTTTGATCTCCAACATCATCGATACAGGCGAACTCACTAACACGCAATATCGTGCCTTCTGATGTTAATTGTACATGTACTGAGTGACTTCAAAGCGTAGCTTCTATTATTTCAATAAAATTTAATCGCTCTGTAGCTCACTTGCAATTTAATATAACACACCCAATATAAATATATATTTTCAACCATTATTTTTCTTCTCTCTCTTGCGTATGTATATGTCCGTTGTTAATATAGTAAAACTACAAAGATCTATTGTGAAGACACCGAAAGACAAAGAGTTTATCGTGGTGGCGAATAGAAACACACGGCGCTTCCCGCGGCGGAGCGCGGCGGCGGTGCCTCTCACAAAGGCCACTTCGTCGAGGCATCTTTGACTTTGAGTCTCGAGAGTGTGTGACCCAACATTAATAACCTACTAATAGCTCTTGTTCTCAACTCTTTTACATGCAGAATTAACATCCATTTTGCTTTATTTGTTCTTGCATATTTAAATATTGAACTAATAAATGATTCTCGGGCTAGTCTACACTCCCCTCAAAGGAAATTACTTTAATATTCCTCACGTACTTGCGTCATTCTCCGATAAATACTAAATAAGCGAAACATTCGATTTTTTCGCATAATTATATTAGTGACAGTTTAATTAGCACAGCTTTCATAGGAGCCGCTTTGAGTTTGAACGTTTCAAATAGATTTCACAAGAAGCACTTTCAAAGAGAGCACCCCTAATAAGTACTGAAGAGTCCTCGCACGTGTTTATCAAAGACAGCCTTTCGTTATTCACCGTCTGAATGGCCTCAAAAGAAACTCGTGTAAAATGCTCCACAAAGTGCTGTATCAAAGGGAAAGGCGGGCGCAAATATCTGTTTCGTAAACTAGTAAAAACGAAGCTCTCAAAGGTACTGCGTACTCGCGGCAAATTAGGCGGAGTTAAATACGAGCTCCGGCTTCACAAATGTATAACTTTGAAAGTCGCTCGCTTATTATTTATGTAAGTCGTAATCGTCAAAGCTCCCCCGAGATTTATTTTTGACAATATCACCCGTTCTGTCCGAGAGAGGCCGGGCTCCGAGCGCTCGCGTGCGCCTCGCATGTGTATCCATTTAATGCTCAATTCCCATATAATTTAACTTTGCGATCAAAGAGAAATTTTGCAAAGAGCTACCCGGCAGCGGCGGGCCGGGTGGCGGGTGCGAGCGAGACGTCGCCATTGGAGTTGCCGAGATCAAATGCTGGGCCAAATTAGTCACTCTCCGTCTCTCTATCTCAAAGCCGATCCGTAGTAAAGTTTGCGCGAAGATGACATCAAAAGGAAACCACACACCGGGGGGCGCGCCCGACGCCCCCGTCCCCGTACTTAAATCCGCCGTGTCTCGAGCTGTCTTATTGACACTCTACTGACAACTTGCAAGTCGCCAACGTCGTCTGTTTCAGAAGCTCGCTCGCTTTGGCAGACTTATTTAGTTAATTAATACGGAATGTCCTATCAACTCTCAACTCCCGCAAGGCTGATATACACTTACACGGCTCAACTGTAAGGAAACTAATCGGGCGACCCCGTCCCACGAACTAATGTCTTTAATTACCTACTGGGATTGATGGAATTGGTTTTCAAATGAAGAATATTTGTACTCTAGTTTAACTTCGCTTTACTATGCCTTTGAGCCAGTAACACATCTTAATCCAATTTAACCAAGCCTTTATTCAGTATACGCATACAAGAACAAGAAATTATTTGTTAGTTGAGGTAGCAGTTAATTATTATTTATTTTCATAAAATCATCAATGGTCTTGCGTAAACGAAAATTAGGGGCCACAAACCAAACCACTTCGTCCTAAAACATAATTGAAGTTGTAAATAAAATTGCTAAAGCTTTTCTTACGTTTGCAAAAGTTAGGAAACCATAAAACAAACTCATTTACAAATTTTTTAAAACAATACCGTACTAATAATTGTTTTTCTATTTTCAGAAAAACGTGAGTTGTTTACTTAAACGAAAAAATATATATTATAAAAGATAGAAACTTTTTAGTACGGTTAAACCGATATTGGTGACATTAATGTTAGCGTTTAAACCACTAAGTAACTTCATATGTTCCAACATATTGTACATTTTAAAAGGATTTTGAAACAATATAATTTCTTTGTTTATATTATGATATAAGCAACACCACTATGTCTGGAAAAAAGGAATCTGTTAAGTATTTTTATAAATTAACTCAAAGGAACTTCCCTTTTGAAACCCTTTTTATCTTTTCCCATGTCCATTTCGCTTATTTGCAAAAGTTCCTCGTTGCTTTCAAGATTCATTCGCAGCTTTGTTTCTTTTCCAACGTAGATGTTATTTAAAAGAATAAAAGACTACCAATATGATTAATCTGAGACAAAGGCTTAATATCCTTAATTTATTTCCTTTTTTCAATATTATATTGAAAATATTTTGTATTATTGTTACATTAATTTTTAGTTTAGTACAAAAATTTATTATGATTGATAAATTATTATATAAATTACAACATCACTTTTAATAATAAGAAGATATTTTATAATTGATTAATTAAAGTATTTTTAAAAAATCGTAATGACTTACCACTAGTAAATTTCAAGTTTTTAAAAAAATTGTATGAAATTGAAAGTAAACTGTAAGTTAATATTAAACACCATAAAATCATACTGTAGGGAGCAAACAAAATAAGAATACCTTTCATATCTTTAAGCGTCCGCCGAGGCGAGGCATTGTGCGCAAGAGTTTACGACCCGCTTCCAGGAACCGCAGGCACCTACCTACTACCTACATCGTCCTTTTGTGACGTCACTTCGCCTCCCCTAATTGAACTATGCCGTTTTCGTTAAATCATTTATTTAACTTGAATTTTAAAATTGGTGTTATTTGTTTCACTCGCGGATTTGAAATATCTTCGTTTTATAATCTATATTGATACTTTAAAAATATATATTTTTTAAGCAGATTATGTGAAATCGATATTTTTAATTTCTTGTACATTACTAACAATTGACTATTTGCTTTCATATTGCAATAGACGTGTGTATTTAAATTGTTGAAATAGTCATGGTCGTATCCATTATATGCTTTATAAAACGAAATAATGTCTTCTTATAGAATAGTACTTTATTTTTTTATCATCAATAAAATAAAATATAAAATTGAAGATGTACCAAATGATAGGCGAGATTTGAAGTCACACCATGTACGTCAATTTTGAATCATATAAGGACCTCTTTGTACATAAAAATAATGCTTAAAAATCATAATTTAAACATAACATTATTATTTATTTAATTTATATTCTATAATGGCCATATTAATATAGATAAAGTTTTTTATCCTAGTGACTAGAAATAAAATGCCAAACTAGTTTTTTCTATGATAGATGGACCACCGGAGGTGTTTTTCTTTAACAATGAGCTTCTATAAGGAATTCAGGTCAAATGTTATATTGTACTATATATATATATATATTGAAATTATATTACAAATACGAAGTAAATGTAAGATGCGTTGACCTGCAATACTTTTTATTCGTATTAAAATTTATATGGATAACATTAGGAATTCTTTCCGATTCACTTTCTTAATCAATCCATCAATCAAATCTCTATCGGTTACACGTCGAGCTCAAACATCCATTTGATATTCTGCGTGGCTGCCATCATTCAACTTTTTGTCCTGTATTGCTCATAATATGATTATAATTCCCTTATATGTTCACCGTTTGGTTCCACAATTTTGTATTTTCCGTAAGAACAGAAAGGTCGTGTTTTACTTGTTATAGAATGGTGTAAATGTTCGCATCGTCCATTGAGCCGGGACCGGTTTGGTGGCGGAATGCCGCAGTACCAGCGGCTTTTTGCTTTAGATGCGTTCGCCCACGCGGTCGACCCTCGGCCCGCCGGCGCCAGCGCTGCTTTCATTTGATGCACGATAAAGGACACGTTGCAAATATTTAATGTAACTCACACTTTATAGGATTTTTAAATATATTTACTCTTATGAAAATTATGTTTCTGGTAAAGCGTTTTTGTTAACAAAAATTTAATCTGGTAAAGTTTGATTTTGTTAAAATAATTTAAGAATAACCCAAGGTTCATAAGTAATATAAAATTTTTATGTTTTTATTAATTCTTTAAGATTTATATACAGTATAGCTTTTTGTTATGAATATTTCTAATGTAAACATTGAGAATAATTTTACCACGATACAGCCGTGTACTAGAGCGGCACTGGATAGCTCTGTAAACAAACAGATCATCTGCCATTAGCTGATTGTCATCGTGTCTATTTGCTTATGTTTCGGGAAACGTCTTGCTTGTTTAGTTACTTCGCTAGTTCCTCGGTCGTTAGATTTACCATTACATTTATTTTTTGAGCGTCACGTTTAATCCCTAGCGAGATAGTCAGAGAGACCTTTGAGTATTACATTTTTTTGTTATTTTTGTTCTTTACATAAAGTTTCTTTAGAGTTGTAGTTAAATGCTGTATATAGCGCTTTTCTTAAATATCATATATATTGTCTAAGAATGCGCCCTAATTTATGATAGGTAAGTGTTAGCATATATATGTCGCTTTATACAAAAATATATTGACATACTTGATAGAATATGCAATGTGTCTTGAATTAATTTGCTTAATTTAACCTGCTTAATTTTTCCTTAACCTATTAATATAACATTTAAACTTAATAAAAAACTATTTCTTATTATCTTTTAAGGACGACATTTTTAATCTCTACATGGAACGAATTCCTAATATATTAGTACATATTATTTATTAAAAATCCGAATATTCTACCTGTAGACTTAAGTTTACAGTCTTAGTACATCTTTGTTAATATTTTACTATCTAGCATTTATTACACAATAACGATTTGATTATTTTATTTAATTACAATAAGTACAGTAAGTGCTAACACAACGCTAAGCGAATATCCTTAAGTAAACTCAAGTAACAATAAATTTATAAATTACAAAGATGATGACGCAGTGTGACAGCGTCTGACTGTAAACACGACCGGTTGTGGCTTCGATCCCAACTCGGGGGAGTGATTATATTTAAAATTATTTTCAATTCCTGGTTCTGGTAAGACAAAGTGCGGCGTTGAGTTCCATCACTCAACACGCAATGTCTCGAATTCGGTGGAAAGCGAAGTACGGAGTGTATTGACACTAGGTAATTTCGGATTACCCTGCTATGCTGGATAAAAAGCGTGAAGCTAAAAAAATTAATGACCTTTTTCAATTGCTGTTTTTATAATTCTAAAATAAATTGATTTTATAAATATTAATAATATACTTTCTTTGTTTCAGAATGATATTCTCCTCATACACGGCACCTTTTAGCTAAAATTTGAAGGTAAGAACTATTGTCAAATAATTAATTTAAAAAGTTACCTGTAACTTAACAAGGTCATTTCATTATGAAAAATCATTTGATTATATTCGGAACTATTAATATGAATAACTTAATTGTCCATGGCGATAATATGAAAAATAAATTAGGACTAAAAAAAGGATTTTCATTATACTGAGTGATATACTCAATAGTCCAGCCCTGCTATATTAAAATTTGTTTAATTACTCGTTTACTATACATGTGGTATACGCGTACATTACAAACACACAACACTATTTCCCAGTTTCGGTGAATATTTTCCCACGTCGGCATTTCATTTAACGTTATCGATACGTCGCTTAGATTCGTTAACGGGTATAATAACGACTAAACCCGCTTTTGTAGACTATTTTCCGTCTCCCAGTTACGCTGACGTTAGTGTATTCTTTCAGAGTTTTCATTGACGTTTTTGGTCATTTAATTGTAGCAAAACAGCTTTATTGACATACGTGACATTCTGACGGTTTTAGAGATTGTGTACGACATATATTTTGTATGAAACTTTAAAAGCACTTTATAATGATTGTTAGTCTATCGTTGTGCTCATAGTAATAAATTTCTTACGTTAACAACTTGGGTAGGGGCAATGTCAATCTGTAAAAATCTAGACTGACAAAATTCGTTTAAATTATGTATATTATTAAAATTACCTTACGTAATAATTTTAAATTAATAGAAGAAAAAAAATGATGATGTAATACTTAAGGCAAGTATGCAACAGGTATAAACAAAAAATATACCTAATGTAGTATATTAAAGTTAAAATTGAAGTAAGTATACGTTGACGTATAACGAAATAGGCAAAGGAAATATACCGTTTAAAAATTAAGACTTAGTATCGTCACTAATTAGTCCAATAATTTCAAAGAGAATTTAAAATTCTGACGTCAATACTCCACTTTGGAATCGGGCCTGTGAATTTTGATTTCAATTTAGCTCCATATAATTTAATTTCCCTTTAAAACCTTCCTAGCGAAAACCAAAACTACCGATCTCATAATCCCATTACTTCTACGCGTTTACTCTCAAAAGAGGCAACAGTAAAACGTATAATCCCGCGTCACGGGAGAAAAAAAAACGAGCGAATTTTTATATTAAACCAGCTCTCGTAAGCTGCATTCACCTGAGGAGGCTCTAGACGGCAAATTAAGTGACATTAGAGGCATAATGCCGGTCGAGGGAGACGTGAAAGCCGAGTGCTGAGGACAATCACCGCGGATTACAGCGCCCGGAGGCCTCGCACAAGCTAATATCGCCGCTGTTGCCACCTCAAACTGGTTAATTTTCCTCGCTGGAAATTCTTAGATTGTGCAAATTGTTGGAGCCTGTGTACAAGTCGGCAACGCAACGGTAGTCGCAGTAGTGCGTGGTTAGCCCCAGTCCGTATAGTCGTAAATCTAGTATGAATATCGCGAGGAATGAGGCTGTAGTCGAAAAGGGCTTTGTTTTGATACAAGTGCGGTTAACTTATACAAAACGTGCGAAATACCGCGGGAAATGTGGTTTTTTTCAAGAAACTAAGCCAATCCACACATTTCATTCCGTAAGGCAGTTTCATTTGTCCAACGACAAAAGTTGCCACCGTACAACAGTATGACTTACCATTACTTTTTGTTACTATTTTCTCATGTATCGTGCTGGTTCACTTTAGTACATTTGGCAATCTAACAAGAAATATAGTGTTGTGCCTATTTTAAAAATGATGAAGAGATTTGTTTTAAATTGAATATTTTTACCAACATTTTGCACAATTACAGATAGCGTTCGAGGCAGCTGCGTTTTGTGAAGAAATAGCTTTTATCTAATTTTCATCTCATTCCTTTTCGATTTATTTTTTGTGAGCATTTACTGTGTTTTAATTTCGGAGTAATATTTATTTTATTAGAGAATATATCGGCTGTGCTACCTTTACATTACTGGTATATAGTTTGTCTGGTCTGGTGCTTAGTAAACAATAATACTAATTCCAAAATTCGATACTCACGCAAAAGTATGTTAAGAACATTTGTATCAATTTTTTGTTGATTACTTTTTTAGTAGTTACTAATTTAAGCTGCGTATATTGACCAAAATAATAATAAATAATAAGTAAAATGTTTCAGTTCAATAATAAATTCATGTATGCAAGTCAATTGCGTACATTTTATAATTTATACAAAAATACGACATAATTTTGTGTACGAAATGTTGCTTATATTTTGTACTGGTTTGTGCGACATGATTTGTCTACTTGAATCAAGATATTTTTTGTGTGTTATGATAAAAGAGGCAGACAGGCGAAAATAGAGCCCCTTAACTCTATCCCGGGAGGCTTACTGACAATTATACTGTGTCTACAATGGCTTTTGCAACGTCTTCCCGGTGTAATAACGCGGCAGATTAAAGCATTGTGTCGCCGGCGAGTGGACGACGAACCTTTATATCAGTGTAATAGCTTTCGGACTTCCTATTAATGCGCTTGCTAAGCTTTTATTATGTTCTAAAAGAGCATTTTCAAACACCGTCCTACGGAATGTTTTTTTTTTAATTTTTAGGAGTTAATATAATTAACTAAACATCAAAAAATAACTTTAAAGTGAGATATTTTTAAACTATTTTGAATACTTTATAAAATGCACCTTTGATATTTACTATTTTTAAAGTGTTATTCCACACTTAGGATTTGAAAACATTTCTGAAATATCCATCCAAGCGCTCTGACCGCTAAGCCATGCGTTTTACTACTACGTTTGCGTTACTACTTATACGTTTGTTACAACTAATTTATGTTGTTATTATCTTTATAGAGAGATTTTTACAAATTTCTACTATAGTATCCTTTAAGCGCGGTCTCCAATCCCGCTGCGTTTAAATTTTCATACGTTTTTTCAAAAATGTTATCTAATGCTAAGTGTGGATTAACACTAACAATATTATAACTAATCTGTCTTGTTAAACGATTATTTCTTATCTATCTAATAATCTTTAAGTAGTAGAAATTTGTATAAATCTCTACAGAGATGCTAACAACATAAATAAGTTGTAACAAACGTATAAGAATTGCGACGTAAATGCTAGTAGAACGCATGGTTTCGCGGTCAGAGAGCTTTGACGGTATCCTAGAGGCGTGGGTTCGAATCCCGCTGCGTTCAAATTTTTATACGTTTTTTTTTGAAAAATGCTTCTTTGATACTTTTTTTTAAGTAATATTAAAATTATAAAATAAATGATTATTTAATTCGTAATTTTATACTTAAAATTATAATGAAGTGTATTGAAATAAACAATCGTTCGAGAAAAACTTGTATTTTTTAAGTTTGGTTTGGCTTGAAATTATAAAAATATTTTTGAAAAAAAAAGTGAAATCTAATGCAGCCATTTATCAACTTAAAAATATTTTGTCAACAAATACTGTAAATTTCTCTATTATCCTCCAATAAAGTGGCGCTCATAGTCTTTCTTTAATCACTCTATCTTTAAGATACTGGAAATTCAATATTCCTTAAGCTATACTAATAATATAAATGCTTAAATTTGTGTGGATGATTTGATGTTCGCAATTCTTTCATTAGATGAAACTACAAGGTATAGGTAATAATAAGACAAACAATTTGTAATAATTTCGTTAAATTTGGCCATAATACAACGTTAAATAATAATTAAAAAGTAAATATTTTACTTATTGTTAATTGGAATATAATTTCGTTCTAACTTACAAATTACATTGTTTACATAATTATTGTGTTGTATATGTATATTTAATACTAGGTAATGGCCGCAACTTCGTCTGTGTGGGCCATCACACTCATGCCTGACTAGGTTACTGTGTTGAGTGGCGAACTTAAGGTTACGCTCTTGTTAAATCAAGGCGGAAATATTTTTTTAATATGATCATCCCTCTGGATGGGGGTCGAATCCATTACCACCAGCATGTTACAATCTTACGTTCCACTGCGCCGCAATGGTGAAATAAATATAATCAACAAAATAATAATAGATTTACTATAATGAAGATATTTTTAATATACATTCTAAATAATAAATAACGAATTCGTGGAATGCGACGGAGTTAAATAAAACACTAAAGAGGAGTTAAACAAACACATAAAATTGGTACAATGTAAAGCTAGTCAACAACCTACGAAACTTGCTTTACAAAGCTTAAGGACACAGTATAATATATTGATATTACGCTTCTAATGATTCCATTCTAAATCATGATAATTAGCGTTTCATAAGTTTTATCATATTCGCATAAATATTTTTTATTAATATTATTCAAGCCTTATTAAAACACTCATTATCGACATGCAATGCAAGACGTACATGATACTTTAAAATCACCGGCACAATTAATGAATTGGGTTATAGGTATATCAGCATAAATATAATTTACTAATATCTTATCCCATAAAAACCATATATGTGAAATGAGAGCCATGTTCGATATTATGATATATGCCTATGGATATTTTGTAACAATTTGAAATATCTTTTTGTAACTTAGAATAATAGATTATTGATGCCTTAGGTCTCAGCTAGTTTTCAGGCTGTCTTTTAGATTCAATCAAGGCTTAAGCATATTAAATAATATTCAGGCTGAAACCTTGATCAACTCAATTAATCACGTATGAGTGCTACTCGCCAGTTCTGTTAGCTTGAATTTGTTTGACACGCTACCGCGTATCTAGAACTTTTATTGTATTACCGCGTATCTAGAAAACGTTTTATTTAATGTATTTCTAAGTCTTCTCCTTTACAATACGTCTAATCATTCGTTTGTCTGAGTTTCTACACTAATCTTAAAAATAGTTAAACCTATTTGAACAGGTTTCCCATTGAAATTAGTCAAGGTGAGGATAATTATTGAAGTATGCCATAATAGACAATAAATATATAATGGACAACAGTCTATATTTTCACTTAAAAATATACTATCTAATTTGTTACATATTCACAATATGCATTAATATTATTGAAATTACAAGTGTAAATTTTACCCTTTACAATTTGATCTATAGTTCACCTCAAATGTTACAAAGTACATCTTTTTCTGCTACAGATTTATGATTTGCAATAGTGGATACCACCGTACGGTTAATATAAGAAATGTGCACTTTATTTCATGTCTCGGCAATATGATTACCGCGGATACGTTGCCAGGAGTCTACAAATGAGATCTGCTATAACCCCTGAACTTTATATTACATATCACATAAGGATACTCGTATATTGACGCCGAGTCTGAACGTATCATTTTTTTTCTGAATAATTTCAACTTACTGGCGAGTATTATTACATTAGGTTAGATTGTCTTCTTATTTTGTGTCTTTAAATCGTATTTTGTATGATCATATTATTTGGAACAATTCTTGGCAGACTGAATAAACTTTCAAATTATTTTCCAAACGTCTTTGGTAAAGAGTTTGTTTATTGAAAATGAATTTATAGTACCGTAATGAAGTCTATGCAAAAGACAGCCTGATTTGCGTGCAAAACAATACATATTTATTTCATGACAGTGAGCAGCATAGATGTCAGCGGCAGATGCAACTGACTGCTTAAGTCGACGGGTGGTCCGCGCTGGGACGTGCCATGGTGCCGCTATTGTCTTTTATTGATACTGTAACTGATTATTGTATACTATACGTATCTAAATATGTCCTTTTTTTTCGCAATACCTATCAAATAATGTTTGACGGTACAATACTTACAAAATTAATAGTAAAAATTACAAAGTTATATGTAGCTGAGGATAAAAATATACATTTTTGTAATTGCGATAATGATTGAAAAGCTCAAACGTGAAAGTAGGACATGGATACAGATTTAATTTAATATATTTTACATGACAGCAGTTCGAAACTTTTGTTTATTTAACTTATGGCGATGAAAATGGACTGACGCTTAATAAACGGATTTCTATAAAAGGAAAACTCTACTGTCACATAGGATTGAAATGTTTATTTTGTAGTTTTCGTATATTTCTATAAAAGTTTATGCTCTTTGATCGCGACGTATGCATCCTCGCATTCCAGCTGCAGCTGAAGTAAATTGCAATATTTAAATCATTGCTAACAAATGAACTACAAAATGTTTTGTAAACTGTTAAGATAGTTTAAAAATATATAATTAATATTCAACCCTTCATGGGGCAGACATGTGTCCGGAACAATCGAAACGCATGAACAGTCTTAAATTCATTCAATGGAACAAAAAAGCGTCCAGCTAAATTGTCAATGCCAATTAATTATTCTTGTTTATTATATAGCTATGTATTGTACTTCGAATAATAAGCAATTATCGTCTGGTTAGTGGAAGCAAGATACATTTATTACACATATATTTTAAATGTAAATTATTTTTTATGAAAACGCTAAGATTCTTTTTAATAGCACTGTATCATACTGTTTCATAAATTGAATATTTGTTGGGATTATTCGAGTCCAGAATAATTGAATGGTGCATAATTGTCCGCTCGCCTTATATTATACAAATTGCCGGATCTTTTATTCATCAATCCAATC
Source organism: Dryadula phaetusa (assembly GCA_032432895.1). Classification (NCBI taxonomy): domain Eukaryota; kingdom Metazoa; phylum Arthropoda; class Insecta; order Lepidoptera; family Nymphalidae; genus Dryadula; species Dryadula phaetusa. The sequence goes on from JAOYRS010000021.1 coordinate 3,191,757, forward strand.
ATCCGTGCCACAGAGTGCTATCTAGAGGCGTCGCAAACACAAGTATGATTATTTTTGTTAGACCCTCTTTACCTTTTAATAATTCCTCGTTAAGCGACTTCAGTGATGGAACCACAAATTATTGGCTTAGTTAACCGCAATCTTTTTAATTCACATTTAGGTGATTGTTAACATCTCTATAAATTTATCTATAATTAAACGGGACAAATACGTAAATATTTTACTTGTCCGCAATGTGACACTGACACACCATTCGATACCATTTTTTGATACGTTGCGGTTAAAGCCTATCGAACATGTCAATCCTCACAACGAGTTACTTCGGAACAGACAAAACTAAATCAATTTTTACCACGTCATATTGCATTGCTATATTGTTCATTTTTTACTATTACAAATTGTTGTGATGTTCTAGTTTTATTTTATAAAAAAAAAATAAGTGAATATTTATAACTAATATGAAGCGCATTATTATATACCAGCAAAAGAATTCTAAAGAAGCGCACTGATTGTTAAGTAACTAAGAAAACGTTTTCGATTATTTCTTATAATTACTAGAATGAGTGCATCTGTCCCAATTTTCAAGACCACGAGCAACTTGTCACGTTTTCCCCATCCCGACCTGTTCGCTTGTCACGCTACGAGACATTGTATGCAAAACGTCTCTTACAAGCGATGTCATTGTTCCTCAAGATTAAGGCGAATCCCATTATTCTGAAACCCTCAGGGCCTGGGATTCCGCATTTCATTGTTCGGCTGATTGCAAGATTTATTTACCTGGAGACGCTCCACAAGTTTAATCAGGCTTGCAATTGGGAAAACAATGCGTATTGCCAAATTGGATAGTCCGCTTGCGGGCTCGTTTTCTTTTCGTAATGTTTTCGTAGTAGGTATATTCTAAACACCGTTTTCAGTTTCTGTACGTGACTGACAAGAACAAAAGAATCTTTAGGTCCAGTTGAGTGTGATAAAACTTGAAACCGATCTTTAGTTTTAAATCAGTTTTAGCAATGAAACTAGATTTTCTAACAGCTATGTTCGCTACTTTGACTGTGTGAAATTTAACATCTCTCTATGTATAGTTTCAGTTCAATTAATATCGCCTAAAGAAGAATATTTTACTTCTTTAGGTCCACTATTTGCCAATGAAAATTCCTTCAGAATCGGACATATTTTTCCAGAGGGTGGCCAGAACTAACAGACAAATTAAAATTGTAAAAAATGATAATTTTAGTATGGCGTACATATGCCTGTTAATTAAAAGCGGCTGTTTACATAATGCAAACAAAAACTCCAATTTTATTTATTTGTATTGCACATGATAATGAACCATTAATTAGTGCGCACATAAATACATAAATATCAATCGTATGTACTTTTGGAAATTATTTTATCAATGATTCTGTATATCTACCGTTTTGTAGCAAATTTTTAAGAAAGTCGTTTTTTATTCGTATTATTTTGTATAGGACAACTGTCCGTACAGATTCATCCTGTTAGTATATGTATTACAGCAAGTAATAGGAGATTAAGGCTTGCAACACGTATGGTGCCCAATTTCCTTTTTACTAAGAGATTGAATCGTCTCGTAACGGAAGGCGCGAACATGCGCGATTGAATTCTTATTGTCGATTATAGGTATAGTTTATTTTTACGTGACAAGGTTTGAATGAGATATTCAATACATTTTATTACATTTGATATATTTATTCTTATACTGAACGTCATAGGGAAAAAATCTCTCATTTCGCAAGATTTTTCAAGAGGGAAAAGCAATCTTACAATTTATTGATTCACTACCAAGTAATAGTTATTATTTTAATTTAATATTTGATATTTTGTCTAAGTACAAAATCGATACGTTTTATAAAAAAATCTTTGAGATTTTTAACAACTGAGATATGTACCTAGCTAGATTTCGTATATAAAAATAACTTTCAAAATGATACCAGAATAACTTTATTCATGTTTCATTTAAACTTTACTTTCTAATATTCTGTCGTTTCGGTACACTTCAGTAATTTTTGAAACTTCTTCGCAACAAATAGGACCGTTCAGAATACCAAATATCGGACACTGAAAAATATTTGATATCTGTGGTATTCCGAATTTCCAATATATCGCATAACGCATGCCTTGGTCAAGACGGTAGTTTTCTCGGCTGACTTACGCTTACTACCATCCCTAACCGCTTAAATTTTAACATTTGAATAAATGCCTTTATATTTTGTGTAGGACCTAATGCTATATTCAAAATTTTATTTACTATAAAAATCCCGCTTAGCTCGATAGTTAGAGACAATATATTTTACTATATAATTTTTGAGTAATCATATTATAAATACAAGTTTAGTTTAAAGTAAAAGTTATATAATGACTTTTCATACACATAATATTTTATGTTACATATTCCCTAATCATAGCATTCAAACAAAGTAACTAGCACATTGCACTCATATTTGTCAATTTTGAAGTACGAAAGGCTTTACCCAAAAGTAGAACACTCAAGACGTGCAAAAAGAGCATCAGAAGAACGTGTCACAAAGTCTCAGACGCTGTAAAAGGGTGTGAAGTTTCACTTTTCCTTTTTCCTATCGAACCGAGCTACAATACATGAACGTGACCTCAACACCAGGGAATCTTAGCGCATAATACGATTATGTCACATCATTTGCATATTGTTTATAGCATGTATCAGGACTGTCGGTCTTATCTTAATATATTAAACGATAAAAATTACAAAATAACTTTTTGAGTCTTTAAAATTAGTTAATTACAAATATTAAATTGAGTTCCAAATACCTATAAAAAATTCTTGCTTTTAAATATATTTAAATTAATGACGGAAATGAAAGGCATAGTGGTAAATTTATCTATTACTGTACTAAGTCAGGTATCGCACGTAAGTATTTATTTATATATGTATGTACATGCTACACTGCCACAGTCTTTATATTCGCGGAATACTTCATTACAGTGGCGGCTTGCGGTTAACGAAGGTAATTATATCGATATGCGAGTGTTGTACGAAATAGTCGCATAATGTATGTGCCTACAAATTATATAGGTAATATTGTTACGCGTGATTTAGTTTGCAGCGCTCGTGTGGGGTGATTCTATTAGGGAGTGCGTATTTTAGAGTCTTGGTATACGCTTTTGTTTAAGTTACGAAGAGCTTTTCATTTGAAATATCCTTAACAAACTAATTTTGTTATGTTAAATGAATGAAAAATAATGGCTTCATTAATGAAAATCATTATTCGTTAATTAAAACAAATAGAATAAGGACTACGATAGCGCTAAGTAAGATAATGTCTGATCTGTGTAATTAGTAAATAAATTGCTCTTATCGCTGTTAATCTGACAAGCTAAAGGTCGCTGAATTTAAATACGATTAAGTCAATCGAAGGGCGCACGCCCTTTAATGAATTAACCACAGTGATACTATGCTTACCAAAATTTTTAGTATAGAAAATCATGAATTACGAACAGATTTGACATTTTAAAGTATAATTGATTAATACAAATTTATTTTAGAACATTTGTTTCTAATGGTTTCTTAAAATTTATGTTTTAAATGAAGAAGAGTGTCATAAATAATTTCGGAGATATTTATAAGGTTATGTAAAATAATAATAGATAGAAACTCTACTTTCATACAGAATTTCTTAGTAAAGCATTTAATTATGATAAGGAACAAAATCCACTTGCCGGTCCGAAGCTGAGTGAAATGAGAGCGGTCGCTGATTACCATGAGTTGCACAAAGGCAGCCCACCCTTTGACGAATTAGCCATACCAACATTACCTAGTAACCTACCTACTGAAGAGTATTGTTATAGCAACGTTTCTTGTAGTGTTGGAATACGATTCTTTGTATATTATTTTAGTAGGTTTGATATTTTTTAAATAAGTATTCATTAAAAATATTTTTTTTTCATTCCACAACTGTAACTTTGTTTTTCTTGTAACGAAGAATAGACAAGTATTACATTTAACTCTATTTCACTATTTATTAGTATTTAAATTAAGTAACTAAAATCAATTATTTTTCATGAGACACGAGAAGTGGATAATTGTCAATTATTTCCAGGCTAATGTTAGTAAAAAGGTGTAATAAATTAAACATTAAGTAAATATTTAAAAACTTGGTCACACTGGTTTTGTTTCCTTATCTAAATTGAATACTGCCTAGCAAAACTAACTTACTTTTATTTGTTGGTTCTTTTTAATCTTCTCGAAATGTGCATGTCCAAAATGCCGTATGTAGCGTATGACGTTCGTATAGAAATAATGACGTTTTTCGTTAGGTCGCCATTACAGAACTACAAGGGAGCATTATTCCTTCGGTCAGACAAAAGTAGACTTTATATATCTCATTCCTAGAGTACATTTTATGTAAGGAGATGTGAAATTGCTTTTCAAGAACATCCCTCTGTAACGAAGATCTAACTCTTTCAGTTTCTTTTTGACATAAGCTTTCTTTTTGTTTAGGAGTTTGATCTTTCTTTGTAATTGGTTTGGTGTAATAAGAACCGTATCCTTGTAGTTCATCGTATGACATTTCATTTAACAACAAACTCACCTTCATTAATGTGTTATAAAAACAATATCTACAGCTGTATTTATTCTGTAAATTCCTTATTTTTTCAGAAAATCCTATAATTTTTCTTGTTTCTTCAGTTTCTAGAAGTAAATAAAGCGGTAAAAATCCTTAAAATCAATTCGCAAGTTTTAAGCACTAAAACTATAATAATAGTGTGTTTACCAGGTTCATTTCTAATCATATAATTATATAATTCTTAAAAATTTTACTAAGTATAGTAAATTATTTGTACAACTGTGTTTAATAGAAACTTAAAAGAGGCTATATCTATATATTTGAATGAAAATCAATATTACTGGGATATAAACAAATTTATATTTAAACTTTCAAATTGATAAACTTATATAAGTAAAAGAATGCACAAACTTTGACTTTTTAGTCTTCACTATATCGATTTTCCTCTTTACGTCGCCTTATTATTCCTGTCAAGCAAATAATAATTTTCGATCTTTTGTTGTGGTATGCCTGAATTCCTAGTAGAAACGTGTGACATTAATATCAGCAACAAATTCAAGTTCATAGTCTTCTAATAAATTTCAAAAGCATATTCCCTAAAATGTAAAGAAAGATGTTATAGTAAACACGGTTGCTTACTAATGAACTTGAGTTTTCGCTATGTAGTGTATTCGTGTAAAGATATTCAATTTTCTTATTAAGTTACGTTTTATGAAATACAAATAATCAACCATTATATAAATTTAAAATATATAATTATTAAAAAAAATATAATCATATACTAACTTCGCCTTCTCAGAAGACCAAAGACTTGCTAAACACTATTAAATTTTATTTTATACATACAATTTAGTTAACGATGGTATACAGCAATATGCAAGTTCGTTTACATTAAGCGTCGCTTAAGCGAAAGCTAATGGTAGGGGCGACGGAATTGATTTCGCGATGATCAAAAGAATCAAATTCTCAAAGGAAGGTAATTTATTTGACCGCCCGCCCGCAGACCGCCACACCGCCGCGCGCCTATGACACTGGCGACCCGACAAACGTACACTTCTTAGTATTCATTTAAAAATAATTGTTCATTCACATGCAGATTGTTACTTTTTTATGCAGTTTTACAATATAAAAGATAATATTATAAAAGATTTAGCTACACATTTACTGCACACTTACGTTAACGCTTACTACACGCACACATATGTTTTTATTTGTCATTTTGTATACAATACGTATATTACGAGTTTCATTATCAAAGAGCCAGTGTTTATTTTATCAGCAAAATAACTTTAACGAATGCAATAAAATTTCAGCATCACCAAATAATTTCTACAATTGGAAGGCTTTATTTATTTATACCCTGTCTAATTAAAAATGTTCAGAGCGTGAATTAATTACTTCACTGATCAAACATTTTTCGAGTCGTTTATTGTTTAATCGGTGCACAGTATTGTGCAGTGCATTCGCACATTACGCATTGTCAATCGTTATTGTTCGCAGTTTAGGTGGTATCAGCGCTCAAAGGACAAGTGCCGACAAAGAGACGCCGCCGCGCGGTGCGGACGTATTACCGGCCCGCTGCGGTGCTCTGTAGGGTTGACTTTGTTCTAATCACGCGTATTTTTTTTAATTTTTATTACTTTTTATAACTTTATTTTAATAAGAACTAATTTACCCCTCTATAATCAAAGTTTCGATAGATGTTATAGGAATGTTATAGGAATTAATAAAGAATAGTTTTAAGCTAAATTTATACTTACAAGAAAAATCCTTCATATTAATATTATTTAAATAATATAATTTTTTTACATGCAATCTATTTGATTTTCTGACGTATTAATAGTTTTCAACATATCTATAGTCTTATTATTTATGTTAAAGCATTTTGTGGCAAGAGTATTGTTTATTGCCTGGCCCTGGTGTATTTCTTTTTTAATAAAGCTGTTATTTGACTGATTTTAATATATATGTATAATTATGAACAAGTTATGTATTTCCTTGCAAGTACTATAGTAAATAGTTATATCTATATATTATGCTTACAACGTATAAGTATAATATATAGTTATAACTATATACTACGCTTGTACATAAAATGCTCTTAGTATAGTATATAGTTATAACTATTAAAATCAATAATAAATTTAAAATTAAATTTACACACGTATATTGCCCCTAGATTTAGTCATAGTCTCGTACATACTTTCCGTTAGTATTTTGCTTCATTAGGGCGACATTGTTGCCGCGACAGCCCTGACCTCTCAGCCCTAGCTCAAAGTGAGTGTGTTACTCTTTAACCTGAGCGATTCGCGACCGGCTAAACTTACCACTCCGCTAAATAAAGTTAAAAGGCTCCTCTAGCTTTGTCTCGGCTCGCCTTTGATGTTCCGAGAAGCCACCCCGCCCGTTCCCTCGCAAACAGTTCACCGCAAGCTGAAACTATTGCCTTTAATACCTTTTCCGATCGGATATACGTACGAGTGATTAGTACCGAAGGTATTCCTGAGAAGTCCGTTCAAAGTGCTCTTTTGTCTATGGTTACTACTGAACGATCCTTGTTTTGATCAGTGCGGTCGTCAAAGGGATATTAACGATTGTAATTATTTTCGTCATTCTGCTGTCAACATACATATAGTTTAAATTATATGGATAATGGATATAATAAGTCATTAACTTCTCTTGAATGACTTGTTTCACATTATATAATTCTAAGTTAGATTACTTAATAACGACTTTGATCAAGTGAGTAAAGTAAAGTCAACATCGCTTTTTGTTTTTAAATCGAATCGCCAAATATCTGAGCAGATTTTCAATATGTACCGAAACATGAATATAAACTGCAAAGTCAAACGTGAAACTATGATAAAATCAATAATTTTAATCGTGAACGAACAAATTCTGCTGCCGAAGGTATTAACACTGTCCGAATCCGTCCCATTAACGCGGCGCGGACTTTGCGAAAATTCAATTAGTGTAATAACATCGCAGTTCCATTATAGCAATCAAAGGAAAACGGAAAGTTTGTGCACATCAAAGAGTCGCTTAGTGCGTGCCTGGCTAATGAAGCTTCAGTGATGTGAATATGGTAATTTTATGCCGTCGATAAATGTGATGTGGTTATAGAGAAACAATTTAATGATTTATATTCTTTAGACTATACTTAAAAATATAAACTGAGTGTTATGAAATACTTTTTTTTATCTTTTCTCGTCCTCCGCGTTCCGTACGATATGCAGAGAAAATCTAGTGATATGTCACCCCGCTTTTAATATTGTAGTCATAAATAAGGTCCTTTTAAAATGCCGATTTTTTTATTGTTTTTGTTGCACCTTAGTAGGTATAACTAAAACAAAAAAAATCGGATAGTGCCTCTAGGCAGTAATTTTAGCAAAAATTTGCAGTGCATATCGTGAACCGTTTTCTCACTCGAAATCTCTAGTCATCTAAATTTAGTCTCGTCAATAGAGATTTCTTTATATTTTTAATTTTTATTTGTTTAAAGTCTTAAATATTTCTTATTAACGTCGATTAACGATTGAAAATCCAATGTTTGTGTTTTGCTTACTTCCGACCGATCCAATATCTCGATAATGTTGATATAAGCATTCTTCCTGGAAGGACTCCAATCTGCTTCGACTGAGTATTAACATTTTAAATATATACTGAAATCAACAATATTTTTTAATACACTTTTTGACACTAGTATAAATTTTTACTAATATAAATTTACTTTCTTGTTACCTTTTTTAATATGAGCTTCATGCATATAATAAACGTCATTTAATGAGTACGATATTATAATTCCATAATTACATATTTTCAATAAAATTTCTTAATTCTTGTATTTTTCAAACAAGTCTTAAATAGAGTATTTATCTGAAAATATCAGAGTTATATATGTCTAAATAAATGTAGTTAATAAGATCTTTGATAATAAAATAGTTACATTTAAAAATGTAGTTAACAAAATTATAATTTAAATGTTAATCAATTTCTTAAGTTTAACCAGTTAATAATATATAAGCATGTTATAAAATAATGCATATTTTTATACTAATCTTTTTGTTACAGATATAATCAACATTAAAATTGGTGCGACAAACAAAAAAAATGCAGCGGCAATAAGCTGCTAACAGGCAAGTACTAAAAGTTTAATATATTTGTTTATACCTTTGTTTCGAGTTCATCTAACTCCGATCCAAATTACAAATTACATATTCCCGCCAAAACATCATTCTAATATTGTGACCTGTCCTGTCACCTGCTGGTGACTTTTGGTAGTATGCAAATAATGTCAAGACAAACGAGAGGTTTTATACTAGCTCACTAGATGGCGACGTAGACCATAAATCTAATGTCAACTCGGCAATGCTTGTCAAGTGACATCTCACTGACAAACGTCAAACCCCTGTCGCTGTTGTATACAAAACCAGACCGAGCCAAGCTAATCTATTATTTATTTACGTTAACTTTTCTATTTAACGCGTTCTCTATTCTTGTTTGATATAGATCGTCACATTTCAGTAGAGAGTGAGCGTGTCCATTTTCATATAGTGTTTCACTCAATATGTTTCATAAATACTGTCCTTCCGGGTTTCTCAGAAGGAATTCGGTGTTTACAACTACCAGTTCCACGTTATTATACTGTTATGAAGAACTAAAGATCGACTTATGACTGAAAGTTGAAAACAATTTCCACGCCCGCTTGTTCGGTGGGCGAGTAATTTATGACTTTTTCTTTGTTTGTAACTCGTTAGTCGTTTTATGCTCGTCATCCTTAATAAAAACTACAGTGGTCATCTGTGAATAAACACCCCTTACTCCACTAACGTTTCAAACACCAAAAGTATTGCCCTTACATTAAGTGAGTACAGATTTATTTCATGATTATTATGCTATTTAAATTTAGAGTTGCAATAAGTAAATTAATATACTATATAACATTTTTTATTTTATAAAATGTTCATTTAATTTTAAATAATACTTTCACGCTAAACAGTAAGCATTATATATTTCATTCGAATGGAACACAAAAAATTTTTGTTAACATCATTGAAATCAAAAACCCGCAAGCTTTTTTGTATAATATTGATTTTAATACTTCTATAAACCCTATCATAACCATATCTATAACACATTGTACAGGGGTACAAGAAGAGTTCGATCCAAGTCTATTGTATTACAGCATCCGACTTCCACTCGGACCATTGCCATTGCACTGCGCAGTCGTGCTCTTTTAAATAATACCTTAATATTTTGAACAAAAAAATATTAATAACACTGCTAAGTATTTTTAATATAAGTTTTTTATTGTGAATTCCCTCAATATACTGTTTGTGTTATCGCCATGAATATGGTAAGGCCCTTTATGTTTTTTTGCTTTTGTTGTTTTTTTTAACATGCTTATTGAACTGTGAAGTTATGATATAATTTGTTATGACAGCATCCTATTATTAATTATCCCTTTTATTGTATAATATTACTGAGTTTTAAAAAGTTTTTATATTGTTGTGTTCCGGATAATATAAAATAATTGAAATATTTCAAGAAATTTGATCTGCTAGCTTACTTTATTGAATAAATGCTTTAAATAGTATGTGTTAAGGTTTGTGGGTTAAGTTTATTTCTACAGAAAATGATTCAAAACTTTTGTTATAATATTTCCATGGTACGCCGATCGATGATGGAGACTCTTGACTTTGTGGCCATGGTTTCATCTTTTGTAGGCTCTCTCTTTCTAACATACAGAGATTACAGACCAAACATAATGCCATGATCCTTTTTATGTGCCGTATTGATTTCTTTCCCTTGGTTTCTGCTTCGGACTAAAATGTTTTTGGTAATATAATTATGTATGGATGTCATATTTTTTGACATGTATTAAACTATTCAATATTCTTTTATGTAGTATTTTTTTCACGTTATTCCATAGCAAATTTGCTTGGAAAATTGTTTGTAGATTTTTAACACATGTAATTTATTTTCATACATAAAAATATATATACCAAACTTAACTTGTTATTTGAGTTATCACTATATTAATACTTATTATCATAACTTTTAAAGAATACCACATTCTAGAAAAGTTCTCCATTTTACAATATAATTGATTTATTTACTCCTTATACTTTATTCATGAGTGCACAAACTGTAAAGATATATAATGGAACACAAATTCTGTTTAAGTTTTAATTTATTACATACATGGAATCTAAAATCTTAAATTATGAAAAAAAAACTTTTCTTACTTTGTACTTTACTTTGCAAAAGAGTAAAATAAATTTAATATTAATATTTATATACATTAAAATTCAAGTACTAATTCATGTTTTTTTCACTTACAGGTAGTGTCTCGCCATGCAGCGCGCGGGTGGGAGCAGGGCCTGTGCGCCATGAGCCACACTCCTATAGGCGGCCACCCGCAAGGTAAACCTGTCGAATTTTAACAAAGCTTAGTTAGAATAAAGTGTTAGATATCATGCTCATTTTAATATTTGTAATTTGATATTAAATATATTGATTTTAACTAAGAGATCGATTTTATTTCTAACATGTTTGGTAATCATATAATGAGCCATAATTATGTGTTTCTGTTTGCGCTAGAGGTGGATGACAATAGTTATTTGATGATTTCAGTATTTTCAATTCTATCTTTTTTTAACTTCAAATTTGTCTCGTATAGCAGGCTAGACTGAAATACCTAGTGTGTTAGCTTTTCGCCGGATCGGAAACAATGTGTGGCGGAATTCAACGCCGCGCTTTGTCATACCAGAGCGAGTTAATAATGTAAATATATTGATGCCCCCAACTGGGAATGGAAACCATAGCCGATTGCCTCTACAATCACATGATGTTGCTGTATGATATTAATTATAAATATATATTTAAATTAAAACAAGATTTGTTTAAATTTGGTGTTAGGTTGGGAGCACAAGCTTGCAGACAGGTCGTCGCTGCCGCCGGCGTCAGGGGAGGAGAAAAGCAAATCTCAATCCAGACATGTGTTCACACAACCACATATTCCTAAGTATGGGATTTGATCGCTAAAACAGTTATATTAATAACAAATATATAAGATTTACTGGATTATTTTATTTTTATTGAAAGAACAGTTCTAGAGGTGCACCTCTATAGTTATCGCTTAGCAAAGAAAAATTTTGTAATAAAAATGTTGGTTGAATAAAAATATCCTTAATTTGCGTTACTCCATTGAGATTAATATCTAAATGCATTAGAAATGTCCTTCTGCATAATGCATTTTCACTTGCACACTTTACATTTCAATCATTTTCTATTTATCTAACATATAAAATAATATTTACTATTTTTAAAGTGTTATTCCACACTTAGGATTAGAAAACATTTTTGAAAATAAAACGTATAAAAATTTGAACGCAGCGGGCCAAGAGGCGCGGGTTCGAATCCCGCTGCGTTCAAATTTTTATACGTTTTTTTTTCAAATATATAAAATAATATTATTCTTAAAGTTGTGGCCTGAGTTTCTTAAAATTTGTTTATTTCACTTACAAGAATTTAGGTTAGCCTTATTGGTTGCGGATACAAAAATCATAATTTCGATCCTAATACTCAATAGAACTTCTGTTTTTGTATCAATAATAGCTAAGTAAAAGTTGTAAAATTAATCTATTGGTACCACAGGCCATAAAATTGAAGTATTTTTTCAAGCTTCACGCTTTTATGATAGATAGAAAGTACCTAGTGTCAACTCACTCCGTACTTCGCTTTCCACCGAATTCGTGACATTGCGTGTTGAGTGGTGGAACTCAATGCCGTCTTTTGTCTCTACCAGAGCGAGGAAGTGAAAATAATTTAAATTTAATCACTTCCCCGAGTGGGGATCGCACCCACAATCGATCGCGTTTACAGTCAGACGCTGTCACGCCACGACCGGCCTCAAGTTTTTTATACAAATTCTTATATTATAAAGAGAAAATTATTGGAGAAGTTGTTATTCACGTAAAGTTTGTGCAGGACGGGTATGGCGTCGTGGCGCGAGGAGACGGAGGGCTCGTCGGGCAGCTCCGTGCGCTCGCCCGCCTCGCCGCCCTACATACGGTGGGCAAGGACTTTGCACCATTTACTCGAGGTACTATATATTATTAAATTAAAATTTGTTTATTATATTGTCTTTCTTAACTCTGCCGTGATTGTTACGAAGATGCGTAGTTTTTGTCTTCACACAATTTTCAAGTCACACAAATTTTCTTTAGAAATAGATTATTACAATAAGTAGTCATTTAGAAGGAGTTGATTTCGTAATAGCCAATAAATATATATTTAAATTTAATTGCTGTCTTTGTGCACAGGACGCGGAAGGCGTCCGCCTGTTCCGCAAGTTCGTGGGCGGTGCGGGCGGACTGCACGTGGACCGCCTCAACTTCTACTTCGCGGTGCAGGGCTTGCGTCAGGAGACCGAGCCTAACAAGATACGGCAGGTCGTCTCCGCGATATACAAGTTCGTGTATTTTTATTTATATAGTTTTTGTAATTGTTAGTTATAGTAATTAATGAGAGAAGGAAATATATGTTGCAACTTTGAATTTTTGATTAGTTACATTTGACTAATACAGTAAATATGGTTTTAACAAATCTAATACAAATCTAATAAAACACATAACTTTTAGATCAATATTCACAGAAAATTCTAATAATAATTTTAAATACATAAGGACAAACTAAGAACAGATTATGATTAAGTAAGACGAGGAACTTTTTTACACTTGTACTTACAGAGTATCAAAATTCTAGAACTTGAAACAGGGTACTTTTATTTAGAGCTATTATGACACATTAAATATTTGTTGTAGTGGGCCCATATTATTATTGTCATTTTTAATATTTTAAACAGGTTTCTGCGCAAGTCTCAGCTAGCGATGCCGGAGGAGCTGAAGCAGCGCGTGAAGCAGAGCCTCAAAGATGGCACCAACATCGAGAAAACAATCTTCGACAATATGGAACAAGAGGTAAGAGGTATAATTATTTATATATGCGAATCTTGTAAGAGGTATTTATTTTGGTTTTCATTTCATTTAATAAATTTATATTTTTGTTTCTAATCCGCAAAAAGCTTCATTCTAAATTATAAAAGTTTTTTTTATTTATGTAAGGTTTGGAACCGTTGAACTTGTGCTTTGTCGTAACTGTGTGAATGTTTTGATTTTGGGCGGAATACCGCAAAGGGAATGTTTGATTTCTCCCTGACCTCTTTGTTAAGTAAAAATTGTAAAGCTGTTTTTTTCACAATTTGTATTATGATTCTGTACGTCCAGGTGACGCGCGCGATAACGGAGTCTACGTACCAGGCGTTCTTGCGCTCGGAGGCGTACGTGTCATACGTGAGCGCGGCCACGCAGCCGCTGTCGTCGCCCGACGCGTCGCCGCCGCACTCTAAAGAGGTACAGCCGTCACACACACATACTTACACTTGTTAGCGCTTCATACCCACATGCGAACATTGTTTTATATTATATAGACTTTTGTTAATGTGTGTACATATACATATATAAATATATGTATATTTTCAAACAAAAGAAATAAACTTTCCCTCCATATGAATGTCAAATGTTCACTTGGCGTATGGAGGAACGTTTATAACAAACACACTACTCAAATTTAATTTACACACTACTTTAATTTTCTTAGTGATTTAAGTTAAGATATTTATGTACATTACAATAAAAGTTTCATCACTTTAAGTTTATATTATGTCTAGGAATTTGAGGCCTTATTAAAAAAGTACTATATATGTATGTATCTATAAATAAAAAAAATTGTAATTTAATTGTTTACGGGAAATTCGAGGAATTCCTGATATAGGGGGCCTTAAATATTAGCCCCTTATATAGTATATATAATATAGATTATAAGAATAGAACAGAGTTTAATCTATGTGATTTTTACTACACTTACAGCTTATGGTGTAGTAACGGTTAAAATGTACGTTTTTTATACATTTAACGAAAAGCTTTTCTAACGTATTTCATTTGTAAAGGTTTACTACGTCTCATAGACAATGTTTGCTCTGTTGAAAGGAACTCGCGTGTTTTCTCTATGGTAACCGCAGACGGTGTACCCTTGTGTGTAGCGTGTAGTACAAATTTACAAGTTATAGTATTTTTATATTAAATACGTAGTTTTTTTGGAATTATCTAACATATATATATATATATATATATATATATATATATATATATACATATATATATATATATATATATATATATATTTATATATATATATATATATATATATATATATATATATATATATATAGGTTTTTTTATAGTTTTTTACTATATGACTGACAGACATATAGTAAAAAACTATTCGTTACGTTACGTTCTCGAAATTACTACAGTTCACATTAAAAGTAGTATGGCAAGTCCATAAAAACTTATGGGCAACGTTAGTGTTTATTAATTTTAGAAAGCCAACATAGTATGCACTTATGAAACACCATACATCACACTTAAAAGTTAAATTAACATGTACGTAACATCAACTTCCGAAACTTACACTACTAAAAAAATATTAAAACACACAGACTAATATAGACATCCAAAGTATTAGCGTTTTGTTATTAGGTATATTATAATTAATTAAATGAATATAATTTCATAACTTAGTTCTTCGAATTGTCTCGATACGTATATATCTTAATAATGACAAAAGCTGCAAACAAACAATATCTAATACAATTCCTTTATTTATAAGTTTCCCAATAGGACATTATATATAAATGTATCTCGTATATAATATGTGTGTACGGTTCTCAGATATCCGTAGGCGGGCTGGCCACGTTGCACGAGGGGCAGGAGCTGAGCGCAGGGGGCGGGGGCGGGGGTGCGGGCGTAGGCGCGCGCCTCACGCACGACGCCCTGCTGCTCACGCAGTCGCGCCGCCTACACTCCGACGTTGCACCGTGAGTGTCCAGCCTTATATATTACTAACACACACATACATTCATGTTTTTTTTGTATAGAAAAGTATCACTGGATGTTATATGATATTTATATACAAATATTATATTATCTTTATTTATTTTATGTAAAATTTGTATCAAATAAATTATAAAAGAGTAGTTGTTAATTTAAACTTGTGATATTTTTCTTAAATATTATTTTTTTTATATGAAAAAATAAAAGTGTATAAAATCATTAATTATTACTTTAATCATAGTGTGATATTAAAGTGTTAGTTGTATAATATGTATAGATTAGTATTAGCAGTGTGACCCAGCAGTGCATGAGCGAACTAGAGCTTCTTTTTAATTTGATTATTATTTCGTGCTTATACTTATTTTGCGTTATCGTTTTTCCCCCATGTTTGTGCCCCGCATGCCCGCTGCCCCGACATTGTGCACCTGTTATGCTGATGAACACTTGACATAATCCTTAATCCTTATCAAAAAAATCCATTACATAATAATTTTATTCAATCTTGTTTTTCCACTATTTCAAAAATTGTCTTCCTTAATCTTCATTTTCCTCACATCCTTATAAACGTCTACCTTTGAACTGATCCGTCATCCGAATAAAAAAAAACAACAATTACTTTGACACATCCCCTTCCCGCCTTCCGTGTACGTCACCTGTCACTTTGGCGCGCGCCCGCCAGTCGCAAGCGGTCGGTGTACAGCGCGCACGTGTCGTACGCGGGCTACACGCCCGCCTCGCGCCAGGACTCGGAGCGCGCCAGTCTCAGCAGCGGCCGCACTGACAGCGACGCGGTGTCGCTGTCCGGCAGCAGTCTGTGAGTATCGTCTTGTTAGTGACTCTATATCATTAATGTAGGTATATGTGGAATTATGTGACGCTACTGACTAATGACGTCACTAGTTGTTAGTATTTTGCAATGAGAATAAAGACTATTTTAACCATAGCAATATTAATAATAAGCTTAGACAACGTCGGTTCTACTATGACGCTAATAGTCATGGACTTAAATCGTATATATAATAATAATAAACTATGAAGGTAGCCACTGGTTTTTATGCACTGCGTACATATCTTCGTGTCAACGTAAGTATTGTCATAGATTTAAATATAAGCCCCTCGGCTGTATCCACATCCTTAAATAGATTTGCTTACTAATTATTTTTCACCCTATATTAGCATTTTTTTATTCCGCCGATTTTCATTTGTTTTCAGTTGATTTTTTTTATTTTATATTTGAAGCTTTCTTTATTTAAACGCTACCAAACAAATCACACTAAAACAAATGTTAATGAAATTATTAAAAATGAAGTAATTATAATTTTATTTTAATTCACCATAAAATATAATAATATATAATAAACTACGATGACTTTTTTGATATAGATTATAAAATTGCTTGATAATCGTAAAATAATAATAGTTTAACATGTTAAAATGATATACTTACAGTGATGGCATGTCAGTGCGCAACGCGCGCGAGAGCCGCGAGGCGCGACACCGCCCGCGCGTGTACGGGCTCGACCGGCACGCGGTCATCAATAAGGACACTGATACTGCTATGGTGAGTGGATTTTTTTATCTTCACGCTCCTATCCCGCATAGCAGAGTAGACAGGAAGAACCTAGTGTCAAGATACTCCGTATTCCGCTTTCCATCAACAACTGACCTCGTCTACAATCAGACGGTGACGCACTGCGCCACGACCGCCTCGGCCGTCGTCGTGATTGTTCATGACATTTTTATGTAATTGAAACCGAATTTAAATCTGAATAGTTTATAATATATAAACCAAAAACTATTGAAAATATTTACTATTTTTAAAGTGTTATTCCACACTTAGGATTAGAAAACATTTTTGAAAAAACGTATAAAAATTTGAACGCAGCGGGATTCGAACTCGCGCCTCTTGGTTACCGTCCAAGCGCTCTGACCGCTAAGCCATGCGTTCTACTACCAGCTGCGTCGAAATTCTTATACGTTTTTGTTACAACTTATTTATACTTAAACAACACACACTGACGTAAAAGCTAATAATAATATTCCCCTAGATGATCCCGCGTACACAGCGCATGCAATCGGAACAATTGCGCGTGCTGCCGCCGGACGAGTTCGCGCCCCTCCTCATAGAGAAGCTGGAGCGGGTCAAGCGAGATCAGGAGAACAAGGAGCGTCTGGAACGGAGATTAGCCGAGGTACTGTAACCGCGGGTAGTGGTTCAAACCTGGTAGTATTTTTTGTTAAAAGTGTTCATGGCGTTTGTTGTGTCATTAATAGTTATATGTTAATATACTAATGTTCACTTTTGTTATTTAATTTGTAAGTAATAATTAAAGGTATATATGATATTTGCAATTGCTTGCTTTATTTTTTAAAAATATAATATTTTATTTTTTGTTGAAATATTTTATTTACAATTCTAATACACTAATAATGTTATTAAGGTAATTTTTGTATACACTAAATAATAATTTTTAATATAGGGCGAAGGCGACGATATGTGCGCGCAGGCGCTACCACCGCAACTGGTGGCCGCCGCCATACGAGAGAAGTTGCAGCTGGACGACGACAACGACCAGGACATACTTGGTGAGATATAATTAATACCTTGTTTGTTGTTTTTTTCGTGATTAAACAAAGTTTGAGATTCGATCAAATTTTGCAGAATAAATTTTTTCATCAGTTGTTTAAGTTTTAACTCGTTATTGCTTATTAAAAAATAATTTTTTAAGAGTTTTAAAAATAAGACCTATTTTACATGCAGTATAGTAAATATTTCCATAAAATCTAAGTCAATTTAATATAAAGTTAAAATTATATTACAAATTTAAAGCGAAATGTTTTTATCATTTACTTTCAGATTATCACTAAAAATAGTATGATATTTCAATAATTTAATTTCTCACAAGTTCTTTATCAACTTGCAACGTATGTATGTTTGTTCGGATAGAACGCTGCAACTCAAGGTTGAAGTTTGAACTTTGAAGTTCATAAATATTTGTGCAATATAGTCTATATGGATATTAAATGAGAAGTCCCTCGCAGACCAGCACGTGTCGCGCGTGTGGTCGGAGCGCACGCCGGGCGCGTCGCCGCCGGGCGGGCGCCGCGCGCCGCGCCGCCACGCGCGCCGCGCCGCCTCCGCGCTGTCCGCCGACTCGGGCCACTACGACGCGCCCGCGCACCTGTCGCACCCGCACTCCCTGTCCCGGAGGTCTGTACACACTCACTGTTGACATATATCTAATGCTATTGTACTTTGGTATAACGTAGCCCACTTTATCTCTATTTTGTCCTGCACAAGCGGATATTTCCTGCAATCTATAATTATTTAGACAAAATTCTTTTTGGAAAATTTAAAGAAAATTAATATCGACACTTGCATTTGAAATTCTCAATACTTTAAAAATGTAACATAGTTAGAAATATTTAATAATTATTGTATAATAGAGGTAAGTAATTTTACCAAAATTTAATGTAAGTACATAATATAAATTCTAGCAAATAAGCTTAATCTTAACACGCCTGTAAGTTTATTATATTGAAGCTTAATAACAGCTTCGATATAGGAGGATTTCATAGGACAGTGTTTTTAAAGAGGATCACAGAAAGTGTCTAAAATATAATTTGTTATCATTATGTTAAACCATGTTATTATTGCTTGTCACATAATTTTCTAAACTGGTACTTCTATTATTAAGTTTTCCATACTTAATCGTAAAATAATACAAAACATATAATAAATTTGTGAATTTTACAATACTGTTGAAAGTTAATTAAACACCAAATAAAAGAATCAATATTACATGAACAAATATTTTTATTTCTAGATCGTTCTCCAAGAAAACCGTAACCGAGTTGACCGACAGTGGGGTATCGGTAGTCAGTGAAGGTACCACCAGCGCGGCGGGAGTCGAACCCCGCATCCTCTTGTGGATCGCAGAAGGTTCGGAGAGAATGGACAGGAGGAACTATAGGGAACTGTCCTCGCGGGGCTCGTCCGCTGACCGTGATGAACATAGGCGGAGAGAGAAACAAGTGCAACGGAGTCGGTGAGAATTTTTTCCTTATATTTTGAGTAACATGTTTTTATCGCTTACAAATAGTATATAAAATGAAAATATTTTTTTTTATAGTAACTAAGTCTTAACTGTTAGCTTACATTTTAACAAACTTTAATAACAAAAAATAAATATAATAGAAATCAGTAATAATTTTGTGATAATAAATGTTTTACATAGCAAACTTAACTTTTAACTTAAAACTACATATTGTTGCTCTATTGAAAAGACATATATACGTTTGTACCTATAATAAAAATTTTCACTTATTAGCATTTGTAAATTTTATTGAGATTAAAAATAATATATTCAAATATTGTTTCAGTGGCACTGGCGGCAGTACAGGCAGCAAGTCGAGTGCAGGCAGCGCGGGGGGTACGGATGTACACACGGTGGTGGTTGTCAGTTTCCTAGACGAGAGCGTGCCGTACCGGTTCAAGGTTCCCGCGGCACCGCTCACGCTGAAAACGTTTAAGGACTATCTGCCTAGGAAGGGAAATTATAGGTAAAAAACCACTTCACACTTTATAGAATGGCAGAGTATTTAATGTTGAGACTTTATTATAATGTTGTTTAATGTACATACAAGCACTATTAAAAGAAACATTGGATGTTATTATATTTTTAGACAAGATTTTTATTTTAGTTGTACACTTTTTCCAGATACTTCTTTAAAACTGAATGTGCTGACCTCGACAACACCGTCATACAAGAGGAAGTGAGCAACGACTCCGACACACTGCCCATGTTCGAAGGGAAGGTTATGGCGCGCGTCAAAAGTATAGAATAAAGTCTTTGTAACAAGCAAAATTAAACCTTACTTTATAGGCGATAAAGTTCAATATATATTACTAGCTTACCATTTTGAAGTTTAGACAAATTGAAACCTGTAGAGATACGGTTTTAGTGGTAGTTGTACCACGAGCGATTATAAACATAATATCTCAAGAGATAAGATTTAATATTAATATATATTGTGAATTAACGCCTTTACAACAAGAAAAGTTGGACTTTATAATATAGGAAATAAGGTTTAATATCCATTGCAAATGGTCGCCTTGGCTGTTACCTTACTTGTTGGCTTAAGGTGCGATGATTATTGGTTGAGGTCTAGATATAAATGTATTTGTATTTATATTTTTTTTATTAAGAGCAAGAAAGTCTTTACTTGGGTCATTTATTAATGCTTCAATTGTTCTTTTTTCAAAAAATTGTGTAAAAAAATTAAATTATATTATATTTTAGTGGATATCAATTATTTTTTTATAAAAATATTTTTATTTGTTTAGGTTCATAGTCTATATATTGATTGTCTCTCTTTTTTATTTTAAAATATACACTTGCTCTGAATGTTAGAATTATTTTTAGTGTAAATAATTATTGATTAATTTGGAGTACTCGAAGATGTGTCGAAATGGTGGTGTGTGATGAAATTGTTCTGGACATATGAATGACGATATGACAAGCCCGAGTAATGTTATTATTATATTGGTAATAAAATGTTTATAACATATGATTATATTAGTATATATGATTAGTTCTATTCTTGAATAGTACTAAATCAGAAATTAATAATAATTGACAGTCCTTCCAAAAATAATATTTAGCAATCTGTATAACTTGTATATATAATGTTTATAAAACAAAAATAATGTAAACTCCAGTGAATGTTCTATCAAATGCCGCGTAGTCATAAAAGGTTTAGGTTATTATTAACTGCGTCCGTTCCTTCTAATAAAATAAATTACCAATTTACTATCGGTAGTCCATGTTATGTCGATGGTAAAAGCGGTACCTTCGTACAGATTATATTGTATTGTTTTTTTTTATTATCTTTTACTGACGCACGTCCCAGTGCATACAGCCAGGGCGACTTGGTAATTGTAAATTATTTATTGTAAAAAAATAATAATATGACGATATCATTAATTATGATAATAAGTACGGCGGATACAATGTAAAGTGAATTCTGTTCCTCGACGATTTTAGCTTTTTTTAAAATTAAATATTGTTTTAATGAGGTACGCTTACTACTGTACGATTATTGAAAAGCGATTTTTTTTTACCTGTCGTATGCAAGTAATTTTTTTTCAATTCTTAGCGTTACGTGAATGACTGCTTAGTTTGTACATTTTTAAATTAATATAGAATAATATTGACGCGTTCTGTTCGATGTCTGTCCAGTGGAGACGATGGCGATAGCTGACTTGCCGTCGGAGATACTGGCCGCTTTAGTTTTTTTAAATCACTTTTAAATAAACTTTTTTATATATTCAAGCACTTCATTATGTAAATATATGCCACCCAACACAGATTATACAAGCGCCAGTATCTCTAGCGTCAAATTGTGGATAAGAAATGTTAAAATGATATATGTATTGTACATCCTGTAAAGATATCCCAACTAAATATATTAAAAATATTCTTAGGAATTTTTGAGAAATCTAAACAAAAGGCGGAGTCAGATTCTTATTTTAAGAGTTAAATCAATTTCTCATACTAAAATATTACAATTTTTATTTTGTAGCCTGTTTGAAGTATGAACTTGAACTGAAACGTTTTTGCTTATATTTCTCATTTAATATACGGACAGTTGATATTGTTGAGGTTGCAGTTGTGTTCTGCAAAGTATGTTTGTTTTTATATTGATAACCAGTCATAGTGTATCGGAGAGCGCTACGTTTGCTTTGTAAATATTTATAATAATAACAATAATAATAATATTTCATCTATAGTTAAAATATTAACTGCTTGTCTTGTTTTGTGAAATCACTGCGGTGTTAAGCTCCGCAACCTATCCAACTAAATATAGTCAACAATGCTCAGTAAAACAATGATACTTACAAAGTTATCGTGTCGCTCTACAGTGCATTTAAACCAGACTCCAACTGCCAGTGGCTTACAATGACTACAGCCGTCGTCGGACGAGTGCACCTCACTGCACTATATTGAGAATAGGGTGCGTAATCATGTGCCTTCAATGTTGATAAATTTTTCATAGTTGATGCTTCTAATTAGTTAAATAAGTGACGTGTAAATATAGACGTAACGCTACTACGATTCGAACTCGTTTATTTTGTAATTATTTAATTAATTGTTTAATTTATAGGGCGAGGTCGGGACGCGGGATTCTTTTCACAGTTGATGTCTTCCTTCTCTGTACATATTATTCTTACAGTATTAGACCCTCGCTTAGTGTCCGCGTCCCCCTTGTTATCTCCCCCCTGCCCCCCTCTGGTCCCCTCGCGTCCGACCTCGTCCAGCGCAGCGCAGACTGTATAAATAGATGACTATATCGTTGTAACGCGCATCACGTGGGGCGCTTTTAGTACTGTAGCGTCTAAAAGTACCTAACGAAATATTATGTACCAAAGTCCTCGAGGGCTCAAACTATGCGGAAGTTGAAATTGCTCGTTAAAATTGTAAAGTATAATGTTTTTCAAGTTTAGAGTGTATACGGATGTGGGAATAATCGATTTGTAATGAATAATTAGTATTACCGGCAGCGGTGGCGCGGCGCATCGACCCTTGTGTAATAGTAAAAGAGTTTCACTAATCGGACTGTATTATTTTTTTATCTAGCACATGTAACATTTAAAAAATAAACTGGAACTGTGCCATATACCTTTGACTTTTATTATTATTATATAAATAAAAATATATTCATTGAGAACCCTGTTATTTTACTCCTGTTTACTCAAATGTATAGTAATGGCGAATATTTATCTATTATGGCGAATGAAACACAATTTATTTTCAAGTAAATGTTTATAATTTTTTTTAAATAAATAGTAATACTAAAGGTAAATTATATTTTACAACACTTTAAAGAAAAGTCACTTGAATAATTAATGTTTTAAAAAACAAACCGCGCTTACGTTTTTATATGGCATTTTATCTGAAATTATAAACAAATATTTTTCTTACTAACTTCTCATATCAATCTCAATAGTATTTAAGTGTACAATTATAATACAGGTACTCTGTTGTATAATACGATTTCTGATAGTCTTAGTTTATCTAAATATATCGCGCAATCCTTGTACAAGTTGCTCTATGAGCGGGTCGTCGTCCTCGTAGCCGGCTGATCGCATGTGATGTCGGATGCTGGAGATACACTGAAATTACAAATAATATTAGTGACACAACAATATTGTAGTGCACTTAAAATATATATATATATATATATATATATATATATATATATATATATATATATATATATAAGTGCGCAATGGCGGTCTTATCAGTGCAAGCAAAAAACAAGCGGCCAAAGCAAAATTTTAATGCTTATGAGGCCGTCATGACGCAGTCGAACAGACTGATTGTAAACGATCGTTGCGTTGTGAATTCAATGCCCAATTAGGAGAATAATAATAAGTTATTTTCATTTTTACGCGTAGATAAGCTAAAGAATAGTACTGAATTCCAACACCCAACACCCCAACAGTTCATAACTCGAACGGCGAATGCGTACAGCTGAAATTAAGGCGAAACAAGAAATTTAAAAAAAAATCCGAAAACACTCAGATGAAATCCGTGCCAAACGTGAATGAGTTGATAAGTCGACTTGCACATATATATTTTTTAAACCAATAAGCATCAGGATTACCATATTTATATGGTGATATAAATAGGGTAATCCTAGCTATATTTACATGGTGATTAAATAACTAAGGTGATAAATTATTTCTCTTTTACTACAGACAAAATTGAAGCTTAAAACGGCTGAAAAGTTCGCATATTCTTATGAACTTATTGCCTAATCTAATTTAAAACTAGTAATAATAAAGTAAATAAAATACCTTTTCCAAATAAGTCAATCCAGCTAATGGACAAACATCTTGTACCATGTTGACACTTAAATGATTACGATCATTGAAGTTCAGTAGCAGGTCTCGCAAGTCGTCGAGCAAGGCGGGCAGGGTGTCCGTAGTGAGGTCGGGAATCAATCTAATATTTATTTGGTAACCTAAAGGCAAATCTGAATCTGAATCCTCTTCGTTGTCCTCCGTACGGAAACATCTAGGAAAAAATATTTTATTAAAAAATATGTATACATAAATGACAAACTACTCAAATTTGATTAAATTTATTGTCATATATGTTTAACTTTATATCAAACTAGAATTATAAAAGCCAAACTACAGTGATAGACTAATTTCTAAATAAATTTTGTTATTAAAAAATCACTTTGTATGTAACAAAGAGATTTTTTATTATTAGTTATTTGTGTATAATTTGTTTTTACACTCTAAATACAAAAACATTTTTTTATTGTAGTTACACGCATCTTCCGCATATAGCCGGGTTGGCAGGAGGAAAACTGTTGATTTTCAAAACACACAGTAACTTAAATTAATCACTTTAATTCAACACCGCGTTTTGCTTTACCGGAGAAGAGAAAATAAAATCTATAAAGATATCTATATGGAAATGTAATACGGTACAGTGGATTAAGATCATGTCTGTGTATACGACTGGCCGTCGGTTGGAGTCCCACCTGACGAGGGAGGCGCGCCTGCCGGGCGGCCAGGCCTGCGAGGAGATGAGCGCGACGAGCGGGCGGCGCGCGCGCAGCGCCTGCAGCGCGCGCTGCGAGCGCAGGTCCTGCGCGGACGGCGCGGGCGCGAAGCGCGGGTGCGAGTGGTGCCAGCCGCACACCGCCGCGCCGCGCGCCCACAGCCACTCGGCCGCCTGCGCCTGCGACACTGCGACACACTTGTGTTATGTTATGATGTAATGCTTCATAGTGAGGAGTGTTTTTTTTAATATAGCTTCAATAGAATCTACTACCAAGATATTTTTATTATATATATAACATCAAACTATTGATTATAATATAAAATACAATTCAAAAACTTAAAACTAAATGTATCATCTTTGAAAATAAAGAATACAGTATGCATTATCAGGAAATGTATAATAAATTTTACAGATATTATTATTATTATTTATTATTCATAAAAATAACAATAATAACATATGTAATAGTGCACTTGTAAATTATTTGTTTGAGGAATACATTCACATAACCTTAGAAAAAATATATTTTTAACATGAATTTAATTCTGAATTCATTTAGAAACAAAACTATAGTAAAAATTAGAACACAATGTTGAATAATATTGAAAAGAAAATAAAATATAGGAAACTAGATTATGATACATTGATTAGCATTTCAACATTAATTAATATCTTGTATTTATCGTATCGTATTGCTACTTCTTATAAAGTACGAGGTTGGCGCCAAATTTAGTTCTCGTACTCAAGATGTTGTTATGTTTTGTATGTAGGTACGTGGTTACTAAATTATTAAAATAATATAATTATTATAAACTATATTAGATACCACTAGATAACTATATTTTTATTTTTACATATAGCGGCTTCGCCCACACCGTATGATTGATTAAAGTAAGCCTTTTAAAATCATTACATTACGTCCAAATTCTACAAAATCAATATTAATAGTAGCCTATGCATTAACTTGATATATATAACTTATACTACAGTTTTATCTTAATCCGTTCAGTAGCTTTTGCGTGAAAAGGTATACAAACATATAGACGTTTATGTAACGTTTAACGTAAGGTGAAAACTCACCTGGGTCCATGTCGCAGTGGGTGGGCGCGGAGGCGGCGGCCACACGGCGGTAGGCGCGCACGCGCAGTGTGGGCGGGGCGGAGGCCCACGCGCCGCCCACCAGCCCCATCACCTCGCCGCGCGACGCGTGCGCGTGCGCGTCCATTGTTATCAGCGCTGACGTGCACAGGTGTAGCATGAAGGGGGCCTGTATGCATATATATCTATATGATAATATGTCAAGAAAAATCTTTTGATTTTATAGCAAAATTATATGGACAGTAGAATATAAAATGTAATACAGATAGAGGAAAAATAAAAAAATACACAATACTTATGTTTTGCTTATCAGTAAGGCATCTACATTATTCAGTTTATATCTATTACTGTGACAAAATATCTTAAGCAAAACAAAATATCTTAAGATTTGTTTCTTGCACTTCACACTTGCACAAGAAGTGAGAAGTGCCAGAAGTATATGTATATCAATAGCTAAAGATTACTTTTAGTATTATTAAACGTCATGGTCAAAAAGTATTTTAAAAAATATAACACCACATCTAATAAATAGTACAAATAAATACATCACTTAACCATACTATAGCCACTTATAAATAAATCTTTGGGTTGCAGAAATTTATAAAAACTCCACTAAAACAAGAATAAGTTATGACAAATGTGTAAGAATTTTGAGGCAGTAACAACAGATTACACATTGCTTAGTGATCAAAGAAGTTGAATGATTTCCATGAGGTGCAGGTTTGAATTCAGCAGTTTATTTCACTTACAGGTTTTTCCGAATTATAAAACCGACACGGTATAAGTTGTATCGCAGGTTTCTTCGGTTGTCTCTCTTTGCGCGGCTCTTGACCAATCTCATATAAGTCACCGGACTCTGTATGCATTATAGTGTAGCCTCCGCCGCCATCCTGAAATAATAAATTTTGAATTTTCAAACAACCAAAATTTCATCCACTAGCATGCTATTTTCATGGCATGTTGGGTAAGAGATATAGATTTTTTTTTAAATTTAAGTTAAAATATTCTTCATTTGAATAGGCAATTATAAGCACTTTTGACCATTAATTAACATAAGTGTCAGTATTGTCAGTCCTATTAGAAGCTACTATCAGCTTTAATGGCAGCTCTGTCGAGATAGTTGCTCTTTTCAAATATAACCTTACAACACTTACACTTGGTTTACAACTGTAGTCAAACTTGTGAATGAGCATCAATAGTACTTAAGAAATAAGTATTATTTAGCTACTAAGTTTTATTTTAGATAACACTATTATTAATACACACACACAGCCTCATCAAAATGTATTTAATAGTTTCCTACTTACTAAATGTATCTTCCGATTTCTTTTAGGCATTGGTTCAAATTTTCTTAAGGGCACTGCGACGGGAGCTTCCTGGACTACAGTTTCCACTTTGTTTACAATTTGTTCAGTTTGTTTTGGAGTTTCAGGATCGCTGTCGACATCCACTTCTACATCACTCTCACATTCTGAATTCTTTTTCTTTTCTATTTTTATCTGGAAAATAAAAGTTATCATTGTGAGAAAAGTAACAAGTTAGTTTATTTAATATATTTTTTAAAACATTTTCAAAATTATAATTATTAATTTACACGAATGTTTTATCTGTCATAGTTAATAAGGAGATATTAAAAACAGCTGTTTCAGATATTAGCCGAAACAAATAGACTGACAGACAGATAAAATATGTAAAGAATATTTTGATATATGTGCCATGTAAACATACAAACAAATTAAGTATAAAATAGTTATTTTAATACTACAAACTGTTTACCACCAGCTAAATGACTAAAATGGACAGATAACAGGATGAAAGCAAGTTTACAAAAAAAAATTATAATAATACTACAAACAGATACTCCAATTTTTACATATTTTTTATAGATTTTTTTATTTTATTATAGTTATAGATATTTAATAATACATAAAGAGCTTACTACTTGTTCTCCCTCTGATACAGGTAAGGCTAATCCAGATCCTAAAACAATTTGCATTTTTGGACTCTTCACACTTTCATCAGACACACTGGAGTTACGCTGTCTTCCCTGAGGTGATTTTAAATTATCCTTACTTTTGTTCCTAATTTTGCCCCTATCATAATTTCTAGACACTTTTCTCCTATGATTCCCCATTTTTTTCATAATTTTCACTTTTTCTTTTTGCTTTTTAAAAGAATCTCTCAATATATCTTCCGTATTATCAGTCTCTGATCCAACAGATTCCGTTGATCCAACTATTAAATCATCCTCATAAAATATTTCTGAAGAATTTATTAGGAGGGCAGCATTACATTTTGGTTTTAGATGATTTGTTTTAGTTACAGTATTATCATTTTTCTTTTTAAATGGTTTTTTCGGAATAGGTATTGTAGGAGCACCAGTTGTTACTATGCTCAATACATCATTCATATTAACTAAGCTATTATTAGCTATTTTTTCTTGGTTTATGGTTTCATTTTGTTGAGTTTTATGTGCTGGCCCGGGAGTATCTAAATGAATTCCATGCTCAGCTTCTATCAATGCCTGGATTTCTGCTTCAGTCTTTGTTTTTAGATTTTGTGATATTTTGGGTATGTCTCTACCATATTTTGCCTGTAATAATAAAAAAATCTTAAACAGTTTAAACTTTTTTCAAATATAAGGTCTAGTGGAAAGAATCTAATGCCTCTACACTATTTCCTACATTTTGCTTTAAATAGAAATATTATGTGTTACATTGTGGAACTTAATATTATATGATTTATATATTTAGCCAAATGTGGGTGCAAAACCCCAATTAATTTCTTATACAGTCTAAAGCTGTCTATGGTCTCTAAAATATTAAATAAGATAAAAAATAAGATATAACTTAAAAAAATAAATAAATAAATAAGATACAAATTAATGAAACACTTCTAGTTATTATAGTATTATAACAAACTTTTTTACCATTTCTTTTTTAAGTATATATCTTTCTTCTTGACTCCATACAGTCTGTAGTTCATTGTTAACTCTATTCCGTTTGGTATTTCCTGAAAGTTTCCTAGATGGGCCTTCTTTACTAAAATGAAATAGTTACATTTAATAAAATAATTAAGTACTGTTAGGGAAGTTTTAAGTTAATAAGTAGAGAAGTTTTGTATAAAGAACCCCATGCATAATAAATACTACCTTTCTTAATTTTCATCATACAATGTATATTATGCATTTTGGATTTTGTTTTGTTCCAAGGCTTACCTATTTTTATCTACATTCTGTGTATCATACCAATTGGTTGCTGTTGAGTCTAGCAGCCACTGAGGATGAACGGTGTCCTCTCTGTCTGAACATGAAGGTCTAAAAATACGATAAAAATTATAAGATAAAATTTGTCATTAGCTCGTACAAGATTTATTAACTTACTGGAAACATATAACAAATCTTTACAAAATATTTGACTATAGTAATTTCTCATAAAAAGTGTAAACATCAATATTTTGTTTTATAATGGCTTATACGTCAAAAAGATGACAACATGGAAAGTGTATGGTATTACAAGACAATAAAAATTATTTCAAGGAAAGAATTTACCATTTATTTAAAAGAGAATAATCCTTGCCAATTGATTCTCTCAAAATACTTACATTCCTTGGCTATTTTGAGCAAAACAAGAATTAAAAGAAAAATCCCCAAGAATGTCAATCTCGTCGTCGTCCGCCATTTTTATAACAAGATTTAGAGTGTAGATAATATAAATATATACCATAGTAATTGATAAGCGTAAATAAAACATACAATAGAAACATAATAAAATGGTAACATGACATGAATATAGATTAATATAATAATACACCTTTGCGATCGTGATCAACTAAAGTTTATTATGTTTCAATTTTAAGAAAATTGTATTTCGCCTTTCTAACACTTTAATAATCTATTTTATCAAAGGTCAAATATGTCTGCTGTCAATGTCAAAAGTCATTTAAATTTCAAAATCATATTTATTTATGATTAAATAAGAAAGGTACAATTTGCGAATTGTGACTGAAGTGACTAGTGATCAGCGAATAATATATTAATATTGCAATAGATAATACGTTTCGCTTCTTAGTTTCATTAAAAAGAGATACTTAATGGACTGAAACGTTTGGATATGAGACGGTTTAATTTCTAGTAAAGTGAATTCTTTATCAAAATGAATAACATACTTTGTAGACTCGGTTCCATAAGCGCTACAACTGGTAAACTTCGAAACTTTTCTGTGTCTGCTGTTAATTATGCAAGTTATTCGTAAGTACTACTAATTAAATATATTTATATTGTATTTTTATTGTATTTTTTGAATTATTGGGTTTCTAGGCCGTTTTTCGGTTTAAGAGAAATAAACAGTTATACAGTGATGGACCTTATTTCTTAAAATTACTTGAATAATATTTCTTTTACCTCAACATAAATTTATATTTTATGTGTATAAAATTTGGTTAATTATATAATATTATTTTAAAATATTTTTATGCATTTTTTAAAAATAAAAATATTAGAAATTTTAAAACTCAATAAAATTTGTTGCAGATGTAAGCTTTTGGTGGTTGGTGGTGGGTCAGCAGGATGTACTATGGCTGCAAAATTTGCAAAGAAATTAAAAAAAGATTCTGTTATTGTTTTGGAACCAAGTTCTGTAAGTAAAATAATTTTGAATTCAATTACTTGAATTATAATTGAATAATACTGAATTAAATTAAAATGATCATATACTATTATTTAAATTTCTACATATATATTGGAGCAGTTACTAATTATTTAAATAAGTAGAGTATGATTTATTATTTATTTACCATTGCATTACAACTTTAACTTAATTTAAAATTAAATGAAATATAAAATATATTTTTTTGAGTTCTCTATATATAAAATGATATACTATAACATTTTATATATAGAGAACAAAACTTTATAATTATATTCTATTTATAAATATATTTATTTTAGATAACAATTAACAAATAAAAATTAAATCATATTTATGTGAGTTGACATTTATGATTTATGATAAACTATAACAACATTCATATTAGTAATAACATAAATTCATATTATGACTATCATAAATATTAATTTTAACAACTTATTCTCACATATATGATTTATTAACACAAATTTGATTTATTAACACTGTTAAGGTATCTATATACTATGACATTTAGATTCACCCTTTTCTGTGTTATTTCTTTAAAACCAGTATAAGGGCAAAATAATTTTGACTTTTACTTCTAAACAAATTTCTTATTTTGCATAGGAATTGTATTACATCATAATGTTTTATTAGTGATTTTTGGTACATTGTACTTTTGAATCGGACCTATTTATTTCACATATGTTTTTAGGAAACTTTTAATAAATCATGCATGCAATTAATTAATATAGTGAAATGATTATTAAACATGTTTTTATTATATATAAAATATTGTTATACCATCTGAAATAATATGTTATGCAGATATCAAAATTAAAGGTATAAAATATCATGAAATGGAATGAAATGAAATTTAGATTGGAAAAATGAAATTTGATGATATTTTTTTATTTATTTTAGGTAGAAAGTTTTACAAATCAAAATTATTTTTATATGAACTTAGTAGTTGGTTATTTAAACAATGTCTCATAAATTACAATTGCTAAGTGATGTGGTCATACAATATGAAGGCTATTTCTGTTTACATATAGTTACTATTTCTTTTATTACTCTGTGAAAACAATATTTATTAAAAAAAATTATAGACATGCTTAGTATAGGTTAGTGATGCTAAGAATATATAAAACCACTTTTTTTCAAATTTGATGTTTGGTTTTGGTTAACTAACTTGCAGAATTCAAGAACCACTTTTTCAATTAATAATGATGTATTTCAATTAATGTATTTTTCTTGGTCAAAAACTATGTTTTGACATGCTTTATCTAAATTGTTTTAAATGATCCCTGGATACTTTTCAAATACCTTTAATATTTTTTAAGTATGAACAAAAAAGGTACTTGTTAGATAGGTATTTGTTTTTGAGAAACTTGTGTACACGTCTTGTGTACTTGTGTAAATGTCATATAAAATTCCTTAGTCTATTTAGCCTATCCTTGATTGAATTGTTTTTTTTTATCAGTAATCATCCACTCGTTATTGTAGAAAACATTTAATACATTACATCATGATCTGATAATTCATAATAAAATCTTGGATTTTCGCGACATTTTAATTCAAATTATTTTATACGAAAAACCGAAACACTCGTGGCCACGCATTACTGTAAAGTGTTTAAAGCAATTTTTTTCAAAAATAAATGTTCGAATACAAAAATGTATTCAATCAAACCATTTAAAATAGTTTCACTTATTTTTACATTTTAATTTTTGATAAAATAATATTTGTTATATAATAATTGGTTTTTAACGATTATTGTTATAAATTGATTACTATATTTTTTACATATAGCATGAAGATAAGTAAAAAAATAGGTATGTTGATACCTTGAGTTGTTTCCACGCACTTCTCGCGTTACTATCAAATATTATCTGTCGTTATTCGTATATTACGTATTATTACGATTATGTATATGTTATTTTATATCCGATCTAGATATGACAACTGTTTAGTTATCGACCAAAAATTCTTTTAATTTTGTTTTTTTTTGTTGTAATTATTTTCGATTTTAATATAAATGCCAGCAAATGAGACAATGAGAACTATATTTTAGAACATACTAATCCTATAGCCCGAGCAGTTAAAGATATCCTCTCCCTTCGTTTCACTCCAAAGGCCACTAGGATAATAGTAAACCTCGCGTGCGGAAACACTTTTAAAATGGCAAATGAATGATAAGACCTCTAACTGTTTCCTACTTAGCTATAACTAGACATATTCTTATTTTTTTTAAATGTCAAAGCAAATTTACGAAACAAGCCCACTGTTCACTGCACAAAATGAGCCTTCGAATGTCTCAATGTAATAAAAAAAATAATATCAACTAAGTACCTTATGGATTTCATTTATACATATATAATCTATCATATGGGCTACATATATGGTTTTGTTAGATTGAAATAGAGGCTTAACATTCATACCGTTGCTGCTTGCATATTACACCAAACATGTTCGTTATAAAAACCTACAAGAAATTCATGTAAAAGAAATTAGAAGTTATAAGATGTTTGTTTTTCGCGATCTTTACACAATGAAATTGTTTTAAAAGGATTCATCTTGTAAATTTTGGCAAAAAAATATAAATTTGAAAACCCGAGAGAGTATTTTAGAATTTGAGAATGAGTGTGTATTTGTGTGAACATACAATGAATAAGCACAACCATTACATCCATTTTAATAAGCCACATATACTTGCCAGGGAAAGTAGATATATTCTCAGAATGATCTGCGAGGCTATTGAAATTTAAAAGCATCCAAATTTTAAAAATTGGAAACTACCACCTGGGACCCACTTATAAAAAATTTAAAATCTCAAATACACTACACCAGAGATAAAGATACAGTCAGCTCATCCTGCAAGAGTCCAGGGCAGTGCGCGATGCAATTAAGAAACAGATGACGGTAGATTGATATAATTAATGTTTGTATAACTGATAGACGAATGCTACCCCGGTTTACCTGAGACCACGGACTACTGTAAAGTGTTCGAAACGTCAGATTTCCAAAAATATATTTTCTAATACCAAAATATACGCGATTAATTCCTGAAAAATATTATATTATATTTTATTTAAAATGTATGAAATTGGCGAAATTCAAAGATCTAAATTTCATTTAAAATTAGAAGCTAATTTATTGCCAAGTTTTCGTCAAAATTTACAATATCCATCGTTAGGCTTTGATATCTCCTACCGAATATTTACTTAGCCTCACTAGGGCGCTTTATTAACATTCAAATAAGCGGCTAAAAGGCTGAGCATCGCATCGCATCCGCTTCCAGTCCTGATTCCATCTGCGTCAGACTGCACATCTATATTAAATAAAAGAAACAAAAGAATAATATATGATTTCCAGGACCACTACTATCAACCGCTGTTTACTCTAGTCGGTGCGGGGGTTACCCCCGTATCGGCGACGCGACGCGACGCAAAGGGTGTTCTACCTACATCGGCGAAGTGGTTGCAAGATTACGCTGAAAGTATAGACGCGAACGACAACAAAGTGAAGACGGCCAACGGAGATATTATAAATTATGAATATTTAATAGTCGCTGTTGGATTGGTTAATGATTATGAAAAGGTGATATTGCTTAATGTTTGTTTTGTATAAATTTATCTTGTTTTCATAATGACATGCAAAGAAAAACTTAGTTAACTATACCCCCAGTCCCCCAATGGGGATCGAACCCACAACCATCGCGTTTTCGAATAGGGTGTAGAACGCTTGGCTTAGCGGTCAGAGCGTTTGGATTGTTTGATCTATGAGGCGCGGGTTCTAATCAGCTGATAGATTTTTTAAAAATATTTATTATTTTATAATTAGGTACCGGGCCTAGTCGAAGGATTGAAAGACAAAAACAGTGGTGTATCCACAATATATTCACACGAGTACTGTGAGAAAACGTGGTCGGACTTGAGAAACTTTAAAGGCGGCGATGCCGTGTTCACTTATCCGGACACGCCGATAAAATGTCCCGGAGCTCCACAGAAAATTGCTTATATGGCGGATTCGTATTTTACAAAGGTTTGTAAAACCTTATCATAAATTTACTCTTAAAGTAGATATATTTGTTAATTCATTTATTAATCATTAAAAAAATGGTATTTTTTATTAATTTAAGAGATATCTTTCGAAAATATTCTCTACAGGCGGGATTTGTTATTCAGTGCTTATGTTAACATACTTAAGGTACCATGTAAAGAACCAACATAGTGCCATATAAACTTCTTTTGACTTAACTAAAACTTATTTTACCATTTATCTTTGTTTAGATATTGTCATTTCTCCAAATGGTATTTAAACCCACAACCGACCAGTCTATCATGTCCAATCTGTTTTAAGGTGACATAAGTTATGGGAGAGATGATATGATTTAAATTATAATTATTATGAAATCTAGACATTTATCGCGGACTTTGTTTTACATTTCCATTGTTGTAACATGTATCAAAATATTTTGAAACATGGAGCGGTTTACGTTTGTCGCCCGCACGTTTGTATGCGTGTGCAAACGTTTTGTTAGTCCTTCGACTTTAAAATGTCAAATTGCCTGTATCTTATTCTATTCTTGAAATTATTTCGGGAAATACTGTATGTCAAAATTACCTTTCCAAGCCCAGAAAAAACTTAATATACGCTGTCTGTCAGTCACTCGATGAATAACAATTAATTAACATTATCAAATTAGTGAATTACACAGATTATATTGATTAAAGTAATTAACAGAGTAATAAAATATTATATTTTAAATTTAAATAGAATGTAATGTAAAACCAAAAAATGTTAAAAAAACACTATTTTGTGACTAATATAATATGGTTATGATTAGCAGGGTAGTCAAAGACAATGTAGTGTCAAGACACAAAGTCAAAATCGGGCCATTGCGTGCTGAGTGGCCAACTCAACGCCCCGCTTTGTCTTACTTGAGCGTAGAATTAAAAAAAATTATAATTATATAATGCACCTATTTTATTAACATACTATTATATTCAATACTAATAATAATACTACTTCTACACTTATTACAGTCAAATGTCAGATCGAAATCAAAAATAACATATAACACGTGCCTCCCAGTCATATTTGGTGTAAAAAAATACGCGGACGCTCTTATGAAGGTTGTCACAAAGAAGAACATACACGTTAATTACAAGACTGTATTAAAAGAGATCAATTTGGATAGAAAAGAAGCAGTTTTCTTCAATACGGAGGATAAGAGTAAGGTAGATTTGTAGATTTTTGTTTAAACATCTAATAGCTATAGGCGAGGGGTGATTTTCGTTAAAGGTAAGTCAAAACAACTTTTCAATCTACCGAAATTAAATAAAGATTTCGTTAGAAAAATTACCAATTTTACAATACGTATAGGGATTGATGGCTTTACTAAAGATCTTTCAGGCTTGATAAAATTGTTTTTATTATTACTTTTGTTAAACATTGCTAAAAATAAATAACAGAAGCCATGATCGACTAATCGGACAACCAATCGCCCTACCAATCGAATGACCAATTACACTGATGAAGAAAAATTTTTTTTTAGCTTATATAGAGATTTTTTTTAACCTAAATTATAACTAATATTTTCCCCAATAATGCATTAGAAATCAATTATAAAAAAATAGCAATTGCATATCCACCATATATAATTATTCTCTCTAACTCTACTTACTCTCTTAGGTATGACACTACAAAAGAAAAAAATAATAAAAAGAATCATACGTAACAAAAGACATGAATCTGTTTCCATAGATTTTTTAATATAAAAATATTTATGCTAATATAAAAAAAATAAAAAAAAACCTTTCAGGTAATAACACTCCCATACAACTTACTCCACGTGACTCCGCCCATGAAGACGCCTGATTTTCTACAGAATAGCAAAGGTGTGACCGACGACTGTGGTTACTTGACAGTGGACAAATATACATTGCAACATACAAAATATCGCAATATATACGGATTGGGAGATTGCACGAACACACCCAATAGCAAAACTGCGGCTGCTGTGGGTATGTAGAGGTTTTTTTAGATTTTTTTTTATATATACTTTACAAATGATATTATAAAGAAAAAACTTTAGTACTGTGTGTTTGTTTGTATGTTTACAAAGATTTTGTTTTAAGCTACTTTAAAAGTATAAAAGACATATCATGTTTCATTTAAGAAAAATGAGTTCTTACTATATTATATGATAATATTTGTAAATGCTTCAAGAGATAATTCACGCTAACTATTTTTCCTCTATTAAGAAAAACTCTTAAAAAAAGCAAAAAAACAACTATTGTTATGGAACACATAACAAAGCCATCTCCATTTTAAACCTATATCTTAATACCATAATAAGAGCTTTGATTTTCGAACTTTGAATAGATTCAGGTAAGTCTAGCTGTGACCAGGAATTACTGTAAAATGCTCGAAACGTTGGGTTTTCAAAAAACATATTTTAAAATCCAAAAAATTACCCAATTAATCCGTTTTAAAATTAGTTTCATTTAAAATTTTAATTCCAGCAAAACAAAGCTACGTGGTGGAACAGAATCTTCAAAAAACAATGAGCAATCAGCCGCCAATAGAGAGGTACAACGGCTACGGCGCGTGTCCGCTCGTCACGTCGTACAGCACGTGTATACTCGCCGAGTTCGTATACGACGGCGTGCCCAGGGAAACTTTCCCTATTAACCAGGTATTTGACAAGAACGTTGTTTGTATGTCTTTTTTTTAATTTAATTAACGAAAAGTTCATTCCAGTTAAAAATACTGGCAGTTTGAAAATATTTTTATTTAATATATTTTTGAAAAATAATATTGTTAATTTAAATATAGATCCTAAACACGCATTGTCTCGAATTCGGTGGAAAGGGAAGTACGGAGTGTCTTGACACTAGGTACTTTCTGTCTACTCTGCTATGCGGGATAAAAGCGTGAAGCTAAAAAAAAATAGAACATTTATTATTATTATGAGGAAATAGTTACATATAAAATTACAGTGACATAGATATTCTTATTATATATCGTGGCACTGGAGTACTGGGACAGGTAATAAAAAAATGTGCATAAATTGTCAATATGGAAAACATATGTCGATTTTCTTTTATTTAGTAATAAATGTTTTATTTTTTATATGAACATAGTTTGTTGGGTGATATAAATCAACCTCTTTGTTTTTTTATTAAAATATAAAACTTCCTTCAAGAGTGGATTGCAACAGTACGGTGCACAATCTATATCTGTCATTTAATATTTGTTTTTACATATATTTGATTACATTTAAATTGATTATAGTTCTAATATTTTCATTGGAAAGTTAAAGCGCGGCGTTGAGTTTCGCCACTCAACACGCAATGTTTTGAATTCGGCTTACAGCGTACTACGGAGTGTCTCGACACTAATTACTTCTCGTCTACTATGTGAGATAGAAGCGTGAAGCTAAAAAAATATATCTGTAAAAAAAATATTATTTATTTACTTAACTTATTATACTATCTTTTCACAGGCACGGGAGAGTACAATCGCTTATTATATGAAGAGAGATTTATTCCCATTTATTTATTGGAATTTCATGTTGAAAGGAAACTACAACGGACCGGAATTTGTGAGGAAAATTATTAATCCATTCGCTGATTAATTATATAAGAACTAACACAAATATCGTTATCTTTATTATAATAATGACTATATTGTGAAATTTTATCATATGTTGTAAAGTATATTTTAAATGTTTATTAAAATTAAAATAATTTTAAGGGTCATTGCTACCCCTTCTTTTATTTAAGAGTAACTCGAAGGTAACAAATATTATAAATTAGATTAATGATAAAAAAGAAATTAAAAAAATCATTAATTGTAAGGGAATCGTTAAAAAATGTATATTTTTATATTTTATTAACAATAATAAACTAAAGAGCCTGAAGTTAAAATTGTTTAAGTCAAAGTGTCATACTCATTTCTTATATATGTAGGTACTAGCTTCTAATCCGAATATCATCAAAATAATAAAATCATTGTTATTACGCAATTTTTACACATACTTTTCTTTATTATCACATATATTTTAGTATTGGAAAATATATTTTTTAAAAGCTAACATTTCGAACACTTTACAGTAGTCACAGGTAGGTCACTACGGCGTTGGTTAAAATAGTTTCATTTAAAATACAATCAATTTTTTTCAATATAAACAAAAGTAATTACAAAAAGATAAATATTTTTCGAAATTTTCAAAATGTAATATTTATAAATTAGTAATATATAATTATGTAAATTTGTAAATTTTTTTGAATAAATGAGTTTATTTAATATTTTAAAAATGTATATATTTATTTGAAAGTAATTGTATATTATGATATCAATTGCACATTTTCTATGTAAATACCGAAGTGACTCAAATGTTATTTAAGCGTATACAATTCTATTTTTGTAATTAACGTGCAATATTGTTAATATTTCAAATTTATTATAAAAATTTTGTATGTTAATGGCTTTTTATTTTACTGCCTTTTTGTCCTTTTATGACGTTGGATCGAAAAAAGTAAAGGAAGTACCTAGTGTCAAGACACTCCGTTCTCGGCTGTCCGTCGAATTCGAGACATTGCGTGTTGAGTGGTGGAACTCAACGCCGCACTTTGTATTACCACAGGTGAAATGAAAACAAATGTAATTATTTTTCCGAGTGGGAACCGGAGACGCTGTCCTACTGCGCCACAATGGTCTCGTATAATATAATTAATCTAGTAAGCTTATTTACTGTCAAAATAATAAATACATAAATAACACTATCTAAATGTCGCAAAATCAATAAATTCTAGTGCATTTTTTTCATCAAATGGGTACGTCTTGCAAATATTTAAAGTTATTCAATAGAAGCCTGTGCAGAAAACATTGTGGATGCAAACATGAGTTTAGGTTTGTTTTCACGTTTTAAACATTCAGAAATCTTTGGTTAAATATTTTATGTATCAGTTAGATGTATTGTATTGTTTATAATCATTTATTTAAGAAATTATTTATTAAAAAAAATTAAAACTTTATTAGCAACATTGATTCGCAAATATAACAAAAATAATTTTAACCCACAATATAATATAATATGCAGAAAACTACTAAATGAAAATGATCTAATTACATCATAATCATATGAAGATAGATTGATTTTTATATTTATTTTATTTGTCAGATGTAAACTGTTGGTGGTGGGGGGAGGAACTGGAGGTTGTAGCATTGCTTGGAGATTTTCTAGAAGGTTAAACGATAAAGATATTATTGTTTTAGAGCCTAGCTCGGTAAGTAATAAAAATGTATTATTATTATAGAGAATTCTGTTAAAATAGTGGTTTGGATAGCAGAGTCAGCACAATAAGGACATTTTCACTATTAGTTGTTTTTTCTTCAAATTTATTGATGTTTTAGTATAAGGTTTAGGAAGTGTACAAAGAACTCAGTGAATTCAGTAAGTGAATTTTTTTCATTAATCTTCTATTTTTCCACTCTTCAAAGTATTATGGGTGGCCCCATAATACTTTGAAGAGTGGAAAAATAGATCTTCATCATCTTAAATATCCTTTTAAAGAAAACTAATTATCACACCCTATAAAAAGTTATGCGTGGTCTAACATAAATTTTTTCGTGGATAAAATGTAAGAAATAATGTTAAGGCACGGGAAACTTAAAAAGCTGAGCAATATCGCTTATTACCACTTCAAATCCTGGCACCATACCTGTAGCTCCTCTGGTATTGTACAGATTGGGCGGCGGTAATCACTCACCATCTAGTTATTCAAACACTTAAAAATATATATGAATTTTAGTGTTCTTTATTTGTATATGCATTAAAGAATATCAATATATCTATCTACTATTTAAAAACATTTTCAGGAACATTACTATCAACCGCTTTACACTCTCATCAGTGCCGGTATAAAACCATTTTCTGAGAGCCATAGACCATTAAAATCGGTATTACCTCCTAATGTTATATGGCTGAAGGATGAAGCTGATGACTTTGATCCATCTAGCAACGTGGTCTTTACAAGGAGCGGGTATAAAGTGCGATATGATTATGTGGTAATAGCTATTGGACTGAAAAATGACTACGAACAGGTTATCTTGAAAATATATTATTATATTTCTGTTACTCGAAGATATTATTTATAATTTGAATAGTTGGCAGTGAGATCATAAATGACTAAAATAGGACTTAGAAAGATAGATAGTCGATGCTCATTTTGTTTAAAAATGAAATTGATCAACTTAACTCACTCTTTCTATCGCCCGTATAAAATAGCGGAAAAATTAGATAGAGCTGAAGTAGAAGGGGGGAAAAACTTATAGTATACAGGCTTAATGTCGAACATCGTACGCTTCTTTTTACTAAGTAGGTATATTTTAAAGAATAATAGAAGAAAACTCATATAAATTTTTAATATAAACTAACATTTTCTGTTGCAAGTTAACGTATCTGCTGTTTTTAGATTTTGGGATTAAAAGATGTTTTAAATGACGACTCTACTCAAGTGTCAACAATATATTCGGCAGAATTTTGCCAAAAATGTTTGTGTTGCATACAAAACTTTAAAGGAGGACACGCTGTTTTCACTTTTCCCAAACATGCTGGGAAGTGCTCTGGAGCGGCGCAGAAAATAATGTACCTTGCACATGATTATTGGAGACTGGTTTGTATAAAAAAATTATAAGTGAATTATACTATACGACATTTTAGAATTATTCATTCAGTTGTGTTTAGTTGGAGTTGGTGTATACATGGTTTGTTTTTTTAACTTTACGCTTTTATCCCGCATAGCAGGGTTGAACAAAAATAAAATGAAACTTAACGCCGTACTTTGTCTTTACCAGAGAGAGGAAGTGGAAATAATTTTAATATAATCACTCCCTCGAGTGGAAATCGAACCCACAGCCGGTCGTGTTTATAGTCAGACGCTGTCACACTGCGCCACGACCGGCCTTAACATATGTTATAAAAATTATTAAGATCGACAATATCCGATATATTCCAGGGAAATAAATGTAAAAGCACCTAGGTGGGACCGAACTAGGATTCGCTCTT
Organism: Dryadula phaetusa; assembly: GCA_032432895.1. Classification (NCBI taxonomy): domain Eukaryota; kingdom Metazoa; phylum Arthropoda; class Insecta; order Lepidoptera; family Nymphalidae; genus Dryadula; species Dryadula phaetusa. The sequence continues at coordinate 3,233,664 of JAOYRS010000021.1, forward strand.
TATATGTATTAGCGTGTTTGTGAAAGTGGCGGAGCCCCTCTAAAATATCTGGTCCGGTGGTGTCTTCTCCAATCGACCACTGGTGGACATTCTTCAGATTTAGAATTTATAATCGTCGAGTGGGTAATAAGACAACAAGACACAGTCAGTGTATTGATTTCCGCCCGAATTCTAATATTACTTTTTTTTTGTTGTCTTACCGAATAAAATTACCTTGATTGGTAATCAAACCAATCACGTTTACAGTCAAACGCTACCCCACCATGCCACGACGGCCTCTTTTAGGTACTGTTAAACTGAAAACCACATTAGGTGTCACGTATATTTTTATATAGAGTACAACAATAAAATACGTAAGCTATACAATTACTTAACTAATTATTCGATTTTAGAACAACATTTTATCTTCAACTAATATAACGTATAATACGGCTGACGATACCATATTTAAAGTACCCAAATATGCATCAGCTTTGACCAAAATAGCATTCAATAGGGAAATCGTAGTCAACTATCAACAAGAATTAATAGAAGTGACACCTAGAAGTGCTGTTTTTATGAATTCCAATGAACAGGTTACAAATTTGTTTGTAAATTAAATATTTGTTAATATTTTAAGTTTGTTCACATATTGTGTCAATTTTTAACTACATATTTTGAAGACACTCCATACTTGGCTTTCCACCGAATTCGAGACATTGCGTGTTGAGTGGCGGAATTTAAGCCCGCACTTTGTCTTACCAGAGCAAAGAAGTGAAAATAGTTCCTGTAATATTAATAGTCCCGAGTGGGAATTGAACCCACAACCACGCCACAGCCGGCCTAGATCGGCTCGGACTTATTCATGTAATTTAATAGGTAGTTTTCGTCTACGCTTACTATTACGTTCTATTATAAACAACAATAAACAGGTAAAATGACTAGAACATTTTAATATCTCGTATATTAAAACGTTCTAGTATTTGAAAGAGTCAGTAGAGATCAGTGGTCAGATTCAAATCCATTGTCCGCGTGTTTATTTAGATATGCCTCAACTAAGCAACAAGTTATATTTATGAGTATAGATATAATAGATAGTAGATTTCGAACTTGCACCCCATAGGAACTGTCCAAGCGCTCTGACCGCTAAGCAATGCGTTCTATATCTGATATATCCGGCATAAAAACGTTTTATTTCACACTTTCCAATTTTAAAACGTTTGTTTCATAATAGACAATAGCTCTACCATACAACTTCCTTCACGTTACACCACCGATGTCACCACCAGCCTGTCTCACCAGATGCGAGGAGTTGATCAATGCAGAGGGGTATCTTGACGTGAACCAGCACACTTTACAACATATAAATTTCAACAATATATATGGGGTAGGCGACTGTACCAGCACGCCCAATAGCAAGACAGCTGCTGCTGTTGGTAAGGACTTTGTTATTTAAATGAAAACATATTCTATTAAATATTGAAGTCGTTGATGAAATAGCCGTGGAGTAAATTTTATAAATTATATTAGAATTTTAATGTTTAAAATGAGAAAAACAATCTAAGGATGAAGGTATAATTAAGAAGCAATTCTTTCTGTTATAAGCGTAAACGCGTATAAAAAATCGTATAACTTCATGATATATGTATGTATTATTGTAGTAATTTTGGCTTTGATTAACAGTGATTTTGTTTTTTGTCGAAAAAATCGAGACAAATGAAAATGTGATTATTTCCTCTCGTAGACATCTATAGCAGCTCCAGAGGTCAGGATGCATAAGTTCTAAAACTAACAAGTTTTTTATAGTTTTTGAGTTATATATTTTTTATATATTGTTCCTTACAACATAAAAAAATATTTTAGCCGTCCAAAGCCGGGTCGTGGAATTGAATTTATGGGACACCATGTATGGTAAACAGCCAACAGCTACATATAACGGCTATTCAGCTTGCCCTATACTTACTTCTTACAAAACCGCCATTTTAGCCGAAATATTGTATGACAAAAAAATTTGCGAGACGTTCCCTTTCGATCAGGTTTGAGTGATTAATTTTTTTATGAAATAAATAGTCATAGAAATTAGAAGTAGAGGCGCAAAGAGTTCACATTATCACATATGTATCGGAAAAATATTTTAATTTATAACAAGATACTTTCCTAAACTATTTTAAAAAAGGATGTAAGTTAAAATTTTTATAACATTGAAAACAGAACTCAACAGTGTAATATTTTCAGAGTAAAGAACGACGCCTTTTATATGTAATGCATAAAGACTTTCTTCCTTACATTTATTGGAATAAATTACTAAAAGGTACATGGAATGGACCATCTGTATTGCGTAAGGTCATCAATCCTTTCGGAAGATAAAGAATCAAGTCAATGACGCGTATAAAATGTTTATTTATACCTTAAGTTTACAACAATACTGATTTAATTTTATTAATTTATAGTAAAACTTTTTGGTATGAATTATGTTTTTTTTTCATATTTGTATAGATATTTAAAAATAATATACTGTAATAAAACATAAACTATAAGTATTTATATTATAGACGATCTATTAATGACTAGTGAATATGCTTATTGATTACGATTCTTATACAAAAAAAAAATGCAAAATTAAAAAGTAATCAAGGATGTAGCTTACGTTAGAAGTTATTAAAAAAATATAGGTATTGTTTAAAATGACGTTATTTACAAATAATTGTATTGAGATTTTGATTTCAAAACTTAAAACATTGACTTATGGATTTTTTGAAATCGGCCTACAAAACAGAATATATATTTTTAATTTCTAGAACCTAATATGTGAACCTAAATGTTTATTTAAATACATTATTACAGTATGATAACGTACGATAAATACTGTATATTGTAAAAATATTCTTTATAAAGCAATCAAATTTAATAACAAAAAATATTCTCAGTTACTGCAATATATATTCACTGTATATACTATTTTTTCTATCCTATTTAGGCATAAAACTAAAAAAATAATCTTTGCAACGTGTAATTAAAAAAATAGATCTTATCTCTGATTTTAATTTACAAAAGCTCGACCTGTTTTCAATTCACTACACAAAACGCTTTTTGGCAAAAAGTGCCGTTTACTGTACTCTTTAAACCATATCTACAGAAATATGATTATAATTATCATTTATTTTTCATATTCTATTTAAAGCAGAAAATTCTTCTTTTTGCAATCCATTTGTGTTTTTAATATCAGAGGAGTCCTGTCTTTTTCTGTTGAGAGCATTCTGCCTCACTCTATGCTTCCGTCGTGTCTTCACTACGTAAACAGAGAGTGCGATCGCGATAAGCAATGCTACTATAACGACACCTCCAAGAATTAAAGTTAGGGAAGTCACTTTCGGTCCACTTTCTCTAGATTCGTTTATCTGAAATTGTAATATTTTCTAATAAACAAACAAACTATAACTTTTATCTGGATTAAAAATAGCAACACAGCTTAGCACTTTGCTAACTTGAATGGAAAATATTAAGACATAAAAAAAATATTTTGACTATAATTTTGGCAACAAGGCTAATATTTTTGGGTTTATTGGTTTATTAAACCACCCTTAGAAAATACAAGCTTTGAGTTACATTCACATAAGAAATGAAAGAATATGGTAGAAAAAATATCAAGGAAGTACAATTAAAAATACACTAGACTGTACTACTATAACATATTTACAATCTATAATTGTAATTACAACTCTCAATATGCACCCAAATAAAAAAATAAGTTTAACATTGGAATCCCATACCATATACGTGCCACTCGGCCCACCCCTTGTGAACACGTCGTTGCACATCGCCTGCTCCGTCCAGTTGTACCAGTGCACTAGCCGCAGACCTGAATACGCTCGTGGGGACGCGCACCTGGAAGAAAATATCAAAATTTAAAAAGATACCACATTTCTATTAATTTATGGATGTTTAATTAAGTCGAGCTCAAATTTGCTGATGATCAAGGAGAGCCTGATATTGTTTTTAATATTAAATAGTTTAGTAGCTTTATCTGTGCCTTTACTCATCTTTTTTATTCTCTATTACAGTCGCTATTAAGCATTAAAATTGCTGTGAAAATCCTTTCAATCGTTTCAGATGTTAGCGGAAAGAAACAAAAAAAAGTAAAATATGTACATTTAGCTCTTAATATCACAAACAGATACTTCAATTTTATTTATTTATACAACTTAATACATAATGGGACATCCGTACCAAGTGAGAATAACCTTTTTTTAGCTTCACTCTTTTACCCCATATAAGGGTAGACAAATAGTAACTCCATACTTCGCTTTCAACCTGCTTTCAACTTCAACCTTTCAAGAATTATTATTAGCTAATAAGCACTTGGATTAATTTGACATCAGACACTGTTAAGCATATTTTTTAAATATTATATAAACGGAATTTATAACATACTACACGTAAATTACGTATTACTACAACAATATATAGTATTTAATGTGGTTATAATAATTATAATCATAAAACACGAAGAAAGTATTGTTAATTATTAACTTAGAGGCCCTTCGTGGCGCAGTGAGACAGCGTCTGACTATAAACACGATCGATTGTGGGTTCGATTCCCACTCGGGGGAGTGATATGTAAATTATTTTTCACTTCCTCGCTCTGGTAAGAGTAAGGAAGTGAAAACAATGGTCGCGTTAAGTTCCACAACTCAAAATACAATGTTTCGATTTCGTTGGAAAGCGAAGTACAGAGTGTCTTAACACTAGGTACTTTCAGTGTACCCTGTGTACGTAAAAAGCGATAAACTAAAATAAAATATATTACCTTAATTCTGCAAGTAGATTCGAATTGGTTTTGTATATCTGCGGCACTATTACATCCAATATCCACTGTAAATCGCAGGTACAGTGCCAGGGGTTGAATTGTAAATTAACCCCTTCAGTTAAAGAGGACCAGTCGAGTAGTCTTTTTGATAGTGACGACAACTTATTCTTACTTATATCCAACTGAAATAATTGTAGGTACATATTATAATATAAACAAGCAGCTTTACGTTTTATCCCGCATAACAGGTTGGTCAGCGATAGCCTAGTATCAAGCCAATCCGTTGATTACTTTTCCCCCAAAATCAAGACGCTGAGTAGCGACCTCAACGCCGCGAAATAAAATACTCGCAACCTTCTAGATCCATCATTATTGGAGTTAAATTATTAAACAATATAGCTTGAATTGAAAGCAGACAATGGTTTTACTAATTTAATGTAAGAAATCTCACACAAAAAAAAAATTCGAACGATCAGTAAGGGCTGTAATAAACTCCCAATCTTTTAAAGTTTAAAGAAATGTATAATAATTAAATGACAGTAAAGTATTAGAAGTGTCGTCTTTACTTGAGTTGATGAGATTTTCCTATCATTAGTTGGATTTTGTAAGTCATGTGAATATATTTATAAATTCAATTGCAATTGTTTCGAGTATATAAATGCAGCGGCTATTTGCTTAATTGCTACTTGGCTAAATTAATAAAGATCACATTTTTTTTAAATTTGAACGCAGCGGGATTTGAACCCGCGCCTCTTTGTAACCGTTCAAGCGCTCTGATTATCAGCTGCGTGGAAATTCTTATACGTGTTATTACAACTTATTTTTACGTTGTTAGCATATCTGTAAAGAATTTTTTACAAATTTCCCTACCCAAAAATTAATATGAAATAATCGCTTGGCAAGAGAGAATACTATTTATTTAATGTATTACTATTTTTAAAGTTTTATTCTACACTTAATATTAGAAAAAAATTAAAAAAATGAATTAATAAAGATATTCTGCCGGTTTGCTTGATAACTTACCGTACACAGTGAAGTTGCATCAAAAGCCCCTTCTTGTATGGTCGTTAGCGAATCACAATTAGATAAATAAAGTGAAAAACAATTCTTTTCATCAGCTATGTCATCAATATTCCTGCCAATGACATTACTAAATGCTTTGCCTTCAACCACAGCTAATCTGTTCAAGTCGTTCATATATAAGCTCTTTAGAGCTATAATGTTTTTGAAATAAATATTTTCTAATGGATTTCCATCCAAACGCAGTTCTTCTAAGTTAGGAAATATCTGGCTACTTAAACATTTGGGTACGTCCGAGATTAAGTTGTAGGAAATATCTAAGCTAAACAACTTAGGCAACTTTCTTTCTATTTGAAAATCCTTAATTTGATTACCACCGATACTTAGAACCTGTAAATAGTAAGTACGTATAATTTAGTAAATTTATTAGTGAATTTGGTTAAATAAGTTATACCTTGTTGAGTATTGCAAAAATAATCTCACCTCTAAATTATCAAATTCAACGTTACTTTCGTCATACAAAGAGGATAACCTATTATACGATAAGTCAATATAAGTAATGCCATTTGGGAATTTTGGCCAATGATACAGTGTATTTATCTTCAGTATAGCAATCTGCAAAGTCGGTGGGAGTGCGAACGTGAACGTTATGTTATTTTGTGCAAGATTCAATTCTTTTAAATGAGTGCACGACAGTAACGAATTCTCTTCGATCACTTCTATTATGTTGTTAGATAAATCCAGCAGTTCTCTAAAATATAAAAGAATGTAAATTAGTATTGAACTGATTAAGCTGAAATAGGAAATACTCCTAGTTTTCCCCTTCAGAGGGTTAATGAATGGTTTATATCCTAAGATACATGTACGTATAACAAAATTCCACACATACTTACAGATTTAACACTTGAACAATTTAAACTCAAGATGAAAACATTTCAATAGGAAACTGATTTTGACTTTGATTATGAAACTACAACCTATTTTTAACGCATCTCCCATATAAGATGACAATTAACTATAATATTAATTACCTTTTGTACATTTAGGATGAACTGCCTAACTTACAGATCAACCTTAGCGTACAGTCAAGATGATTCTAACAATGCAATGATGGCTATCCATATTATTATACAAAATAATTATAGCTTAAGATTGCAGAATTTAAACTTTATCTCTTTGTAATATGCAATTTAGTAGATTGTCACTTTTTCCTCTTTCTTACCGTATAATCTTTTCTTATTTTCTCCATAGGTCACACTGATAAAGTGATTTGTACGCTACTGGCATGTCTGAAGCGCCATAATCATAAGAACTGAACTGAACTAATAAACAATTTCATATTTATTTCAAACAAAACTTTTTTATTACCTAACAAAAAATCATTTTTACAATGCGTTACTATATTATCTGTGCTACTTAAATGCATGTATTGCACACACCACTTTCAGATAAGATATCGACCTTTATTAATTTATGGCTGAATTGACTTAAGTATTAGTCATAAGTTACGATACTATATTACACTTACATATTGTTGTCTTCAGGAAATGATTCCTTTGAAATTGATCGAATTCTGTTGCCACTCAAACTCAACCGTTTGATTGATTTAAATGTTGTGCTTTCCTTTCGTCTTAACAATATATCGATGATGCCATTTTTATTTAAATCTAAGTCTTCAAGCATTGTCATTGGTTGTAAGGCCTCCACTGGTATCTTTTTCAGCAAATTGTTTTGTAAATTCAGTTTTCTTACGTGATGTAAATATTTAAAATCTAAGGAATTTAATTGGATTAGTTTATTGTAGGATAGATCTAAGTCTTCCAAATTCTCAACTCTTGTAAATAAGTCTGGAGTAATTTCGGCAAGTTCATTTTGGCTGAATGACAGCTTTTTCAGATTTGGAACGTCACTAAAAGGATCAGGCCAATAGGTTTTAATGCCGTTGCCAATGAATTGGAGAGTTTCCACTTGGAAATTTGGCGGTAACCTGAAATAGAAATTAAAAATATAATAGCTTAACTTGTGTCAATGAGCCACACAAAAGATAATTATCGTTATTTTAGTTTTATAAGACTGAAAGGGTAAAACAATTTAGTAAATTTTTAAAACAGGCCGTTGCACGTTTTTCCCGTAGGAGAGTATGGAAACCTTTCAGTGTGAAGACACTCCGCTCTTCGAAAACGAGGTGTGTCCAGTGGCAGGTGTGCTGGTCTTACCGTAACGAAAAATTAAGAATAATTTAAAAATAATTTTCCCCCTGAATGAGTATCGAACCACATGAAATCGCCTTAAAGATACACGCTGCCTCACTGCCACGCGACACGATTTAATCTCTAATAATCAATTTCTGTAGAGAAATTTGAACTTGAGCTAAAGTCATTGTTATGTAATTAAATCGTCTTATACGTTATAAAGGTAGAGATTATTCAATCATTTTTTATATATACACTGTGTTCATGTGGGAAATAAACTAAGAAGTCCAGATTACGTCAAGTAATCTGTTCTTAATGTCCCAGTGATTTACCACTTGAGCTGTGAAGGTCAACGACAAACAGGACTTCAAGAACTTTGCCTTGTTAAATAGAATTAGTTCGCTGCTTATAAGATAAATGAAATAAATTATTTTATCCATCTATCAAATAGGTATCTTTTGGAATTATTCAATAATCTTTACACAAATTGTACCAACCAACCAAAGAAACAGTACCGCTTAAGAACTGTTTGTTAATGCGGCGGTATCTATATTTTTAGCATTTGTATGAAGAAGATAAAACTTATTAATTTGAGAGCACATTCAGTGTTCAGTATTGTTTTGATTGAAATATGAATTCTTTTTAAATAAGATGATTTTTTTCGCGATTTTTACGCATTTGAAATTAATATTTAAAACGAATTAATCACGCATATTTTGGTATTCGAAAACACATTTTTGGAGACCTAAAGTTTCAAACACTTTACAGTACCTATGACCACGGATTAATGTAGTGTTCGAAACGTCAGATTTCCAAAAATGTATTTCCGAATACCAAAAAATACGCGATTAATCCGTTTAAAATATTCCGTTTCATTTAAAAAAGTTCTATTTGACGTATCGTATTGACTAATTCAAATAGTATAAACGAATCAGAGTTTAGAAGAAGTGTTTATAAATTGCCCTTTCACGGTATTGCACGGGCAATAATGATATGATTGATTTTTCCTTTATTTAATTTGCAGGTATATATGTCATATATTTGTTTAGCTTCATAGCATATCCCATTTTTTTTGCTTTTCTTTAATCATTACAAACAGGTGGTCCGTACGTTTTGGTAGGTTTTTCATTATTTATTACAATTATTACTTAAGGAGGCTTATATTTTTTTCTTTTAGCATTGCTAAATTAACTCTTTCACAGTAGAATTTTAGGCATCGAAGAATTTAAATAAAAACTTAAAAATAACACAAATAAAAATAAAATATATATATATTCTCTTTTTATACTAAACTAGATAGTAATAAGAAATTATATTTAAAGGAATTGATAAACCAGCGATACTGTAGGATACCTTATCTGAAACGACGCGCAATGCGTCAGATCTGTTATATTTAAAATGATTCTTTATTTATCTTTTTAATAGATAAAAAGACGCTTCAAATGTATTATATTTTTATACATAAATAAATATGATTATTATTATTATTTTAAGGTCTCTCCGAATTGAAAAACTTTTATTACTTTTATCGAACTCATAGCTTTTACACTTAGTCCGACGTAACCACTACACTACGATGGTGTAATAATAAAGATAGTTTTAAAGCGTACGCCTCGCTTTATTATATGCATCCTATGTCACTTACAACTGCGTATAATTATTTCATGATGTTTTCTACCATTTCTTTAGTAACCTCTTTTTGTTAGCAGGCTGGACAGTTTGCGTTGACTTAATTAGCATGTCTCATATTTAAGCAAAATAACAGATATGAGAGATCGGTCATTATCCCATGTCACAATAATAATTAGATACTTAATAATAATTTTAAATAGTCTAAAAATTACTTTTCGTTATCATTTATCACTGATTGTTTAAATGTCAATGACCTCGCCAAAACTATGGCTGAGTTTGCGCAAGAGCTATCAATCAGTAGTTAGTATGTCAGCTGTGTTTGAGTTGCAAATCGTCGCAGGAAGTGACTGACTTCTTATCAATGTAGAATCTCTTAATTTTGGTACTAGGTACAGCCTCTTTTATACGAATAATAGAGATAACAGAAAAATTAAATTAAAAATATGACAAAGCGCTACTTATAATGTCTCCTTTTATAATATAATTACAATAACCCTAATACAAAATATAAAGCTTTGGTAATTTCCAATAATAAATACTTTTCAATCAAGTTTTTCTATTCGGCATGCAATTGTATATGAAAATACGTTAACTTAAAAAATATATGACCATATTTGTTGTATTAGGAATATAGTAATCTGCATGTAACAGGCTTTTCTTAATAATTTCGTCTATAGCAAAAATTAAAGCAGCTTCGTGTATTTGTCTTTTCATGGAAGAATTGTTGGAGAAAACATAACTATCAACCAATTTCCTTAAAATATTTCATAGTGTGTATCTTGATTCGATGACTATATTAAGCGTGTGCATTTAAAAAAAATATTGTTTTTTTTACTTTTCTACTTATAAAAATTAGAAAAGTACGTAAAAAACAAAAATAAAAAAGGAGCATAATACGTAGTACTTATAGAGATGAGCAAAATGGATCCCTGTAAAGAAAAGAGTGATTTATGTCTTTTCGATCTTGATTCTACATAATTTTTTTTATATCTTTAACTCATTCAGTTCAGCACGGCTCAGAGAGAGAATAAGGCAGTTAAGACTAAAAAATATCCTTTACACCTTCGGCTCTTTCAGCTCTGACTAAGAACTCAGTAAGGCGGAACAAAACGTGTGAAATTGAAATAATAGAATCTGTACTGGGTACATTCGGAGTGCTGCATATTTGAAGAAAACACGTTTACAGACTTCTTGATTTGTTTCTTGTTGCTAATTCGGAGCTGTGGACTGATCAAATTCTTTTGACCCCGTTGGTCTTTACAGCGACACCGGGAGGGGGAGGGAAGAGGGTGCTTTGTCCCTGCGAAAAAGGCTGCTTGAGAGGGTGTGGAATAACTCTGAACTAGCTGTAACTCATCACGAAAATTCAATGATATCTTTATACTTAAAGATATCATTGAAACATATGCGAGCTAGAGAGTGTTTATATTTTTCTTGATTTTAGCTCGCAAGCTACCTTTAAATAATCTTAATCGCACTTAGTATGTTAGTTAGTATGTAGGATACTTACGTAAAAAGTAACTAATTTAAATTACAGTATTTATTAGCGTTTTAGATTGAAAATATTTTTAAGTAAGGGCGACGTTGAGTTCTCCACTCAGCACACAAACAGTCAACGGAGTGTCTTAACATTAGGTTGTCTCTGATTATCTGCTATGCGGGATAAAGCGTGAAGCTGTTTATTTAACACTGATAACATTTAACAAAACGGGACGTATTTTTGATCTCAAGCACCAAACTCTCTCCCTACACCGTCATATAAGTACCTTAATTTATTTAAGCAAATGTTTCTATTTCTTTTTTACGCCGGGTTTTACGTTACAACTAATTTTATAATAATTAACATCATTCCATGTTATTGAAATTTAATGATTTGCATGGTTAATTACATTTGCAATATTAAACTGGCGGTTATTATCACTTAACACCGTGATTAGGTGCTGATTATTTGCTATTTTTATTATTTTTCAATATTAAACATATTAAAATATCGAAAGAATTGTTTTAGGAAGCACTGAGATAAATAGCATTACAACGAGTAGACAGTAAAAGATTTTTTTACGGTATTGTAACGTAAAAATGTTATTATATATTTACCATTTAGTAATACATATAAATACATATTATTTTTGTAGATTTATATGAAAATATTAGTTGATTTTATGATACATAAACTTGATATTAATAAGATGAATGTCATAATGATGTAAAAATTACTTACTAATTAAATTTCAACAATATAGTATCCACGCTTAATTTAACTTTTCCTAAAACTAGGCTTTCTATACTTAAATGGATTTTAAAATAACTTGGTGCATCATCATTTGTAAAAATAAATGTTCTTATTTTTCATCTAAACGATGCTACTATAATATATTGAATCTATATTTTATAATATGGAAACTATATTTTATAATTCTTATGGAGCTACTTATTTACGTTGTAAAACATAATGGATTGAATAAAATTATTGTAAAATCTGCATAATACTTTATATCATAGATACTAAAATTATTATTGAATTTAAAAAGAAAACAAAAATGTTCCAATAAGTTCTAAACTCCAATTACAAAGGGCTATCATTAATGAAAGACATATACAAGTTAATCGTTTAAAGTTAGATTTATTTGCTAACAGATAAAGTTGTTAAGATAATCAAGACGATTTAAACCTGCGTTCTCAATTGGGCGAGTACCTACTAAACATTAAACAGCTAGGGGTATGACGCAATTTTATCTAGCATTTAATGTTAAAAATAAGATATTAAACCTTATAACAATAAAGTAAGTATACTTCATGTTTACATGACCCTGAAATTTCATTTTCTTCATAGGACATTTTATTATCTTGGTAATGAATCACTTAACTTATACATTAATATCTATAGCCCTGAAAAACTTAAAGGTATAGATAATATATATAAAATTGTTTGCATTACTCACTTGCCTAGTGTGGAAAGTCCCAACCCTTCAAACGTTGCAGCAATTTTTAATCCATTTGGATTATCAGGCCATTGAATTTTATCAAGATCAGCGAGGTTTTCTATTTTGTCCAATTCAGAACACTGTATATTCAACACTAAATGAGTACCATCCACATCTGGTATTTCACTGCACGTACAATAATCGCACACTTTTATTAATCTGATCACTGTAGGCTCTGTCACTTCATCCTGTGCTATGGTAAATTTGTAAATTAAAAAACCAAATGTCAAAACGCTAATGGCGCGCATGTTTTATTTTTGAATCACACGAATACATCTACGTTCGGCGCGATATCGAGGTGGAATGATAAGATTCTTTTTATCGGTGCGCTATCGCGACATTGATGATGCGTGTGTATATAGCTGAAAATGACGTAGACTAGATAGAAAGGGATTACAACCTAAACGGTACAATTACTACACACCTATAAATAACACAATTTCAACTGCCACCCTGGCAATAAACGGTAAATATGCCGGTATAAATACGAAAAACACGAATATATACAACACAGGAACATGTATTTATGTGTTTTATTTAATGTTTTTGTAAATAGTTAGTTCTATCAAAACTAATTTTACTAAAACTCGCTCGCAACCAACTTGTTAAATGAAAGAGATGGTTCGATTCCCGCTAGGAGGTATTCATTCAAAATGTTTCTAAGTATCCTTTCCTACCTGATTACACCAAATACAACCAGATATTGTACAAAATGCCATAAAAATAATTTTAAGCCGGTTCCGTTCATTTTTGAAAAAAAATAAATAACTAACATTCTAACATACAGACTTATTACTCATAGTACGCACCTGGCCAAGTGATCATCCTCCCGATACGACATTCACAGGCCACGGGTGTAAGTAGGTACCATCCGGAAATCTTTTATGTTAATCAATATATCTAATATACTTAATTGAATTTTAATGGATAAAATAATGTGGAATGCAGGTACTGTGGTGGTTAGTACCTCCTACACAAATCTCTAAGAAAATTAGTTGGTAAATGTGAATACTTATTTGATTTATAGTGATTTACAATGTCTCGAATACAAGTGGCAGTAGGAACACGAAACGGTTATCCTAGGTTCTCTCCGGATACCATACTATGGGGAGCTTCAACCCGATTTCTTATAACTGATTCAGTAAATATTTAATTGTACGGCAGACATTGACAGATTTATATTACGATGAGGAACTCGAAAGAATCCCTCGTTACTATGAGGGAGGTGCATTATAGAATAGTATCATAAACCTTCGTGAACGTCAGCTCGATGCTTGGGATGAGCGGCGGTCACCTCTCATTTACGTAGAAAAATTTATTCAATAATTTCTTCTCACCATTTTTTTTATCTATATAGTTATAATAATTAAATTGTACCTAAACGTTATATAATACGGTGGTTTTAATTTGTAGTGATCGTTAAAAAATGAAAAAACACTGCTTCTACTGGAAAAAGCACCATCTGAGGCATTGAAAGTTATTTTGCAGGACTTAGGAGGAAACATCAAGGTTTCACTCGTTTTTTTTTATTTAATGTATTGAGGTACAAATTATGTTTACAATAATCTTACAAGTTTTTATTTCATCACAGAGGTCATCACGTAGGTATCTTAACGTTTTCCCGTTTTAAATTTAATATATAATATTTTTGCGACCAAAAGTCTACAGTTTAATATTTCTAAAAAAAACATTTTGATACAGTTGTGACGCGCATAACAATAAAAGTATAATATTTTTTTGGTGAGAGATCTCTCTCAGAGAGAGAGAGAGAGAGAGAGAGAAGTAAAAAAATAACAAAACCCTAAATTGTTTTTTATATTTTAGAAATAAACACACACATTTCACTTTAAAGTTACTAATTAATATTGAACTGCTATGAAAAGTACAATTATTGTGCCTTAGCCGAAATCAACGTTAAAAGATATATAATTTAAACTTATTATCAGATTCTTCTGATGTGCAACTAACGTAGCAACCCCTAAAGTGTTGTTCACGATTGAGTTTTTTTTATCGTTGCTCCTAGAAGAAACTGCGTCCACGATTGGCTCAGCTGACAGGGTTATATAGTCTCATCTAGATCTTTTCAAGGAATCAATTTCAGGCACTTCCGTAAGGTGTTGCAATATAAACTTAGTTAGTCATTTCAAAAATCAATAACTGGTAAATATATCTCTAGCTGATATGTTGGACACGGCTAATTTTGGTAAGTCACGGGTAGAAATAACGCCAGAAAGAGCACCAGCATCCCCAAAACACTTAAAGACAAAACAAAATTCAACCTGGCGTCTTGGATACCGTCCAAGCGCTTTGACCGCCAAGCCATGCCTTCTACTACCAGCTGCGTTCAAATTTTTATACGTTTTTTCAAAAATGTTTTCTAATCCTAAGTGTGGACTTAAAAATAGTAAATATTAAAATAAAATAGCAATATCTCTTTTTAAACGATTATTTCTTAATAATCTTTAAGTAGTAGAAATTTGTAAAAATCTCTCTACATAGATGATAACATAA
Source organism: Dryadula phaetusa (assembly GCA_032432895.1). Taxonomy (NCBI): domain Eukaryota; kingdom Metazoa; phylum Arthropoda; class Insecta; order Lepidoptera; family Nymphalidae; genus Dryadula; species Dryadula phaetusa. Next base: position 3,248,789 of record JAOYRS010000021.1, read on the forward strand.
ATAAGTTGAAACAAACGTATAAGAATTTCGACGCAGCTGGTAGTAGAATGCATGGCTTAGCGGTCAGAGCGCTTGGACGGTATCCAAGAGGCGCGGGTTCGAATGCCGATGCGTTCAAATTTTTATACGTTTTTTCAAAAATGTTTTCTAATCCTAAGTGTGGAATAACACTTTAGAAATAGTAAATACTTGAAGACATATTTTTTTTCTATTTAAAATAAATGAGTAGGATCAAAAATATGTAATTATTTATGGAGTTTACTACTCACTATTTAAGAATTAGATTGGACACGTTAACAGAAGCTAGATGTTGTAGCCAGGGTTTAGCTCAGGGAGATCCTTTATCACCTTTAGTATGTAATATCGCAACTGCTCTTATAAGCCAATCTATCAAAAACGTTTTTATTTCACAATATGCAGATGATTTTGTTTTGTATACGTCATACAAAAATTTGATAACGGCTCAAAATGAATTACAATCAGCTTTGAAGGTTTTCACTGTATTGTTTAATGAACTTGGTCTATCTGTTCTTGGTCTATCTTGGTCTTCTAAATGTAAAATATGTATTTTTACTAGAGTTTATCTAAGTAAAAGTGTTAATTTCCAAATCGACGGAGTTTCCTTAGAAACTGTAGAAAATATAAAATATTTAGGATTATGGTCAAATCGGAAATTGAACCGGGGTCTCATATAGTTTATATGCGAGAAAAATTATTCAAATTTTTAAATGTATTTAGAGCTTTAGGTCAGGTTCTGGTTGGGGAATTCATTCAAAATACTTAACAAAATTATGTCTCTATACTAAGAAGTAGAATTGATTATGCTAGCTTTTATTAGACGATGCCCCGCATTTTCAGTTATCTAAATTATATATTATACAAAATCAATCTGAGTTACAGGTAATATAAGGTTGGGTATATATAATATAAGTTAGGTTACAGGTAATAATAAGGTTGGGTTTATAAGGACAACTCCTGTACATGTTATGGAGAGTGAATTAGCATTACCGCCTTTATTTATTCGCCGTCAATATTTAGGAGGAAAATATTTGTTAAAAGTATGATCGTTGGAGACCCATACTCTCATTTCATTTCTTATTCCTCTGAATTTCAAAAATCATATTGGGTCAAAATTTACCTATTCATAGAAGTAAACTACTGGAAATGTTTAAGTTAAGTGTATGGATTTCAAAAATTGATTCAGATCAAAATATTAAGCTAGTAATTTTGTATATTAATAAACCTAAGCGATTTTATAGTGCACTTGATATTCGTATGAAATATATAACTTATATAAATTTACAATTTTCAAATTATTATAAATTATATACGTACGATGTATCGATTGAAAATAATGAAATTGGAATTGCTTTTTATGATCCTCAATCATACACTAATACGAGATTATGAAATAGTTACAAAGTTTCCATAATGTAACTGGAACTGATTGCCTTGGCTCAAGCTTTATATCCTGACGATTAATTTTGATAAATTTATTATACTTACTGATTCGAAAAGCGCATTACAACATTTGGCTCGTTGTACCTCGACTTTTCGAGGAACACCGATAGCCAACATTATTATTGAGTTAATTTTAAAATTGAAATCTTTGAATAAATATTTTTTAATACAATGGATTCCCTTTCATGTGGGAATCAGCGGCAATGAGAAAGTCGATAATTTTGTCAAAGATGCTTTTACAGATGGTTACATGATCGAAGTGTTACCTTTCTATTCAGATTGTATTTATTTTATAAAAGAAAAATATAAAACAATTTGGAAGGATTATTTTAACAGAAGGTCCAAAGAAAAAGGTATGTGGTACAAAACTATAGTGTCGGAACCCTTTTATCATTCTTGGGTAGATTCATCTAAATTGAGTCGTGATTTTATTGTATTGGCATTCAGACTTCGCTCCGGACACATTCCATTTAATAATTTTAGTTTCTTAATAAAAAAAGTCTCCTCTCCTAACTGTCCCGATACGGGAACAGCGTAGTGAACCTCTGTTGTCACAAATTGCAGAAAGGTCAATTAGAACTGGTAATATCTACCTTTCAAGACGTACCTCTGATAAAAAAATATACGATATGGTCAAGATTAATATTAGCAAATGAAAATGTATATAAATATGTAATTACGTAATATAAATTTAAGGTCATTTGTAATACTAACCAGAGCAACATAAAAAAAATAAAAAATTGATTCGATTGATACGCCATCTATTAAACGGGACGGTGAATCGACGAACGGTAAATATTGTAAAACTCATAAAATAATTAAATTATAACATCCTTTAAGTTGTATGGAATGACATAAATAAACGTCTTATCGAGTAATCGTATTAAACGTATATATTTAAAAATACAGTATAACGTTCGATATACTGTATTTTAAAATATATTCATTACCTCAAAAGGGAAAGAAAAAAAGGGAATTCGCGAGTGTTTTTTTTTCGGCTTTTCAGCGTTATTTTACGTTAGGATAAGAACATAGATCTAGATTAATTGTTTATAAATGAATTTTATTACTATTTGAGATAATTAAAAAAATAACAAAAATGATCCCAACTACTGGATTGAACAACGGCAGTGAGTATGAAACACTGGGATATGCCAATTAGGGAAAACTGCATTAATTATTTAATATACGAAAATAAAATTATATACAAATAAAAACCATATAAAATAGAAGAAAATAAATATATTTCATCTCAAATACAACAGCTTTAAAGATAATATATCAAAATTTACTATAAGAACTTATAAATTATTCAATTTCTTAAATATGTATATTTATTATCTGTTTTTTTATTATATATATTTTAAATTGTTATAACATTTTATTATAATTTTAGTTATAATTAAATGAAAATTAAGCTTACAACACATATATAAAAATACATTAAGCACCATTTCCTGAACACTGATGAAATATAAATATTTAATACAAATAATAATGCATAATTTACAATCACAAATGCCTTTCAGTCTTCGTAAGACCAATAAATATATTTTTTATAAATCTTTCTAATTACTTTCAAGAAAAAAACTAATTAATTTGGGATATTTGGGATATACTTATTAATATAATAATCAAGTTAATAAAAATAATATAAGAGACGGTAAAGAGATAGTAGAGAGATGGTTAGAACATTTTAAAGCAGATATTAAAATATTAAAAAAAACTGACATTTAAATGTATAAAATATAAAAAAATAATGTAATAATATATATTTTTTAATATTTGCGATGTAAGTTCAATAAAAGGTAATATTTATAAAAAAATGAACAAAAATAAAGATACTGACATATATTATTGCTATTTATTTCTAGAATAGAATATCTCTTATTATAGAATAGAAATAAGTTAAAAAAAACAATAATTTATATAATATTACACGCAGAATAGAAGAGGTATTGGTCATTTATGAAATAAAGTCCAAAAAAAGGAGCTACATATTATTTTTTCGTATGACATTTAAAAATATACAATAAGTACAAAGTTTTAGTATTTTCTTAGTAAATATTTGTTTTTAAATTCAATTGATTGATCAATATATTCATTGCATATTTTATTCGATTAAAGTGCATCGTTTTCTTTGAGCAAGTAGTGTCCAACAAGGCGTTTCTGTATGTCCGTCACGCCACCGTAAATTTGGGTGCCTCGAGCGTCTCTGTAAATTGTATTTTTTTTTGTAGATTTTTTATTATAATAAATCTATATTTGTAAACTTTTCACAAATCCCGCCGATTCCGGTCGTGGTGCAGTAGGATAGCCTGACTGTAATGCGATGGGTTTTGGGTTCGATCCCCACTAGGGGGGAGTGATTATATTAAAAACAAGCCATTTAATTAGATACCGATTGATATATATCGGATGAATTATAAACAAATATGTAATCTGTTATTTTCTAGCGACGGCTAGTTTGAATAAACAACAATGATTATTAAGTATAATTTCCCAGGAGCAAAGCCCTTAGTACAAATTGTCTTACGGACAAATGATATTGCTTACTAAAACCAAACGAAATCCCTCGAAATGAGATGCCCTAGGATCTTGTGCATGGCTACGATGAAGCTACTAACCTAATCAACTAGCTAATGCTTGCAGGCAAAAGTTATATAAAATACTGTAACAAACACAAAATCACTAAAAATTAAAGTTTATGTAACTAAAAAGAATATATCATGATATCATTCAAGGCACAGTGGAAGCCGTGGCGTTTCACTTTAAACGCGATGGTTGTGGAGTCGATCCCTATTTGAGAGAAATTGAATGTATTTAATAAATTAATAAAAATCAACAAAAACCCACCTATAATGTCTCTCGGCATCATATTTCGTGCTCAGTCCCTTCCCGCCCATGATCTGCACGGCGTGGTCCGCGACGGCGGCCGCGTTCCTCCCGGCCACGTACTTCGCCATGGACGAGTTCTTAGTGCTGACGTCGACGGCCGCGCGGTACGTGAGGAGGCGGGCGGTGTCTATTAGTATACACATATCTGTCAATCTGTCCTGAAAGTGGGAAAAAGGTTAATAATTATTTTTTTAAATAAATTGAATTACTTTTGAATATTATATACATTTGAGCAAATGTAAAAGAATTTCGTAAAAATCTACCTGCATAACTGCTATCGATACTTATAATAAAACTGTAACAGTGTCAATTCTGAACATTAGAGATATTAGATATATATATTGATACTGAACCCAAAAACGTGTATTTTTCTGTCTGTGTGTCTATCTGGTTAAATTAATTACAATGAAATTTGGTATAATTGTACTTCAGCATCCAGGGCATTACACTGGGCACTTATCCGGAGAATTAATGAAGAATATATGCTATATTTTAAAAATTAAAAGTATTAGTTGTTATAAGTTGTAGGTCTGTATACATTTTAGTTTTAATGTGGGTAAGTGGATTATTTCTAAGAGTTTAATTACAAATTTGGCAAAGCCTCTGTATGACATTTCGCCGCGTACCACCGGTGGCCCGCACTAAAATTTCTAATCGGAAGGAGCGTACCGCCGGAGCGAAAAAATTTAGGCTCATCCGTCTATGAGTGTATGCAATGAATTGCAAAGCCGGCGTGAACGTGTTAAGCGCGAATGAGGGCAGGTGAAACAACGAATTTTGTAACAAACGCAAACTTTTTTTTCGATTATGTAGTATGCTGTTGACACTACCGGCCTTGACAGCGTCACCAGGTTTTGGGGGAGACCGAACTAGAAGAGCTCTGACCTTGGCATGAAGACCTCGAGAGGTAACCATCAACTTCTGTTGCAACGCTGTCCCACTGCGCCACGACCAGCTATATAATAAGCAAGTCGAAAGACATTAACAATAAGGTCTATGATTTTTGTGGTTTTTACACTTTTTGAAAGAAACTATTTTAAACGGATGTATCGCGTACATTTTGGTATACAGAAATACAGGGGTCACAGGTACATTACCTGTGACAACGGACTACTGTAAAGTGTAAGAAACGTTGGGTTTTCAAAAATATATTTCCGATTACCAAAGTATACGCGAATAATCCGATTAAAATATTTTTTACTAATATTTGCCATGTTTTTGGTAGACAGCCGTCACTTGATAATTGTAAAAAACAACTCATTTGATATACAAATTCAATATTGCGAATCATTTCTCATAACTACTTCAGTATAAGCACAAAAGCAAAGATATATTCGAAGAAAGTTAATTGTTTATAGTACAAAATGTTTTTTATAAATATTTAATTTTAAATAATCAACAGAGTAAAGTACCTTAACCGAAGACAGCCGTGTTAAACTTTTCCCAAACGCAACTCTTTCTTTAGCGTAATTGAGAGCTGTGTCCAACGCCGCTTGAGCGATTCCTATAAAATAATTGTATAATTTGTTTATTATAAATATATTTTAATGGTGGACGAAAAATCTTATTTTAAATTTATTAATTTTAAAATAAATGTATTAAGTATAAAGTATACGTGGTTATCCTTTTAGATTATTAATTAATTTTATATATTAAACATAAGTATATGTTTAAGTGTTTTTAGTCTGATATGCGTATAAATAATACTAAAAATTGATAATAAAATCAACAACTATCATGAAATAGAAAGAAAAGGAAAAGATAGTTATATTGGCTCAGTTAACGCTTGTTCAGCATTAGGAGAATTGTAACGCGAATCTCCTAGCCCATGGGAAATATTCTTTTAATGTTTTATAATTAATTTCTTTTTAATATAATGTGTGAAATTACCAGAGCATGTGCTTTCGCCAGGTTGTTTCGGTAGTTTAAGTTTAATTTTAAGAATATCATACACTGTTCTAATATTCATTAAAAATAAAGTCAATTATAACTTATATTAGTTTTCAAAAGCCCACTTGCACTCCCGTAACCTTGTCTAGGTTGATTTGGATAATTATTTAGACCTGACGTGACGCAGGATTATATTTTACGGACGAGGATTCGGAGAAATGATTATATTTTAATCGTTTTCCCTTTTCGCTCTGACAAGACAGACCGCGGCTTTGAATTACGACACACCATTAAAAATAGAAAGATAAATGATATAATAATAAACAAATAATTCCTTACCAACAGCATGAGCGGCTATCCCTATCCTGCCCTGATCCAGCTGTCCCATCGCGATCTTAAACCCATCTCCCGCCTCTCCCACCAGATAACTGCGCGGGACTCGAACCTCGTCTAAGGTGAGGTCGCACGCAGTCGCCGCCCTGGTACAAGTGCTTTATATCTGTTTCATTTGTCTCTTTTTGTTATTGTTTTGTTGTATACACATGGTTTGTGAAGAAAATTTTGTAAAACAAGCTTTTCCATTCATCATGGTGTGATAGCGGCTATAGATAGATATATTTTTCCATTTACTCCTTTAGCTTATCACTTTTATCCCGCATAGTAGGGTAAGTAGGAAGTACCTTCTGTCAAGCAGTCCGCACTCCGCTTTTCGCCGAATTCGAGACATTGTGTGTAGAATGGCGGAACTCAACGTTTTGTCTTACCAGAGCGAGGAAATGAAAATAATTTGATTGATTGAAGATTGTGCCACTGCGTCACGTTCGGCGTTTTTTTGCCACATTATTTTGTATCCTAAAAACCTTTTTATTTTATACTCACGCTATTTTGGCCATTACACATCTTTAAATACATCAAATATATATATATATATATATATATATATATATATATATATATATATATATATATATATATATATATATATATATATATAATGTCAGTATTATAGATGTATTTCAAAAGCTAAGATTTGACTCATAGCTTGTATGAGTTTTAACTAACGCCAAGGTAAAAAGAAAAGCGTGTCAAAAATATTAGTAATAATGAACAACTCAAGCAAATTCTACAAACAAAGGATTCTATAATAAATGTGGGTTAGAAAATGAATGATACATTCAATGTTATCATGTTTCTAAATAAATAAATACATATATGTATAAACCACACACCTAAAGCTTACAATGTATACGTTGATATACAGATAGGACCTAAATAATGGTCGTATTAATAATTAGAAATTGATAATTATTTATATTCGTAGAATAAAATAATAATTTAATGTTATATTGCATAAATTTACAAACTACCTACATTTTCTTAGGAGACCTGACTATATTTCTGAATCTACTGGACTGATTTCAATGTAACTTGTACTGTTCCCGTAGTTGTAATATACCTAACCTAACCTACTAAAAAGAATCTAAAAAGAAGCTTTTAGTTTTAGAGATGTGTGTGAACAAACATACAAAATATATATATCAAATATATATATATATATATATATATATATATATATATATATATATATATATCAAATATCCTCCTTTTTAAGTGGATCCGCTACAACGATTTATTTTCAAATTATATTTAACCCAAATATACCAACAATGTTTTAGCATATTTTGTAGTTAGAAGATATGCATTTTGTAATAAAATCATAAGAAACATATAATAAAATATAGAATAAAGAGGAATAGACGTATTTACAAACCACATCATGACATGTGAAATCAATCAGCAAATCATAGCTCCATTCATATATATTAAACATTTGTATTTTTTGCTTCAAATATCTTTTTTGGTTATATTTAAAACTTTTAAACATTTATAGATGTATATTGTGGCATTTCTATATAATGGTTTATCGCATAATATAATATTCTACATAACATGGCTGTTGACAACATACGCAAAGTAGCTGGTTACAAATATTTTTTTTTTCATAACACCTATAAAATGTAACATTTTTTTCCCTTAACATCACAAAAAGCGATTAACTCAACATTTTTGGCTTGTTTATGATTTGAACATTTTATGTTACATACGATGTTAAAACACGCTCCTTAAATCTTGTTATTATTAAGTTTTAAAATAAAATTTTATGGGAATCTTCTCTTAGAAGATGTAGAAAGGAAAAAACACGCACCTTACGCCCATTAACGGCTCCTTCTTGCCGCGGAACACTCCTTCCGCATCTAAGGGCACGAGGAAACCTGTGAAAATGAAAAAAAAACATATAACCGGATTTAAACCTACATCTCACGCCATTCGTTTAAAAGCTCGATCACTACTGCACGTTTAAATTCTCATATTTTTATTACAATTATTGTTGCTTGTTTAATTTAACGATTTTTATAACAAAATCGGTTATCAATAATACTTATCCGTTATTAAGTAACTGACAGACAACGCAACGCTGAAATTGTTGGGCGAGTTAGCTGAAATTTAGCTAAGATTTAAAAATTGGGGCTGGTACTATGGCAGGATTGGCAGGATTTCCCGAAAATGATACGAAAATGGGAATAAACAACTGATTTTTAAAGGAAAAATGGTAATGACAACGGCAAATAAAAGTATTATACGAATATATAATCTACGTCTTTTAAAATATGTTAAAAAATTGTATAATAAAACATCGGAATAATAATATTTATTATGAAGAACATCAGTTCAGTAGGTTTTCATACAAATTGATAACAACCGTCAAGCCATGTCATGTACCTGCATCGACCTTATGTTATCATAGGTCATAAATTAGTTTTACTCACACACAAACACATATTTCACAAACACTCAAACATAATTATCAAACATATAAAATTTAAATTTCGGCCTTTTATTCGTCGCAGATTACGGAATTTAAAAGAATAGTGAGTTATTTTTTTATAAATAAATAAAATTAAATTAGTTATTCAAGAAGTATATAGTGTCAAGACACTAGACCTATTACGTGTTGAGTGGCGGAACTATGCGCAATGCTTAATCTTAGCAGAGCGAGGAAATGAAAATAATTTAAATATAATCATCATGCCCCCGAGTAGGAGTCGAACCCACAACCGATCGCAAATTCGTATAGAGAATTTATCAAAATATTGTTCGTAAGATAAATATGTCAAAATAAATATCTGTAACATAATATATATTATCTGGATTAACAATTATTATCTTTCATTGTGTATCTGTACGTTATCGCAATTGTATTTTTTCTCAAAACAACACTTGATTCAGGTTTGAAGCATTCTGATATCTCGTCTTTTTTTTCAACTCTTTTAACGGATTGATGAAGTACTGCATTTTTCATGCATAATTTTTATTTCAATAAATTGGAAAATTACTAAAATATGATCCTGGATTTGAACCCACATTCGATTATAACGACTTAAATATTACTTCTGTTATCAAACCTAATGGTCGTAAAAAATATATTATTAATTAAAAAAAAAGCAGAATATTTTTATTAAACAGTACTCCTCGTCTCGTTGACAAGGACTAAATGTGTAACCATGTATTATGCTAGTAGTAGTAAGTAGTGAACAAAGTAGTTACAATTTTAGGCTTAAAATAATAAATATTAATATAAAAACCGTGAAAAATACATTTACGTATGATAGCGTGTGACTAATACTGTATTTTAATTTTAAATACACCGGTACTAATATTATTTTGCCGGTAATCATATTTTCAATTCAAAAAAGATATCATACAATTATATAACGACTTTATGTAAAAATGTACAATGTTAGTCTATACAAATAAATAAATTGAAGTGTCTGCTTGTAATATAAAAATAATCACCTCTTACTAAATGCACATATGTCTAATTTAACATACACCAAAGTAAGATTTTTCACTGTTTTTATCCGTCTGTCTGTTTGTTTTAGCTAATCTTTGACAAAGGTTGACCGATTTTTGACAGGACTTTCACTGGCAGATAGCTAATGTAATAAGGAGTAACTTAAGGTTCTTTTATTTAACAAGAATTGTAAAATAAATATTCAAAGTTGTAAAATTCGCGAAAAAGTCGCGAACACAGTTGGTTCTAATTCTAAATATTCAGTATGTAATTTAATAAAAATATAAAAAAATACAAACTCACATGCCAAACCCTTGTGTCTTAACTCTGGGTTGAAAGTGGCAAAAATAACGGCCGCATTACCCTCCACTGCTGATGTCACCCAACTCTTCTTACCATTTAGTACCCAGTAATCACCATCTAAACGCGCTGTGGTCGTAATATTCGCAACATCGCTGCCAGCATCTAAATAATAATATATAAGTTATTAAATTTGTACGCAGTTGCAAGCGCGGCGTTGAATCCCGCAACTCAACACACAATGTCATGAAATCGACGGAAAGTGGACTACGGAATGCCTTGACACTTCCTGTCTACCCTGCTGAGCGGGATAAAAGCGTGAAACTAAAAAAATATTGCACGGATTAATTTTTAAATTGTTTGGCATTAAGTAGTCCTAATACTGGTTAGTATTAGATAAATACATTTTTCATGATGTTCATATAAATTATTAAAATTAGTTTCCTTACTTGTAAAAACTCTGTTCAAGCTTAGATTAATAACAATTGGGCACATAATTTTATTCCATTTTTATAGATTTATATAGTCCTACTCTTTTCTATGAAGTAGTCAAAGAGAATATTTATTATTATTAATACATTGTTCAAGTAACCAAAACCGCGTCATTTTTGATGTAAACATTATGGACGTGAAGTTACGATCAAGGCCAGTTACCTCGTAATTGTCAATACTTAGTATGTATACAGTAAAATATACTCGTATTTAGTAGCAGGCGTTTGAAATTGGTAGTGGTTTGTGTTGTTCTAACATGTTCGAAACGTCATAACGTCACGTATTCATGTATTATACAAGATTTTTTAAAAAACATATTTACCTCGTTCCCTATGTAAAAACAAAAAATATATATTATCTATATAACTGTATATAATTTGCAAATCTCACGGTATACCGTGTGTATTGATATGTTTAAACGTATTGTACCCTTATAATTAAAGTGACTTGCTCCATTCAAAATTTATCGAATCTGACATAGTTCTATATTCAAATATTGTGTGTTTGAATATAGAACAACATCAAATTTCATAAATTTTAAATGGAGTCACTTTAACTCGTAAGGATGGAGGATATTATCAATAACTTTGTATAAAGAATTTAATAAACATCTAATTTTTTTGTTTATTAATAAAAAAACAAAGATGAAAAAATTTACACAAAATTTCATCTAATTCATACAAAAAGATTATTTATTATTTTCTTTATCATAAGTACTATCAATTTCTTTTAAATAGGCTATACACTATACAGATAATGTCTCCGCTCTAAGATAATGGAACTTTTGACGTCAATACGTTTTTTTTTCAAAGAGATTATAAATCTAACATTATGAATGATATTAGTATATGAAAACATATTTACATAAATACAACGATATACATTTTCCTTTTTTTTTAGCTTCACGCTTTTTTCAAGCATAGCAGGGTAGACAGAAATTACTTAGTGTCAAGTACTTTAATTACTTAGTGTCCGTACTTCGCTTTCAAACTCAATGCCGCACTTTGTCTTTACGAGGAATTGAAAATAATTTAAATATAATCACTGTCCCGAGTGGAGATCGAACCCACAACCGATGGTGTTTACAGTCAGACGCTGTCATACTGTGCCACGACCGGCCTCAAATTGATGTTGCTTAAGATTGCTTCTTAGATTGGATCATTCTTATAAAACGTGAGTAACAAACACTAATGATTGGTAACTTATTAAGTTAGTTAAAAAACAAAAAACTAAATTGCATTTTTGAAAAAATATATAAAAATTTGAACGCAGCGGGATTCGAACCCGCGCCTCTTGGACAGTATCCAAGAGGTGCAGATTCGAATCCCGCTGTGTTCAAATTTTTATACGTATTTTCAAAAATGTTTTTAATCTTATGTTTGGAATAACACTTTAAAAATAGTAAACTAAATTGGAATTTGCAATAAATATTGAAATTGAGTATATTCTGTTCACTTTATTGGTCTTTACAATGTCAATAGTAGGGAAATGAAGAGGATGTTTCTGCTCGAGACGATGTCAGCGGTCACAAAAACAACATCAGGCAAGCGAGTTGGGGTCTCCCTAAGCTACACAAACCACCCGTGACACGAAGATGCGATTGGAGAAAATTAGATTATTCTAAAGAAGCCTAACAGTCATTACCCTCTGGCCGTGAAATAAACTAGATTTCACTGTAGTTTCTGTAGACGGCGGTGTAAGTGTGATGGATGTGTAGTATGCTTACTATATATATATGTCATTGTCTACTGTAATGGCGTCACCAGGGCAACGTGTATATTAAGATTTGGAAAAATAAAAAATAGTAAATACGTCATAATGATCTACATTAATTTTAAGGACAATTCTTTTTAAATTATTATGCGTATACTTAAATGAAACTACATGTGATTTAAATAGTACAAAATACACATAATTTTAACAAAAATAAAGTAATGATAAATATAAACCAAAGAGGAAAATAATGTACATCTTTCGTTTAGTTATATTACATGTGTTCTTAGGAACTAAATAATTGAGGTCATTGTTTTATGACTAAAGCTATTGTGCTATCTTCATGTACTTTCGGTATCAGTCATTTCTCATTAAAAAAGATACTCTGTATATACAATACTTCTATTACAATGAAAAAAAAACGAATTGCAGGGTCATCAGAGACAACCTAGTGTCAAGACACTCTGGTCACTGCCTTCACCCGAAATCGAGACATTGCATATTGAGCAAATTCAATTATGGGCTTTGTCTTACCAAAAAAATTGTATATAAACATTACTCGAACTAGGAATCAAAACCACAACCAAGTAGTGACACACAAACTGGAATCCACTAAATTGCAATAATATCTAATTAAAAAACTTATCAATAACAGTAAAAAGAAAATTTCAAATAAATTATATGACTGCTATTTTTACTAACTGAAGCAATCAACTAATTAAAAAATAAACAAACATTTTTCTTACCCGGTTCGCTCAAAGCAAAACAACCGATTGAGCCCTTTGTGAAATCCTTTAGGAATTGTTCCTTTTGCTCCGGAGTACCTTTTTCATTTACCAGGTTTGCATAAAGAAAGTTGTGTATGGACACAAGCATACCAGTACTAGCACAACCTCGTGAAATTTCTTCTACAGCTACAGCTAATGAGAGATAATCCTTGCCTAAGCCACCATATTGCTCTTCGACACAAGTGCCCATATAACCAAGGTTTGTCAAGCGTTTTATCTAAAATGAATAATTTCAAGTGCAATATGTTGACATGGACATTAGTAATGACCTAAATACATTTAATTATTTCAATAATAATATACAAGTATATGACAATATGTTTGTGTTATGTTATTAGTGGAAATTAAAAGTTATAATAGCTTTGTTTTCATCTTTTCATACAAAACTCCACTTTCTAGTCATGTAGCACTTCTACTTCTAAGGTCCTGGTCTATGCCAGATTCTGTTCACATATTCAATGGTGATATATATAAAGTATATAATTTTAAAAATTACATATACAGGCTATAAATATATAATTGAGGACATTTTACTTGTTATTTTCTTTATATGCACAATAAATAAGAGGATTAAAATACCCACTTGTAGTTCAGATAAAAATGTGATAACAGTTAAATATCTTAGTACTGAATCAACATGTCTAATATTTAAACACAGATAAATAAAGGTCACAGTACCTACATAAATATGAATTTTTATTTTATTATAGGCAAAACAATAATTATTTCTAGTTCTTATTAGATGTTGAAAATATATAAATGAGTATTGTAAATAAAAATTATTTAAAAAGAAAGCCTTACCTCTTCAAAAGGAAATCTGCCTTCCAAATCAAGCTTTGAAGCATTAGGTTTGAGATGTTTATTAGCAAAATCTCTTGTCAACTCTTGAACAGCTAATTGTTCTTCATTAAGCTTACTAGTGAAAGTTCGGGTTTGTGAAACAAGCACTTTCAGGCATTGTGACAAGTTCACTAAAATATAAAAAAAACTTTATAATTTTTTTCACTTTCAATAAAATTCTTTCAAAAAAATGTATATATTAAAAAAAATTGAATAATTTCATTATGAAAAGAATAAGTGTGCATTTGACTGTTACAGACAAATAATTATAAAAAATAATTTAAATAATTTCAATTCATATTTGAATAAGACGACAACCATTTAATAATTCATATATAAAATATTTAAAAAAATACTTACATGAACATTTTGCTGACGAAACTGTAGCGCCTGCAACCATTTTAATGTGTGTTGATATTAAATGAACTTATCGAAATTATATCACTCCACTGAAATGTTAAATTACATCAAAGTTTCGACTGATAATAAAGATTAAAGTCAAGGTCACAGTCCACTTCGATTTTGGGATATTGGTATAATATTTGTTGACTTCTCATAAATAACTGTCCTTACAGTCGATTATGTTAATTTGTGTAAATTATAATTGTTTACTGATTTTTGTCAAATTTTATATTCTGGCCAACATGTGTATTAGACTTCCTATATCTGCGCGGCTAACAATCGGCCTGCCTTCTATTATGAATAACTAATTGTTCAAAATAGCGAGTAGATACATATAAACATTTCAAATTGACTTATCACTTATCAGCTAACGCGTAACGCCACAGGCTAACTAAATTATGAAATCGACTGTCAACAGTCAACTGTCAGATGTTAAAACCACTGTAAAACGAAGAAAGAAAACTCGTTCCTAGTAAAATTATATTTATGCGTTAATATATAGCGAAGTTTTGACATTGTTCGATTGATTAATTGTCTTAGTCATGATATGTTTTTTAGTTTGTGGCGCTTTAAACGCGCCGTGTTCACTAATCACTTCACCAATATCTTAGTTTATTTAATAACATGATGGCATCTGATGATTAACTTAATATGGAAACATAATAAAACACATCCGAAATTACAAAAAGCAACGATCTATTGAATATATAATTAATGTATTCTGTAGGTTGTCTTAAAAATTGACTTATCAACAGACAATTTATAAATAAAAACCAAATTAGCGGGATGTTTGAAATTTATAAAATAAAAATTAATTTAAATAAGTAACATTTTGTCTACAAAATTTTATATTACAATAGCCAATCAAAAGTACATAACTTTATAATTTAAATATAAAATTTAAATTTAAATCAATAGACTTCACATTCAATTTTCTATTAACATGAATCCTGAACGCATTTTTTAAATGTCAATTCTTATTGTTCCTTATTATTGTCACAGTGTAAATAAGGTATCTGAGAGTATTAAAATTATTTTGTGATATGGAAGAATATTCACTTTTACGGTTGATAAAAGTCACATAAATCATTATATATCAAGTTTTAATATTTCACTCTGTGTATATAATATAATTCAGTAAATATTTAATAAATATATAATTGCATTAGAATACAAATAAAAACAATAAAATGACATCAATTTTTGATCAATACGAGCAAGCTTCCCAGGTGTCTCAACGCACAGTGCCAGAATCTGAACAAATGACTTCATCAGGATATATCAACATGAAACTGGACGACAACAGCCCTATGTTTTCCAAGCGAAAAATGAATTTTAATCCTTCCGATGTTATCACTCATGTCGCAGTTTCTAGTGACTTTTTAGTCCTTGCTATGGCAAACGGAAAATTATTCAGACTGGATTTGAAAATGCCGGACCAACATGAAGGTAATAAGATAGGATTAACTAAGACTATAAGATGTATAAGAGTATATTAAGCTCAATCAACCTGATAAATATAAACTACCATTGTACTTAAGCTCTTCTACCATAGTAAGACATAATACATCTTATAGTACTGTAATTTAACTTTGCTTTATCTCAATTGTTTAAATGTACTGATTCAATCACATAATTCATAAAACAAAATATATGGATATGTTCATATAAATTTGATACAAGCAAACTTAAATTAGTTATAACATGCAATATATGTGTATTATATACATTATACTTAGGTACATTTTTGAATATTTCATTGTAAATGAACTCATTAATTCTTTATCAGAAACTGATTATGCCTGCTTTTTGCTTATTAAAAGTTTGGATATAATATACATGTTTATTTTTTATTTGTAAATTATGATTTTCCAATTCCAATTATGATTCCATATATTATTTTAAATATTTCAGAAATACAGTATACAAAATTTGTTCAGCCTAATTCAAAATTAACTGCCATATTTCTCGATCCTCTGGGATACCACTTAATTATGGCTTTTGCTGCTAGAAATAAAGAGGGACACCCTGAACTTGTGTACTTGCATAGAAAGAGTAATAAATTGAAAACTGTTACTAAATCTAGAAATTATGAAGTGACAGAAGTTGGCTGGAATTATGAGAACAGATCTACAACTACTACAGGACCTATTTTGTTAGGGACCTCTCAAGGTCATATATTGGAGACTGAACTGGAGGCTGATAACGATAAAATATTTACAGCTAGTCAACAATATTGGAGACAGGTATTTAATAATTAAAAATAATTAATTAGAAAAACAATTAATTCTCTTAGTTTTAATTTTTCTATAGACTTAAAATGTAATCAATATTATATTTTAATAAGCATTATAATTATTAATAACAATTAATTGTTAATTATAAAGTAGCTAACAATATATACTTATTATATTTATTTTATATTATCTATAATTTTTAATATAATTATTGAACAACATTTATTTTTTCTTGCAAGCTGCCTAATTATCTGCCTTTATATGGTGGCAAGGAAATTGATGGTTTGGTAATCTATTCATTTTTACATGTTGATAATTTAAAATATTATTATCTTATAATATTTATCTTTTACATTGTTAGAGTTCAATTATTTATATTAAAATTATATAATAAATAATTAACCATATAAAATCATATTAATACCAGTAAAGAAAATTACATTTTATTATAAAGTTATACTTATACAATTTACTGATATTACATTTAACAGATATTCGACATTGGAAAAGGCAAAGACACTCCAATCACCGGAATTCAATTTCACAGAGTTAATAATACAAGCAAATATTTCATATTTGTTACTACACCAAAGAGGCTCTACCAGTTCATAGGTCATGCTGTATTCAATGATGATAAGCCATCGCTTCAAACTATTTTCCATTCATACCTTACTACACCTGAGACTGGATTTCAAGATATTCCATCTAATTTAAAATATTCAAAACTCCAGTTCTTCTTTGATAAAACCGATTCACCAAAGACTTTTGCATGGTTGACGGAACCTGGTATTTTTTATGGTCAGGTGAGATATACAATTTACATATTAATAATTTACTTGCTTAGTGTCCAATTAAGATGTTTTTTTTATTTTATTCATAATTGTTTATTTACTCGATTCAATCAATTTTTGAATATACTAATCGTTAATGTGTATATGTGTGGGTAACTTAAATTCTATATCAAAAATCAATAAGAAAAATGATATAAAATAGTTATATAGTAAAAAATCTGCAATAATTTGCAGGTGACAGTAAACAATAAACTATTAATTTAGAGAAACTTTTTTTTTTTTTAGCTTCACGCTTTTATCCTGCATAGCAGGGTAGACAGAAAGTACCTAGCGACAAGACACTCCGTACTTCGCTTTCCACCGAATTCGAGACATTGCGTGTTGAGTGGTGGAACTCAACGCCGCACTTTGTCTTATCAGAGCGAAGAAATGAAAATAATTTAAATGTAATCATTCCCCCGAGCGGGGATCGAACCCACAACCGATCGCGTTACAGTCAGACGCTGTTCCACTGCGCCACGACCGGCCTCAACTTAAATTAGAGTAGCTTGTATTCCATAATAACATATGTTGCTAATATTTATAAAAGTTTTTTATATCTACAGTTAGACCCAACTTCACAACAAAACTCAAACTCGCTGATCACTCAAAGTGAGCTTATAAACTATCCGCCCGACAAATCCGATAGCAAAGAAACTGCACCTCTCTCGTTCGTTCTAACAGAATTCCACGCTCTTCTCATGTACTCGGACCGCGTTAAAGCAGTATCATTGTTAAACCAAGAGTTGGTCTATGAAGATACGTATTCTGAAGTTCATGGGAAATTAAAAAATATTGTAATGGACCCTGTAAGAAGAACTATTTGGGCTGTCACTAGCAATGCAGTATTCCGATATAAAGTTCTTAGGGAAGAACGTAATGTATGGCGAATTTACTCAGACAAGGAACAATTCGATCTGGCTAAACAATACTGTCATAATAACCCGGCGTTTATAGATATAATCAATGTGAAACAAGCAGAACTGCTTTTCAATAAAGAAGAGTACGATAGAAGTGCTGAAATTTACGCGGAAACTCAAAGTAGTTTTGAAACAGTATGCCTAAAGTTTCTGGAGCTCGATAAAGTGAATGCTTTAAAAGTGTATTTGGCTAAGAGGTTGGACGCGTTGGATGATGATAAAACTCTTATTTCTATGATCGTTATTTGGATGACTGAGTTGTACTTATCTCAGCTGGGTTCTCTGAGACGTACCGGAAAATCTGATTCGCAAGAATACCACCAGATTCAGAGTGATTTCGAAGTGTTTCTACTCCAGCCGAAAGTGGTAAAATGTATGCAACATATAAAGTCAGTGGTGTACGATCTGATGTCCTCACATGGGGATAAACAGAACCTTATCAAACTGACGGTGCTCAACGAAGATTATGAGAATGTGATCGCCCAGAATATTTACAGGAAGTCTTTTATTGAAGCTTTAAATATGCTTCAGACTTTAAAAAAACCGGATCTGTTCTATCAATTCGCACCGGCTCTGATGGAAGAGATTCCTAAACAGACTGTTACTGCTTTGATTAAACAAGGCGCAGCTTTAAGTCCTTTGAAGTTACTACCGGCGTTCCTCTCTTGCGAAAACGATGATGTCCATGTAGCGGAAATAATAAGATATTTGGAATTTATGCTTCAGAACTTCAACGTGAAGGATCGTGCGATACACAATTATTTGTTGACTTTATACGCGGATAATGATAAAGCGGCTCTCATGAGGTATTTGGATAGACAGGGCCAGGAGTTGACGATGGTCAACTATGATGTGCACTACGCTCTAAGGTAAGTTTGTTTTAATGTTCAATATAATTTTATTATATTCACTTAAAAATAAAGAATATGGAAGTCTGTATTTAATAAAAAAGAATCTCCATTTCAAAATTTTCTTAGTGCTCATGTGGTCACTTATATGGACTGAAACATATGATTGGCTTGAAAAATTGATGATTAAATCTGTATATGAATAAAGATTTTGTTATTGGTGTACAAATAAGTTTCCGCGGTTTGTCAAAAGATGGCCCCACCAGAAGGTTTTGGAGAAATTGTCAGATTTAAAACGTAATATCCCAAGTTTCGTCATCCGGCAACACCATAACCTTAAAGTACTAGTGATTCCGTATCAGCATCACGTAATTTTTTTCGTGCAAAAATGTCAAGTTTTGTGCCCAATAAGCATCATTTGCGGGAACTTTTGATTTACTTCTTTAATTTGAAAAAATCTGCAGCTGAGGCGCATCGATTGCTTCTAGAAGCATATGGTGAAGCTGCTTTAAGTGAGAGAAGTTGTCAGGAATGGTTTCAAAAGTTTAAGAAAGGTGAGTTTTACGTGAAGGACAAAGAACGCAGTGGAAGGCCGAAAGTGTACGAAGACATGGAATTAGAAGTACTATTGGAGGAAGATTCGTCCCAAACGCAAAAAGAACTTGCACTTACGTTACAAGTGACTCAACAAGCAATTTCACATCGTTTAAAATCGTTAGGAATGATTCAAAAACAAGGAAATTGGGTTCCATATGAACTAAAGCCGAGAGACGTTGAACGCCGATTATGCATGAGTGAAATGCTTGCCAGGAATAAAAAAAAGAGTTTTTTGCATCGTATAGTCACTGGTGACGAAAAATGGATTCACTACGATAATCCAAAGAAGAGAAAGTCATGGGTTAAGCCCGGCGAACCATCAACATCGACAGCTAAGCCGAATATTCATGGAAAAAAAATTTATGCTGTCTATTTGGTGGGATCAGCTTGGTGTCGTGTATTATGAATTGCTGAAACCAAGCGAAACCATTACTGAAGCTCTCTACCGAACACAATTGATGAGATTGAGTCGGGCACTTAAGGAAAAACGCGCCCATTACTACTCCAGACACGACAAAATTATTCTTTTACACGATAATGCTCGTCCACATGTTGCGGCGCCGGTAAAAACATACTTGGAAACACTCAACTGGGAAGTTTTACCCCACCCGCCGTATTCACCAGACTTAGCCCCTTCCGATTTTCACCTGTTCCGGTCGATGGCACATGGTCTGTCTGAGCAGCGCTTCACATCATATGAAGACACCAAAAATTGGGTAGATTTGTGGATAGCGTCAAAAGATGAAGAGTTTTTTCGACGGGGTATCCGAATGTTGCCAGAAAGATGGGGAAAAGTAGTGGCAAATGATGGAAAATACTTTAAATAAAACGTAATGTACTGTTCCTTCACAATAAATTCCTAATTTTTTATAAAAAACCGCGGAAACTTATTTGTACACCTAATATTATTTTATATTATTCAAAAATAGGCAGTTGCATTTCATAACTATCAAACATGTATATTCAGTAAAACTCAAATCCGTGAATTCAATACCTTACTGCATGTAAAGCTACTCTAAAATACTTCAAGTATGTTTCCTTATAACTTACTTAACAAGTTGGTGTCAGGTTTACAATTTCTTTTCTTTCTGTAACCCACTTAAAATTTACAGTTAATATAAAAATCTGTACTCTTAGACTATGTAGAGAAAAAGGTTTATCAGAGGCATGCGTGAAGTTATCAGCGCTACTCGGGCTGTGGGAGGCGGCGGCGGAGCTCGCTCTGGATGTGGACGTGCAGCTAGCCAAGACTGTGGCCGACATGCCCGACGACGAAAGTCTGCAGAGACGGTTGTGGCTCGGTGTTGGTAAGATATCCCGGATTTTCTATACATGGAAGATATATGAGAAAACATTATTATTAACTTTTTTCTGTTATTGTCTGTTTGTCTGTGCGTTGGTGGCCTTTAATCTCCGAAACGAGTTAGCTGATTTGGAATAAAGTTTTCACTATTGTGTTTTGGTGACATTTAGTGATAGTATTATTTAAATGAGTTTACATATACATATATATATATATATATATATATATATATATATATATATATATATATATATATATATATATATATATATATATATGGGAAAGTTATATCAATTTAAAATAGTTTGCTCGACAATGTTGCTTTTTTTTATATTTTAATGTAATAGGATTTTTAACTTATTACATACGAATACGATAAGAATTGGAACTTACTTCTCTAGACCTAAGAGTCAACTTTTATTGTAGAATTTTTTAGCCTATATCAAAAATACCATTACGACTAAAACATAGTGACAAATTTCAAAAAAATCAATAGAAATAAATAGAGCAGAGTTTCTCACCAGTTCTTCTCAAGTCTGAGTTCTTCTCAAACTATAGTGAAGAATGACAATTCATATTTGGAATAAAATTATTCAACGTTGATAAAATTTATTGCAATAAAAATATATATTTTCTTTTGTTAAAAGAAAGTAATAACAATAATTTTTATTTTGTAGCGGAACATGTCATAACGAAGAATCAAGATATAAAGGAGGCGATGAGTTTGCTCGAAGAGTGTCCCCTCATTAAAATTGAAGACATTCTGCCATTCTTTAGTGATGTTGTCACTATCGATCATTTCAGAGAACCGATTTGTCAGTCACTACAGGTATTTATTATTTCTTAAAACTAAGTAATTCATTTTTTTAAAGTAGACAGGAAATACCTATTCAATGTCGAAACTTTGCTTGTTGAGTGGCGCAATTCAACGCCGCTTTTGTCTTAGAGCGATGAAATAAAAATAATTTAAATATGGGATACGAACCCACAGCCGATCGTGTTTACAGCCAGACGCAGTCTTACTACGCCACGCCACACCTCAAAGTAATGCATTATTAGGTACTTAATTTTCTGATATAATGAAAACCCCTTGTGCTTATCTAGTCAGATCAGACGTATATACAATTATATGTTAGATAATATGAAACCCTTCCTCATATTTAAGTTACTGACAAACAACATAAGAGTTGGTTAAAACTTCACATGTACTTGGACTAGTAGAAATTTTTGGAATAGGTTTGTTGAAAAACGGTAGGAATTAGAAGAATTCCTAAGTCGAAACTAATAATTATACGTTCTACAGTCGAAGTTGGAATGCATACTAATTTCTCGAGTACATAATAATCCCAATATTACGTAAATGTATAGGTGACGTAAGGATATGTAATACGCTTAAAGTTAATTTTAACATTTCATATATTTCTTACTTTATTTTTATTTTAGGAATATAATAACCAAATAGAGGAACTTAAAGCTGAGATGGAAGATGCCACCAAGTCAGCAGAGTATGTGAGTATATGAACATATGACTGACATTTTATGCTCATTGACGAAGTGCTTGTTACAAACTATATTTCTGAAAAAAAAACGTATAAAAATTTTGAACGCAGCGGGATTCGAACCCGCGCCTCTTGGATACCGTCCAAGCGCTCTGACCGCTAACCCATGCGTTCTACTACCAGCTGCGTCGAAATTCTTATACGTTTTTGTTACAACTTATTTATGTTGTTTAGCATCTCTACACAAATTTATACTACTTAAAGATTATTAAGAAATAATCGTTTAACAAGAGAGATTGCTATTTTATTTTAATATTTACTATTTTTAAAGTGTTATTCCACAATTAAGTTTAGAAAACATTTTGGAAATTTGAAAATTTTTATACGTTTTTTTTTCAAAAATGTTTTCTTATCCTAAGTATGGAATAACACTTTAAAAATAGTAAATATCAAACTATATTTTTTATTTTGTTTTGTTATATCTATATCGGGTTATTATGACAGTATTGTTTTGAAAGATTTAATTTACCAATATTCCGGAACTTTTTCTATCATTTGTCGAAAACAAATTGTACACCAGGATTTAATATGAATATGTAAATTTTATTGTTACCCTAGTAACGTAATAGAATTTAGTAATTAGCTTTTATAATGCAAGGTAATTAAAAACTACTTATATTTTTGTATGTAGGCGTGCCCGCAACTTGATCGAGATATTTATTTCATAATTACTAAAATAAAAGTAGAATTTTAAGTTACTCTTTATTACGTCAGCTATCTGCCAGTGCAAGCCGTGTCAAAATCGGTCTAGCCGTTCAAGAGATTAGCCGTAACAAACAGGCAGAAATAAATTTTAAAACATTATATTTCGATATATGTACCGTAAAAACATGAGTTGATACGCATTGTCCATGGCATCCTCGGTGGTAAGTCCATTGGCTTTCATATCCTGTTTCACGATATCCAATCATCGCTTCCTTGGGCGTACGGAGGGTCTAACTCGAGGGAAAGACATATCAAGGCATATTCGTCCGACATAGTTCTCAGGCCGGCGCGCAACGTGTCCATACCATCTCTTCCCATCCCAGGCTCTTAAAGCTTATCCGCTAAGTCACGGACTCCAAGACGACCTCGGAAAAATGTGTCACGTATGCGGTTAGCCCGCGGTACGTCATACATCCGCATTAGCATCTTCATTTCCGTGACGTGAAGCTCCTGAGTGTGCCAAGATAGTGCTGGCCAACATTCGCTGACATATAAGAGAACCGGTCGGATTGTGCTCTTGTATATCTGTCCCTTGAGCTTGGGCGTTATTCTGCGGTCGGAGACCACACCTGTTACCTCACGCTATTTAGCCCAAGCAGCGCTGATACGGGCATGGATATCGTGATCATTGCACCAAGACTCATGGATCCATACCTGAACTTCTCTAACTTAACGGCTGGCTCAGTACCTATATGGATAGTGCTAGAGTCCGAGCTCCCGCAAACCATGTGCTCGGTCTTCGATACATTTAGGTTAAGACCGCCGTTCTCAAGCGTACCCTTCCAAAGGCTCTCTGTGCTCCAGCTTAATCCGGATCTCGTCAATGAGTGATTTGTCCTCGGCGTACATCATCAGCCAGGGAGGCTGGTCTTGGATATAAGCCGGCACAGTATCCAGCACAACACTGAACAAGAACGGGCTAAGAGCCGAGCTTTCGTGAACTCCTACCGTAATGGGGAAGGGTTTCGTGTCGCCAACAGCAGTCCTAACTATTGAAGCGGAATCGCAGTACTTATCTCTGATTATGTCAATGTACCCATGCCCACCAGATGCATTGATGAGGCACACAGTCAAAGGCCTTCTGCAGATCTAAAAATGCTACGTGCAGAGCTCTCCTTTTTTCCTTGTATGCCTCCATCAAAATTCTGAAGGCAAACATGTCATCCATGGTACCTAATCCTGGCTGAAATCCATATTGACACCCAGAGACTGTATGCTCTCGGCGAAACCCGAGTGTTGTGTCCCTGGGTGTCCAACATACACTACGTTATAAAGCGATTATTTAGCACCTTTATGCGTTTATTTCATTGTAAACGCATTATTAGGGTTAGTTTGGAAAAGGTAGCATAGTGATTAGACCGCTATTGCATGTTTATGTTTTAATTTCAACTTTTGTAAACAAAAGTAAATTATAAACTTTTTGTAGAATAAGTATTATTATGTTTTTTTTTCAGGTACGTAATGAAATCCAGTCGTTCCGTAATCGTAGTGTCCACGTCTCAGTGTCTGATACTTGTAGACTGTGTTCCCTAGCGTTACTTTTACGCCCCTTTTACTTGTTTCCATGCGGGCACCGGTTCCACGCGGACTGTCTGCTCGCTGAGGCGCGCCCTACACTAGGTGGGTAGTGGATTCTATTTATAACAATAGATAGTATTGTTTTTTTTATTATAGGTTATTTAAATGTTATTTATTTTGTTTTTTAAATAGCATCCTATTTTAAATATATATATTTTTAACATCACGCTTTTATCATGTATAACGGGGTAGACAGGGACTACCTAGTGTCAAAACATTGCGTGTTGAGTGAGGGAAATCAATGCCGCGCTTTGTCTTACCAGAGCGAGGAAATGTGAATAAAAACAATAATTCCCTCCGAAGAAAAAAGGAAAAGTAACCCACAACCGATCGCGTTTACAAACAAACGCTGTCAAACTCGCGTCACGACCGGCCTCATCATATTATTTACTTTTTAAAACTTATTTTCCATCTTTCCAGCTCCAGCGCGTCGCAATAAACTAGCTGATTTACAACGTCACCTCTCCGTTCTGTCTAACATAGAGCTGTCCGCCGTTACATCAAACGGTTTGCCTCTCAGGGAAGTATTGAAGAATGAAATAGACGACATAGTTGCCAGCGAGTGCGTGTTCTGCGGGGAACACATGATAGCGTGTATCGATAAGCCCTTTATATCGGATGAAGATTGGGATAAGGTTATGAAGGAGTGGGAGTGAATTGTTAGATAGATAAAGCCTTATATTATAATGGATTTGGCAGAGAGAAGTGTAGATACTCCGTACTCTGCTTCTCTACTCTGTGCTCCGTGTCATTTTACTTCATAATATAATCAATACCAAATGAGGATCAAAACCAACACATTCATTGCGTTTGTATTCATTTGCTATTTAACTGCAATGGATTTAGGTTATATTAAATGAATGTAAAATTTAGGTTTTATTGTTTACTTTTGAAATATATGAAATGTTTATATATTATTTTATTTAGTGTTATTCATAGATATACTTTTGAATTGCAATATGTCAATCAACTCCTGTATGGTTCATTCAGACTGCGAATAATTTATAATTATTGTATGACTAAATTATAGATTGGTTTCAAATTCGGCTCTGCTATAAAAAAAATAAATTTATATTTTTTAATTCATAATAGTAAGTTAAAAGTATGATAAGTGTTTGGTAATTAAATAACTTATTTTCTATAACGTTAATTATGGTTAACAATCAATAAATTGCTTTATAAATAAATATTTATTAAAAATAAATAATGTATTTAATCAATATTATTATTCTTTAATTTATATATATTTACGAGCTATGTAAATTAAAGTAATGCTATGAATAATTTGATTTAATCATACGGAAATATAACTATTGTAATTAAGAAAAACACTTTTTGGTAGATTCATAGTTTATTGAGAAAATTGTGTTATCAAGTAATGATAAACAATAAATTAATTAAATATTAGGATTTTAAATAAAAGGAGGCCATTTCAAATCCTAAAGGGCGTCCGTAGCGACGTTGCGATTAAAACTTATAATGTACAAACATAAACAATAAATGTGGCAACACCAGAGTTAAATAGCACATATAATGTAGGCACAAGTAACAATGAAGGACGAAGGAGTAAGCCGCCCGTGCTATTGCAATTCACTAATCCAAACCTAATTTATTGACTAGCGGCGGCGTCCACCTCCATCGCCAGCGCCTCCTTCGCGTTCGCGTCAATCTGCATTACATTTTCTATTTTCTCTTTATTATCTACTATATCTTGTTTATTTTTAACGTCGTCTTTATTTACAGAGTCGTGTGCGTTATTCTTCTCTGCATCTTTATTTTCTTCTTTCTTGGCTTCTTCGTTTCTCTCCGCTCCTTCCTTTTTATTTTCGTTGGCGACGTCCTTCTTATCTTTGCTCTTGTCGCGTTTCTTGACAACTTTTTTGGGGCTCTGCTTTTGTTCTGAAGTGTCTTTCTCTGTCGGCTCCGGTTTTAATTCCGCCTGTGCCGGGGCTTTAACGTCCTCGGGTCGCGTGTCCGCTACCTCTGGCTTCACCGCCTCTTTTTCTTGTGGCTTTGGTTCCTCTTTCTTTGTTTCTTCAGGTTTTTCCGTTATTTGTTTTTCACTCTGCGCCGGCGCAGGTGCTGGTGGTTCTTGTGTTTGTACTTGTTCTGGTTGCGGTGCCTTCGCTTCTTTGGTTTCATTCATCTCGACGTCGCCATTTTGAACGCTCGTTTGCTCAGCTGCCTGTTTAGCATTCTCATTCTGCATATCCACATCTTGTGGCTGAGGTGTCGCGTTTGCTTTATTGTTCTCCGCCTTAGCTTCGAGAACGGCTATACATTTTTGAATACACTTTATAGCCTCTTTCCTCGCCTGTCGAATATTTTCTTTACCGTCTGTTTCGATATTGTCCAACTTAATTAGATTTCTGGTTAACATTTCGTCTAGGTAAAGGTATTTTTTGTCTTTCTTCGTGCCAGTGAAGTTTTCAACGTCTGTCATTAGATTGAGGACATCAGTTTGGATGCTGAGAATTTGTGTTATGGGATCGTTGGCCGAAGCCTGAGGGGGCGGGGGTGGGGTTTGGTTTTGTTGTTGGTGTTGTTGTTGTTGTTGTTGTTGAGGTGGATGTGGGTCTTGTTGTTGGTAGTGTTGTTGTGGCTGCTGTTGTGGTGGAGGCGGTTGTCTCTGTTGCGGCGAAGGCTGTTTCTGCTGCGGTTTGGACGGAGTCTCAGGCCTCGGCGGCTCGTGGTACTGTGGCTTGGGCGACTGAGAACGTTGTGGAGATGCTCCACGATTAAACGCTGCCGCCTGTGGATACATTTTTTGCTTTGAAAACGGCTGAGGCCCCTGCCTGAAGAAGGGCCTGTCGAAACCTTTAGCGAACGAAAAAGAACCCGGACCGTCATCTGCGAAGTATTGCTCCCTGTCGATATGTGGCTGTGGTGGCGGGACATAGGTTGGCTTAGTGTCCCCGAAATGAGTTCCATGGTCTACATTTTTATTGATCACAGGCTCATCTCTACCTTCGACGAAAATTGGTATATGTCTGACATTGGACGGTTGTTCGGGATGGTGAGGCTGTTCCTGATTGGGTCCGCTCATTTTGTTTGTGTTCGGATTTACTGTGCGTTGATCGGGGGGAGCTGACATAGATCGATGTGACCTTTCGTCTGCATCCACGCTGGGGTCCGCAGGGCTTTTCTGACCTAAGTCAACTGTGTTCCTTAGGCCGTACTGTGGCAACTGACTTTGTTCCTCGGGAACTCCCGCCTCTTCCTCAGTCTGTGTGGCCGCAGTCTGTTGCTGCGGTGAGTGAGGCTGTGGGGACTGCGGGGGCTGGAACTGTTCTTCTCTTGACCCGAACCTTCTGTTCCAATGTGATGGGAAATGCTCTCTGAACTCTGGCGGGATATCGTCGAATGGAAATCTGTCAAAACCTCCGAAGTCACTAGAATCTGGAATAATGAAACGTTTTCTTACAACACCTGTAAACATAACATATCTACTGTATAACAGTATGATTTTACATTAAATATCCGAATTAAAAAAATATTCTATAATATAGCAGTATTACAGAGGTTAACACCTACAGATATTAGTTAAGAAATTTATTTCTTCTAACGTCAAATTTGACCCACGAAATAAAAATCACAATAACATTATCTTTTTTCCTATTTTCCCCACCGCCTCTAATTATGAAACGCCCACAAAAGGGATATTGTCCTCTACTTTGAGCAAGTCGGATCTTGCATGTCGTAATGTAAAAACTCTATTCAATAAACTCTTATGTATGTGACGCACCGTCAACTCCGTCCTGGCTGGAGGGGCGTCGCTTCCTGGCCCAGGTGGCGGGACGTTGCCGCAGCCGCGCCGCTATGTCCGGATGGCGCGCCGCGAGCTCGCTCCACGCGCCCGTACCCTCCTCCTCATCAAATGGGAAACCGCGCTGTGGACAACATTCATATATATTAGATTACTTGTTAAAAATATATATAACTTGATTTAACTAAATTACTAAATACTGAAATAATTAAAAATAACCATTAATCCTTTCGCTTAACTAAACTTAAATTTAGGCATGAATGATGCCTAAATTTAAGTTTAGTTAAGCGATTAGCGTTAAATGATATGTACAATTATAATAGCGTACACCAATGCATTGACGAGTGGCGCTTTTCTCTTAGTACTAATCGATATAGGCTCAATACAGTGGTTAAAAACAATTGATTTTATTAACATATTTATGTCAAGCTAAAGGGTTAATCGTCATACTAATACACTAATTGAAAATATTAAACAGCCTTAAAAAACTAGTTTGAATAATTAATAGTTCAAAAAATGTAATGCATATAGAATGAATGAACAATAAATTTCTCATGATATAGTAAACAATGTCATACAAGTGATGAAGATAGGACCATATAAGATGTGAGGTCGAGTGGCGACCTCACTAGCCGTCTAGAGTCTAGACTGCAGACTGCTTTATTGCAATGTAGCCGGTGTAAACATATTTCGTGACTCAAAACTTCCCAAACATAGGGTATGATATTTTTATTTATAACCGAATAAATATATATATTACAATGAGCAATCATAAAAAATACGTCTTTTTTAATTTATTGAAACTTCAAGGATAAGAAATTAAAATCAAACCAGCTTAAAATACAACCAAACACAATACTCTCACACTTTGGCCGCAACGCTCGCCCGCTCGCTCGCAGCGCTCGAACACAACCAGATAATCTGGACAAAATGGATATTGTTGGCGGCAGAAGACCTAGAGGTCGAACACCTATCCAATAGATCCGTCTATCTATTACTGAAGCATTAAGACAAGCTGTAGACAGGATGGCATCAAAGCAGCTTGTTACCTCTTCCAATAGGATCTACCAGAGCGAACACGACCTCCAATAATGAAGAGTACGACAAAGAAGAAGTACAAGAAGTAGTGTTTAAAGAAAATATTTAGAACTGGTTGGCATTTTCACAATATAGTTTTTTTTAAACATTAAATCATCGATTCGATTAAGTCCACTATCAATAATCGATAAGTTTATTAATGCAATTCATTGAATAAAGTACGGGACACGTATAATCAAATATTACATCCATTTTATTGCTTGCGGCGTCCGCGCCAAAGTAATAATTACACGCTCAATTTAATTTTCATATAGGCACGACGATAAATGTAAATTGTGTTGACCAGATCTGAACTGATGACCTTCGTATTGACTTTGCAAATTCACATTACTCAACTTATAATATATATAGAGACAATCCATTCTTTACGTATTCCTCATTTTAAAACCGCTACATATGAGGTGTTAAAACATTTTGTCGCTGCATATGTAATGAGACTTCTCCGACTAAAACATTTTAAAAACAAAAGGCCTTTCGTTGATGCAAAATATACTCGTTGTTTTAAAAACGTCTATGTATACAAAAAGGTAAGTCAATCGCATGGATTACCGAACGATATTGGCTTTCTGGATCTTCTGTCCTTACTTTTTACTATTTCGTCGCGTGTGATTTTCGTAAAAACGTGTTTAAAAGATTTTTTCACGTATTAAAATATAAATAAATAAATTCCATCACTCTTACATGTGAACTATAAGTACGTCACTATGGCGTGCTTAAAATATTATCAGGGGTAATATAAATTATATATTTACCAAATGTATATAAAGAAATAATAAATAGTTTTAGAGTTACAAATGAAATACAACATCCGTAGGTAGATAATAATATAATAAAAGTAAATTAAAAACACGAGGCCGCTCGTGGCGCAGTGGGACAACATCCGACTGACTGACAAACTGATAACTGTTTTTAAATTATTTTCATTTCTCGCTAGTCTTGCCACTCGATACTTCCTTTCTACGGAGAACCTCTACCTCCTAAGGGGAATCAAAGCGTGAAGCTTAAAAAAATGTAACTTATAATGAGTTAAAGTTCTACACTTTACCTCTAGCGCATTAGTCAGAGAGGCAATGCAGATTCCAGTCAATAGGAAACAAATTTATCTCTAACTTTCAAATTAAGTACTAGATAAATTACTATTAATGACCAATTAACAAACACATCATTCGTTTGTTGAATCCAATATGTATGTACATATGAATAAACAGTAGCAGTACAAAGAACGATAAGCGTAAATTATAGGCGCCATTATTCTGATTCAATTCCGTAACACTACCATAAGCAGTATAATGAGGTACTCAATATATATGTCATTATAAATGTGCGTTAAAAAATATTTAATATTAATTATACTTAATTATTCAACAAATCATTACAATCCTTTCTATAATAAAGATAAAAGGATACGAGTTGGGAACGCTATCCTTTATTTCAAGAATGATATTAAATTATTGTAATTTCTCCGCTGGGAAAAATCACAGATTTGAGTGTCACCACTCAACATGGAAGGTATAATAACTCTGAAAGAGGAGCAAAACAGAGTAAAGAGTCATTAGTTTCTCATTGCCTCCTCTACTGTTATATCTTATACATACATAGAAATATCTTTATTATAACCCCCATTATTAAGTATATATTATTAAGTGTATATAATAATTATAATTTGAAGTCAACAATTTCCTACATTCACTAAGGGACGAATTCTATAAATAAAGAGAAACAAACACAATATAAGTAAACAAAGTAATAAATTGGTATCCTAAAAAGGACAGTACAATAAATGAAGGGCAACTCAACATTTTTATAACTAATTGTACATTTAAATTGTTATTATTTTTACAATAAGCGTCGTATTAAGAAACGGGATTGATTGAACGTGGGTGGATTCGTCATTTAATTGTTACTTAAATCTTAGTCATGTACAAATTACTAAGAGGCCCTAATGGTGCAGTAGAACAAGAGGCTGATTATAAACGCGATTGGTTGTGAGTTCAATTTCAACTGGGGGAAATGATTGTATTGAAAATTTGCTCTTACTTTTTCGCTCTGGCAAGACAAAACGCGGCTCGGCTCAGGTTCGCCACCCTCCACGCAATGCTTCGATTTCGGGTGGAAAGCCAGCTGGGTCAAAGGAAAGTTTTGACACTTGGTTGTCTTGAATTACTCTACTACACGGGGTAATGGATGAAACTACTTCTTTACGCGTTAATGAATAATCTTTGATCATTTGTATGTTAGGTTATGATGATAATTACATTTCAAACTATAGATTTTTTTACCTATATCGTCTTAATCAAATAAATTATAAAATCTGAAAAGATAAAATGCAGGGTCGGAAAATGACTTGCAATATGCAATGCATGCTTACTAGGAAGGAATAAGAGAATTGAGTCATCTATCTCAATTTGTTTGAATCGATCTAAGCAGGATTGAGCAAAAAAGAATATTGAAAATATTTTCAATAGTTTTTTTCAACAATACATCCACTATAACATGAATTTTCATTGTAACATGCGTTTTCACAGTAAAATAACTATAATAAAAACAGCACTTTGCCGAACTTGCTACAAATAAAGTTTCGAAATGCCGCAAAATAAACGTATTATTACGTCACACATAATAAATACATTATGTATAAAAGAATATACACATCCAAAAGCAGTTTTTAACCATAACCCACACTGGAACTTTCACGAAGGTTACCTAACAAGATCGAGTCTCGATGATTATTTAATCGATTGATGACATCAGCGCGTAGGAGACACGAACGATACGTCACAGCGTCCGAACACGCTGGCAAAATAATTTGTTGATAGTGGTCACGTGTTTGTAATATATAAATCATAATAGCGATATGTATATGAGCGACATGTATACAAGCACGCCAATATACCTATATATTTAATAAATAACAAAAAGAAAAATATATATTACAAAAAAAGTATATATATCCCAATAATAAAATGTCATTGACCACCAAAGAACCTTTGTGACCATCAAATCATCAGATTAATTAAAAAAAACCTGACAACCGAGGGTGAGTTAAAGTTGGTTATGTTAAAATATTTAATCGAATATTATACATGCTGCTTAACAAAATACGGGTTACATTTAAATTAAGAAGTAAACATAAATAAGTATAGTATGGAGTGATGACTTTATTGCAAATTACGATCAAGAAAAAAAATATATAATCGAATCAAGAACTAAAAGGAAATTACATCAATTATCATTTATCTTCGTCGTTGTCGCGATAATTAGTTTAATGAGAGTTCGACAAGTGTAGCTTTATAAGATGCAAGCATACATCCGGTGTTTACAGGTAGGTATATATATGTACTAATAAAGAAATAATCTCAAATGATTTCTCGTCGTCATGCCGTATTTGTATTGTATGTAGGCGAGATGTGACGCATTACAGACGCTGGACCGTTTGTAGTCGATATTTTACCTTCTTAGCCAAACAACACTGAGATCATCATCTAAACTTAGATTAGTATTTACTTGAAACAAGGACTTACTAAGCTGATCGCCGTGGACAAATCCATGAACTTGTCCGATGCCGTATAAGATCACAGCCATCTCGTCGTAATCTTTTTACACGTATTGAGTAAGCATTGTGTCAAGATCACTAGCAATTATTAATAGTGAACCTTACATATAATAATATGTATGTAAAAATACTGTATATGTTTATGTAGACAACCATAGATATATCCCAATAATTATCTACATTAAGTGACGTCTAAACCATTTGGCTTAAACCACATATTACTTATAAAGAATAAAACACGAAAAATGAAAATTTATTATTACAAGAAAGCATTAAGATATATATATATATATATGAAGGTGACATGAAGGTTTTTATAAGGAAATGAGTAGACATTTGATCATGTATTATAATTAAATGTCGGCGCCAAACTATCAACATAAAAGTAATAAACGAAATCGATTGTAGGCGTTTTAAAACGTTACCGGCTACTATGAATTGACAGTATGACGTAAAACACATGGTCAATTCCTGTATTTTTACCAATCTATTCATTCTTAATTTAAAAGATTGACATAACAAATACAAGCATTTTTTATGATACTTATTAACTCTTAATTGAGACCAACTAATTCAACAACAACAAAAATTCAAAATCGTTCATAATGTTTACTTGATTCACTTATTTTATACAAAAAAATAAGGTTTACTTAAATGTACCATACATATAATATCTAAACGTAAAGTACCTACTTCCTAAACTTAAATCAACATTTTAATAGATCTGAGACTAAAACAAATACTAAAGGTAACGTAATGGCGTTATATTTGTAAATAGTATACAAACATGGCGCCACCGCAACATAACACACTGTATTGGGAGCACCACTTAATGTTAAATTACGCAGACCGAGAATTATCTAAAGAAGGGCCTATAAGTAAACGTTTGAGTAAGAAAGCTATTAAGAGCTTCGATACTCATATCTTAGTTTAAAATGCGGAAATATATAAATGTACATACATTTAGTTAGGTAATAACTTTACATTAAGGTATACCAAAATATTGTTATGGATATTAAAATTTAACACGACATTATACATAACATTTAGAATAAGATACATTTTTATGATGATAATGACATGATGAAAATGAGAAAAAGAAGATTAGAGTAATCGGTTCTAGACTTTTATCAGTTCAGATATTATACTGACTACTTTTATGAAGTGTAATTACTGAATAGTCATAATATCCAGGCTTGCAGTTGCCTAGAGTCAGATATATTTCGGATCGGGTGGATATATCTCATTCTCAATTGGTAACTCAACATTCAATTCCCTAGTTTGACCGCAGACTCGTAGCGACCAAGAAATTTGTTGTTAGTAAATATAGTTTAAATCAATAGTAACATGTGTTGTATGAAAGATGACGAGTGCCAATTTAGATATGATCTTATTTAATAGCTTTCTAAAAAAAACCATTCAGATACAGTTTTTCTTACCAATTACAAATTTAATTCTAACATTTTCGACCATAATACAATATTTTTCGTTAACAATATCATTTTTTAACCAATGTTAATATTTTAGGAAAAATAATGGAAGGATCTCCAATCCTTTCAATTTTGATATGGGTAATCCTATGATTATTGTTTAGTATCTATAGACATAATATTAGAAAAGTATTTAATACAGATATTCTACCAACACTTAAGATATAATAAAGAATTTCGTGGTAAATTTTAGATACTTAGTAGTCTAAAAGCACAAAATGAATTTTAGCAACAAACTAAATCGTAAGTTTACCATATGAAAAAACTATTCATAATATTGTGAGTCAGATATATTTAAAGAATTCTCTAATTTACGAAGCACCTGGCTTCTACTGACTGGCGACATCTTTCAGTGTCATAACCCACGCAGGTAGCAAAGGTGTTCGAGTCCTTTACATTTTTAAACAATGCTTTCTATTTATAGCGACCTCGTTAGTAAAGGCCAAATGTAAAAAATAAAATTTATTGAAGAGTCAACATCTATAAATGGCGTTACGATAACAGCTGCGTGCGCGTTGACTCACAGTCGGCGAAATGACTGTTTACCTTTTTTCGTTATATTAGGTAAAAATTATAAAAATCTTAAAATACTAAGTAATTGTAAAATAATCTTGAGATATGTTATTCCAAATTATCTTTCCGGGTTATATAAATTCACAACACTATTAGATTAAATTTTTGCACTGATTAAGTGACTGTCAATATAAATAGAATTGTCAAGTTTTACGTTTTCAAAAATTTATAAATATTTTATGAACACAAATAAATTATTTAATTTTATTCAAAGATCTACGTTTCCTTTGAAAAACATAAATATGCAGACGTTTTCTTAATATATGACCATATATGGTAATATAATTTTGGAAGAAATTAAGAAAATGCAATGCAATTATAAAAATGCCTACCTCATTTGTAGCGTTCCCGTGATATTCGGGTGGCTTATCCACAACCACAGGTGATTCCATATTTCAACTATAAACACTGGAATGTATCACAGAAATACACTAAACACTTCGATGCGAGTATAATACTGATAGCTAATACAAAACGCTCTTCGCTGTGTTTCAATTTCAACTGAAGCGGTGGCAGCGAACGATTGTATTTATATAGCGGTACGAAGTTCTCGAACCGTCTGGATCTTTCGAGAGAAACGTGCACTCATGGCCCCTACTCGAACAATCTCAATACAATAATATTGATTATGTTTTATACATTGCTGCCTTTTTCAAACAAATTTATTTTTTCAAACAAATACAGCCAGCAATGTATTATTACTTATTGAAAAAAATATATACAAGCAGTATGGAATGTGCAGGTAAGTGTAGTTTAGGGTAGGTAAGGGTACCCTACCCATACTCTAGGATACCATTATTATTATGACAGGGGAGAAATTCTGGAAAGGTATTTTGGCATTTTTATGAATTTCTATCTTAAGGAAATACATGCAGTTTGCACATGAGTTGAGACATTGTTTCATTATGCGAAGGTACATATTATTGTATAATAACAATGTGACAGCAAAAAATGAATTAAACGATATTAATTTAGCAGGCAAGTGTGAATCATTTATACAATAATTTATTTGACATGACAAAACGACAACGGCATGACAGAATATGCATATTTATTTACTTTAAAAATTTCACCGTCGACAAAAACTTCGATAGCCTTTCAGAAGTCTTTAAGAGGGAGTCATGAATAATTTATGAATTTTATTACAATGTTTAAACAAATTACTTTAAAAAACATAAGCCGGAACGTATTACAAAATGAGACGGCTACTTTTCACAAACAATCGAACTTCAATTCCAGGTTTACTAGCTAAAGTGCCGGCGCCATTTGTTCATTATTAGTATCTTAGAGATAAATTTTGTATCACATCACTAAACTTCCCCTTTTCCGTCCAAATCTGAGACATTTAAAGATTTCTGTGTGTGTTGTGCTGCGGAACTCAACACCACGCTTTACTTTATCAGAGGCATATAAAAAAAATATTTAAATATAATCATTGCCACTTTTCTATACTTACTAAAAGGCACGAAGAAATTTTTATGTTTGAAACAAAATCTCACGTAACAAGTGTGTCTCTCTATTAATATAAAATTATAAAAAACCATTAGACTGCTTAAAATTTCTTTCGCATAATACTAGATGCCTAATCAATAATAGAACAGGCAGTACAAAAATAACATATAGCATGAAGAAACACGCGGAAGACGAGCATTACAACAGCTAATCGGATCAGTAATGTAATGAAATAAAAATAACAATTGTAGTCTATATATCCAAAAGTTACATTAGATACCAGTTATATTTTCTAAGAAAGATTTTAGGGGCATTTCTAAACCTTTCAAATTGCTCTATTATTTAATATAAATATATTTTTCATTTTATTTTACTAACTGATCAGCTTCTTTGTAATTAAAATATATTTTATTCATATCAAGAAACAAGATGATTTACATAAATCAACCAAAGTTGCAAAAAATAAGGAAATATTTGAAGATCTCGTTTTTAAAACACTCGGTTTTATCTTATACAAGAAGTGTGTGTGTGCGTTTATTACGTATATTATCGTATATGTTTAACAGTGTAGGAATGCAAGAAAGGTCATAAAAATATAAAGTCATGTTTAAAAGCTATAATAATATTTAAATATAATCTTTACAATATGAAAGTGAATCCCGCTTTCACAATCTAACAAATTGCTTGCTTGCTTAACGGTTAAACATATGTAAATATGTAATGTAACATATTTAAAGATAAGTGCAGGTATTCATAAAATTTTATATTATAATTGTTTAACTTTACGCTTTTTTCCCGCATAGTAGGCTAAACAGGAAGTAAAGTACCTAATGTCAAAACACTCCGCACTACGCGTTTCACTGAATTCTAGACACGCCGCGCTTCGTCATACCGCAGTAAGAAAATGAAAATTTAAAGGTTATCATTCCCCCTAGTGGGAATTGAATCCACAACCGGTAGCGTTTACAAATAGACACTATCCCGCTGCGCCACCACCGACCTCAAAATTATTTCTTAACGTTATTTACTTACGATATACCTATATTAGTAACTGAGAACAGTAACGGCGCCTTGAAAGACATGAATATCTACTATAAGTAAAATTTTAAATGTTGGTGCGCAATGACTAAAGTAATTACAATATTTTGCTATGCTTGATTGCTCTTGTACAGGTATATAACGTCTGGCTGACCAAAGTAATATTATACATCAGCAAGATTCTGACACACTTGATCAAAGAATATATTATATTACTTAGGATCATGAAATCATAATTATATAAAAAATAAAATCCAAAGTGTTTCAAATAAGCGTACACATAAGCTTCAGGTTGGGCCAATGTTAATTTACTAACTATAATTGATTGCATACAATGAAGATGTATAAAATGTGGTAACACTCGTTACGTAACGTATGTGTATATTCACAACAAAATAAATATATAATTAAGATAAATTTAAGGCCGGCCGTGGCGCAGTGGACAGTATTTGACTGTTAACGCAATCGGTTGTGAGTTTGATTTCCACCCGGGGATGTGATTATTTTAAATTATTTTCACTTCCTCGCTCTGGTAAGACAAGGT
This sequence comes from Dryadula phaetusa, assembly GCA_032432895.1. Taxonomy (NCBI): domain Eukaryota; kingdom Metazoa; phylum Arthropoda; class Insecta; order Lepidoptera; family Nymphalidae; genus Dryadula; species Dryadula phaetusa. The sequence goes on from JAOYRS010000021.1 coordinate 3,287,517, forward strand.
GCGGGGTTGAGTTCCACCACTCAACACGCAATATCTCCAATTTGACGGAAAGCTAAGTACGGAGTGTCTTGACACTGGATACTTTCTGTCTACACTGCTATGCGGGATAAAAAAGCATGAAGCTAAAAAATATCCAAAAAGTAATTAATAACAATGTCTGACAAACGTTTTTCTAATAGACATAAGGAGACACGATGGACCAGCTGGCGATTTTTGGCAACAATCAATGGGTAATGAACGGTCGTTGCCCTGTTGAGAACTTACGCAAGGAGCATATCAAATCAAACGAGAACACAATGACCAATACGATTCCATATTCTGTAAGCATTTCGATCGACATGCAATATAATAAATCATTGCAATAAATTATACTAATGTGGGCCATTACACCTCGTAATGTCTATGCTAATAAATAATTATTATGGTATGGTAAATCAGTGTTTTATAGGTCGATTTTAATGAATAGACGCTTTACTTTGAAGTATTGCGCAAACATTCGAGATTGACGAGTAGAAAAATGGGGTTATTCTTAAAGTTCGCATGTATCAACAGGTACAGATCAGCTAGTGTTTTAAATAATATACGAAATCTCATTCTCATTCATACCAGAAAATCAAATATGGCTGGATAGTACATTAAATAACCTTTTTTTTATTAATTTAAATTAATAAAATTCTAGTAGGTTTGATACTGAAGCTTATTTAACGATTTGTAATCGCTTCTTTATTTGCAAGGTACATTAATCTTCAATAACTATTTTATTAATATCGTCTCGCATTTTACACCTGTAACACTTCTTCAAAGTAGCCTCAATAAACCTAGTGTTCCAAAATTTTAACTTTGAATCAAAAAATGAGCGACAAACTCCAAGAACCTGCCATCCTCAATTTCGGAATGAAAGCACAACCAATGCGTGTAACAGTTCGAAATTGCGCCGTGATGACGTCAAATAATTTAACTTATGTTACTAAATTCTATTTTTGTTACAAGTTTGGTATTTACGAGTTTACGTTGCATTTTCCCATTATGTTGGGAGCAGTCGCTTATTTCAATAACATTTAAAAAACTTTTATATATATACATATATATATATATATATATATATACATATATATATATATATTTATATATATATATATATTTCAGGCGTTGCCTATTTGCCTATTCTATTAGTTTCTATAAACAGTTTTGTTAAGTAAGTATACAACTATAATAATTTGTTCGTAGAAGCAATCCTTTCCAAACTCAAAATACTTCAGGGTTAATCACTAAACTATAAACAAGCTAACTAGGGCGATCGTAGGAGGCCCTGTGTCTTAGAACCAAATACCGAATTACGTTTAAATTTATTATGGAAATAAGAATTATGCAACAGAATTGCGAAAATGACATGAGACATGAGAAAAAAGAGTCGTAAACTAATAACAACACGGCATTATAAAAAAAGGTCTCATATGTAAACGTACGTCGAGCTATCTTGTTGACGTGCAAAAATTTATAGTTGGCAACACCATGACGGTGTTACCATCAAACTATAATAATAAATTTGAGCGTAACAACAAAAGAAAACTGTCATTTGTACTCACATTTCGCTTCATTTTCAAACGTTCATCGTCTCATGTACGTATTCCTTTGAGAAATATAAAATTTTACGGGTCTTGAATTTTTTTGATAAGTCGCCTCCAGCAGCTCACTCGTACGACTCTGCGCGTTCGCATGCAAGGTGGGTGGGTGAGACGTATCCCCGAAATAGAACTTTTCGAATAACTCTACACAAATTATATTCCTGCGTCACTGTTGACGAGATGAAGATCAAGTGTAAACATTATATTGATGAATTATATTGATGAATGTTTCTTCATTTTTATCAATCATACGAAAATCAATAATCAACATCGCCTGCCGATACAGGTTTACTCAAGACAAAATAAAATATCAAACAGTAATAAACAGTAAATTATGTTGAAATGTTCGTTATCATAAACATGTATCAAAAAGGTGAATAATAATTGTATATGAAAATGTCTAGTATATCTCAACAGTAGAAAGATCGTCAGAAGAATTATTATTAAAATTTATTTCGAATACACGTCGTATTTTAGTGGCCGCTCGCTGTTGCTTCAAAATAAATATTAATAAGAAAACAAACAAAAAACTAATCGACCGAGAGTGATAATTCCATACTCAATAAGATTTACAAGAAATTCTTATATATTTAATAATAATATATTTCATCGAGGCCACAGTACTGTGATATACGTATTCAGTGAACATTTCTTCCTCAACAAGTGCAGTAAAAGGAGAGTCCTTGGGCCCACTGTTCTGAATCATTAGCACCTACGCGCTTCCAAGAGTGATCGGTCGACACTCGACACTACCTTACCTATTGCAATGGTGCAGCGCAATATGGATTAGGGCTGGCGCGGCGATATATCGATTTTCTTTCAGACAATTACAATAATAATTGTGGAACTAACAACTAACTAATACTACACATATGAAATAACAATAGTAAGACCGCCGATTTCCGATATATATATATATATATATATATATATATATATATATATTTATATATATACATATACATATATATATATATATATATATATATATATATATATATATTTATATATATACATATACATATACATATATATATATTATATTTACATCGGCTAATAATAATAAAACTTTTTACTTGTTATAATACAAAAATAATTCATGTAAATTCATGTTTGTAATAATGCAAATAAATACTTTTTGGAAATAAAAGCCATCCAATTCCTTATAGCTACTCTAAGGAGAAATAAATAAGATATAATTTAATCTATATTTAATATTCATGAGAAAGTAGTAATGACAAGATATAAATAAATATTATTACTATAATGCAATAATTTGTTGTTAATGGTAAGCCCTACCCAGTGAAACGGATAACTATGTTATTGTAACGATAATAATGAATAACGAGTTATGGCTATTGCGCAGCGCTGGATGACCGCATTATGTGACTATCAATATAGAACTATCTTGAAAATCTAATCGTGTTGGTCATAAAATTAAGCATGTACTTTGTACTCCAGTATAATTTACATTTTCCTAACCCAATTGTAAGTGCGAAAAATTAAAGGTCTGAAATATTAACTTTAGGGAACCGATGGTAAATTATTTGATGTCCTAAAAATGAAACATGTAACTTCTTACTTTGATTAAAATTATTTGATTTTTGTTCGATAATTCTATTATTTACTTAGAATATTTTTAAAAAGTGATTATGCAATCATAAATATCGTATTTGAGGCCCGTCGTGGCGCAGTGGCACAGCATCTGACTGTAAACTGGATGTGGGTGTGGTGCCCCACTCCGGAGAGTGATTATATTAAAATTATTTCCACCGTCTCGCTCTGGTAAAACAAAGTGCAGCGTCGAGTTCCGCCACACAACACGCAATGTCTCGAATTCGGTGGAAAGCGAAGTCGAAGGTGGAGTGTCTTGATACTAGCTACTGTCTGTCACCACTGCTACGCGGGATATCGTCTATCGATATCATATAATGAGGCTTAAGACTGGACTGCAGCTTTAACAACCTCAATCAATTAACTCTATCTGACATAGGGTCAACACTAACATATAATATTATGTATGAAAAATCATTTCACATTATATAAAGTTGGATATTTTACAAACAAAATTGCAATTTATTCCTCAACTATACAGGTAGCTAGATACTAGCGACATAATAAGAGAACATTTGCGTTATTGTAGGTGGAACATCAAGCGAAGGATCAATTACGTAGGGAGGTAGGCATGCCAAAATAGGTATGAAAAGAATTTGTATCATGCGATAATTGTGTCACGCGTTTATAAAACTATGCGACGTGATTGTATATATATCAACTGAGCCGGTATCGGTATTTGATTAATTGTAATACAAAACCAATAAACAAATGGACATTATAACATATTAAAGCTATGGAAAACTTTTATAACTTATTAATGGTTACTTATAGTTAAATAGAAATGGTACGTTTAGTATAATAAAATATTATATATTCCAATTAAGACTTATTTAATTCCAATTAAAGTAAATAATATTTATGTATGTTATGTTGATACTACTAAATGCGTCGTTAAGAGAACTTTGTTAGATGATTTTACATACAATTTTTTTACATTATTCATAGAAACTTTGATTTATGTCCTAGTCTGACAAGCATAATGTACATATAGTAGATAAAATTTGCCGATGAACAATACATACGTAAATAAGCACTCCATGCAAATGCAAATACAACAAGCTACAAATAACTTTAGCATGCTTCCTCTTTTCTAAATCTATAAAAATGTTTCATACATTTCGAGTACACCTAAAGGCAAGCCATTATGTTAATTAATGTTTTAAGCCACTTGAAAAAAAAAATACTGGTTTTGAGGGAAACTACATATCTTGTACGCACTTTCAATGATCAAACTGTTACAGGCGTAAAACAAATTTAACGATGAAACATTTTTATAAAGTGTGTTATTAATCACATGCCAGTTTATTTTAGACCGCATCCTAGATCTGGGCGTAGATAAAAAACGTGGATGATATTTAAATGAAATTTGTTTCTCAGTGTCATAGCGTTATCGTGCCGTATGTATACATAACTATAATATGTTAATGAGCCCTGTGTTATATTTAATTGGAAGATAAATGAGAAAAACTACTGCCCGGGGGCATTTTTCTAATAAAGGAACCAAAAATGATAATTTTTATTTTTTTGTAGTTTCTCTGCGTATCTGTTGGTTCGTGCGCTTAGGCACGTTAATTTAAGCAGCTACTGTACCGATTTAAATGCAGTTTTTGCTATTGATTGTACTATGGTAACTTTTTCCTAACATTGTTTGTTTAATCTTATTTCAATCTGCTTATACATTACAAAGTTATATAAAATTGAAATATTTGTTTGACAAATTTGCTATTAGATAACGCTATTCATGAATTTGCTAAAAGTTTGGTTGTGAATGGAGACAGATCATAATTCTATCAGTTTTCTTCAACTTCACAAAAATGAAGTCGGGGACACAAATAATTAAGGAAATATCTATATTAATATTGGTCTCAATGCAGAAATGAGAATATTAAACCAACATACATAACGTAGCTCTTCACATTGTATTGTCAGTCTACTGCAGTCAATAGGACAATTTAACTTTACAATCACATATAAGCTTCTAATAAATTTGAAAATGACTTCCTAGTTGTCTTTTTAGGTTCAAAAAATATGATACAATTCGATATTTTTATAACTTATCTACAAGAAAAATTGTATTTTTTGGGTAAATTATGGGTAATTATTATAAATAAATATCCAAATAACATAATTTAATAAATTGATATAAATACTAAGTCTTGCAAGCATTATGATTTATATAAACATAATAATATTAATAAAAAAAACTTTTAATAACCACATGAGACAACAAATTAGTCAAATGCCAAGCAGTAGGTAATTATCATATAAATTGATAATAAATATATTGAAAAATCAACTTTCAACTGCTAGGAAGAAGACGTAACGGCACATTACGCCTCACAACATTGCATGTAATAAAACTCTATAATAGTTTTGGAAGTAGCCCAGCAGACTGTCGGTGTTTCTTTTCTTTTACTATAATATAAAAAAAAACGACAAATATTGTCTCGTAAAATAAAACAGTTACAAGAGGCGAAGCAAAATAAATATTCTCTATGAAATTTCATTGCATTGCGTACTATTTATGCCAAGATTTGAGATGTAGGATTACAACGTAGTTATGCACAATGTAAGAAAAGTGAAAATATACCCTATATACACATAGTAATTTAATTTTATAGATCTTGGTTTTTAGTAGATCTAAGAAAAAGTCGCGTCAATATATATCGTTCTCTCATAAATAAACTACTTTAGATTATGCATTAAACAATTAATTTACAAACTTGACCATTATTAGGCATATTAATGTTATAACATAAACTGCACCTCGACGAGTTATTAAAATAATCGCTTTTAAATAAATTCATATAACAATATAATACTTTTGACAATCTTTGTCATTCTGTTTCCGGTAATATCTGGTGTCTATACGGATGTGTCTGGGAATATATCTATGGGATATTGAGAGGAATTTCACTGGAATATAGCTGATAAAATGAGAAATAACTTAGGCTACTTTTATTTTACAAATATAAAATAATATTAAGATCCAGATGGTAAAATCCACGCGGACGAAGTCGCTTGCACTGCTAGTAATATAATGAGTCACAACGTAACAAAAAGCGATAACCAGTGAATAATATACGTGTAATAGAAATTAAGTCTACAGACGTAAAAAGGAATATAGGAACTAGATACTAAGTTCTTTCTACCATATAAGAAGCAACAACGAAAATAAAACAATACAGACAATAAAGAAAATTGATTAAATAAACGTTATATAATCCATCGCAAATACTACTATCCAAGTGGCGTCGATATATAGACATGACCCATATCGAATCGATTGGTCAGTGACAATTTGTCTCATTTGTAGGCGTTACAATACACAGACCGTGAACTAGAACATTTATAGGTCACCAAATTAGGGTCATCTAATATATGATAATACCTTAAGTTATGTGTTACGTTAATTCAAGGAAATATATAGTATAGGTTCGTTCATTTTTTTATTGTTATTTTTTTTAGTAAAGCTTCTTATCGTGTGAGGTACGTTAAGAGAACTGAACGATACATCCTTTCTTTTGCCTATTTCGCTGTCATTTATTCTATGCTCACAACCAAAGCAAGTGCAACTAAGTACATCTACTATACAACGTCTTAATTTGTTCAACTCGTTGTAGTTGTAAAATTTTCGAAATAAAGATCGTTTTCGAAATAAAGAAATTAAAGAAGCGATGTCATGATATTAATAAAAAAATATGTTTTCAAAATATTTGTCGCATCCGCCGCACTACACGTGAGTGTATTTGGCACGCGTACACGTTACTCACCTATTTACTTCAAATATATCGCTTTGTCCATTGAAAACGAATTCAAGTTGCGGGGATTTCCATCAGAATAAACAAACTAAAATATGGAATAAAATGACATTTTAAAAATTATATATACTTTAATAAAGAGGCCAGTCGTGACGCAGTAGGACAGCGTCTGACTGTGAACGCGATCGGTTGTGGTTTCGAATCCCTCTCGGAGAAATGATTATATTTAGATTTATTTTTATTTTCTCGCAGCGTTGAGTACCGCCGCTCAAGACGCAATGTCTCGAATTTGGGGAAAAGCGGAGTCAGGAGTCTCTTGAGGTACTTCCTGTCTACATTATATACTTAAAGTAAAAAAACATAGATGAGTAAAATCATTATTTTTTGCTATGACCTGAATTCCTACTCAAAAGCTATTACTAACCGCTATTACATCAGTAATAATAACATAAAAATATTTTATTGCCTTTTTGTACGCATTTCTTCGTGACTTCAGAATCTTTGCCAATTTAACATTATCGTGTTAATAAAGATAATTATTAAAACGAACTTATAAGTGGCGTGTGTAACCACAAAATCCGACTAACTTACGTGATTTTATTTAATCAGTTAAAATTTTTAAAATAACTAATGCAACCACTCGGTTTTACACGATTTTTTTTATTTCTCTTTATACATTTCGTAGAAAAAAAAAATTCTTCTATAAGCATATATGTAGTTATACTTTTCCTTTAATATAATATAAAATACTTTACCTTTACTTAATCATGTAGTATTTCATATTATATTTTACATAGATACTTATGTATCCTATTCCTGTGAAACCTATAGAATACAAGCGATAAATCTGTTAAACGGGACAGCGCCCGACTGTAAACGCGATCGGTTGTGGGTTCGATCCCCATTCGAGGAAGTGATTATATTTAAATTACTTTCACTTCCTCGCTCTGGTAATGACAAAGTGCGGTGTTGAGTTCCACCACTCAACATGCAATGTGTCAAATTCGGTGAAAAGCGAGTACGGAGTGTCTTGACACTAGGTACTTTCGTTTACCCTGCTATGCGGGATAAAAGCGTGAAGCGTAAAAAAAATATACAAGGCAATTTGTATTTAGAAAATTGTAACGCACGTCCGTTACTTCCAGTTCGTTTCCGGCTACGTCCTTACTATTTTCCATAGAGTTTATGAAGCGTTCATTTTATTTACTTTAGTGACTATATATAATAAATTATCAACATCTCTATTATAATTTACATGTAACGATCGTAGGCTCCCGGAACATATTCAAGGCGAGCAATAACCTATTCCTTCGCGAACCGTCAGCGCGATGGATGTCACTCACCTTAAATGCTTCGATTCCTTTATAACATACTAATATGGCTAGCCGATAAATATACACTGCCTTGCCGAGATGAATTTCGAGAACAAAGGGGCTATCAATAACAGAAAGCCGTATAAAAAGTTGAACGATAATTTTAAATGCACATATTTTAATCTTGTTTTTGTCTATAATTACGAAAATCTTCCATTAGGTATAGTAAAATACTTTTTAGCTTCTTGATTTTTTCCCACAGCAGGATAGTCAAGACAAACTAGCAAAAAGACTCTTTCCTTAAGAAACCGTAATATGTCGAATTGAGTAGCGGAAGTTAACGTCGCGCTTTATCTTTGAGGATTGAGCCCTCTATTAATTGTATTTACAGTCATGTGCTCAACCACTGGACCAAAATGAGTTTTTGACAGTACATTTTTTGCTGACCGAACTCATATTGCAGATTTCACATTGAAACTCATATTGAATAAAAAAAGCTAGTATGTTTTTTTTTAGCTTCACGCTTTTATCCCACATAGAAGGGTAGACAGAAAGTACCTAGTATCAAGACACTGAATACTTGGTGGAAATCGAACCCACAACAGATCGCGTTTACAGTCAGACGCTGTCACACTGCGCCACGACCAGCCTCAAGCTAGTATGTAAATTTAAATATTTTGAGTTAAGCAACATTGTTCTCATTACAATTTTTAAAAAAATTACTTAGAATATAATTAGAAATGATGATTCAAATAATCAATTTCTTATGGTGAGTTGGTTTGAAATTTTCGCATCAAAAGTACATATAGAGTTATTTGTTTACCTTATAGAGTGAATGAAACTATAAAATCAAACTAGTTTAACTTTGCTCTTTGTTATAAAATAGGTACAGTATGCAATTTTCCTTATCCTATGCTAATGATTTTTCCTGCATTAGTAATGATATAAATCGATATATATTTTTTGAATTATCCAAAGATTATAAGTTTAAAAATGTATATTTAGTTTTTTCAAGCTAAATTAGCTATTTTTCAACTTATAATTATGAAAAAATATAAGAAAAACAAAACACAGCAATTTTGCTTATGGCTGTACTTAAAACAAACAATACACTGGAATCTGTATGACACAATCACCTGAACATAATTATTCTAAGAATCGTCAAGGTCACTTCTACAGATAATAAAAAATGGTACAATGTGGAACTGGGCATGTCACTTTATACAGCAGTATTGTATATGCAGATTAATTATTTGGCATTATGTGCACAGAAAAAATATCTGCTGTTGGCATCATTACAGAATAAATTCTTAGAAAAAATAACATTTAATGTCTATTATAACATTGGTTGTACATAGATATGCATGCATAATACAGTACAGCCCAGAGAGAAAAATGATGTACATAATATTAGTGAAAAATAGACATTACAGATTTAATAATTTTAACATAATTTTACTAAATAATAAAAATATACCATGTGAGTCTATTAAAACATGGCTCTTGCATTCCAACACCAATAAATTATATTTAATTGGAACTCAAATATAAGTTAAAAATGAAAATTTTAATAATATAAGCTGAAATATGATTGTATAGTCTCAATAATATTCCACACATCCAGTCACAAATATTATTTTTTCATTAAGACTTTGGCTATCAAGTATCAAAATTATGAAACAATGAAAATGTTTAAAAAAGTTTATTATATAAAGAATATTTTTAAACACCCTAATAATTCATTTTTAATTTAAGGTTAAGTATAGGCCAAAGAATAATGAAAACATGTTTTTTTAGATCATTAAAATATTTATAGTTCAAACTAACCTCACAAGCAGGCAGTTAGATGCACTCGGGAGCACTTGTGTTATAGCCAGGCATCAACTGTCCTGTGGAAAACCAGCAAATTATTGCATGTCAATTAACAATATCCCATATTAGTTTTAAGTTTATAGCAATTAATGACCCAGCATTATCATACAGTCAAGGATATTATACTTGGCTTCAAGCCAGCGAACTTGCACTGAAGCGAGCAAAACTGAAAATCATCGATGCAATCATGGTGTAAGATACGAGAACATGTCACAATAATGCGCGGGATTAGTAAACAAATATGGGATGAGAGCCAAAAGCGATTGCATAATACCCCTTATACACAAAGGTAATAAAACGTGCATGGAAAAAGTCAAGAGAAGTAAAAAAAATATCCAACGAAAATTAGATATGATAAGAGGTGCTAAAATACTTACAAAACTTTTTCCTCGAAAGGGCATTTCACTTATCAAATGTAAAAATCACAATTTTACACCTTTAAAAATGTTTAAGAAATTATTTTCACTCCTGCCACCGCACTAACACAAATTCTAAACAATTTTAGTCCGTCTATCGCCGTTCTCGGCACATAAAATTTGACAGCAGTGTTCTCCTTTCTAGAACAATCATATAAAAGTTCCATTTCACGCATCATACTGCCTAAACCTATAAATAATAAATAAATTAATTATGTATAGATTTTATTTATTATTTTCATAAATTAATAAATTCTATTAATAATGAACCGACATAGCTACTGACTTAATTAATAATTAATTCAAATAATTTGACTTTGTTTTTTGGCAAATGACTCGTTTCTATGAGCGTTGAAAGTTTTTCATATTGGCAGCATTATAAATGTTTTATTTATTTATACCTGTGTCCAATTCTTGTTTAATTGTCTATGTCGATTTGTAGTTTTGATTTGCTCGAATCCGGATCACGTGTGTTTGGTCAATGTTATAATATGTAAATTGTAAACTGAATTTTAAGTAATATCTACATATGTAGTACACACACATTTATATATTTATATGAAGCAGGGAAAAAACGAGTTAAGAACTAAAAACGATATGGTTTAACAAGAAATATTCTTATCAGTCTTATCGCCATGGAGTATGTTTTGATTCAAAATAAAGTTAAACTACTATTTGAGAAAATTTCTGAACCACATTATGTTATGAATAATTACTATGCCGATCATTTTTTCACGAAAATAAACAGTGATGATCCAGGTAAATTAAAAATGTTTAATAAATACCTATATCTAAAACTAATAAATATAAAATAAAATAAAAAATAATAACTGCTGCTAATATTTCTTAAAATAATACTAATATAAAATTATTGATTGAATTGTTTTTTTTTTTATTTAAAGAGATAATATTATAATGTAAACATTGCACATTCAGGTATGTATATATGATTTATCATATTGAAAATTAATATACTATTTCAGAAGTCGCTTGCTTAAAATCATGGCCAGTATTACCCGATTTGCTTATAGAAGCATTGAATAATTCAGATAACTACCATAATTCTGTGAAAGTATTTTTAGTGAGGATATTAGGTGTCATCGCATCAGGAGAAGTTAATTTTGCTAAGATATTTTCAAAGAAAGGAGATGAAATTTCTAAAGCTTTCAGTGAAATTAATTCACAGAGCATGGATACAAGCTTAAGAGTAGCTTACACAGAAGTAGCTCTTGCTCTTCTTAATCACAACTCAGGTGTGTGTTGGCTCCTTGAAAGTGGAGCTTATCGAGAAATATTAAGTCTTTGCAATGAGAAAAGAACAGTGTTTGTTGTTCGGCAGACCTATAAATTTGCATCTTCATTTCTGTGGAAACTGAATAATTTATGTAGTGAAGCTAGTGTTAAACGAGTGCTAGATTTCATAGTACAACCTATGGTTGATATTGATTTTATAAATATTGATTCCATGACTAGCGAGGAAGAAGATAATATGTGTAAAACTGTAGAACCAATGTTACAGATGCTACTGTCAATTGTAAATAATGAGGCATTCATAAAGACGCAGAATTGTATAGTGGAGTTTTTACTAAAAGATTTTAAAATATTAACCTACTGCTATGTAATGTTAGACAGGTTGAGAAGAGAAGATGTATCTTTACTTATTACAAAATTCCTATTTTGGGTGACAATTGGTAAAGTATTTCTTGGTAAACCAATAAATTCAAACATACAATATGACAGAGAAGATCTAATGGAACTCAGTGTGACATATTTTAACATTGTTCAGCATTTGATACAAAGACGCTGCGCTACTTTAATATTTGATTTTTGCAATGCTTGCAATTTAATATGGAGTATTGTTTGGAGTGATCAAAAACCAGCAGTATGGGAATTAGATGGCAGGAAAATTGAATTACAAAAACAGTTGCTAGCTATTTGTTTAGTGCCATCCTTAGTTTATATAAGTCAAAAGAAAACTTGTTTAGAGGACACAGACAGGGTTAATGATTATATTGTAAAGATTATGGATTCCACATGTGAGCATACTGCAAGAACAGCCTACTCCTTGAGAGATTTGCTCCTCCAACTGGACACACAGTCAGTTACGCTACAAAGTGTCAAAAGACTAACTTGCCTCAAACATCATTTAAATAATGAACAAGCAAACTTAGTGTTCCAAACCCTTTTTTATGTTCTCAAAGATTATGATCCTATAGATGAGCAGGGGGAAATGAAAGAGGAAACTCTAGAAGATGACCAGGAAAAAGTGTTAGTGATGACATATGTACTGGACACCTTACTATCTTTAGTTACTAATTACAATATAAATTGGCAAGAGAGTCTAGAAGTGCTGTGTCTGTACACTGTTGTTTTTAACATCTTAAAGAGACAAAATTTATCATGCAAAGTAAGAATCACGTTTTTATTGTTAATTTTATATCTCATTTCATAATTCATATACTCATATAATTAAACTAGCACATTACTGTATTAGCAATTATATAGACAAAACACTTATATTTTATATTATTTACTATTTTTACAGTGTTATTCCACACTTAGGATTAGAAAACATCTTCCCGCTGCGTTCAAAAAATTTTTATACGTTTTTTCAAAGATGTATATTTTATATTACAAATGAAATTAAATTTTACATATCTTGGTCTTCATACTTTTAAAATAAAAGTAAATAGGCCATATTACTCCATATTACATGAAAGTCGCATAAAAAACGGTCTAGCTGTTCTAGAGATTAGCTGGACAAACAAACAGACAAAATTTGTACCTATATTATTTTGATATATGTACAGTGTACACATACATGAAAAACATTTAATTTAATGTTACTAACAAAAACTACAATTTAGTTTATTTGTATACATATAAACTTATTCTAGAGAGTGATTCAAACCCACAACCATCTTTCACTTGCTTTTCCATTAATCTACATATTATAAATAATAAATACAATACAGTAATGTAACATTAATTATTTACAGTTTGTAGTGACAGCATTAAATGTAATAACAGTGACGGTAAAGAAATTTCTACCACCAAACTTATCTTTGTTAATGGAATCCAAACCAGGCTCGACAATGGATGAGCTCGGCAAACTAATTTATATGAAGATGCATGATTTTAACTGGGAAGTGCGGGACTCGGCATTAGAGTTGTTATATGTGTGTACAACCATCAGTTTTATAAGTAAGCAGTGTTATTTTGGTTTATTTATGTATTTTGTTTTTATTGTATTTAATTTATTATTATTAATTTCAAGTCTTGGTAGATAAGGTAAAGTGTTAGGTTCCGCCACTTAATACAGATATCTCTGCACGCAATTGAGAATGGAGTCTCTTGTTATATGCAGGAAATATATAAAGTTACAACTAAATCATGTAAAAAAGAAATAATCAATGTGGCACTCCAAGAAATTTTCGTGTTTTAATTGTTATATAGAAAAATAAAATTCTTTATGAATGCGAGTAAAACTAAGATTCTTGTATTTGAAAGAGACGAAGAAAGAACGGAATGCAAGATTATGGTAGATAGAAAGATATTAGAACGTGAACGTAGAAGTGAATGAGGTGATATCAGATATATCACCTATGTTTAGTAGAGATGGAGGATACGAAATGGATGTGGAAAGGCGCATTACTTCCGGTAACAAGGTTAACGGTGCTCTTGCTGCATTGATGCGACGCCAAAACGTCAGCGTACCTGCACGTGTTGCCGTTCACAATGCAGTAATGATACCGACGTTGTTTTACGGCAGCGAAACATGGGTGTGTCAAAAGAAGAATGAAAGAAAGATGAATGCAGTAGAGGTGAGATCTCTTCGTCGGAGATTGCGGAATCAGCTTAGCCGACCGTATATGCAGCGAGGAGATACGCAGAGTGGCAGGTGTAAGCGTGAATGTCACAGTAAGAATGAAGAAGAACGTGCTCAGGTATGAGCACAATCATGATCAAAAGTATGATGATCAAAAGTATGAGGCATGCATGAAGATGATAATGACTGTGGACGAGGCGAGATAGGTATGCAGGGACCGTAGCGTTTAGCGCTCCATACTCTTTGAGTACCCCTCTTTGGGATGAAGCGTGAAGCTAAAAAAAAAATTTTTATTCATAGTATTGTTTTGGAATATTTAGTTTTGGTATTGTACAATTTTTCCCAGATAAATTTGTAAGAAAAAGGTGAATTTTATTTTGAACACAGAGTGAGCTAGTGTCAAGACATTCTACTTTGTCTATTTGATTCCATCTAATTCGAGACATTGTCTATTAAGTAATATAATTTTGTATTGTAGCGATTCTAACTCACAACCATCGTGTTTACAGTCTGTGCACACTCACACTGTCCCATTGTGCCACTGTGCCACAACAGTTATTTACTATGCTTCCTTTATAATTTATTTTAGTTTTTTTTTATCTAGGACCTTCGTAATACCACTGTTAGTTGTAAGACGAGATATGTTGCATCACCTTAATTTATAGGGCTTTTAACTGTTTTTCTAGTTTTTCTTGAATACAATGATTTATATAATTAAACTTATTCATTACTTTTAATTAGAAACACCTACTGTGCCTGGAGTGTATCTATTATATATAAATGTTAGAACTTTAATATTTGTATAGTGCAGATAATATAGTACACATAATAGCCTTATAATGTTTGTGTCTTGGTTTTAATTAATTTGTTTTTTTTAACGCCTAATTTAAATTGTAACCATATACTAAATAAATGTGTCATGTCACTCCTTTATTTATAAAACTTTATTTTAGCATTTTATCTAATCAATAGAAATATTTAAGGCCGGCCGTGGCAGTGGGATAGCGTCTGACTATAAACTTGATCAGTTGTGGTTTCAATTTTGACTCGAGGGTGTGATTATATTTAAATTAATTGCACTTCCTTGCTCGGGTAAGGCAAACTACAGCGTTGAATTCCGCCACTCGACACAATGTTTCGAATTCGAGGGAAAACGAAGTAAGAAGTATTTTGAGACTAACCTGTCTACCTGCTTAAACATTTGGGTTCGCCACTCAACACACAATGATTCTATTTCTGGCGGAAAACAGTTAATGAAGTGTCATGACACTAAGTTGTCTCCGACTACCCTGCTATGCGGGATAAAGCGGGAAGTTTCAGGCTGTTTTATAAACATTTTTTTAAACAGTCGTTATATAGTATATATTATTTGAAAATAAATATTGTTTTTAAAATTTTATTACCTATACATATTGCAAACATTAATAACACTTATCGATCAACAAATCAAAATTCACATTTTTATTATAAAATTTTCAGAATTCCCTCCATTACAAAAGCAGATTTTCTCAAATAACCTAATCAATGTAGCGGCAACAGTAGCACTAAATGACCATGAATTTTATGTACGAGTGTCTGCATTGAAGTGTCTGGGTGCTGCGAGCAAAGTGACCACGCTATGGGACCAATTGAAGACACAATATCCTAATATACAGGTAGAATTATTTTTTCTTTTTATATCCCGCCTTTTGAATTTGAAAACCAATTTTGGGTATCATAAAAATTTATCTTCACGCCTTATATACAGTATAGCAAGTATCGCTCGCATAGCAAGGTTCAAAACAACCTAGTTTCAAGATATTTCATTGATTACTTTTTATAGTGTCCTAACGCAAGTATTACCTCACTAATTAGAGATGTATAAAAAGGGTATTATATCGATTTTTGGCCTAGTATTTTGTTTGTATATCGATCCGATTTTATCCCTTCCCTTTTTATCAACACATGAGGTAACTGCGAGGTAGCAATATGTGCCTAATCATTATGTGTAATCCAAATAAGAACTATGTATCGGTCATGTTAGTAAATGTGTCAAGAAATTCACTTTTAATAGATATTTAATGTTCCTTAGTATTTTAATTAATGTTATAGCTAATTATAGTTGTCACAAGGCATGATACTCATTATGTTGTAATAATAAGGATATTTACGAGTATTTATATCAATATTAGAAGGATACATATTATTTAATTATAAATAGAATTCTACTTATATATTGCATTTTTATAGGCAGATACACTTACTGTTTCGATTTTTTTTACGTATCACTTTTTGCCTTATATAAAGATAGTGTCTATATCAGAACAATGCTATGCTTGCTCTAATAAGATAGGTTATAGAACTAGAGTGTCTGAATTAAATTTACACATGGCACATATGCCAAAATAGTATTGTTCAAATTTTGTCTATCTGTTAGTTCTAATCTCTGAAATGACTGAATCGATGTTGACTGTACTTTTACTGTACTTGTACTTTTAAATATAGTATAAGTTTCCCTAAGTCTGATTTGAACCCAGTATTATGTACTAACACACCTGCTGTTAGACTGACGATATATATATTTTGATATTCCATTAATTTAAAAATTGTTTACAGGAACTACTCGTACAAATGCTATTAGAAAATCCAGAAGGCGTAGTACGAAAAGAAGCATGCAACGTTCTATGCGAAATGTATCAAAATGTCAAATTAACACCGAATTTTAAAATCATTTTATACAATCACATGGTATCGTCAGCTTTGAGTGACTTCCACTGGGAGGTACAATTAAGTGCGTTGAAATTTTGGAAAGTTGTCATACAATCGTTGTTGAACGACCAAGGAATGTTAGACGGGACTTTTCCGCCGGTTACGTTTTCTAGAGAAACTAGAAAAATTGTTACCCTAAACGAAAAAGAAATTCAGAAACGATTAAATCGAATTTTGGAAGAACTTGCCTCGATAGGATGCCTCACAGTGCTAGTGAAACTTTTGCATGATGAAAATGAAGTTGATATAATGGATTCAGCGCTGACAGTGTCAATGGAATTATTAGAAATCTTAGATAAATACAATGTGCCTGAAAACCTGAAACCCAATGAGAATGAACCTAAAAGCATAGATGACTTGCTAAAACAAATCAAATTGGATACAATGAATTTCTGTGATAGCGAAGAATTGGCGGAACCAAAGAACTTGGCAAAGGCGGAAAATGTTATTGAAAGCATATTAAATGCAGATGATATAAACTTATTAGCGAATATATACGAAAGGCACTTGACGTTACAAACAAATGAAGCCGAGCCAATTACTAAAAATCAAACTAAACTACTAAAATTTGTTTCACCATATTTATTTGTGTCCTTTCTAAGAAGTAAAGATTTCAAAGTGGTTATAGAGCAAAAGAAGAATTGGAAAGAAGGTATAAAGAGTCTATCCTCGCTGTTAGACGATGTTCTGGGAATATATGAAGTAAATGATGAAGTTAACTCCTTAGATTGTTACTGAGATTATATTTAGTGTATTTAGTAATAGTTATTACTATAGCAGTAGATTTGTTACTTAGATTAAATTTTTAATCAGTAAACTATATTTTTATAAGTAATAGAATGTTTTATTTCACTTATTATTAGCTTTTGTTTATTTTATTTACAGGTAAATTTTTTTTGTCGGTTCGATCCCCAGTCGGGGGAGTGATTATATTTAAATTATTTTTATTTTCTCGCTCTGGTAAAGACAAAGTGGGGCGTTGAGTCCCACCACTCAACACGCAATGTCTCTGTTCGGTGAAAAGCGAAGTACGGAGTGTCTTGACACTAGGTACTTTCTATCTACCCTGCTATGTGGGATAAAAGCGTGAAGCTAAAAAAAATATTTTATGATAGTAATCTTTTTGGAATATATGTTTTATGATTATAAGTCAGCAATATCAGTATTTATTTTACAAGTGCGTTAGGACACAAAGGAAATCATATTTCTTGGCCTACTGAAGTATACAGTTATAAAAAATAATTGTAATATGAATATAAGGAAAAGTTCAATAATGAAAAAAGTTGAAGAATTTAGGGACAATTGTATCATAGTATAGCAGCAATAATAGTAATAAGGTTATATGGAAATTATCCTCATTTCCTAGCTAAAAAAATCGAATGCAGTGTTAGGTTCCGCCCTTTAATAAATGTATAATGGAAAAATGTGTCTTAATACTTTTAGATTCTAATAAGATCTTTGATTTTCGCGATTTTTATACATTTTAAATGAAACTACTTTAACCGGATTAACTAAAACTTTAACCGGATTAATCGCGTATATTGTGGCCGTAATCGTGTATATTGTGTTGTGACGTTTCGAACACTTTACAGTAGTCCGTGGTCACAGGTAGACTCTACCTGTCTCTCTGTCTACAAGTACCACAATATTAATACCACGCGATTAATTCGGTTAAAATAGTTTCATTTAAAACCTTTAGATTCTCTTTGCCTTTATTAGTATAGGCTCATTATTATCAATATTGATATTTACATAATAAAATAACCATCAAAATACTTTGGCTAATGAGTCAGGTACACAGTATGAAGCTAAGAAAAAACAAAAATAATGAGTTCTACTAAAAAATATATTTAAAGAATTATGTTGGTTTAAGGTTAAGTTGTAAGCGGCAGAATTATAACTTGATAATGTTATAACTGTAAATCTTTCTATATGATACTAAAAGTTTTTTCAAATATTTGTAGAATATTCTTATCTTGAATGTAATTTGAAAGCGGGATCAGTCGGAGATAGATAGCAAAAAGTAGATCGTTTTTGCCTATGATTTTCATGGGTTTAAGAAACAAAAATACCATTATTATAACAGTTTAATTTCTAAGTAAAACTAAATTTAAAATATATTAACATCTAATCAATTTCTATGACAGCTCCAACTTTGGATAAGACTTCTTTGAGTTTTTCTGCTTCATCTTTAGATATATCTGCCTTTACCACTGTAGGTACACTTTCTACAAACTTCTTGGCTTGTACTAAATTAAACCCTTCTAAGAGCCCCTTAACTTCTTTTATTAGTGCTACTTTCTGTTTTTCATCATATTTAGTCATTTTAACCTGAAAATATATATATTTTTTAAAATATGTATTTTGTTAAAACTTATACTACTACATATATTTTTTCAACTTTAAATAGAACTATAAGACATATCTAAATATATACATTAAGTAATAGAATGTTTTATTTCACTTATTATTAGCTTTTGTTTATTTTATTTACAGGTAAATTTTTTTTGTCGGTTCGATCCCCAGTCGGGGGAGTGATTATATTTAAATTATTTTTATTTTCTCGCTCTGGTAAAGACAAAGTGGGGCGTTGAGTCCCACCACTCAACACGCAATGTCTCTGTTCGGTGAAAAGCGAAGTACGGAGTGTCTTGACACTAGGTACTTTCTATCTACCCTGCTATGTGGGATAAAAGCGTGAAGCTAAAAAAAAATATTTTATGATAGTAATCTTTTTGGAATATATGTTTTATGATTATAAGTCAGCAATATCAGTATTTATTTTACAAGTGCGTTAGGACACAAAGGAAATCATATTTCTTGGCCTACTGAAGTATACAGTTATAAAAAATAATTGTAATATGAATATAAGGAAAAGTTCAATAATGAAAAAAGTTGAAGAATTTAGGGACAATTGTATCATAGTATAGCAGCAATAATAGTAATAAGGTTATATGGAAATTATCCTCATTTCCTAGCTAAAAAAATCGAATGCAGTGTTAGGTTCCGCCCTTTAATAAATGTATAATGGAAAAATGTGTCTTAATACTTTTAGATTCTAATAAGATCTTTGATTTTCGCGATTTTTATACATTTTAAATGAAACTACTTTAACCGGATTAACTAAAACTTTAACCGGATTAATCGCGTATATTGTGGCCGTAATCGTGTATATTGTGTTGTGACGTTTCGAACACTTTACAGTAGTCCGTGGTCACAGGTAGACTCTACCTGTCTCTCTGTCTACAAGTACCACAATATTAATACCACGCGATTAATTCGGTTAAAATAGTTTCATTTAAAACCTTTAGATTCTCTTTGCCTTTATTAGTATAGGCTCATTATTATCAATATTGATATTTACATAATAAAATAACCATCAAAATACTTTGGCTAATGAGTCAGGTACACAGTATGAAGCTAAGAAAAAACAAAAATAATGAGTTCTACTAAAAAATATATTTAAAGAATTATGTTGGTTTAAGGTTAAGTTGTAAGCGGCAGAATTATAACTTGATAATGTTATAACTGTAAATCTTTCTATATGATACTAAAAGTTTTTTCAAATATTTGTAGAATATTCTTATCTTGAATGTAATTTGAAAGCGGGATCAGTCGGAGATAGATAGCAAAAAGTAGATCGTTTTTGCCTATGATTTTCATGGGTTTAAGAAACAAAAATACCATTATTATAACAGTTTAATTTCTAAGTAAAACTAAATTTAAAATATATTAACATCTAATCAATTTCTATGACAGCTCCAACTTTGGATAAGGCTTCTTTGAGTTTTTCTGCTTCATCTTTAGATATATCTGCCTTTACCACTGTAGGTACACTTTCTACAAACTTCTTGGCTTGTACTAAATTAAACCCTTCTAAGAGCCCCTTAACTTCTTTTATTAGTGCTACTTTCTGTTTTTCATCATATTTAGTCATTTTAACCTGAAAATATATATATTTTTTAAAATATGTATTTTGTTAAAACTTATACTACTACATATATTTTTTCAACTTTAAATAGAACTATAAGACATATCTAAATATATACATTTGGCTTGTTTATTTATTTGTGTAGATTTTGGACTTGTAAATTCTAAACTTTACATTCCAATGAGAATAATAATTAATAAAAATACCACGAGTAAAATATTTGTCAACATTTTAACAATAAATTTGTTCAACTTACAGTAAAGCTAGTTTTAACAGTTTTGGGCACAGCTTCTTCTTCATCTTGTGCCGCAGGTGCTGCCATAGCAAAACCTCCCATAGGCATCACGGGTGCGTCAGGGAGATTCAGTCTTTTTTTCAGAACTTGACTTAATTCTGATACTTCTAATAAGTTCAGAGTGGTAATGTCTGATACAATTTTTTCGATTTTCGGTGACACTGGCTTTTCAACACCTTCAGGCGGTGGAATGGTGAGTGGATTTATGGCAGCTTCGCTTACATCTTGTTGCAGGACTGAACTAAAATAATGAATTATCTTTTATTTATATATTTATGTTTCAAATGTTTTATAGCAATAAATTGTAATATTATATCGTACAATTTAGGTATGAGAATTATGGTTATCAAAAGCGTAACCTATAAAATATTTTTAAACTATACCATCTTGTAAAAGAACGTAATTGGGCAACTGGAAAACGTCTTATTAATCGGATACTATTCATTGTGTCCGTTTTATGTGTTTATTTCAATTCTGTATTCTGTAAAATATTTCAAGATTAATCCAATTCGCTGCTTTTTTCCTTGACAATTTATGTAACACAGATAATAAAATTAAACATCATATAGATTAAAGTGAAAACTGAAAATGCAATAAATTATCTCGTTTAAGTTGTAATTTTTTAAAATAATATGTTTCAAATTACCATTTAAATATTTTGAGGCATGTATTACATTGCTATTTATTTTCAAAATATTTTCATAAAACCTATTTTTGTGAACCATTCATATATTAATAATAAATATTTACATTAATATTTCATCTTTAATATTATTTAGTTATATAATTATGTTCTTTATTTTGATATAAAATTTAAGATGTTATGAGCTATTATACCACTATCTAGCACATCAAATTGTGTAAGTACATATATTAAATTTGGGCGGTGAATGGAGTGTATTGACACTGCTTCTCTCTGCGTACCTTGCCTTGCATTTATGCAATTTGTTATTGTTTCTTAATTTAAGACTTTAAGGCGTGCATGTAGAGCATAATTAGCAAATTCACCAATGCCACGTAAAATGGATACACAATGGAGAATGGTAAGTTATATATCGAGAAAACAATACTTAAAACATAAAATTAACGGTTTGAAAATAGAAAGTCTTGATTATTAAGCCATCGCCTGAAAGAAACAAAAAAAAATAACATAAAGTGTTAGTCCAATGTAAAAATAAACTATGTTAGTTTGTAATTTAATTTTATTATATTTAATATAATAACAACAATGTAACTAAACACAAACGTTAACCAACACTGAATATTAAGGGGGCGGGGATATCATAAATGGGACGAGTTAACTTAGGACAAAACAAGAGGATATAGGAAGCACAACCTTCGTCCAGGCCACATTCGCAAAGTGAATAGTCCCTGACCCTGATCCGAGCTATATGCACAGGCGTGTGCCGGAGACGCAGGCGGCTAATTGTGGAAATAATTTTCCGTTCAATAAATCTTTAATTAAAAAAAACACGGTCGGATATTGGGTTGAATTAGATATTACCTTTTAAAGATTTAGGGGAATTCCAGTAGTTATTTCAAGACATATCTAAACGAGAATTCGCAATAGACACAAAATCTTGAGTCATGTTGAAATAATGTTCTAAGGTATCACTTATAATAGCACCTTTAGCGGACAAGTCTGCTGCTGATTTCATTTCCTGTGATACCGCTATGGCCAGGAATCCAAATTAATAGGGCGCACCCCCTTGATGGCATGAAAATAAAACTTCGCGGATTTTCAAAACAATGGAATGCCTTTCCTGCTATGGAAAGGATTATCTTTAATGATCATTAGACAACTGAAAAAGTCAGTGAGAATAACAGTCTGATGAAAGTCATGGAAATGAGCAAACAAGATTGCCTCTAATATGACAACAGCAAACACCGAGGTTAGGGGTTGTTTAAAATAATGGTAAAGTTTAAATGTCCCCATTTAAACTTTAACAATATTTTAAACTTCGGAATCCAGTACGCTGCACCAACACATCTATCCTTACATAGGTTCAATACATCGACATAGATAATAATATGACTAAACCAATTTCGATAAATGTAAGATTAAAATTCCGTGTTGATATTCAGTGCGCCTTTAAAATTTATGCAATTTAAAAAATGACATAGTAGCTTCACTAGCTGTCAAAATTTACATGACAATTTCACTGTTGATAAACATTTAACAGTGTTTTGCTATGCTCACGTTTCTTGTCGTGCCGTCGCATTTTATTCTTGAAATCCTTAGATTTCAGACGTGTTAAAGTTTAAATATTAATATTATCTTAAATAACAAGATATTGTCTACATGAAAGCTACTTAGTAACTATTCAAATATATAATTTAATTTTATATAGAATTACCTGTGAGTTGCTGTGCCAGTCGTTTGTCAAGGTAATTGATATGCCTAATATTTTTTATACGTACAATAATATTAAAAAGCAAATGTACTTACTTATTTATAGTTATTTGCCATAATTTTTTATACTTATTACTTGTTAGTAAACACTTAATATTTAGAAAACTTTGTTAGATTCGTTTTTAATAAAAAAAGAAAACAAGAAATAAGACCAAAAAATACATAATTGAGTTTGACTTTAGTTTGCGTGTTTATTAACATTATGTTTAATCAATTTATATGACATAATATATTTTTAAACTTGCAAACTTAAAAATATATCTTTTAAAGGTTTACATATTTCTTTATTGACAAAAGAATAAAAACAAAATGCTTGTATTATTGTAGTTAAACATAAATAAGTAGTTTCTTTAAAAAATATTTAGTAAAATATTAATTAAATGTTAAAACCTATAAGTTTTAAATTAATTAAATATGTTTACAGTGAATTTTCTTAATTAAGTTTACTGAAAATTATTCTTATTAATTTCACATTATAAACACCATTTTTGCTTTCTTATTATTTGTGTTCTTTCTATTACATTTAATAATGTTCTTTACAATTGATACTTAGTTGAATTGTCCAATCATTTAGATCATTGCATAAAAGTAGTTACTTCCCTTTGCAATATTATTTCATTATTCAATTTGCACCCAAGCTACACCGTGAGTATCAGAATTCCTTATCTATTTTATTGTTGTCACATATTAGTTATTACATTTTTCAATTTTTATATTACTACTGAAAAATAACTACTATATATTCTTCCTCATATCAGTGCATAAGTATCATTATTTCTATTAGAATTATAGCTGAGGCCAGTTGTGATGCAGTGGGCCAGCATCTGACTGTAAACACAATCGGCTTAGGGTTCAATCCCTACTTGGGGGAGTGATTATACTTAAATTATTTTCTCTTTTTCACTCTGGTAAAGACAAAGTGCAGCGTTGAAAATTATAGTTAATCTTGTGGTTACATATAAAATTCCTCCATTATTTGTTTATTCATTGAACAACATTGTTCAGTTAAAATTGCAAGATGCAGAAAGATGCAAATTAGTAAGTCCAATTACTTACATTTTTATTATAATTGAAGAATTCGTTTTTTGCATTTGAAGCTTCAGAAAAATTGTAATATGTCCAGTGTAATAAGTGTACACAAATAAAATAGCAGTCAAAAACACAATGGCTAATAAGGAATTTATAGATTTCAATAAAATATTATTTTAATTTTCAAGTTTTGCACTGTTTATTCAATGTATTTGATAAATTATTGCTACACATACATATTAATTCAAGTAAACAGTAGTTACATTCTAGCCTTTGTTTTTTGATATCCTCAAAGATATCTCTATATTTAATTTATTTAATAACATTATAATAATTATAAAGAAATATATTTCATGTATATATAACAAGAAGTGACCTCATCAAATTATATGTTAAAATTGTTGCTTCCTTTATGTTTAATAAACTTAAGATTTATGGCTATTTGCTTCTCACTTATCTATGTCACTGATTAAATTTATACTAAGTTCATCTACTTTAACGAAATAAACAAAATATCATAGTTTTCATTATAAGATCTAAGTGCTATATTTGTTTACTTAGAGGTTGGTCGATATTGGTGCATTGTGGTAATGTCTGATTACTAATGTCATGGTTGATCTGCACCAAGTGATATGATTATAATAAAGTTATTGTGATGCTCTAGTAAGACATGATGTCTTGAATGTCTTGGGCGTAAAGTTGAGAATGGAATGTCTTAATATAACGCTCAGTCAATATATGTCATTACGCATATAACAACTTAAAAATGGAAATAAAATATTTAATTCAAAATGTAAAGTTAGTGCGGTGGGACAGCATCTGACTGAAAACGAAATCGGTCGTGAGTTCGATTCTCGCTCGCGGGAAAGATTATATTTAAATTATTTTCATTTTCAAGCTCTAATAACACAAAGCGCAGCGTTGAGTTCCGCTACTCATCGTGCAATGTCTCAAATTCGATAGAAAGCGAAGTACAGAATGTCTTTACACTGGGCACTTCATGTCTACGAGTACCCTGCTATGCAGGATAGAAAAGTAAAGCTAAAAAAATATCTTAACCTATTTTGTTTATTAAAAAATGAAATATTATATGTTGTGATAATAAATGAACTTATATTTCAACTACGTAAGTATAAGAAGCAAAATAATAAGGTTGCGAAAAGCCGTAAACAACACGAGGCTCAAATTTCATTTCAATTACGTTTCACAATGGCAAAAAAGAATCCTTTGAGTTTGTTACGTCATTTAAAACCGCCTACACAATAACTTGTGAAATTCCAATATATTTCAGAAACAAGCGATATAATTTTGTGAAAATTATTAATATAAGCATAGAGTTTTATAATGTAAAGTTCGTTATTCAACCCGTAATGTCTCGATTTTGGGCGGATAGCAGTCAACGGAGTGTTTCGACATTAGGTTGATTCTAACTATTGCATGCTGCTATGCAGGATAAAGCTCCTTTTTTATTATTACTTTTTTCTTTTTTAGCTTCAGGCTTTTATCCCGAATACCAGGGTACACAGAAAGTACTTCGTGTCAAGACACTCCGTACTTGGCTGTCCATCGAATTCGAGACATTGCGTTTTGAGTGGTGGAACTCAACGCCGCACTTTGTCTTTACCATAACGAGAAATTGAAAATAATTTAAATATAATCACTCCCCCGCGTGGGGATCGAACCCACAGCCAATCGTGTTTCCAGTCAGACGCTGTCCACTGCGCCACGGTCTTTTTTATTAGGTTTCCTTTACTTACTCTTTTGAAAATGTAGCAAGGTATTTTAAATAAATCACAAATATTACCTAAGTTTCGCTCATTCTGAGAAAGATAGGTTAAGTGGTAAAACCTTTACATATCTATCCCAGTCGAGGACGTAAATTTAGACATAACAACCACGTTAAGTCGAACCCCGATAAGTTAAAAATTTCCAAATCTCGAATATTTTATACCCTAACCTTCATACCTCAAACCTTATGTTCGAAATTACAATCCTCTTTTAGTCGAAATAATTGGTTCCTGTCAAGTCATTTTGGCATATACATATTTTACCTTCCTAACTCTAAACTAAAATTAATTGGACATTTGTATATCGAAAATTTAATTTACAATTCGATTACTTGAAACGTAATACCTCTATATTTCGAAGAAAAATAAATTACCGCCTTTGAGAATTTGCCTATGTTTTAAGTTAATGTTTATTTTTATTAAATAAACAATAAAATATGTGTTTACCTCTACAACTTGAAATTTAAAATTATTTTACTTCAACCCAACATTTATAAGCGTTAATCTCAACCTTTTATGTCAAATTAAAATCCATCTAAGTCAAAATCCTCTATAACTCGAAAACTATTATAACTCAATTTTTGGGCGTTACAAAAAAAATATTGAGTGAAATTCGTATTTTATAAAATGCGTATTTCAAAACTACTAGCGATGAAGCACGCGCCAAAACCTTCACGATTGTGTAAGCATTATGAAATATTATAATTTCAAAGATGTTTTAGTTTCTTATATCGCACAATGGGTGACCATTCTAGTTCTAACATATAAACGGTTCATTTCACAAAGGTAAGAAGCCGTATTTAAGTTGATAAAGCTTTAAACAACGGCCTTTGTAAAATTGCCACCGTAACCTACATATGAGTACATTACGTGTATTCAATTACACAAACAAGGCAATTGGCGATAAAATTATTATGCAAATACTTATTCACTCATGTATACTAATATCGCTTGATAGGTAAAATATGCGTTTCCTTAGCAACGAGTAAGAATACTGATTAATAGTAAGATAAATGATTTATTTATGCCAACAATACAAAGTTATATTTCATATAATCAATTATTTGTACAATGCTCTGGATTCTAGAACTAGTATCGTAACAGGCATGTACAATATTTGCAAATTCTTCGGTGAATTACAATAAAAAAAACATAAACATGGTTGTGGGTTCGATTCCCGTTCGGCGTTAGTGATTATTTTTAAACTAATTTTACTTCTTCGCTCTGGTAAGACAAAATGTGACGTTCAGTTCTGCCCCTCAACACGCAATATCGAATTTGGCAGAAATCGAAGAACAGAGTGTCTTGACATTAGGTACTTCTTGTCTACCCTGCTATGCGAGACAATAGCGGAAAGTTAAAAAAAATATCCAGAGATTATTCAGATTTAAATCCGGACGAAATCGTGAGCAAAGCTAGTCCTGAATGATAAAAAATTGTATCTACGTTAAAAAATCTGGCCTTCAAACGCATTAAAAAACAGATAATTCCCGTTACGGACGTTTCGCATTCAATATCAATTGTATTTTCCATATAATTATATAAGCTTGCACGTTTTGCATTTCAGTCTGTTTCAGACGGGTCATTTATAAACTTGTGTTTAACATAAACTAGGTACTGAGATGAATGCATTTGACAGGGGCCAGAAACTACGTAACTGGATAGGTATCGTTAGTTAGTCTAGATATTGATTTGACCTAGATAGGTACTCTTTGCAGTTTACTAGGCGACTTCTTTGAGTTTTGTATTGGATATTAACTTTTATTCTCTTATTAGTGAAGTTTCAAGGTTTCAATAAACAATTGTATAATTAAATTGAATGTAATCAATAATAATTATTTAAGAAATTGGTTTTTATTATATCATAATATAATATTGTATTTAATAATTATATAGAGACCGTCGTGGTGTAGTGTGACAGAGCTGACTGTAAACGCCATCGGTTCTGGGCGCGATTCCTACTTGAGTTAACTTTCTCACTCTGGTAAGACAAAAATGTGCAGTTTAAGTTCTGACATTCGACGCGCAATTTCTCGAATTCGGCAGAATGTGGACTACGGAGTGTCTTGACACCAGACACTTTCTTTCTATCCTGTTATGCGGGATAGCAGCGTGACGCTAAAATATTGATAAAAAATATATAGAGGCCGTCGTGGTGCAGTGTGATTGTATCTTGTAAATTCGATAATTGTGGATTAGATCCTCTTCCAACTTTTTTATTTCACTTTCCCTCTAGTAAGACAAAATGTACATTGAATTCCACTTCCCTTTACATTTAGTTCTCTCTACTATGCATAAAGTTCTATAAAAAAAAATTAAAGTTTTTATTTACTATTTTTTTAAAATGTTCGTTCGATTATTTCATTGAATGAGGTAGTTTTTGTCCATTTCTTATATTAAACTATACAATTTGAAGTATGAAGAATTCAATTGTTATAAAATGTAATATATAAAACATATATTTTTTTATATAGAAGCGTCGAAGATGCTTGGGGGCAGCGTGTTATGGTTTCGCCACGGCCTTCGGTTGCACGACAACCCGTCTTTGCAAAGTGCTCTGGAAGATAGAAGTGTACCCTTCTTTCCCATTTTTATATTTGATGGGGAAACTGCTGGTGAGTAAGAATTAAAAAAACTTTTTTTTTTTAATATATTTTCTACGTTTCTCAAATGCAAACGTTGCTTTTGTACTTTAGGTCATATTTAGGCTAATAATTGAATATTTTTAAAATTGATCGTTTATATAAGTATTTTGTTTATATTTAAATATTAATTTTCCCTTTCATACGATATCCATATTGTAGCAATGCATTAAAAATAACTAGTTCACCATTTTGGGTATTACGTATGGTGAAATTAAAATGATGTCCCAAGATATCACTCATTAGAAGATAGATGCTTTAAAATCGAGTTGCAAGATTTTATCGAAACAAACACACAACATTGCGTTAAAAGCTTTTAAAAAATAAAAAATATACATGCTAAAAAGTACTTCCGGATCCGGATAGTCCTGGCTAGGTTCAAGCTGTATATTATATTGTCATCGGGCCCAAATACGTTTCCATGTCAAGAGTCCAAGAGTTTTAAATAATATGTGCTATATTTATAGTTTTTGGTAATACATTGTAATAAGGAAACTTCTAGTATCGCTTGGACGGTTTCCAAGAGGTGCAGGTTGGAATCCCATGTTTTAAAATTTTTATACGTTTTTCATAAATGTTTTCTTATCTTAACTAATAATAATAAAATAATAATTAATTTAATAATAGTAAAATATCAAAATAAAATAGTAATCTCTCTTTTTAAACGATTATTTCTGAATAAGTTTTTAAGTATGCCACGCTTCCTTATTTCTTTCTACTGCCTCTTTCACATCATCATCCCATCATTCATCACGTTTTTTTACTAAAGCCTCTTTTCCCAACGCCACACACCTCAGTTGCAGCTTCAATCATACAATTCCTAAGGTTCTGTCAGCATACTTCAACACTTTCAATACCTATTTCGCAGTTGTCTAGTTTCTTGGAAACCCTTACTTCATATTCCTCTCTAATCGGTGGGTCTTGAAGCTTTCAGCTTCTTATGCGATTATTCGCGTCCAAGTTTGCAAACCTCGTGCGGCTGCGCCAACCGGCAACAGACAAGCAACTACTAGATAGTGATCTGTTCCCAAGCCAGCACCCTAAACACACGCGTCTCCATAACTTGGTTACGAATACGCTGATCCATTAGGAATAGGTCAATCATGCTTTTTTCTCTTCCATCGGTTCCCACGTGTACATGTGAATTTGTTTGTGATCAAACATAGTGTTTGCCACAAACAAATCCTTTTTCTTACATAATTCCAATATGAGTTTACCAGCCTCATTTACTGTCTTATCACCATACTTCCCTACTACGTGTTTGTAACCATGTTGTGTGGTTCCGATCCATCCACTCTAATCACCACTACCTAGACACTCTTACACTCTCCCAGAACTCCTCTAGTTCACTTGATAGAGCTGAGGATACCGGCGCATACGCTACTAACAAGAATTTTCTTGTTATCCCCAGATTGAAGCGAACACAGAACAGCCTCCGTTTGATCACCTTATATTGCACTCACCAATCGAAAGGACAATAACACACCTTGACATCCTCCTTCACTTTCTGGAACTCCCACCAAGAAGCCGACTCGGATGCCCGGCAAATCGGTCGTACTATTGCCCTTTCTTTTGGTCTCAGTCACACAAAGAACATCTAAATTTCTTTCATCCATCACATCTAATAATTCATTCTTCTTCTGTTGCATCCCTCCTTTTAAATTCGACGCAGCTATTTGTAGCTCCGTTCTCCACTTCCCGCCGTCCCGGACATAGCGTGCTGGGTGGTGGTCCCCAACGCCGCATTCGTCGCCACTTACATAAGTGGGGACGCACTGGTGCGCATCACCTCAGGGGGACGCCCCTATATAGTCTTCCATCGTTGACCCCCACTGATAAAGATGAAGCGTAAAAAGTTAGAGCATGAAAGAGACGAAAGATTGATAAACAATTTCTGGGAAAACATGAAGCTTTTCTAGCGAGAACTTAGTGATTCTCAGCGTTATTCACCAACCTGTAGAATGAATGGGGTGCTTTCTGAGGAAGGTGAAATACTTACAGAAAGAACACACGTTTTGCAACGATAGGCGGAATTCTACAAGAAGATGTTTGAATGTGATGACACTTCTGTCTCAAGCGACAAAATTATGCTGGACCTTTTCTTTTTTCTATGAAATTTATGCTGGAAAACGGGAGAAGTCCCGGATGATTGGCGCAGTCAGGCACAGAGTGCTTTTGTATAAAGTTCACAGATAGACTGTGCAAGCTATAGGGCTATCAGTTTGATTAACTTGGGCAGTCAAATTTATGCTAAAATTCTAGCGAGAAAAATGCAAAAAATATCCAAAAGACTTTTATGAGTGGCCTAAGGAGGATTTAGACCTGGAAGAAGATGCATGGATCAGGTTTTTCCTCTCCGCAAGATCACGGGAAAGTTTTTGGCTGTAAACCAGAAAATTTTCTGTGCTTTTGTGGATTTAGAAAAGGCATTTGACAGGGTTGTAAGGAAGAAGTTATGGATGATACTGCCCCGGTACAATGTGAGCGGATCATTGTTGCAGGCTGTAAAATCTCTTTATCGGGATCACTCGGCCTGTGTACGAGTAGGAGCTAAGAAGAGCCGGAAGATACGAAATGGATGTGAAAAGGCGTATTGCTGCCGGTATCAAGGTTAACGGTGCTCTTGCTGCATTGATGCGATGGCAAAACGTCAGCGTACTTGCACGTCTTACCGTTCACAATGCAGTACTGATACCGACGTTGTTATACGGCAGTGAAACGTGGGTGTGTCAAAAGAAGAAAGAAAGAAAGATGAATGCAGTAGGGATGAGATCTCTTCTTGAGTCAGTTTAGCTGACCGTATATGCTGCGACGAGATACGCAGAATAGCAGGTGTAAGCGCAAATATCATAGTAAGAATGAAGAAGAATGTGCTCAGGTGGTTTGGGCACGTTGAGAGAATGAGTGATGAAAGAATGGTAAAAAAGATTTATAAACACAGGAGGAGGTATGGAGGAAGGTTACGTAAAGGGCATGGGGGCCCCCCGATGGGTATGTATGAAAAGGATAATGACTGTGGACAAGGCGAAAGACGTATGCAGGGACCGTAGCGTTTGGCGCTCCGTACCTCTGACACCCCGCAAGGGATACAGCATGAAGCTAAAAGAAAAATAAGTTGTTGTATAAGAATTTCGACGCAGCTGGTTACGCTTAGCGGTTCGAGCGTTTGGTCGGTTTCCAACAGACGCGGGTTTGAATCCCACTGTGTTCAAATTTTCATACGTTTTTCAAAAATGTAAGCTTCTGGTCATATCAACTCCATTTACAGTTTTCTTGTTCCATTTGATCTTGATCACTTGTAGTATATTGTTATTCAAAAGATAAAGAAATGAATTTATAGAGTAAAATATTCTGATACTAACTTAAATATGTTTATTTTAATAGTTTTGAAGATATTGATAAATTTATAATTTTTAGTTCAAAAGAAGCATCTGAGAAAATATTTTCATGGTTTTTTTTTAAATTTGGAGACCTTCAAGGGGTCTTAAAATGATAATCAGATTTTGTAAAATTAGAATCAGAAGGTTGTTAGCTGTTGTGTTTGGCTAAGTGGAGTCATCGCTCGAATGAGTCAGCTCTCTTGAGTATTCTAATGTGAATTAGCTGCAAAGGTATAATGTAAAGGTAACACTAGTTAGAGGATTAGGATTTTGTCAGACGATCTTTGTAATTGGCTGTGTATAACTTTACTTCAATTTTTTAATGTTAAGAAAATACTTTTTACTTTCTCACTTTGAGAAATTACTTTTTTCATTCCGCATAGCAGCGTAGTACTTAGTGTCAAAACACTTCGTACGAAGTACGCCAATTCCACCGAATTCCAGACATTACGTATTGTGTGGTGGGACTCAATACGTAATGTCTCGAATTAATATATATATATATTTTAGCTAAATAGATTTAACTAAAATATTAAAAATAATTTTTCATTCTATCCTTGCAGGTACCAAAGTAGTGGGGTATAACCGCATGCGTTATCTCCTAGAAGCTCTGAACGATCTTGATGTTCAGTTCAGGAAATATGGCGGGAGATTGCATATGATTAAAGGGAAACCTGACGTTGTATTCAAACGTCTTTGGGAA
Organism: Dryadula phaetusa; assembly: GCA_032432895.1. NCBI lineage: Eukaryota > Metazoa > Arthropoda > Insecta > Lepidoptera > Nymphalidae > Dryadula > Dryadula phaetusa. Next base: position 3,320,878 of record JAOYRS010000021.1, read on the forward strand.
GAGTTTGGTAAGCTATTTTATTCGGATTAGACGCTTATGTAGCTTTTTTTACGTTTTAGTAATTGTATGAAAGTTCTATTTAATTCTGCATGCGTTACCTGTTTAATTTGTTCAAAAAAGTATCTTAGTACTTCATATTCATCGTTATGTAATGACTAAATTATACAAAATCATTATAATTTGTATCCTATATATTATTTAGCTATGTATTGTAAATTTTCATCCAAACCCGTTCAGTAGTTTTTGTGTAAAAGAGTAACAAACATACTTGTGTAATCAATCTTTGCAAACTTACGCTATCTATAATATTGTAGTAGGATTTTATAACTAAAGTGTGTAAAAAAGCTTTAAAAAAGAGTATGAAGGTGTTGGTAAACAATTTTAAGTAAACAAATTCTTTTTGAATCCTGAAGTTCTTTTGGTAGTTCTATTTTGTATAGTTCGTTTATTACTAACCATGTGATTTAAATAGTAGGTAGGATATGGCTCTCTTAACAGTAAGCTCGTATGAATAGTTAAACCTAGGACCAATGTTGTGAAAACATTTCTATGTTTAATTCTAAGAACTGAAACAGTCCTGGATATATAATGATTTTATAACTGGCCTATTTGTCCTATTATTAGTGACTTTGACGAATGTAGACATCTCATTTCATTTATTTGCAAGATCATGATGATTTTTAAATATTAAACTGTTACTCGTAAAATATTTTGCAAAATGTTCGATTCTGAAAATTTGCGATTAATTTTAGTTTAAAAAGTTTCTTTTTACTATGTAAACATTTTACCATGAAGGCGTAAATGTATATGTCATAGTAAGAATGGTAAGATATATGAAGCAAAGGTGAGCAGTGTTAGAGTTTGGTGAAGATTGGTTGATCTTCGAAAACACAGTATCAATGATATACTGGAGGAAGATCACTTAAAAGGCATTATAACGCCCCGAAGGGCACGTGCGAGGAGATTAACAGTCTGGTGCTTCATTAATCTTTGACTACACTATGAAGAATAAAATGTGAATCTAATAAAAAAGGAATTTACTATGTAATTTATTCTACAGGTATCCGCAAGATATGCTTCGAACAGGATTGCGAGCCCATATGGCGGGCTCGCGACGAAGGTGTACGAACACTGTGTCGTGAGATTGGGGTCTCGTGTCGGGAACACGTGTCGCACACTCTGTGGGACCCTGACACCGTTATTAGAGCCAACGGTGGTATCCCACCGTTAACGTATCAGATGTTCTTGGTAAGATAAAAGTGAAGTAAAGGGAATTTTCTTAGTCTTTTCTGAGTATACTTTCTTTGTAGATAATTATTGTATGATATACATTTTTTCTCTAAGCTATTCCTATAATAAAATGACCGTTTACCTAAAAAACATAAATTTATTTGACCTAGTATAAAATGTTTGGCACTCGAGATCGATAAGAACTTCGATTAATTAAGAACAGTCTATCTAAATTTTAATCTTCTTGAAGATTTTTGCAATGATATATTGGCAATGAAATGGGAGAACCTCAAAAGAAGAAATGGGAGAACGGAGTGTGACACTTCTTTCTGCCTACCCTACTTTGCATGCTATAAGGAAAGTGATTGAAGCTAATATATGTATATCTAATTTTCAGCATACCGTAGCAATCATTGGGGACCCGCCTCGCCCAGTCGACGATGTTGATCTGAAAGGGATCAATTTTGGAACTCTACCAGAAAGTTTTTACAATGAATTTACTGTATTTGATGAGGTACCGTATGTATATATATTGTTAACAGACATTCTAGTCTATTTCATTATTCATTGAATATATTCAATGATTTTTAAATGTTTACGATTCACATGTCTTCTACTTTGAGAACGAATTATAAGCAGGTATAGTGTGCCAAGAAAAATCTCATATAAATATCGTATAGCTTGGAATATTAAGATCTTATATATCCTAACATCTTATATATCTCATATTATTATTATACTCGTATATACAAAGTAATGTAAAAGTCACTGACGAAAAGACAACACACAGCTTCAACTCTTGTAACTAGAGAACTGCAATATACATTTCTTTTAGAAAACATTAACAGAAAATTTTTCGAAATTTTCACTGGAACGATTAGAATGGGAATTTATCGTATTGTAATCGACTCAAACTATGTTCCGAGCTGCAACTTATATTAATATAAAATTAAACTTAAAAACAATTAGAAATATATATATTTTTCTTTAGGCTCCAAAACCTGAAGATTTAGGTGTGTTCCTAGAAAACGAAGATATTCGTATGATACGCTGGGTGGGAGGGGAAACTGCAGCCTTGAACCAAATGCAGAACCGCCTGGCGGTGGAGTATGAAACGTTCTGCAGGTGAGACGTGTTTTGTATGGATGAAGTATTTTTCTTGCCTTGCCTTGTATGGTTGAAGTTGATGTATCGTATGCTCGGATTTTTGTAGTTCTATTACAAAATGTCATAATTGTAGGATTCTAGGTGCATATAAATTATAATAAATATTAAAAATTATAATTCTTGCATAATTATTAATAAATTTTCGTATTTAATTTTATTATGAAAAATGTTTTTGTCTTCATTGCGACGCAAGGAATTTAGCTTTCAGCTTTCTTCCCTTCCCAGACTCTTAAGAATTGGACGTTCAGTATTAAAAGAGCAAAGTACATGCATATATATTATAAAGGTGACGTTTATTTTTTTAGCTTCACGCTTTTATCCCGCATAGCAGGGTAGACAGGAAGTACTTAGTGTCGAGGCATTCCGTACTCCGTTTTCAAATATTTCAAGACATTGCGTGGTGACCGGTGGAACGCAACGCCGCGCTATGTCTTACCACAGCGAGGAAATGACAATAATGGAAATACAATCATTCCCAAGTGGGAATCAAACTCACAATCTGTTGTGTTTACAGTCAGACGCTGTATTACGCGACACGACCTGCTTCAAAATTACATTTTAACGTTTTTTTAAGTGTTATTCCTACCGTTCAAATTTGGGCGTGACTTGATCTTTGAGAAGCGCGGGTTCAAATCCATCTACTACTAAATTTCACAATTATTTCTTTTCCTAAGTTGACATTACTTTGTTCGTATTGCCAGGGGATCCTATTTGCCAACGCACGGTAATCCGGACTTGCTGGGGCCACCCATATCATTGAGCCCGGCTCTACGATTTGGATGTCTTTCTGTCCGCCGGTGAGTTTATGTTATGTTAAAAGAAAAACAGCTTGACGCCTTTATTTCAAATTCATTGAGCTCAAAGTATAGTAAGCTGTATAAACAATAAGGTTTTTGATTTTCGCAATTTTTACACATTGTAAATGAAACTATTTTAAACGGATCAATCGCATACATTTTGATATTCGAAAATACATTTTTGGAAACCTAACGTTTCGTATACTTTACAGTTGTCTGTCCTGTGACTACGGATTGTCAAAAATGTATTTCCGAATACCAAAATATACGCGATTAATCGGTTTAAAATAGTTCCATTTTTTAAAACAGATATGTTTTCAGTACTGTTATCACATGTCATGTGAGAAATGACTGAAACGAAAAATAAATTAATGATTTTTCGCCATTGTATTTTACTAAATATTTATGCATGTATAAATGGTACATATACCCAAATAATATTTTTTTATATTTTATGTGTGTTTGTTATTTCTAATACGGGTAGACTGATTTTAACGGAACTTTCACTGGCAGACAGCTAATATAATAAGGCGTAGCTCAGGCTACTTCTATTTTAAAGTTATATAATAAAAAGCCAGAGACAAGAGTGGTAATGTAATTAATAAACGAAAGTTCTAAGGACTTTTAAACATGTATTATTTTAATTTACAGATTTTATTGGTGTGTCCAAGATTTATTCCACCAAGTGAACCAAGGACAACTTGCGTCCACTCAGTTTATTACGGGTATGTATTTAAAATAGAGTTTAAATAGTAATTGAGGCCGGTCGTGGTGTAGTGTGACAGTGTCCCACTGTAAACCCACAACCTATCGCAGGTTGTGGGTTCGATTCTCATTCGGAAGAGTGATTATATTTAAATTACTTTTATTCCCACGTTTTTGTAAAACAAACCGCGGCGTTGAGTTCTGCCACTCATTACGCAATGTCTCGAATTCGGCAGAATAAAGCGGAGTACGGAGTGTCTTGACACTGGGTACTTGATGAAGTTGAAAAAAGCTGGAGAAGCTAAAAAAAAGTAATGTATAAAACAAAACATAGATATTATGCAGAGGAAAGATAGTGCCATGACAATCAGCTATCGACTGAAGTTAGAAGAGTGAAAAATGTTTTAAAAGAAACATTAATAAACGGATTAATCTTATATATTTTGGTATTCGAAAGAATATTTTAGAAAACCCAACGTTTTGAACACTTAGCTGTAACTTGTGGACAGGTAGACTGAGGTGGCATTCATCTGTGCGTTTTGGTAAAAATGAATTATATAAATTAAATTAATTCTTAATTACCTCTTATACTGCCCTGGATTCTTGCAAAATGAGCTGACTGTATCTTCGTTTCTGAATTTGAGAATTTAAATATTTACATTTAAAATGTGTAAAAAACATACATATACAGTTGATGTTTTATATAATATAGGTATATATTTAAAAAAAATAATTAACTCATATCGAGGTACCTTTGTACACGGATTATTGTGTAAACCGATCAATTGGATAAATATATGTAGTTTAATTTAAAATAGAAGAAAATATTGTATCTTTTTCTAAAACATATATATGCATACATATTATTTTTTTTAATTTTCTCAGGTCAACTTATATGGCGTGAGTATTTCTACACGATGAGCGTGAACAACCCGAACTACGGACAAATGGGTAATAATCCCATATGCCTGAACATCCCATGGAAGGAGCCAGAAGGCGATGAATTGCAAAGGTGAGATGATTTTATTATTATTATTTTTATATTTAAAATTAGTGTATTATCTCACGTTAGATACTATAAAAGAGAAGCCATTGTAGCCCAGTGGGGCATATATATCTATCTATTTATATATGAGATGGTTGAAGGTTCGAACTCCATACAACAAAATGGTTATATGTAAATTATTTTTATTTCTTAAGTTCACTAATACTACAAACAAATAACTTTATCACATGGGTTATTTTTATGTATAAATAGATGTGCTTGAAACTTTTTCCGCGTGGAATTTAACAGCTTTTCATGTTTATAATAGGAATATCCTAAATTACTTTTTACTGCTTCAACCTGTGAAAGTTTCATCAAAATCGGCTCAGCTGTTCCAGGGATTAGCCAAAACAAACATAACAAACAGACAGACAGACAGACAAAAATTGCAAAAGATGTTATTTCGGTATATGTAATATATGTTCATACGCATTTACTAAAAAGGGCTATTTTTATATTAAAAATGTTAATTTTAATTTATGTACAATTGCGAAACTCCAAAAATACTATCTAACCGATTTATTATTCTTTTTTGCTAATTCCACTACGTTTATTATTAACGTGTATCTGAAAATTTATACAGAAAGTTAGGATAAATAAAAAAAAATCATTCATAGCAGCATTATACAGTTAATATAAGGCAAGTTAAATGACACGCTAGTTAGACACAAGCTAAGAGGGACTTACAAATTTTTTTTGTACATCTTGGGAAGTTTTAGTAAAGTAACAAAAGTAAATCAATATTTTAACTTTGTGATATGATCTCGTAGGGAAAGTAAAAATTTATTATTTAAATCCTGTAAAGTATGAACAAATTGAAATAGCGTATAATACGAGAAATCGTATTAAGCGGGATTTACCGTTTTTTACGGAATATCACTGTTTTAAACTACGCTTTACACAAACAAAATAGCAAACAAGTGAAAAAATAAATGAAATTGTAAAGTAAGTAAGCTTCTCGTCGATGCCATGGGAAATTGGACATATCGAATTATAAACAAGATCTGCGTATTTTTTCTGGTCTTTTTTGGTCTTTCTTCAGATTGAAAAAAATAAAATACATATAAATAAAATACATGAAAAAATAAAATACATATCGGCTGCTAAACACGTCGATAGTGTCGTGATATTTTAAAATTAATTACATATTAATTCTAAGACCATAAGGACGAAATTATTTATTGTGGTAATCGTAAAGTATTGATTTTAATTGTGATTTTAGTGAAATATTATTGTTATTATTTTAACAGTGGTTTTAGTAAAATAATATTTAATTCATTCAGTTGAATGACACTTCACTGATTTTAATGGAATATTATTTAGATAGTTTACTTGTGACGAAGCGATGAGTGATGAAGAGTTTTGTATTATTTTACTGTGCTTTAATTTCAGTATAATAAATCATAATCATGAGTGACAGTGAGACTTTTATTGAAGAAGAAAGTACCCGTTCACTTATATACATACGCATGGTGCCCATAGATGGCGCGAGGGCCGCACGGGGTTCCCCTTCATCGACGCGGCCATGCGCCAGCTGCGCACGGAGGGCTGGCTGCACCACGCCGTGCGCAACACCGTGGCGTCCTTCCTCACGCGCGGCACGCTGTGGCTGTCCTGGGAGCACGGCCTCAACCACTTCCTCAAGTACCTCTTGGACGCTGACTGGTGAGGAATAACGCTACACGTGAATGTATGTGTGTACTTCCGATGAAAGTGCTGTATGTCACAATGGTCTCTTTCTAATATAATTTAGAATAAATGATGTGGAAGATAGTTTGCTATTTTTAAAGTTTTTCCACACTTTGGATTAGAAAACATTTTTGAAAAAACGTTTAAAAATTTAAACACAGCCTTGTTTTCTGATCCTAAGTGCACAACAACACTTTAAAAATAGTAAAATATTAAAATAAAATAGCAATCTCTCTTGTTAAACAATTGTTTCTTAATAATCTTTAAGCAGCAGAAATTTGTAAAAATCTCTACTGAGGTGTTAACAACATAAATAAGTTGTAACAAATGTATTAGAATTCAACGCAGCCGGTAGTAGAACTTAGCGGTCAGAGCGCTTGCATGGTTTCCAAGAGGTGCGGATTCGAATCCCGTTGCGTTAATTTTTTTTTAGCTTCATGCGTTCATCTTGCATAGCAGGGTAAACAGAATGTACCCAGTGTCAAGACACTCCATACTTGGCTTTCCACCGATTAGTGAGGATATTGCCTCGAGGATGCAAATTCTATACAAAGCATTCTTTGTCACAAAGGATGTATAATGTGAGCGTCACTAAAGTCGCTGGTGGCTTTTTTGTATACTGTTTGTATAGTGAGTGCTATTTTTATTTATATTATTTCTATGAATGTCGAAGGAGCGTTTTTGTATATTATTTATAATATTTACTGGTTTTAAGATTTTGAGACGTAATTTAAGATTTTTAGTTCCAAAAAGTAATTGAAGCCGTTTGTGGCGCAGTTAAATAACGTCTGGCTGAACACTCGAATATGTGATTATATTACAATTATTTTCATTACCTCGCTGTGGTAAGTCCAAGCGCGGCGTTGAGTTGCGCCACTTAACACGTACACACGCGACACAAGATACTTCCTATGTAAAAGCTTAAACACATTTATTACTATGAACACGCAGGTCGGTATGCGCGGGCAACTGGATGTGGGTGTCGTCGTCGGCGTTCGAGGCGCTGCTGGACTCGGGCGAGTGCGCGTGTCCGGTGCGCCTCGGGCGCCGCCTCGAGCCCAGCGGACACTACGTGCGCCGCTACGTGCCCGAGCTCGCCAACATGCCCGTCGAGTACATGTGAGGCCGCTGTTCACGCTTACTGAATGTATCGACATCGGTACAGTCGAGACTAATTGGTTTTCCACCTCTCTTGACATACTCTTATACTTGCTATATTAAATATTCGCTGTACAAGCAAGGTTGTAGGGAGTTTTTGGCTCGTTATTTTGAAATTATTTCGAAAGTTCATAGCAATGATTTTTTTAAATAATATTCATGTATTACCACATACACGCTTAAATATTATATTTCCTTTATTCATAAATATAAATAATTATTAGATTGCTTAAAATGTAGTGCAGTGTACGAAGTATTTATTGGTGTGTGTGTGTGTGTGCGCGCGCAGCTACTCGCCGTGGACGGCGCCGCTGGAGGTGCAGGCGCGCGCGCGCTGCGTGGTGGGGCGCGACTACCCGGCGCCCGTCGTGGACCACCGCGCCGCCGCCGCGCGCAACCGCAGCGCCATGCAGGTCTCTTTATATGTCTGCCTCTCACTCACAAGCGCAAACTTCGAATGTTGCAATCTAATAGTTATGGCTCTCACTTATCTTATACTTATCTCTCACTAGCTCTCTCATGTACTACCTATATGTTGCTGTCTCAGGCTTTCTCATTACCGTTTATCTATTTCTATCTCTTTCTCTCACTCGCACAAACTTTACGACTCTTTGTTGAGATTCATTATTTATTTATCATATATATATATATATATATATATATATATATATATATATATATATATATATCTGTCTCACTTCCATCTGTATATGTTCTCATATGGCGTGTTCTTTCTTGCTCATTTACATACCAACCAATTATTTCTACCCTCTGCGAATATTCGTGCAATCTTCCAATCTCAATATCTAGTACATCTCTGTGTGTCAACATAATATTCTTGCCACTCTTTTTGTCATGTTTTTCAGACTCTATGGAAACATGGACCATTAAATTTTGTCACTTTAGATTTTTCTTTTTCTGTCATTCTTATGCAAATCAATTTTTTAAACTTCTGAAACCCTATGTGTCTCTTTATGTTCCCTAAGAGGAACCAGAATTTACAATTAGTTGCCTTACTTACTTCCTAAAATTTAAATTAACTTAACATAAATAAGTTGTAACAAACGTATAAGAATTTCGACGCAGCTGGTAGTAGAACGCATTGTTTAGCAGTCAAAACGCTTGGATGGTATCCAAGAGGCGCGGGTTTGAATCCCGCTGCATTCAAATTATTATACGTTTTTTCAAAATTGTTTTCTAATCTTAAGAGTGGAATGACATTTTAAAAATAGTAATTATTTAATTTAACTGTAATATAACTGTAATACGACTTCTCATGTATAATTTATCTATATTTGCCGCTCAAGCAACATTTAATAAACAACTAGAATTACCACAGCTTATATATATAAAATACATCTGAACAAATGTATAATAGAGATATTTTCTTATAAACTTTATATTACTCGCTTTTGACCACTTCAATATTATCTATTATTTAATATTATCTAGTGCTTAAACGTTAACTACGTTATATACAGATTATAATAAATAAAATAGAATCTGTGAGTCAAAAAGATGTGTCCAATTGTATCAAGAAATCTACATAACAATAAATGAAATAAAAACCTTCCATTATTTCTAAAAATTAATATAAATTTTCTCTTTAAATAATTTAATTCTTCAATTGCAGGAACTTCGTCGTGTCCTCGAAAAAGCACCTCCTCATTGCTGTCCCTCTTCAGAGGACGAGATCCGTCAGTTCATGTGGCTCGGAGAGGAGAATCAACCGGAAATTACGACCGCTTAAACGAATTATTCTTTTATTTAAAGGTAATAAGGTGCAATTTTCTTTGTATGTTTTATTTCGATACTATATATATTGAAGTACATTTTAAGCAAAAACAACTTTATTGCCGAGTATAAAGTTTTAATTTTGATTTTGATGATAATCATTAGAACTCTAACGATTATATGCCTTTTGGCATATATATGTATATTTATTAAGTAAATCTATAGAAACCGAGTATATTTCGTGCCACGAATGAAAAGGCTTGAGCGACCACGTTATATGGCGTGCGTAGAAATTATTGACGATTTTCCTTGGCGAGTCCAATTATTTCGTAATAAACAATATTCTGCACTGGTGATACTTAATAATATATTTTAAAAAGTTATGGTTTTGACATTGAATTTTAATATTTTAGTATAAAAAATCCTAAATTTATTAAAGCTACTTTGCTAAGTTTTTTCTATACAGACCCTTTCAAGTCTCTTCTTTCATGACATATAAAGTAAAACAAAATACTGTATTTAAAATTGATAATTTTGAACATTAAAAAGATAATCATAATATTTATTTTATGTTGATTATAATTTTCTTAACAATTGTTTTATATTATATTATCAAATCAAAAAATTTTAAATTTTAAGTTTACTTTTTTATATATATTTTCTTTGCGATAACAGAACAATATAAACGATATTATAAAATAGTTGTATATAGAGTACAGTGAAGGTATTTTTGAACCTGAAAGTCTACCTTATATAATTATATATTTCACTTTTTTTTTACATAATTTCTTTCTTTTTATTTTAATATATTTTTACATGTTTTATATTCTGTTTTTTATTCCAATTATTCGCATGTATTTTGAAAATATATTTTACAAAGTTGATGTTTTTAAACATTTTATAGTACTTTATAATATTCAATAAACTTCTTTTAAACAGTTTCATATAAAACATATTGTAAGTGGTATTTAGTAATAAAAGAAAATGGTGATACGAAAAACATAACTGGGACTAGACTTTTAATTTGATTTAGGTTATTTTTATAGCTTATAAAGGTTATACATTTATGATATTAATATATTTTAATATAGATACGATTATGTTATAAGCTTTTATAGTTTATTTTTACATTTTCCTTTTTAAGATAAGACATGAATGGATAAAAGTGTAGTATAGTGTAGTAGTGTGTATTGGGGTCTCGGCACTCCACTGCATTTACCCTTACGGTACTCCTCCTGGGCCTAAACTGGTCGGCAATTCGGGTGTACTCCGATCCTTTCGTAAGTCCCCGCTATAACGTGTTATAGGTTATATGGATGTACCACGTCATAGGAAAACGCGTTGTTTGAGAATTTTCATATAACGCGCTTCTATGCACTCTTATAAAGCGTTTTGATGTAAATGACTTGTTTTTTAATATTTCGTTAACGAGTTTAAATCCTATATTAGATAAATCAAATTAAGAACATTTTTAACACACAATCCTATGCAAAAAACTAACTATCCTATGTAATGCAAAAAACAGATCATTTCAAATAAATTCAAAAACAATTTTATTACATTCTTATTACTCGCGTTATATAGGGGTTATTCGTGTAATAGGAGTGATTGAAAACTATTACTGTGTAACATTTAAAATTTTTTGTTCAAAATATAATTTCTTTATATAGTAAAGAAACTTTCATAATAAAATTTTCTTTTAAAATGTAATTTAAATTTCCATAGCAGATGAGGTCGTTTTGTTTTATTTTTATAAGAAATTATAATACTTTCTAACAATTCATTCATTCATTTATGTTGTTTTAAATTTTGAAGAAAAATTGAGAAATAAATTCTAGAAAATTTACTTTCTTTTACATATTTTACACATTTATCCAATTATATCTTTAAGTCTTTTAAGAAGGCTCATCAAAGTTGGCGATATATTTTAATGATCTGAATAATTATAATTATTGATTAAGTTATACTCATTATATTATTGTTGGATATTATTTTAAATTGTTTTAATCTCAAAGGTTTATATTATTGTTGATTATTTAGTTTATATTGACTGAGCTTTTCCATTCTACATTAAATTTGTTTAAAAAGTGACCAGTACAAAATGTGTAAATGTAGAAATATGGTACAAAATATATACAGGGAAATTAATTTATATCATTTGGTTTTATTATTAAATTGAATATATTCTAACAAATAACAATTTAAAATTTAAAACTGTATACTATATATATAATATAGAAATATATTAAAGGTTTTATGTGTTATTTTTAGTTTAAATAATAATAATTTTCTTTATTTATATAGAACTTAATAAAAATTACAAAAAAATGTATAGATAACAAATGAATTACTTCCTTTAAATCCATCTTGAAAATTCATTGTATATGTTTGCAATTTCTAAATTGTGTCTCTTTTATATAATATGTTTACCCTTTTTCCATATGTTTCAAATTATTATTATTAACTTGTATATTATGTTGTGCCGCCTTTTAGATTTTTCAGTTTTATACGGTGGTAAATATTTTTATTAATTACACACATGTTTCTGTTATTTTAAAAATTTTCCAAAAAATTAAAAAATATAAATAAATATATTTTTATAACTGAATTAATATCATATTATAACAATGTTTAACTGTATTAATTAGTGTTACACCCCCTTAGTTCAACGCTTTTATATAGCAGGGTAGACAGGAAGTACTTGGTAACAGGACACTCCGCACTCCGCTTTCTGCAGAATTCGAGACTTTGCGTGTTAATTGGCAAAACTTAACTTCTAATCAAATCTTACCTGAGCGAAGAAATGTGAATAATTTAAATATAATGCTTCCTCTCCCAATACGCAATGACCGGCCTCGCTATTTACGACCCTTTTAAAATTGAGTATAAATTTTACTCAATTTACTCATAAAATATCGTTTCTAGCGACATATGAGCATTAAACATGCATATTTTCACGCTTTTTTTTATCCCGCGTAGCAGGGTAGACAGAAAGTACCTAGTGTCAAGACGCTCCGTACTTCGCTTTTCACCGAATTCGAGACATTGCGTGTTGAATGGTGGAACTCAACGCCGCGCTTTGTCTTACCAGAGAGAAGAAGTGAAAATAATGTAAATATAATCCCCCGAGTGGAGATCGAACCCACAACCGATCGCATTACAGTCAGACGCTGTCCCACTGCGCCACGACCGGCCTCAATTTTCACACAGCTTCTTTATATTAGAAAACAGTTCGGCAAAATATTCAAAAGTATATCTTTTAGGTTTAATGATAAATGTTTAAATTGCTTTACGTGTTGTTCTATTAGTTTCTAGAATGTTCAAGGCATTATCTGTTAGTTAAATATAATCGAATATAATATATTTGTTAGAGAGTTACATATAGAAATTTTATTTTGTAACTATTACTAAATAAATTAATTTTTAGCATTCTTTATTTACATTATAATATCGTTAAAAAAGAAAATTGAATTGGTCCTATATGTTTTTGGAGATAATTTTCTATTTTTATTTTTTTTTATATAATTGTAATTTTTATTAATATTATTTGGTAATAGTTTCAAAATAAACATATAATCTGTGTTGATGTTTTAAATGTATATTATTATATTTTCTTGTTTTCATATACATATTATGTATGCATATTTATTATAACTAATCAGATTTTAAAAATATATGAGAGCTAATTTCAAAATTGTATGAATTATTTTAAATATAGCAACATTTTATACTATTAACTAGGCATATAACTAAAGATCTGATTAATTCAATACCGGGACCAGATTTACATTTTAAACTCATAAAGTCTTCAAAACATTTACAAAACGTGAATTTATTTTCTTTTATGATTATATTCTACATATTTTAGCAAATATTATTTTAATAAAAATAAATAATATATATTTTTGGAATTTAGTATTAGTAAGTACAAGTATGTATTAAATTAAGTGTATTTAATAAAAATCTTCAAAAATTATATTCTTTTTTTTATTTAATCAATAATATTTACAAATAGGAATCTTTTAAACATAGTTATAACTTATAAAGTATGGAACATGTCCTAAGATTGTCAAATTTTGAATTTGAAATAAAATCCTTGGTGTTTGGCACGCCTCTTGTACAGCTTACTATAAACTGAGTGTGTTTAAAGCAACTTTTTGAAAATCTTCATGAAAGACAGCGAAAAGAAAAAAATATTTTTTTTAGCTTCACGCTTTTATCCCGCATAGCAGGGTAGACAGAAAGTACCTAGTATCAAGACACTGTACTTTCCACTGAATTCGAGACATTACGTGTTGAGTGGTGGAACTCAACGCCGCTCTTTGTCTTTACCAGAGCGAGGAAGTGAAAATAATTTAAATACAATCACTCCCCCGAGTGGGGATCGAACCGACAACCGATCGTGTTTACAGTCAGACGCTGTCACACTGCGCCACGACTGGCCTGGAAATTGAAAATTGATAAAGCCGTCGCGGAACAGTAAGAATATCGTACAATAACCTCTTTACTATAAGCAGGGGTCAAGCACATATGATTCACGAATTTATTTGAAAAATCTAAATATTTTTATTTTGAACTTATACCAAAATTACCCTGCAGAGTTAGTGCCAGTTTTGACAGACTCGTAATAGTACATATGTTATTAAATTTTATACTAAATTGTATTTCTTATAATATACTGTATTTTTTACTGTTAATTTACTCATGGTATTATTAAGATACAATTATAGATGTTAAAAAGATGAGCCAAGCACTGTCTGTTCAAAATTTAAGTGAATACTAATTTCAAGTTAAATTAAAAAAAATACAAATCTTATATATTCAGAGAAAAGGTTTACAATTCTTTAAGACTGCGGTCATTGCATGTGTGTGGGAGAGACAAATACGGTGATGGAACAGGTTAAGGTGTGATATTCTTTCTGTTTGGGGTCCGGGCTATACCAGATTCCATTACCAAAGGAAACTCTCCTATACACCTTGAACACAGAGATAATCTCAACAAAGTCATTGTTGTTAGCAATTTTATATTTCAACACAAAAGGAATGTTTAATTTAAATATTTGTAACACCTTTTTTATATATATTAAAAACACATAGAAATGTTTATTTTTCTTATAAAACTTTTTAGCTTTATGATCCATTACTTGAAACACCCTCTAAAATAGAAACTAAATTATTAAACATTTTGCTGGTGTTGCTCTCCGGTAACTCTTTAACTGCAGCAACTCCTTTACCGGCTAATGCACCTACTCTGGGGTCGATTGGTACACTGCCTAAGAAAGGCAGTTTGGATATCTCTGCTAATGATTTGCCTCCACCCGTTGAAAATATGTTTGTACATTCGTTGCATGATGGGCATTCATAGCTAAAAAAATATTTTTATATTAAATAATTTTTTGAATTATTTCTCACATTACATATATATTAAAGAAGGCATCAAGAACTTTTGATATATTGTTTTGTAAGTAGTGGAACTCATTGCTCTGTCTTACCAGAGCAGATAAAAGGAAATAATTAATAAGTATAGAAAAAAATATAAAAGTTAATACAAGATGCTAAATATTAAAATATTTTTTAAATCATATCTACACAAATAAATACAATTAGTGTGTTACTAATATTAAAATAATATTTTTTTAGTAAACAAATATGTATGAAAACACTATATGTATACAATACATTTTATTGTATACAATTATTAGCTGTCTGTCTATTTATTCTGGATAATATACAAATTAGATGTATATAAAGTTGTTTACACACTTAGTTCTTATATGAAAATCAAAAATTTATTTTAAAATAGATGCAAGGTTATAACTAAGTGACTTACCCACTCATATTTTCAATAATACCCATTATATTAATACCAGTTTTTCTACAAAATGTAATTTCTTTACGCACATCCTCTATGGCGACTTCCTGTGGAGTTGTTACTATTATTGCAGAGCATTGTGGTACTTGTCTTAAGTTCTCCATTACTGTTATGTGTTCATCAGATGTGCCTAAAATAAATAATTTTTAAACAAGTATAATAAAATTATATATGTTAATCTCTATAATGGCTTAACTAATTTGTGCAGTTTTCACTATTGCTTTGTTAAAAGAAATATAATATCCTTCCTTTAAAATTTAGCTTTTTTAACTTTGTCCCTAGTAGAGTAGTCAGTACTTTAGCATTTAGTATCTGTTTTATTTTGATCGGCTCATATATAAGAAGCTTATGTCATTTAAAGTAATTTGATGGACAAAATTTTCTAATTTATTAATTATTTTAAAATGTGTTTTCTTGAGCTTGCGAAAACTATCTAATGTTGATATAATAATAATACCTCATACCAACAAAATTGCAGGCACTGCAAGTATCAAATAAATAATTAAACCTACTGTATTCCACATACACGCAATACATCCATTAAATTAAAATATTATTTTAAATATTAATTAAGAAGTACCTGGGGGTGTATCTATTACCAGGAAGTCTAAGTCTTGCCAACATACATCTTCTAAAAACTGTTTGATCATTGATGTTTTTTTTGGTCCTCTCCATACAACAGCATCATCTCTAGACTTGAGAAGAAAACCTATAGACATAACACCTAGCTTTTGTTCTTTATCTATATATACTGGAATCCATCCCTCTGGGCCTTGATGAATGTTTTGATCCTCCAAATTCAATAAATATGGCACACTCGGTCCAGTCAAATCGATGTCAAGTAGTCCTACCTAGAAAATAATAAATTATTTTACTTATAAATTGTAATAATAAATATAAAATATGCGAAAAAGAAAATATTTATGAAATTCTAACCTTAAAACCTTTTTCTTTAAGTGTTAGTGCTAGTTGAGTACTGACTGTTGATTTTCCGACACCGCCCTTGCCTGATAGCACTAATATAACTTGTTTTACGTTTTCTAACATATTTAATAAATAAAAATATATGAAATATAAAAAATACAATAAGGTCTCTCTATCTGTCAAATTTCATCACTAGGGTACTACTGAAAGAAGAAAAACTTGAATTAGCATCTTTTAAATGCATTTTATAGAAATAGATTTGTGTTAGTTGGTAATTAATGCAATTATTATTCAAAATTAACATATAATTACATACTTTAACAATAATATTTTAAAATATCCAAATTCAAGTATAAAATACTAAGAATCCACTTCAAGACAATAAAAAAAATCTTGTGACGTAAAAGCGCTTGCGCCAAAAAGCGACAGTGGCGCCGTTTTAAATGTTTTTGTCAGTTTTGAGTGGGTTTTATAGGTAGTGGTGGTGCGGATTGCATGTCGGTACCTCTATAGGGAGATGCTACATTTTTTTCATTTTGTAACAGATTACTGGACGTTTTATGACATAATTAGTTCATGATATTATTAATTATTTCATTTCTTTTAATTTTTAAGTGAACATCAGTGCTAGTGTGTTTTATTTGCATAGTATTTGAGTTCAGTGGTTGTGCAAGATTTTATAGGGACAAGGCTCGAGATTCTGAATACAAGAAACTACAATTTTTCGGAATATTGAAGGTATTGATGCTTATAATTTATTATTATATTTATAAAAGGAACATCCTATTACTTACGTTTAAATCGATCTATTTTACGAGAGTATTTATAAACGCTGCCGTTTGCGTTCTCATGTGCTAGGTCGATCCACCCTTAGAAATTAGTTACTGTTACTACTATTGATATACTATACCAATTCGTATTTTTTTTTTAAATTTATGCATTTACTTCATTATTCATACACCATACAAGAAAATAATAATAACTTTTGAAATGAATGGAAGCCGTCTAAATAGTACATATTTCTTCTTTTAAACTATAAAAAAGGTTTTTTTGATAGAAAAATGTGATAATTTCATAAAAATAAAATGTATTCATAAGCTGGTAAAAACAATTAATTGTTAATTGTTTTTTTACATTGATTATATAATTCATCAGATCTTTTTACAAGTATATATTTTAAGCATATATATATTTTGCATCTATTTGTAAATATTATATTTATGTATGCTGTTATGAAATTATTATGTACTATTTGTATATTTACAATTGCATACATTAAACTATTATCACAATAAAAAATACCTGTAATCATCATAAATATTTATTTTAATAATGCTATACAAACTCAAGGTCAAAATGTCATTGTGCAGTATGGAGCCAGGTGTTTTCTACCATATGCTTAATTTAAACATATGAGCCTGTTTCACTTATATGCAACTCTTTAAATATAATGATTTAATAAATACTTATTATAAATGTTTCACTATTTGGTTTTAGAAGTTTTCATTTAAAAAAATATTTATTCTTTTTCAGTGTAACTATAAAATAATTTAAGAAAGTTACATATATATAAAATTGCAATATATATTTTTTAATGGAAAAAAATTATTCAATTCCATACATGTTTAAAAGAACTGGGAGTATATTTCTGATAGAAAAAAAGATTAAATTTTATACAGCATAAGTAGGTAACTATTGTTGCATAATTTAAATGACTGGATCTGTATGACAATTGAAATTTTTACACTCCTTTTTTCACTCCCTTTAATGACTACCATTGATTACTTAATGTTCTAACGACACTCTCTGCCCTTGTGACCTTCGCTGTAATAAGTAAGGGTCTATCACCCCTTGTGAGTCACACAATTTATATGAGGGTTAGATTTTGATAGTATCTTCAAGCTGATCAATAAGATATTTTTATACTAAATTTACATTGAAAGGTAATGAAATTAATAAATATTCCTTTTCATTTTCTGTTATTTCTCGCTTGGCAGGATAGGTAACGAAAACTTAAATTCTATTCTCTTTAGTGCTTTTTGCTTGAATTCCAAGCATTTGTATTATTTACATTGTTTAATAGTGGAACTTACTAACTTAAGTTACTACTATTAATATACTATATCAATTCATATTTTTGTTGAAATGTATACATTTACTTCATTATTCATACACCATACAAAGAAAAAATAATAACTTTTAAAATAAATGGAAATAGTTAAATAACACATAATTCTTCTTTTAGACTATAAAAAAAGATATGACAACTTCATAAAAATAAAATGTATTCATATGCTAGTAAAAACACTATTAATTGTTAATTGTTTTTTATAACATTGATTATATAATTTATCAGATCTTTTTTCAAGTATATATTTTAAGCTTATATATATATATATATATATATATTGCATCTATTTGTAAATATTATATTTAGGTATGCTGTTACGAAATTATTATATACTATTTGTATATTTACAATTGCATACATTAAACTATTATCACAATAAAAAAAACCTGTAATCATCATAAATATTCCACAACTTTTATGTTTTTCAATTAATTCACAATCAAATATTTATTTTTAATAGAACCTAGTATAGATAATATCATAACTTAAGGGAAAACAATGAAGGAGTAACGATGACGATTCACGATGTTCGTGTCACGATGTATGTACTCCTAGTATGGCCATATGTCGTTTAGAATGTCTAAATAGTTTAAATATTTATAATTCTATGGGGGATAAGAACGTTTTAAAATGAGTTATGATAAAATAATTATATGCATTTTGTGTGTATGTGATTAATAGTTAGTTATTGTAAAAATACAGTAAAACATCGAATGTAAGGTAATTTAAGTAAACCACACAATGTAAATATTATTACATTCTAAAAAATAGAACGTCCATTATATTCAGTTACGTATTTAAATTAAATAAAATTAATATTTTAATTGCTCTTAAACAGAAACCATTAATTTAAATGTATAACTGTGATTGGAACAAACAAAAGCTATTACTCAGCTCAGCCAGTTCAAGAGCCGTGACGCGATCGGTCTCGCTCATATTTCATTTAAAAATATAAAACATAAATATCCTATTTATTACTGGAATTTCAAATGAGTATAAGGCTAAGCATTGTGGACCTTTCACAATATAAATAGAGGGAAGTTGGAACGTTTTAGTAGCAGAGGCATTCGAGGCCTCTTAAAAAATGTAGTTGCGTAAAACCCTATACCGGCTCCATGGAAAAAAATCACGTCAAAAGCAGATTAAACAGTCGACTTTGAGTTTAATTAATCGTCTGCCTTCCATTTTTAAAATGTGAAATCTCGTTTACTGTTGAAGAGAGTAATATTATATCATAGACAAATGTCTAAAAAGGTGATTGTGTAAAAAATGAATGTGTTCAGTTCGAATAACTGAATTTGGCGTTTAGAAGAATGAATTCCGAGTATAAAACCTATATGTATTCTAAATGTTTATAATCAATCTAATTACTTTAAATCGTATATGAACTCGATATATTTAATATATATATATATATATATATATATATATATATATATATATATATATATATATATATATATATATATATATATATTTTCAGAAAGTCAACAGAGAAATGTTTATTTATCAATTATAATAGCTTTTTTTAGCATTTTAAGCTTATTTTCAAAGCTACTGTTTGGTTCCCCTCGAGCTATAATCATTAGATCTACTTTTTAAATTGACGCTATTACCATATTAATGGGAAATTAAATATTCGAAAGTTTCTCTATATTTAAGATAAAAAAAATAATATTGATTAAGTAATGAGATTGTATTGGAATTATTTCCATTTCGCAGCTCTGAAAAAAAAACAAGGCACGGCGTTTAGTTCCGTTTTGACATGACATGATGTTTTAGTATATTTCGCTTACCTAAAAGAATAAATATTTTGTTTTTGATCCACACAAGGAATGTTTATTACAACATCATGCTATAGCCGACCGAGCTCATAAACTTAGCAATTAATTTCCAAATATCCAATACTAAAAGCGGGTATTTAGTCTATATCTGGGGCTAGTAGAAGTGGCACCGTAACCACAGCAATTCCGGACATCGTATCCCCGTTTGGCAATGCGTTTGCGAATATCTAGGTCATAAATCAACGGCATGGGGGATCGCCTGTTATTGGTGTATCCAGCTGTGCACGCTTATTACAATTATTCCCCAATGGTCAGGGGTCCTTGTTATTTAAATGTTAATTTTATATTATATTTTTTTCATTTTACATTTAATACTGGACTAGTCGAGAACTTTGTACTTTCCTTTATAAAACGATTTTAAGTTTCTGTATGTTGATCTGTTGATTGACGAAATTTAGTTTTGATTTTAGTTAGTTAATATAAAATAATTTTAGGTATACTAAACTTACCTAAGTGTTACATTAGCCATGTTAATCACCACAAAAGTATTGTATTTTAAATGAAACTATTTTAACCGGATTAATCGCGTATATTTTGGTATTATACATTGGAATACCAAAATTTACGCAATTTATCCGGTTAAAATAGTTTCATTTAAAATGTATAAAAATCGCGAAAATCAAAGATCTTATTAAAAGTATTGTAATTAAGTTTTAAATTGATGATAAGAATTAATTATTCTATTTGATAGTATTGGTCAAATATAAAATTGTCACTCTTTTTGTCAGCATTTATAATCATTAAATTAGTTTAAAAAGGTACAAGCTTTTAATGATTTAGATATTTGATTAGGTTTATGCTATGGAAATATTTTATTACCATTGTCTCCGAAACACAAAACTGTTTATGAATTTGATTACAAATTACCTAGCAATCAGACAGCCAGATATAAGGTAAGGGACAGATAGTAATAATAGACAAGTGACATTAAAAATCATTTCAAAAATTGATGCCGGTCGTGGCGCAGTGTGACAGCGTCCGACTATAAACGCGATCGGTTGTGGGTTCGATCCCCACTCGTGGAAGTGGTTATATTTAAATTATTTTCACATCCTTACTTTGGTAAAGACAAAGAGCGGCGTTGAATTCCACCACTCAATACGCAATGTCTCGAATTCGGTGGAAAGCGAAGTACGGAGTGTGTTGACACTAGGTACTTTCTGTCTACCCTGCTATGCGGGATAAAAGCGTGAAGCTAAAAAAAAATCATTAATAATCGCAATTTAGCTTCTGAATGTTTTCTAAATCCATTTCTACGCAACGACAACGCGTCGGGCAGCGGATTAACGCGTAGATTAAAACCTATTTATTGCCATCAAGCCATTGATATGAGTTCGTTAACTTCACCGCTATGCGGGTTATGTTCCGTAACTTCGTGAAGCTTATAATTTTGTCACTCTTTAAAATTTCATCATATAAAAGATCGTTATAAATGTATAAAAATGGAACGATAAAATGAGTTACTCGTGAAATGGGACACGGTAAATTGTGAAGGTTTCCAGTAAAAACCGTAGTTTGCTCAAGCACTCGTCCACTGCAGCACTAGAGCTCGCCTCGGGGTGTGTTTTGAATTGGGTTAATGCTTCTTTTTTTTCTATTCGACGGTCACGTGTATTCTGTTTGATTATTTATCTAGGTATATAATTAAACAGATGTACGTAGGTACTACACACGCAATGTCTTGATTTTATGCGGAAAGCAGTCAACAGTGTGTATTGACACTGGGTTGTCTCCTACTCAGTTACGCGGTATAAAGCGTGAAGCTGCTTCCATTGTATGTAATACATTGATATAAAAATGTTTAATATATATTATATCTACATATATATAATAAAATGATCAATAGTCAATGTAAATGAATCTTATTGTAAGACATTTTAAAACATCTCGACTATTTGGTTTAAAAGAAAAATTCATTTGAATTATTTTACGCCGGTTGTGTAACAGTTTTCGTTTCAATTCCGACGGTTAGCTTATTTGTATTGACGCTGGGGTAGAAATCCAATCAACTCCCCCACAATAAGTGAGCTTTCTCAATTTGTTTCGATGACTTGACGCCGTTACGATTTTAGAACAAACAATAAACTTGCTATGTTCGCCACGGAATAATGAAGAAAACGTACAAGTAAATTACTAATTATATATATATATATATATATATATATATATATGTGTGTGTGTGTGTGTGTGTGTGTATATTAAATAGCAGCAGAATATATATTAAATAAAACTATTTTAATCGGATTAATTTGTATTTTCATATTTGAAAATATATTTTTGAAAAGCCGCTATTTCGAACACATTACAAAAGTCCTGATCACAGGTAGATAATATTTTTTGGTTGAAAACGTCGGGTTTTCAAAAATATATTTTCGAATACTAAAACATACGCGATTAATCCGCTAAGAGTAGTTTCATTTAGTAATTTTATATATAATTCTCTATTACTTATGTTAAGTTTATAATGTAATTTATACTATTATTTTTTAATCGAAAACGGAGTGTCTTAATATTAAGTTCTCTTTGCCAACTCTGCTAATTTCAGAAAATGCTTGAAGATATTAAAAATTATGTATGTAAAATTTAATTTAGTATAGAAATAAAGTATGATATATGAGAAGACAAAGATATCTAATTTGTTCTTCAAAGCCGCATATATCTGTCATCATAATTTTTCAACGCTCGCACCAAAAATATACTCCTTGACAAACGACCTTCACGTTCACGTAACGTTTTAAAATTACCCTTCATTTTTTTAAAAAATTAATTGTTTTGTAATTTTTTTGTTCCTGTAAAAATAATATATATGTTTTGGGTTATAGACTGTCGATATTACGTATATTGACGGGCTGTTTGACCTCACCAATACATATGTTAAGACTAAGAGACATTCACATATGGGGTGTCTTGTGTTATATAACAACGTTTTTTACTTTTAATTAAAATACTTAAACATTAATCTAAGAATTAGGCGGTGATCATAATAATAATTCGCAATATAAAATATATTATTTTAGTTTTTTTTGATTTAATAAGTTTTGTCAATGAGAAATAAGGAAAAAAATTTTTGCAGTCGTACAACTTACTGTTGAAACACTAATTTTTATACTTTTCTTTACAGTTCCACAGATTATTTCCGCCTAACTAGTGTCTTCCCACTAGCATGTCTCTAACTACCCAATCGAAGATATGCTAGTGTCAAGACCTTCCGTTAACAACTTGCCGAATTCGAGACATTTCTAAAATCGAGACATTGCATGTCAAGTGGCAAATTTTGCCTTACCAGAGCGGCATAATAAAATTTAAATATAAAATTCCTCCCGAGTGGGAACAGAACCCAGGCTCAATCGCTTTTGAAGTCAGTTAAATTGAAATAATGAGATATACCATTTGTCATTTATTTAATCACTCATAAACTACTAATCTAAATAGTATCTACTCATGAATATTAAAAGGTAAATCCATTACTATACCGCCGGCGCTGTTGTACTGCATATTTATAACCGCATCTTTCATCCCGCAGCTCGCAGGTGCAAGTAGGTCGTGAACCTCATGCGTCTTTGTACTCGTAGATATTGATCGCGTACTGTGTGTCATGTTAATATGGCTTTCTTAGGTTAAATTTTTAATAATAATTTCATTATTACTTACATTTTTAATAATACTTTGATTACATTTATTGAGGCCGGTCGTGGCGCAGTGGGATAGCGTCTGACTGTAAACGCGACTGGGTTGTGGGTTCGATTCTCACTCGGGGGAGTGATTATAATTAAATTATTTTCCCTTTTTGGTTCTGGTAAGGCGAAGTCCGGCGTTGAGTTTCACCACTCAATACGCAATATTTCGAATAAGGGGTCTTGTGTGAAAGTGTCTTGACACTAGGTACTTTCCTGTCTACCCTACTATGCGGGATAAAAGCGTGAAGCTAAAAAAATGATTATTATGATAATTTCGAATTATTTTAATAATAAAATTTATATGTACATGATGATTTTTAGGATTATTGGATCAGGCGCCGTCTCTTCTTGTAATTAATGAATTACGTATATTATTTAGTGCAATAGTCTTATAATTTTTTCTATTTTATCCATCGTATGCATACGTTGATTTGAGAGTGATTTTTTAAGATATACTTTTCATATCTAGCCGGATAGCCTGACTACCTCTGACTGAATAGAATAGAAATTCTGCTAGCGACGTCATTTTACATTTGGTTTTTGCAAGACATATAAGTTGACGCTTTTAGTGCAGATCGGTCCTAGAAACTTAAATCATTTTAAAACCATTTTATAATCCAAGCTCAAATTTTTCTAAGCTTTTTGTTCTTACTTGAATTGTTACAAAAACAATTTTTAGAATTGTATATTTGACTCATTACTTAGATATATATTTTATTATTAATGATTCAAGATATTTCTGTTGAATACACCATTATTAGATCGTTTTTGACATTGGAACTTGTTTTATTGTTTTCGGTTGTGCTTGACAATATGCACACAAGCCGTATTGAATCCGATATATTACCAAAACTTAGTTATAATTATGAATTATGTCATGACTTGTAAATAATATGACAGTATTTCCTCTTAGCACAGATTATACTGTAACCTATCTAAGAGGACAGCTTCACAACCAACAGATATAGTTTATTTAAATGTTTATAAGTTAGTTAAAATTATTGAAATTTTCTACATTCACTATATTTGAAATATAATATATATATATATATATATATATATATATATATATATATATATATATATATATATATATATATATATATATATATATATATATATATTTAAATTAAATTTGTAATAGGAAACTTAATATGCTTGTAACGTTATTTAAGCGATTATATAATTTAAATATTACATAATAATTTTAGTCATAGCCGTTTAAATGCAATTGCAGTGGGTAATTCGCACGGTTATCGTTCTGGAGTGGGCGGCGTCCGCCTGATAACAACAGTATCTTCTACTTATAATAGATATATAGTTACTATTTAACCTAATTTTATACTAAAACTACTGTTATATATTGCTTTTA
This sequence comes from Dryadula phaetusa, assembly GCA_032432895.1. Taxonomy (NCBI): domain Eukaryota; kingdom Metazoa; phylum Arthropoda; class Insecta; order Lepidoptera; family Nymphalidae; genus Dryadula; species Dryadula phaetusa. The sequence goes on from JAOYRS010000021.1 coordinate 3,346,223, forward strand.
ATGTTGATATTTTAAGTTTTTTAATTCATATATACATATATAAAAGTTAGAACCTTTCCAGTATTAAAGTAATTTTATTTTATTTAATATATTACATAATTCCGAAATGTATTGATTTAAATACATTTCAAAACAAAAATGTTTGTACATCATTTCATACAAAAGTGAACTTAAGTATATCAAACATTCATATTTACGTAAAAAAAGTCGAAAATTTTTCCTTTAAGTTTCAATATAACGATTAAAGTCATACCAAAATGTTTTTTCTTTCAAAGAAATTTCTATTCTAATTTAACAGATTTTATAACATTTTTTTCTTGACATTTCATTTTTTTTCTTGAATGCAACGACAGTAGGCGGCAGTACTACTAAATTATAGATATTTTAGAATAGAAGAGTGGATTGTTTCAGAATTGAGTAAGCCGGAAGTTCGTTATCAAATTGTTGTTAATGAGTAATAAGCTTAGTTTTATTTGTATCATAATAAAATTATTATTTTGTACCACAAACCACAATGCTGTCATTGTCGTTTTGTTCTAGGAAGTACTTATAGTTTTATCAATGAATGCTATAACTAGTACAAGTATATATAGGTCGTGGGTTCGATTCCCACTTGGGAAAATGTTCATATTTAAATTATTCTCGAATTGTCGCTCTGGAAAGATAAAGAGCGGCATTGAGTCTAAACGTCTTGAATTCGGCGGGAAGCTGAGTATGGAGTGACTTGACTCTAGGTATTTTGAGATATGTTTAGTCTTATCAGTCATTAAACTACGTGAAATTTAAAAAAATAATTACTCGTACAAGATCGTTATTATCACTTGCGTCTTATTTACTAACCTTGATGGACCCCGTGAACTCTATTATTATCAAGTTTGCGGTTTTTATATAATTTCGCTTCAAAACTTGCAATATTCCCGTTTTGATAATGTATGCCAATGTATATTTTTTTGTCTTAAATAAAAGAACATCAGGGATATATTGTATAACTATAACTTAACGGCTTTTCGCACTTATTCCTTAGGAGTAAATAATAATTACATTTAAAAAAAATAAAGGTAGATATCGACAATAAGGACAATGTTAGATTGATTTTCTATCATAAAAAATTTTTTTTGCTAAATAATAACGTTTGTCTTATTGTATATACCGATTATAACATAGAAATTTTAAAATGATTTAATTTTTTTCTGCATCAAGTTCATGTTTTTAATTTCAAGTTACTTTTAAGTATAAAATTACGAAAAATATATCCAAGAACAACGAATGTCTACTACCCGACTTTATCTATACATCTATACAAATAAATAAAATTGGAATGTCTGTTAATATCAAAATAGCTCCTTTTACTAAATACATATGTGTACATAGTACATATAACGAAATAATATTTTTACAAGTTTGGTCTATCTGTCTATTTGTTCCGGCTAATCTTTTGAACGGCTGAACCGATTATGATGAAACTTTCAATGGTAAATAGCTGAAGTAGTAAGAAATACTTTATTCTTATTTTAAAGATGAAAAGCTGTTAAATTCTATGCGGACAAAGTCGAGGGTACAGTCAGTCTTCTATATATCTCGTACGTATCAATTTAGATACAAGAAATTCTAACTCCGTCATTATTATTACGCTTTTAAATAAAACACACACATAAATTATATTAAATTGAATTATAAATTAAATAAAGTAAAATAAATTTTTAAGGCCAATAAATTTTCTTTTCCTAAGCAGTGATTTATAAGTGGCTACTAAGATTGGCCATCTATACTATATTAAGTTAAGTAGAGAGCTAGTAGGAACGAGTTACCATAAGTTACACCGTTCTATATGGAACCGGTGTAAAAACTAAATTGAGCAATTTGTCTGCGCTAATTTTGATTGCGATATCAATCGCTACTGTTTATTGACAAGTTGCCAGTTGAAAAGCTATCGAGTTGTATGATGAAACTTTTGACCTTAAATATATTATTTATATAACAAATATATTTATTAATGTAAAATAATCGCTGTGGCACAGCGTCTGACTGTAAACGCGGTAGGTTGTTGGATGGAATTCTCCCGGCTTATATTTAAATTATTTACATTTCCTCGTTTTGGTAAGACAAAGCGCGGCGTTCAGTTTTGCCATTCAACACACAAATTTCTCGAATTTAGCGGAAAACGAGTACGGAGTGTCTTGACACTAGTTAGTTTCTATCGTTGTTCAGTACTTTTTTACTAAAACCAAAAAGAGTTCACGAAGACTACGGATTCAATTTCCACTCGGAGTATATATATTTAAATTCTCAAAATATAGCCATAATAAGAAAAGAATAAAATAAAAACAGGAAATTATTTCACAGTTTAATTAAAAGTACAGTCCGGATTTAAACGGTCTGCAAAATTGAAAGGCCAGTCCCGGGCAGGGAACGTTAATTCACCACTGTTTACTGCCTATTGAAAAGACTCATAGTTAAAGGCTTACTAAAAATATATAGTTTTCCTACTTTGCCTACCGAGCACGTAGCTTTATTGTACTGCTGATGTAAATATTCAAGATTTTTTATTGTTAGTTTCTTTGTATAATGATTGAAATTATTATATAAATAGGTATTAGTTTATTTTTTAAATTTAATATTGTTGTTTAATATTACATTTATGTACGAACATGATATGTGAATTGATAGAATTTTAACTCTCGCTACTGTCACTCAACACGCAATGTCTCGAATTCGGCGCTTAGTAGAGTACGGGAGTGTCGTCACACTAGGTACTTCCTGTCTACCCTGCTATGCAGGATAAAAACGAGAAGCTAAATAAAAATGTAGTTTGGATAAAAAAAAGGATAATAATTTCACGTCATTAAACTCTTTAATTTTCAGACTTATAATACATCTATGGAAAAGCAAATAATGTCAGAACCTCACTTTTTTTCATCAATCTTTCTCTCATTATCTTTAGTAAAGAATACACCAAACAATACAATGGCATACAAAAAATATTCACAAGTAGGGCATTACACGATATAAAACACATAAGATATGGCCATATCAATCAGCAGGTGCACTAATAAAGTTGTTTTGTCCCTTTTTAATATAATTTCAAGTAAATATTTTTACTCTTCCTACTTATATATATATCATAGAGTAAGTAGTCTATTTTGTTACTTACATAATCTATGGCACCAGAAACAAAAGAAATAACTAACTAAGATCTGAATGTTTGCCATTTGTAAAATCCAAAAGTGAATGGAGACGGGCTGATGATGATGTGGCCGAAGAATTTATTTCTGTGACTGACTACTCAGTCTCTTCCTGACGTAATAACTAAAATATATGTCCGGTATATACACCCAGTATACTATAAAAACACTGGCGTCTGCTTTTTGCAGATAATACTTTCACTATTCTTAAACTGTCCATTGTATTCCATTTGTGGCGAACATGAAATTTAATTGTGCAAAGAATATTGGAGTGTTGTATAAATGATTCCGTAGATATTTACCCCTAACGCCATTACGTCTGTCAGTCTACGCGCCATAACCGCACAGGAAGCATAGGCAAGAGAATCATAGAGTATAGACAATACTTGCGCCTAAATTATCCCGGCCGGATGCAGAGTGCATTGAATCGCCGCGTTTCCTTATTCGTTACGTCCAAATATGTCCACACGTGTGGATCAATCTATAGGAAGTTTTGGTCAATGTACGTAGGTACGTGTAAGTAATGCTGTTCCGTGTCAATCGCGTCGATATCCAGGTTCTGCTTTTCGTTTTCTTTTAACGTTGTAAGATAAAGAGTTGGAAATAAAAGTGAACTGTGAATGTTATTAGCTTATGTTATGAAGTAATCATGTTCATCTTTAAAGAAGTTTACTATATCTTTAGTAGAGTTAAGAATATATAAATAAATTAGGCAGTTCTCCAATGACCGCCTGTAATTCGTCAGGTCGGATTCTGTAGAGTGGCGGAACAGTGCTCAGTCCAGTATGAAAAATATATATTAATTATATTATTTTTTTAGCTTCACGCTTATATCCCGCTTAGTAAGGTAGACAGAAAGTACTTAGTGTCAACATACTCCGTACTTCGCTATCCGCCAAATTCGAACCGCACGTTGCCTTACTAGAGCTCGGATGAAAAAATAATTTAAATATAATCTATCCCCCGAGTGGGGATCGAACCCACAACTGATCGCGTTTACAGCCACACGCTGTCCCACTGAGCCACAACCGTCATATTAATATGAATGGTTAATTAATAGATTTTCCATTTACCTCTATGAATGATGAATTTGTTATTGCTCATCTAACCTTCGCGCAATCAATAACGTCACCATTGTCGCACATAAAGTTGTGTGAATCAAACTATTTATTGATTATTACGTTTTTCCTACATGATGATAGGCTTACATGTGACCACATCAAGCCTGGTGTAAAGCGTTTATGTGTTCTACGACGATATAGACCTGTCTAAAAGGTGCCTTATTTAAATATCCCTGAATTGTACGAATACTTCTATGTAATTGTACAGTTTATTAGCGTTTGTTTGAAGTTAGTCATTAATAATGTTGTGGTTTCCCTCATATTGTAGGCTTCGTACAAGAATAATTTGGATGGATCAATTATTGAAAATTAATTATTTAATTATTCATATGAAAACATGAACATTTTGTTACGCGTTTTTGACTGGTTCAAGAACTGTATTCCTTATTATAACTATATTACTGTATTTTTTATATTTGAAAATAAAATAATTGTAAAATTAAAATGACTAATCATTTAAAGGCGGAATTTCTATTCGAAGTATACTGTACTTAATGAAATTGTCAAGGTTTATAGACAGCACCTAGGTTGTTTGTCATACGATGGGTCTGACACCTACAGATATTAAAGACCTTTTTTTTTCTCCTTCTAGAATTAAAAAAAACTACTGAACTTTAAATACATTTTAATTTTTTTTTATTTCATTTTAATATTCATTTCATTTATCTATATTCATTTCATCATTCATCTAAATTCATTTCATTTCATTACTATATTTTTAATACATTTTCACTCTAGCAAGACAAAGCGCGACGTTGAGGTCATCACACACAATGTCTCGATTTCGGGTGGAACACATTCAACGGAGTGTCTTGACACTAAGATATATCTGACTACTCTTTTTTAAAATATAAAGTGTGAAAATTGATTTTTTTTAATCACTAGGCTGATTTTTTTTCCATCATAACCGGATGTAATGAAATAAGTATCGATCGTTTTATTTAATAATACGTAGTAATGCCCTTTACAATGTTGGGGCAAATTCATTGTGACATTTTTTTTGCTTTTTATTATTGAGTTGCGACCGACAATGGCCTCCCGCTCCGAACGGATTTGCTTCATCGAATGAATTAAATTAATCGACTCGTGTCTTCGTGGCTCCGCACTAGTGATTCATTCGTTCCGGTTTTATCTTATACTTTCTAGACGTTAAGTTCAAATTTTTAATTTTCTATATTTTATAGTAAGTTTATTTTCAAAGTTCATTATTAGTTTCTTCGGCCTACTTGGGCAGCGTAAAATTTTGTTTTTATTGGTAATAAACGTGATATTTAATGCTACCTAAGTAAAATCCTTAAGCCTATATGCAGATTATTTTTTGATTGTAACGATGCCGTCGTGGTATAGTGACCTAGTGGCAAATTGTCCTATTTGAAACAATAAAATCTATGAATTTTGTTTTTTATGTTTTTTAGTTTGGTTAATATTGTGACTTTTGCAAGATATTAATTTTCGAAATAAAACTGCAAATGTAAAAAACCATTTCAAGCTCTAGTTGATGATTGTAACTGCTATAATAAACGCTTACTATAGTTTCACTTTTAACTTTCAGCTGGAGCCTGACGCAATCTTGTATAAAGTCAGTTTAGTTGTTTTCTAGTATCGGGTTTCTTTCAGTGTCGATCGGGCGTGCAGTTGTCGGTACAGGGCCCCGTAGTATTTAGTGCAATCAACCATTTAGATCTATTGTATTTTTCTCAGAGCAATTGCTGTTAACTGTTTATATTGTTGATATTTGGCGCGGTTTTAATAATAAATATTAGAATAGATTTTTTAATTAGTTTTTATTATGTTTTTACTATTATACTATTTTAAGATAATTTGTTGCTCTTTTCTTAATCTATAGATTTTTTTAATAACAAAATATTTTTGGGTAAACCTTACTTACTGTTTGAGTTTGTCTTATTAAAATTATGCGCACTTAACTTGATCTATCTATTAGCGGTAGAGTTATCAATATTATTAGTTATTCTCTTTACAAAGCTATAAAACTTTATGTTTATGCTGTCTCTATGGTACTTATATCTATCTATTTCATTCCATTATAGCGATAATATCTATAGATAATAATAATTGAAGTTTCATGTTTCCTTCCGCATAGAGAACCTGCTGTGAAAGCACTTTGTTCTTCGCTTTTGAGCCCTAAGTTCAGACATTACGTGTTGAAAAAGGAAATAATAAAATAATTTAAAAATAATTATTCCAATGAATGAGAATTGTACCTATATCCACAACCATCGCAATGACAATGTGGAGATGTTCTACTGCGCCACAATAACCTCAGCCAGTAGCTCGCAAAGCCAAGCCCTGCGCTTTATCTATGTACTAGACAGAAGAATATAATATATTTTAAATATAAACATTCCCCTGAGTGGCATTTGGCACGTTCCAACTGAGCCACGATGGCGTCAATGTTGGTAAATTAATTAAATTAAAAGAGAAATACCGTTTTTACGTTCATATTTGTTTTTCACTTGAATTTAACTTTAAAATTCGTGAACTTCCTGTCCAGACGGTAACTCATTAGGAAATTGCCACAGCCCCAATGGAATGCAACCCCTACTATTTATAAGGTGTCTGTCAACATATAGACTGTAGACGAGGTGTAAACTATAAATCATTCATAACTTGCTTTGGGCATTTGTATTGTATCTATATTTATGTTATTGTATGATTATGTTTGAACGATAAATGATGATGAAATTAGGTCTTAAATAATCTAAATATAGCTCTTTTTTTACTTACATTTATAATATTGTAAATATTTATAATACTTTGAAAATACAGTATCGAAGATATTGGAGGAAGATGAGAGGAGAAGAGGGTAATGACTGTGGATGAGGTGAAAGAGGTATGCAGGTACAGTAGTGTTTGGCGCTCCGTTCTCTGGACTAACCCATCAGGATAAAGTGTGAAGCTAAAAAATAAATGAATAAATGTTGTAATAATATTAATGACACTGATATAGGCTATGATTTATTATATGTTATTAAATTAGATAGGATAAGCTAAAATGCAGAAATTATATTTAATCTCATTTTATATTTGGCGTCTCTAAGAATTACCATTTAATAGGACTAGTATCTTATTTTTCAAGAATTAATTAACTGGTAATATATTCGCAAATATTTAATATCATATTCTGATCAATTATATTCTAATTTTATTGGAATATAAATTATTAAATATGAGGCTGACCGTAGCACAGAGCGCTTCACTGTAAACGCGATCGGCTGTGAATTCGATTCTCATTTGGGGGAATGATGATATTTAAATTATTTTCGTTTCCTCGCTCAGGTAAGACAACTCCGCCACTCAACACGCAAAGTCTCGAATTCGGCAGAAACCGGCTACGCCCTTTTTTGAAACTGTCTATGCAGGATGAAAACGTGAAGCTAAAAATAACGTATTAGACGCTGGACTTAATTATAATATTGTACTTACTTAACAAAAGCTTGACTTGGGTACAAAACGTTACTTAGGCAGTGTTGATGTTTTAAACAAAACTAGGTGTGGAATGGGATTTATGTCATTCTGGCTAAGTATGGAGCAGCTAGTTATGAAACACTGAGTAGATTGGATCTGAAAACTAGCGCTGAAAAGGCAAACTTTCTAGTGGTGAAACATATATGCGAGTTCGTTGCAAATTACTTTTATTCATATTTAACATCATTTGTATACATTGTTGTGCAAAATCTAAACAATACTACCGTTATATTATTATTGTTCTCGTTCATATCTATAGTACATAGTTATAGTTGAGTTTGCCAATATCTCTATATCGGGTGGAAAACAGTTAATGGAGTGTCTTGACACTAGTTTGAAACTATAATTTAGGTGATATAAGTGTATATCCATTGTATACAGTTTGTACAACAAAATAAAAAGATACATTTTTATGCTCACCACGTCTAGCCGATAGTAGATGGGATGAACCGACAGGGAACCCCATTGATGTACATATAGTAGATATATGAAGACAACAAGTGAAATATAAAAGAATTTAAGATATACGTAATGTCTGTATTTAATATTTTAGCACGTATTAATAGATAGTTTTTTATAATTGTTGTAGGTAAGTGAAAATCCTGTATGTGTTTTTTTATGATGAGAAGAATATTCGCTGGATTCAAGGATAAACTGGGTCTTACAATTTGCTGAATGCTAAATGTTATTATTAATGAAAATCTTGTTTAAAGTTAACTTGATTAAATGTGTAATCGTATGTAAAGTATAATAATTTTAGTTTTGTGTGGCATTTGCATAGAATCTAGTATTCTCCTCCTTCCTCGAATTTGAGATGTTGCTTGTTGTATGGCGCAACTCAACGCCGCGCTTTATCTATTCGTATAACTATTACCATTTTCTTCTTTTATACTATGACTATATGCCATTTCGTTGCAAATGGTACATAGAACCGTAGCTAAAACTTTGTCTTTACACTGCTATTATATTAAAGTTTCCTCCAAGCGAATACCGGAACAACCCTGTCTCGAACTTCCGGATTAAGTTAATAACCGTCTAAGTAAGATGTTATGAGATTTAACATAGTTTTGCACGTCTAAGATTGGACGTGTGGCAGTATCACTTTGAATTTTTAATGGGGTTTGTGAGAGTGTAATTTTGTAAGAAATTTTAAATATCTTTTATATTTTTCTTTTATTATTAGAGCAAAAAATTGAATATCTTTAAGGGCTGTGGATTCAAATATTGTTCGAGGGTTTTTATATCTTTAATTTTGATAGAAAAACTACTAAACAAGTGTAAGATCGTTGCGCAGTGGGACAGCGTTCAACCCCGTTACAACCTTTTACAAAATTTCAGAATAATTTAGTACAAGAATTGCTCTGATTTCCCTCTCCTTCTTAATGTTTCAGAATAATTTAATACTAGAGGAGCCCCTCTGTTTAATATGAGAAATGCAAACAAAGAACAAACAATACTATAGTTCTTATATAAAGATATTTTACAATTATATTGAGAGATACATAGAATTATTGTCACTTTAAAAGTGTAAATCTAAAACGTTTTCTAGGTTACCCAACAAACGATCGCATATCTAGAGCGCTCTATCTTGTTTCAATTACAACTGAGCAAGCGGGAACCCGACACCGATCCATCATGAGAACACGGCAAAGTGTCAGCGAAACTTATGAACTGTTATTGATCACTAAAGGGCTTTGCGTAATACAGTAACTGGATTAGTAATTCAGTGCATCTGAAGGTTGGTACTAAGATAAATAGGACATAGTTCTTAGTATCAAACTAACATTAATTGATTTTTAGGATTTTTTAAAATGTTAGTTAGGTAGCGAAGAAATAGGGCGAACATTATTGAGAGCCACTCATACCCATTCTTAGGGTGCAAATTCTGGGCACTGCTCCAAAGTCCTCTCCAGTCATCCCGATGGGTACCAGTTTCTTCTTTGTTGCACGTTAAAATTTATTATTTTAATATTAAGAGCCTAGAAAAAAGGAATCATAGTTTTAAATTGATTATTTCAACAAAATAAACAAAAATTGTTAATAGATAAATATTATGACACTCGTATAGTTAATTTTATATAGAAACAAATAATTATTCATCTTATAGTTACATTCGATTTAATTTTACTACACTCGAATTAGAAATTTCGAAATACTTTTTCTATATTAAAATGAAGTTAATTAACACGAGATATGATTTGCGTATCTCGCAGAAATATACAAATTGAAAGAATTTGATATGTTGTGTCAGCTTTTATTGCTTTGAAGCCTACGCGCTCTAATGAATAGTAGTTTTTAAAAATGTAGGTCGTTCATTAGTCTAGATTTTTAAGTTATACTCTATTAGTTTAGTATTGATATTTATTTTTACAGTTTCACGTTTTATCCCTCATAGTAGGATAGTCAAAGACGATCTAGTGCCAAGAGACTCACGTTGACGGCTATCTGCCTGAAATCGAGACATTGCGTGTGGATGCATTTACCCGGGTGGGATTCGAACTCACAACCTATCGCGTTTTCAGTCGGATAATGACCCGCTGCGTCACGATGGCCTCTTGATTGGTGAACGAATTAATGAATTAAATGGTGAATGAATTAAAAACTAAATTTTCACTAAATTTAAAAATTATTATTTTGTTAATGTAAAGTTGTAATTCATGTTATAACATATATGAATAAAAGGATTTTTAGTAAAGCCGCGCGTTACCTTATCTAAGTTACGAATTTATTTACAAAATATATTAATGACAAACGCATACTTGTATGTGTAGTATTTATATTATTGTATTATTTATAATATTTCTAATAAATTTTCTAATCTTTGACTGCATTTCTTCTCGTCATAAATTGTAACTATACCAAAACTCACCCTTCTACGTCCACATTTTTTTTCATTTTCATAAAAAAGGCCGTAATTTTTTTCACATATTACTTCATATAATGATGTGGGATAATATATAAATGAGTTTATAAATAACTTTTGCTACTACCACGCTACGCTTTATGCTGTCATTTAGAATTGATAGGTTGTTTTAATAGATAAAGTTTAATTACTTCGAGGGAAATATGTGACGTTATTATAAGCTTCATTGGTTTACATTTTACATTAAAACTAAAATAGTGACTTCTACTGTAACTAACTAGTGATATTACTCGTGGTACTTGTTGGGCTTATTATAGGGTCAAAAATAATTTTTTTTTATATGAAGACATGCGTGAGTGGATGAAGGTGAACAGTTTTACAGTTTATTTTATTTATTTATTAAATTACAAAGTCATTATATTAAAACGAGTTACTGACATAATAATTGTTTAAATATTTATTTCACTCAAGTTTGAACCGTTAAGAGGTAAAATAAACAGGTTGTTTAAAATATATATCGTGTACCTAATAAACCTTTTGGCGCCTGGGATCCGTGGCTTTATAGCCGACCTCCGCTGTATAAATCTGTCGTACAATAAATGAGCATCGTATTAAAAAAGTTGGATTGGTCGAACACAGGGCACTTGAGTTCTTTTAATGAAAGCGTATATGAGAGATGCATTGAAAATGTTTGTCATGTAAATTATAAAGGTAAGAATTTAATATATTTTTACTCGTCATATTTTTTTATAGAGTTTATTATGAAATTAGCACTATTGTTAGTAAAGTTAGAAATGTTTTTTTTTAGGTTTATGCATCTCCTGCATATAGCCTATCTTAGCCTATGAGAGTTTCTACTCTTTTTGGAGGCACTTAAATGTTGATTTTTTTCTTTTTTAGTGTTTAGTGTTAGCCTCTTAGCAAAGAAGACAAGAGTTAGTAGTTTAGACACTTCGCACTCCGCTTTCCGACGCATCTGAGACGTTGTATGTTGGGTGGCGGAACCAAACGCGGCGTTTTGTCTTATCAGAGCAAGGAAATGAAAATAATTTAAAATATAATCATTTGCAACAACAAGTGGGATCCAAACGGATCAGTCAAACGCTGTCCCACTGCGCCACGAACGGCGCATAAATTTTAATTAAATGTTCAGTGTTGAAAACCAACGTTCCTTCTTGTCTTATTACAATAAGGAAAATAAAATACATATTAAAAATTTAGATATCATAAAGATTTCACGTTAATCGTACAAACTTACAAAGATAAGTACGTCAGCTCGGTAGTTTTATTGCCGGTCACTACTGTGTAAATCTGGTACAGCAGTGAATGAAAAATGAGAAGTTCCAGATTCGTTTTCGTTTTGTTTGTTTGCTCGAGCTGTATAGTGTCGGTTGTATATTTGGTTTTGTTTTGTAAATTCTATTTGAAATTAAAAAGGTTTAAACATAAACATAGCATATTAAAGAATAATAAAGTTTGAATTATACATTTTTTTATTTCCTTGATCTGTTAAGACAGCGTGGCGTTAAGTTCCGGCACTCAGAATGTAGCGTCTTCGTTTCTGGCTGACAATGGCAAATATGCATGAATTTTGATACTATGCTATCTCTATTTACCACGGTATGCGTTAATAAGCCTTTCTATAAACGTCTAAATTCAATGTGTTTTTAATACATGACTACAATAACTTTTATGTTTTATTAAATCTCTATACATCTAGCAAGAAAGTTTTAAAAGGAAAAAGCATGTATTTGGCGAAAAGCAGAGAGAATCTTGACTTGACTTGACTAGGTACTTCCTGTCTACCCTGTTATGCAGGATAAAAAAGCGTGAATCTAAAAAAAAGCCATGTATCCCGCTGTCCTCTTAAATGTCAGTGTCATGTAGTGACTCGTAATTTCATAAAGAACAAACCACAATCGGGATAGGATATACGTTGTCACCATTGTTTCCGCTGCAATTCATTACTCGGAAACTGGAGCAGGATTTATGTAGCATTATCTGTGACATTGATGCGTTCGAGCTCCAGTGGATGTCCTGGCGTGCTAATTATACTGAGTGCGGCTTTTGATTTACTATTACTGCGGTGTTTAACTAAGCTTCTACTAAGGGTGTAAGCTTTTGGATGACTTAGATATAACTTGGGTTAGTTATTTGTATTGGAATTGCTGTCGACAACACGATATGTGGTGGGATTTTTAAAATATTTTATGTGTGTATATAATAAGGTTGAAATAACTGTTTTAAATATTAAAATAACAGCATTTTATTAAGTGGATATTTTTGTATGCACGATATACTCTTATATACCAAACTATCATTTTTTTTACAATTATTGTCTGTTTGTGTTTTCTTTCGTTCCGGCTAATCTTTGAGACAGCCGGACCAATTTTGGTGGAACTTTTACTGGGAGAGTGCTAATGTAATAAGGAGTAACTTAGGCTAGGCAACTTTTTGTTTAAGAATTAATTATTACATAAAAATTCAGAAATATTAAATTCCACGCGGACAACATCGCGAACGCAACTCGTTTATCATAAAGTTCAACTTTTTTTTCCATTATTTAAAATTAGGTTTATAAAACTCATTGAAGCTCTATGTTTTTCCTTGAGAGACTTTGTTGCTTTTTTCAGCAGAATTGCTTTTTAAAATGGCAGTAGTTTTCTTAAGGCTGGTAATAATAAGTTTTTTCATTTAAGGGTTGAAAAGCACATACGTATATTTATAATGTCACATATTTTATGATTTTCTAGAAATTAAAATAATAAGTAAATATAATAAATAACAGTTTATAATAAATAATAGCGCTTTCGAATCCTATTAAGTACCTCTTGACATTTGCGAACGCCCGATTTGTATTTGCAATATTCAACGCTCACTTGACATTGAAAGAAAATGTTACAACGTTTCGAATTTATACATCTCTTCATCAGTGTTCTTGTTTGTGCAAATATATATATATATATATATATATATATATATATATATATATATATATATATATATATATATATATATATATAAATGTGTCTAGATATAACACGCTTCATATACCAAAATGACATGTTTTTACAATTTTTGTCTGTATGTATGTTCCGGTTAATTTCTGAAACGGCTGAACCGATTTTGACTGAAGTTTGACTGTTAGATACCTGAAAAAGATATAACTAAGGCTACATTTATTTTAGAATTATAAAATAAAGATCGAAAAATGTTAAATTTTACACAGATGAAGTTCCGAGCACAACTAGTACTCTAATATAAACAGTATATTAAAAGAAAAATCTAAGAACTGAAATTATTTTTTAATTATTTAAATTTATCTAGAACTACCCATTATATGAAGTCAAACGTACGCATGTTGAATGACGAAACATATCAGAAAAATGCGAAAAAAATATTGTCATATAAAAGTATAGCAAAATTATGTTTAGTAATGAATCCATATATTTCGTCATACAGATATTAATTAATGGTATTGAATGGTATGTTTATCGGCACGCCAGTCTGCGTGCGTATTTGTTGAAATTCTTTACAAATTCTTTATAAATGGTAAACTCGTTTTGTATATAAAAATCACATAGATAATTGTTTAAGTTAGAAAAATAGCTTCCACTAAATGGATAAAATATAGGTAGTGTTGATTTTAGTACATACGGATAAAATTATATACATTATTTTACTTTACATTATTTGTGTGGATTAGGCCCTTACTATAATTTTGTCGAATAAAATATTTAAAATTAATTTAACTTTCTTACTTATAAACGGATTGAAATAAAACAAAATTTAAGGGGAGGTTTCAATATGACATTTAAAGCGGTTAAGTCATTTTTGAGATGAGCGTGCACAAACACACGGACAATTAGGCATACAAACAAACAGATAAAACATTTGAAAATCATTGTTTTGGGTTCTACTATTAAAATATTAGTTTGAAAAAGGACTGTAATGTTAATTTTTCATCAGGGACTCTCGTGTCAGTGGCGGAAACCAACTCAAACGCTAAAATAAAATCAAGCGGTAATCTATTTACATAAAAAATATATTTAATAAATCAATAGTATACAGGAAGTATACTATATAAGATCCCTTACATTTCGCTAATATTGTTTTTTGTTTGATAAATAATAAAAAACTGTTAGTACATTGATCGTATAAGAGCTACATATTATATTTATATCTATTTGGATTGAAACGTCTCAATAGGAGTAAATGATTTTATTATTATTTTATAAAAATAATTTTTAATTAAGCAAAAGAAATATAAAAACAAAACAATTTAATTTTAACTTACTTTTATATAATTCAACTTGCACGTGGTGAGCCGGTGAATGGAGCACGTGGGGCGCGGTCGTTCGATACAGCGGAGGCTGCGCGTTGAGCTGTAGCCCGGAACTTTCAGCCGGCCGGCTATCTTTGATCCCTTCTACCCCTCACGCCTCCACTTGTGCCACTACACATAGAAATATCTCGACAACAGACGGAGGTCTTGCCTATCTGGTTACCCCAACTCGTGCCAGTTACGCAAGATCCATCCCCCTACTATAATACTATTGCCCATTGCATAGAAAGCGCGTTTTAACTGGTTTGCTTGTTTGTGTATTTTAGGTTAAATTAATATTTAATAGTATTAGTCTAATTATTAGTTTAATAGTAAATGGTAAAGACGCCGGTTGTCTGACTATAAATGCGATCGATTGTGGGTTCGATTCGCACTCGGGAGAAAAAATAAATTATCAAATTATTATCTTTTCCTCACTCTGGTAAGATAAAGCGCGGCGTTTAGTTCCGCCACTCCATGTCTTGACACCAGGTACTTTCTGTCTACCCTGCCATGCGGTATAAATGTGTAAATCTAAAAAATATCTGTGTACCAATGGAAAAACCTTGCAAGTCTGACTTAGTTCCTGTCGCGCATTTGCTTGAAAAATTTTTACTCCTTTACAGATCTGATGCCGATATAATATTTTTAAAGCTAAACCTGTTAGTTTTTACCAGGACAACTAGGATAACGAATTGTTAAGCATGTTTCTACAGTATTTTAACGTATAATAAATATAATAAAAAGTTTTTGATTTATTATATTAGACTATATTTCGACCTTAATATAACCTTATAAATACGTTTGCATGCAAAATCAAACACACGTACCTACTTCCGTCCTGCCGGCCCTAATATCTTATCAAATTGCAAACAATAATGTTAAATTAGGACATTGCCAAATATAAATACGACTTTGCGTAATACACAACTATAATACCTGGTGTACAAGATTGAATTTCGAAATAGTCAAATTGCATAATTTTTTGCTCCTCTAGATTACTATACACCCTATTTCTGTAGAAATAAGGTAGACCTTTAATAAGACTTGATGCCTCGATGGGGATCTGGGATACGTGGGAGTTTTACGTCCGAGATAACAGAGTTCGTTGAACCCACTACTTGGGTCTTTTAATACGGAGCCCCATGATGGAATAAGTTTTATTGTCAACGGATATAAAATTTTAAAGTATTGGTAAGATTTGTTTTTTTTATATATGGTATAATTCAAAACAACATAGTATTATAATAACATTTTTTAATATTTTTGTCGTTCATTTCTTCTTTCTTACTCTCAAATTAAGCACATATTGTTCTCACTGGCAAAATCTTAGTGACTAAGCTTTGTTTAAATAATTCCGTGATCGATCTTAAATATATACCTACAGGTTTTTTACGTGAAACTTGATTTACATCGTTTATAATGAATTCCAAGAAAACCACAAAATATTTATCCGGTTCAAGATAAACAATAAAGATAATATGTAAATAAAATATTGTTACAAAATACGTTATTTCTACTGTCGCTTTGGGTTTACCTCATTATCAAGTGGCTACATAACAAGCAAGCAACCAAAAACTAATTTAAGTGTTACATATTGTAACTCGCCTACAAAAACTATTTTGTACCGCTTGTGAACTAAAAATACTGTCACCTGCAAAACGAATTTATTGAACAAGCCTCTTTCCGGCACACACCGTGCAGAAACCACTGCATTCAAATCTGACCTTAAAATTTCCATATCCAAGTCTGTGTTACAATAAAAAAAATATATCTACAACTTTGTATTGCGATTCTTTTTTCAATTTAAACTTGTACACTCAAAAAGCAATCTTGTATCTTTAAGATTTGACTCATGTTCGTGGTGAAAGGGTAGTTTTGTGATATTTTTTGCAGAGTACCAGTTTTCTTTTATCTCTTTTGTCACAACTGAACGAGGGTCCAGACCTACGAACCGACCTTTCGTTTAAAATGTGTTTTATACGGTCAATATAAGGTCTTACCTTTTGAATGTAACAAATCTATTCAGAGTTATCAAGTGCGTGTTAGTGTCTTATATTTTTGGGGAAGTTTATTTTTTTATAAAAAAAACTATATTTATATATGATTTCAAAATCCTGTAGAGATAGCGTTATCTCTTGTAGCAGCAAAAAATATGGGCATTAGGCAGTTCTAAGTGATGCTTTACTAAGTTCTCCATCTTCTTTCCATCTTTTAGATTGAGTGCTAAGTGACGAACTCTAATATCGTACTTTGTATTATAAAATACTTAATTTAGCTTAGATTTAATTATTTTCATTACTAAATATATTGTTGATACTAATAAATATTATATTACAGTCGTCACTAAGTATAGTTTAAAACATAAGTCTTTTATTCCAAAACATGTATAATAAAGCGTCGTCTAGCGTCAAGACACTCTGTTGATTGCTTTCCGTTCGAATTCGAGACATTGCGTATTGTGCGAAAAACTCAACGCCGCACTTTGCCCTATGAAAATGAATTATAATCTACCATTCCTCCGATTGAGAATCGAATCCCAAATCAATCGCGTTCATACTTAGACAGTGTCCCGCTGTGCGTGAATGGCCTTTGTATGACAAAGCAAGACAGAAAAATAATCAGAATTACTTCCACTACATTACTTAAGTCTATTAGAAGTCTTACAAGAGTAACACGAGTTCAGGTCATTGTGTTCCAGGTCAACGGTATGTTAATCACGTATATTGGTACTCAAAAGACTAGTCTTTGATCCTGTTAGAAAGCGATGTTAACTTTGATTCCCTAGTAACTAGTTAATACTTAATAGACAACCTATTCGCTACATTGTTTGTTTGTTAGAGATTTATACTGGATTTCAGTTCAGTTTTTAAAAGTTATTTGTAAGAGTTTGGTTAATGTATGATGTTTTAAATTATTTTTCTGTATGTTTGGTTATTCGTTACGTACTTACGTAGTTAACTTGTTACATTATATGGTGATACAGTCTTTACTTTTTTTATTAATAATAGAAATTCTTTACTTAAGTTATGATCATTTTGAAATGATCATAACTTTTATCGATAGCTGCAAATAGTGCGATGGGCTTTATTGTGTCGTAAAATAACTGTTTGTGTGTTTAACTATGTTTTCTTAAGAGCTGCTTGAAAAGATTTTATACCTTATATAGTAACTTTATTTTACAATACAATATTTCTGTAAAACGTCCGTAACCTTTGTGTACAGTGCATACATAAAAATAAATATGGTTTTGCGATTTCTACTAATGAAAACATTCAAATATTAAATTTTTTTTAGCTTCACGCTCGTATTCCGCATAATAATGTAGACAGGAAGTACTTAATGTCAAGACACTCTGTACTTCGCTTTCCGCCGATTCCGCGATATTGCGTATTGAGTGGCGGAACTCAACGCCGTGCTTTGTCTTACCAGAGCGGAGAAATGAAACTAATTTAAACCACAACCGATCGCGTTTACATTCAGACGCTGTCCCGCTGCACCACAATCGATCTCTTATGCCTTTAATATGTTATAGCTTCGGTTATGCGTTGTTTATCAATAATTGAGTAATGGGAAACTATATAGCTGCATAGGTTATATAGCTACTAATACTCACTCAACACGCAACATTTCAAATTCGGTAGAAAGCGGAGTATCTGGGCACTAGGCATTTGCCGTCCACCCTGCCATGTGGGATAAAAGCGTGAAGCTTAAAAAAACTCATATGATTAAGTTAATGAATAATTAAAAAAGTAAACTAGCCAAAAATCCCGTAATCATCGTCTGTCGTCATCAAATATGTTTATTGCGGTGCGGTTTTATACTATCACACTACCATACCACTAAATGATATTCAATTAGGTTTATTCAGCATTTTATCCTTATATTAAAACGTTTTTCTTTAAAGTATATTTGTAATATATTTATACCTTTTTAGTTCATATCATATTTTTTAGCTTGACCCTGTTATCTCTCATAGTAGGGGAGACAGGATGTACCTATTGACAACATACTCTACATTTTAGTAAATTCGAAAAATTGCGTATGGCGGAACTCAACACCGCGCTTACCAGTGCTAGGAAATTAAAATAGTTTTATTTTAAAAGTGATTGCATTGTCCTCCACCTCATGTTATCTCAGCTTTTTTTTAAGAAAAGGATTTTTTATTTAAGAAATGTTTTTGTTGGGTATTTGTTATTCAGCGTTTTGTAGTATGTCACGTACATAGAAAATATGTAAATTATTTGTTAACATCTTAAACACATTTACAAAGAGCTTCAATTTTTCTTTCCTTGTTTTTTATTTGATGATTCACGTTGTAGAAATCAATCGAAAGGTACGATAAACTATATTCGTGTAGAACTAAAAACAATCTAAGCATATAAAGTATCAGAATTTTCTTGTTCACATTATCTCTGTTTAGTATTTTCAAACAAATAGGCACAACAATAGATTGAGGCCGGTCGTGGCGCAGTGGGACAGAGTTTGACACAGAGTGACCGTAAACGCGATCGGTTTTGGGTTCGATTCTCACTCGGGAGAGTGATTATATTTAAATTATTCACACTTCGTCGCTCTGGTAAAGACAAATTGCGGCGTTGAGTTCCACCACTCAACACGCAATGTTTGAGACATTTGGCGGAAAGCGAAGTACGGAATGTTTTGACACTGGGTGCTTTCTGTCTACCCTGCTACGCGGGATAAAAGCGTGTAGCTAGAAAAAAAAATATAAATAGGTACAACATGAATTATGAATTTTTTCAAAGCCGTTTCACGGACTATTTCCTCCATAAATATATTTATATAGCAGATAAAGAAGACTCGTGTTTCAGCATTATTATATAAGCTTAATCGCAAAGCGTAACAAAGCCAAGTTGTTTACATAAAACGGGATTTACCATTATGTGTAGACGGCCCCTATTATTCATGGATTTTGCAAGGATATACAATGATTGTATTGTGTTGTGTGGTGTATTAGGTCATTGTGTATTGGTAAATTGTTTACATTTCAACTATTAAACTATCTATTGTATAAACATATAGTTATAAGTATTGTCTTAGGGTTTTTATGTCTGCATGCAACTCCCACTTGTCGTTGGGCACGCAATAAAAACCCAGCCCTACCTTTCATTTTTACTCGATATTCCGGCTGGATGGCAAAACTCAACTCAATACTTTGTTTTACTAACTGGACGGGGGAAACGAATTATTTTTATATATAATCATTTACATTGTATAGCAATTCTTTAGCGATATTCGATAGTGGTGTACAGACAGACTGTATGATTTATATATTTTTTTAATATCGATTGTAATCAAATTTGTAGCCCTTATATATGTAATCTTACATATATTCATCATGATATAATTTCCCAATCCAATATTATTTTGTGTATGTACCTTTTATTGTATTTAAATGATGAAACAATGAAAGGCACAAGTTAAATTTTTAATTTGTTTTCAAGCATTGACACGGGCATGTCACACCTACATGTATTACATAACGATTGCATTAGAGCTTCAAGTGGGTTCTTTTTAATTGTTTGTTTTTAAATTAAGTATTTCATTTATCCCATTGACCCATAGATTTCATTAATGTACAATTACACATTATGAGTTCGATTCCCACTCAGGGTAAATGATTATATATAAAAAAATATGTTTTGTTTATTGACACTGTGTTGTCCCTGACTATCCTGCTATGCGGGATAAAGCTGTTTTTTTAAATACTATCAATCAACCTAAATTTATCCCATCCAGTAGACCCGTTTTCTGTCAATCGAGATGTTGAAAAAGCAATTTTCTATAGATATACAATATTTTATAAACAACAATGTTTAATGTTTTTTGTTAATCAAACAAATTGTATTAACTCATTTTTTTTGCAATTTTTTTATGATTTGTTATTTAGTTTTTAAAAAAACTTATTGGAAAGTAATTTTTAAATAGAAGTACAGAGTGTCTTGACACTAGGCTCTTTCTGTCTACCCTGAAGCAACTTTTAAATAAAAGTTTTATTTATAACTTGTACGGTTTTTTTCTAAACATAAAAAAAAACATCCACTTAAAAATCTATAGAAAACTCGACTCATTGTATATAATATGTACAAATAAATTGTTATATTTGTTAAAGCCACACGTAGTCATAATGCGAAGGTAGTTCAGTCACCTATGACCTAATTGTGAACGTATTTGACGAAAAATATTTCACGGTTTCACGTCACACATCGCAGTCACGCAAAATTGAAGGCTTTGTAACTGAAATTTCTATAGAAGGTAAAAGCATTGATAATGACTATTGTTTGAATTGTATAAATAAGTAGGTACTGCTATATCACTCTGTTTTGAGTGAATTACTTATATATTATAGGGTTTTTTATGTTTAGTGCAAAAAATAGATATTTATTTATCCTTTTCTAGCGGTCTGCTCGTGCATTCGCCTAAAAACTACACTATTATATTTCAATATATAAATATTATGATTTACTTTAATTACTTAAATCACCGAAAGCACTATGTCATTACTCACACTGACAGGGATATATTCGATAGATAATGTATGAAAAAATAATTATTATTACGGTATTATGCTGACATTTTAACTTTATCGATAGTGTGAATCGGCTTTAACGAAGTTAAGTTGGCATTAGGTGTCAGTGACGTTTTGCTAAAAAAAGACTGCAATTTATATGTTAGCATCATTAGAATTTAACAGAATACTCAACAATTCTTTTATAATTCAGGTAAGGTTTAAATCATCTATACATACCTTTGACGATTTTATTATAATGTATTATAATGATTATTATTATTTATACAATCTATAATACATTATTATAACGTATAAAATTCATAAACGTATAGAATGTATAAAATTTAAAATTAAAATTGAAAAAAAAGAGCAAATTTATATGTGAAGTATTAAAGGCTTAATTAACATAGCTGATGAGCGCTTTATTTCTGATAATTTTTACAAGAATTAGGAGATTTGTTACTGAAAAGAAAAAAATATACTGAGTCCGACTTACATATAGACATAGAACCGACAAACATGGCGTCAATAAATAACTAGTCTCAAAGGTACTAAAACAGAATATCTCTAAAAGTAAATATAAGGATGTGAACCCGCTGCTCGTGGAATTCATCCAAATTCGCCTATGGGTATGTCCATATCAGGCTTCATCTATTTTTAACTCAAATTCGAAATGCGTCATGAATATTTAATACCCATTGTTTAGCGAAACCGCTTGATAAATACTATTTTATACCGTTTATTATAAACCTGTGAAGATCGTCGTTACACTATATCATAACACGTTTATTGCGGTTGACATTGGTAGAACTAACCGCAGTCACCGAATACGAATAGTAATTGATACATCGATGTCTGCAGCATTTTAAAAATGCATGCGACCTCCGTTGCGATAGGATTTTACGTTGTAGATCAATAGAGTTGCCTGTTTTAGGAATTGAAAATTGAACAACAAGTGGTTTTTTGTTGCATTTCATATGAAAATATAAAAAAAAATATTTGATTTTACTAGTATTATGCTTATAACCAAGTTATTGATTTTTTATACTTAAATACGAATTACTGTAAATATATTGAAAAGTATTTACTGTAAAGTATATAAAATTAATTTCGGTTTTCAAATTAATTGATAACAGACATTAAGCCGTATAAATTATAGTGACACCAATTTTAATTTATAGGATATGAATTAAAAAAATATATGTGTGCTACATTTTAGCCCAGCCCGCCGCTCCGGTAAATCTTACGTAATTGAGTAAATTTTTATTTCTGTAATATAAACAGTAGTCGTTTAATAACTAGAGTCTAATTTTTTATGTCGATACAAACATTGAATCTGGCTATATGGCTGATGATGATTTTAAAAATACAATGTTTAAGAATATTTACAAAAAACAGCTTCACTTTTTATCCCGTTTAGCAGGGTAGTCAGAGACAACCTGGTGTCGAGACAATCCGTGGATTGATTTCCGTCCGAAACCAATTCAGACATTGTGTGCCAAGTGGCGAACACAACGCCGCGTTTAGTCATACTAGAGCTGATAAATGAAAATATTTTTTAAATATAATCATTTACCCGAATGGAAATAGAACCCACAACCAATCGCGTTTACAATCATACGCTATCCCACAGCGCCACTATGGCCTCAGAAAATGTTCAACATTTAATTCGTTCTCAAATTACTTTTAAATATTTTTCATTTACAATTTTTTATTTAATTTTGTATTCAAAAATGTTACCATATAATTATAACAATGCAAAGGCTTTCACTGTCATAATACAAAACTATTTTTTTTTTACATTTATTACTTTATAGAACAACTAGCAACTGGTTTTTTTTTATTATTATTCTCCATTTTCCTACTAAACCTTTGTTTAGTGGTTTTAAAATAAAATGTATAAAACAGTGCGGGTAACCCAGATTCAGAACAGTATTGCTATGATCAATGGTCATGCACATGTAAATAGGTCAACACGGCACAATGTTACATTTGAATATACCTTGAAAGGCTTGTGCCGTGAGAAATCGTACGTCACGAATCTACGTTGATATATTATTGTATCTTGTAACTGTATTTATGTAGAATATATGTAGAATAGGTTCGATTTTTGCTTGTAATAATTTTTTTTAGAGAATTTGAACTGAAGTTACTTATTATTTTTTGAAAATTATACATTCACAATAACGTGGCCTATGTATTAAAGCCATAAAAAAACATTTAATTAATTTAAGCTTACTGTAAAAACTAATATTTGCAAGTAATAATATTAATTATGCTCAAGAACTATTCTCAACAATATAAGTTTTGATTTTTTTTGAAAAGGGACTAAGGTACTAAGATCATACCCGGCTCTTCTCAGTAGAATTGCTATTCGAGTCGACAATTTCTTTTTATTCATTCTACAAAATCTACCTAAATAAAAACTTACGTTTCGTAACATATGTTATTCTCGTCCCCATAATTGAGCAATTTCTTTGATGACATTACCGTGGAAACTAGAACAAAATACTCAGCATGCAATAGCAAAGTAAGTCGCAATATAAAACGCCGCATATCTTCTGTATGGAAAATACTAGTTATCTAGTCTTAATTTTTTTTTTCTAATTAATTTAAAACAACATATCACTCGAGTCAATAATACTATTAGTCGAAGAGAGTTCATTGCCGTTGCCATGTTGGTGCAACTTGTAACCGTTGAGCTAGCGGGCCAAGGCTGACAGACAGACGGCGGTATAAATAGAATGAACTTTATTTATATACAATAATATTATGTTTAGCAATAGAGGCGCAGTGGGACCAAGTCTGACTGTAAACACAATTGGATGTGGGTTCGATTCCAATTTTGGAGGATTATTACATTTAAATTATTCTGGCAATTCTCTGAAGTCTTGACTAGGCTCTCTTTGTTAATCCTGATATCCATTAATACGATGAAACTAGTGGTATTCAACACCGCACCTTGTCTTACCAGAGCGAGGAAGTGGAAATAATTTAATTATAATCCCTCCCCCAGGGAGAATCCACAACCGATCACGTTTACAGTCAGACCCTGTCCCACGACCGGCCGGATTCCGGACTTTCTGACTAAACTTAGAAGTTTAAAGCTGAAATATTTTTATTCTGATTACGATCAAGCAAATAAGTAAGTAATGTTATATAAATATAAAAGTGTATGTAATAATTATATTTTTGTAATAATTGTTTCAGATTGGGTGGACGCTCGTTATTGATCTTATGGTACGTACTTTACCTCTAGATTGTGTCTCATTTAACTTGTTGTTGTACCTAAAAAGCTAAGGATATGAGATTTTTTTGAATTTTTCCCCTAAAAAGATTTGAACCTTCTCCAATGCGTGTAAAGCAAACGCTACTACACAACGCTATCCATTGGGACAAGGTGGCATGTATATTACTTAGACCGTTTGTACCGTTTTTACTACACTAATTGAACATAGTATTTTTCTTACTCACTTTTATTTACTTGTAAATGAAACAAAAGCGCCGACTCAAGTGTTATAGTGTGAATGGCTGATTCGTTAGCCCATTGATATGTCGGCGAGATAAGACCAATAACCCACAAGTATTTATATACAAAGTTACTTAGAATTATTTCACGCGCCTCGCGTCTCTACACTGTACATACAGCTATTTGTTAAAAAGTTAATATCGCGATATTTTAAAGGGAGTGATGTTAGTTTATTTCAAACTGGAATTCTGTTTTTTTTAATATAAAGAAAATAAGTATTACGTATATGTGTAACGACGGATTAGCCATATATATTTTTTTAGCTTCACGGTTTTAATCCCGCATAGCAGGGTAGGCAGAAAGTACCTAGTGTCAAGACACTCCGTACTTTTGCTGTCCATCGAATTCGAAACATTGCGTGTTGAGAAGTGGAACTCAACGCCGCACTTTGTGTTTTACCAGAGCGAGGAAGTGAAAATCATTAAAATTTAATCACTCTTCCGAGTGGGGATCGAACCAACAACCGATCGCGTTTACAGTCAGACTGCGCCACGACTGGCCTCAAATGTCATTATTCCACTAAAGTAAATATAGTTTATAGATAAATTTATTTTCAAATATTAATAATTTCATTATTTCCTATAGATAGAAAATAGCTATTTGAATAGCAGAATCTCGCAGACGAATATTTAATACGAAAGCAAACAGTTTTACGTAATTTGTATAAAAACGTTTAATTTCTTAGAGCTTCTATAATATTATACTAATGATGAAAGATTATAAATATTTTAGTCGCTAAGTCTTGAAGCTTCTTTGAATACACTGGAAGCTTATCAATTCATGTTAACGTCATCGTCAAGGCCCTTAGAGTCGACATTTGGAAAACATTATGTCAATGAACTTTGCTCTATTATTAATATCTAGATTTAGATATAGGAATTCTCGTTGGCAAAGTTTTATTATTGACTTTAATAATATCATTATTATTTACTTAATAGTGATATGTATTTTGTATTTTGGTATTCGAAATTACATTTTTGAAAATCTGACGTTTTCAACTTTACAGTCCGTTGTCTCAGGTGGACTCAGGTTGCTTTTGTCTATTGGTTGACGGACTATTGCCAAGTGTTCGCAAAATATACGCGATTAATCCGTTTAAAATATGTATTGTCATTTAAAATGTGTAAAAAATGCGAAAATTAAAAGATCTTCTTGTTAAGAATTTTTTTGTAAAAATATGAAGACTTTTTATAATTAATTAATAATTTTACTTTATTTGTATATTTTTTAATTATTATTTTCTTTCAATTAACTTGACTTTAGGTGTCTTTTTAATGTATTCAGTGAATACTAAGTATGGATAATACTTTTCAAGAACTTAATCACTAACGAATAGACCTTATTGTTAAATGAAACGTGAAGTTAGCTTCTACAAAAAATTGTTTTTACTAACGGTCTGTCACGACCGTGTTCGATGAAAACCATTTTTCTTTGCTAAGGCCTTTGTCCTTATAACAAACAAGTTTGTTGGTAGATAATTATTTTTATTCCATTTTTATACGTATCACACCATTTATAATTGTAAAACGTTAAAAGAGTAATGGAAAAAAATAGTCATTTTCTAGTTACTCGACGGTAAAGAACCAGAAACGATATGCTTCGCGGTTATTTGAGGCCGGTCGTGGCGCAGTGGGACAGTGTCTGACTGTAAACGCGATCAGTCGTGGGTTCGATTCCCACTCGGGGGAGTCATTATACTTAAATCACTGTTTCTTCCTCGCTCTGGTATGACAAAGTGCGGCGTTGAGTTCCACCACTTAATACGCAATGTCTCGAATTCGATGGAAAGCTAAGTAGCTTAAAATAGCTAAGTTAGTATTAAAAAAACCGAATGAAAACAATTTACAAATCGTTCGATGTACTATAATCATTATCTTAAATTTATATAAGTCACTTCATTTCTGAAGGTGCTAAATCAAGAAAAATTTACTTATTTACGTTATCGATTTCATTCAACTTACGTATTAGTTCTATTGTGAGTAATTGTGTGTGTTTAAATATATAGTTAGTTTCACCTCGTCCACAGTCATTAATCTCATCATAAATGTCCTTCTCCTCATGCTTTTTATATGACCTTTCTTCAGTATCATTGATACAGCGTTTTCGAAGGTTAACCAAGGTCTCCCCCGACCTCTTCTACTGCTGACCTTTGCTTCATATATCTTTCTAGCCGTTATTTTACCACTCATCCTCTCGACATGCCCAAACCATCTAAGCACGCTCTTCATTTTCACAATAACATTCTCGCTTACGTCTTTCATTCTGCGTATCTTTTCTTCTATCTCTTTTATGTATATTTTTATCAATATATTATATTTGCAATGCAGTTCGTTCAATTCTAGTAAAATGAAATTTACAAAGATATAATATAATAGTTTTTAAAATCATTTGGTTAAGCAGTAATTGCATATAAATAATTAATGTAAAATTCGGTAAGTCCACTTCCCAATTCGTGGCAACTGTTATCACTGCGAATGCAGGGGGCAAGGCCGCCGGACGTCGACCCGTTACGGAAATAGAGCCACGTGCGCGCAGCTGCCTAGAGTGAGCTAGAGAGACGCAGAGCACGGCTAGAGTAAACATGTTAGTGACAATCGATTGCTGATTAAATACTGCATTCTGCAGTGGTCCTACCTATGACCATAGCAGTAGTATATATATGTGTATATATATATATATATATATATATATATATGTATGTGTATATATGTATATATATATATATATATATATATATATATATATATATATATATATATATATATATGAGCTCAACAATATGTCACTTATTAATCAAACAAATTATACGTAGCTGACAGTTAGCATAAATAACTGACACTATTTATGCTAACGATAAGAATGGATTATTTTGAATAGAAATTGTTATGGTTGGCATGGTCAGTCGGATGTAACATGAAGATATGAGGCTTTTTTTGCATATATATATAAATTTGTGTATATTAGTACTTAGTTTATAAAGTATGTTTATATAAGTCAAGTAAAGCATTTGTATGTTTGTATATTCTTAATATATTATTTTTATTAGCAGCGTTGGTTCACTTTTTTTGCTTATTTAAGATCACTATTAATAAAGCTCTTTTTCTAATTAGTTTAGAAAAATGCGTTATAATGTACAAGTTTTCCATAGAGATATATGAAGGGATAAAACATAAGGCACGGTTTCATACAACTATCAATATTGTATTTCATGAAAGCTTTTTACATGAGAAAAACGAAATAAAGTGTTAATGGTTTTAGTGGGCTCGTAAAATAAGATCTTATCTTTTTAAATTTTAATTACAAGTAAGTTATGTACAGCTAATCTCTCGGCAATCTGTTAACGACGCCCAGCTTTACGGAATCTGGGCCGACTTTTTGCCAGATTCGTTCTCGGAAAAGCAATAAATATGTTCTTTATCAAGCCCCAATTATACTTAATGAATATTATTTTATATAAAGTATAGTATTTACATATAATACCCATAATATTATTTTATTTTTTAGAATATTATTTTATATTAAGTATAGTATTTATATATATAATACACATAAATTTTTTTTCTGTAATGTCGTCTATAGATTGTTTAACTTTTTAATACGAATTGAAATGTATATTTTACTTTGTCGAGTTTCATAGTCTATGTTCTCTCTTGCTTTATTTTATAGTAGACGAGCTGTGCCTGTGACTTATTTTATAATTCTAAATAAAAGTGAGTTAAATTACTTCTTATTGTATCAGCTATCTGCCAGTGAAATTCCTATCAATATCAATCCAACTATTCTAGACTTTAGCTGGAATACACACAGACAGAGATAAAGACAAAAATTGTAAAAAAAAAAATTCAGAAGATGTACATTGAATATATACATTTTGCATTTTGAATTTAGTAAAAATGGTTATATTAATATTACAAACATACAACTCCAAAGTTTAATTATATATATATATATATATATATATATATATATATATATATATATATATATATAATATATTATAACAATTTCGCTTTTTACTTGTGATTGATATGACGAAAGCGCTTATGTAAAGTTAATTTTAGCGAGACCTGTTTATATATTTTTTAAACTATAAAACTGAGCAGATTTTATATATTAAAAAAAAACCTCTTACTTTTGCTAGTTAACATTACAACAGTTACAAGTGCATTATTAGTAATATTATTCTAAGAATAACCATTTGGTTATCTTCTCGAATATATCTGAATATAAATAAGCCTCCCACGCACTGCCCACTGTATTCAGTGTAAATTGTTTTCAAAGTGAAAGTATACGCAATTAAGCTGTAGAATTTAAGTAATACAACTTATTTTTAATCAACACTTATACTTGATAGTAATCAGATAATGAAAATATAGTTTTAAAAAGAAACTAAAATGAGTGCGCTCAAGATATCCTTGATTGACCCTGATAGTTCTGGTAAGGATTCGGACACGTATGCAAGTTTTGAAGCCAATATAAAAAAGACGTGGTTAAAATAAACGTTGTAATGTTTTTTTGACATTGACTGATAAACACAGGTAAAAAAAGCAGCCTCACACTTTATCCCGCAGGTTATTCAGAGAAAACCGAGTGTGAAGACATTCTGTTGAGTGATTTCCGCGCTAAGTCGTGACATTTCGTGTTGAGTGGCGAAATGAACGCCGCGCTTTGTCAAGACCAAAGCGGAGTAATGAAAATCAATTGTAAATATAATGATTCCTCTGAGTGGGAATCGAACCCACAACCTATCATGCTTACAGTTTGACGCTGTCCTGCTGAGATACGATAGTTAACTTAAAGCGCTATTTTTAAATGTATATATTACTCTTTTCTCTATATTTTACCTATATTAAATAGTTGATAAGCTTTATATTTGACTTTATAATAAAGAACTAAACATCTAGTTATTGATTAATCTCGTGTTTAACGTAAATCCAGCAGTTGAAATACATAATAGGGCTATAAGTCGTTCCTCTAAAACATTTTACGTAAATTAGTAACTCTTCCCATACGCATTTCAAACACAAATAATATCTCATGTGAAACGTAAAACAATCACTTTATTATATAGAATTGTATGTAATACCTTTCTAACATGGTGACATTGACACATCTATCTGTCGGCGCCGCTAATGTTTTGTAATAGCTGAACATAATGGAACTGTCTTTTACAATTATGTTTATATGGAGGCTGGGGAACGGGCGTTTTTTTATTTTTTTTCTTATTAAAGTTAGTATCTACGGTATATTGCAGAATGGGCAGGGAATGCCCTAGGTGTGAAGGTTAGGTTATAGGTTAGGTAACGATAAAATAAAAGTAATTTTTATTACTTCTTCTTACAAGTATCTGCCAATGAATGTCCTATCAGAGCAGTCCAATTGTTTCGGAGCTCGAGGTGTGATGTGTTATTTTGTATGTGGTTTGTATGTGGTTAAGTCACTCCTCTATATAAAACATTGTTCTACTTCTCCGTAATATTCATATTAATCATTTACTTTTTTCTATCAATTTTTTATTATATAATTTATTGACTATAACGACGGCATTTGAGAACAGAGACTCACCGTAGATGTGACGTTAGCAGGTTCAGTTCTCACTGATAGATCTTTATTTTCTTTATATTCATATAAAGTATTTATATATAAAATATTGTAATTTCATTTCATCGAATTTAAATTGTTAAAATTATTTTTAAGGGAAATTACAAGATAAATTAGTTATGTTTACTGTTAATCTTTTGAGGCAAAATTGAACGAAAATATTAAAAATCTTATAATAATTTTATACGTTTAAGCTGCTGGGATGAGATATTTTTTCATAACAAAATTATTATTAGGCTTACAATCTCATGTTTCGTGGCTTTTTTATGTCGAATATGACGACGCTGACGGTGACGGCTGTATAACCCATTACTATAATTAACACCTTAATATTTGGTGGCCAGCGATTTGTATGTATTTTTTGTTCACGTTACAACGTTATATTGAAATTAGTATGTAGAAGGTTTTTAAATTTGATTGCTTATATAGATATATCTATATTCATATGCTAGCTATATTCATATGTCTAGATTTTAAAGTGGAGAATAGAGTGTTTTGACCACTAGATTCTTTCTGGCTACTCTGTTATACGGGAAAAAAAATTGTGCGTTTATATTATTTGTAATATGAATTACAACTTAACAAGTAATGTAAATATTTACATTTTATCTGTCCATTTTTATTTTATTCAAAAATGAATATGAAGAATATATTAAAGTAACAGAATGAGATATGATTTATAAGTAAGTAAGGCTTGATGTCGTAACGCATCATTGCGAGCTGTGAACTGAAGCTTACTTAAACAGTCGACGCGGCCGCGGGAGCGAGGCACCACTGGAATCAAATCAAATAAAAAGTGCTCAATCCTGAAAATCGATAATTCCTGGGGGAATGAGGGTGGTATCACTTTCATTTGTGAAATGTTTAACTAAAAGCTTTTCACACTTTCTATATATATCTCTGCTCTTATATAACTTATTTGTCGACTGTACATATTTTGAAAATTATAAATATGCACACTTTGCTGTTTGCACCTAGCGTTAAGACACTCCGTATTTCGCTTTTTGACGAATTTGAGACATTGCGTGTTGAGCGGCGGAGCTCAACGCCGCATTTTGTTTTACCAAAGCGAGGAAGTGAAAATATTTTAAGTATAATCATTTCTCCGAGTGGGAATTGAACCCACAACCAATCGGGTTTTCAGTCAGACGCTGTCACTCTGCGGCACGACCGTCCTCAAAAAATATACTGTATATATTTTTTTCATAAACGCCTTTCTACAAGGAATTAAGTAGCTCGAATCTTTGTTTTCTTGTATTTCAATGAAGTATTATAAAATGGTAGAATTCTATATAAATATTATAGTTGTATATTCACTTATCCCAAACAAACATTTGAACCGGCAACATCCAAATTGTTAGACTAGTTTATCATTGATCTACACAAAATTGAGATTTAATGGATTCTAAACGAGTACGGCGATACCAATTCAGTTTTATTGATATTTCCAATTTGCAGGATATACAAATGGTCCGCCAGATGATGTCATAAATGATACTCTAAATCTAAACAAGTCGTTGTAATTTTCTCGTAAACTAATGCATGCCCCACTTACATATTTTGAAATTTGCAAGTGCAATACTTGTATCTTACCATAAAAATAAAAAACTATATGTATTTAATTTATTTAAGCGACGTAGTTGAATATAGAATATGTGGCTTAGTGGTGGAGATCTTGGACTGTTTTCAAGCGGTGCGGGTTTGAGTTCCGCTACCTTTATTTTTAATATGTTTACTACTATTGAATTGAATACGAATATGAGACATATCCGAATGGCAGTTGTGATTTAAAACTAGGATGGCTTGGTGATGTCGCGATTTTTCGTTTTTAAAAGGCGAAACCTATCGCCGTACTTTTAAAAATATTATTTATAAATTAGCTTTTTCATATAAAACTTATAAAACAACAGTATGAAAGTAAGCTTTCGTGTTACAGGCAAGTTCAATTTGCAAAGTAGAAGTAGGGAGCTCCGTATTGTACCTACTTGAGCTTGGTATAATAAATTAAAGCACGTTTAGTGGTTACTAAGTTCTTACATTATTATTTTTTATTATGAAATATGCTTATTGCTTTTGCGTGTGACATTGTGCTTCATATACCTATCTATACAAATAAATAAAATGGGAGTGTCTGTTTGTAATGTTAAAATGACAGCTTTTTACCAAATGCATATGTATGTATACACGGTACATACACCAAAATATTTTTTTACCACTTTTGTCTGCCTGTCTGTTTGTTCTGTATAGTTTTTGGAATGGCTGAACCATTTTTTATGTATTTTCACTAGCCATGGAAGTGACAGCCCCATGCAGACGAAGTATGTATACAGAATGTGAAATTTGTGCATGGTGTTATCTGTTAACTTTAAAACTATATGTAAATTATTAGCAATTCTAAAATTTAAAACAATATTTTATTTAATGTTATCTGACTTCTTTGTTTAGAAGAAAAAACTGTAGTTAAATATTGTAATCAGCACAATGAGGCAAATTTTTCACAACCTTTTTCAGTAGTAGTTTTTGGCTTTATTTCATTTATTGTTCATGAAAAAGGCCTCTTTTTAAAATACACATGGCGTTTTTTAACGGTTTTACGAAAAAACCCTTGAAACACTTGGCGAAAAACTTTTCATGGTGTCAAGACACCACAGTGTTGACAATGAGGGTTGAAGACGCGTCGTTATCCAGCTTCGTTACGGCCTTAGGTACAATGCTTGTGCGGTCGACAACCTGCCTCCTGCCTCCTGTCTGGATAAATAACGTGTCAACGCTTTTAAGTTGTAATTGCGTGAATAAGTGAAAACGAAATGTGTTTCTGACTAAGTACAGATAAAATATTGTTCTAGTAAAATTTTATGGTTTATTTGTTGTTGGGTGTATTGCTATAGGATAACCAGTGGATGTATCAAATAACTAAGTTTTTTCTAATAAAACTTAAACGGTTTAATCGCGTATATTTTGGTATTCGATAATACATTTTATTAGTCAGTTGGCCACTGTAGTGTTTAAAATGTCGGGTTTTAACAAATGTATTTTTAAATACCAAAATATATGTGATTAATTAGTTTAAAATAGTATATTTTTAAATCGCGAAAATCAAAGAAACTAGGAATTTGCCCACATGAAGAATGAGGATGAAAGCGTCATTTTTATGTTTCTATATCTCTTTAAACGTAAAGCAACCAATATAAAAAATAATAATAACAAGTGTTTTTTTAAGTTAACAAAGCATTTAAGAGCGTTAAATATTTTAAATCAAAATTATTTATAAAGAAAATAATACATATAAAAGTACTTAAGTAATAAATAAATATTACAAAGAATTTGCTATAAAAATAATCAAATAATAAGCTGGTCTATGAAAAAGCTTGGAGCTTTGTTTGTAGTGGAATCAATTATTTAAATAAAGGTCGGCTTTCCTCTGTGACTCACGGAATGACTCACATTTACCCTTTACCGAGAAACATTTTATTTGAATTGCTGCAAGCCTTTTGCAAGTTAAAATCAACCATATTTTTATAGGTATAATGTATTATAAAATGTATATTACGTTATTCACGCTTTTTCGCACATAGCAAAGTAAGCGGAGAAACTCTAAGAGTCAAGATATTCCGTTCTCCACTTTTTGTAGTGATTTAAGTCATTGAGTGTTAAATTGCGAAACTCAATGCGGCCCTTACAGGTTACTCTCTTACTAGGGCAGGGAAATAGAGCGAGTGGGCAACGAGCCCACTGCCCATCGCGCTCAAAGTCACCTGGTCAACTGTTCTTGGATGGTCTCAATGTATTATTGTCATTACGAACTGCTTATGAATTTTATCCACTATATTAGGGAGTGACTCGACACTAGATTTTTTCTGACTACCCTGCTAAAGCGGGATGAAGCGTGAAGCTACTTTTTCTTCAAAATAATTGCAAAGACTACATTAATGATTGATTATTATGTATTTACATACGTAATTACTATGAAAAAAACGAATTGTTCAGAAAAAAGTAAGTCTTACTTTTTCTTAATAATGAAAAAGCACATTAAGTTTAAACCATGTGTTTTACTTTATAAATATTTTAACAATTTAATGTTAAAAAATGAGATTGTTTTTCTGAACGAACTTCGTCAATAAAATACGAGAAACGGAGAGACGGGTAAAAGGAAAAGTTTTTGCAATAAAATATATGGAAATACACCAAATTCGTATACAATTTATTAAGGACACTTGATTGTTTACTTTAGTATATTGTGCACTTATTGTAAGAATATTAAGAAATGGCTAAGTAGGGCAAAGAAATTAATAACTTAATCAAATCATAATAATACGATACCCTTTATTACATCATACACGTCGTTAAGTTTTTATATGACAAAAGCAGAATGAGTTCAATCTTTACTATTCTGCAAATAATATTATTTAAAACATGAACTATATATAGGTAATAATTTTATTTCAATAAATATATAATCAGGGCTTTTTTTTTCGTAAACAAAATCTATTTAGATTCTAGTTAGTTATTTTGCTTCATTCTCATTAATATCAATTTCACACCTCATACAAATGACACGTTGGTTTTTGCACGTATTTGAACCAAAAACCTTTTTTTTTTTGGTACTCCACTGTGCCACGAAAACCGCATCGTACCGTTACTTAATATGTAAATTATATCTATTTATTATTTTGGTCAAGAAAATTCGCCATTCGTTTGTAATGTCGTTCCCGTATGTCAGATCTCTTTCGACGTGATCCCGATATCTGGACACGTTCCGGCGGCACGTTTGATTAGATGTTAGATTTCAATCGTCGGCCCACACACTGAATAATGTTACGAATCTTATCGTTCATAATATCGTTTATATTTGAATTTACAAGCAGGTACATATCATATACAATGTGAGCTACGTGGACTGAATTTGTTTTTAGTTTAATAAAATTATTATACTATTAAATAATATATTTGTTATATAAGCTTTTCAAATAAAATACCACTCAACATGTAACATCTCGATTTCAGGCGGAAACGAAGAATGGAGTGTCATGACACTAGGTTCTTTATAGCTAGTGCCTATAAAAAAGAAAGCATACACATTTTTTTTTAGCTTCATTCTTTTATCTCACATAGCAGGGTAGACAGGCAATTAGCTAGTGTCAAGGCACTCCGTACTTCGCTTTACACCGAATTCGAGACATTGTCGCGACCGGCCTTAAACACATTCGTCAAGTCCAAAAATACGTTCTTGATTCGATTTGTGTAGAATTGTCTTAAATTACTATAATGAACGCATAACGGCGCCATTGTGTTGCTAAAATGATGTTTCTAAAGTTAATTTATAATAAATTCAAATAATACACGTTTAAAATTATTTTCGCGTTATGATGTGTATTGTATTGTATTGTATTGTATTGTAATTATCGGAACATGTACGCAAATTTTCTAGCAAATCAGTCTGTGAGACGTGAGTCTAAAAAGCATTGCAAAATTTTCATATATTTCATTGTAAAAAATTAATGATTTTTTCCGTTACGTTTTAATATAAACAAATGTTAATAATATAATAAGTTACTTATTCTTATATGAAACCTTAAAACTATGTATTTCCTATCTACTTGTTTATACAAGATAAAAGCTTGAAGCTAAATATAAATTAGGATTATAAATTTCCCATAATGTACTGTGTACCGTAAAACAAGTGTAACAAAACTCTTACAAAATGCAAGTAAGATACGTTGCCCTTTATAAAATATTCTAATCTCGTAAATTTCGTTTCCACGAAGTTCGGCCCTCACAGCAGGCTTTTATGTACGTACAATCGCCCAGATAATCATCTAATAATATTTTAGCTGGATATATAGAGATATGATTTTATCGTATATTGAATGTGAAATATTGCTGTGGAATATTTTTTTATTTTTTTTATCTTCACGTTTTTATCCCGTATAGTGTGGTAGACAGGAAGTACCTATTATTAAGATACTCCGTGCTCCGCTTTCGACTGAATTCGAAACATTGCGTGTTACATTGTGTAACTCAACCCCGCGCCAAATGTTAGCAGAGCGAGGAATTGAACAGAATTTTAAATATAATCATTCCTCCGAGTGGAAGTCGAACTCTCAACCGATCGTATTTATAGTCAGACGTTGTCTCACTACGCCACAACTGACCTTATATTTTTAATTATTTTTGCAGGAAAAAGCTTACCTTAGACAGTTTTAACTTCCCCCACTTATACAGTAAATGTTTTATTAGAAATACCCACGTTGATTGTCTTAAGAGCTTAAAAATACCATTTCAAAAATAAGCAATATTTTTATTATAATTCAAACATTTATCACTTCTATTGTTTATTATTATAAACTTCTTCGTACGCTATATTATGCTATTTCGTAAAGTTATTCGGTTGAACGGTTCTTTGCGCGCCTGAAAGCTCAATTAGTCAGTTAACAGCAATTTTAATTTGTTTTTTTTATATATTTATGTGGGCATAGAAAACCTGACAGCGTCACCGTTTAACCATATTGTTGACGTAATATTATCGTATAATTCGACATCCACTGGGTTAATAGTTAGTGTTAATAGTTTACGTTAAACTTTGCTATATTCATTTGCTATATTTGCTATATAAATCACGTTTAATATGTATTTATTACAGTACATTCGATTTATTCACTTTAGTAAATACATAATAAATGATTATTTTCATTTTTCGTTTCCCTTTGAATTGACAGATGAGTTTTTATATACGTATGTGTGTTTAAGTGGGGAATACTAAAAATGATAAGGATTATCGTTGCCGTCTGCTTGGAGACATCAGGAAATTGCTAAACGATTTCTGCTATTGGAAGATAAATCGGCGTCGTAAATAAGTCCGAGGGTACAATGACTTCAATCTCGCCTATTATTGCTGGTCCGTCGAGTCGGATTTCAGCTCATCTAAGTGAAAATAGGCCGAGCACATTCTCATATCTTTTTTTTGGGGTTAGAAATTAGGCGTGTTATCCGTTGATGCCGTTTTTATGGATCATTCGTCATATTTGAGTTTCAGAGGTTCTCTCTCGTTGGATTTGTGTGGATTAGTTGCTTGGCTAGTATAAAGCTACTTATTACGTAAAAATTATAAGTATTATATATTAAATTTTGTGTTATGTTCATACTTACATATAATAAAATGTACAGCAACTGTTAAGTCTCTCATCGGTGGTAGCTTCTTTTAGCATCTTAGCATCTTTTAGGACTGACAATACTGACACTTGTGTCGATTGACGATTCGTGCTTGTAAACAGCGTACTTAAATAAAAAATATTTTGTGTTTGATTTTATTTAACCCTCGAATTTGTTTAAAAGATTGATATTTTATTATGTTACTTACAAAATTCTCAGTAAATAAAAACATTATTTTACTTTATTTTCTACTTGTAAACAGTACCTGCCAACTAAAAAAGACATATTTAATGCAAATGTGTCACATATTTAAATAGAAATAGTGCATTGTTTTTATTTATATTATTTGCGCAACTCGCTAATGAGCTTTGCAAAGGCTGTGGTGTAATTTAAAATATAGAATTTAAAGTGCATTCGTGCAGAATTGATTAGATGTTTAAATTAGTAATTATTAGATTAATGATAACTTGTTGACTGATTACCGTTCGGAATTGGGATATTGCGTGTTGAGTGACGAACTACACGACGTAGTCTCTCGACTTAGTTGTCTCTGATGCTCTCTGTTGCCATTAAGAGTGATAAATTATAAGTATTAATCTCTGCCTTATTATAACCACAATAATATGTTTAATTTTACAAACTGTGATTCGTTTTCTATTACGTCTGCCTAACAATCTGCTAAGTTACATTTAATACTGGTACAGTATAAAGGAAAATTTAATATCACACCTCCCTTTGTACTATTTCGAAACAGACGTGCTCAAAGCTCGCCTAAAGTTCCTATTTTACGCCATTTCATTTCTCTGTAATTTTCTGACAAAGTAATAAACTACTAGGTTTATAGACATCTCGTAACACGTCTTGTCGAGAGTAAGTAGTTTGCGCTTTTAGGGATGTGATTGTCCTGATTCTTTGGACTTATGCGATGGAGTTACTTAAAGTATATTTAAATTAAAATATTATCTCGAATCGTATTTATAAAAGACTTTGTTAATTAATTAGTCTTACCCACGACTTTTCCGCCTTGAATTTAATATCTCTAGATATATATTTTATAATTCTAAAGCAAATACCTTAGGCTCTACCATCATATTACCTCAGCTATCTGCCAGTTAAATTCTCGTCAAAATGTGTCCAGCCGTCCCGGTGATTAACCGGAATATAAAGACAGACAAAAATCGTAACATATGTTATTTTTGTATATGTATATATACATATATATTTAGTAATGCCGTTAATTTAACATTACAAGCAGACACTCCTTAGTCAGTTTTATTTATCTGTACAGATGATCATATTTATTAACGACATTTTTCATAATTTAAAAATAACACCATGCGTTTTTGAAAATTTGTTAATAAGATGTATACAGACATACTTCTATAGCAAAAATACAAACATACTCCTTATAACGTTTTTGGAAACAACAATAAATGTATATAAAATAGGTCGAATATAATTAATGATAGTTATGTTACAGTTCCGCGTTCATCAAAGAAAAATCACTTACGCACACACAGATCAAAATATTAGAGTACGAACACCACTCGACTTTCATACGTACATTTATCCATCGTGTTAATTGCGGCGTGAATTGCAGCGTGGTCTTTTCTATACGATATCTAGGTTTCCTATTAAATATATAGACCCAAACACAGTAGTAATATAGCGTTAACTAAATACTAAGAACTATGTAATGTAAAAATGTTCCTACTTTAATTCTAAGTTCAAGAGATCTAGTTTTTCTGGTCGACTAAGGTTCCGGGAGTTTGCTCAGCGCGCAGCCTCCGCGATATCGAACGACCGCGCCCGCACCCCACGTGTTTCATTCACCGGCTGACCACGTGTAAGCCATACTATCGATAAAAAATACTGCGATAGTACTATAGGTATTTAATTTATAGAGCACTGCAGCTGGTGATTTGTATAATGTACAACGATGAGTTTATGGATAGTTTCATGGTGTCACGTGTTCACACATACTTTATTACATTAGTATTATTTGAAAAATGTTAATCCTATATATAACTATATATAAAACCTTGTTTTTGTTTTTAACAAACATAAATTAAAATCTCAAATTATTCGTTCTGATATAGAGTTCACTATTAAAAAAAACATTTCTAACGTAATTTCGACAGATATACCGTACTAAAAGCAAAAGCGCATGCGTCATTCACGGGAAACCCGAAAGCTATTAATGTTAACGGTCCCTCATGAAATATAGCGCTGGATTTTAATTAGAGCTCCGTCTTTCCCTTTAGAACGTTAAGTTGCACCATTTTTAACTTTCTAAACGATGCTAACTTTCAA
Source organism: Dryadula phaetusa (assembly GCA_032432895.1). Classification (NCBI taxonomy): domain Eukaryota; kingdom Metazoa; phylum Arthropoda; class Insecta; order Lepidoptera; family Nymphalidae; genus Dryadula; species Dryadula phaetusa. The sequence goes on from JAOYRS010000021.1 coordinate 3,386,323, forward strand.
TACTTTTCTAATAAACACTTCAATACAATCAACTGTTTGGAAGTCTTCATATTGTGTTTAATTTGTTCTCGGGTATCCAGCTTTATATGTGATAATAGCATTTTTTTTTGATTCCCACTTAAGAGAAGGATTATATTTAAAGTATATTCATTTCCTCGCTCTGGTAAAACAACACTCAATGTTTTGTTTTGAATTCGGCGGAAAATGGAGTACGTAGTGTCTTGACACTAGGCACTTTCTGTCTAACCTGTTATGAGGAATAAAATGTTATCAACAGTTCGTCCTGGATTTACTATTTTCTTCTAGCAGATAATCTAAGAAGTTCTTCTAAGAATTCGTGCGCTTCCTTTCGCTATTTAATTTTATACTTCTCGTCTATCGTTAAATTTGTGACTTCCGAGGTCGTACTTCTTACCGGTAGGGGACAGGGATATTCTAGAATAATTGAGCGTCTAGTATGCAGATTATTCAATTAGGCAACCGCCTCGACCAAGCATTTGATTGGAAACTTCCTCGGCTAAAACTAAGGCACAAACTGTTTATATGTTTGCACAATGAACTCTTTCGTAACATCTCGGATCTGTTGAAGCCATTTATTTTTATCACCTAAGGTATCCTGAATGACATTATATATATATATATATATATATATATATATATATATATATATGCGTGTATTTAATTTTTGAAATTTATATATTTTTGAAAATACATTTTAGACGGCAAGACGTTTCCAGCACTTTTCAGTCTGTGGCACAAATAATTATAATTAATTATTAATATATTTAGGATGATTAAATTTAAAATGTATAAAGTCATAATTGTATCTGTTTGTAATTCTCATACAGTGCTAGTATTACGATACTTGTTTAATTTTTTTTATTATAAAATTTCTTGGTATTCTTCTTTAATTGTGGCATACTTTATAAGTAATTTTCATAAAAATATCAATTGTATATAGAGATATAGGTGATTATTATACGTTCAAAATGAATCCGGCCCCTGTCAGAATATATATATGGGAGCTAGAAATACGAGACGTATTTCATACACAACATGTTATGACCTGACGACGCGTGATGCGTTATAAAATAAAATATTTTCTAAGCTTTTCTATTGAATTCTACTGTATAATATTATATGAATATCAGTATCGGTAAGTTATATTTGTGTATATAATGAAATGTAGGCCGAAACATTGTGATCGTTCAAGAATCTTTACTGTGTCAGTTTACTAATGATTTTCTATTTTTCAATACTGATCTTGTACTGTATTTTTAAACAAAATCTATTACTTATATTATCTAATTTACAAATAAAAATATATTATGAACACTTTAGCATTGATCATTAGTGTAAAAATGTCACCAATACCCGTCCTAGCCTCCGTTCCGAGTTGATAGTGGCCCCGGTAGGTGGTCACCACCAGCTCGGAAGGCACTTCAGTTGAGCATGAGATATACTAAATAAGCAGTTCCCTTTTTTTTTTAAAAATACAATTAGTTTACCAGCTTTCCAGGAAACATCAACTGCATCATTTGCGACGTCATTAACATCAGTGTAGTATTCTTGAATAGACTTCCTTTAATAATGTTTTTTTTATATTGATTTTAAGCGGTAACCTTTAAATTACAAAATATTTAGAAAAAATAATATCCTTATCAGCTTTACATTCCTTTATAGTAGAAGCTATGTATTTATATAAACATCAGCCCGGGTGCAGGATGGCTGCCACGTCCGATACTGATCGAAGTCCGGATGTGCCGGAATACAGATAGCGACGGTTGCTTCCGCGCTGCCTCTGATGTACGGATTTATGGGATGTTTTATATTTTTCTTTATATGTATTTGTTGTAGAAGAGTGGAAAATAAGATTTTTTTTTGAAAAACGCCTATAAATATTAAATTACTTTTAGAGTTAAATTCGTTGGAAGCTAAAAAAAACAATTAAATTAAATTAAATAATTGGAAAATTGAATAAAAGTATTTTGGTTCGGTATTTTTTTAGCTTCACGTTTGTATACCGCATAGCAGGGTAGACAGAAAGTATCTAGTGTCAAGAAACTTCATACTTTGCCTATAATCACTCCCCCGAGTGGGGATCGAATCCACAACCGATCGCGTTTACAGTCAGTTTAATATAATTATTATTAACTATTTCAATAACAATTAGTAGATAATTGAATATTATTATTGTTATAATAGGCTATTTTACTTCATTGTATGGCTTTTATAAGAAATAATCATTTATTTGACATTTTTGTATATGAATATCTAATATTAAATCTATATTAAAAGATATAATAAAAATTTCATGTAAGTGAAACAATTAATTTACAAATATATATGTCTTAAAGCCAGGCCACCGGAATGTTATGGAAGGAAATTAAAAAAATATAATCATTTTGTATCGTGTTACACATAACTGAGTAAAGTAAATCCGAGCTCACACTAAATTAATTTTGCACTAAGGAAATTAAGAGAAGCCCTAATACAATTTCTATACAATGTCCGTTTGCGGTACAAAAAATCATAATATTAAATATATGATTCCGTTCTTAATTGGATTTAGTATTTAATGGCATTAATAAAGATTTCTAATGTGAATCATGTAAACATTAACTATTACAATAAAAAATGTGTAATTTCAATTTAATTTCCGCCATACAACACGCAATGCTTCGAATTCGACATAAAGCGAAGGGCGGAATGTCTTGACACTAGGAACTTCCTATCTACTATATCTATACTATCTACGTGAATAATTTCCCAATAAAATAATTATTATATAACATAATTATTGAAAGCTTATTTCTAAAATCGTTAAATAATTGATTATTCATGAAAGTTTTCATAATTTTTTAAGCTTTCACTGTTCTCGTATATAGTTAACAGACTCCTATCCTCGTGTTACGCCTTAAATGTCCCAGTAAAACTGTAAATATATAATATACACATATTAATAGGATTAAAGATATTATAACATATAACGCAACATTAACATTTATTTCATGTATCCATATACGTATATGATCGTTTAAGGTTCAGTAGATCAAAGCAACGAAAGTCTTTGGCTAACGTGTTATATTGCAAATGTAGTCGCAATACTAAAAGCATCACAAAGGAACGAAGCCCGACCAGGCCACAACTAAACAGTTAGGCACTATTGTGTTGAGAATCTGTTACATGGTTGCGTGAGCATTGTTAGACGCACTTTGATCTGTGATAGCGCGCTGTGAATGTATACCACGTTTGCGATATGAGTTTTACACATATATCTATATTTTATGTTTTTTTTTTGGATTATTATAAGTAAGATATTGATATTAAAAGTGAAATAGCCAATGTAATATTAGCAATTTTATTCTTTACTATTATAGTATTGCCTGCGACTTCGTGAAATTTAACATCATGATATTCAGTTTATAATTCTAATATAAAAGTAACCTAAGTAAACGGGGTAACCGTTTTACATCAGCTACTTGCCTGAATGATTATTATTAAAATTTAGTTTAATTTCTTCACTCTGGTAAGACAAAGCGCGGTGTTGAGTTCGCCACTTAACACGCATTGCAAATATTGCATTTAATTTGTAAAGCAGTCAATAGAGTGTCTTGGAGTGTCTCTGACTAGATAATAATAAATGATATTATATTATGAATAATTTTATTAGTTTTTTTTTAACTATTTGTTGTCTTGTCTACCTACAGATCTGCTTTAAGTGGGTTAGCTAGTCTAGAGTTATGAGTCTTTGATGCTATTTTACGTTGTGCATTTCAATATAAACATTTTGCCATCAGGAATAGAACATATGACGATACTGTACACTCTGTACTCAGACTATCGCTGATAATTTTCTGTAATAAGAAAATTGTAGGTACTAATACTTACTGCAATAAAACCTAAAATAGAATCAGCTACAACATAAAATGAAAAATTGTACACGAAATGTCTTTTAATATTGGATATTGCTTCATCGACATTGGCATCACGCCATTGTTACATTTTGACTCTGTACTGCGCACTGGTATTTCAAAATCTTCGATAGGCATCGTATTTGGTTGATAGAAATGTCGTAAAACATAGTTCTTTGTTTGTTTTTAATTGGTGTAATTTAATAGAACACTACAAACACTTGCTCTGCACTAGGGCTTCCTCAATCAGAATGCCTAGATAACTAAAAAATCATGCATTCGGCTTAATAACTCGAAGAATGGCGGTACAGCGTACTAGGCAACGAACAATGGCAGAAAGGTGATATAAAGAAAGAAAAAAGAAAAAATAGAGAACAAAGATTAATTTGTGCGGGATCATGCACAGATATGTGGTGTGTGGATATCCTGCAGGTACAGGGATTCCATGAGACTGATAAATCCTAATTCCCTAAATATCAAAATTGAACTCTTTATATATATATATATATATATATATATATATATATATATATATATATATATGTATATATATGTACATATACATACCTATATATGTATATAGGTATTGATTTTTCTACTGTAAAGTGTTCGAAGTGTCAGGTATCCAGATATGTGTTTTCAAATACCAAAATTTACACGATTAATCCGTCTAAAATAGTTTCATTTAAAATGTTCTAAGTCAAATAATGTTCTGCCTTCCTGCCTTCTACGATACTCTCAATTGATTGAAAGTGTTGTTTTTTGTTTTGTGTTTTTTTGTATTTGTATTACAAATATATCACAACAAGCAAATCTATAGAAATAAATTAAAATATATGCGATATAGTGTCGGTAATGTTGAAACAACCGCATTTTTAAAATGCACATATATTTGTTTAATACATATGTATTTGAAAAAAGCGGTTGTTTTTATCTCTGGAACTGGTGGGCCGATTTTGACAGGATTTTCACTGGTGAATACCTGATACATAAGGAGTAACTTGGGCTGATTTTAGAATTATAATATTAATAACCCGGCTGAGCGGCTCGTCCGGGTAGCTATAGTTCCTCACCCCCTTTCCTCCATTCATGACCTCCACTATCCCCAAATCCTCACATGATACTCCCGCACTAGAGCCGTCACACGTCCCTCCCATTCCCCGAAAACCATATTCAAATTCATAGGTAGCGAGAGACTTCGATCAGAGGATCCAGCTCTGCAACAGTTGCCCCTCTCCCTCCGCAAAAGGATGTGAGAGAAGAAGACTAACGTAACCAGAAACGTTTAATTCTACGCGGGCGAAGTCGCGGGCACTGTTATTATATGTATATATGTTTGTATATGCATTTACTCTGTACTATACAATTGTCTGTAAAAATTAAAAAAATTACTATCTTCAGTTGAGAATTTATATTGTATATTACAATATAAAGATTCTGATATATTTAACAGGTTATTAAACTTATAATTAGATCATTGCCCCATCATTTACTTCCGTTGAGTGTGCTGTTAATATAATATTTAATATTTCGTCAGGTGTTAAAGTATACGGACGGTGTTTCATGGTTCGCTTCGGTTCGCTTTAACTGCGGTAACTAAATTTGAATGAGCGCTTCATTGTTTATAGTCCATCAAAATTGTAAACGCTTCTACGAACTCGATGAGTGAACAATGGACTCTGGTGGCTTATAGATATCTATAAGATTTTGATAGCATATTAATTAGATAGATTAGTATTTAAGAACGTTATTATATATAAAAAAAAAAATATACCACGTACTTAATGTAGTGTTCGAAACGTTGAGTTATCATAAATTTATTTTCCAATACCAAAATATACGTGATTAATCCGTCAAAAATGGTTTTATTTTATTGTGGTGCAGTGGCACAGCGTCTGACTGTAAACGCGATCGGTTGTGCGTTCGATTTCCACTAGGGGGAGTGATTATATTAAAATTATTTTCACTTCCTCGTTCTGGTAAAGACAAAGTGCGGCGTTGAGTTGGCGTTGACTTGACATTAGGTACTTTCTGTCTACCTTGATATGCGGGGTAAAAGCGTGAAGCTAAAAAAAAATTGTGTCAAAATTGCAAAATATCCTATATAAAATATCCTAAAAATACTTTTGAAATTCACATTATACGCAAAGCTGTGCCATGCAGAGTGGTCCAGAAAAAAACAGTTTCATAATAAAATTAAACAGCTGCACTCTTTATCCCGCACAGCAAAATACTAATGCATTCATTTGTTAAATTACTAGCTTAAATCGAACCCACAACCAGTGACGCTAACAATTACACGCTGTCCCACTGCGCCACGATGGCCTCCAAATAAAAATATTTTAAGTAATGTTTGTTATTCATAATTATTTTTGTTTTAACTTAAAAAAAATATTAAGCAATGAGGACGCAGGTACATAAGAATACTCAACGACTATATTAAAGATTCTAGGAGGTTAATTACAAATTAACCTTATCCTTGACACTACTTTAAATATTATTATATTGTACTATACGAAGTACGGAGTGTCTTTACACTAGGTACTTTTACCATGCTAAGGTCAGAGCTCTTCTTGCTCGGCCTCCCCTAAAACCCGGTGACGCTTTCAAGGTCAGTCAGTCAGCAAGAATAGGTACTTGCTGTCTACCCTGCTGTTCGGAATAAAATCGTGAAGTTAAAAGAAACTCTATAGTCCTTCAAATTCCTATAACCATGTTAAACATAACTATTTGAATGAAATTTTTTAATCTTACAGCAGCTTCTTCTCGTGGCGCTGGACAAGCCCAGAGTTTAGGACAAGCGTCAGTCCCACATAATTGAGAATCATATTATATGTATATCTATATGGCCGGTCGTGGCGCACTGTAATAGCGTCTGACTGCAAACGCGACCGGTTGTGGGTTCGATCCCCACTCGGGGGAGTGATTATATTTAAATTATTTTCACTTCCTCGCTCTGGTAAAGACAAAGTGCGGCGTTGAGTTCCACCACTAAGCACGCAATGCCTCGACTTCGGTGGAAAGCGAAGTATGGAGTGTCTTGACACTAGGTACTTTCTGTCTACCCTGCTATATGGGATAAAAGCGTGAGCTAAAACTAAAACTAAGAAACCTATATGGGAAAACAAACTTTGTGCTTTATGTTGAAAAATAAATAATATTATAGTACTGACTTTATAAATGTTATCGTACTAAAAGCTTATACATTACCTTTATGTATAATTCGAAGTAATATTCTCCAATAAATTACAATATGTTACTTTCATTGATTATATGACAAGATAAAGGTCGCTTGTATAATAAAGAAAGCAGTTCACGACATTTTAAATATCAACCAATAAATTTTCGATCGCCATATGGGCTTCTTTATGACGTTAAATCGTGATTCACTGTGGGAACTGGACCTGATCAAATGTCCTGCGCGGAAATTATACAGCGAGGTGTATATTCGAAAAGACATTAATTTAAAATCGTAGTGATTTCAAAAATAATTATTTTATTTTATTGTATGTAACTATATATATGTTTATATTTCGAGATTCGAAACTTCATTATAAAATTTTAATAAATTTTATAATATTTATAAAATTTTAATAAATAAAATAAATTAATCGTATATATATTGGTATTAGAAAATATATTTTTGAATAATTAACGTTTCGAACACTTTAAAGTAGTCCGTGGTCACAGGTAGACTCAGTCTGCTTTTTTAAATTTCTGTTCCTGATTAATCCGTTTAAAATATTTTTATTTTAAATATATAATGACACTTAAATAATGTGTATGTATAATACTTAAATAATATTTTTGATTTTTAAATAACCTGTGTGCTAAATTTATTTTATTATATATTTACTTATTTGGATGTATGGTAAACCTCTGTTAATTTATAACATGATTTTGTTTATATATTTTTTCCTATTGCTATAGTTTACAGTTTTTCCCTGTATAAAAGTATAGTCAAAGAACCTAGTGTTTCAACACTCCGTTCTACATTTCTACATTAAATATATAATATTTTCTATATTATAATCGTAGAAATAACATTCCATTTGAATATTATATAATAAAAAATATCTTTTAATATTTCCATCCTTCAAGTATCTACTAGATTGTAAGACTACTCGTTGTTGCAGCTTTTTATAACCGGCACATGCACGTGTCAAGGTTTTTGACGTTTTAATGGGACCACTTAAGTGTTCTAGATTTTAAGTCCGTAAAAAATAAGCTTTCTTACGTATCTAGGTATTACACAGTCGTTCGACCGGTCTTAGTTGAGTCACTGCATACAGTCATATCTTGTTTTTCAATAGTTTAGACTCTTCACATTTCTAACATCTAACATTTATAGTAAACTAGTGTTGTCTCTTGCATATTCATTGCCTTATATAAGTTTTAACGATTGTTTTCCGGAATGAAATCACAATTGGAAAGCTTCCCTTAGTGTGTCAAAAGCTTTTCAATTATATTTATATGTACAGATGTTGTAATTACATTGTTTGAACGAGGTTTTATTATTGGGTTTTTGTTTTAAATTAATTTCCTTTGCAAATTAAAACTAGCTGTGTTCGACTTTTAAATTAAAATATAACACAACTGAGCCAATTAGAATCGTATAGTTAAATGACTTCTAGATCGGAAAAACACTTCAAACACATTACAAGCCAGTGCGTTTAAAGAGAGCGTTTCTTTCTTTTTTAATATCGTCTGTCCAAAGATACGGCATCGGGCCGGCGTGGGTTATAAAGCGAATGCTTTACGAGCTCGTATTCGCCGGGATACTTAAAATTTAATATCAGCTCTATCGGACACGCGTAGTTTAGATAGCTGCACTTTAATATAGCACATAAAATACTCATAATACTTGTGAGGTCTTTCTCACAATGGACTTATTTTGACAGTTTTTGATAAAAAAAATAATTAAGTTTTTATTCTATATGCATTTTTTTGTTTAATTTATTTTTTTCTTTTTCCAGATATGTCGCTTGTAAGGACGTGATCTCTTAAATCAGTGGTAAAATGGCGTCGTAGGTGGTGCAGTTTTGCTTTTGAGGTAAGTAAGTTTGATTTATCAAATTAACTTTTTCTATACCTATAGAATATAATAACACACATTTTAAATTTTCTTCAGCCACGAAACACGTATGGTTATGATTTTGATTCCCACTAGCTACTAGATAAAACGTGAAGCGGCTTTATCATATTATATACAATTTATGAGTTTAAAATAACCCCATCTGTTAACAATATGTTCAAACTGCAAATGTTTGTGTTCACATGTTGACAGAATGTGCTAATATTAAGTCATATCAGATGTATGCATATTAAATTGGTCTTTATTTTTTTACAGCTTCACACTTTATTCCGCATTGTAGGATAGTCAGAAAAACTTCTTCAGGGAAAAATAGTGCCAAGATATTCCGTCCTCAGCTTTCCATTCGAATTCCAGTCGAAACGTATGAGACGTAGTGACGGAACTCAAAAATGAGCTACGCTTTTTTCACCAGAGTGCATTGAAATTAAAGCAATTTAACAATCATATCCATGAGTAGACATCGAACCCACACCGTATGACAATGGGACAGCGTCTGAATGTAAACGCAATCGGTTTTTCGTTCTCCACTCGGGGGAGTGATTTAAATGTAAAAAGACAAAAAGTGGCTTTGAGTTTCACCACTCAACACGCAATGTCTTGAATTCAGTGGAAAGCGAGTACGGAGTGTCTTGACACTGGGCATTTTCTGTCTACTCTGCTATACGGGATAAAAGCGCGAAGCTAAAAAATATATTGATCCCGTAAGTCTTTAAGGTGTATATAGAAAATTTATATTTATGGATAGTAATGTTTTTTTTTAAATTTGAATGCTTTACGTCGATGAAAGAAGCTCGTGTTTCGTTAGTTTTTCACATGGCTAGTTGTCAATCACTAAGTGTTTAGATGACATAGTTGTGTCAAACGACAAAAATAACTGTCAAAATGCAGCCCAAGAATATCATAAAATTTTATAAGAGCTATATTATATTAAGGAAATTTTCCTAATATTAAGCGAATTCACATTTACCCTCAACAAAAGTTGTAATTATTCAACTTTATATTTTAAATACAATTTTAAAGTCAATTTCTTATGGAATAGTTTAAATTACTTGCGAGCTAGAATAAAACGAATGGTATGTTTATTAAGGCTATTGTTGCATAAGTATTCGGTCTAGTTAATTAATAAAGGGTCTACGGCCCTTAATCTGTCCTTGTCCTTTGCAGTTTGTGCTGAATATATGTGACAATGATAAACTGTGGGGAAATCGAGTTTAATGTTTGTAGGTTTAGAGCTTGTGTTATTGAAAATAGCATCTGACTGTGAAATCGATTGATTGTGGGTTTAATTTCCATTCAGGTAAATTATTATATTTAAAATTTATTATCGTTTTTCCGCTTTTGTAGATAAAGCGCGGCGTTGAGTACGCCCCTCAACACGGAATTGTGTCGGAAAGCAGCCCACGTAGTATCTTGACACTGGGTTGTCAATGCTTATGCGGTGCTTTAGTGGAGCTAAAAAATATTTTTGTGACTAAGATATTACTATACCGGTTGTCTACTTATTATCTCGACCTAATTAAGAAATCTTTACTTTCTCCGACCTCACCGGGGAAATACCAACATTTTTAATATTTATCTTGGAATTTAATGATTCATATTTCATTGAAATTCTGAGTTATAATTGGCTAATTATTCCACATAATCAATTTCGAAATATAAGATATTACGGATAATTTGATTCACGCTTTTATCCCGTATAACAGGGTAGACAGAAAGTACCTAGTGTCAAGACACTCCGTACTTCGCTTTCCATAGAATTCAAGACTTTACTTGTGTTGAGTGGGAATGAGTTCCATCATTGCAGCACTTTGTCTTACATGACCTGTTACATATTCTTTTTGTATTGTTTTCATTAATAAAATTATTAATACTATGTATTTTAATTTCAGGTGTAGGTGTGAGCGGTGGGCATGGGCGCGGCGGGTGCGTCGGACGAATACTCGCCGCCGCGGCTCGCGCGGCTGCTGCACGCGCTCCCGCATATAAATGTTACGCTTCACCGCGTTAATGACACCTTTGCGCCTAATTCACCGGTGTACCTCGAGGTTGGTTTAAACATTTTTTTTTTAATATTAATATTAAATTTAAATTTTTATATGATCTTGCAAGAATTATTTTTTCATTTCGTATTGTTTTTTTTTTCATTTATTTTTTAACACTCTATGGACGCAGGCCCATAGGATTTGTTTATTTTTTTTCTTATACAATTTAAAGAGCTTAAGCTTGTAAGACTCATAGAAACCCTAGTGTCCCTAAGAAAGTCCAGAATTCCATAATTAGCTGCCTTATTTAGTTCCTAACCTAAAATTTCAATTGACTATCATATTATTATATATTTATAATGTAATTTATATCAAAACAAATATTATTATTAGTAAGGTCTGGTTATATGAAGTTTTGTTATGTTGAGTTTTAAAATCTGTTTTTAAAATTTTACTTATGAATTTAAGATTATATTTTCTATTCTATTTTCGAAAACTTGAAGTTAAAAGCGCCATACTGCTTGTCAAAATTCCACACGCATATATCACACATATCGAACGGTCTAGAATTTAATGTAATATCTTTTATCAATCCATAATGGTCTATTATACAATATTTATAGCAAAATCGCCTTCGTATGTAATATTTTCTGTTATTGTGTACTGTCATTGTCGCATTGGCCCCCAACTTTGTTAACTAGGTCCCTGAAAACATGATATTTAGCTGGGACACTCCGTTCTCCACGTTTCGACCGAAATTGCGTATTGAGTGGCGTAACTAAACGCCGTGCTTACTAGATAAATATAGATATTTTAAAAGTATTTCTTTTTCAGTTGTTTTTAATGTAGCACTATTTGTTTTACAATATAGGTCAAATGGTGATACAGCGTTTATCTTACAACTGACCTATTTTAAAGTAGGATTGCTAAAGAAGCTGCCTATACAGCTATAGGAACTAAGTAACTTAACTCTTAAGCTGCGGACGGGGACATTGTAGGTTGTTGACAGAAATAGACTAGGTCCAGAACTCGAGCACGCCTTATAGGCAAGCAAGCTTTTATTTAGTGCCATTTGTGATGTATTTTTATGTTGTAATATTTTCAGACTGTTTAAAAGTTTTACTGCATATCATTATATTTTAATTTTAAAAAAATATTGTGGATTATACCCATTAAGTGTGTCTTGTAAACGCGATCGGTTGTGGGTTCGATTTCCACTTGAAGAAGTGATGCATATTTAAATTATTATCACTTCCTTGCTCTGGTAAAATAAAGTGCGGCGTTGAGTTCTACCACTCAACACGCGATGTTTCGAATTCGGTGGAAAGCGTAGTACGGAGTGTCTTGATACTAGGTCCTTTCTTTCTACCCTGCTATGTAGGATAAAAGCATGATTTTAAAAAAGTGTCTTGTATTTTTTAATATTTGAACTTCAGCGACCAAATCGATAAAAAATAATCAATTATTTTTGTCACTTTTAATTGGTTAATTAAATCCATTAATATTTCAGAGTTTGGGAATCCTCGGCTCCATACCGGGTGGCTGGCTCATCCTCACGTTGACGGTGCTCCTCATATACTTGCTCACGAGATGTTGCGACAGGAAGCAACGCCCGCCAAGAAGTATAACTGCTCTTAAGGTTAGTTTTTGTTTGTTTACTTAATATTATTTTATACGTGGGTGTAATATACATATATGTATCTATATGTATGTGTATATTTATTGTTGCTATTTATTTTAGTGAAGTAGTTTCTTTGTTATACTATTTTTATTTAAATTGTGTTTTGTTTTAGTATCGCCCTTAGAGTAGACAGGAAGTACCTACCAAGACTGACTGATGAAAAAATTTAAATGTAATCATTCCCCCGAGTAGGTATTGAACTCACAACTGATCACCTTTACAGTCAGACGCTATTCCACTGCACTACGATCGGTCTCAGGTGTGATTTTCTCAGTCTTATTAAATTACTTAATGAAATAGGATAACGTAAATATCAAGTAATAATTATATTATATCAAAAATAGAGATTTGAGGCCGGTCGTGGAGGGGGTGGGATAACGTCTGACTGTAAACCCGATCGGTTGTGGGTTGGATCTCCACTCGGGGGAGTGTTTATATTTAAATTATTTTCACTTCTTCGCTCTGGTAAAATACAAAGTGCGTCGTTGAGTTCCACCACTCAACATGCAATGTCTCGAATTCGGTGGAAGCGAAGTACGGAGAGTCTCGACACTAGTTACTTTCTGTCTACCCTTATAAGCTACAAAAATAAATAAATAAATAAATAGAGACTTAGTTGCATGTAGGAATGTGACGCCAGAGCTTCCAGACAGTCGGATAGTGATCAATGACTTATATCATTCATTACTTATCCGTACATAATACGAAAATTGGTTAAAGATAAAAATTATTAAAGTAACGACCGGTGTCGTATCGAACAGACAATACACTTTTGCATGCATGTTTTTTATATCTACTGACAGTTTAACTATGGGAACAAGAAAGTAAATGAAACTATTTTAAAAGGATTAATCGCGTGTATTTTGGTATGCGTGGTCACAAGTAGACTACCTGTCACCATGGATACCAAAACAGACAGGATACTAATGTAAAGTGTTTGACGTTCGACGTCAAGTTTCCAAAAATGTATTTTCGAATACCACAATATACACGATTAATTCGTTTATTTAAAATGTGTAAAAATCGCGAAAGTCGAAGGTCTTATTAACTATAAAGTAACGTTACTTCTTTATTTTTTTGGTAAAAAAATTTAAGAGTTTTCTTACTTGCAATAAGGTTTTGATTGATTTCACTTAACGTGCTTCTTTTTAGCACCTAGACCCCTCAGAGCTTAGATAACATTTATATAATTAGTGGCTTTACAAAAGATGTCAAAGATGTGACCGCCAGTTTTCGCTTTAAATCTGTTATAACAACCCACTGAACTAACCCATTAAGCCAAATCGTCGTTATGAGTGCGATTGTAAGTTCTTTAACCGAGAAGAAAATTTGGCATCGGTTCAGTTAAGGCAGTCAATGAACGAACTCGTGTAGCTTGGATATGATAGCAAAGGGCTAGAGTTCACCGTCCTTTATAGCTTGACCTGCAAAACTAATTTTATGCGTCGGGCACTCTGCCAATCGGGTTATTGGTTTGATATTGTTCGATGCTGTTACAAAACGGTTTAGGAATACATTACAATATGTCTACCAGTATTTAAAGAAAACAATATATTTAATTTTGCTTTATTTTCATACATATTCTGTATAAAATGTAATATATAAAGATCATCTCCTGATTAGTCACTACATTCTCTATTCTGGCCATTTATAAATATACGATCTGAACGTCCTCCTTTATCTGACCAGATCTGTGACATGAATTGTATTTTTTTAACTTCACGCTTTTAACCCGCATAGCAGAGTAGATAGAAAGAACCTAGTGTCAAGACACTCCGTATTTTGCTTTCCTCCAAATCTCGAATTTGGAGGAAAGCAATATACTTTCTAGGAAAGCAAAAATAAACATGGCGTGTTTAGTGGCGGAACTCAACGCCAACCTTGTCTCACTAGAGCGGTGAAATGAAAATAATTGAATTGTAATTTTCTAATACGAAATCATACTCCAAACTAGGAATCGAAGTTGTAACGTTCTCAAATGTGCTACTATTATGAAGGTTAAAGTGATTTGTTTTAATTATCGTATAAACAATAAATTATAAATTATATTAATTAAAATTTTGAAATAAAGGAACTCGCCTAAATATTTTATTTGTTATCCTGGTCATGAGATTTATGGTGTGAAAATATTGTTTTGTCATCGGATTCGGACATACGCGCATATTTTAAGATAACCGGAGATTTGCTTAAAAACGCCAAATCGGTTATAATAGCATCAGTAGCATATGTTGTATAGATAAAGATTAAATTAATTAATAAAACAATAAGTGGCATATCATATCTTCCTCTTTTAATTTTAGGTAAAATTAACTTTTCAGATGATTTTTAAGTGGCAAGAACCAACACCTTGCTTTGTATAAGCTAAGTTATATTAAAAATATACGAAACAACGTACATTCCTTATAATAATTCTTAATAGACGATTAGCTTTCACTATCCGTCTAATAATATCCCTGTGAATCAGATCACATGGTCCCAAGATGACTTAACGCGCCATATGTTTTTGTTGCTCGAGTCTCTATATGGTAGCTCGTTCTGAGCAATCAGCCGCTTGTTGATCTCAGAATATGTAATCTTGTGATTAGTTATGGGATGCTGTAATGGACCGCTTTAAGCTTTCGATGCTTTTTGTATAATCGCTTTATTTTATTACGATGTTATATTATGTCTATGTATGTAAGAAGGGGCAGATGGTTTTGTGTTACGGTTTAGTCATTAATGTAGTTTGTTAAACAATTTGTAAGTGTTGTTGTGTTTATATTGAGCCAGATAGTCGTAGGTTCATTTACAGTTTTTAGATATTCCGTTTATAATATAAAAATATTGGTTCAGAAGAAATATCTTTTTTAATTAACTTTTAGGTAGGTTTGTCTGGAAGTAGTTTCATTAAAAATATACGTACAGTAGATAAGTGTTACAAGTTAATAGGCAATTGATTTTATTGAACAATAAACAATGGTTGAATGCGCCCTTGAATGTCTTAGCGTTTGTTGTACTAAATTAATAGATCTATTAAAGCTGTTAACCTAGCCCCGAATGTTGAATATGAGTATTATACAACATTTTTTTTTACATTTTCACGCTTTTGTCCCGCATAGCAGGGTAGACAGGAAACACTTAGTGTTAAGACACTCCGTATTTCGCATTCCGCCGAATTTAGTACATTGCGTTTTTGGTGGCCGAACTTTATGCCGTGCTTTGTTTTACCAGAACTCCCGAGTGAGAAACGGACCTCTCCTCGCCCGTGTTTACAGTCAGACGCTGTTCCACAGCGCCACGACCGGAACCTCGAATACGCTTATGCTACAACGTAATTTACTTTTTCTTAGATTAGTTTCGTTATAGATTGCTAGAGAACTAGGACAATAAAATTGGGTTTGTTCTATTAATAGGAACTATTTAATAATTGTTTTAAAAAATAAATTTTTATAATAATTTTAAATACAGTGTATCAAGAGGTTAGGACAGCGTCTGAATGTAAACGCGACCGGTTGTGGGTTCTATTGCCACTCTGGGCAATGATCCATTATACTTTTTTTTTTTTGCAATGCTAGGACAAAGCGCGGCGTTGAGTTCCGCCACTCAATGCGCAATGTCTCGAAATTCGGCTAAATGTGGAGTACAGAAACTAGGTACATCTCCCCTGCTATATAGGATAAAAGCACGGAAGTCCCGGCCAAAGACAATCTATCATTTTTCATTATTATGAAAGATCTGAAATTAATGTGTCTAAATGAAGATGGAACTTATAATTATACTTTAACTTTTCAGATAACGTTAATGATACTATCAGTGCTATGCTGCGGCGCTATCGGTGTGGGACTGTTCGGTAACGACGATCTCCACAATGCAATGCTGCAGAGTATTCAAGCGGGTAACCAACTTGCAGCGTTGGTTAACACCGTTAAGAATCAAGTACGTGTATTTTTATTATTCTTGTCTTGAAACAGTTTTCAAACTGAATAGAGAATATGGATAGTCTTATATTTTTCTCCTATATGTTACATAGAATAGAAAATTGGTTTAAACATCTTACTTATAATGATGTAATATTTGTTGGGTAGCGTGAAGGTACTCAAAGATTTACTTACAATTTTGTCTTAATCTAAATTTCTTTGATATAATTGTAGACTTACAAGTAGAGTGTAATAGAAATATAACTATATAAGATCTTAGATCAAGCAGTACCTACCTCTAAAGTCTTTAATTAAACCTCCCACAGTCGTCTATATTAGAAGAAGCGATGGGCTCCCGAGCAAGGGCTCCATTGACGCGTCTAGCGGACGCTCTAGACGCGCCCGTAGCCAACCAAACCGCGCTTGGCACTTTGCTGCGAGCGCTTTCGGCCTTAAGGAACAATGCGAGCGCCGCCGCCTCCGCCGCTGACAATCTGAGGCGGCCACTCGCTGCCTTGAATTTAGATGCTTTCATGAAGGTATGGAAGTTACTTTGTTATATTCATGGTGGTGGTCAAGAAATCGTTGTAGGTTCGATTACCTCTCGGGGGAATAGTTAAACTTAAATTAATTTCATTTTCTCGCTCTGATAACAAAACACGGCGTTGAGGTCCGCCATTCAATACGCAATGTCTCGAATTCTCGGAAAGCTGAGTACGGAGTGTCTTGACAGCACATCCTTTCTGGGTAGACAGGAAGTATCTACTTTTAAGACTGCTGTCTGTTGACTGCTGTGCGGGAGTAAAGCTAAAAAAATATCGTAGGATTCCTATTCATTTATACTTCTAGATATTGAAAACTTTCTGGGGGAACCTAATACCGTAATTTGTCTATTTGAATTGAGAAAATATCTTATTTCGCTTAAATTTTTAATATAATTTTGGCCTAAATAGATTGAAATCTATGAGCATTCAGTTAATTTATACAATTATAATTATCAAATGCTTCAAAACATAATTCGGTGACCTTAACTCAGCCTAGAACCTTTTTGTTTTGTCGTGCTATAACACATCCATCCATCTTTATTCAATTTTGCGACCAAATTTTAATACAATTGTTAAAAGATTGTATATACTATAAAATATTGTTTATAAAATTACGTGTTTATTACTTTATTACAAAAAAATGTCAAAATAGGGGTTTCTTTATTCGTAATGAATATAAAATAAAAAGCTTTATTCAACATTTATAATAATTTAAAATCATGTTAAAGTTAAAGTTCTTTTTCGCCAGCGTCTGTGGGTGTGGGAGGCGGCGCGCTGGGCCGGCGGCATGGCGGGCTGGTGCTGCGGCGGCGCCGTGTGCGTCGCGCTGCTGGCGGCCGCTGCCAGGCGGTCTCGGCGTGCCCTGCTGTTGCTTTGCGTAAGTCTAATTATATATATATATATATATATATATATATATATATATATATATATATATATATGTGTGTGTGTGTGTGTATGTATGTATATATGAGCGGCTGCATTCGTAGAATTGTATTAAATACAATTACTACTTATTATTAATTGTAATCAAATTCTTACAAAACTAATTATAAATAGGCCGGTCGCGGCGCAGTGGGAAAGCGTTTGACTGTA
Source organism: Dryadula phaetusa (assembly GCA_032432895.1). Classification (NCBI taxonomy): domain Eukaryota; kingdom Metazoa; phylum Arthropoda; class Insecta; order Lepidoptera; family Nymphalidae; genus Dryadula; species Dryadula phaetusa. The sequence continues at coordinate 3,404,531 of JAOYRS010000021.1, forward strand.
AACGCGATCGGTTGTGGGTTCGATCCCCCGAGGTGGGGAGTGATTATATTTAAATTATTTTCTTTTCCTCGCTCTTGTAAAGATGAAGTGCAGCGTTGAGTTCCGCCACTCAACACGCAACGTCTCGAATCCGGTGGATAGCGAAGTACGAAGTGTTTTGACATTAGATACTTTCTTTCTACCTTACTATGGGTGATAAAAAGCGTGAAACTAAAAAAAATATATAAATAATTTTAGTTTATATTTCTTTTATTTTTATTTTTTTTATTTATAATTTTAATTTTTAGACGTTTTCTTTAATTGAGTGGTTATATTAAGTATGAACACTTTAAAAATGTCGAAATTAAATTATTTAAATTGTTTTTTAATAAATAGCATTCTCAAATAATCGTTATGCGAAGACAAGATAAAAAAAACACAAGCATATAAGAATTTCCACGCAGCCAAAGGTAGTACGCATTGCTTATGTTTAGTTTAGAAAAAACCGCATAACCTATTTTTTGTTATATTATAGGAAAACATGTAATGGGAGTGTCTGTTAATAATATTAAAATAACCACTTTTTGCTAAATAGGCGGAACATATACTAAAATATCATTTTTACGATTATTGTCTGTGTGTCTGTTGAACAACCCAGGATATACTGAGATTCATTATAATCTAGTCAGTACAGTACAACGATTGACTCTAGAGAGAGAATATTATATGACCATAAAAGAATGACAATATCACAGTTGTTTAGGTAACTATGACAATTTACGTTGTTTGCAACGGCTGAACTGATTTCGATATGATTATCACTGGTAGAATTATAAAATAAAGATCCATACAAATTAATTCACAACTTGTATTAAATACAATATTTGCCAATGAATAGTGTTTTCCGCGGCAGGTGTGTGCGCTGGGCGCGCTGGTGGCGTGCTGGGCGGCGGGCGCGGCGCTGGCGGCGGGCGCCGTGGCGGCGGCCGACGCGTGCCAGGACCCCGCGCGCGCGCTCGCGCTGTACGCGCCACATCGACTGCCTGTTGATGTTAGTTCCTAAGACTATTTGTTCCTAACGCGATCGGTTGTGGGTTCGTTTCCCACTTGGGGGAACAATTATATTTAATATAATTTTCATTTTTTCGCTCTGGTAAGATAAAGTGTGTCGTTGAATTCCACCATTCAACAAGCAATGTCTTGAATGCGGTGGAAAGCGAAGTAAGGAGTGTTTTGTCACTAGGTACTTTCTGTTTAACCCTGCTATGCGGTATAAAAGTGTGAAGCTAAAAAAAGAATACAAAATAGAGGTGTTAAATCTCGTTTCAACACAATCAACACACATATTATATCAAATTAACGTAGAAAATGAAAAACGGAGTGTCTTGACACTAGGTTCCCTTCAATTATTCTGTTAAGGCGAAAAATCGTGAAAATATTTTGTAATAAAATGTCACAAGAATAATGTCTGTCCCTTGCAATTATTCTGATGATGCAACGAGATAAATTATTGATAGCAGATATTGGTATGAAAGTGATTGTCATCTAAAACTAAAACACAATTAATACAAAAGCAGCCCTAACAGAGTCGGTTTTTACATTTATATGCGGGATGAAGACCATTGCTACTTATCTACCTCAGATGGTCCACTACTACCTGTCGTGCAAGGTGTCGCGCGAGAACGTGCTCACGGCGGAGCTGCGCAACGCGCAGCGCGCCGTCGTCGCGGTGCGACAGGCCTTGGCAGTGCTGTCGAGGGGAGCGCCCCAGCTGTTTAATGATCCTGGTATGAACTTCTGTTATTGTTAATATTGTTAATATTTTATAATTGTAAAATAAAACAGCCTAAGTTACTCCCTATTTCATTGGCTGTCTGTCAGCAAAAGTCACACTAAAATTTGTTGAGCTTGTTTATATACATATATATTTATTTGTTAACTAAAGTTTTTTTTTCATATAAATAATAATTTTGAATTAACCTTTAAAATCTTGAAAAAGGCCTGCAGCCGGCGCTGGGCGCGCTGGGCGCGGGCACGGGCGAGGCGGAGCGCGCGCTGGTGTCGCTGAGCGGCGCGCTGGAGTGCCGCATGGCGCGCGCCTACTTCGTGGCGGCCGCGCGCGCCGCTTGCGACGGCGGGCTGCAGGTGCGCGCTATGAGTCGTGTCTGTGTGCGCGCTTATATGTGTGGATTTTTTCTTTTAGCTTTACGCTTTTATTCTGCGAAGCAGTGCAGACGGGAAGTACCTAGTGTTATGACATTCCGTAAACCGCTTTACGCCGAATACGAGACATTGCGTGTGGAGTGGAGGGAGTCCACGCTGCGTTTTGTTGAACCAGAATGGAAAAAGAATATAATTTTAATATAATAATTGGACCGAGTGGGGATCGAATCAATAACCGATCGCGTTTAGTTTGACGCTGCCCCACTGCATTACGACCGGCCTCGGGCATTAACATTTAATTGGAATTAGTACTTATTAATTTTAAAATATTTTATTTCTTTGTCTATGAATTCAATTACTCGATATTAAATACCAATATCGTACCTTACCTATTCTTTACTATCAGCATTGCAAAGCTTTGAAAATTAACAGAAATAAATATAATAATAATAATATTTTTGGCATAATAAATAATCTGTGACGTCATACGAGAGTAGAGAGAGAGAAATTTTAATTTTTGATCTGTATTTTCTTATTTTCGAATTAAAAACCATTACTTATTCAATGACGGAACTCAACGCCTTGTTTTCGATCTGTAAAAATCTCCAAATAACATTTATTAATAATATATTTAAAATATATAATGTTGTTATTTCCAGGCGTTATCGCTGCAGCTGCTCGCCGCTATTGTGGCCGGCTTCCTGTTTACTGCGATCGTTCTAGTCGACTCCCATGCTTGGATTTATATAAACCCTAAGTAATTATATATATTTTTTAGATATCAAATAAATATATTTTAGACTAAAGCAAAATGTTGATAAAATGTATTTTTTATGTATACAAAACCTTTTTGCTATTAACTTAATGCCAGACACAAATCTCTACTACTTAAAGATTATTAAGAAATAATCGTTTAACAAGAGAGATTGCTATTTTATTTTAATATTTACTATTTTTTAAAGTGTTATTCCACACTTAGGAGAAAACATTTTTGAACAAAACGTATAAAAATCTTTAAGTAGTAGAAATTTGTAAGTCTCTCCCGAATCCATCTGCGTTCAAATTTTTATACGTTTTTTTTTCAAAAATGTTTATTAATAATTATTATAATTAGTGAAGTCAAATTTTAGTCGACAACATATCCGCAAAATTAGGATAGTTGAGTATTTTGTTTAATTCTAATGTTGCTGACAGGAAAATCGTCACTGACACTTTGTCATATTAAGCTCGTTAAAGTCGATTCAGAACAGTCTGAATTATCACACTAGGTGTAGTTAGACCTAGTGTGATAATTATTTTTTCATACATTACCTATCGAACGTATGCCTGTCAGTGTCAGCGATGACACAATATTCTCCGTGATTTAAGCAAAATAAAATATTTATATATGGAAATTTAATGCGTGCCAAGTATGTATCAAAAAGCGAGTGTGTTTCATGACACGTTGTAACATTGCCGCGACCGCTCGCCAGACGCAGCGTGTCGGGCGAGGAGCAGGCGCCGTTCCTGTCGGGCGGCAGCGCGGGCTCGCGCACGCTGCCGCGCGCCGCGCCCTTCCCCAACGGCAAGCCGCCCTCCTACAGCGCCGCCGTGCAGCTCATGGACCTCGGCGACCGCGAGCGCGAGCGCGACCGCGACCGCGACCGCGAGCGCGAGCGGCCCAGGTAACAGTACCCTATTGGAGGTACCGCTCCGTGAACTCGGCGAGAGGACAAGCGGTTGCGTAAAGTGGTCCGAAATTAGCGTTATTATAAATCGCTTGTCTTGAGTAATGTTATAAACATAATATTATATTCTAGTAATGAACTTAGGTCTGAGCATATTAATTTTAAACATAAATTAAACTATAAATAATAAATCAAATATAAGTATATGGACATATATTAATAGCTCAGGACTTCACCCTTACTTACCTTACCATCTTTAAACTTTAATATTAAGTGTTTCACTGTTTTGAATTTGAAAATTAAATGCTCCAATTAAAATAAAAAATACTATCAAAAGACACGGGCGTCAATGAGCCCGTGGACTGAGTTTCATTTCAAATAATAGGTCGTAACTAAGAATTCAAACAAAAAGATATAACGTCATATAAAATCATGTTTATTGCTAAAGTTATATAGTATGAAAAGAGTCTAAAACATTAGCTTTTTGTAAAAAATATATTTTTTTAATATTTTTTATAATATAAAAAAGTAATTAATAAAGTAACAACATTTCCAGATCGCGTATGTCAGGTAGCGCTACGCTAGGCCGCCCGACCGGCAATAGCGGCTTGTCCAGTGGCCTGGGCGGCGGCTTGGGCGGTGGGCTGGGCGCTCTGGGCGGCTCGCACACTCTGGGCAGGGCGCCGCACAACGGGAAGTATGCGACACTAAGCAAGCAGTGCAAGACGCTGGAGAGTAACGACTTCTACTGAGAGCGGGCGGGCGGCGCGCCATCCGAACAGAATACAGGTACATTATTCAAGTAAAAGAAAAAGTCCCCAGTCATTAATCTCTTCATACATGCTCTTCGAGAGGAACTTAGGCTTTTTACGTGATCTTCCTTCAGTATCATAGATATTGTATATTTGAAAATGAATCGACGTCACTCGTACCGCTCATCTTTGTTTCATATATCTTTCTTACCATTCCTTCCTCACTCTTCCTCTCGACTTGCCCAAACCAACTAAGCAGATTCTTCATTGATTCATACATAGTAAATGTATTATATGATTTTACTTATACAAAGAAGTATGACGGTACCGTAGTGTTTGGCGTTCTGTTCTCTCCGTATAACCCGCTAGAAATAAAGCGAGAAGCTAAAAAAATATTGTGTATGACTGGTGGTTTGAGAAGATATTAGTGATTTTCTTTTGGTGGCAAGTTTAGTGTTTAACATCACTTTTTGTATCTCTGACTTTTTTACAACAAAATAAGTTATATTATTAAATATGACAGGAATCTTATTAGAATAGTACATCTATCTATTTAACGAAATCTTTTTATGCGGCAAAAATAATAATAAATCAAATCAACCCAGTATATTATTTGATTAATTATTTTAATTTGAAATAATGAATTATTAAGTTTTTATAATAACATTGCAGGTCAGGCCAACCGTTCAGGCTCACTGAACCGCTTCGACCCCAAATATGCGTCGTTCGGTCCCCGCGCGCCGCGCCCGCGCCCCCCCGCGCCGCCGCCCGCACTTGCCACCTTCTCCCCCTCTCACCCCCTCTCGCACCCTCCTGCGCATCCTCCCGCACATCCCCCTGCGCACGCCCCCTCACACCCCTCGGACAAGTACGCGACAGTGCGTCCCCAGCGACGTACCGACCCGCAACCCCTATCCGCCGCAGCACTCGAATATAGAAGCCTACAACGACCCAGACGTCAACCGAACAATCAACACCGACGACGACACGAGCCACGCGAACCACGTGAACAGCGTGACACGCGTGAACAACGTGATACGCGTGAACAACGTGATACGCGTGAACGTGATATGCGTGATACGCGTGATTTATACGCAGTCACGGAATTGTAGAATCAGCCGCCGGGGAAACAGCTCTCTGTGCATCTCCGGTGCTCCTACGAATGTAACAAAACAGCTACTAAACTGTAATTTTTTTAAGTGACCAAGTGTTTAGTGATCTGATTGTGTCTCTAGTGAATTCGAGTCACTCGAACGAGTGCTATGCGTATCATAGTGACGTAGAGAGTGATTGACAGTAATTTGAACGATTTTTTATCTGTATCGATTTTGTTAATCGACTTAGTAATCTATGCGGTATACATTTATATGCTCAATTATATTATTTATACTATGTGGTCTAATATTTGGCACTTGTATTTATACATTGCATTTGCACAAATATTTCGTATGTTTTTTCTTATAATGTCATGGCCTATTTTTTTTATTATAAAATTTGATATCATTTTTTTAATATTTTTTTTATATTTATAACTTCATCGAATATTTTTTAACAATTAATGTTGGTGACAATAGTGCCTATTAATGGCCATTTTTAAATGGCATTGGTTAGAAATATCTATGTAAATATTCGAAATACATCAAAACTGTATGAACTTTCATCTTCACTTGGAATTAACGAACTTTTCTATGAAGTCCACACAAGGCTGTGCTATAATGGATAACTGTCAAACTCAAAACTTTAAACGAATTATAATGTATTTAATCAGAACGTGTAATTTCTTTATAATTTCTCATCAGTTCGCTCAATATAGATTTTAAGTGACGTCATAACGACTATGCTGACCTAAAATTAGGAAAATTCAAAAGAATGAACGTTTTTATATCTTTTCAAAATTTTTAAATTTACAATAATATGATAAAGGTGTAGAATAAATAAGTAAATATGATAGAAGTGAACTAATGTTTTCATATTGGCTCAAAGTGAGTTTAGAAATTTAGTTTCCACTGTCTAGTAATTTAAGAAATCATCTTTGAATGAAATGAATGACTGAATGCAATTGAATGGTATGTGTATTAAAACAATACTAACATAACTTTTTAAATTGACTTTGTTATTTTACTTAAGAGTTAAAATAAAAAGTGTTGAGTGAAATGTAGTTGCATAGTAGTTTGAATGACTTCAAGTCTCTATTCAGTAGGTTTCATACAAAAATATAATGTACATATTAATGTTGTACTCGTTTGTCACTAGATTGTCGTTAATAATGGAATATTTAATAAAATAATTATTAGTCGACTCTTTTTCTATATATATACTCTATATTAATTAGTATTTATTTATAATTGCCGCATCTCATTTATTATGGATATTTACGTACGTACAAATAATAGCTAACAAAAATTTTGTGAAAATGTTTTAATGTTTGTTCAATCGAAATAATGTAACGCATTTTTAATGTAAATAGTTTAATATAATCTTTAATGCCATTGTATTTATATAGTTGCTTATTTCTTTCACATATAGTTTTATGTAGATAATTTTTTTATACTTCTACTATTGGGAAATTTAGACATTGGTGATTAGAATCTCGTAATGGTGTAGTTATTTTCATTGTTTGTTGCAATGAATATAATAAAAATCGGCTCAATCGGTTTTATATAGTTCAAAATAGTGGACCTAATTGTATATAGAATATTATTAGATCATTTCAAATGCTAAAATAGATATTTGATTTTCGTGAGTAATCATTCCATGTGTCGGTAAAGTGGAATTGGTAGGATATTCTGTATCGACCTAAGTGCATGTTTATAAGGTAAACCAAAACTGCCATTCGACGAACGTTATTAGTAATTATTCGACAATGCTCTCGCTATAACACCACAAACTTATAATTATATTATAACAAAAAAAAGTCGATTATGTCACTGTCATGTGACATATTCATGTATTACAAGTAGCAAAATGATTAGACACGCCTATTTATAAATTAAATTTAATAACAATAATAATTATATAATAAATATACTTGGCAGAATTTTTAAATACTGCAGTCAACATAAGGCGGTGGCTGTTAAAATTATTTCTTAGTCAAAAACAAATACGTTGACGTATACATATATGACATTTGACAGATAGGTGTGTTTCGCGCCAATGAATGTTCGCGATCATTTCTCCAACCTATCTGATTTTTAGCTGTAAATTTATATATTAGTAATAAGCGAAGTGGTACCAGTTTTTATTCAGTATTATAATAGAAAATTTGTGAAACTTTACAACGACTTTACATTTTTACGGTCGATGTATTTTTTTCTCAGCGTTGTTTCATGGTACGGTACCATAGCAGTGTATTCAGCCAAAGATAATGCATAATTTATATGTAAGGATTAAAAGTAAGTATATTAAGTATTTAGATTTTCAGTGGCTGCTCTGTATCGCCGTCTTCTTCTTTTTAAATATTAGATGTACAAATTACTTTATCCATTCGAGCAAAATGTTTGCTCATTTTTTTTCGTTGTAAAAGTTTTAAAGCAGTTTACGTACATTATACATAATATATGTTATTTCATATTAATATTATCGCAGTGTACTCTCTGATGGAAGTTGGTACTTTAGCTCTATAAATTTTTACGTGTGAATCTTCATACAAAAATATGCTATAAGTAAGTTCACGGTCTTTCGATGTAATGTAATAAATGCACACTATTTAACATTTTTTCTTAATAATTAGATATTTGTAAAATATTTTAGATGTATTTTAATATTTTGTTGGTTCTTTTTTTAATTTCGAAGTGTTTTTTACAAATGGAGGTTCGTACATGGAACAAAGTTACCAAAGTGTGGTGAATGGGATTTCTTTTTTTAATTGTGAACGTCGTGTGAGTTAAATGTACGTGCCATATTATTTTTTTTGTAAAATTTATTTGATTCTCGAATATTATAATTTCGTATATTTTTCCTACTAATTTCACATTCAAAATTTTAAAATTATATAAATGGTGAGGAGCTATAGAATGTTCTGGATTACTTAGAGTATGATTTTGTTAATTTATAATTTATTTTATTATATTTATTGAAAACATGTATTTAATTGTTTGTTTTCATTATCATTTGCTTTATGCATTACTATTTTTGCTTTTTCAAGTCAATTATGGTGCGAGTATGTTAACTTTATTAATATTCCTTTTTACATTGCAAGAAACTCCACATATTTTTGTTCTTGGGCATTTTTTATTTTATCTATAAAAATGATATTTTTTTAATAACTAACTAACTGACTTCCTATCTAGCGAAGAAATTATTATAAATAATTATCAATATTAGCAAAATTATTATATGAAAATAATCTTTTTGACTACCTACCTACAAAGAAAAATAAATGTTTTGCTTATATTATATTAATCAAACGCTATAAAATACCTTTTCTTTTTGTAAATTAATTAAATTTCTTGCAATGTAAAATGGTAATCTAGGTATTTACGGTGATGTAATGACTTGTCTAAGGTAAATTATAAACGGTTGATGAATATATCAAGTGTATGGGTTTACAATGCAAATAATAAATGGATAAAAATATTTTGTGTTTTATTTTATACTAGCGGCTTGCGCGGCGATTCGCGAAAACTACACTATTATTTTTAAATGTACAAATATTACAAATATTACGTTTTACGTGAATCAATGAGTGTATTGTTAATATTGACAGGGATACGTTCAATAGATAATGTATGAAAAAATTATCACGATGCCGAAACTATGACGTTACTATTTTTTTTAATTTAATGGCTTGCAAAATAATCTGCCAGTGTCACGTATAGTAAGGAAAACACGAAGAAGTGAGTAAATTTGGACCAGTGATATGAATATATGGAATAAGAATACTAACAGGTGATATACTGATCTGGAACAAACAAATGAAAAATTATATTTTTAATTGACTTCACTGATGATGTAAGTCGGTATTATGAACGCAAATTGGCATTAGGTGACAGTGATGTGTTGGTAAAGAAAATATGGCGACTGCGATACGTCTGTCAGCGTCATTAGAATTTAAATAAAATACTCGAAAATTCGAATTTTGTGAATATATGTTGTCGATTCGCAATCTTTTTTTTATGTTTTATAACTATTAATATAAAGGTATTTAATTTATTTCGTAAAAGTTGTTTATGGAAGTTCTAGTGGTTTCTTTGGGTGTAGTTGACATCTTACTACTATTTACTTGTAGTTGACTTCTTAATATTTTTTTTATTTGAAATATTTTATTATTTAATTTATTTGATATGTTCTAGTTTTTCGTTCCTATAATCATAGAAATTATAAAAAGTAAAGTACCCTGAAAGCTTTCAAAACAAAATCTGTGAAATTAAAAAAAATACTGAAAAAAATATGCCCATAGTTTAGAATTAACACAAATAGAGAAATCATTATTAGTAAAATAAAAATATTAATTGTCAGAATAAGATTTCTAAATGTTAAATTTTACAGGGAATTAATGATTTACGTTTTTCATTTTTTCCTATAAAGCAGGGCGTCGGAGAAAACCTAATTTCAAGACACTAAGGTGACACCGAAAAAGGTGTTAGGTTAGAATGCCGCGTTTATCTGACCAGAGTGACAAATAAAAATTATTTAAATCTTATTATTTTTCCGAGTGAGAATCGAATCCACAAAGAATCGCCTTAATAGACAAATACCAAAGGATTACTGTATATAATATAGACATTATTTATATCAAATAAAAATTATTTTAAGTAGATTATTGAACGGTGAACACCAAAAAATATTTTGATTATTTGAGTAGTCAAAAAATTTTTTAAAACGTATACTAATTTATCACTGTCTTTGCAAAATTACTATTATAATAGTACAAAAACAAAAAAAATCAGGCAACCATTCTAATTTCACGTTTACGTTACGAAATCATTAACATTTCTATGTTGAATGCATTTGTTCATTTTATCCCTGTTATTAGCAGGAAATTTGATCTCACAATAAAGCAGATGCAAATTGTGTTTAGACATCAACTGTTTCCGGTGTTATAACCTCGAGGGGCTCTCGGTAATTCAGTTTGAATTCCCTGTAAGAGTTAATCTGATGTCATCACAAATTCATGACGTCATTTCCGTTATGAGCCCCGATACACAGGTGATATGGGCTTTTGAGTTTCGCAGAGCATTTGTATCATATGGAAAATGTAGTTAATTTTGTTTAAAATGTTTGAACGTAGTCAACGTGACGGTTTTGGGCTACAGTTTTATTCGAGATTTACAATTTAAATGTATTTTTTTGGATCTGGTTAGAAAAAAGCGTAGCGTCGAGTTACATTGAGTGAGTAAAAATAAATATAGTAATGTAATATAGTAATGTAGAAATAAAATATAGAATCTTGTTATATTTTAATGTACCGCGATTCGTAAGATAGTTGTTAATACATAAAATAAAATTCTGTTTAAAAAAAAAGCTTGACAATTTAATTATTTATTATCTTATTAAAGCGATTGTATACGATATAAAAAACTATATATATATATATATATATATATATATATACATCTATATATATATATATATATATATATATAAATCGTACTTATTCTTATACTTGTATTGATCAGTTGTTTACTACCGGAAATTTTAGATTAGTGTCCTTAAGATTATTGTTATAATACTCTTCAGCTTCCTTCCTCAATTCTGGTGTGTTGAAGTAGTTCACCCAATTTCCAGATTTACCTGAAAGTAACATAAAATGTTAATTAATTAATACTATGAACAAAATAACATACATACCTAAGTCAATTTTCTAAGTTATAGTTTCTTGCAATGAAATGATTTCGAGACTATATATATGCGTATCTCAACGTCGCGTTTTGTTTAGTAGAGCGGTGACATTACAGCAATTTAAATATAACCCTTTCCGACCGGGAATCGAATCCACAACCAACACGTATACAGCCAGACGTTATCCCTCTACGAGGGTTTAAACATCCGTATGGCATAATGGTGTTTATTGTCGGTTCTAATCTTATTCAGATAAATGTGAACGCATTACGTACGCTTTTACTAGCTCCACCTGTATCTATCTATTTGTTTAAGAAAACCTTGCAAAGTTATCTTGACCCACTTCTTGCAGTTCTATATACTGGAAAATTTCCATTTCCGGATTCGATGGCTACTATTTCCTCTACAATGTATTTTATCTATACATATAATAAAAATGTAGTTGATAGCTGTCTGTCCATGAAGATATACCTATAAGATGTATGTAATATTGGGGACATTTATAAATGTACAGAAGCGAAAACAATGATTTTTATTTCTTTTATTTAGTTGCCTTCGTTTATCATAGGAAATACAAGAAGAATCGAATAAAATAATCTAATATATCAATTTTAAGTATTTTATTCGACAAAATTACAGCAAAGGGTCAAGTCGACGCAAACGAAGTTGCGGTCTGTTTTTTACTCGATTACGGCGAAAGAAAAAGGAGGGTTATGATTTTGATATATATTTATCTAGTTATCATAATTAGACAAACGAGGTGTCGTTAGAATAGCCTATTGATCAACCTAACCAATCGTCAACTGGTTAGACTACATAACGTTACATTAAATTGACAACAAGGCCCCCTAGGGGACTTAAAGTAAAGAATTAAAAATAAACATATATATTTATATATATATATATATATATATATATATATATATATATATATATATATACATAAAGAAAATCAGGACTCTTCTTCGATAAGTAAAAGAAGGAACAATTTATTATATACAATATAAATATATGAAGAAAAACCCTTCCGCATGTTAAAATATAGGTAATACATTTAAAAAATAATATATAGTGATTTTCTGACATACAGCCTTTGTTCTATTAACGATTTTCCTAGAAATTGAGCTATAATTTGGTATGACTCTTCCAATCTGTCTGTGTCAGTACTTTGACGGCATTTCGTCGTATTCGCTTTCCAAATAAAAATTCACAAAACACAAAAGCTTGTATCAATCAAAAACACTTCGTAAATAAATTGTTAAAATAAAACGTGATTTTTTTAACAAGAAGTTATAAGTTATTTTGTATTCAAAAGAATAAAATATTGCCTAAATATTACCTGCGATTTTCGAAACCTTTTTTTCTAAATGTGGTAAGTAATTCAATAATATATTATATACGAGTATTACTGTATTATTGCAAAATAATAAGCTAATGTAAGCTACAATATATGCGTTCAAATGTCTTTATTTAGTTATAATTGATGATAAATAGTTTTAAGTTTCACTTTTAACTTAAAAGGTACCTAGTATCAAAACACTGTAGATATATTCGGCACGTCGAGTGCCGGAACTCAACATGACATGGAAATAATTTAAATATAGTCATTTCCCCCGATTGGAAATCGAATCCACAACCAATCGCGCTTACATTTAGACGCTGTCTGCTATCGGACTGGACCGGACCTGGTTTCATTCAAAAATGTTTAAAATTAATTCAAAGATATTATGTCTCCTCTATTTGAAGTCTCTCAAATCTCAAATATATCATTCATTAAGTTAAAGTATGCATTTATATATATGTATTAAAATACATATATAAATGCATTAAAATAGTTCCATTTAAAATATATATAAAATTTGAATCCGTTTAAAATCGTAAAACAAAAAAAGTTATAATTTCTGTTGTTTTTTTTTTCTTATTTTAGCACCATTCCCTTATTTATATGTTTTTGGGTATTTTTTAGGTATTTATATGTTTTTTTTAAATGTGTGGCATCTTGAATATAGAAATAATTTAAAAAAAAAGAAAAATTAAGGACCCAAGTAAGGTGACGCTTGAAAGAGGTCCTGGCGTAATGAGACAAATGTCCAAATGGCGATAGGTTGAGGGTTCAATTCTCAATCGGGGAAATGATCATATTTAAATTATTTTTTGTTTATCGCTTTGATAAGGCAAAGTGCGGTGTTAAGTTCCGCCACTCAGTACGTAATGTTTCGAATTGGGCGAAAAACTGGGTAGTTTGGGTGCCGGAGTGGGAGTGTCTTGACCCTAGGTATTTTGGATGAGGTCTAATTATTATACATATAAGAATTGAAAAAGGACTATAAATATCCGTAGAGGTATGTTTAAAGTAAGCTTTACGTCAATTAGATTTAAACTGCATTCAAACAGTGTTTACTTGCTCGTCCCACATCGCGAGTTCAACTCGTTGAATATATTTGACTTGAAAATTAGTGTACCTTCGCTTTTTCAATAGTATACGAATTTCGAAGTTTGAATTTGAACTAAATTTTGAGTATTTTTAATAGTATTTACATTTTAGAAAGGTTTCGAACGTTAGGTTGATATGTTATTTTACGTAATAAATTAAAATATATTTTTAAAATAGGCTTTTGAATACATATTGGATTCAATTATTTAATGATTTACTATTTTAGAATATATTATTCAAGGCCTTTTTGTTGATAATAATCATATTGGAAAGGATTTTGCAAAGATATAAATGTATCTGATCGTGGGATTCAGGATCTTAAGATTTTTATTATATAATTGAAAAAAAAAAGTATCGCAAGTTATCTTTTATTGAATCTAGGTCGTTCGAGGGACTAGTTAAAACCAATAGTTTTTAAGTACGTGTGCTGTGTATAGATAGTAAAAAAATGTTATTTTAATATTACGTACAGACTCTAGTCTTATTTATTTATATACATTTGCGTATTCATAAATGCGTGATATAAATTTTACTTTCATTAGACACTGGGAAGTGGGCCTTAAGCTTGCAAGTTTTAACTAACATTATAAGAGAGCAAGTTAAAAAAGCTTGTAACATACCCAAGGTATAATGAATTTGATTTAATATTCATTGTCAATAATTTAATTACGTTATTATTTACAATGCTGTCGTATAAATGTTTAGATTTGGCATTTTAATTCAACTACGCTAAGTGACGCTTTGAAAACGTTACTTAAAATGAACGTCAGTATTGTCAGTCATATTTTACATTATGTTTATAAGAAATCATTAGTTTTCTCGATGAACATTAAAAAAAATGAATTTTACAAATAAATATTAATTATACTTGGATAATAAAATAATTTGTCCAACAATGGTTTCCTATATAAACGACAAATATCTATATAAACCATAAATATATATACATTTATATATATATATATATATATAAATATATATACATTTAATATTAAAATATTATATGTATGTATATTTATATAGTTGAAGCCGGTCGTGGTGCAGTGGGACAGCGTCTGACTGTAAACGCCCGTAAGCCCACAACCAGTTTGTGGGTTCGTTTCCCACTCGGGCGAGTGATTATATTTAAATTATTATCATTTCTTAGCGCTGCTAAAACAAAGTGCGGCGTTGAGTTTCGCCACTCAACACGCAATGCCACATTGCTAAAACAAAATACTTGCCTTTCCTCATAAATTTCAATTCCGAATCCTTATCGTCGGATTTATTTATCTTGAAGCCCGCAGATTTCTTCATATTTTCAAACGTGAGATGTTCGGCTAGTTTGTCTTTCTCTTCGTCTGTATATGTTTTGCCGAGGAACGCCGACACTTTGTCTATGACGCTGCGAAGATTCTGGAAAATATTTTTTAAATGACTATTAGATTAAGATCATGGTGGCGCAATATGACAGTTACAGACAGGATAGCGTTTGGTTGTGGGTTCGATCGTCAATCGGGAAATAATTATATTATGTAAATGATTGTCATTTTTCCCTTTCTGGTTAACAACAGGTTATTTCGGTATCGCGATATTAGAGTGGAGACCGGAGGGATTTGGCTCGAGGTTCTTTGCTATCCTGTTATTGGGAAAAAACTTTAAAGCTTTTATTATATTAAAAAACTCAATTCAAGTACAGCTGCTTTGTGCAGTACGTTTTGGTAACAAAAGTAAAATAATTTCTAAAAGAAAATCGTCAAATTATGTTTTATTAATTCATTATTTACCTTTAGCATTTCTTCATAAAACAAAAACGTTAGGTTGGGATGGTCGCGGACGTTCCAAAACTCTTTAATATGTGGGAATATAGGTGTGTGCATTACTGAAAAGGGAGGACAAAATAATTACGAAATTAAAATTAGGCAAACAAAAATGAAACAAAAGGTACTAAGAAAGTAAAGTCTGTTAAACGCGGCGTTGAGTTCCGCCATTCACTACAAATAAATACGCAATATCTCAAATTCGGGTAGAAAGTGAAGAAAGGATCTTGATACTAGATTCCTTCTGACCACCGGATATCTGATTGTGGTATAAAGCGTAAATTTTAAAATTACCAAATTTTAAACTAAAATAATTAAATTAGTTATGTAAAAGAATAAGGTTGTATTCAAAATCTATATCTCTATGCTTAGACGTTAAAATACCATTCATGCCTAAAGATGGAAATAAATGTTAATACAACTTTCACTACATAGACTTCATTACTTACTCAAATCTTTCTTGAAAAGATTCCAAAATTCTTCAAACTCCACCCCTTCGTCGAAGTATCTGAACAATTTGTGCATGAAGTGGAATGAAACGGCTACATCGCGAGGATCTCGTGCTACGTAAAGAACCTGAAAAACATTTATATATATTTATACAGGTATTAGGTAGAAAGAAAACCTGGAACAAAACACTTCGTTCTCTGCTGTTGCGCCTGAATTAGAAACATGGCATGTTTTGGTGCGAAACTCAACGCCGTACTTTATTCTACAGCGGGAAATGAAAATAACTTAAATATAATCACTATCCTAAGTAGGACCAACCGACAACCATAACGTTTACAAACCGACGCTGTGCTATTGAGGTATTTTGACCCTATTATTGGTTAAATTAAAGTAATACCTATATATTTTTATTTATGTAGCGTTCATTACAAATCACTGTAGACTGGCTAATGTCTATGGATAGGAATCTGCCGCCAATAAATTTGCAAAATTTATGTTTTGTTACTTAAATCCCTTTTGGGGTAAATTAGCCGATTGGACTAGAATTACGATACAAGCCGTAATAGATTTCTATATGGTGAGTTTGTGTTTTCGCTTTGCTCAAGATTATATTTTTAAATTTTTTTTTTATTTTAATTAGATTGTCATTGTCGTACATATAATTTCACTTAAATGATTATATATACAGACGGACAGGTGACATGTCTAATATATAGATATTAAAATCATTTATTTATATGTGAGTTTACCTTAAATGACATTAGACATTTGCCTTAAATGGTTAAAAACTAAAATGGCCATATAAATGATTTCAAAATCAAGTGCACGAAGAACACTTTAAAAAAATTAAATAACCTGCCTATAATATAATTTTACAAGTAAATATTGTTGTTAGTAGTTTAAGTTTATTTGATAAACAGCATTCTATCTTGCCTAACAATTATTTCTAAGAAATAATCCCTGACTAGCTGAAATTTTAGATTTGAACTGTGCTCTATAGAGATTTTCAACAAAAAACTTAAGTTGTAAATAACAAGCGTATAAGAATTTTGAAGCAGCCGGATGGAGAGAGGGCATTGCTTAGCTGTCAGATCGCTTGGATGGTTTCCAAAAGGCGCGGGTTTGAATGCCGCTTGCTTCATATTATTATATAAAAACGTATCCAAGACAGCTGGATATTTATAATATTTTTTATCTTGTCTTATAAATAAATACTTAAAAAATATAAATAATTTTAGGCATGTTTATCATTTTTTGAATATATAGTTAAGTAAAAAATTTTGTTAACGTAAATATAAAATAACGTTGTAATCCTATAAGTTTTATAACAATACATATAAACATAACAGTACGCAGCACGACCATGTCTAACTAAAAACACGATCGGTTGTGGACTCCTTTGTCACTCAGGGAAATAATTGTTTTCATTTTCCTACTTCCTCGCTTTGGTAAGACAAAGTACGGCGTTCAGTTCCGCTACTTAACGCGCAAAGTCTCGAATTTTGGCAGAATGCGGAGGATTTAGGAGGATTGTTGACACTAGGTTCCTCCAAGCTAATCTGACAATCGTAACTATAGATTTATTTTAAATGCTTGACAAATACTATTTTATGCCGAATTTTAGTGCTTAACTTTATATAATACGCATAACTTTTGAAGCAAACCAAATGGTGTTTCTTACATTTTTATCCTGCATAGAAAGCTAGATAGGAAGTAGTTAGTGCCAAGACACTCCGTACTTCACCTTCCAGCGAATTAATTTTTACATTGATTGATTAACAAATAGACAGGTGAAGGTGAAAAAGACTTTATTCTCATCCTTCTATGTACTGCATTCATACATTTTCTCAGGATGGCTGGAAAAACTCTCTGTTTTTTTTTTAAATTCAATAAAGTATACTATTGTCCATGTGTGTACGTTTGTGTACGTGTGCGTTGCCTTAGCAACGTGTATGTCAATTTATATAAACGTGGATGTCAAACATCATGTGTGAGTTTGTTTATTTTATTACTTTAATGTTCTGTTTATGGAATAATAATATTCTGATTTCCGTCTTTATAAAGATAATATCCGAGTTTAATTTCATGGTTTTACGTACGAGTTATTTTCATAAAAATAGGTATATACAAACTTCGCTTCATATATTGATTGATATACAGTATAAAATATAGTCACCTTTGCAGTGTCCAATAGTTTCGGCGGTAACAGGGAAAGTGGCAAGTGAGTTTTTATGAGCCGCGGGGAAGGCAACGTGTGCAGATTTCTGAAGTCATCGAAAGTGGCTCGGTGTTGAGGTTTGTCTGATGGAGGTGAATCCTTCTTAATTTCTGAGGCTAATGTTGGGTATCTGAAATAAAGTATATATAACTTTATTACTAATTAATTTTTTAGATATTTATAATACGTTTGAAGTAGATATATTCATGTATTATTTTTATAGCAAAATCTCTTATACTAATATTGCATTAGCTTGTATTGAATAAGATTATAAAATTTAATTTTTTAGACTGTAAAATAAATTAATTTAGAAGATATGATTTTTGTATACTAATAAATAAAAGAAAATTCATTTATTTAGGGAAGTTTTTATAAATATTTTGATACAATATGTATCTTTTGTTCTCTATTTAAATTATAATGTATATTTAAATTACAATATCACTATACTATACTATACTTGCGACCAATATAGATAAACATAATAAATCGAATAATACTCACTCAATGAAAGCGTATCTTTTAAACAATGGAGTGGATGAGGCGGCGTTATAATCGAGGTTGTTTGCAACCAGCCACACTAGCTCCTGTAGCCAAGTAGTGCCTAGAAAAAGTTTCGCAAATAAATACATATAGTGACACCTCTTTATAACGATTTACTTGGTTTAACGATTTTTTATATTTAGCCAAAACTGTCCAAAGCATTTAATGCGTAATAATCGTATACCATTACATTACGAATTTATTTGTCGCAAACCTTTTTAAAATAAATTTTAAATCTATTATATACATCTATTTAAAGAATTTCGTCAACTTATATTTTATTCTGCAAAGTAAGGTAAACAGAAAGT
The DNA here is from genome assembly GCA_032432895.1 of Dryadula phaetusa. Taxonomy (NCBI): domain Eukaryota; kingdom Metazoa; phylum Arthropoda; class Insecta; order Lepidoptera; family Nymphalidae; genus Dryadula; species Dryadula phaetusa. The sequence continues at coordinate 3,423,624 of JAOYRS010000021.1, forward strand.
ACCTAATGTCAAGACATTCCGTACTCCACTTTCCATCGAATTGCGTGACATTGCGTGTTGAGTGGTGGAATTCAACGCCGCACTTTGTCTTACCAGAGCGAAGAAGTGAAAATAATTTTAAATATAATCCCGATTGGAGATCAAACTCACAACCGATCGCTTTTACAGTCAGACGCTGTCACACTGCGCCACGACCGGCCACTATAACTTCAACATTAGAAATTTCACGAGTTATCAACATTCTATTTACGCAACCTTTACATATTCAAATATACAGATATAAGAGTATTATGAATTAACTTCATTGGATTGTTTTAGGCGAAATAGAAAAAAAATTGTTAAATCAAGGAAATCATTATAATGAGGTAAAAATAAAGTAACAAATACCTAAAGTAACAAATGTCTTGATATAACGAATTATTATTTAGCTTCTTCTAGATGCGTTCCATTATATTAGGCTTGTAGTAAACTATAAAATATATAGTTTATGTAAGTTGAAAAACCTTACATTTTAGCGATATATTTTTTTATTATTATTTGAGGCCGGTCGTGGTGATAGCGTTTGAATGTAACGCGGTCGGTTGTGAGTTCGCTCCCCATTCGGGTTAGTATTTATATTTAAATTATGTTCACTTCCTCGCTCTGGTAAGACAAAGTGCGGCGTTGAGTTCCACCACTTGACACGCAATGTCTCAAATTCGGTGGAAAGCGAAGTACGGAGTGTTTTGACAATAGGTACTTTTTTACTATCTTATATAGATATGAAACGTAAATGTTTTTAATTCTCTTTATTGCACACAACGTGAAAGGAAAAAATAGAAAAACAGTAAAATTCAAATGATGCAGCATGCTCCTCCAGGTAACCTTAGTCTTATACATTTGAATGCAAAGAATATATTGGTATGTAAAAAAAGATAAAAAAACAAATTAATAAGCAAAAAAAATTTTGAAAAAACGTATAAAAATGTTTTCTAATCCTAAGTGTGGAATAACACTTTAAAAATAGTAAATATTAAGCAAAAAAATATATATTATATAAGTAATTACCTGATCTAGAAAAGGCAATCACCCATATATCGTCCGGCCTAACTTCTAAATTGTATATATCAGCTGCGTGGTCCCCGTACCCCGCCATAGAGATGTAGCCGTGCGGGCCCACACGAATGAATGGACGAGTGTAGTCTGTAATATAGATGTAAGATATAAGATATTAGCATTATTTTTTATTATTTTGACTTTACATTTCTATTTCGCATAGCAGGGTAGACAGGAAGTACCTAGTGTGGAAATCAACGCCGCGCCTTGTCTTATCATAGCGAGGAAATTATATTAGGTTAAATATGACCGTTATGTGACATAATTTATGAATGACACTTAATAAGTGACCAAATATTTTTTTGGGCGTTACTGGATTATTTTTAGCATATCTAGTGTGCAGTAGTTAGAAAGAACATGTGTATACTTAAATTACATTTGTACGAAATGTTATATTTACAAATATTAAATTATATAAATAAAAACAATTATTGGTCTCATATTAAAATAACTGCTTCTTATTAAACACACACACACACACACACACACACACACACACACACACACACACACATACACACATATATATATATATATTTGTTTGTCTGTCTGCTTGTTCTGGTTAATCTCTGTATGTAGTGGACCAATTTTGCTGGTACTTTCCCTGCTAACTGTGTAATAAGATATAATATTAAATTTCACGAGGATAAAGTCACGGGTACAGTACGTCAACAATAATTGCGATTTATGTATTGCTTAAATGAACTTTATAATGAAATATTATTTAAATAAACTTAGCATACTAAGCGTAAAGAAAAGCTATACAAACTAAAAATGAATGTAATTAAAGAAAATTTATTCATGAATATCATGAAATTTTCATGACAACGCGTTTACAACAATCTTGTATTCAAAACTAATCTTAAAGCGATAACATGATATAGTTATTATAACCATAATTTCGTGTGCACCGAAGTGGACCAAAATTGGATATTTTAAATTTGCGCTGTGAAATTCAGCATAGCCTCACACAAATTGTAAATAGATCGAGAGTTAATATGCTTGACTATAACGTGAAAATGTTTGGTTCAAATCCCGGTTGTAGCCTGTCGTGACGCATTGGGATAGCGTCTGACGTAAACGCGATGGGCTGTGGGTTCGATTCCAGCTCGAAGGCGTGATCATATTTAAATTATTTTCACTTCCTCGCTCTGGTAAAACAAAGAACGGTGTTGAGTTCCACCACTTAACACGTAATGTATCGAATTCGCCGGAAAAGGTGGTACTGGGCCATGATCGGCCCCTAAATAAAAGCGTGAAGCTTAAAAAAATTCCGGTTGGTAGCAAAATTGTATTTTAATAAAATATCTAAATCTAGACCTGTAAGGTGACTTTTTCAGTCTGTAAAAAAAAATTTTGAAACTTTGAAATTGAATTTTTAATTTAAGAATATGAATTTCATGCGTAAAATAATTTAAAGTTAAAATAAGATTGAAAAACTCATTATATATTTTATTGTAGAGGACGCTCAATGAGCAAACATCTCTGCTCAACGCTAAAATGTGAAGACTTTCACAGATTATACGCTTCCAAATGATTCGATGGATGATAATCAAAATGAGGTGCACTGGCCCAGTGCTCTATATGAGGCTAAACCTGAGCCATATACACAATCGGAGTTTGAGCTTGAAGTGCTGTCACGCTTTGCTAATGAGATCTAGTTTCGGATCAAATGACCTTGCTTTTTTTATTAAAAAGGGAGACAAGGGAGTAGAAGGGCCACTTGATGGTACGTGGTCACCTTCGACCATAGAAATCTACAATATTAGAGTTGTGATGCGTTGCCGGCCTTGGGATGGACGTCAAAAGGATGGGTGGGAATAGGGATAGCTGGCTTACATGACATCGAACCGTAAAGCATAATAAGATAATTGGCAGATCGTTTTTTATCATGATAGTGGTCACAACAAAAAAGTGCGCAGCGGAATTGTATTCTACTCCGTTTCCAGAAATGCTTGCTTTCCAGGTGATCACGATACTGGCCCTCACTCGGAACTCTAAGGTCAATATTCTTCTGCTGCTCGCGCTTATTTTTACAACTTTCTTATTATTCAACGATTTCTGTGTTAAAAGCAAACTTTTATAACATTTATACCTTTATAGTATTTTTTCACAATTTTATCCTCTTCATCTGTCACGGTTTTGAATTCATAAGGAAATGGGATCTTTTGGGCCATTTTCTGAAAAGAAAAAAAAAACCACCTTTAGTTAGAATGACACAAAAAATATCCTGAAATTAAAACATGAATACTGTTAATATGCAAGCTTATTTACTTAATGACATCATAAATAAAAGCAGATTTTGGTTATTTTGTTAAAACGAGCGTTTAAGTCCCCGATGGACGGAGATTCACTGTTGACATTAATATGGCAGATGTATGAATATCTGACAAGCTTTTGAAATTGAGCTTTAAAAGTAGAGAATTTATGATGAAAGATGCGTAATTTTTTTTCTCTTTTTTTAAACTTTACGCCTTTATCCCGCATAACAGGGTAGACAGAATGTACCTAGTGTGAAGACACTCTGTACTTCGCTTTCCACCGAATTCGAGACATTGTGTGTTGAGTGGTGGAATTCAATGCCGCACTTTGTCTTACCAGAGCGAGGAAGTGAAAATAATTTAAATATAATCACTTCCCCGAATGGGGATCAAACCCACAACCGATCGCGTTTACAATCAGACATAGTCCAGTGGAACAGAAATAAAACTATTCTATATCTAATGATATAACTCTATCCTCCTATTTTCTACATTTTGTAAGATTTATTCCATTTTGCAACCAAAATGGAACTTAAGCCAATGATTATTAACAACAGGTTATTAACATTTTCTTCATAACATAACACATTAGCATCATTACCATTTTATGTAAAAATATATCGTGTACAGAGTCAGTCACAGTCAACTTAGTGTCAAGACACCCTGTTTACTACTTTACACGCGACATTGAGACATTTTGCGAAAAGTAGTGGATTCAACGCCGCGATTTAACATTATATCAATATTTACTATTTTTAAAGTGTTATTCCACACTTGGGATAAGAAAACATTTTTGAAAAAAGATAAAAATTTAAACACAGCGGCATCAAACCCGCGCCTCTTGAAAAGGCGTGAAGCTGCGTTTTTCTATATAAATATAAAAGAATAATGCATCGATTAAGTTATAGAGTAACGAAGATATTGAAAATGAAATTGATCTATTGTCTCAAAGTAAAGAGTTTCTCTACAAAGGCAGCCTTTGTAGAGTCAATTTTCACCCAAATTAAGTAATTGTTGACGGTATTCACCCCATCACTTAATAAACGTTACACTTCAAACCAATTCAGTTATACAAGTTTTAATTAAAAATTAATATTTTAATGCTTTTCAAAGTTACTTTTGACGTGGTACTATATTTATATGATAATTTTTAAAATATGATTCGAAAAATGTTAAGCGAACATATACTTGTTGTCGCAACTTCAAATCTTTGATATTTAAAAATAATAATGTGTTTTTCATACTTATTTAAGTTATATATTCCTAATTGTTCTTGTATTTATACATAATATAAAAGTTAAATAAATAATTGCAAACATAAAAAAATATATATTTCAAAAATACACGTTAAATAACCTATAACTCAACACCAAGTATATTGCTCTCAATAGCTCTGATTCCAGTCACGAACTAGGTCTATTGAAATGTAATATTCCAACTGCAGGAGTATTTTTGTATCCAATTATTATATTTTGGAGTGAGGCCAAGAATATTTGAACCATATCGCTTTACAAGCGCACTATCTCGTGATATTTTAATATCAAAAGTGGCTTTAATTAAGCTTACGGAGATTACGGGCTAAGGAATTTTAATCTATTGTTTTGAAAAGGTAGTAGATTCCGTTCCTTATAGTAAATAATTCTTTGCTGGTAAAATTAACTTAGTGTGTAGTTTTTAACTAGACTGTGGTGAAAGAACTATTTTAAACAAGGGCAAAGAGATGAAGATAAATGAATATTGAATTCAAAATGATAAAACTTTGAAACACAAATTTAGACTTTGCTCAAAAGCTTCACAGTGATTTATAATGATTTTTCTTGCATACCGTAATGGAGTAATCAGAGAGAAGCAAGACAAGACACATTGTTCTGTACTTTTTGCTTGAAACCGTGACCTTACGTGTTAAGTGTCTGCACTGTGCTTTTTCTACCATTCTACCTTTATATAATAAATAAAATCATTCTACCTTTTCTGCATTTTCACTGAAAATTGTTATACTACATATTATATCATACTATATAATAAAAAGATATTAAAAATTTAAATAAAAAGAACAAAATAATTTGTTCTTCTTTTAAGAATGAATTATAAGATTTCACATATGTGTTTGAATTTTGTAATAGTTGTATATATTAAATTGATCCTGCGGTGTAAAACGTTCAAGACAGCAGATAGTTACTCAATTTTAATTAGAAAGAGGCCATCGATCCGTGAATGATCAAAGTGAGAAAGCAACAAAGGTGAGATTTCTTTGAAGTGTCGTCGGGTTTAATGAGCACGGCGGTGGAACTTTCTCCGAAAGTTTTAAAGGAATATCGCTTATAACCATTTTGATATTTGACACCTTATCAAGAGTTGTATAGAGGCGGAAGTTTTAGTAAAGTGATGAACAAAATTAAAACAATTTATTACGAAAATAATTATAATATCTTTACATATGTTATGGAAACGTTTTATTTTTCAGCTTTATGCTTTATCCTGCATAGCAAAGTTTTTTTTTAATATTCAGACGCGGTTAACAAAAATCAATACATCCTTAATATTTATAAGTAATTCGAATTTTTAAAGCCCTTAAAATACGATTTTTAATAATTTGATTCAAGAGTGATTATTGCGATATAAAAAGATCTAACAAATAATCGCTCTAGTGAGACAAAGAGCGGCGTTGAATTCGCCACCGTCAAAATGCAATGTCTCAATTTTGTGCGGAAAACAGTCAACGGAATGTCTTGACATTAGCTTGTCTGTGACATAGACCTCAGAATGCGGGATAAAAACGGAAGCAGCTTCAATATACTACAATTTCTATCTATCCCACAGTATGGCTTAAGAAAGATATGAAATACTATCATATTTTTATCCTTTACTTGAACGATTGAAAGTCAATACTAAAAACATTTCGAAATACACTTATATAAAATTATCTTTTACAAAATAACTACCAATCGAGCTGGTGTAACCATAAGCTATCAATATGTACAGGAATATGGGACTGACAGTACTGACATTCTTAACCGAATACCAAAAAGGATCAATTCGGATGATTTTTTTATATCTACTTTGGTACCTTTTACTGGGTGAATCGATATTGATAATTTTTATACAACAGCTACTGCTTGTGTTGTAGTCCCATTTAATACGGATCGGAACAATAGATTTTAGAGTTGTTCTCAAAATACACAGTTGATTTCAAAGAAGAAAAAAAAGAGTCTAAAATTGACCCTTTCCAGCTTAGGTCAATTATAACTAATATTTTTCTTTTTTTTACTTCTCAGTGCATATTAATTCAATTCATTTTTTATATTTTTGTGAATATCTTATTACGTTAACTGAGGATCGAAAAGCCATGCAGCAGGGCAGCGCCTAACTGTAAACGCGATCAGTTGTGGGTTCCATTCCCACTCAAGGGAGTGATTATATTTCAAATTATTAACACTACCTCGCTCTGGCAAGACAAAGTGCGGCGTTAAGTTCCACCACTCGAATTCGACGGAAACCGAACACGGAGTGTCTTGACACTAGGTACTTTCTGTCAATACCGCTATATGAAATAGAAACATTAAACTAATAAAAAGGTAATTAAGAAACGAATCAAAATAAACCAACTAATTGTTATGCGTTCCATTTTTGGATAAGATAAGACTGTTTGTATTGATAATAACTACATTTGTAGTTATAAGTAAAAACAACCTTTTGTTTTCTACCTCCTTGTACATGTTTTAGTTTTCCTTTATATTTTTTTATCATGCAATTCGAATACTATCCTCAGTATTTTTATAGCCTCACGCTTTATCCCATATAGAAGGGTAGACAGAGGCAACCTAGTGTCAAAACACTCCGTTGATTGCCTTCTCTTCGAATTCGAGACATTGCCATTGAGTAACGCATTCAACGCCGCCTTTTCTCTTACCAGATCAGAGAAATGAGAATTAATTTTATAAATAATCATTTCCCCGTGTTGGAATCGAATCCACAACCAATTCCTAGACACTATCCTATTCTTTATTATATTATTAAAAGGGTCATCCAGTCATTAGTCAGATGTTAAAAGGGTTATCTAGTTAAGTTAGACATGTGTTATTGTTATCATAATAATAGTAAATATTTTTATTGTACACCCAAAAATAAATAACTGTAAGACAAAGCGCGGGGTTAAGTTCCGCCACTTAGCACGAAACATCTCGAATTCGGCGGAAAGCGGAGTACGGCGTGTCTTGACACTAGGTACTTCCTGTTTACCCTGTCATGCGTAACAAAAGAGAAAGAAACGAAAGGAAGAACAAAGAACAGTCACATAATAATTTCTTCTAAAGTATACAGTTAGCTATTTTATTATTATTAAAGTGTTATTCCACACTTAAGATTAGATTATAAAAAAAATATATAAGGTTTTTCAAAAATGTAATATAATTAGCTAGATCCACCACTTTTTTTTAAAATACTCCAAAAATACAAATATGCATTAAAAAGACGATTTTTTGCATTCTCATAAACGCATGAAATATATAAAAATAACGAATAAATAATAAAATATAATATTTACCGTATAAATTATAACCACAATTAACTAAAACACTACTAAAATTATTTTTTAAACCTCGATACAAGTGCACTACACAAAAGACACTGTGTAATAAAGGGACTGTTTGTTCACAGGCAGTTTTATTGTCCTTGCTATCTCTATATATAAGAATATGCGATTGTCCGATTGTTTCAAGTTACTTAATTTTAATTTAATAAATAATGGTAAGGCAAAGCGCGGGGTTGTGTTCCGCCACTCAACACGCAATGTTTCGAATTCGGTGGAATGTGGAGTATGGAGTGTCTTGGCACTAGATACTTCTGTTTACCTTGTTATTTAAAAATGTAAATGTAATGGTGGATCTGGCATTATACTACATTTTTAATAATCTATATTTTTTTATCTTTATACGTTTTTACAAAAATATTTTCTATAATAAATGTCATAAAATAATAACAAATCTTGTAACAAATATACGTAAATGTTTAGAAATTAGTTCAATTTTTAAAATATTTTTGTTTTTGTTTTATTTTTTAGCTTCACGCTTTTATCCCGCATAGCAGGGTAGGCAGAAAGTACCTACGTGTCAAGACACTCCGTACTTCGCTTTCCACCATGATCGACACATTGCCTGTTGGGTGGTGGAATTCAACGCCGCTCTTTGTCTTTACCAGAGCGAGGAAATGAAAATAATTTAAATATAATCACTCCCCCGAGTGGGGATCGAACCCACAACTGATCACGTTTACAGTCAGACGCTGTCACACTGCGCCACGACCGGCCTCTTTATAATAAATGTAGGTAGTTATATTCAATTTAGTATTTAAACATTGGATTAATTTTACCGTATCGTCACGGTACCAAATTTTCAAAAGATAGGCCGAAATTATAAGTACATATCAAATATTTTGAGTGGTTTATTTATCACATAATAATTAAACAGTTAACGTATTTAAGTAAGAGTCTGTATCGATTAAGATATTGTTTATCGAAAAGAGTAGAGCTAGGTAAGTAGGTTAGAAAGATATTATATTTTAAATTGTTTATATTAAAAAATATTAATAAAAATTTCAACATATATTATTGAAGGAAGCTCGCCTCTTACGTTACAATACATGAACTACCTTACCTTGACACTCTTTCCAAAAAGTATTTATGTAAATACCACAAAAGTATCAAGCAAAATTATTAAAAGGATATATAGATATCATATCACTTAGTTGAGGGTTAGTTTTGTCGCTCTGAGAATGATTATGTTTAAATTATTTTCATTTTTCCGCTTTGGTAAGGCAATCTGCAGCGTTGAGTTACGCCAATTAAGATACAATGTCTCGTTGTCTCAAATTTAGACATTAATTCTCTAAAAAAAACACCTTTTAATAATTTACTAAAAGGACCTTAAAGGAACATGCTTAAAAATATTTAATTTTTTTTTGGTCAACTTGTATAAGAGATGAATGAAACCAGGAATTGTCGCTTATACTGCATTATAGTAAAATTAAAACATGTATATTTAAATCATCACTCGTTATTCCAAACATTTATTGCACGCGATTTGTTAGAATCAATTGAGGCTAAACGGGTAACTGACATAAAAAAGTATGAAATTATTAGTAGTTAATTTTTATTAATAATTTATTGATTTTTAATATAGATAACCTTAAATGTTTATTTTTTTAATTGCATAATGTAATTTATTAAACAATATAATTTATTAGTTAGCTCGATTAACATTAAGAAACAGTTTGTTAGCTTTACGCTTTTATCCCATATAGCAGGATCAGAAAGAACTTAGTGTCAAGACACTCAGTACTTCGCTTAAAAAGCATGCAAGCAGCATTAAATGGAAAAGTTTGCTAGAATGTAAAATCGTATATGTTTGTTTATTACTCTCTCGGAAAAAAACTAACTGAACGTTTTTGAGTGAAACTTTACATAATTATATAGGTGTATTTTGGTCATAATATTACAAAAAATATCACGTCGCACGTGATAAGCTGGATTCTAATATTTTATAAATTATGAAAGAGAACACTATGCTGGCACAGCGAGTAGTAGGTATACACGAGAGTCTTGAGTTTGAAGCCTGATCGGGGAAAATATTTGGTGCCACTGGCGATTTTATATCCCTACATCGTGGTCTATAAACACAAATTGTGAAATTGATTCACACTTGGAGGAGAGATTTTACTAAATTACTTTCATTTCTCCGTTCTGGTAAGACAATGTGCGGCGTTAATCTCCGCTATTTAAGACTAGTCTCAAATTCAGGCAGAGAAAGGATGATGATTTTTGACACAAGATTTATGTAGAGTATTGGTATGCGTGAAGCTGTGAGCTGTACGTAATAAAAAATATTATTTGTGCGTGTAAAAGCGTTTAATTTAATATTTTATCGTGTTTACATTTACATTTACTTATTAATTATGTCGTTTTTAATAATAGCTCATTACAATAATGAATTCGTTTTTATTATTTTATACTCAATAATGTAAATTGTAAATTTCACTGTTAAAGTGATTACATAATTATATTTAAAAATTAACTAATAGAAAATTATTTTTTATATTTAAATAAGACCTATGGACCGCTTAGCCATGAGATCTACATCCGCCTGCGTCGGAGTACTTACGTTTTGTTACAACTTATTCATGTTGTAAGTATTTATTAGATATAAATAGAGATATTTTTACAAATTTCTGCTAAACAATGATTATTTCTAAGAATGTGATCAATAGATTTGTTGTGGATGTTAGATGTGCCCAAAACGATGTAAGTCAATTTAATTGGCGTAATTAAACTCAATCGCGAGTACTGTCAAACGCTGTCCATCTCTCCACGAAGCCTTTATGGCTTATACATATTAAGAATATTTAAACAGTTTTTTTATATATATTTTTTAGCTTCACGCTTTATCCCGCACAGCAGGGTAGACAGAAAGTAATTAATGACAAGACACTTCGTTGGCAGACATTGCGCGTTGAGTGGTGGAACTCAACGCCGCACCTTGTCTTTATCACAGCGAGGGAGTGATAATAATTTAAATATAATCACTTACCTGAGTGGGGATCGAACCTACAACCCATCGCGTTTACAATCAAGCGTTATCCCACTGCGCCACGACCAGCCTTTTCTTTCATTTACTGAATTATAAATTATAAAATCCTATCATAGTCATAAATAATCGTAAATCATAGTGATGTACGCACGTTTATTAATTAAACTTTAAGAGTATTCTTTAGGTAATTGTTAACACGCCCTTATTAACTGCATTTGCATCTCGTATACGGTTTACATCTACTTAAAATATTTCGTTTTGGGTAACTTCACTCACCTAACCTAACGCCATGTTGAGTTTGTTGACGCCGATTCACATTATCAGTAAAGTCAATGTTTCGGCGTTGTACCGTGATAATTATTCTTTCATACATTATCTATTGAAGGTATCCCTGTCGATTCTAGTAATGATGTTGACAGCAGACACAGTGCTCTGAATGGCTAAAGTAAATTTTGCAAAACTAAATATTTTTATATCGAAATATAATAGTATAGTTCATACAGGAGAAGCTGCTAGGATACCACTAGTATATATGTGTATATATTATACTGAGGCCGGTCATGGCGCAGTGGGATAGCGTCTACCTGTGAACCCGATCGGTCGTAGGTCCGATTCCCACGTCAAGGAAAGATTATATTTAATTTATTTTCATTTTCTCGCTCCAGTAAGACAAAGTGCGGTGCTAAGTTCCAGCACTGAGCACGGAATGTCTGTGTATTTTAGTGATATTTAAATAGTAGTATAGTTAACATAGAATTTTTATTTTTCGTTATTTGCACTAACCCATATTAAGATTTAATTCTTGTTTCTAGATCGTCTGGTAAAGATTACCACTAGCAGTAAGACCACCTTTGCACGCTCTATGTTTTTTTTGTATGTATTTTATAATGTCCCGTTTCATTTACGTAAAATTATCCACAGGTGTCAGTATTTGACAATACAATATTTTCATAACGTGAACCTAATGTCCTCGTCAGGTTTCAATCCTTGTCAGGTCTTAAGTTGTCAGTTTCTTATTTAAACCAATGTGTTTACCATTTTTTTATGGAGCTAGCGCTCAATTAAATTGTGAGAAATTTGAGTGTCTAAATAATAGAAATATTAAAACAATCTAAACTATACTAATATAGGAATAATATTAATAATTAAGAAAAGCGATTGAGCCTTAGACCACACGATGGAAATAAAACGTAACTGGCTCTGAGAGAAGGAGACAAAGAATATGTGTGCCCACACCGCTCTCTCTTGCCCTTACAGTAATATACGTGACGTAACTTTCTTTCTCCACTGACTTATATTTCCATCTCAACTTACATTCGCCTCACCCGATTACAATTTTCGTAACGCTCTCGTCACGCATTTACTCAAGTACTATCAAAGTCAAACATGTATAAAGATATTTTATTTTAATAATAATAATAATACCACGATCAACCCAGTGTTATTCTTTCCTGATAACAGTTTGTATGAATGCAATCTCATTTGATAAGAAAAATGTATATATGTTTACATATATGTATATGTGTTTACATATTTTTATATGCAGTTTATTTGTTCTCAACTTAGTGATGTTTATTTACGCGCTTTCATTGGCTTGATCTATATCGATATTTCTGTCTTGGCAGTCTTTGCTTGAAATATTCAACATGTATCGATGACAATGAAGAACGTGGATGATTTCTTGTATTCACATATGACAGTGCTTGCCCACTTATTCATAAGGTTTAAGGTGAAAAGAACAGAAAAATTAGATTAAAATACGTGTTGGAAAATATTTGGACCCTATTTTCGGATGGAAGGGAATGAATTTAAATTAAACTACTTTTAACGGCTTAGTCGCTTAATATATTTTGGCATTCAAGAAATATTTTTTTTTAAAAATATGACATTTCAAACACTTCACATTAGTTCATAGTCATGTGTAGACTGAGGTGGCAATCTTTTTCAGTTTTTTTTTTTAAATACTATTGTTAAAGTGTTATTCCACGTTTAGCATTAAAAAACATTTTTGAAAAAACGTATAAAAATTTGAACGCAGCGGGATTCGAACCCGCGCCTCTTGGACGGTCCAAAAGGTGCGGGTTCGATCAAATTTTTTTGCTGCCCGCTGCATTCAAATTTTTATACGTTTTTTCAAAAATATTTACTGCTCTGACTGCTAAGCCATGCTTTCTACTACCAGCTGACTTTTTTAAAAAAGTAAACGCAGCGGGATTCAAACCGGCGCCTCTTCGATACCGTGAAAAGTTTTCTAATTCTAAGTGTGGAATACCACTTTAAAAATTGTAAATATTAAAATAAAATAGCAATCTCTCTTATTAAACGATTATTTCTTAATAATCTTTAAATAGTAGAAATTTGTATAAATCTCTACAGAGACGTTAACAATATAAATAAGTTGTACCGTTTGGTATTAGAATTTCGATACACATGGTAATAGAACGCATAGCTTAGCGGTCAAAGCGCTTGGACGGTATCCAAGAGGCGCGGGTTCGAATCCCACTGCGTTCAAATTTTTATTCGTTTTTTTCATAAAAATAAATTACATTAAACATAATTGCCTCGCATATTGCTTTGGTTTCTTGCAGAATGAGTTGACTGTATTTTAGATTTAGTTCCCAGGTAGAAAGTTTCCAACCATTTTTTCTATTTTAATTAGAATATTTTTGTATTAGTATAATGAAAACTGAAGCTTCCGCTTGACAATTCAGATGCAGCCCTAAATGAGTATACGAGTAAATAGCGACTGGAAATCATAACTAACCATGGTTTCATTGTCAGCTTTTTTTTACGCGAAGAAATCTGTTAATGATACCCACCTGTTTGGAGACTCAGGGTGGGGTATTTGGGACTCCGGATATCGTCCGTATACCTACTAAAACCTGAAGGTGCTGCGGCAGATGTCAAGGTTGGCGGAGGCCTAACTTGCCCGCCCCGCCGCTTCCTTCTCGATCACCACTGGCTCGCAGAAAAATACGATCGCGACCTCTCACAAACCATAACAGCCTTCACGACAGCCTGAAGGGCGATGTCATCCCTTATAACGGCGTTGAGACGCCCAAGCTGGGTACACCTCCGGTGTGTGCTGAGCCGTATTTTCGAGGCAGTTGTGACAGTGTGGTGGCAGCGAGCACCAGGCTCCCTTCCAGCAATCCGACACAAGTACATTCCAAAGCATCCATGCCTCGTGAGGATTCATTGTCAGCTAACTTAACGTCCCTGACTTGTGATGTTGTGTGACCACGAAAATGAGAAAGTACTTTCGCCTTATGTTGAATCAGTTTATACCTCGGCATATCGATTTAGCTAACGACTGGACGAAGCGTTAATTTATTTTTTGTTAGCCCAAACAACTTGAGGGATTTTACAGAACTAGGCACCAGAGATGAAGTTATAATTTCAAGAAAAAAATAAGATTAAGTTATATTTTAAAGAAACAAGTTATACAGTTCAAGATATTGAGTAAGATCAGGTTATAATTTCTTTGCGTATATTTACTCAAGTTTTTTTAAAGTATTTTCTTTGTAGGGTCTTTGTGAATAATTATAGTTTCTTTATCTGACAGTAATATTGATATTTTTTGATTAATGTTGCAAATTTCAAAGAACCAAAACAAAAACCAGCCAATTTTAAAGTGTTGTGAGAAGTAAAGTATTCGAAACGTTGGGTATACAGAAATGTATTTTCAATACCAAAATCCGTTTAAAATATTTGAGTTTTAAAATGGATAAAAAACCCGAATATCAATCAGTATTACGAAATATGACATACATAAAGCTTGTGCCAATAAGAAATTTACAAAGCTAACATGTATATTATATTAAAATCTATCAGAGGTACATACCCTTAATAAAATAAATTCTACGCAATGTTTATTTTACATTGAGGCTTTTTTGCTTTTTTTATATATAATAGATAATATTAATTGAGAATTATTAGAAATTTATAGTTAATTAGTAACGTTTGAAGCAACATATAGATAAAACTATCAACAATTTCAAATCAATTTGTATGAAACAATACACTTTATTATCAAATAACGAAATTAAATACTATATAATACATTTAAATAGTGTCCACGAGCATTGTTTTACAATATTAAGTTATGCAAATTGCAAATCGGCTATAACCTGTTTAATATACTATTCTATTGAAATTGAATCACTAATTGCATGTGAATTGATCCATGTGTGTGTGATGTGTGAATATGTAATTATGTATTAATATACGTATAAGTAAATAACTAAGATGCAAAGTACTTTACGGCCGGGCGTGGCGCAGTGGGACAGCATCTGAATGCCAACGCAATCGGTTGTGGGTTCGGAATCAGCTCGGGAGAATTATTGTATTTAAATTATTTTCACTTCCTCGTTCTAGTAAGACAAACTGCAGCGTGGAGTTCCACCACTCAACATGCAATGTCTCGAATTCGGTTGAAAGCGACGTACAGAGTGTCTAAACACTATGTACTTTCTGTCTATTCTGCTTTGCGGGATGATAGCGTGAAGCTAAGAAATGTATTGTGGGCTTAATTAAAATTTACAGCTACACGCTTTACCCCGCATAGCAAGGTAGTTCAAGATATTGCGTGTTGAGTGGTGAAACTTGACGCCATGTTTGTACCAGAGCGAAGAAATGAAAATAATTAAATTATAATAATTTCCTCGAGTGGGGTTCGAACCCACAACCGATTGTGTTTACAGTCAGACGCCCACTGCGTCACGACCGGTCTCTAATTTTCATAGTTCTTTTTTATACAACTAGAAACCTTTTTGATATGTAAAGTACATGTAGCTTTAGTATTTTTAATACAATATACTAAAAAATAATAAATTTTTGAAAATGTTAATTTTAACTGTTTCTAATTACACTCTCCTTAATCCGTTAATTTCTGTAAAATTTTCGTAATACATAAAGTTCCATTATGTTCATTTTCTTTTGGAATCGATGGAAACCTTTGCATCCTTCCGCTCTCCCAAGGTCCTATATGTCAAATTTCAATTTTCAACACTAAGTACTTTCGGTTATGGGTCGTCTGTCACCTAGTGAGTAAGGAAAGAGCTTTATAATTATATTATATTGATGATTGATGATATCTCATCCGCCTACAGAGTAATTCTTAACTCTGTCTGTTATTGCTATAATAATCTCTTGCAAGATTATTATAGCAATAACAGTTTTAAATACAAAAAGGAGAAATAAAAGTAAAATCCTATATCGGTGCCTGATTGTAAACGTATAAACATAATGGAACCTTGTGTATGTAGATTGTGGGTTCGATTTCCACTTGATAGAATAATTATATTTAAAAATTGTTTTTATTTTTCTGCTTTGATAAGACAAAGTCTAGCTAATTTCACCATTCAACATGGAATGTCTCTATTTCGAGCGAAAAGCAGTCGACAGAGTGTCTTGGTACTAGGATGTCTGATTACCCTGCTAAATGAAGCCTGATAAAGTGAAGCTGTTAATTTCTATGTTTATTGAAATCATTAAATAAATATGTATATATTGATGCGATCTACTACAAAAAAAATACGTTAAAATATAAATACGCTATCTAATTTCCTTTATAGATCGTTATTTCAAATTTATTGGACTATAAAATGAAAGGTTTGTGAACAATAAAATCTGATGGCATTTTATTGTTTTAATCAGTTGCAAAATTTATCTATGAATAATAAAATAAAAATAAATAAAGTTCAAGTTTTAATATAATTTATTAGGCTTCAATTTTTTCAAAATATTTGTTATTCATATTTCTCAGAACTAAAAGCTCGTTTACACTTAAAACACATATTGCCATAGCAACGTGAAGTCACTTATTTACTACGAATTCTTTTTATGAGTTTACTATATTTTGAAATCTGTATCATAAAATAAAATTGGAGTGTCTTTTTGTTTTATTAAAATAATCGATTTCTACTAAAATCATGTACCAAGTGCTCAGTGTGGAACTATACTTTAAAAATAGTAAACATAGTTTATGGCTATTAGGCATTGCTTAGAATAATGAAAATATTTGAAATATTTGAAAATATTGTAATATATGTTTTTTTTGGTTCACATTTTAGCGTTGTCGGGGGAGTCGGCCAGAAACGAGCGCCAAAACGGTCCTTGCATATTTCTTTTGCCTTGTCCACAGTCTTTTGCTTTTGACGTGATCTTCCTCCAATATCATCTATACTGTGTTTTTGAAGGTCAAATAAGGTTTTTCTCGACCTCTTGGTGACCTCACCTTCGCTTCATGTATCTTTCCTATTATTATTTCATCGCTCATCATCACGTTGACGTGCCCAAACCACCTGAGCACGTTCTATTTTTTTTTGCTTCACGCTTTTATACCGCGTAGCAGGGTAGACAGAAAGTACCTAGTGTCAAGACACTCCGAACTTCGCTTTTCACCGAATTCGAGACATTGCGTGGAACTCAACGCCGCACTTTGTCTTACTAGAGCGAAAAGTGAAAATAATTTAAATATAATCACTCCTCCGAGTGAGGATGGAACCCACAAGCGATCGCGTTACAGTCAGTGGGACAGCTTTCTTTTTCATTCTCACTATAATTCTCTTCTTTACGCCTTCTATTTTTCTACCGCATCTCCAACGGATTCATCCTTCTTTTATTCTTCTTTTGACATACCTACGGTTCGTTGCCGTATAACAACGAACAACGTGGGTATCAGTACAGCATTGTGAATGGCAAGACGTGCAGGTACGCTGACGTGACAATGCAGCAAGAGCACCGTTAACCCTGTTACCCGCAACAATACGCTTTTGCACATCTGCTTAGTATCTTCCAACGCTACTACAATATACATCCCAGATATACTACTTCATTCTTACGCTATGAATTAGTTTATGACGTAAGCTTCAGTTTTTATTATTTACAAGATATATATAAGGCGAATAAAACAGTATTTACATATGAAATATTTGAAGTTATATACAGAACATTCAGGTTTTTGTACTCATTGGAAACGTTTAATTAAATTATAGTAAGCTTTTGATTAATACCTTTGCGATTTCAATATATGTAAAGTACATAATATGATTTTGTTCCATATTACGAGGTGCGATGAATTAATTAAACTCAATTATATACTTCACTTTGAGTTTACGGAACATTTGTTTTCAAGTGAAATGTATATTCATATTAGATATAGACCGCTAGTTTGAGGCCACCGTAGCGCAGTGTTACGCCTGGAGATAATATGCAGGTAGATTAATCAATAATTTTATTTTTTTTTTCATTTTCGAATGTGTAGTATGCTGTTGGCCATATCGGCCTTGACAGCGCTCACCAGATTTTTGAGGAGGCCGAGCTAGAAGAACTCTGACCTTGGCGTGTGAATCTCGAGAAGAAACCGTCAACTTAGAACAGAGTGTCACAAGGGCGCCTCCTGTGAGGCGTGAACCTCGGCTTGTGTACACCGTTTGTACTGGGGGACTTGCTTGTCCGGAGCAGCCCTACTGGAATCGGGCCAATATTTTATCGTTACATGTTATTATACATCGTAACACGTTGTTTTTGCTCAGCTCAGCTGTTTTAAAATAAATACAAATATCGTATTTACAAGCGTTATCTGTGTTGTATTATGCTTTTGTTAGTCAAAGTCACCTACCAGCAAGAGAATCTTGTAAAAATATCACTTTGTTATCATTTTATAATCAAATATGGAGTCTATCTGCATTTACTGAGATGTTCAATAACAAAATGAACGATTTTCAGCAAGACCTACATAAATCTTCTACACCTATCATAAACCATTCTCTCTCAGTGGAATTTCGTAACTTTCGCACTTTTATACTGTACTTTAAACTTGACAAGAAATGAAAAAGAGATACAAAATTGTGCTTTTCCGTGAAATAACTGAGAAAAAAGGCTTAAGATTTTGCTGAAAGAAGCACTAATTTAGTTAATTACAAATTTAGTTAAGTGTTAAAGACTGCTGTCATTCAGGCCGATTATTTAATAAACCAAGACCTATTGTTGTAAAGTTTAGTATCTGTGCGTTATAAAGTGTGGTTCGCAAAAACGAAGCTCAAAGGCACGAGTGTCACTCAATCCGAGTTCCTAACCAGAAGCAGGCATGAAACATTTCTGGCTGCGAGACAGCGGTTTGGCATTGGTAAATGTTGGACACGGGACGGCATTATATACATCGTCATGTTCTTTACCTGATGGAACTAGACATCGGGCCGAGTGCAAGTCAGATCTCAATGCAATATCTTCTCAAACCATATCCTCCAACGACAAAGGTGGCTGTACCAAAGGAAAAGGAACTGGAACGTTACGCGAAAAGTGCGCAGTCAAAAATTAGTATATATATTTTATTACTTTCTTTTCTGTTATTTACTTTGTTTTTGTAATTCTTGCATAAATATTACTGTTTTCTCTTCAGTGCAACTATTTGCTTATGTTATAGTTCATAGTACTATGCTGTCACACTAATCGTATTAGTATACTCAAACTATTTTTTTTGTTCTGTTCATACAAGTGTTATTATTTATTTACTTATTATTATTTTTTCTTCTTTTTAATTTTTATTTAAATCAATATCTCTCTTCTCTTGCAACTGGTGGGTGAACAAGTCTTACGGTGTAGTAAAAAAACACTTGCTATATATATATATACACATAACTTCACGGTTCCTTTATATCTTTTTCGTCTTCCTCAGGAGGTTTTAGCAGTGATGACGGCAGTTTCCTTAGTGTTTCTTCTCTTAATGAAATTCTGTTCTTAATATTCCTTCTCTTAATGCTGTAAAAAACTCCTTGAAAAAACAATCTTATTCATATTAACGCCCAAAGTATTCTTGCTCATTATCCTGATGCTATCATCTTTTGAAAATAAGAATATTTACGATATACTTGTGTCTGAGTCGTGGTTGAAACCTTGTTTACCATCAGCAGCTTATGCATTCCCGGGTTTTCACTTGATCAGAAATAATCGAGTCAAGAGGTGTGGTGGTGGCGTTGCCATTTACCATATTACCATATTCCCTTTTCTATACTTGATGTGTCCCAGCCTGTGGGTAATGCAGGTGCCGAACATTTGTTTATTGAAGTTATTTTTTCTCACACAAAATTACTTCTTGGTGTATTCTACAACCTTAGCCTTACGATTGATTATTTTTCTTCACTTGAAATTGTGGTGGATAAGTATAAGCCTCTTTATGAGCACACGTTGTTGATGGGTGATTTTAACACTTGTCTGGTAAAGAATGATTACTGTGCTAAATGTCTTCATTCTATAGTAACTGGCGCCAATCTAAATATTCTCACTCTTGATCTTATTATTGTTTCTTCCATTAACCTAGTTAAAAAACATGATCAATGTTCTGCTCCTGAGTTTTCTTATCACGACCTATATACATGTCATATATATTAAAACCACTCAAAGCAGAATGGAGAATCTTTTACTATTACATAAAAAATCGTAAATATTGCAATAGAATGTGTAGAGATAGCCAACGACGCTATATTTACAAGACTGGTATCGAAAAAGAAGACCCGGAAAAATTCTGGAAGTTTCTCTAATTCTTTGGAGTAGGGAAGTCAAAACTTACATCAATCTCCATAATATTGACTTAAACAAGCTTAGTAACTACAGTAGTCGAAGCAGAGAAGTGTCTCTGCTTCGACTACTGTCGACAGTACATCAAAAAATGATATATTAACTCACTTTCTATCTTCATCTACTCCTGATTAGACTTTAGGAGTAATATTATGACCATAAAATCCAACTCTGTGGATCTGACTGCATCTGTTGTAAAATACTTATTCCTAACATTGAAATCCTAGCTCCTGTCTTGACGGTTATTTTAAACATATCAATCAACTCCTTTGTTTTTCTTATTCCTGGAATCATGGTCAGATTATTTCTAAACCGAAAAAAAAACAATCCCTCCTTTTCCGAATACCGTCCTCTATCTATTCTTCCTATCTTGTCCAAAGTGCTAGACTAGTACGTGTTGTTTTGTGTTCAGTAATGTTTGCCATTTAATCATAATCAAATTCAATATTACCTCAAGGTTTGGAAATTGTCCAACTTTTTTATCAAAATTCGAGAAGTATTGTCTCTACTCAAAGAGCATTTCGTGCTAAATATCCGTGCACCGTCTAAGCTCGCTATACGTCGCATAATCCAAAAATTGAAAAGTGAATATTCTTTGCACGCTAGTAGACCACCAACACGACAACGGACAGGCTGCAGTGAAGAAAATATTGCCGCCGTATCAGCCAGTGTCGAAGAGAATCAAAATGTTTCCGTTCCACGACGTGCTTAAGAATTGGGCTTATCCAGAATGACAACCTGGCGAATTTTACATGTGGATCTTGGCCTACATCCATACAAGATTGTCTTGGCATAAGAACTCAAGCCAGCAGACCATCGATTACATCGTGAATTTGCTGATTGGGTGCTTGAAATGATGGAAACGGACACCGAATTTCATAGGAAAATCATCTTTTCAGATGAGGCTCACTTTTGGCTCAATGGTTATGTTAACAAACAGAATTGTCGTTACTGGAGTGAGTCAAATCCAAGAGCGGTTCATGAAACACCATTACATCCTGAAAATTTGACTGTTTGGTGCGGATTATGGTACGGTGGAAAAATTAGCCCGTACTTTTGGCGACCGTTATCGTGACATGTTGAACGATTTTTTTTCCTGAAGTGTATGAAATCGATGCGGACGACATTTATTTTTAACAAGATGGTGCAACATGCTACACTGCGACGGTCACAATGGATTTATTGTGTGATAAGTTTGGTGAGTCGGTTATTTCTCGCAACGGTCCTCACAATTGGCCACCAAGATGATGCGATTTATCACCCTTGGACTATTTTTTGTGGAGGTATGTTAAATCTCAAGTGTATGCCAATAAATCAGCTACGATTCAAGACCTTGAACGCAACATTCGAGCGACTATAGCGGCCATACCAGCCGAAATGCTGCACCGAGTCATCGAAAATTGGACCGATCGTATTCACCAGTGCAAAAAAAGTCGTGGCGGTCATTTGAACGATATTTTGTTTAAATCATAAATAACATAAAAATCCTAATTAAAATCCTGTCAAATAAAGCCATTGAACACGAAATTCGAACTTATATTACATGTTTTATTTCAATTTCAAAACATATCGTTCTTATTGAGAAACCCCATACATCACCAATTAAGCATGTTCCTATTAAACCAAAATTTACCAATCCTGGTTCGTTTCGGTCAAAGTACGACAACTGCCTTGTTCAAAATAACAGATGATATTAGAAAAGGTATGGATGATCGTATGGTGACAGTAATGGTGTTGTTGGATTTTAGCAACGCGTTCAATACAGACTCTGATATTCTTCTTTCCACTCTTACTTCTCTTAACGTATCTCCTGATGTAGTTGACTGCCAGCAATACGTTTGTATAGAAGACTCATTTTCCAACTGGTCTACTGTTAACGCTGGTGTTCCACAAGGTGGCGTGTTGTCTCCACTCATATTTTCAATTTTCATAAGCAAAATTTTTAATCAAATATCATCTCTCTACCGTCTACATGCCGATTATTTACAAACTTATGCGACTACAAGTTTACTAAATTTGTCTCACACAGTCAACTTACTTAATGAAGACCTTACTCGTATGTCAATATAGAGTAAATGATAATTAACCCTGCTAAAAGTCAATTATTATTTGCAGCCACAGATTGATATCGAAAACTAATATATTACATGAGTTACCATCTTTGACATTTGACTGGACAACAATCCCATGTGCACGAAAAGTTAAAAATATTGGAGTTATATTTGATCAATATTTGTCCTAGTAGCCTCAAGTTAACGAGCTCAGTCGAAAGCTTTTTTGAGCAGTTCCCTCTCTTCGTAGACTGAGAAACTTCCTCCCTATATAAACAACAATTGCAAACTACCAATTCTCGGTTATGCCGACATTTGCTATCTCAACGAGATGAGGTAGAGATGAGCATTAAGTAAACTTGAGAGACTCCAAAATCTTTATGTACGGTTTATATTTGGCCTCCGTAAATATAACCACATTTCTGATTTCCGCAAGAAACTCAAGTGGCGTTCTATAAGACTTCGCAGGTATACTCATATCTTATATCTCCTGTATTGTGTTCTTTTTAATTCTTCAATTCACTTTTACCTAAAAGAACAGTTTCAGATGCTAGGTAACGTCACACTGTCGTTCTCTTCGATCTATTGAAAATTTAGTCCTCATAATCCCTTCTCATTCCACTTCCTTCTTTTCTAACTCCTTCACAGTCAAGTCTACTCGACTTTGGAACTCCCTTCTCATCATTATATAAAGTGTTAAATCACTTAATAGTTTTAAGTCTTAATATTTACTATTTTTAAAGTGTTATTCCACAATTAGGATTAGATTAAGTCTCCGGTGAAAGCGCATTACTTAACTGAATAATTCCATATATACTAATTTTAATTTAAACTATGTACGTATGTATATTTTTATGGGTATGTATGTATGTATATATATATATATATATTTATGGGTATGTATGTATGTATATATATATATATATAATTTATTCATATACGTGTATATGAAGAGATCGCTTATAACGATAAGGCCGCCTGCTGTACCTTTCTATTTTGTTATGTTTTGTTATCCTTTTTCTTTGTTCTTTTTATGTGTGTGGTATGCAATAAAGCGTTATTATTAAATAGCAATGTTGCCATCTCATAAAGAAACGGTCAGTATAGATCATAAGATAATAAAATGTGATAATACAGACTATACAAGCAATTTAATATAAGAATATGAAGTAGTTTATTAGTAATGACTATAATTACATTATCTTAATTTAAATAATCAATATAACTTATATAATATTCTCAATAATATGTAGCCACCCATCTAGGTACAGCAGTTCGTTTTCCATTTAATAAATAATTAGGTTTATTTAAGTTATTATCATTTCTCCACTTTGGTAGGACATAGCGCGATCTTGAGTTCCACCAATTAACACACAAAATCATAAATTATCTACTAACTTGCATTTTTTGATAAAGAAGGTTCCATATTCATTTTGTAAAAATTGACAGTAAGTGAATTAAAAAGATTATATCTAGTATTCATAGCGTTTGGGTCTTGTGATTTTGACTGCAATGCCTAACGGGACCGCTTAAAATGCGTATTGACGCTTACCACTGCATGTGAGCTTCTACGTAAATAAATTACGTAAACAAATTTGAAAAATCTTTTCAGTCTTTTACCGTAATGGTAGAAATTAACTATTGACAGTTCTGGATAGGCCGAAATGTTTTAGATACTTCACGTCCTTAATTTGACCATGTACTAATTAAACCTATCCCTATTTCTAGTTAATTTATTAGCAAGCTGGGTGGATACTTGTTTCATTTAAATAATGATTTAAAAGAAAGAGAATATATAATATTTGAAAATATGCAAAAAAGTTTGAACCTGCGCCTCTTGGACACCGTCCAAGCGCTTTGACCGCTAAGCGATGCGTTCTACTACCGGCTGCGTCGAAATTCTTATAGGTTTTTACAACTTATTTATGTTGTTAACATCTCTATAGAGAGATTTCTACAAATTTCTGTTACTTAACGATTATTAAGAAATAATTTTAAATTTTAATAAGAGAGGTTGTCATTTTATTTTAATAGTTTAACTTTGAAAATGTTATTCCACACTTCAGATTAGAAAATTTTGTGAATGTATAAGAATTTCGACGCAGCCGGTAGTAGAACGCATGGCTTAATGGTCGGAGTGCTTGAACAGTTTCCAAGAGGCATGGATTTGAATCTCGCTGCGTTCATATTTTAATACGTTTTTTCAAATGTTTTCTAATCCTAAGTGAGGCATTTTAAAAATAGTAACTTATTAAAGAGAGTATCAGTTTAAATAAATTGAGTACTTTGTTTTACTCCTTTATCAGAGTCAATGTCAAGTCACACTTTTGTCGCTTTCACTTTAAAATAGAGACACTATATGTTGAGTGGTGGAACACAACACCGCATTTTATCTTACCTCAAATAAAAAAAAGTCAATACAATAATTCCTCCAAGTGGATATCGAACCCACAAGCTATAACGCTTACTGTAAGGTTGGTTGTGGGTTCGATATCCATTTGGAGACGCTACCTAATTGCTCTTTAATAGCCTCTACTAACTATATATTAAACTAGAATTCCAATTTAGATATCAAAGATCCTAACACCTCACTCCTCAGTCCTCATCAAGCAGGAACAAGTGATAAATGATATGACAATGGCTCTTCATTAGTACGTTGCACATTAATTAATCTAACGTCACGAAACCCGCAGGTCCCAACACACTCCCACTAAGTGATTTTCTTCATGGATTTTCTTACGTGGATGCAATCAAACACTGTGGTTTCATTTCAGTCTAATGACAATATAATATGTTTCTTAAAATCTTAGCTGTGTTTGTAAGTATTAAAGGTGTCTTTAATATTTCGTGCAAGATGGTTATAGACACTCCGTACTCCGTAATATGAGACATTGCGTGTTGAATGGTGGAACTGAACGCCGCATTTTGTCTTACCAGAGCGAGGAAGTAAAAATAATTTAATTATAATGATATCCTCGAGTGGGAATCATACCCACAACTGATAGCGTTTACAGTCGTTTGACTGTCTCATTGCGCCACGACCGGCCTCAAATCTTCTTTTGTTAGCTTCACTATCTGTGTAAGATAGAATATATGTTTAAGAACGTTATTGTGAGGACATTTTCGAATCAGATTCGATGGCAATTTTGGTTGCAAATAATAAAAGGAAAATGATTATAAGCTTGTTTAGGACAACTTATAGCAAAAGATAGCCTTATCACTAAAAATCGCTTACAGGCATATTTTCATGGCATGAGCCTGCCATCTTTGCCACGATGGCTGTGGTATCGATTTCCATTATTATTATTTTAAAGTAAATCGATATTTTATGTCAGTCAGTCAGAGAAAGCAAGTCTCTATTAAAAATACTAGAGATCTCAGCGTCTGTTGGTCGCGCTGGGTAAACAAAAGGAATTGTATACAATTATTTATTTTCTACTACTACTTACTACTAATTAGTTTCAGAATTCCTACTTCTATGCTGAAATAAGTATAGCTTTTTGCTTATCATTTGGGAGAGGTCAGTGTTTATACAAGAACAACGCACCTCTTTGTTTGTCTCAAATACTAATAAAGATATGAATGGTAAATAGAATCCGTCCGTAGGTCCATCATTTGCAAGCTCTGTTTATATTTTTTTCTTTTAGCTTCACGCTTTTATCCCGCATAGCAGGGTAGACAGAAAGTACCTAGTGTCAAGACACTCCGCACTTCACTTTATATTTTTTTATATTTTTGTACTTTTACTAAGAACTTTTTACTTAATTAAGCCGCCATTTTAGTATGAATTAGTTTTAAATATATATTATGAGTGTGTGGTATTAAACTAATCTTAATAAATATTCGCAACATCTATATACACGATGGTTATAGGTACAGTGATCAATATATTTAAACTATGTTTTCTTCTCCATTCTGGTAGGACAAACCGCGGCGTCGAGGCCCTTTACTTTAAATGTAATATCTCTATTGGTTGGGAAGCAGTGAGTTATCCTCCCATAATGGAAAAAGTGTGGATTTTTTTTCATATATGTTTTATATTTTTGGACTTTTATAAAAGAATGTATCTACTGTTCAATTTCTAGGTTAAACGAGACACAACATATAGCCCCGCCCGATGCCAATAGGCCTGTTCCGGATAGGCAAGTCCCCCACTACAAACGGTGTACACAAGCCGAGGTTCGTGCCTCACAGGAGGCGCTCTTGTAACACCGTGTTTTAAGTCGATGGTTTCCTCTCGAGGTCTCCACGCCAAGGTCAGAGCTCTTCTAGCTCGGCCTTCCCCAAAATCCGGTGACGCTGTCAAGGCCGGTAGGGCCAACAGCATACTACACAATCAAAAAAATAATATATAATATAGAATCGTGCAGCTTAACGTAATAATTGCTATGTTTCTTTGATCGGGAAAAGAAAAAAATATATAGATAATATTCTGTCTAACATTTAAATATATAAAATTATGAACATATCCGAGTGCTAGCAAAAATAATATAAAAATGTTATCAAATCAAAACAAGACCTTTACAGATGTCTGTTAAAATAGTCAGAGGAATATTAAATTTTCAAATTAGTTGAACGTTTAAAATGTACATAATTAACGGAATGAAGAGTCAGCTTCCTAGAAAACTAAGCATCTAAGAGTTTGCGAGAATTTAATTAAATGTTAAAATATAATACTTTCAGCAGTTGCTTCAAAGTTATAATTTCAGAAATGAAAGTTACAATAATGAAATGTCCAAAACTAGAGGCCTCGTAGACATGTAAAATTTTCTAAGTAGATTTTCTAAATCACGTTTTAAATGAAACTATTTTAAACGGATTTTAAGTTATACATATATTTATACATATAATCCAAATGAAACTAATTGATGTCTCTACATCGAAGAATGTATATGAAAACAAAATATCAGTGGCATTTATTAAAGTTAAAGAACCCAAAACAATAATTTTTTTATCTGTATTTCTGCGCCCTTGTGCCTGCTACTCTTCGAAACCACTGAACCGATTTAAATGGAGTTTTCTCTTATTTAAATGTAGTTTGCACACACATTGCATTTTTGCTGTATTGTAAATTATATCATTTTCAAGTATTTTGTTTGACAAAATTGTAGCAAGGGTCAAAGGCTCACAAACGAAGGTACGAGGATTCACTGGTACTTTAATCTACTATTATTTAAACTTTAAATTGTTACTTTGGAAAAAGAATCAATAGAAAACCATTTGTATCGTTTTAAAAAGAGCGGGATTGGAACCCGTTGCTCTTGAAAATCGTCCAAGCGCTCGACCGCTAAGCCATGCGTTCTACATCTGGCTGCGTTGAAATTATTATACACTTGTTACAACTTATTTAGTTGTTATGTCTATATTGAGATTTTTACAAAGTGCCATCCTTAGATTTTTTCCAGAAGCAATCGTTTTAAAAGAGAAAATGCTATTTTAAATACGTTTAATATAATAATTTTAAAATAATATTAGAGTTTTACAAAAAATGTGAATATTTTTTCTATTATAAAAAGAGGTAACGTTACAAAAACGTTTTACCAACACTGACGAGTAACTGGTGAATTGAATATGCTGTGCAGTTTTTGAATATTGTTCAAAAAGAAATACGAAAAGTCTTTAAAGTACTCCAAAATAAAAACATAAAAATATCTTAATAGGAAATAAAAATTAATGAACTAAAAAATAGTGGAGCGTCTTGTGCTATATTTTTCGTATGTTGAGCAACTCATGTTTTTTTTACAATAATATTAGTATTTACAATAATAGTAGTACTTTCTATTATATTAAGGATTATTTTTGGAATTCATAAAATTATAGTAAGATCTTTAATTTTCACGATTTTTACACATTTTAAATGACACTATTTTAAACGGATTAATATACTTATATTTTGGTATGATAAAATACATTTTTGGAAACCTTACAAGTAGTCTACCTGTGACCACGGGCTACTGTAATGTGTTCAAAACATCAGGTTCCCAAAAATGTATTTTCGAATACCAAAATAATCCGCTTAACATAGTTTCCTTTTTTTTAAACAAAACTTTTTTAAATAATACATTTTTGGAAAACTAAAGTTTCGAAGTTCACTTTAGAGTAGCTATGGTCACAAGTAGACCTACCTGTCCATGAAAATATGGTTTTTTTTATTTATTGATAAAATTACTTATTAATTATTATTCTTAGAATTTATTTAATTATTATATTACCGCTGTGTCTCGAAAAGTGTACAAAGTTTGTATTGAAACTGGCCGTTTAAAATGTGTACAAGCGCAACCATACAGGTGAAGATGTTAAAAGTATATTATGAAAGAATTAAGTTTACCACAAAAAATATATGGTAAAGGTTTCTTATCCATAAACCAATTGCCAAGACTTATAAGTAATTAACTGATATCGTCTGAACTTGTCAGATTTCCGAACATAGAGCTCTCAAAACTTACTTTACTGCAGGTTTATAGAGGCACCTTCTTCCAACTAAAATAGTCTTTAGCCATACATTAATAAGGGTTATTTATAAACAACAATTGATACGTTTAAGTTTGTAATTCATAATGAATCCCACTTTTCACGGGTTTCCTAGAATTGTGAGAAACTTTGATAGTTTATTTCTTATCTATTATAATATTTGCAATGGAATTTAAGAATAAACGGTTTTTTGTACAAATAATTTAATTTAATATTATTTTTTTATAACTTTGTATTTGTATTAGAAACTTAAAGCAATTAAATGGTGAATCAATTATTTATTTTATACATTCATAAGCTCATTTAAATCAACTTCACGCTTTATCTCCTATAGTAGGGTAATCAACGATAATTTAAGTGTCAAGACACTCCGTTGCTTTCCGTTCGAAATCGAGACATTGCGTGTAAAGTGGCGAATTTAACGCCGCGCTATTTGTTACCAGATTGGAGAAATGTATGAGTGAATTTTAAATATAATAATTTCCCAAGTTATGTTGTTGTTGTTGTAAGAAATTGTGTTGTGTTGGTATTGAGTTGCGGCGTTGAGTTCCACCTCTCAATACGCAAGGTTTCGAATTCGGTGGAAAGTGAAGTACGGAGTGTCTTAACACTAGGTTTTTTCTGTCTACCCTGCTATGCGGGATAAAAGCGTGAAGCTGAAAAAAAATGGAAAAAAAATCCCGAGTGGGAATCAAACCCATAATCGATCACGTTTCCTGTCTCACTGATTTACGATGGTCTCCATTTTTGGTCTAAAAGAGCCTAATCCTTTATTATGACCTAGTAAAACCGTTGACGTAAAAAATATAATGTTTAAATACGTCATGTATCTATCTACCTTTTAAACACAAAAGTAGAGAACGAATTGTCTTGACACCAATATCGATCCTGTTTACTCGCTATGCGGAAAAAGCGTGAAGCTGTATATAAAAACAATTTTATAAATATATAACTACAATTTTAAAAACAAGCAATTGTGTATGGTTACATATATATGTTAAGGATTTTTTTAATTAAAATTTTATTTCATTTTTTTAGATCTGGTACAAGACAAGGCGCGGCGTTGAGTTCGCCACTCAATACGCTATGTAGGGCGAAAAGTAGTCAACGGAGTGTCTTGACACTAGGATGTCTCTGATACCCTTCTATATGAGATAAAGCTTGATGGTGTAAAAAAATTATGTGATCATTATAAAAACGTATGTTTAAAGCTTAAGATAAAAACATTGAAATATGAGCTTTTAAGATGCCATCCATTTTAAAAGTCCATTCTTGTCCACATAAAACAGATGTCGGGGCGTCTTACAAATGATTGAGGACAGCGTGACCGCGTCCGGCGTCATAGGGCAACGGCGGGCTTTATTTCCACAGCCTGTGAAGCTTATATAGAAGCTTATATTATAAAGAGAGCTTTCAGCAAAGAAGCCTTATTGCGGTGAATTTTCTACGTCAATTAATGTCAACTGGCTGGCTGCTTTAAAGTAATTTACCGTATGATGTTAAATTAGAAACTGATAATTACCTATAGTATTATAATAAGGCCGGTCATGGCGCAGTGGGACAGCGTCTCACTGTAAACGCGATGGACTTGTGGGTTCGATTCCTACTTGGGGAATGATAATATTAAAAATATTTTCGCGTCCTCGCTTTGGCCAGTTAGCGCACGTCATTGAGCTCCACCACTCAACACGCAATGTCTCGAATTCGGTGGAAAGCGGAGTACGGAGTGTCTTAATACTAGGTACTTCATGCTTTCGTATCAAATATGTACTTACGTTTATATGATTCATATATTTTAATTGTAGTAGAAGTGAGAAGTGGGGAAGTTTAACGCAACATGTGTTTTCCATATACATGATTCATTTCTTTTTATCAATTACTAGCACTTGATATAAATTAGTATTGTTTGCATACTGACGCATGCTTTTGTTTCTCATACTTTAAATCTATCTGGACTCCTTTTTTTTGACTTTAAACGGGTGGATGAAATTTGTTTTAGTTTAAGGTATAATATGCAGAAAATATTAGCTGTATTATCTATAAAAAATCATTGGAAAACCATAAGAAAGCGTAACAGTTTCGTTTTGCCCCTCATAGCAGAAAAGAGATAATACAGTGTCTAGACACTCATTTTCCTGCTTTACGCTTGAATTCCAGACATTGCGTGTTAGGCGGTGGTGTGTTCATAATGAAGACAATTTCGAGTTAATGCATGTCGAGTGGTGGAACTCAACGCCACGCTTTGTCTTAACAGAACCGAAAAGTGTATATAATTAAAATATAATAGGTTTACCGAGTGCAAATTTGCACAATGGATTGCTTTCAAAGACAGTTAAACTCAATTTATATTTTTGTTTTAATAATTATTTTATGTATCATATATGATAAGAGGCTAAGTCACCACATTATAAGACATAACCAGACTACATAGGCATACATTTTTAAACAAAAACATTGCCTTAAGATAGAATCGAACTTGGAACCCTTGTTCAGAATCACATACCTCCAAATTGCGCTACGAGTTTTGTTTAAGCATATTCGTTTTATTTCATGTAAACTGATAAGTTATCAATAGTAATGATATAATAGTGATGTAATATATGTACCTGTATAATATCTTTAGGGAAACGATAAGACATAGCGCAGCGTTGAGTTTGCTTCTTAACACGGTTTTGGATGGAAAGCAGTCAACGGATTGTCTTGACATTGGGTTGTCTCTGACTATCCTGCTATGGGAATAAGGCGAAATCCATGTAGCAAATTGTTATAACCGCCTAATTAAAAAAAATATATAGACGTAATACATTTAAATTTATAGTTGAACTGAATTTAGAAAATACTCATGTATACTAAACGTAACGATTCTCTGTTTATCTTATTAAAACACCTTTAAGTTAAATAATGGAGTAAATGAAATCACATGAACAATTGTTACATAAAAAAATAAAAAATATATATTTAATAAAAAAAAGTATATCTTTAAATATTAAGTTCTAGAGAAATCCTTAGAGCCAATGTAGTAGAACTATAATGTATTAAAATTCGTATATGATAATTCATTTAAAACTTGTGCGTTACATTTTTTTAATTGAAGTTTTATTTATTAGTAGCCTTGTGAAGTAAATTAAAATACAATCCATATTTTTTTTAATTTAAACCGCGCCATTTGCCTCTTGACAGCCCATTACCAAAAAATTGAAGTATTTTTTTTTCTTTTTGCATCTTTCTCTCATTGGTGGCGACACGAATAAATCATTTCCGTCCAAAAATAGGACTAATTATGCTAAATAATATAGAAAAAAAATAAAGTTAGGGACATATAAAAAAAAACAACCCGAATTGACTACGACGAAACCAATCGAATTATTCGTGAAACAAATTGTCCTAAAATCGTAACTCGCAAGCAAAATTTAAGAATTCCGCTACAAAAACATCGAATCGCATGGTTATTTTATCGAAATCGTAGATCGATATGATTAGATATCAGTTATTGAAAACCGGACGTGTGCCTCCATCGGCCACAGTTCGGTGTTAATTCTGAAAATGGCGCCGTGGCTCGAGCTGCCGTACGAGATGCAAGACGTCACCCCGGAGGAGGCCAAGATTATCAAGAAATGCTTAATAGGTGCGTTGAGTGATGTGCATTCTATTATTGTTTTAGATAAGTAAGTCAGCGGTGTGTTTTTTTGTTTTTTTTTTTAATTTTTTTTTGACTTAAGGTAAGTTTTTTTTACATTTTTTTTGAGAACACTATTGGCTTGGCTGTATATTTTATTATTGTTTTTGTTGTAAAGTATTTTTTTAATATATTTGGAATGGACTTAATTAATGTTATTAGAAATGAACACTACAGTAATGAACATTATATATTTTACAAATTTTTTCTTTTACACTATAAAAACAAAATACAAGGTGTGTATATATATTTTTTAAGCAATAAATATTTTGGAAGATGAAAAAAACGATAATCACTGGTTTTTAAACTTATTGTATCTATTATACAACACTTAACACGTAACCACGGACTAGTGTTAAATGTTATAAACGTCAGGTTTCCAAAAATATATTTTCGAATACCAAAATATACGCGAATGATTCGTTTAAAATAAGTTTCATTTTAAATGTGTAAAAATCGCGTAAATCAAAGATCTGTTTTCTTTTAATATAATCATTGAAAAACGAACGCGTACTCATCGCATTCACAATCACAAAATGTTACACTAAATTATATACTTTATAATTTTTTTTTGTCTCACGCATTTATCCCAGATAAAAAGTGCAAGTACAGTATTGGAGACATTGCGTGTTGAGTGAGAACTCAATGTTGCACTTTGTCATGCACATTACCAGAGCGTGTAAGTGAAAATAATTTCAATGAAATCACTCCACTAGTAGGAATTAAACCCATAACCGATCGCGTTTACAGTCAGACGCTGTCACACTGCGCCACGACCGGCCTCAACTGTTGTTTATTAAATTTATGCGGTAAGTTTTGTAAAGTACACTAAAACGATTTACTCAACGTCAACTATTTTGTAATACGATTGTAAATAAATTTCTTTGTTAATTTACCTATAATGGGTAACAATAGTGAAATTTTAAAATTATACAATAATACATATTTTATAGATATCATAACGTATTTATACATAAGAACTCCCATGAGCCTTATTTACAAAGAGCGGATTATATTTTCACTCAAGTCATTGTACACATCATGAGTACGAGGGTACTGACATCAAAAATGCCGCTGTCTAAAAAAACAATTCGTGCGATATTAGTACCTATCTTTACAACTTTAAGAGCCATTATTATATGTAAGATAAGAAAGCATGAGAAAATTATCTAAGCAACTAAAAATAATAAAATAAGTCTAGCTGTAAAGATAGAGTATAGATATGCCTGATCTCCACACAGCCTTGGACTCGTTAGGTTTATCTATAGATGAACTTGGTAATATATTATATCAAAAATATATGAGATCTATATCAAGTTGTCTTATTAAACTATTTTTTTGTATTATCTATCGTTTTTAATCGAACGTCATTTACGTTGATAAGCATAGCAGGGTAGACTGACGCATAGCAGGGTAGACTGAAAGTACCTAGTATAAAGATAATCCGTACTTCGCTTTCCGCCGAATTAGAGATATTGGTGGAACTCAACGCCGCCCTTTATTTTACCAGAGTGAGGAAGTGATGATAACTTAAATATTATCACTCTCCCTAGTGGGAATCGAACCCACAAGCGATTGCGTTTACAGTCAGACGCTGTCTTAGTGTGCCTGTTCTTAAAAAAACAACCGTTCTCAAAAAAAATATTGATGATGATTTTTATATCGTCTTGTATTTTAAGATTTTCTTCTATGGATTTTTTAAAGAATTTATAGCCTTATCATTCTATCTTAAAAAATATTATGGATACTATATATTTTGAAAATTAATTATATTATTGAGAAGCCCGATAGTAGGATATCACAATTCATATAAACGTGTTTTACCTAGATTGTTACTGCCAAAAAACCCAGATATAGAAATTTTCCTTAAAAAAAAATATGATTCATCTTAGATTTAATGAACAGAACGCGAATACCCATGTTATTGTAGTGATAATTTTAGCATTCCCCTTTACCTTGAGCTAGTTCTGACAATTAGATTACTTAATAATTACTTAATAATGGTATGATGATGAAATATTAGGACTGATTCATCAATAAACCCTTTTCTATTATAAGTGTTGTTCTACATTTTTTTAGCTTCACGCTTTTATCTCGCATAGCAGGGTTGACAGAAATTACCTAGTGTCAAGACATTCCGTACTTAGGTTTCCACCGAATTCGGGACAATGCACGTTAAGTGGTGGAACTCAATGCCGATTTTTGTCTTGCCAGAGCGATGAAGTGCAAAAATTTATTAAATATAATCACTCCCCCGAGTGGGAATCAAACCTACAACTGATCGCGTTTTCAGTTAGACTCTGTCCCACTGTAATTACAATGTCCCACAATATTCTATGTTCCACAATATTCTATGTTCCACAATATTCTATGTTCCACAATATTCCATGATTTATATATCTCAGAATAATTCTCCGCTCTGGCGAGATGAAGCGTAGTGTTGAGTTCCGCCATTAGAGATATGTCATGCTTTAGGGCTAAAAATTAAAAAAAAATCTAAGTTCTCTCTGAATACTGCTATTGCAAAATATTGGACTTTGACTCTATCT
This sequence comes from Dryadula phaetusa, assembly GCA_032432895.1. Taxonomy (NCBI): domain Eukaryota; kingdom Metazoa; phylum Arthropoda; class Insecta; order Lepidoptera; family Nymphalidae; genus Dryadula; species Dryadula phaetusa. The sequence goes on from JAOYRS010000021.1 coordinate 3,458,886, forward strand.
ATAATCGTAATAAATATAATTGGGCCATAAAAAATATTGAAATACTAGTTATATCTTATATTATATCAGTAATTGTATCTTTTTACGTAGATATCTTAAGTGCATTACCGATACATGCGCACGCGCAACCTTTTTTAAAGAAATACATTAAAATTGAATATATCCTAATTTGATAATTTAATTTTATGACACATTGTTATATTGTCGTTAGTTTTAGTTATTATGTTGTGTTTATTGGATTATGGGTTTATTTGTTGTAGCGCAGTACACAGTATCTTAGAGTGTACGAAAGTGTTATAAGTTCGAATCAATTAATATGTTTGTAGTAAAAGTCATAAATCACCAATAGTTTTCACAATGTATTACTTAATATTATGTTAGCTACAAATACATTTTAACATTTTATGGAAGCCACTGTAGCCAAACTAGGCGCATTGTATTACAGCGTACATTTGATTTGAGATCATCGTGGCACAGTACTAAGTTTGACTGTAAATATGACTGGTTGTAGATTCAGTTCCCACTTGAGGAAATGATTATATTTTAATTATGTTTATTTCTCCGCTCTGGTTAGACAAAGGGTGACGTCATCAAGTTTTCGATTACGGACGGAAGGTGTATTAAGATGTATTTACTTCCCTCTGGCCTATTAACAACATAAATAATTGCGACAGACAATCAACTCAATGGAATAGGCTTAATAGATTTTTTTAATAAAACGATAACGTGATAATGATAATTTCTTCATAACTTTACAGACAGACAATTACAACATGTTTTATGTATAGATATTTCTAGTTACACCGATCATGGCGCAGTAGGACAGGGTCTGACTGTAAATACAATCGGTTGTGGGTTCGATCCCCACTCGGGATCGAACCCACAACCGTTCGTATTTACAGTCTGACGCTGGTAGACACTTCCTCTCTCTGGTAGAGGACAAAGCGCGGCGTTGAGTTCCACCACTCAACTTGCAAAGACGCGAATTAGATGGAAAGCGAAGTACGAAGTGTCATGACACGAGGTACTTTCTGTCTACCCTGCTATGCGGGATAAAAAAAGCTAAAAGAGCTAAAAAAACTAGTTAAACGGTGAGTACGTACGTACGTAGACATAGTTTCTTTCTTATATTTTAGTTTATTGGGAAAATAAATATGATTTAGGAATTATAATTACATAATTTAATTTAAAAATCTTATATTATATTTTATTACTTTTTAATTTTTATATTTTTCCTTATTTTACAACTCTCAGTATTCCTAGAAAAAATTGTGTTAAGATCTCCTTCTCTCCACCTCACAAACATTTAGTATCATATGAGTGGAATTTACATTGAAATTGGCATAGCACTCCTTTAAATAAAAAAATCGTCAAGCTGGGCATCGTCATTTCAAAATACACGAGCACCGGTACAATCAGGTCACTTGCACTAACCATACCAAGTGTACAATGCAGTTCCTATATATAATACATTATATTTAAAAACATACTTGTTTATTATTCTAAGTACATACGTCCTTGAAAAGGGCAGTCGAATTTTAGTATCTGTTAGTAATTAATTCATGTAATATAAAAATAAATTAGTTTTGGCATTTTACAAGATAACAAAGTAGATCGTTATATTGATACTTAATGTTGTTGTCTTTAATCGTCGAATATCAATTAAGTGGATGATTCATTAGTTCAGCTAATTCTGATGCATTCGATTGCAAGTGACAATTGCAATATCAATCACTCGGGAAAAAGACATATTTAATTTTTGGAGGTTTTCATTGCAATAAAATGCAATACTTACTTAGAAAGTCAACATTGTCTTTTATTACTGGTATTTTTCAATTCTTCATACAGTAACCTGATTTTAAATCTTTATTTATTATCAATAAACTATAGTTAAATATCGTAGCACTTTGCTACTAGATTTAACTATAGGTATTGTAGAATATACTGTAAATTTGAAAAATAGAATTCACTGCTTTACGTTTCGTATGACAAGTACCAGATATATATTGATGGGACTAAAACTTGCTTAACCTATTTAATGTTTATGATAACGTTCGATATATATGTAAATAATATTAATAAAGATGAATAATGTGATGGCAGTATTCCCAGACCAATACGACAAGGCTTTAAAAAGCCTTAAAAAGCTTTAAAAAGCTTAAAAAAGCCTTTATCTTATAGTCCTGCAACCCACCTGTAGCTCCTCTGGTGCTATATGGAACCGGTGGTGGGCGGTGGTGATCAGTTTGATTCCCATTAGGTGTTCCGCACGCTCGTTTGTCTTGCCTGTTCCATAAAAAAAACTTAGTCTTGAAGATATACATATATTTTTAAAGGAAATCTCAGATTATTAAATAGTTTAGAAGTCACAGACGTTCGAATTAAAACCTCCCGAGTGCGCTTGTACGCCGCTACAAATTTAATCAACAACAAAAATGACGTAAACAAGATGCGTACTTCGCGTTGATAATTTGAAAAATGAAAAATAATGTCATAATTTATCCCTAGATAGAATATTAAATTAATTTTGTCTTGTTTTCCTTATAAGAGTATAGATATTTTTTTGATTATTTGTATTCGAAATTATTATATAATTTATTATGGATGAGATAATAGTGGTGTGGTTGGAACCTGAGAAGTAACATGTAAGTATATACGCGATGCTAGAAGTCCATTTTTTAGTTCTATCACCTCATGGCTCTGCCAGCTAGAATAAATGCTAAAGGCTAAAGCAAGAGAATAACAAATTTTTGGCTAATGAGTTAAAACTTGATATGATATAAATGAGATACAATTACATAAATTTAATAAATTAATGATTATGGAAATAAATATGTAAACTTATCCTAGTAAACGCTGAAGTATTGACAGATAACGTTAACACATCTGAAGTTTGGCATGTAGGTGTTTATGGAAATTTCCGGAAATTTCTTGGGGAATTGGAAAATTGAGTTTTTTTTAGAACAACAGGATTTTTACAGTGAAATCAATAAAAAGATAATTATTGCAAGCAAAGTTGTGGGCTATAGCTTGTTTTATATTAATAAATGAAACAATTTTACATAAGTTTTACACGCAGGTATTACGGTATTACGGTTTCGGACAACCCGATTCCAATTAGCCAGCAATATTGTATAACATCAATTAGAACCAATAGCATAACAATGAACGTAATTTGAACTACCCATAATTGAGTGATGTGGATTTAATATGATTCTGCAGTTCATTATTTTGAAATATATTTATATAAGTCTATATTGTTTAATATAAAATAATATAAATTGTAATATTCACAAGTATGTTCTTCTTAGAAGATATGTTAAAGGAGATTCGTATTTTCAGTCTTTTTAAAATTTTACACGGCATATAAATTGATTTAAGTTCATACTTACTGTAAAATCTGAAATATTTATTATACGTGTTGAGTGATGCAACTTAACGCTGCGTTTTGTCGCCACAACGCTGTGTTTTACAGTCAGACGCTATCCCACTTCGTCATTTCTTACTTTGTTTTTTTACTTTATTCAATAAACATACAGCCAGTTATTTTTTCACATAAAAAGCATATTTACACTTTATCCCGCAAAGTAGGGTAGAGGTAACCTAGTGTCTTTTTGCTCAAAATTGAGACACTGTGTATTGATCGGTGAACTCAACACCACGCTATGTCGGACCAGAGTGTAAATCAATTGATTTACAAACAAATATTATGATCATTCCCCCAATTCGGAATCAAACCAATAACTAATCGCGCTTACATTCAGATTCCAAAGCATTGCGTCACAGAGGCCTCTTTTCATATCTTATATAAAATTTAATCAAAAGAATTCCATTGACGTATTAATGAAAGATAATCAGATGGACTTGCCAACGTATAAATAATCAGTATGAAGCGAAAGTAGTCTTTCTTCTGAGTCGCTACAATACATCCCATGTATGGCGTTTATTTCATTTTATTTCCCTTACTTAGTGGCCGCAATGGAGCAGTGACTGACTGTAAACGTGACTTGCAGTTTGTTTTATTCCCTCGGTGGAAGGTTATATTTAAAATCTTTACGTTTCCTCATTCTGGTAAAATAAAGCATCAGGCATCGACTTCGAGCGCTTCAATTTCTTGAATTCTAAATGTATGAAATTATAAATTTAGATACATAAAACGATTTATTTTTGTAAAAACTCTTAAATTTAAAACAAAATCACTAAGTATATTGAAAACTTCGCCATTCAACACGCAATGTTTAGATTTTAGGCGGGAAACAGTCAACGGAGTGTCTTGACACTAGTTTATCTCTTATTACCCTACTATGCTTATTAATTTAGTGAAATAAAAGACATTTAAATAAGGAAAACGACCAAAACTAGATAAGACGAAAAAGTTACGTTCTCATTGTTATAGAATAGTCATGTATATATAACGTTCCTTGTTCTCGTTAATGACGTCAATGATAAAGCCTGTTTTAATAGTAGGTCGCAATTTGGAATCCCGATAAGGTTAAAAAATATGATAACCGGTAGAGATACAATACGATTATGATGACTTTTTATCATATTTGTATAGTACCTGTGCCTGTGACTTCATTCGCGTAGAGTAGGTAATAATTGATAACACCCAGCCGATTTGGTTTTCTAATGAGTAAATAGTTTAAGGATCTTGGCGTTTAATCGACTATCCGGTAGAATAAAGGTTCTCTAAAAAACGCCACGTAAGATAAGAACACAAAATGTTTTGTGTTCTTATTTGATTTTCCAACCGTAGCCAACGTGCTTTAAAAACTGTGTAAATAACCATTGAAACAGAAAAAATCAAAAGGAGTGTTTCTTTGGGTAAGTCATGTCAGATTCAGTTTAATAGTCATTAAAAACATTTTAAATCAGATTATTAAAACATTTAAATACAAATATTTCGTCATTTGGCCCCCATTCAACACTACACTACCAACCAATGTAAGTTCGTTTATAATAATACAATTTTAAGCCTTATTATCATTACAAGACGGTGGATCTTTTCGCGTTTACTGAGTATAATCATTACTATAATGTTTTATATCCTTTACGTGTTAGTTTAAATTAAACCTTAACAGATTGAAATAAGGTTGGAGTTTGTTAAAAAAAGTATGTCATAAGTCTATATGTAATAATAGTTACTTCTGTTTATATTTTATTATTATTGACTAAATTATAGAGCTATATTTTTGAATCTAGTTTGTATGCGATCTTTCCTCTAGTGGATAGTTGAGCGAAGGTTACGGGGTTTTGTTTCTGATTGTGTGTATGATTCGGTAATAGATAGCGTGAGATATCCAAAGTTTATCGTAGGATCGATTCAATATATCTTGCATATCTTTAAGTGTCAAGTTTTATGTAAATGCTCCTTTATTCTCAGTTCAGTCAGTTCCCTGTAAAAATTAACAGTAAATAGAATTAAATAGAGGACTGTTTTTGAATGATGTAGAGAAAATTAAAAAGTTTTTTTTTAAAAACGTTATTTAAAAGTCTTCAAATAGAAAATTTGCAATAATGATTAGTTCTCTAATCGTAATAATATGAAGCGTAAATAGAGTTGCGATATGACATGATAATTTATAACACTTTCTTCGGACCAAGAGCGGACTCAAACCAAATGTATGATAATTATCAAAATATGTTTGCCAAGTAAAATGCACAGATTTGACTCATACAATTATTATTAAGTTTAAGCAAGAATACAAATAATCATTTCATATAAAAACCATTTCATTAAAATTATTATACGTACTTAAAATCCACGCCCATTTTGCCTCGTAAAAGCTCATTCCGGAAAAGCTGCTGCAGATTGAATTCATTAAAAATAGTTAGTTACAATTAAAAACGTATACAGATCCATAATGCATGTCGTTATCTTCATTTGTTAATTAAATTAAAAAGCCATCGGAAATAGTTCATTTTCAGTACCGTTATATATTAAAATGTAAAAGTTATTATGTTTTATAGGCTATTGATTAGTTATTAGATTCGATTGCAATTTATAGCTTCAAGTTATTTCTACATATATTCGGTTTCTATTTTTTCCGCACAGCAGAATAATCAAAGACAGCGTATAGTCAAGACACTCCGTTGACTGTTTTCCGCGCGTTGAATGGCGAACTCAACGCCACGCTAAGTCATACCAGAGAGGAGAATTGAAAATAAATTTTAAATATAATCATTCCTTCGACTGGAAATCGAACTCATAACGAATTGCTTACTCGCATCGTCTCTGACTACCCTACTATACAGGATATAAAGAGTAAAGCTGTAATAATAAGCTGATACAATTTGTTTTGAAATATAAATTTCGTAGAAAATTTGAGGTAGTACTTTATTCTTGTTTGTGAACTAACTTTCAACTACGTTAGATGAATATATGTGACTACATATCTAAAAGACATCGAGGTATCTATTGATAATTGGTAAAGCAAAATCTTGTTTTTGGAAAACGTGTAAATATATTTTTTAAATAAACATTTCGATTATGCGTAGATAATTTTCATCTCGAACCTGTACCCCTTTTTAAGTCGTGGCCAAAATTAGCTAGACATGTCATTTAACAATTGTCAAAAATATTATGTCATTTGAAGTAAAAAACTAAATAACGAATGGCATGGACATATAAAAAAAAGTAATCCAGTTTTAACAATTTTTCACTAAAGAGAAAACGGCCATCACTCATTATTCTGACATTTCCCATTTCCGCCGCTTCATTAATCTAGGCTTGACATACAACATTATCAACAAATGCTCTGTATTGTACCCAAATAAAAACATAATTTTCGTTATGTTTCTTTGTTTTTTGACTAAATAAATATTAAACATAAAATTTGTATTTTTTTTAGCTTCACGCTTTTTATTCCGCATAGCAGGGTAGACAGAACGCAACTCAACGCCGCACTTTGTCTTTACCAGAGTGACGAAGTGAATAAAATTTTAAATATAATTACTTCCTCGAGTGGGGATCGAACCTATAACCGATTGTGTTTAGAGTCCCACTGCGCCACGACCGGTTTTTAGTATTTCTTTTTCCATTTATTTTATTTTTCCGACCTGAAGAATGAATGGTGGTGAATCCATAACAACATCGTAATTATATGTTCAAATATGTATATCTTGGTCATTTATTTGACACAATATATACTGAAATACGTTAGCTGTACTGCTAATCTTATTTTTTCTCCCTATCATTCTGTGATATTTTGAGAGGATCTAGACTTAGTTAGTTATACTTTTCTATCTGATTTTTTAAAGAGGAATGGATCCTCGATATGCTCTATTCATAAGCAATCTTACTTGAATCATTTAATTTATAAAATTTCTTTCTTCATCAATATATCATCAATATTAATATGTGCAATTATTTCATTATCAAAATTTCATATATTCTTAATAAAATTATTTTAACCAGATTAACCGCGTATATTTTGGTATTCGAAAATATAGTTTTGAGAACCCGTTGTTTAAAACACTACAGTAGTCCGTGATAATAGGTAACTCACACCATCAATCATTTTAAAATCAATTTCAAAATGCATATATAGCAAAAAGCAAAGATTTTATTAAATTTAACATATCTCAGTATAAAAATTAAAAATTATACATTGTCAGGTTACACAAAATTTGTGAAATGCGGCAAGAAACAGTACGTGATGCCCGGCGCCTTCAGAAAGCACGCGGAGGCGATTTACAATATGCAGGTGCGGCCAGACGACATATGGGTTATCACGTTCCCGAGATCAGGTAAGATGAACGAACATACAATACATTAAGATATGTCTAGTGTTGTCATATGAAATAATAATTTTAATACTAAATATAATAAGGCTTCAATGACAGTATTAGAATTTCGGGGAAAAATAACATGGTTTTTTATATATTAAAAAAGTCATTCAATCTTCAGTAGTTATAATATCTTGAGAATTATAAACATACATTAAGTGTTTATTTAAATTAGTCTATGTAATATTTGCACTTAATGATTCATTCTTGTAAGGTTTGTAAACCCGATCGGTTGTGGGTTCGATATCATTCTGGGGTTGATTATTTTTAAATTATGTTCATTTTAATACCTCGCTCTGGTAAGACAAAGTGCGTAGTTAGGCTCCAACACTCAACACGTATAATGTCTGGTATTCGGTTGAAACCGGAGTACGGAGTGTTTTCACACTTCGTGCTTCCTGTCTATCTTGCTATGCGGGATAAAATCGTGAAGCTAAAAGAAGAAGACTAAAGGAGAAAAAATAAAATTTATGTACACTGTTTATTCGAATCCTTATGGAATATTTAAACCAATAGACTTAGTTGAAACGTTTAGAATGATTTTAAAAAAATCACAATAAAGGGAAACATAGAAACTATCTTTAATTTTAAGTAATTTAAAAAAATAACTTTTACAATAGTATATATATTTGTATAATATGGAGTTGATTGCATTTATTTTTATTTTATAAAATAAATCGCAAATAAAGGTAATGTCTGCATTTAATTTATATATTTTATGATAGGATTAGGTGCGACTTCTAATATATTATATTGTATATATTTTAATTTAACATTATCTTCTTTCTCTATATATCCTTGCGTCATATATAAACAAGTATATCACACAAAAGATAATATGTAGACTACTTACGTAACGCTTTTTTAATCAAAAGGTTATTTTTTGTTATATTATTATACAGGTAATTATAATATTTTTATAACTTTACGCTTTTATTCCGTATAGCTAGACAGGAAATATGTCTACCCTAGACAGAAAATACCTAGTGTCAAGATATTCTATACTCTGCTTCCCGCCAAATACGAGACACTGCGTGTTGAGTAGTGGAACTCAACTAAGCGTTTTGTCATACCAAAAAAAATCATTTCCACGAGTGGGAATCGAACCCACAAAGTTCGCATTCACAATCAGACCCTGTCCAACAGCGTATCGACCGGCCTTTATAGCTTTTTGAGTATGAGCTATTTCTGTGACTGAAAGATACACAACTTATAAACAATTTTTTATATAATAAGATCTTTGATTTTCGTGATTTTTATACATTTTAAATGAAACTATTTAACCAAATTAATTGCGTATATTTTGGTATTCGAAAATACATTTTTGGACACCTGACGTTTCGAACACTTTACAGTAGTCCGTGGTCACAGGTAGACTGACCACGGACCTAGTCTACCTGTGACCACACACGCAAAATTTTTTATATGTTTTCAATATTATGGGAAGTACGAGTATACTATGACATGGCATTTTGATGATTAGATAAGATCTTGATATGATTTTTTTTTCTATATTCACGCGTTATATATGCGTATTAAATGGGTATTATTTGTTCATAGCAGTAGTACATAGTTTTGTATTAAACGGGTAATCATCCATGTTTTCTTTGGTTGACAATATTATTTTTGTCTTATTACTAATGTTATACTCACAAATGCCAAATTTGAAACTGATTGATAAATACTTGTTACTCTTTCACACGAAATTTACTGAACGTATTTTGATGAAACTTTACAATAATATAGCTTGTACAGAATAACAATAGAAAAGTATTATAAAGATTTTGCGTTATTGGGTTATAACAGTATATTATTGAGGCCGGTTGTGGCATGGGACAGGTCTGACTGTAAACGCGATCGGTTGTGCGTTCGATTCCCACTAGGGGGAGTGATTATATTTAAATTATTTTCACTTCCGCGCTCTGGTAAGATTTATCTTAAATTAATCTTCACACGCAATGTCTCGAATTTGGTGGAAAGTGAACTACGGAGTACAAGCGTGAATCTGAAAAAAATAAATAAAAATAAACTATATATATTAAACAACATTGTTATATTTCCATGAATAACGAATATTGATACAAATTTTTACAATCAATGCGTATTGGATGTTGAAATCCAAGCAGCGTATCGAACAAAATACATATTGTATTATTTATAAAGATTTCAAATATTTATTGGATTTCAAATCTTTACATGAAGAGAATTAATGAAATAGACACAATCTAGTGTCAAGGCACTCTTTTAACTGTTTTTTACCCAAAATCGTGGCATGGCGTGTTAAGTGATGAACTTGACGCCGTGGTTTGTCGTTCAAGAGCAAAGATATGAAAATATTCTTTTATTACCATCATTCTCTTGAATGGGAAACGAAACCCATACCAATCGCAATTACAGCCAGATAATGTCCCCTTGTGCCAAGCTTGAATTATTTAAATCTTTCTAAGAATTATCCTTAATAAAATTTTTGGAATACATAAATTCAAACTAAATGACATTAGCATTTTTTGTGCACTATTTTATTAGCTAAAATAGATGGCCAAGTGGCCAAAGCTAAGAGATAACAAAGATAACAGATAACAGTGGGTTATTTGTATCAAAAATGTTATCAATTTGGTATCGACCGTGAAATTTTTGGTTATAAAGAATAAAAGTTTTATATTGGAGTTATGAATTATTTTGTATTACGTATAAGAAGGAGAGACAAAGAATACATATTGTTAACTAACTAACTTAATTATTATTTAATAATTTGAATTATTTATAACAATTTTCAGGGACAACATGGACTCAAGAAATGGTTTGGCTCATAGAAAATGAATTAAATTATAAAGCCGCTAAGGAAAGACCTCTTTATGATCGATTTCCCATGTTAGAGTAAGTATATAAAAAATTTCAACTCATTTATATGAAAATAATATAGGTATATAAGGCGACAAATTGTCGACGACCAATATATGAAAATAAGTAAGAAATACATTAAATTAAAATGAATATTACACACTAAAATGTTTTGAACATACACTTGTACATAAATAGACGTATAAGTTACCATGGCAATGCGTGTTTTTCACGTTAAAGGGACTTCTGGTTAATTTAGATATATTTAATCTCACAACTTTCCGAGAAAAATACATATTTGATTCGATTCGATTCATAACTATCAGAATAGGCGAAAAATTATTGGCTACATGTTTTTTTTATCCCGCATAGCAGGGACGACAGAAAGTAATTAGTGTCAAGACACTCCGTATTTCGCATTCCACCGATGTCGAGACATTGCATGATGAGTGGTGGAACTCAAAACCGTACTTTGTCTTACCAGAGTGAAGAAATGAAAATCATCTTTTATAACCACTCCCTCGAATAGGGATCGAACCCACAACCGATCGCACTTACAGTCAGACGCTGAATATAAAAAAGCAATTTATATAATATATTTTTTAATTACAGATTAACATCAATGATACCAGAAATAGCGTTCGAATTGATCAAAAGCAACTTTATGAACCTAGGCTCGTTCCAAGGACTGAACCATGCAGCGAGAGTACCGAGCTGGAAGAGCATTGAGGAGGCACCATCACCTCGTTTCATAAAAACCCACTTGCCGCTTTCCCTCCTCCCACCAAGCTTATTAAGTACAGCCAAAATTATTTACGTTGCCAGAGATCCTAGGGATGTAGCTGTATCCTATTATTATCTGCACAAAATGGTCGTGAAAACACTTATGCGCGCTACCTTCAATAACTTTTGGGATGCTTTCAAGCGAGATTTATGTGAGTAGTATTTGAATTGGGATTAAATTGTTTTATGTGTTTTTAATAAGAAATTATGTTAATATTTTTCCGTTATTATGGATTATGGGTTCCATTCTGACTCGGAGCTTATTTAAACTACTTTCATATCCTCGTTCTAGACGGCACTCAACGTTCAATGTTTTGAATTCAGGGGGAAAGTAATATATAAAAAAATGATGTATATCTCAAATATTTTATAAGTTAGGTAGAAATAGTTAGTAGTAAAAAAGCACTTTGATACAGACAGTCCTCCACGTGATACAGACAGACTCAGAGGCACTTTTCATATGTTAGCACTATGTGTATAGCGTTGGTATTATTAAGATATGAGAGATATTAATGAAATGTGATATATGTATACGGAAAGTTGTTGCTTAAATATTAAGTTGTAGTAAACTTTTTCAGTACCCTGGACACCAATAATAGAACATACAAACGAAGCATGGAAATTACGTCACAATGAGAATCTCCATTTTATTTTTTACGAAGATATGATCAACGTAGGTATACTTCTTTTTATGTAACTTATAAATTACAATTGTTTTCCTGTTTTTGTAAGGAAAGGCGCAGCGTTAAGTTACGCTTCTCAATTTGTAATGTTTTGGAATTGAACGGTGAGTGGAAATGTGATGCTACAACATTACACTCCTTGTATTTCTAAAACTCAAAAGTTAAAATAGTATGGAAAAAAGAATATAACAGTATATTAATGTAAAATTTTATTGATAAATAGTGAAAATTGTATATAAAATAAATAAATTTCTATCTTATTAACGTATCAGTAGATTTCAAATAAAGTGTTTTTCCAGGATTTACCAAAAATGATTCGCGGTGTATGCAAGTTCCTAAACAGAGATTATTCAGATCAGCAAATCAGTGCCTTGGCTCGCCATCTCAGCTTCGACAGCCTCAGAAAAAACAAGAATGTAAACAACACTAATAGTGAAAACGGTGAAATACAATTTATAAGAAAAGGTTTGTTGTTATTCTAACTAATAGATTGCTAAAAAGGAGTTGCTTTTATATATTAAAAGGATTTTTGGTTAGAGTTAAAGGGAATTTTCATTGCTGACGGATGGAAGAAATTTTATAGCAATCTAATATGTAATATGTGTTTTTATTTCTAAGTCATCTTTTCCGTTACGCGCCATAATTATTTCTAAAGTTGCGTTTACAATGATAAAAATACTATCTAAATTTATCTAAACTAGCCTTATTTAATCAATTCCTCTGAAGTTGTAAATTATCAAGTATAATTATTCGGAAATTTTTACGTGTCCCACACACATATATATTCACACACACATACATATATATATATGTATATATAAATACACACACACAGGGATAAGTTAGATAAAAATCGTAGTAAAAGAACCTAACATTTAAGTACGGAGTACGGAGTGTGTCCACTAGGTATTTCCTGTCTACCGCGCATAGCAAATGCGCGTTAAAAGCGTAAAGTTAAAAAACTACTCTATTTTACAGGTGAGGCTGGCGGCTGGCGGTCGCATTTCGATGCCAAAATGGAAGTCCAAGCTGAAGATTTCCTTTCCAACAGGTTGCGTTACCTCGACCTGGTTTACCCCTCACTTGCATCTCCCGAAGAAGAGACACATCTATAAGCTTTATAAGACTGATTTCTCGTAAATAATCGTGAAATGTAAAGGTTTATTTGATCTGTAATACAAATTTTGTTAAGTACAGGTTTTAAATTATGTAATACAATCGTTCCTTGATACCCTTTTTGCAGGGTTAAGCACCGTGAGACAGTAGGACAGCGCGGCGTTTCACTGTAAACGCGATTGGTTTTGGGTTCGATCCCCACTCAGGCGAAGGATTATATTTAAATTACATGTATTCTCATTTTACCTCACTGAGATAAAGTTTAGCGTTAAATGATTGTTTTGGCATTTATTTTTAAGCTTTTATTGTATTTTTGTGTTCATTGACCAAATAGTAATTGTAGAATTAAATTTATAAGGTGACGCGAGCTTACGTATAAAATTATGTAAAAAAACGGTTTTGCTTCCTATTAATAAAATACGAATATACAAGTTTAATTATCCAATTGTTTCAAATAGACAGAACACGAGAAAACTTGTTTTATTATATAATTTCAAAATTTATATTGCTTTATACAGCAAATACAAAGCAAAGCAAGTACGCAAATCAATTTTTTTAAAGTCATGTTCTTTGACATACCAACAGAGAATTGATTTTTGATGGGAAAACAGTTCTCACTAACTACATTTAACATCTTGATATCCTGTATTTGATTTATGTGGAAAAATAAAAAAAATGACTTTTCTGGCTTTATACATCATTAAAAGAATTAAGCATTGTATTGTTACAACTTTTTGTTATTTTTTTTTTAGTTTTCCTAATAATCAGTGACTAATTCCATTACTGCTTTCATTGCTACATTAGATTAAGTAAATGTACATAGGCATTTAGCATATAGCATATATGCTAAATGCATTTAGCATATACTATTTTACTATTTTAAAGTGTTATTTATGAAATAGAATTTCAAACTTCTTAGAAAATGTATAAAATTTGAAAGCTGTGGAATATAAACCCGCGCCTGTTGAACACCGTCCGAGCGCTCTGACCTATAAGCCATGCGCTCAAATTGTTTTATGTTTTCTAAAGAAAATATACGTTATTGTTAAGATCTAGATAAATAATAATATTTATTTTTTAAATAAATGTAAGAACCAAATCTTAGTGTATTATTTGTTTATATTTATTGTCTCTGATGGCAAAATTTGAACTAAAAAAAATTGGGAACTTTAAATAGAAATTGTTTTTTTTTTTTTTTTAAGTTGTATTTAAACTTGAAGATAAATTGAAGATTTAAGTATTTTCCAAACGAAACTTATAAAGTAAAAAAAATATTTTAGCTCGGAAATAATTATTTTTTAATAAAATATTTTCTTTTAAAACAACAATATTTATAATAAAATGTTGTATTTTATCCCTATTTTTTTATTCTTCCTAGAGCTTTAGCCCAAGACACAATTAATCTATATAATTAGACTAATAGTCAGTAGTACCAACTTTTAACAAATGTGGCCGTTCACCAACAAAGGTGACTTCCGAAACACGAAAGAGGTCATTTGCCCAATTATTTCGAACCTTACTGGAGTATCCGAAACTAATCCCTACCAATTTGTAAGATACTGGAGGAAGGTTACGTAAAAACATGAGTACCCCTCGGAGGCCATGTATGTACCCACAGTTATCGAAAGATTGATAACTGTGGGTGAGGGAGAGGTATGCAGGGAACGTAGCGTCTGGCACTCCGTCCTTTACAATTACTAACTAAAAAAATATTATCTTGAGTTTCGCTGTATTAGGTGTACGTTGATAGACCATGCCGCAGTGAAACAGCGTCTGATTTTAAACACGATGGTTGGGATTCGATTGCCACTCGGAGAAATGATTATATATAAAAAATATTTTTATTTTTCCAGTTTGGTAAGAGGAAAGGTTGGGTCGCCATTTAACACACGATGTCTCGATTTTGGGCGGAAAGCAGTCAAAGAAGCGTCTTGACACTAGGTTGTCTCTGGCTATTCTGTGATGTATATGTATAGTATGGCGAGTTAGGTTGCTGAAATTAATTCAAAGCTTTTTTTAAGACTGGCATTTAAAACTTTTTATTAAATTTTTTTTTAATAGTTCATCGATTAAAATTATTTTCAAGAAAGTACATATACTTACGCAAGTTTGTGGCCAATCGTGGCGCAGATGGCTGTAAACGCGATCGATTGTGGGTTCGATACCCACTCAAGGGAGTTTAATTATATTTAAAAATTATTTTTAGTTCCTCGCTCTAGTAAGAGAAAGTGCGTCGTTGAGTTACACCACTCAACATGCAATGCCTCAGATTCGTTGGAAAGTGAAGTACAGAGTGTTTTGACACTAAGTACTTCATTTCTACTCTCCTATACATGATAAAAGCGTTAAACTCTAAAAAATATAATATTATAAAAAAGATTTTAGTAAAACATAAAATATTTTCTTGAAAATTTAAACTTGTAAGCTTAATTTTCTATGAACACTTGGTGCATTGGGCTAACTAGATCCATCAAAATAACTAAGTAATTTCATGTTCAATTCAAATGTACGAAGTATTCTAAATACCACTTACTATTGTAGTATGAAAATGTATTGTAGCCGAAGCGGTCTGCTCATATTTGACTAACTTTTGTGGGAATTAGGTACTAGCACTTTGTTAACTTTACCATCCAGATCATAGTACGCTTACTAAGTTGCTCTATAACATATTTCACTTATTTGCCTTTAATAATTATATGATTTGGAACTGTCTATTTCGCAGTTTTCAAAAGTTATATTTTTAAAAAGGATAATTTTAAAATATATCTAATTATATTTGGTTCAAACTTGAAGTTACAGTTCTAGGAACATTCGTTCTTAGCGTTATTTTTTCTTTATTTTTAGACAAGTTCAATACGCTTAAGTTTTCCATCTACGACTCCCTATTATACGGCAGCAAAATCTGAGAAGAAAGATGACTGAATTCTATAGAGCTATATATATGATTGCATCTCATCTCATTGCCACATTTACAACGAAGGGATTGCAGTTCGTCAGTTTAGCTGATCGTATATACAACAAAGAGATTCGGAGTATTCTGTGAATCTCTTTGTGCGAATTCTGCGAATCAAGCGTAAGCGAGAATGTCAGAGTAAGAATGAAAAGACCTTTGCTATATATATAGCAATTGTCAGCGGTACGAGAGTTGAGGGGAGACATCAGTTGATGTCTCCCCTCAACTCTCGTCGAACCCTAATAGATCGCGGTTATACTTAGACTATGACTTCTATTTTAAACAAAGTGTAACCTTTAAATTAAAAAAAAACCTTTTCATTTGAATAAAATTAATTAAATATTCAATAGCAAATCTTTAAATATATTAAATATAGAAAGCAAAGTGTAATGTGAAAAGTCAGTATTAAATTCTTGCGGTGGCTAGGTTCGAAGTAGATAGTTTGTAACTTGCTAGTTATTGGATCCTATATCGATGTTCAATACTCTTTGATGTTTATGACACGCTCTACTTGAGTACGTGTTTCTGTAAACTATACACGTCAAGGTGTCATTTTCATATATATAAGGTTAGATAAATTTTGCTATTATAGGTGCAAATATTATATGACAGCTAATAATGATAATAAACAAGACTTCTATTTATGATGTTCTATTAAAAGTAAAAACAAGGTGTTTTTAAGAAATCTGCAATTGATACGACTTTTTTGTAAATGAGAAAGCCTTGAAGTTCTGTTCACCAGATAGGCGGAATCAGTTTAGTCTAGCTGATCGTATATGCGGCGAAGAGATTCACAGAATGACAGACGTAAGCATGAATGTTATAGAGAGAATGAAAAAAAACCTGCTCAGGTGGTTTTTAGCACGTCGAAAGAATGAGTGATGAAAGAATGTTAAGGAAGATTTATAAAACAAAGGTGAGCGATACGAAAGGTCGGGGGAGACCTTGGTTGACCTTCGAAAACACAGTCTCAATGATACTGGACGTAAAAACCATGAGGAAGGAACATGAAGGGGTTCATGACTGTGGACGAGGTGAAAGAGGTATGCAGAGACCGTAGCGTCTGGTACTCTGTTTATGTTTACGTTTTTTTTTATTTTCTAATCCTAAGCATGGAATAACACTTTAAAAATAATAAAATATTAAAAAATATAAAATTGTCAGATTGAATCTGAAAAAAAAAATAACTAAAAGCAACTTTTACCAACTTTATAGTATATAAGCCTAATGCATAATGCACAGATGTACTTGAAAACATAATAAAATATAGAGACAAGATAGAACAAGCGTGCCAGTAAATCGTAGTATAAAATGACAATGATATACGATAGCGAAGTATGCCTTATTAATTCTTACATGTCGCTACCCTCTGTTTGAATATGGTTCTGCGATAAATCAAAATGTAATAACCTGGACTATAAATCACTTGTCCGTTCCGATCCGAGCTTTTTGTTTTCGAATGGCAAAATGACTGGACCCGAAGTCTGTTTTATAATGATTCTTCACTCATTAACTGGTTGGTTGATTCATTTGTTCAAAGGGAATGTAACTTTTTTATATTTGTAATTTAGTTCATGTATTTAAAAAAATATATAATTTTAAATAATTATTGTTAATAATATAATTTGAGGCCGGTCGTGGCGCAGTGTGACAGCGTCTGTAAACGCGATCGGTTGTGGGTTTGATTCCCACTTGTAGGAATGGTTATATTTAACATTTGTTGTCACGTCTTCACTCTGGTAAGACAAATCGCAGAGTTGAATTCCGTCACTCAACACACAATGTCTCAAATTCGGCAGAGGGCGGAGTAGGGAGTGTCTTGACACTAGGGGATACTGCTGTGTGGGATAAATGCGTGAAGCTAAAAAAATGTAAATAATGGAGTATTTTGACTATAGATTGTTTTGCTTAGGTAAAGTAAGGTAAAATAGGTAATTCGTTGAATTTTGTTAATATCTGCTTACATCGTATCGACTTTTACTCAATAATAGTTTTTCCAGTAATGTAGTAAAATACTCTTAAATAAAAAATGTTCTCTAAACATTTATCTAATACAGATCTTTGTTTTTCGCGATATTCACACATTTAAAATGAAACTATTTTAAACGGATTAATCGTATAAATTTTGGTATTCGAAATTATATTTAAGAAAACATGACGTTTCGAAAACTTTAAAGGAGTCCGTTTTTTTATGTATTTTCGAATACCAAATTGTACGGGATTAATTCGTTGAAAATAGTTTTATTTAAAATATACATATATTTCATTATTATTCTATATGATATATTTCTGATACAAGTATCGGTTTCTCAACAGTATTAGCTTTTGTGCCTTTTTTCAATTATTCAACTATCTGGATATCGAGATCTTTACAATAATTTATTGATGTACCTTTAAATGATTGTAATATACTAGAACCTTATATTGTATAGTGATAGAAACGTATACGCCACTTTTCATAATAGTACTCCTATATATCTAACGCTGAATATTGTAAATTATTTGTACATAATGTCAAGGCACTCCGTACTCCACTTTCCGTCTAATTCGAGACATTACGCGTTGTTATTGAGAGTCGTGCTTTATGTTACCAAAGTGAGAAAATTAAAAATATTTTTAATATAATCATACCCTAAGTCGGAATCAAACGTGTAACCGTTCATGATTGCAGTCAGACGTTGTTCCACTCTCATTTACATTTTTTCTCTTTATCTTTTTCTATAAATTTCATTTCGTCTGCATAATTTTCATAAAAATAATATATAGATTTGTGACGTTCTTGTATTAAAATCCGCCTCAGATAATGTTTGTCTATGATTTTTTTTTAGTATTTTTTGATTCACAAGTCAAAATATTAAAATATGTCACCCGGAAAATAAAACGTGTGTGTTTCGGAGCACCTGAGAGAAATTACAACTTAAACTAATCAAAGTTGAACTATTTAATATTGATATTGTTTAATTTGAGAATAACTGATTGTTTAAATTTTATATATATTAAAATGATAAATTAAAGAAAGATTTTTTGAAAAAAACGTATATAAATTTTGAACGCAGTGGTTTAGCAGGCTTTATTATAAAACTCGTGGAGCGTTAATTATTACATTAATCAAGCGATAAGCGATGGCTGAATCTAAAACGACAAGTTTTGTTCACTTGGTACCCTTTGTACCTTTTTATTTGTTCATCTGTATCTATATTAAAAATGTAACTAAGTATCTGTATTTTAATTTTCTTTCTACTTATATATTTCTTAAAGAGCCCTTCGTGGTGGAGTGCTACAATATCCGATTGTATAAGCGATGGTTGTGATTTCGATTTCGTTTTATGGGATTTCGCCGCTCTGGTTATGCATAACGGGGCGTTGAGTTTCGCCACTCAATACACAATGTCTCGAAACGGAGCTGAAAGCAGAGCGCAGAGTGTCCTGGCACTAGTATCTCTCATCTTACCCTGCTATGCGACATAAAGTGTAAAACAATATTTTTTTTATTATATGTAATATGATAATTAAGTGAAAACGCCTGAGGAAATACAATAGCAATAGTGAATTTTTGATATATTATTTTGATTTGATATAATAAAGAAAATATATTATTATACTTCTAAATCTTATATAACGAAGCAATCTTATATATAAATTACTAGAGTACAGTAATGGGTACTGTGTAAAACTTGCGTTGCCTTGGCAACATGTACTTTATGTTCGATAATTTAATTAATTTAATAAACTACTGTTATGTGTAAATATATGTAAAAAACATATATAAACAGCTCGTAAGGGAATATACTATTTCTTATAATAACTTGGAAGCTACCGCGGTCCATTGTGGAGTATAAAGCCCCGAGTATTAACCGACACAAATGTATTTACTTGAGCTTTCTCTTTACTTCGTTCACGTTAAAATGCCAGTACGGATTAAGAAAGTTTATTGGAAATATGTTAAATACCTGTTTCTGAAACAAAATATGTTTTTTTTTAACATAAAAAGCGTATTTTTTTAGCTTTTATCCCGCATAGCATTGTAGATAGAAAGTCAAGACACTCCGTACTTTGCTTTCCACCGAATTAGAGACATTGAGCGTGAGTGGTGGAACTCAACGCCGCACTTTGTCTTTATTAGAACGAGGAAGTGAAAATAATTTAAATATAATCACTCCCCCGAGCGGAGATCAAACTCACAACCGATCAAGTTTACAGTCAGAGGTTGTCACACTGCGCCACGACAGGTTTCAATTATATCATTAAGCGATGGTAAAAATTGCTCAGCGAAGGTTGGGAATGCATAACATTTCTGACATAAAGTATACGTGTATTACGTGTTAAGTGGCGGAGATCAACACCGCACTTGATATTACCGTTGCGGAGAAAAGAAAATAGTTTAAATATAATCATTCGTCCGAGTGGGAATCGAATCTACAACCCGTTTACAGCGAAACGCTTTCCCATTGTGTTCAGTATTTTTAATTTTATTTGAATGTTTGGGATACACTATTTCTCAAAAACATTTTAAATAGTGATTTTTCAACGGGAACTAGTTTTTATCATATTTTTTAAGAACATTATATATACAGGCGTCCCTCGTATAACACGGTTAATTCGTACCGTGCTATATCGAAACCGTGTTATTCGAAACAAGGTATACCGTGTAGTATCGAGACCTTGTCTTGTGTTATATCGAAACCGTGTTATACGAAACCTTGAAATAATATAAATAAAGGCAATGTGTACCGTGTTATATCGAAACCAAATCTTAAGGTGTAAAATTTTATGATAGCTGAAATTTCGTTCCAAATACTACATAAATGAAAAAGGAAGTTACCTTCAAGTTTTTATTAAGAAAAATAAATGAAATTCAATTTTATGATGAAATACAAAAATTAAAAAATACAACAAAAAATATATTCAATGACTAATAATTATAATTACATATTATAAAACAAGTAGAAACAGCTTATTACGATTACAAAATTAATTTTCATCATCACTCTCATCAGAAATTACAGCTAATCTTCTTTTTTTTCTCCAGGTTGGTTGAAACTCCTCTTCACTAGTTGTTTCTCCATCATGACAAAGGTTATCTGACGTAGTAGCAACTACCTGCCTATTTCGATCTTGCAATTCTGTCAGAATTTCTCTATAAGGAGCTAAAGAGCTATTCAATTCTCTTTTAAATTTTCCGCTACGTACAACTGAAGGATCTTTTTCAACGAAAAATGTTTCCAATTTTTTAGCTAAAGCTATTCCTTCTTCCAGATCAATTAAATTTAAATGAGGAACCGTTGTAATATTACAAATGTTTTCCGAATCATCGGGGTAATCGAAGTTGGAGTTATTTAGTAGTTCAATTAGTTCTTCCTCATTCAAAGTTTGCTCTTCAAATAGTTCCCGAACATCATCAATGTTCATATCAGAAAATCCGTCCCCTTCTAAATTAGAAGCAACCGATATTATTCTGCTAAATTCTGCTTCCTCAAATAGGACACAGCTTCCTCTCTGGACCATTTGCGGTAACAAAGGTTTCCAACACGCATGAAGTGTAGACTGTTTTAATTCCTTGCAAGCCACATCTAAAGTTGTGACACAATCTAAAATAGAAAACTCTTTCCAAGCTTGAGTAAGCGTAACATTTTTATCGTTTTCCAGTCTTTCAAAAATTTTTTGGAATGCTAGTCGTATGTAGTATGCCTTGGTTGTTGCAATGATTCCTTGATCTAATGGTTGGATCAATGACGTACAATTTGGAGGAAAAAACACAATTTTTACGTTAGGATGATTCAACTCTCTACTATGGCTACCTGCATTATCAATGAGCAATAAAACTTTAAAGCTCAAATTTTTTTTCTTCAAAAACTTTTCTACTTCTATAATAAAACAATTTTTAAACCAATCTTCAAACAAATTTTGCGTCATCCAGCCTTTTTTATTTGCTCGCCAGAAGACTGGTAGATGAGACTTATCAACGTTTTTCAATGCTCTGGGATTCAAGGAACGATTTATTATCATTGGTTTTACTACAAAATTTCCTGATAGGTTACTACACATGTGAAGGGTAACACGATCTTTACAAGTTTTATAACCTGGTGATTGCTTCTCATTTTTTGAAATAAAAGTTCGAGACGGCAGTCTCTTCCAATATAAAGCTGACTCATCGGCGTTGAAAATTTGATCTGCTGAATACTCTCCCTCTTCAATAATTCGCGGTATTTCCAATATAAATTTTTGAGCAGCTTCTACATCTGCTGAAGCTTGTTCTCCTTGCAATTTTACATTGCGCAAAGAAAATCTTTTTTTAAAATTTTCAAACCACCCTTTACTTGCCAAAAATGATAGGTTTGGTTCTTCTTTAGAAGAAAGTTCATCTTTCCTTAAATGTGTGTAAACTCTGAGGGCTTTTTGTTTAATAATATTTGTACTCAAAGGGATTTTTTTATCTAAACAATCTTCTATCCATATTATAAGAGCATGTTCCATTTTTACGATATTTATATCTCTTTTGCGGGACACACGTTTTGCACCTTGCGAGCAACCAAAGGCAACATTTTTTCTAATTTCGCTTTCATTTTTGAATATTGTTCGAATAGTAGCTTCGTTTAAATTTAATGATTTTGCAATCGATGTAGGTTTTTCTCCGCTTTTTATACGATCTAAAATTGCAATTTTTTCTTAGAGTGTAATAAATTTTCGTTTAAATTTTTGCTTCTTGATCTTGTCAGACATTATCTAAATTTAGGGTCCAAAATAAGATTTACAATAAACGTTACAACTTCATTTTTTACATACCTCAAATTAAAATTATTATGGAGTTATAAACTTGCAAAAGAAGGCGTTTTTTCTAGGTGCGTTTTACTTTACTTTCTAAAATGTTAAAAACAAAGCAAGCTAAAACTTTAACACCGTCATTTACACAGGACAAAACGCAAATGTACTTTCACTTCACAAAACGAAATGAGATATTTTTTTGTAGCAATAAATTTGTGGTATTCCCCTTATTGAACGGAAAAAAAATTCAAATTTTCAATGCATATTTGTTATTTATTTCAAAACCCTGTTTTACCGTGTAATATCGAAACCGTGTTATATTAATCTCAATTCTTGTACCGTGTAATATCGAAACCGTGTTTTACAAGTACCGTGTTATACGAGGGACGCCTGTATATATATATATATATATATATATATATATATATATATATATATATATATATATATATATATATATATATATCATTCATACATTATTATATATGTATGAATTCAAGCACAAAAAGGGCGAATAGAATGGTTTGACACCAGGTTCTCTAAGAGCTATGCTATTTCAAAAAATTGTAACACAGTCCTTAACGAGTAGCAAGAAAAAAATGTAATTAAAATGATATTTTATAGCGTCGTTTGGATTTATTTATGTAGTGCCTTAAGTATTCATAATTAAAAACTTTTGGCCGTAAAATGGATGAGCTACACCCAATGAATGTAGTTTGACACGAATAAGCCGCTTGGAATTTGAAATATAACTGACTTTATATATTTCTGTATTTGGCGAATCAGACCGGAAGTAGTGATTTATCACTTCACCCTCTATTCTTTGTTTTAAACTATTGTTAGCGAAATGGTGAAAATTTTAATACAAATGTAATTTGCCGTAATTGTGACAAAAATATCACATTTTTAAATTCTCTTTAAATACTCATGTGATGTTAAAATAAAATTTTACTGGTTAGACAAAGTGCGGCGTAGAGTTCCACCACTCAACACGCAATGTCTCGAATTCGGTGAAAAGCGAAGTACAGAGAGTCTTGACATTAGGCACTTTCTGTCTGGCCTGCTATGCGGGATAAAGTATGAAGCTATTTTTGAAAAAACGTATAAAAATTTGAACGCAGCGGGATTCGAACCCGCGCCTCTTGGATACCGTCCAAGCACTCTGACCGGCAAGTCATGCGTTCTACTAACAGCTGTGTCGAAATTCTTATACGTTTATTACAACTTATTTATGTTGTTAGCATCTCTGTAGAGAGATTTTTACAAATTTCTACTACTTAAAGATTATTAAGAAATAATCGTTTAACAAGAGAGATTGCTATTTTATTTTAATATTTACTATTTTTAAAGTTATTCCACACTTAGGATTAGAAAATATTTTTGAAGAGGCGTGGGTTCCAATCCCGCTGCGTTCAAATTTTTATACGTTTATTCAAAAATGTTTTCTAATCCTAAGTGTGGAATAACACTTTAAAAATAGTTAATAAAGCATGAAGCTATAAGAAAAAAATATAAAAAATTTCATATCTTCTTCAGTTAATACATATTTCTATATTTAAATTGTAAGATAGAACTAACAAAATCATTAAAATACTTTTGTCACAATAAAAGACACAATTGATATTTGATATATTAGAAAATTAAGATTAATTGAATTGAAAATTATTATTAAGATATTTGATATATTACATATGTAATTTTTTACACATAATTAGAAATCGAAAGAGTAATCGCCCGAAACTCCAATTTTGCGGATTTTATGATATTTTGTGGTTTGTTATATTTTGTGCTTTTAAATGAAACTATTTTAAACGGATTAATAGCGCATATTTTGGTATTCCAAAAATATTTAAACAATGAATGAATGAAAATACAGCATTTTCAAATATCAAAATATACACGGTTAATCCGTTTAAAATAATTTAATTTAAAATGTGTTTAAAAAATTGCGAAAATCAAAGTCTCATTATATTTAATGCTTCCCTACATTGCCCAAGGAACATAAATAAAAAAATAAGTTTTCTACTCCCAGTAGTTTTGGCTGTGTGTCTGTCAGTGATTCCACTGAGTGAAAAGGTTTTTCCTGTGGAGGGACCTGAATACAATCGAGAATACAATTCCTCTCTGCAGCTGGGTGGCGTAATTTGGTGGTAGGAGGTTAATATTCCGACTGGCTCGCGATCACTAACATGACAAAAACGATCCGTCAAATATCTAATGATTTGTTCCAGTGTTATGTAAGCCAGCTTTCATTATTCCCACCCATTCTTTCCCTCATCTCCTTTCATTTCCGTCATGAGGCCGGCGACGTCTCTACAATTTCAATGTTGTAGTTGTACGTGGACGAAGGTGACCACTTACCTTTAGGTGGCCCTTCTGATTGTTTGCCTAATTTTTCTATGAAAAAAAACCCTGAATGAATATATAATATAGCAAATAATGACATTATAACAAATGAAATCGTTCTGATGAGTCAATCCTGGCAAGCCCACATGCAACCGCCGCTCTCCCATTCACCGCATTTTGCAGTAGAGTAAATGTATTCTGCGGTCGCTGCATAGCTTTTAAATGTATATTGACCGCGGTTAAACACGGGTAAAAGTATAGAAATCAATTAGATTTTGAATATAAATATTATTAAGATATAAATTGAGAGAATATAAAATATTAAAAAATTAAGACTAGACTGAATTATGTCTTAATATTATATAATAAACGTTGTATTCTAAAAAAATACAATCTGAAAAAAATATCTATATAACATTTTAATATTACAAACAGCGTCTGTTTGTAATATTAAAATGAAATCTTTTGACTAAATACATTATGTGTGTATGCATGTGCATATATGTATACACCGTGTATATAACAAAATAACGTTTTTCACAATTATCCGTCTGTCTGCTTATTCCGGCTAACCCCTGGAACTGCTGGACTGATTTTCATGAGCTTTTGACTGGCAGATACTTGATGTAACAAGGAATAACTTAGGCTTATTTTTTAAATCTATTAAATAATTATAATTATAAAATTTATCGAATAAATATCGATGTTAGATTCTTAATTGAAATCAAGGGCACAGCTATTATTATTATCAATAAAATAAAATAAAATAAGCATAGAAAAAAATAGGATGGTAAGCGTATTCATAATAAACTAAACGAATCTAAACGTAAGGTTGGGGTTGAAATTTTACATCGATCGATTTAAACACGTGTTATGTTTTCCGAAAGTAATAAAAAGTGCACACTTTTTATATTTGAAAATAATCGCCGGCGTGGCTCAGTGGGATTCGTTTGAAAGTAAACGCGATGGATTGTGGTTTCGATTCCCTATCGGGGGATTGATTATAAACATATTATTTTTATTTTCTCGCTCTGATAAGATAATTTGGCGCAAAGAGGAGTACGGAGTGCCTTAACACTAGGTACTTCCTGTCTACCGTCAGCGGGATAAAAACGTGAAGCAAAAAAAACCATTGTACCAAAATTTAATAGACAGGCAAATATTTTTTTATATTCTGTTGTTTAAATATACGTTATCAACTTTATAATGTAATTAACGTCAGTATCATTTACAAATCAAGTTTGTTTATCTCGAATCACCTGATTGAGGCCTCTTCTCATCATACAAATATATTTTGGTCTAAAATTTAGTTAGTTGTAAAATTGTCTCAGGTTCGATTACCGTGTAGAGTTAGAAATTATGAAATTTTTTAAAGGTTAGTATAAAGTTCTAAGTCATATAAAACTGTTTAAGGATATTATATATTACATGTGAAAAAGAAAACAAAAAAATAATTAACGTAACTAAACAATAAAACAATATATATATATATATATATATATATATATATATATATATATATATATAAAAGTTATAATTTAATATATAATAACATATATATGCTTGCACACAATATATGTAGATATCGATATTGTTAATAAAAGTAATGTGTGAAATTTTCTTACTCGTGCCACGAGTGTGCGTGTCACGATCCTCCTGGTCCATCCGTATACATTAGCGACAACCTTTTTTTTTAGCGTAAGGAAAGCGAATTACGGATACCTTCCCGATTGGGGACTAGGGACTGGTTACGTGGGACTCCCGACTGGCAGATATAAACGGAGCACCCTGTGGTATTAGTGGGTAAACGGGGTGGTTTGCCCCGTTTACCCACTAAAAATCCGTGCTCCATCTCGACTGCCACTAGCCGAGGTCTGAGAACTTCAATCTTTCATTACTTCGGCAGCGGGATAGCGAAGACCCTGAAAGGTAGTGTCTATGGGAAATTAAAGGTAACCGCTCAGAAAATACAGTTTTATTAACGAATATTTCAATATTTTTGTCTTATTTAGATATATGTGGGAGTTTTAAAATGATAACGATGTTAGATGTCGTAGTAAAAATAAAGTTTGAAACGAGCCACGCCTCTGTGACGCCAAACGACCTTGATTCAAAAGCTAAGTATAAATATTTAATAAACAACAGAATAGAAACACTGTAGCAATGGTGATACTGGAAATGCATTTGAAATTTTGTACCAATTTGGTTAATATATTAGAAAAATATTTATTTTCCTGTTCATGCTTTTGATATTTTTACCAAATATTAATTTAAAAATTAAATTAATTTAGATTTTTGAAAAGTAGTATGTCTGCTAAAATTCAACAGTAGTAGACTATTACTGAAATACAGTATTAAATATTTACAAGACCGAACTTACAACCATTAGCATTTAGTTTTACCTCGCCCCACTGTGCCACGAGTACCTCTTATATTTTTCTCAATAAATTTTGATTAACTATGTTTAAAAATAAATTATTTTAAAATTGTATTCCTAATAAAAATTTATACTCATTTTTTATAATTTTCAAGAAAAAAAATAAATTTAACGCCTAGTTTATTAGCAAAAATTCTCTCACTCGACATTCTTCAAAGAATAAGTACAAAAAAATTAAACCTTATATATTTTAAGTATGGACGAAACATAGTTCCAGATAGCAACAAGAAAAACAAAATTAAAACAAACATTAAATAATCACTGAAATTAAATGACAATGTCACATACATACATACATAATTACACATACTGTATAGCACACCCAAATACTATCAGAGTATCAGTTGAGTTGCGCAAGCGCCGTTCCACGCACGTATTTATAGAAATGGCGTCGCGTAATTATTTTGTTATTTTATCAAGGAATTACAGTTCAAAAGCTGACAAAAATGTTGCCTTCTTAGGTCTTGGTAATATGGGAGGCTATATGGCCGCGAATCTCGTTAAGAAGGTAGGTTTTGATACTTATTTATAGGTTAACTGAGGCGTTTGTGATTTGACTGTATAATTGTGAACCGGTTCGTTAAGTGTCAAACAGCTACTGACTAAAGATTACAATTAAAATTTATTTATTATATATTATAAATTTTTGTAGTATGTTTTTTGTATATATTTTTTTAAAAAGTATGAAGAGAATGTCTTTTATGCCGTACTTTTTGTAACAAACAAGAAAAGTATTTATATATACTAGCCAAAGATAAACACATAGTTGTAACACCTGTTTTCTAGAAATATTTGTTTTTTTTTTCCCGGCATTTATATCGGCAATATGGCCATGGCCATGATAATATTATTAACTATTTTCGTAACTACGTTTTATTTAATAAATATAACTTAATAATTCATTATATATTTAATATGTATATTTTATTTTTTTTGTATGTGTATGTTAAACCAATGATAAGATAGAGTGACTGTATATGTGTGTGTATGTGGCTGACAGAGTACGATGATCCTTACTTTAAATAATATATATTTTTTAAGAGACTAGTGTCAAGACATTCCGTTGACTTTTTCCGCCTGAAATCTAGACATTGTGTGTTAAACGTGCTCAACGCCGCAGTTTTTAAAATGATTATTCCTTTAAATGAGAATTGAGCCCACGATCAATTACGTTTACGTTTAGACGTTGCTTCACTGCGCCACGATGGCCTTTATATTTCTCCTGTTAGAATAAACTATATAAAGAAAAAATATTCAAGCCAAATAAACGTCAAACGGAGAACTTATAAAAGCACTAAGTTTTGTTTCCGAAGACGATCTATATCTTCAATATAGAGCTATAATGAATTATAAATTAAGTTTTTTTTTCTTATTTTTTGATACTTACTAAAGAACACGAACTTAATGCCACGCATTTTCTTACTAAAGCAGAGAAATGAAAAAAAAATTAAATACAACCACTTCCCTGATTGGAAATCGAACCCACAACCAATCGCGCTTACAATCAGACGCTATTCCAGTGCTTCACGATAGATTGGTAAATAACGTGACTTTATAAAGCAAAATCAATAACAATTGTTTACTAATTTCTTTCCTATATGCTATTTTTATAACAGGTAGAAAGAACTACTTTATAATTTAATTAATATACTTATTGAGTTAACTGAGTATAAATATAGGTTTAAACGTTTAAATTTACACAAACGTTGAAAACTATAGAAAAACCGCATCCAGTAACAATTTGTTTGTAAAAAATAGTAGTTTTGCAATTGAAAAATGTACGTAGCACGAACTGAGGTCAAAAAGTTCGGGCGCAAGTTACGTTATAGAGGAATATTTTTTTTGTGTATAGTTTCGAATTTTAGAGTCATGAGTGATATGTTGAGGCCATAATGGCGTGGTCCTAACCACGTCTAATTGTAACGTTGGGGTTATGGGTTCGATTACCACTTGCGGTAATGATTATATTTGAAATTTATTTTCATTTTTTGAACATAGAGCGGCGTTGAGCTTGCCACTCAAACACAATGTCTTGATTTATCTTTCTATGCGTGGCTCTGGTTCGCGAAGTCTTCACCATCCAAGAACATAGATGCGTCTCCGGGGTTGGGCCAATAACGGCCCTTATATGGTCATCTTCCCGCAAAGGATAAGATTAAGGGAGCAGTAGGATGAGCATTGCCTGGGCGGATGACCCAGCCGAGGGTCACGTCTGAATATTTAGAAGTGGCCCGGGTTAGGTGATTCAGCGACCGAGGCAGCGGCTCAGGAATCTGTTGATAAGAGGTCTCTGGCAATTAATCCAGAAATTAACTGGAACAAACGTATAGACAGTCATACAAAAATTGTAAAAAATGTTATTTTCATATAAAAAGCTATTATTTTAATCATAACTTAAGTTATATTTATTGACATTGTATTTTTAATTTAAAACTAATATTTGAACTTGCTATATTTGCCTAGTAACTGGTCTCATTTAAGTATATAAAATGACCTTTCAGATCAGACAGCTTAACGTTATCAGTTATTATCAAAATAGTGATAACAGACACTCCATTAACATGTAGCAAATAAATAGCTTTTTACAATATTTACCATTTTTTTAAATAAATAATACTTGTTTAATTATGTAATATAAATGTTCACTAAATAAATAAAAATAGGGTTATAATAGAAAGAACAGAAGGACATATTTAGAATTTATCTGATATAGATCTAAATTATTTTTGTTTTCCTTGTCCGAAGATCGTTATCTTCGGCGGCGTTGAGTTACGTATTTAACTCATTTATATTATTTTAATAGTATTTACGACTCCTTGATCCGAATAAAGATCAAAATTTAATTTCTTTGTTCATCAAATCGAAAAAGTTTCTGCAAACTACGAATGGAAAAAAAATGTCTTACCATTAGACCATCATAACGCAATGGGGCACTGTCTGACTGTAATCGCGATTGGTTACGGGTTCGATTCCCATTGGGACGAATGATCATATTTAAAACGTATTTTCATTTTCCGATATAGTAAGTTAAAGGGCGGCGTTGAGTTCACCGCAGAACACGCAAAGTCTCGATTTCGGACGGAAAGCAGTCAATGGAGTGTCTTATCACTTTTCCCTGTTTTTTTATTATTAAAATGTCTCAATATGACTGCAAGCAATTTTTTTTAAAACGAACGAAGACGTAGACCTGAAAAACGTATATTTTTAAGGGAAAATACATACATATTACATATATGTTACAGAATTTTCTAAATCTTTTTAACTTTCAAATATGATATGGGACACACTGAATAGGATGATCGTTATTCGCTAACAATCTCTATTCAGCGGTGTTAGCATTTGGAGACTTTTGACCTTTTCACTCTTTTGAACAATTTGTGAGGCCTTTATACAATTTGCTATACATTTAAAATATTTAGCAAATGTTTGTTAAATAATATAAATATGTTACTAAATTGAATTCACTTGTATTTTATTTCTTAAGAAAATCTAGTAAGGCTATTTGACCTGTTTATTAGTGTCTGGTGAGAGTGTAATTTTAATTAATAGGGGAAGAGGTCCCAGAGCGGGTCCCGTAAGACTAGAAAAATAAATTTTTTTTACTAACACTATTTGTGGTTTGGGGTCAATACTTATGAGACGCACCGAGACTGGGGGTGGAATGGTTGCTCCCTTTTTTCATATGTCTGGAACAGGCCAGGATAACATATTTTCATTGCATGATCCTTGTCCTTGTCAAGGCGACTGGGATAACGAGAAAATAATTATGAATTATTTTATAATAATAATTCCTTATTTTAAATAAAAGAAAAAATACATAACATATTAATTTTATGATATTACTACTATAGTGGCAGAGTTAACATATGTCTGAATATAAACGGGGTTTAAATTAACTAATGAGATATTTATTCTTTAGAATTATTTGGTTACATAAATTCCGGTGTTATGTTACACCATTTAATAAACAACAATTTATAAATTTAATAAAAAGTATATAAAATCTGTTTCTTTTTCTTTTTACAAATCTATTAGA
Source organism: Dryadula phaetusa (assembly GCA_032432895.1). Taxonomy (NCBI): domain Eukaryota; kingdom Metazoa; phylum Arthropoda; class Insecta; order Lepidoptera; family Nymphalidae; genus Dryadula; species Dryadula phaetusa. Next base: position 3,490,631 of record JAOYRS010000021.1, read on the forward strand.
TACATCCATTTAGTTTAGGCTCACACTAATAAAGATACAATTATCATTTATTTATTTCCAATTACGAAAATAAAGCTTAATAAATTCGTCATGCTTCAACATTTATAGGAAAAAAAATATGTTCTCACTCAAAAACAAGGAAAAAGTGAACGCAAACAGAAAATTACTCGAAGAACTGAAAATTTAAACCCGAAGAGATCCAATAGTATTCGATTTCACAATAAATTAAAAATTGAAACCAAGTAATGAATCATCAAATAGCATCAAAATTCATTTAAAACATTCGAGTTAAAAAATATTCGTGCAGCGCGAAATTAATTGTCTGTGGGAATTCTGTAGCTATAGCCCAATAAATGTCGTTCGAATCTCGAAAATTTACGGGTCACTTAGTTTTATTTAAGGAGAAAATGGAAAATTATGCCACAGAGAACGGAGTGAAGTCACTATTTAGTGACGGAATGCCCCTTACATAGTGATGTATATTAAATTAAGTAACACGTATTATTTACTAGAGAAGCCTTTCTTGCTTAATACACGCGTTGTCTTAGCAACGTATATATATATATATATATAAATATATATATATATATATATATATATATATATATATATATATATATATGCATAATGGGAGGATATAAGTAAAACACGTGGTAATATTTATTTTATTAATTTAATAATTTTTCTAATGTAAAAAAATTACAATTTTTTAATACAAAAAAAAAGTCACTTTATCCTGTGCCACATTTCATACTCCTTTTTTCATTTTATTTTTATAGAAAGAGGAAAATTTCCCTTTCGTAGTAATATACTGACAAATTTATTTTGCTAATAAGTGACTGTTAAATATAAGATTACTTTAGTGACTTTAGATTTTAGTAAGATCATTTCCACGCAAAATGAAATATTTTCGCTCGATATTTCCATGCAATACATAAATGAATTTTTAAGCATAAGAACATAATATGTATAAAAAAAATTTTTTTTTTGTTATAGTGAATATGTAGACAGAATTTAATAATAATTTCGAGCTGTCGAATTACGCTGTAATCTAAAATATATTAATTTAATTTTAATCTTTTGTATTTTAATTTTAATCTATTGCTGTCGGTATAAATATGTATCAAATGCTCATTCGTAACGTAATGTTACTTTTTCTTGATTTTTATAAAATATAAATAAAAAAAATATATTTTTTAACCAATTCCTGCGATCCCCAATAATCTGAAGAATCATTTAATTCCGCTTTTACTGCTATTTAAAATTAAAATACGTTCAATTTATGCAAAGATTATGTTAAAATATGCAGATGGACGGTTTTCGCGTAAATGTTTAAGGTCGAGTCGCGATGAAAAACATATTAACTTCGTATTATTGTATCAAAAGTAGATTTTGTAAATATTTCAACAACCAGTACGCAATTAGTGACTTTTGATCGTTAAGACTAAAGAGTTTTTTTATCTTGTATTACTTAAAATAAAGAAAAAGACAGTCTTGTGTGATGTGTCGGTGTTTAACAAATTAGGCTTTATTTGGTTTACACTTTCAAATTTATTTATTTACACATTTAATTCAAATTTTAACGCTTCAAATGAATTTTATACTGAATGCGGAGGTCTTTTTTAGCTTCACGCTTTAATCCCGCATAGGAGAGTAGATAATACCTAGCCTCAAAACACTACGTACTCCTATTTCCATCGAAATTCGAAACATAGCGTATTGACGTTAAATATATTCATGTCTCCAAATTGGAATCGAACTCACAACCCATCGCGTTTACAGTCAGACACTGTCGCACTGCGCCACGACCGGCCTCGTTAAGATATATATTATAACATAATAAAAAAGACAGAAGATAGATATTTTATAAATATTTTTTTTTACTTTCCAGGGCTTCAACGTGCGAGGCTATGATCCATCCAAGGACGCCATCTCATCGGCCGCCAAGACCGGTGTGTCCGGTGCCAGCTCCATTGCCGCGGCGGTAGACGGTGCAGACGTAGTGGTGTCCATCTTGCCAAGCAATAAAGTCGTTCTTGAAGCGTATCTTGGAAAGGACGGTGTTGTGAAACATGTAAGATATAGAATGATATTGACAAATTATAGTTAGCCTTTTTTATTGTAAAAATAACGATAAATGTGTTTATTTTCAGTTTAAAAATGTGATTTTTTCTCTGCTAATTCTGAGCTACTGGCTACTGGCTTTTTTATTAGTTTTACTTAGAAATGTTTATATGCAGTTGATTTTTTTATAGATAATAAATTGGGTTAGCGACTTCATCTGCGTTGATTTTAGTATCTTTGTATGGGGTGGCAATAGGATGTATATTATGTAAATCTAAATTAAAATTAGCCTAACTTGATAATGTGTTATTTCATTAGCTCTCTGAAGCGAAAGTTTCATCAAAATAGACTCAGCTGTTACAGAGATTAGCCGGAACCAACAGACAGAAAATTGTTAAAGCTTTTATTTTGGTATATGTACCGTATAGATATATCTAATAAAAACAGTTATTGTAATAATACAAACAGACACTGCAATTTTTTGTATAGATATCAATTACAACTATTAAACGAAAACAAAAAAAATCACCTAAACATGCTTATTGTTGATGAATTTCTAGTTTTTGAAATTTTGAATTTACTCAGTCAACAGCGTTGAGTTCCGCCACCAAAGCAAGTACGAAATGTTTTGACACTACGTATTTCCTGTCTACCCTGCTATTCAGGATAAAAGCGCAAAGCATATATTACGAATATAATAATATTTATTTCTTTTCTATGAGATATTTCTAATGGTTTGAGTTAGTGTACAGGTTTTTCTTAAGCTACGAGTCAAAAGCTTTCTTATTTATATGTACGAATACGTCTTATTAAGAAATTATTATTTTCCCCTTAGTTCTAACTAAGGAACGTTGCAAAGCTAATATATATTAATTCTTAAGAGATTATTTAAATGAGGACATTAACTGCCTTCCTTCCGGTCAAGGCGACCGTATATCGCCTTGACCGGTAGTTAAGTTATACAACCAATAACACAAGTATTATTTAATCATGTTAACTTGAATACATTATTTAAGATTATGTGTATTGAACACAATATAGTATTTTTTTAGCTTCACGCATTTATCCCGCATAGCAGGGTAGCCAGAAAGTACCTAGTGTCAAAACACTCTGTACTTCGCTTTCAGCCGAATTCCAGACATTGCATATTGAATGGCGGAACGCAACATCGCACTTTGTCTTACCGAGGAAATGAAAATAATTTAAATATAATCATCATAGTATTTAAAGCTATTTATAATTTTAAAGTTGAAATGTATTTTTATAGGCGAGATATAAGGAGTCAGAATTTTAAACATTGTCTGTTGAGTGGCGGAATTCAGTGAAAATAATTTAAATAGAAACATTTCCCCAAGAAGGAATGGAATCCACAACGATTATTTTTATGCTCAAATGATAACTACAGTGGGTTATCTCTCATTATGGCTTCATACCATATAATCCTTTACTTGAGTATAGATACATGGCCTTCATTAGAATTTTCGTCTGTCTGTTTGTTTGTTTTTACTAATCTCTGGAACGTTTGGACCAATTTTGATTTTTGGTACGTTTACGAGGTGAAAGCTTTAATAAAGAGTACCTTAGGTCAATTTTATTATAGAATTATAAAATAGGCACCCAGAGATATTAAATTTCACGTCACGAAGTCGCAGGCACAACCAGTAGCATCTAAAATATAAAAAACCCATTTACTCGAACAAAGTCGGTTAGTGAAAATTGAAGCTAAATATTCCAACCGGTGCTCAGAAATAATAATAGTAAAAAAAATTGTACAGAAAATAAAAATATTTCTTATAAAACATTTGTATCACGATGTTTCTTAGACGAACGAATCTCTTGAAGTAAAGTAGAATTTCTATAGGCTCCTGATGAAAGGCTATTTGAAGCGTCGTATAAGTCAAGTTGGAGTTTTAAAGAAAACAATTTTTACGTGAAATGTTGCGGAACGTTTTTGAGCAATGCCTTAGTTTTAATTTTACTATTTCACCCACATTTTCCTTGTGAGTTGTCCCTTTTTATTCTTAATTAACTTAGATTTATGTATTATTTACTAAGGTTTTTATCTTATATTTTAATTCTTATAATTAAATTGTCTTGTTGTACTTTTCCTCGCTCTGGTAAGAATTCGGTGGACAACGGAGTAAGCAGTGTATTGACACTAGGTGCTTTCCTACTCTCTATGCGGGTTGAAAGCGTGAAGCTACAAAAAGATCTTTTTGTTTTACGTCCATAATATTACTACTAAGGCATGATATGCAATTTAATAAATCACTTAATATTATATTTGCTATCTATCTATCTTTATTGGCCGCCGTGTGCGTGTATATAGAAGTGTAGAATAGCGTTGACCTGTTAACACCATAGTTGTGCGCACGATTCCAACTAGAGGAATTTGATATTTCAATTATTCTGATTTCTAGGTTTCGGTAAAAAAATGCTAGTATAGAGTTTCGAAATTAAGTATAAAACGGAGGATTTGTGTAAGAATGCTTTGCACTGTGCGGGAAACTTGGGGACTTTTCCTTTTTCCAACAAAGAAAAGCATAATGTTCACATTATACTAATAAGTTATTTTTTTATAATAATATTTATTAATATTGTTTAAATAAACAAATATAGGTGTATCATTTTGTTTATTTTTCAGGCACCAAAAGGTTCTCTCCTGATCGACTCAAGTACAGTGGATCCTAACGTCCCCAAAGAAATATTTCCGGTAGCCATTGAAAGCGGCGTTGGATTCATCGATGCTCCTGTTTCTGGAGGTACAATTTAAATTTTTATAATATTTAAATTTGTTTCAATTTGACACTAGGGTGTCAAAACACTCCGTACTTCGTTTTCCGCCGAATTCAAGACATTGCAAGTTAAGTGGTGAAACTAAACGCCGCATTTTGTCTTTACCAGAGCATGTGGAGGAAGTGAAAATAATTTAAATATAATCACTCTCCTGATTGGGAATCGAACCCAAAACCGAACGCGTTTTCTGTCAAACGCTGTCACACTTCGCCACTACCGGCCACCATACAACCGATCGACCGGGGTAAAAAACGTGGAGCTGAAAAAAAATTGGTAACAGCCAACTTGATTTACCCAAAATTTAATTTTTAATTATTCTGAATGAAACTATATTAAACGTATTAATTGCGTATATTTTGGTATAAAACAGGACCGGATTTTTCAAGACCTGATATTTCTGCACAGAAGGACTAAGGGTCTATTCCCTATTATTAAAATTAAACTACCGCCTTCTTCTTCTTAAATGCCTCGCGTACTGTCCTAGATTTTTGGAAGCGTCGGATTTTCAAAAATCTATTTTCGTAAACTAAAATATACTAGTTCATCCTTTTCAAGCAGTTAAACAAAATTCTTTAGTCTGCAATAAGTACTTCCTTATTTATAGTAGAAACTTGATACATATTCGTAATACTTGTTCTCTGGACATTATATTAAGATGTCTGGCTTTCAAATTGAAATAAACGGAGACAATAATAACGATATTGGAATTTTCACTTTTACAATATCTACTGAGATACTGTTGTTTAGAAATAATATAAAAATATATATTTTGACAAAAGAACGGGTTTAGCTAAGCTTATGTAAATTAAATAATTTTAGTAATAAATAGGCTTGAAAATTTGTTGTTGAAAACAATAATAAATGCGAAATAAAATGCAAAGAAAAATTTTATTTAATATGGTTAATTGTAACTATTTTAAACGGATTAATCACGTATGTTTTGGTATTTCAAAAATATATTTTTGAAAACTAAACGTTTGAAACACTTTACAGTAGTCTGTTGTATATCTCACCTTTGTACTGTAGGTGGTCATATACGTGACAGTCAACACAGTATGTGAATTATGATCGATTATATAATCAAAATAGTAACATTTGAAATAAATAAAATAGCGAATATCAAATATCTTTTTAATAGATAAATATTTCAGTGAAAAGGCGTTGAAAATTTGTATGGAATTCTAGCAATTTTCATGTTAAAGTTAAAGACCAATAAAACATTATATTCGAGTTATGGGTAAACAAAATAAAATGGTTTTTAGTTAATAAGTTGAGGCCGGTAGCGCAGTGCAACAGCGTCTGACTGTAAACGCGACCGGTTGTGAGTTCGATTATCACTCGGGGGAGTGATTATATTTAAATTATTTTCGCTTCCTCGCTTTGGTGAGACAAAGTGCGGCGTTGAATTCCAACATTCGACACGCAATGTCTCGATTTCGGTGGAAAGCGAAGTACGGAGTGTCTCGACACTAGGTAATTTCTGTCTACCCTGCTACGCGGGTTAAAAGTGTGAAGCTAAAAAAATACGGTAAATAATATATTGATTAAATAATATTTCAATATATTTATTTGCAACTTGTTCTAGATTTGATAACAAAAACAAAATCAACATTTGTTTTTTAGTAATCAATTGTTTATTTTTCATTATATGCATATCGTCATGAGCTGATAACTTCCCAACCTTTATCTTCGCGATATATTATTGACATTATTACGTATTTTATTATTGATAAGAATCCCTAAAGTGAATATTATATGAATATTATAAATCCATATACTCCTAACAAATTTAAAAACGTTAAAAGAACTTTATTATATGCTAATATGCCGCATAGTTGGGTAAACACGAAGTACCTAGTGTCAAGACACTCCGTACTTCGCTTTCCACCGAGTTCGAGACTGTGTGTTGAGTGGCGGAACTCAACTAGTTCGGTAGGAAATACATTGCTAAGGTAACGTGTACGAATTTGCAAATAAGTACAAAAAAGTACATCATTCATATTGTAATTTATTACTAGAAATAATAGTTTACTATATTTCTTCTCTATATAAGACGGACGATGACTTAACTATTCTGAAATACAAATTTGTTGCTAAGCAACGCGTATTTTACGCGTCAACGGACGGGATGAACGGACGTCCGTATACTATATTACTGTCTCTATTGACACATATGCTACACATTAATATATGTAAGTGTAGTAGTGTGTGTAATATTAATTTAATTATTTCAACGACTTTCTAATATTTTACAACGGAACTTGTATTTTTTTTGTAAATTACCCTCTTAAAATGATAAATTTCATACTATTCCTTCATTATTTTCTTAAAACGGAGTCCGGAAGTTAGTCCTTTACTTTTTAAAATAATAGCAAATTCTTTAAAAAATCACATAATAATTGCTATTTACACAATCTAGATGTAAAAAAACTGTTCTGAAAATTCAAACTCTTTTTTTTTGAAGAGAAAAGATAGAAGAGATATCACGAAATGAACTGAAACAAGTGACAGCCAGTGTCAGATTAAAATAGCCGGCGGCTTGAATGCTCTTTGTCACTGCTGCGACAGTTTCCTATGAAAACTTAGCTGACGGTTTTGTTAGCGGAATTTGTGGATATTCGACATAATGCAGAATTTTTATACAAAGGAAAAGAAATAAAAATCATAAGGTCATAGTGGCGTTTGGTTTCGGGTTCGGTTTTAGCTCAGAGGAATGAGTTTTTGGGTATTATAACTATTTCTTCGCGTTGGTTTGATAAAGTGCGGTGTTTACTTCCGCTCTTTAGTACATAATGTCTCGATGCATGTAAGATGCAATATTAGAACAGAGTTTATTGAGCTGTTGTGTCATTTTCTTTTCTTAATGAAATAAAAGAGTAGAAAATTTGTTTTGATAGAAAAAAGTCACAAAAAAACACGTCTTCTGAAGGATATCAGGTACTTGCTATAAGTATTATGATCTCAGCAAATCCGGTCATATCTGCAATTTTTCAAGCCAATCAAGAATTATAGAGTCAATAATGTAATTATCTTCTAACTAGAGATAGATACATGATAAGGTAATAAAGGTGTATTCAATCATTAACTTGGTCCTTTAAAGTATTTAATAATTATTTGGTAAAACTTTTAAAATACATTAGAATGAAGGCCACAAAACTGATTCAGAAGAAGTTTTAAGTAAATAAAAAAAATCTTTCAAAGAATTTAAATTTCCCTGTAACCATAAATATTTAGTACTTAATTTTTTTGTGTGCTTTATCCTTACCCTTTTATCCCGCACGTCAGAGTAGATAAAATAGCATCAAGTGTCAAGACACTCCGTATTACGATTTCCGTCGAATTCGAGATTTCTTGTTGAGTGATGGAACACAACGCCGTACTTTATCTTACCAGAGCGAGGGAGTGAGAATAATTTAAAAATAATCACTTCCCCGAGTGGGAATCGAACCCAACCCATAACCGATAGCGTTTACAGTCAGACGCTATCCCACTGCGCCACGACCGGCCTCATTTATAATTATTATACTTATATAAATGTTTCTACCTCATTGCTTGGTTGATGTTAGTGAAATATAAGATAAGATAAGGTAATATACAATAAATAACAATTTTGATGTCTGACGTTTGTTTTTGATTTGAAGAAAATAAACATACATTGATAAGAATCAGTCCTTGGTGGTAATTATTGTAATATTTTGTTATGTAATTTACATAGACAGGTCATTATTTTAGTGTGGATTTATGACACTTTTGATATTACTTTCGTTAAAACTTTAGGATAAAAATGGGAAATTTTGTATTATTATTACATGGAACTCCAACGCTCTACGTATTCTACGTAGAGTGCCTTCCGTTACCTTCGGATCTAAATGCTGTTAATAAAACTGGAACGCACTGAACAGACTACCCACTTTCTCAACTTTTGACCCTAGGAATTAGATTCAGTAACGGAGGAGTTCTATATGTTACTATGGCGTATATAAAAAGCGTCTGATTGTAATAACTTTAAATTATTAGTACAATTTTTATACGATGTTTACAATATAGAATTTCATAAATCAAAAGGATAAACAAAGGAAGACAGTAGTCAGAGTCAGTTAGTCAGAGTTAAAAATTAAAAATATATATAATATACAAATTTCAGTTGTATTTGCAATAATTATATAATATATATATATATATATATATAGAACAATTTTAGCGAAAATTGTTCTAGTTATAATTAAAATATTCTAGTATGTAAAATATGTAAATATATGGACAATAGGTATGTTGAATGATGGTATCAAAAATATTTTCTAACAGCAAATACAGCAGTCCCTAAATAAATGTATATACAAATGTTGTTATTTGCCGTATCATTGTATGAATAATTAAAGCTAGCGTGTTCTATTTTGAGCTAATTTGAATATTTTATAGGAAAAAAGTAATATTTTGTAATTAAAATAGTAAAAATATGTTTTCGTAGTAGCATTTAAGTGTAATTCAGATATCTTTTTTCCTATCTTTAGGTTCATATCTTAATTTAAATTGGAGAACAGAGTGCCTTGACACTAGATACCTAGATAGATAGACTTCCTGTTTAAAAAAAAATAGAACGGTTTGAAGTACAGGCATGGTATAAAAAATTTAGTACTTTAAGTTAAAAATTTTCCAATCCCTTTGTAAACGTGGTGGATATGTATTCGATATCCACTCAATGAATATTTTGTCACTCTACATTGATGCTATATAAGAAGCGTTAAAATATATTGTAAAATATAAATATATAAATTACTTTTTTAGGCGTAATGGGTGCCCAAAATGCCACATTGGCATTCATGGCAGGCGGTCGCAAACAAGACTTTGACAGATCACTGCCACTCCTCGAAGCGATGGGCGCCAAGCAGTTCCACTGTGGAGATATAGGCGCTGGTCAGGTAGCCAAGCTCAGTAATAACATGTTGATGGGAATTACTGGCATGGCCACAGCTGAGTGTATGAATATGGGTATAAAGTAAGTAATACAAAGTGTTTAAAATATTAATAATAATTTAATTTCTGAGCTAAAATTTTCATATTTACTGATAGCTACTTCGTACACCTACATTTCATGAATTTTATAGACTTGACGGGTGTAGTTGCGGAATTTAACACTGTGCTTTGTCTAAAATGAAGAAAAAATCTATTAGACATTTTTATACGCTTAACACGGTAGGCAAAACATGATGTCTGATGTCAATATTAGGCTTTCTTTTGAAATTTCAAATTTTATTTTGAACCGGAGCGCAAAAATGAAAGCGATTTGAATAATCTTTCCCCCAAATAGGATAAAAACCTATGACCATTGCTTCTATAATAAAAAAAACATTAATATAAAGATAATATAATAATATAAAACATGTCATGTAAGTTCATCAAGTGAAATTCGAAAGCTCATCTATTGCATCTCTTATTACTAACTAACGGATAATCATTGCTGTGTTCCAGCCATAAACACGATACTGGCACAAATTACTAGACATATGAGATTTAATCACTTTTACTCGCACATTATCGAACTGATGGTCATAAATTCTATATAATAAATCGACTGCATCAGTTATGTATTGCATTGAAAAACGACAAAGATATGCTCTATATATATATATATATATATATATATATATATATATATATATATATATATATATATATACATACATATACGGTTACGCGTAAAATGCTTGTTGCCATAGGAACATATATAAATACACTTTTTTAAACAAATTTATTAATTAAAGCTTTTTCCCACTAATTGTCCATATAAACTTTAACTATACTTTGTCTTCGTCTTTTCCTTTGCATTTCTACACAAAATCGTAAAATGAACTATTATAATATAAGGCATATTTAATATCACCTAGAACTAACAGTAACTTACATTAATAATAATAAACATATATAAAGAATATATCCTGCCATAGCAACATATATGTTACTTAATACAAAGCTATATAAAGTATATGTTAATAGTAAAATAATAAATTTATTTACTCTCTTGCACTTTTTGCACTCATTGTCCATATAAATTTTAACTATACTAAATTTGAATACTCCTTCGAATTTTCCTTTGTATTCCTACTAAAAATCGTAAAACATGAAGTAGTTAGTTAGTGTTTTAAATAATATAAACAAACATATACAATGTAAAATTAATTTGTTTATATAGCCTTATAATGTTAAATTTATTTATTTGGAGTTATTTTGTAACTGAATGCAGGTCCGTAATTCCAAATATATATTTAAAAAGGCATAAAACAAACAACGTCTAATATATCATCAAATTGCAAAAGAAAAGTAACTTAGATTAATAATAATAATTTTTTTTTAGCTTTACGCTTTTTATCCCGCATAGCAGAGTAGACAGAAAGTACCTAGTGTCAAGACACTCCGCACTGAATTCAAGATATTGCGTGTTGAGTGGTGAAACTCAACGCGAAAAATTGTCTTACCAGGACGAGGAAGTGTAAAAAATAAGGGGATCGAACCCACAACTGACCGCATTAACAGTCAGACGCTGTCCCACTGCACCACGACGGGCCTCAATAAACATTAATTAGTATAAACATATATAAATAAACATTTATAAGAAACTCTAAACAAAATTGAGATGATGCTATAAACTCTTATTAAGCTCGATTCCACTCATAACGGTTTATTTATTACAATGAAATATAAATCAAAGAAATTCGTAATTTACCGTCGCGTCCTCGTTGGACTTCATAGCTTTTCATTATTGTTAATTTGCCCATCAGTTTGCTGGAAGGAAATACAGTCACGTACTGTAATAACGAAAGCCTGGGTAAGTTGCAAGATTTAGTGGATTCCATGTTGAGTTTAGTAGGTTCAGTTCTCAGTTGATGTAATATTTATTTTATGTTTGTTTGTATAAATTATAAGAATTAATAGTAATTAAGAATAAATTCATGTATATGCTCAGTATATATAATAACAAAACATTATTAAAAAGTTTGAGTTAAGATTTACGTATATAATATCTTATTCTTTTCCTTTAGGCTTTTATTCCGTATAGTGTCAAGATACTTTGTACTCCGCTTTTCACTAAATTCCAGATATTGCGTGTTGAGCGATGCAACGCCGCGTTTTGTCTTACCAGAGCGAAATAAAGAAAACAATTGAAATATAATCATTCCCTTGAGAGGGAATCGAATCTACAACCGATTGCCTTTATAGTCAAGGTGGGTAGAATCTCCATTAAGAGGCATGATTTTTTTTAATTTTCTATGCCTGTAAAAGACAGTGTGGTATTGAGTTCCACTATGAAACATGCGTCTTTAATGCGAGCCGACTCAGTGTCTTGACACTGGATTCTCTTTATCTTTATCTGACTTACTATACGGGAAAAAGAAAGTATATTTAAAGTCTATATAGAATAATACTATATAATTTAATTAATTTGATTTCTTAATCAAAATAATATTACACTAAAATAAAAAAAGTTTATATTTCAAATTATATGAAGTAATGAAAATAGCTACGTTCCAGATATTAAAATGAAAACTCTATAAAGCTTTATCTGTCTTCAAGACGTGAATGCAATTAAATTAAATTATGTTAGACAATTCCACGTAACTGCTGAGTATTTGGTGAAGTATAATTTGTTGAGCGACTTCATATTTGTGTTGTACGTAGAGTGATTTGATGGTTTTATATGTAGCTTGTAGCCCGCAATATCGTTTGCGTGGATAATACACATGTTGAAATTTCGAATAGTATTCTTAGTATTGTGCGGCGTTAAGTTCACCACCCAACACGTAATGTCTCTATTTTTGGTTGAAAGCAGACATCCGATTGTTTTGACACTAGGTTGACTTTAATTATCTTGCTATGCGGGATAAAGCGTGATGCTGCTCTTCTAGTGCTTGAATATGCCAAATTTTAAATATTTACATCCAATAGTTTCATATAGTTTTTTATTTAGACTTAGATATATATATATATATATATATATATATATATATATATATGGAATTTTTATATATGTTATTATATATTTTTATTATATAAACGAAAATGATACGGAAGGAAGGGTTATGACTGCGAATCTCATTTCAAGAAATATTTTAGCTTAAAATATGGATGACTTATTAGCTTAGTTAAACAATTTGTATCATGTATCCTGGAACGATTATATTCAATGGGGAATGATTTCATTTAAATATTTTTTTATTTTCTCGCTCTGGTGAGACAAAACGCGCAACGTCTCGGATTCAGTGGAACGGAGAACCTTGATGTGATAAAAAAACATATATTTATGAATATTCACTCGTATAATTCAAAAATGTAGTGGAAAACTGTAATTTCCGGATATAGTAAAGCTTACTTAAACAAAATTAACAATTTATAAGTAATATATGTATAATACAGTAGATCTATATGTATTATTCTATTATCGGAAATAATTTTAATACAATAAGAAATAAAAGCTCTCCAATTCCAGCACTCTCAGTCCTAATTCACAAGGAAACGCCGATCTCAGTTATATTTGAAGTAGACCAGACATCAAAATGTAACCTTCCAATCATATTTATATGGAAATGAGGGTAGGGTTTTTATTAAAGTCGGGGCCAAAATTTCTCGACAATTCACTAGAGATTTACGACGTTTTTGGCGTCAAAGATAATTTTATTTGAAAGTGAAGCGTTCGTCATATTCGGATATTTTGAACGCAAGCTTTTTAAGAGCGTTTCGTGTGATATTTAGTTTTATTTATAATACAAAATTGTTATTTATAACTATAGTAACTGTTTAATAAAATTAAATTCTGATTTTGATACTGAACTGATTATTAAAACCCTCTTTTAAAGATACTACGGTGATTTAAAAAATTTTTTTTTTTCATTTATATTACTGTTGTACTGCAAATGGAACACCCTCGTGGTGTTTTTAGGCAAGTGTTGGGATTATATTTCTTGTAGGCTAGTCAAAGCAAAAGCAAAGCAAGTAAGTTACTTTAAAAACTACTGCAAAATGTAATATATTCTTTTAAAAACTTAAAATTTAAAATTATTACTTGAAATTTTATTTTTGGAAATATTGCCAAAAACACTATATGAATGACGATTGCTATCAAAACTTTATGATAAAACATAGAAGCTTTTGAGACAATTCTTCTCTTTAATGTAACTTCTAAACATAATTAATCTAGAAAAAGGCCGTGGTGCAAGGTGACAGCGTCTGACTGTAAACGTGACCGGTTGTGGGATTATATTTAAAATTATTTTTACTTCCTAGCTCTGGTAAGACACAGTGTGGCGTTAAGTTTCACCACTCAACACGCAATGTCTCAAATTCGGTGGAAAGTGTAGTACGGAGTGTCTTGACACTAGGTACTTTCTGTCTATGCAGGATAAAAGCGTGAAGTTAAAAAAATCTAGAATCTAAATTGTTTTGTATAAGTTAAATGAAAAAAAAAAGGATACATTACGACAGGAATCAGATATCAGTACAATGAAAAGATACACATTACCGATTTCTTCCCTAAAAATGACTGTTTATTGAATTAATATTCATTTTTATTAAGTTCAAAATATAAAAAAATAAATTAATTAAAAATATTTGTAAGGGCAACAATTAAATTTTTTCATTAGTGACTTTGATAATATTCCATCACAAAACGTGGAAATATTTATACGAATTAATAGGATTATATATATTATCTGCGGTTGTAGTGCAGTAACACAGAGGCTGACTGAAGACGCGAAACGCGGTTGTAGGTCACAGCGGTTGTAGGGGAGTGATTATATTACAATTACTTTCATTTCTTTGCTCTGGTAAGACAAAGTGCGGCGTTGAGTTCGCCACTCAATACACATATCTCAAATTCGGCAGAAAGCGAAGGACGGACTGTCGTGACACTAGGTAATTCCTGTCTACCCTGCTATGCGGTATAAAAGCGTGAACCTAAAAAAAATCATGTGTATATATATATATATATATATATATATATATATATATATATATATATATATATATATATATATATATATATATAAGATTTACTTTATGATTTCCAAAAATATGATTATTGTATTACAACATCATACTATGCTATAAACTTGTTACAGAATGGGCTTAGATCCCAAAGTTCTTCTCGATGTTCTCAACAATTCCTCAGCGAGGTCATGGTCTACTGAAGTATACTGCCCAGTGCCCGGTTTGGTACCAACTGCTCCCTCCAGTAGAAATTACGATGGTGGATTCAAAAATGAACTCATGGTTAAGGTAAAACTTATTTATTTTTTCTTTTTTTTATAGGACAGGCAAGGGTAACAAGCGTGCGGATCACGTGACAGTAAAATATATATTCACAGATATATTTCCTCTTTGGTGTTCCCGATTTATGCCATTTTAAATGAAATTATTAGAATCGGTTTTATTGCTTAAAATTCGGTGTTCAATAATACAGTTTAGAAAATTCCATGCTCTACGTACATACATAATACGTTACAGTAGCCTGTGATCTCTAAAATATGCGATTAATCAGGGCACTATAAGTAAATAACTTTTTTTAATAATCTCCGTATTTTTTCCCAATTTTGAGATATTGTATGTTGAATGCTGGTCCGATCTATAGATTTGTATTTTTTTTAAATATTGTTTTCCTTGTGTTTCCATTGTAATAATTACTTCCATAAATCCAAGAAAAATTACTTCACGCAATATCTTGATTTAGTGTGATGTGAAATGTTTATTTTCCACGAAACCTTCTCCTCCCTACCGAATCCTGAGCCGCTGCCTCAGTCGTCGCTGGATAGCTTAAGCTGGGCCTCTCCCGAGTAATCAGGAGTCTCATCCGGCTAGGTCGTCCACCCAGACAGCACTCGGCTCATACTTTCCTACCCACAAAGATATCCTTACCCTCAGGACTCCGGTCCAACATATCCATCCATAGACCTCATAAAGAGGTCTACCAGGGGCCCACTCGTATTAGTGAGTGGCGATGGAAGCTACGGCCAGAGGGCTCTGCCCTGGCACCATTACCCCTCTCTATTTTACATAAATAATAAATGAGGCAAATTTCATATCACTACCACAAAGCATACGTTAATATATAAATTTATTACAAAAAAAGAACCTACAGTTATATTATTGGTAGTTTTGTAAGCAGTGGCTTATACCAACACATAAACGTGCAAGGTATGTTCAGCGATAGTCTGAATAGGCGTCTGCGACAAAAGATTTGAATGACAAATGTAGCGACATCACGATAGCGACGCCATAATGAAGCTACAATTTGACTTAAACGACGGTTTTAGTATAATGAAACATTTTTCGTACTTTGAATATACATAGCCTATATGTACGAAGGCTTTGTGTTTTGAATATTGTTTACCTTGAATGATTTTAACCTTCAAACTTTGATTTTTTATGACGTTTGATGGAAGAAACCCGGCGTTGGGTTACGCTATTTGTTAATAGAACTGAATATAGTGTCTTTGTTAGTCTAAACAGTACCTTTTCTTTGTATCTCAAAAGAATATATGAAAGGAGATATATGAAAGTGAAAAATATCTATTTTACAACGTTGGTAGTGTAAAATTACCTATGTAAATATAGTTTCACAATTTTATTTGAATAGCAGGGTAGACTGGAAGTAAATAGTGTCAATACTCTCTGTACTGTACGGTGTACCTACATTCATAAATTATTTGTACTTTGTATAAGTACATGAAGATAATATAC
This sequence comes from Dryadula phaetusa, assembly GCA_032432895.1. Taxonomy (NCBI): domain Eukaryota; kingdom Metazoa; phylum Arthropoda; class Insecta; order Lepidoptera; family Nymphalidae; genus Dryadula; species Dryadula phaetusa. The sequence goes on from JAOYRS010000021.1 coordinate 3,507,218, forward strand.
CTGCAAATATTTATATGACTTATATTGTTCACAGGATTTGGAGCTAGCTAGCAACATGGCTCTTGGTATCCGGTCTCCTATCCCCCTTGGTGCGGTCGCTACACAGTTGTACCGTATAGTCCAATCTCGTGGCTACGGACAAAAAGATTTCTCCTTTGTATACCAACTCCTTAAGAATGAAGTAGAGAAAAAATAGAATAATTTTTTTATAATAATTATGTTGTTTTCTTTTAATATTCTGATGTTAATAAAATCAAGTGCTAGAATAAATTATTTAAAACAATTTGTCTGTTTGTGCAAAAAATAGAAAATGAAAACTTTTTAGTTTTCTGCTTGGTTAGAAATGGACAAAATACATGTATATCAACTTTTTAGTTTAAAAGCTGAAAAAAAAAGCAGAAGTGCGGCGTTGGGTTCCACCGATCTAAAACTATGCGTATGCTTGTCTACGTAATAAATCTAAATCTAAAAAGTTTCCTTGATAAATCAACTGATGTTACTGAAGTTTCTGCAGATTTCTTTTAGTGGTACATTTTAAGATTATATACATTTTTCTTTAGTGGGCTAAGAAGATAGTATCTTGATAGATCTCTATTATAGTACATTTGACATTGTGTATTAAGTAGAGAAATGCCGTGTAATGCGATATTTAATTAGTTCAACGAAATAAAATAAGACTTTGAATATAAATATTGAGGCATTTATTCATTTTATTTGTCAACTGTACCAGAATGGTCTCAATATATATATTATTAAGGTATGTCAGTACATGCTGCAAATTACTGATTGGCAAGACTGTCCTACTTTGAAGAACTGAGTAGTACTCTTAGTACCGTATTTGACTTTACGTTCATGGAATAATTTAACCAACTTGATACTTGCAGGAGTTACGTCTTACGTCTTTGATGTTGCTTCCAGTATTAGTTCCACTGCCAAGTATCTAAATTGCTCTGTCATACATTGTTGCTGGAATTACACGTATACTTACGCTTGGAGCGTTGGAATTAGTGGCTTTATTTATATTACTGTGCATTATAAATTTAAAGATTTTTCTAATAAAAAAATAATAGCACATCTCTAGTAGCCATCTGTGAGATAAAAGCTTGGCTGCAATTTAGAGAGAAAACTGAGAATCTAATAGGGATGACCATTTTTAATCAATAATTCAATAAAAATAAATCAATAAATAAATCAATAAAAATGTCTTTGATTTATAGTCAAATTATTTATATATATGAATACAACTTTTTAAATGAAACTATTTTAACCGGATTGGGATCGATTCCCATACGGAGTGATTAAATTAATGGTATACAGGCAAAAATCTTAAGTTGCTAAGTGGCGTTTATATAAGCTTGAGCATATTTTGTATTTACTTTAGATATTTATAAAATTATTTAATTGACAGTAGACGATTGCATGCCTCATATGTATGTATAGTAACGTCCTAAGTCGTGGTAAGGGGTAAGTCCTTTTTTTTCTTAATCCCGCAGTATAAGTTATTAAAGCCAGAGAATTAAAACACTTCGCATTCTATTAACATATATGTATAAGTATGCTCAAAAAGGTCTAATATAGAAAGGTGAAGCTTAATCTTATTAATTATAATAAATCATAACTCCCCTAAAATTGTTCTTTCTCCTAAAAGCCCTTTAATAAATTACTAATTAACTTTGCAATAAAATCTCAGGTGTGCCGGAATTCGTTATATTTATGCGAGGCCGAAATTTTTTCATAGAAATTAAATAGCAGGTTATCTCATTTATAATAGAATTTCTAAGTAATTTTGCCAATAATCCACGGTACTGGGTTTAGTTTTAAGAGGGATGTAAGTAGTAAGTTAGATAAAAAGTAAAGTTGAGTTTTAAGCGGGCCTGTTATCCGTAGACATAGAATGTAGAGCTAACTTAAATTATATTAAAAAGTAAAAAATACTTATTTCAAATAAGAAACTGTCATTTTATAATATTTTCTTGTTATCCTGATGGTCTTTACGTGGACTAATCACCGCATCCAGTCATGTCCTGCAAATATTCTAGCAAGTATATAGGTAAAACGTCATATATGGGTAAAAGTAACAAATGTCAGTTTAAAAATATATAAAATACTATTATATTATGTATTAGGAAGTGAGAAAAAATATTAGGACATTTCATTGCGTCTCCATTACGTACAAGTGTCGAAAATATGAAATTTATTTCGAATTCAAAACAATTAAATTTTCTTTCCTACACCGGAAACTATTACATAATTACAAAAGGTCCCGGCTATGCGTCTAACAATGACACGATTGTGAGAATTTTTTAATTTCCTCCAGCTCAGGCGGCGTTCCACCCATATTGAGGTTTTTGTGCGCGAAAAAATCAAATAAAGGACAATAGAAGGGACGGTTTACGTCATAATCATATTTTACTTCACACAAAGCAGTTCTTACGTTAATGTGACTGGGTAAAAAATGACAGTCAGGCGCATGTTACGTAGAATTTTATTTTTTTTTTTCACCGTTCGTGTGAGCGTTTACTGTAATGATGCCTTTTTATTGTCACACATTTAGCCTAATAGTAAAAGAAACTCTAGAGTTCAAAACATTGAATTAATCAATTTTAAGATATCGTTTTGGGTAGCGTAACTTAACGCCGCGTTTATACGATCAGACCAGGAAACAATTTTTAAGCCTAAAAACTATCCTGAGAGGATATTGTACCCATAACCTTCGTGTACACCATGAGTCATTCCACATCTGCGCTGTACGCCTCTTTAGCCAGTAATTATCATTTGGAAAGCCCACCCTTATGTTTTTGAGAACGTCGTTTGTCATCTTTCAAGTTTCAAGAGACCGCCCTTGATGTAAGAAAAGAATTTTCATCATTTTTGGAATAGGTGTTTCTGGTCGTTTAGTTCCATATTCGCTATTCTCAAATACTTATAATGTATCCTGGGGAGTGTTATGAATCCAGGTTTACTCTGGCTATCCATTTTTGTAAGAAGAAGCAAAAGTAAGCGTTATGTGAGAAAAATCAGTTTTCTTTATAATTTAGGCGGAGCTAAGTTCTATTATAATGCAAGTATTTTTCAAAAAAAAAATTTGAACAAAAGACGCTTTAAAATATTTTTGATTATCCTGGTCGTTATGAATTAGAAGTCAGATGATAACGATCAGGTACTATGAATATATTTTATCGTTATCAGAGTTTGTACGGACTCAGTGCTTACTAGTATTTGCTGATTTTAGTTCCATGTAGGATATTTTTATCTCAATTTTTTATTAATATATATTTTTAATATATATTTCTTAGTCAGATTTTATGAACGCACAACAATTATTTATAAATCCAATCTCGATTCAATATTCTGAACGCGTAAGCTATCTCACAAAGGCAAATTAAGGGAGCTTGTGCAAAAATGTTCCATGTATATTTTGAATCTTTACATAAAATCGGTGGTAAAGTTGATGAAAGAATTTCTTGTTACTTTTTTATTTTTATTTATTAGTGCAACCAAAGAGGATACGTATGCATAGGATTTTCGGTATATACTGCTTAACATAAGCAGAAAAATTAATATATTTCAAATAGGCCATATGCAGCTTTATAGAAACGCAAGTCCTGCAAAGTTAGTCCAAAAGCCTGGTTTTAATATACTCCGCTCTCTGTTTTCCATCTGAATTCGACAATCTATGTGTTGGATAGCGAAACTTGATGTTTATTTTGATATCAGATGCCTGAAATAAAAATATGCGATCAGTTGTGGGTTCGATTCTCACTCGGGGGAGTGATTATATTTAAATTATTTTGATTTCATCTCTGAAGTTAGACAAAGCACGGTGTTGAATTCCACCATCTCCCACTCAATGTTTTGAATTCAGCGGAAAGCGGAGTACGGACACTTGACACAAAGTGCTTCCTGTCTACTCTGCTATGCAGTATATAAGAGTGAAGCCAAAAGAAAAAAAATCATCATTCCCCTATTGAGAATCAAATCAGCAACCACCGTGTTTACAATCAGACACTGTTTCACTATAGCAGATGCTCAATATTTTTACATAAAACCATACTGAGACTACCATGGAGTTCATTAATTGTATGCATTATTTTTATTCGTAGTACATAACCATAGTGGTACCATTTATAATCATAGATTTATACCATATAATTCTAAAATAAAAGTAGCTAATATTGCTCTTTATTACATTAGCTAGCTGCCAGTGAAAGTCACATCAAAATCAGACTAGACGTTTCAGAGCTTAGCCGAAACAAACGTAATAATAGTAAAAATAGGCCTTTTTTTATTATACACTCAAAATGTTAAATTATTTCTTTCTGTTAGAATTTAACAAGAAAAATCTTAAAGCATTTGTCTTTACAACCAGTTTACTATTGAATATAGTTAGATATATAAGTTTACTTTAAAAGGTACATGTGAGGCCGGTTGTGCGCAGCGCAGTGTGACAGCGTCTGACTGTAAACGCGATCGGTTGTGGGTTCAATCCTCAACTCGGGGGAGTTATTATATTTAAATTATTTTCACTTCCTCGCTCTGGTAAAGACAAAGGGCGGCGTTAAGTTCCACCTCTCAACACGCAATGTCTCGAATTCGGTGGAAAGCGAAGTACAGAGTGTGTTGACACTAGGTACTTTCTGTCGACCCTATATATATATATATATATATACATTATTATTGTCAGTCATGTAATATATATATATTACATGACTGACAATACTAACATTTTTATTTTGATTAACGATTAAAAAGGCTCTGCAATAGCGTCTTTTTATTATTAATTAACCAAAATATATTTAGATTTTTAAAACAAATGATTTAAGGAGTCTTGTCGTCAAGAAAGGGAGAATTTGATCTTAGAGACTTGAAAATAGTTTCATTAAGAGAAATCTCTGTCATTTGCCGTGGAAATATTATCACAATCTCTATACAAAACCTGGACTAGATTACAAGAAGTAGCTTTCCACGCCAGGCAAAGTGTATCGACAAAATTCAAATGGCATTCCCCTCACGAACAACCATTACTCGCTGACAGTGACTTCCAATTCCTAACATTTTATGCTCAAAAGAAATATAAATATTGTCAGAAATGTCTAAAATCAACCTTAGAATCAGGTAATAAAGTTAAGTTTTGTGTGATAACAAATGTAAATCCACGTCCTGTTGCTTCTACATCACAAAGGCTGTGACGTGAAAATTTAAAATTTCGTGTTTAAGTGAAATTTTATTGGAAATGCCTGTTTTTATTGGCTGTCTTCCAAACGATCGAATTGTTAAATTCTTGACGTGCCAGAGCTTTAATTAAGAATACTTCAGGACTATATGGACTACTACATAGTTCACTTTGCTCGTCCTTCACTTAGTTCTTTACATTTTTAGATAAAGGGTGAAATTTAAAACAGTGTTCCTACATAGTTCATTAAGCTGACTATTTTTAGTTTATACAAATTTATTTATTTAAATTTTTACTAGACTTTAAACGTGAGCTTTTTTCCACTTTCAGTCTAAATTCGAGAAGTCCAGTTTGGTAATTCAAGAAGTGTGGTGCAAACTCCGAGTTTTGTCTTATATGGAGGTGAAATTGGTAATAATTTAAATATTATAATGCACCAGAGTGGGAATCATAATCATTGGTTACAGTCAGACGCTTTCCCGTTAATTTTTCATTATAATACGAGCTATTTTCTGCATCTTCATTTGGATTTTGACTACTATTTTTTCTATTTAATAGAAATTTAGTAAACTTGTTTTAATTGTTCCTTTTCACTCCTCAAGAAAATTTCTACTTTGCATGAGTACGTCGTATATAAGCTATGCTTAGTCTATCCGTAAATCAGCAACGGAAAAGTTTTATATACAGCGATTTATTAAAATTTCATAGACTTCATTCACTCACATTACTTCCAGTAACTTTGTTTTGCAATGTGGAATTATTTATTTATTTATAAAATGGGAGAAAAGTATCATTTACGAAAATCTGTTTTTATTCCTTATTTTTAATACTACAGGTTACGTACGTTGACATTACCAAAGTTTTTAACTCCTTAACTGGCCCTGCATTAAGGAGGAGGAGGTTTCTGGGGAGAGCTGGTGGTTGCGCGTGGGAGGTGTCATGCGGTGTTCCACAGGGTTCGGTGCCGGGTCCTTTTTGTGAATATTGCTATCTTGTTTACGATTGGATGCTGAGAGGCAGCACCCTAAGAGGGGATGGCGGCCTGGTGGCATACTAGCAAAGCAAGCTAGTCTGCTAGCATTAAATCAAAATAAAATTACGTACTTAAATAGATTAAAAATTACACACTCTTTGACCCATTATACAATAATGATGTTTTAGTACGAACTTTCCAACGTCCAGCGCACTAACACGATTTCTAGTGACTACTACAAACTGGTGTCGTGCAAAATTCAAATTAAGTTTTAATAGCTTTTCCAAACTAAAACAAGTTCCTATCGACATCGCGGAGCTGGGGCCGGTACATTCGATAAGTTCATTTGATTACTTTTAGTTTTGCGAAAATTTTCATCGACGCTCTTCCTATAATGTGGTTGATAGTATTATTTATATGCATATCGTGTTAGTGAAGTATGGGTTAGTTTTAAGTATAAGTGTATTATTACTTTTAATAATAAGTTTAGTACAACTAAGTTGTTACACGTTTTTAGACAATATGCGGCGTTGGGTTTCGCCAATTAACACGCTAAGTCTGGATTTTGGGCGGAATGTGGAGATAAGTATCGCAGTTTAGGTTAAGTTAGGTTTAGATTCTTTCTGACTATGCGCTCGCTTTTATCTTGCATAGCAGGACAGATAGGAAGTACCTAATGTAAATCGCGGAAATAATTCAAATTTAAATATAATTATTCCCCCAACTGGGAATCGAACGCGCAACCGATTGTGTCCACGCCACGAACACACATATATATATATATATATATATATATATATATATATATATATATATATATTTATACATATTACGTTAAAAAACCTCAAACTCATGACAGTAATAATGTGCACTGCAGCGTAATAAACTACGCACCGCGACACAAATTAATAGTTTGCGGATATTTTATAAAGTGCATGGATTTACACTCTAGCCGCAACTCGCACTATATGTGAACTGGCGCGAACGTGGAATGACAGGTATTCCAATGTCAGCGTGAATGCAATTTGTCACATCGCCCCTTTGATCGGACACCCTTTTATAGGCTCTCTTGTATTTGTTTTATTGATTGGTGAATTACTTCCTCAATGTTCAGATACGTCAAAGAATTATAATATTTCTTTTATTAAATTTATTTAATTTTTTTAATGATACAGATGTTACAGCTTCTTGCTTTTATCCCGCATAGCAGGGTAGACCGGAAGTACTTTCTAGTTTAAGACGCTCCGTATGGCGCTTTTCTCTGAACTCGCGATATTGTGTGTTGAATGGCGAAACTTAACGCCGCATTTTGCTGTACTAGTGCGAGGGAATGGAAACATTTAAATTATATTCATTCCCCTGAGTGAAGCGAAACTACGATCGCGTCTTGATCAAACTCTGTACCGTTGTGCCACGACCGATCTGATATAATTGTTGTGAATTTTATATTTATTTCGACGGCGCAGTTTTATATTTTCTTCGGCGCAGTGGAACATCGTCTGATTGTTAGTGCGATTTGTTGTTGGTTCGATTACCACTCCAAAACAATATTATAATTCAATTTATTTTCATTTCTCTTCATTGTTATGATAAAGCGCGGAGCTAAGTTCGCTATGTCTCGATTTCAGAAGGAAAACAGTCAACGGTTTGTCTTGACACTAGATTATATCTGACTACCTGGAACAATTTACAATGAAAATAATTTATACAATAAAATTCAACCTCACGACCTGCTTTCAATAATGAAATCTCTAACCAACAAACTACTTAATTCAATTAACTATATTTATCTATATTAATCCATTTGAATATTTCGTACAAATCTTACGTGTTTGTGTAATAAAATACATAATACACTACATCTGGTTGGACGTTTGTTTACAGCTCATAGCCCAGTTGCTCTACACGTGCGAGTATGGGAGAGACGTTTAAATGTAGCAAAGCGAGTAGCAACTAAATACACTTTGTTTAGTTTATAGGTAATATTGTATTAATAATTCAAGCTAGAAACCGTCATGGTCTTGTTGGGGGGGTTAGACTGTAAATACTAAGGAATGAGGAAGAACTGGGGGAATGGATAACCGTTTTCTGTAATAATATAAATTTTATTATCTTCCTTTGTTTGTTTTGGTAAAACGAAGCGCGGTGTTTAGTTCCGCTACTCAACAAGTAGGCTCAATTTTGGATGGTATGTGGATAACGGACTGTCTTGATATTAAGTTGATTCTGTCTATTTTAAAAGTGAAACCTACATACAACATATTTTTTACGTTTCTCATTAATATAATTATTGGAATATATTATATACAAAATAAGTTTTCCACTATAGATAACGCAGGTTATTGAAAAAAATAATTATTTTTTACGGTTTAGTTAGTTATTTATATAATTTTAGAAGAGTTATTTCTGTTTTTGTACATTCATATGTTTTACCCACTCGCTAGCACGGTTTAACGCCTCGCATACTCTTAAAAGACCGGGAAATGTCTACATTATAAATTTTATACAGTTTTTTTTATTTTTTTATTACGTTTTATATACTTTTTTTTACAATGCATTTTGTTAAATTGTGTTTTTAAGTTTTTTTCTCTTATAGTAGTGTACTGTTAATATTGAGTACATGTTAAGTTAGTCTATAAGGTGGTGTATAGTGTATTATACTATATTACTATGTTGGCTTTCTAAAAATAAATAAATAATACTTATTGTTATTTGAATCTACTGCCATTATATACATTCAAATGACTTCCGAGATTATAAACTTTTATTATAACTATAAAAGAAAGAACCAATGCTCAAAAACAAACGTTTTAATTTAAGCTTTATTCAACGTGGAAATTTCGCATTCCCTCGACATAAGGCAGTGATGAGGCAATAAAAACTGTCTCATTGTTACTAGAATCTCGACTGCTTATCTTTCAGGTCACGCGCGATCTTCTGTCTTACGAGACGTGTTTTGGATTTTTTGTTAAGCATTTTATTTTCAAAGACTGAACAGAGGGTATATACGAAGCAGGTTTAATTAAGTAGTGGATTATCTTTAGGTATTGCAGTAGTTGGACAACGTATAACTGTAAACGCGATGGTGTTAGTCCAGTGTATGCGAGGGGTATTTTTTTAATAATATTTTTTTAATATATACATATTTCAATAATAATTAAATAAATTAATTCTCTCCTCTTGTGAGACAATGCGCGGCGTTAAGCTCTGCCACTGGAAGCTGAAGGTGGAGAACTAAGTGTACTGACATTAGCTTTATGCTTATCTTTCTGGGAAATTAGTATAGGATAACATATAATATTAGAAACATTTAAGGAATCATAGACCGCTTTGACGTACGGTTTCCTTGAAAACTCATAAAGTACGACGAGATACAAATATATTTTACATAGTAAAATCATTAGTCGATCACAACCTCTTCAAGAATTGAATATAAATTATTTTCCATAAATGCATGGTTTTGTATGAAAAATACAAAATTAAAGTTGGGAATTCGATTTTGTTTGAGGCCGCTAGTGGCGTAGTGGGATTGTGTCTGTAAGCGCGATCGGTTATAGGTTCGTTACCTTCTCGGGGGAGTGATTATATTTAAATTATTTTCACTTCCACGCTTTGATACAAAGTGCGGCGTTGAATTCTACAACTCTACATACAATGTTTCGAATTCGGTGGAAAGCGAAGTACGGAGTGACCCTAGTTACTTTCTGTCTACCCTGCTATGCGGGATAAAAAGCGTGAAGCTAAAAAAAATATTTCATTATTCATTTCTCTGCTTTAGATTTCTATTGTCATATAGGAATTCTAGTCCACGTAAATTTTGCGTGAATTTTGAGTGAATTATTATTGACAAACTATATATTTTCAATTCTTACTTCTGTAGTCACAACTATTTTAGCTTTTTACATTAACCTTAGTAAGCAGTTTTATGCTTCATAACAAGCTAGCTACATAGAACCTAGTGTCAGGACACTTGCTACTTCAAGACCGAATACGACATTGCGTGCTTTGTAGCGGAACTCAACTCCGCACTTACACATACTAGAATGGAGAAATTAAAATAATTTTTATATAATATTTTTTTAAATATAAATTAAATAAAATATACGAAAATAACAAAGAAAGATTACTATTTCATACAATATTTTCACTTCCTACTGTTTTACACGTATGTGCATAATTCTTTCTTATTGTAAGGGAGTCCCCTACCGTGTGCTTTTTTAAAATTATATTTATATATGTTGAGAGAACATATATCATTAATACTTCTTACTCAACATTATTTATTTAACAATATGTAAAAATCTTAGTGGCGGTCGAAGAGCAACAAAAGCTTTTAGCGGGTATACAGAAGGGAACGGGGCCCATATCTATCGGTTCGGAGTTCCAGGTAACCCATCTAAATCCTCAATAGAGTACCAACCGTAACAGATTTAATGATAAAAAAAATAATAAACATACATATTTCCCTTAACACATTTCAAAGGGTAAATGAAAAAATATATTCATTCACAACAATAGTAGGGGCTTTAAGATATTTCAGTCACGCGTTTACAACTCCTGAAATAAGACAAACGCTACGACGCGACTTCATAAGCAGATTTTGTGGGGAAAAGGAAGCGATTATTTAAAATATCAGACCTATACGTTTTGTTGTTATTCAACAAGCTGTGTTCCTGCGACTTCGTCCGTGTGGAATTTGATATATCTGTAACATTTTATAATTCTAAATTAATATGCACTCCTTTATTACCTTAGTTATTTGCCAATAAAAGTTCCGTTAAAAGCAGTCCAGTGGTTCCAGAGATTAGTCAGAACAAACAGATGGGTATGAAGACAAAGATTGTAAATACCTAGTCGGTGGGTACATTGTTTACATATTTTTGTTAAACTAATCACGTCGTTGAGTTCCTACATACGACTCGAGAACGTGAAGGTTACTTTTGTTCTCCTTATCTGCAAATATATGATTCACAGATTTACGTGCAAACTACAAACAAATTTGTATACATTCATATAGAGCTAAAAGCTAGTAACTGTCAATAGTACAGCTGTTTGTTTTATATTTTTTTACCTTCACGCTTTTATCCCATACAGCAGGGTAGACAGGAAGTGTAGTGTCAAGGCACTCCATTCGGCTTTGTGCCGAATTCGAGACCTTGTGTGTTGAATGGCGGAATTCAACGTCACGTTTTGTCTCTCCAGAGCAAGGAAGTGAAAATAATTTAATTATAATAAACCCACAACCGATCACGTTTACAGTCAGATTCTGTCTGAATCATGCTACGACCGGCCTTAAGGTTTTTTATTCTAGTTTATTGAATAATACAAAAACTATTATGGCTATAAAACAATTATCCAGCTCACAAAACATCAAACTTTTTCTCGCATAGTGGCTTACTCAGAGAGGACCTAGAGTAAACATATTATTCACTTCCATCCTCCCGAAATCGAGACGGCGTATTGAAAGGCAGAACTCAACGCCGCCCTTTGTCTGACTTAGTGTTTCTGCTTTTATAAACATAGTGACATTTAGTTAGAAAATAAATATAAGGCAACTAAATACTTTATATTTTCATTTTATAGCGTAAAATTCTTTATGCGAACACTGGACCTTTTGAATTCTAGTTCAAGTTAATTTTATCGAGTTTTTATAGTGTTCCTCCTTGACACTGTGAGGTGAAACAGATTATATTTGGATAAAGATTTGAATAAAGAAGTGTTATTCCACATTTAGCTTCTAGCTTCACGCTTTTATGCCGCATGGCAGGGTAGACAGAGATCTAGTGTCAAGACACTTTGTACTGTGCTTTCCGCTTAATTCGAGACATTGCGTGTTGAGTGGTGGAACTCAACGCCATACTTTGTCTTACAAGAGCGAAGAAGTGAAAAAAGTTTAAATATAATCATTCCCCCGAGTGGAAGTCGAACCCACAACCGCTGTCACACTGCGCCACGACCTGCCTCAGTTTTCCACTTTTAGGACAATATACAAAAAACCGCTCTGACCGCTAACCCATGCGCTCTAAGTCCGGTCGAGTCAAATTTTTTGAACGCTTATTACATAGTGTGAATGCCATTTCGTTTCATTTTTTTATGTTTTTGAATATAATTTTATATAACTCGGGTATTGATGTTATTCGTCATAGTAAAATTCAGTTTAATATTGTATATGTTTCAAAATTGAGATTAAATTGACAAAGTATGGATTTAGGCCATATCAAAAATAGAAAAACTTTAAGTTACTTTATTTTCGAGTTTTGTTAAAATAATATTTGTATACGAAGACAAAAAATAACAATAATTATTTATTTATTTTTTTAAGTCGTCATTGCTTACACAAAAAGAACCTATGACCCGCTTCCAAAGGTGGCACCACTGAATTTTCTACACAGCATTAAATCTATACAAATAAATAAAATTGGAATTTCTGTTTGTAAATACAATAATCGCTTTTTACTAAATGCATATGTATGTACATTTACCAAAATAACATTTTTTTTTAATTTTTGTCTGTCTGCTTGCTTGTTCTGGTTAATCCATGGAACGACTGTACCGATTTTCATAGGATTTTCATTGATAGAAGGCTGATTTGATAAGGAGTAATTTAGGTTATTATTTTAGTATTGTAAAATAAACATCCAGTATCAAAATCTACGTGAACGATGTCGCGATTTTAGTAAGTAAATAATACAATTCATACAAAGTTCAAATCCAAAACACAAATCACTTAATATAAGGCTTCTTTAAAATAAAATAACCGCGTTCGAAAAGTTTGTTTCGGTGTAATAAAAGGAAAATTTTTATTCGATAAAACTCGTTAGTCATAGCGATGTCGTTTGTTTGAAACGTTCAATTTGCTCCAATTGAATTTATTTTCTTCATTACATTCCTTAAGAAATCGAGACTTTCTTGGGCTCTTTGGCATTGATTTGACTAAGTTTGCTACGGCTACTTGCTTAACTGTTCCTTTATACATATGATATATAGTTGTATGAAGTTGGCCAAGACCATTGTGACGAGGTCGTAGTGGATCATTCTGTACGTGATGGTGACCAGTTCGATTCAAACTTAAAGATATTTATTATGAATTATTATTTTGCTCAATCTAGTTGAAAAAGTTATAGTCATCTATGGTATTTTAATCCGTTGTTCCCTTTCTACTGGTTGGTTTTCGACAACAAATGTCACATTTCTAACTAATCAAATATGTTATTATACTACTTAATGTCTTGATTTCAGGCGGAAAGTAGTCAACGGAGTGTCTTGACACTAGGTTGTCTCTGACTACCCCGAGATGGTGAACATAAGTAAACCTTGAATTGTACAAACAAATATTTCATGAAATTTGAATTAAATTTGATTTAGATTCTAACCAACGCTTCAGTATGATTAGATTGTTGAGAAAAATATTAAAACACTAACTTTAACGTGTCAAATGGGAAATAAAACACGTTATCTACAATTTAAAAAGCCGAAAGATCGCCATCTTGGAGCCCTACGAATTAAAAGTCAGCAATCTCACCCGTGTCATGCGTGAATCAGGGTAGACAACCAATTTGGCGTCATGTGGGGAAGGAAAAATTGAAAATAGATTGATCTCGCAACTCGAGCGAGTAACGTGCAATGGCTCAGAAGGAATGGAATTACGCACAAACCAAATGTTGCTTGGTTTGTGAATCCACCCTCGATTTGCAATGGTTACGACCTGTGAAATGTAGGATGTTATGTCTTTATTAACGATTGTGTACTTATGTATTAATAGGTTATTTAGGTACTTTTTTAATGTTTATATGAAAAATCCAATGAATTGTATACAGTAGAAGAAAACAAGTACAAAATCGTGTACGCGTTTCGGCACTGCACAGGTTTCCAAGATAATGTTAGTTTTTTCTTCTTTTCTATATAAATTTAACTTAAAATAATTATATTTTTACTTCACGCTTTTTCCCGCAATGCCGGGTAGACAGAATACTTTCTGTCTACCCGGCTTTCTAGTGTCAAGACACTCCATATTTCGCTTTCCACCGGATTCAAGATATTGCGTGTTGAGTGGTGGCACTCAACGTCGCACTTTGTGTTACCGAGGAAGCGAAGATGTTAGCAAGGAAGTGAAAATAACTTAAATATAATCATTCCCCCAAGTGGAAAAACAATATCGTAAAAGACTTCAATATTTTTCGCCTAAAACAATTTCTGCATTAAGTAACTAATAGACGAATGAATATTATAGAATTTCAAAACATTTAAAAAAATGAACAAGGATTTAAGTTTTTTAAAAAAAAATATTTATGATAAATGGGGGCAATTGCGGACACGTGTGTTCCACGCCGTCGTCCCAAATAATGATCAATTAGAAGCGTGTTTCACGCTTATATGATCCACCATTTTGGAAAAAAATGTCGCGACCTGATTGGCCAATTTAGACCACGTTCTCGTTCGCAACGGAACAGCAATTATTTTTATCAGAGAAAAAGTCAAACTGTAATTTTTGGGTTACGTTTTTTGAAGTCCGACGAGAGATTAAAGGCTTTTGCTCGTTAGTAGTAAATTGGCAGGCATTTAGGTTGCCACCCCTTCTACACGACAATAAAAGGTGCATTTGACGGCTATATGAAATGTATATTATATATTTTTTGCTTTTTCCACCGGAGTTTAATTTTCAATTAATTTTTTAACATGGACGGTATTGTTTAAATATATGTAATTTAACTAATAAGTAGTGCAATATTTGTTACGCATTCCATATAATTAAGAAGTAGGTCTTTACTCCTGGTGTTCTTTCCCCTTTCTTCGTTTAAAAACTTTGTTTAAAAATTGTCTCAGAATTTTTTTTTTTTATGTAATTTATTATCTATTAATCTTTCGCACTTATTGATTAGTAGAGATAACTTAAAATTATTAAAACTCACGCCTTTATCTCGTATACCAATGTTGATAAAAAAACCTACCTTAGTGTCAAGACACTCCGTACTTTGCTGTCCACCGAAGTTGAAGACATTGCGTGTTGTGTGGTAGCTCAATGCCATAGAGCGAGAAAATGAAAATGAATTATATACAATCATTTCCCTGAGTTCAACCCACAACAGATCGCATTTACAGTCAGATACTGTCCCACTGCGCCCCGACCGGCCTTTCCAAATTCCAAGTAAAATAATTATATTATTAAGAAGATCTTAGATTTTCACAATTTTTATACATTTTAAATGAAACTATTTTAACCGGATTAATCGCGTATATTTTGGTATTCGAAAGTACATTTTGGACACCTGACGTTTTGAACACTTTTCAGTAAAGTGTTCGAGTAGACCACGGACTACTGTAAAGTGTTCGAAACGTCAGGTGTCCAAAATATATTTTCCAATACCAAAATATATGCGATTAATCCGGTTAAAATAGTTTGATTTAAAATTATATTATTGTTTAATGTTCACTGTTAAGCTATTACCGTTTTAATAAAGTACAAAAATAACTCGAGAGCACGCACGCGTGAAACTCTGTCGCGTGTAATAAAACAGTCCTCCAGAGAGTGAAAATATGGCTGTCACCACGTTGATTGAATTTGTCACGGCCATATTACAACGTCCAGTGTTGTGGACTTTAGATTTTGATGTGAATTGTTAATATTGTTTGTATGATTTATTAGTTTGAAGTCCTCGGTTCGTATTCTATATTAGATTTAGGGTATTTTGTTAAAATTCTTTGAATTCTTTTTTGTGGCCGATCGTAGCGCAGTGTCTGACTGTAACCGCGATCGATTTTGGGTTCGATGTTCACTCGGGAGGCTGATTATATTTAAATTATTTTCATTTCCTCGCTCTGGTAAGATAAAGCGCAGCGTTCAGTTTCAAACACGCTTTGTCTCGAAATCGACGAAAAGATTAGTACGGAGTGTTTTAACACTGGGTCCTGTCTACCATGTACCTGTAAAATATTTTTTAAATTGATTTATCTATATAACTCTCGTTTTAACATTTGCTTTGTTAAATAAAGCCTTACTGTAACGTATACAGTTAGAATGTATTCTTAATATACTCAGTTTTCTGCCTGTTATGAGGTGGGATCTAACACTACGCTTTGTTTTCTTGCGGAGAAATGAAAATAGAGAAAAAAGGCCATCGTGGCTCAGTGAGACACTGTCTATCTGCAAACGCGATTGGTTGTGACTTCGATTCCCACTCGGATGTTGTAAATACAGCGCGATGTTGAGTTCGCCACTCCCGCCATGGAGTACCGTGCTATGCCAAAAAGTGTGACAAAGCCTGTAAATAAGAAAATTAATTAAATGATCATTAAATTTAAAATATATAGACAGATCATCTATCGATAAATTGTTATATAGTAAATAAAAATATTTTGAATATACGTATTATCAGATACATAATTATAAGTAAAATATTTTAAGTATGTACTAATAAAATTGTTTAAAATGAAAAAATTGCCACTCAACAAGCAAAGTCTCGTTTCCGAGTGAAAAGCGGTCAACGGAGTGTCTTGACACTGGTTTATTTCCGATTACCATGCATTACGATATAAAGCGTGAAGCTGCTTCATATTAGCGTAGGTTTACACAACGGATATAGCTCTCAGGACAAAGGTTTGGATATTGAATCAGTTTGTTCAAACAGCACACAGGCGGAGCGTATTCATTATCAATTACCAATTACTGTTAAACTAGCAAATATTGACTATCAGCATTTATCTCATTATGGCAAAATTGTCTATATTGTCACATGGTATTATAAA
Source organism: Dryadula phaetusa (assembly GCA_032432895.1). NCBI lineage: Eukaryota > Metazoa > Arthropoda > Insecta > Lepidoptera > Nymphalidae > Dryadula > Dryadula phaetusa. The sequence continues at coordinate 3,524,107 of JAOYRS010000021.1, forward strand.
CATAGTGCACAGTTGAACAATGGGTGAACGCTGTTGTACGCAATGTTTTTGGGTTTGGAATGAGATTCCTATTTGGGGGAATTATTATATATTTAAATTGTATTCATATTACTTTACTATCTTTAAAGTGTTATTCCAAACTTTAGAATAGAAAACATTTGTAAAAGACCGTAGAAAAATTTGAACACAGCAGAATTCGAACCCGTGTTCCTTGAAAACCGGTTAAAGGGTATCACCGCTAAGTTATGCGTTCTACGTCCGGTCGCGTCGAAATTCTTATATGTTTGTTACAACTTATTTATGTTATTATTGCTATAACTTATTATCGTTAGCATCTCTGTAGAGAGATTATTACAAATTTCTGCTACTCAAAGATTATTTCAAAGAAGTAATCGATTGGCTAGAGTTTATTTTAATATTTAACGATTTGAAAGTGTTATTCTACTTTCCAAATTTCTTTTTAGAGCGGTCAGAGTGCTTGGGACGGTTTTAAAGAGGCGCAGGGTCAAATCCCGCTGCTTTTAAATGTATATACGTTTTATTAAATGTGTTTTCATATTGCCCCTGTTATAAATGTAGCAATAACATAAAATCTTGATTTTGGGCTGTAATATTGATTATGGGGAATAGGAACGAGTTTTCGCTACCGGCGATCTGAGAGCGTTGACACTAAGTTAATGTTGTATATTTGCTATATTATTAATTTAAATTAGCTTAAGTACTTAGATTAAAAAAATACTAATACACCTTCTTAAAAATGTAATCAGTAATAGGATATCATTGTTTTGTTAATATAGATGATACGCAGTCTTTTTTACTAACGTAACTTAACGCCTCACTTGGTCCAGTCGATGTACATGCACGATAATATTCTACAAGCATTCTATTCACATTTTAATCGTCACATTCAGAATACATTTTAAAGGCGTATGAATGCAGTTTTATTAAAATTTTCGACTATAAAAACAACAAAATTTATATTAAAATAAAAAAAAAATATGGTTAAAATAAAAATGTATAAATGTATAAATGTCTATAAGGTTATATCTCTAGGTTTTTTTGCTAGTAAAAATATTTTCCGTTTCATTGTTCTCCAATATTGACATTTATATTTCGACGCCACTAAATTGTACACCAGTTGCATTTAATAAAAGTATTAAAATTTTTTATTGAAAACACCGAAGCGAATAAATATTTATATTATAAATATATTACATATATTATAAAAATGTTTATTAAATTGTTTTTCGTATGAAAGTAAATTCGGTAAAGTCAATATAAATTTTTTTAAAAGGTTTTTTATTATTATTGCAGTTACAATGTTATGTTATTTTCAGAAATAAGAGAAAATTGTTGAGGTTCTCTCCGGCTTTTTTCAGCAGAACCGCCTTCCGAGTCGGATATATATATATATATATATATATATATATATATATATATATATATATATATATATATATATATATATATAAATTATAATATTAACTGAACTATTGATCTACATATGTCAAGAACTATCCATATATGTTGTTGGGAAAATAACCATTTGGCCAATATTTACAGCATTTTTATCATTACCAATTGCTTCATGTAAGTGAATGTATTCCTCAGCGCCTAGCTTTCGTTGATCAATCCCAATAAAAAGTAGATGACGTCACTTTTAATTCTACTGTACATGTCAACCATAAATTGATGTAAATGTTCACGGCATTTTAGCAAATGATTCAATTCATTTTACCGAATAAAGAAACTTTTTTGTGGATTTTTTATGTTTTTAAATTTACTTGCAATACTTTGAAATTACCATTTTTACCACGTGGAAAAAGAACTAGATATTGTAATGGCTCATTTGATCAATGTGTTTCACCAACGCGTTGAGCATTTGTATGTCGAAGATGAACGATGATATCGCGTCGCTCGAATTTTGTTCCAACCATAAAAACTACGACGTTGTCTGTCACCGGTACATTGAATCACTGCGTATGCTGTCCAGGAGTTACTTTGCTTTGCCCCTAGTAGTGAGGCAATCTTATAATTCTCTGTCGGCATCCAGTCTAGAGCTGTTTTGAATGAACGAATAAGGTGTGTATTTACTATTTTTAAAGTGTTATTCCACACTTAGGATTAGAAAACATTTTAGAAAAAATGCACAAAAATTTGAACGCAGTGGGATTCGAACCCGCGCCTCTTGGATGGCGTCCAAGCGCTCTGACCGCTGATCTGAGCCATGCGTTCTACTACCAGCTGCGTCGAAGTTCTTATACGTTTTGTTACAACTTATTTATGTTGTTAGCAGCATCTCTGTAGAGAGATTTTAAATATCGATCTCTCTTGTTAAACGATTATTTCTTAATAATCTTTAAGTAGTAGAAATTTGTAAAAATCTCTCTACAGAGATGCTGCTAACAACATAAATAAGTTGTAACAAAACGTATAAGAATTTCGACGCAGCTGGTAGTAGAACGGCATGGCTTAGCGGTCAGAGCGCTTGGACGGTATCCAAGATGCGTGGGTTCGAATCCCGCTGCGCTCAAATTTTTATACTTTTTTTTCAAAAATATATAATATATTTTATACAAATAATTTAATAATAATGTCAATCAATTACATGATATTTTTTAGGTAGTAAAATCAATATTTTGTATGTAGTAATAAAATAATTAATAATTTTATTTTTATGAAATATAATGTTGGCTTAATGAATTACTGGCAGTCTAGAATACTGCAATAGTTTTTAAAAAAAAGAAGGGGTGTGGGCGGGAGCGAGATGTGCGTAAAAGGACGCTTTAGAATATTGTTAGTATTTAATTTGGAATAATGCATTGAAAGTGAATGTAACAACAATATTTAATATCGGAAATACATAGGAAACGATTATTATTGTTTTAGTGGTATTCGTGGTAAGATTTGCTTTTGTATAATATGAAGAATTTGATGGTTCTTTTTCTATTATTAGTATAAAAGTAACATCACATGAATATTATATTATTATTAATATAATTATCTTAAAGATATTAAGGGTTTAGAATGTACATTCTAAAAGATACATGAAATTTGTAATACAAACATACTAAAGCAGAGATGTCAAATCGACTGGCGATATATCGAGGTGATGAGATGTCTCTACAACGCTGCGACGATGACCGTCCAAATCCAAGATCAGCGGACAAGACCTATTCGGCTCCATCGTATCCCCGAAACTGTTCACCAACGCGATGGAGGACGTCTTTAAAACCCTGGATTGGTATGGACGAGGCGTCAACGTGTAACGATACGTACTATATATAAATGTACAAATAATTTAATAATAACAATTAATATTATTTTATATAGTATTTATAGGTAGGTAGTAATAACATAATTAATAATTTTATTTTTATTAAATATAATTTTGGCTGAATGAATTACTGGCAGTCTAGAATGATACAATGGATTTTGGAAGAAAGAAAGATGGAGGATTGGCGGGAGCGTCATGTGCGGAAAAGGACGCTTGAGAATATTGTTAATATTTTATTTGGAAAAATAGAAATATAACACATTGAAAGTGAACATAATAACAATATTTAATATCGGAAATACATAGGAATATGATTATTATTGTTTTTATGGTATTGGTGGTCGGTAAGATTTGCATTTCTATAAGAAGAATTCGTTGGTAAGTTCTTTTTCCATTATTAATATAAAAGTGCTAATAAATGAATATAATATTATTATTAATATAGTAAAATAATTATATTATACATATTAGACGTTTAGAATGTACATTCTAAGAGATATATGAAATTTGTAATATAAATATACCAAAGCGTCTGCCGCCATCTTTGAATAGTGTTGTATGAACATATTATTATATGCATTTACTGAGTATTATAAAATATTTTAATATTATACTAAGCTCTGTAAACAATAACTAATAAATCACAATTAATATAATATCATGTATTGAACGAATTAAGCATTTTATGGTTATATTTATATAATATTCTTAAACATATAGGAGATCCGTCATGTACTCGCGTTACGCGACTGTCGGGGTTCGGTGAGCGTCACAGCTTACTGATAACTGATGTCGATCGCGCAACCCAACGTTGCCGGGCGTAACTGAGGCTGCTATGGTTGACTTTGGTGAGCTTCTATGGCGATGTTGGTTGGTGGTATCAAGTCTGCTGCTGTCTCGCGTTGCGCGAGCGATGCTTGTACGGCGTCGGACGTTGATATAACTTGCGACACGCGACCGTCGGGGTTCGGTGAGTGTTACAGCTTATTGATAACTGATGTCTGTGGAGCAATCCAATGTTGCTTGATGCCACTGAGGCTGCTATAGTCGGCTTAGGTGAACCGCTATGGAGATGTTGGTTGGTTGTATCGAGTCTGTTGCTGTCTCGCGTTGCGTAAGCGATGCTTGTATGGCGTTGGATGTTGATATTGCTTGTGACATGCGACTGTCGGGGTTCGGTGAGCTTTATAGTTTACTGATAACTGATGTCGATGGCGCGACTTATATCTTCTCTGATGCTGTCTTGCGTTGTACATGCGATACCTGTACGGCGACGGACATAGATTCAACTGTCTCTATTTTGTTTTACACCCCTGGTGTAGGATGAATGGTTATGTGACGCTATTATGTCTCGTGCGTTTCGAAGTATGTTCTAGTTGCCTCCTTACGGGGAGAGCTATACTATTATGTCACGAAATGCTGTAGTACGTAATGGTGTTCGACTGTTTGTCTAGCGCCTTGTTTGGTGGTAGAACGCATAACCGAGTTCAATTGTTGGTTATGACAAACGACTGCTACGTATGTGCTGTGCGTTAATATAAAACAAACGGCCGTCTACCGGTTGTGCGTCTGAACTGATATGCGAACCGGAAAGTAATATTGGTCTGGCAGGCCAATCGACGTATCATCATCATGTATTGGTCTCACAAACCAATCCACGGCTTATATTGGTCTCACAAACCAATCTGCGACTTATATTGGTCTCACAAACCAACTTACGATATATAATGGTCTAAAGAACCAATCTACGATATGCAATGGTCTAAAGAACCAATCTACGATATATAATGTTCTAAAGAACCAATCTACGATATATAATGGTCTAAAGAACCAATCTACGACTCATAATGGTCTAAGGAACCAACCTACGACATATAATGGTCTAAACAACCAATGTACGACATATAATGGTCTGAATAACCAATCTACGACATATAATGGTCTCACAAACCAATCAACGACATACAATGGTCTAAAGAACCAATCTACGATATATAATGGTCTAAAGAACCAATCTACGACTCATAATGGTCTAAGGAACCAACCTACGACATATAATGTTCTAAAGAACCAATCTACGATATATAATGGTCTAAAGAACCAATCTACGACTCATAATGGTCAAAGGAACCAACCTACGACATATAATGGTCTAAACAACCAATGTACGACATATAATGGTCTGAATAACCAATCTACGACATATAATGGTCTCACAAACCAATCAACGACATACAATGGTCTAAAGAACCAATCTACGATATATAATGGTCTAAAGAACCAATCTACGACTCATAATGGTCTAAGGAACCAACCTACGACATATAATGGTCTAAAGAACCAATCTACGACATATAATGGTCTCACAAACCAATCAACGACATACATCGGTCTAAAGAACCAATCTACAATATATAATGGTCTCACAAACCAATTCAAATATATAATTATAACATATTTTTAATATATTTTAACGTAAAAAGTACGTAAAGAAATACCATAAGTAATTTTAAGTATCGAGATATGTATTTAAAAGTGTATTAAGCGTATTAACCTCATTGAGGGATCTTTACACGGACGGAACAAATAACTAATAATTGTTCGTTTGCAAAGGCCTTGTAAGTAACATATACGTTCGAAGTTCCGTTGCGTCTCGGAGGGTTCACTCTGGAGGTCGGTCGGGTCCGCCGATCGGTCGGAATTCACGGCATATGGCGGGGTGGGGCCATTAAGCTATTTTCCCTTCTGCTATGACTATCAGCAAAGGATACTTAAAACAGAGGGTTAAATAAGACGCATCTTCGGCTTTTCTTGGAAAAGCTGGAGGTGGTTACAACGGAATATCTAACGTACTAAAATCTCTTACTATAATGTTTTCTGAAAGTTTTATATCCTTTTTAAGATAATAGGTAGTTATTAATATTTCTTGACACTGTTGCCTCTGAATCTCTAAAAGTTCTTGAGTTATTGCGAACATGACGATATTGGGTCCTAACCGCGAGACTTATCATGAGCCAAGGTATGTTTTTATAATTATAGTAATGATATTTATATATGGGGGGGGAGGTGAACGTTACAAACGTCAATGGAGAGTATATCTCTCATCTTCGTTTTGCCGACGATATAGTCATCTTTGCAGAGACACTGGAAGAGCTAAATCAAATGCTGAACGACCTAAATGGGTCCTCCCGACGTGTTGGTCTTGGTATGAACTTGGACAAAACAAAAGTTATGTTCAACAGAAACGTCATGCCGAGACCAGTGCGGGTCGAAGGCGTTCTTCTTGAAGTTGTACAGGACTACACCTACCTAGGCTAGACAATACAACTTGGCCGAACAAATTCGAGAAGCAAGCGGATAGGAGGATTCAGTTGGGTTGGGCGGCATTTGGCAAGCTCCGTTGAGTCCTTACGTTAACAATTCCGCATAGCCTAAAGACGAAGGTCTTCGAGCAATGTGTCCTACCTGTAATGACATACGCTGCCGAGACGTGGACACTGACAGTAGGGCTGGTCCACAGATTTAAAGTCGCTCAACGAGCTATGGAGCGAGCTATGCTCGGGGTCTCTTTCAAGGATAAAATCAGGAATGAGGTAATCCGTGAGAGAACTAAAGTAACCGACGTAGCTCGCAAAATCAGTAAGCTGAAGTGGCAATGGGCCGGTCACGTCTGTCGCAGGACCGATGACCGTTGGAGCAGACGAGTCCTGGAGTGGAGACCGCGTCTTGGCAAACGTAGTGTAGGACGCCCTCTGGCCCGCTGGACTGACGACATACGTAAGGTTGCCGGAGCGGGCTGGATGAGGGTTGCGGAGGACCGGGATGTTTGGCGCAAACTTGGGGAGGCCTATGTCTAGCAGTGCACTGCGATTGGCTGACGACGACGATGAAAGCGTCTGTCGCCATCTTTGAATAGTGTTGTATGAACATATTGTTATATACATTTATTGAGTATAAAATATTTGAATATTATACTAAGCACAGCATTCAATAAATAATGAATCATAATTAATACGATATGATGTTTGAACGAATAAATGATTGTAATGAATGATTTTATATTTATATAATATTATTAAATATATAGGAGATGAGGTCGGTCGTGGCGTAGTGGGACAGCAGTCTGATTATAAACGCGATTGGCTGGTGGTTCAATTTTCACTCGGGGGAGGGATTATATTTAAATTAAGACAAAGTGTGGCGTTGAGTTCCACTGTTCAACACACAATGTCTCAGATTCGGTGGAAATGCGGGATAAAAGCGTGAAGATAAAAAAAAGGTCGAGGTTCAGTGAGCGTTACAGCTTACTGATAACTGATATCCCAATGGTGGTGTAACCCAAAGTTGCTCGGCGCCACTGAGGTTGCTATAGTCGGCTTAGGCGAACCGCTATGGCGATGTTGGTTGGTTATATCGAGTCTGTTGCTGTCTCGCGTTGCGTAAAATAAACTTGTATGGCGATGGATGTTGATACTACTCCTGACAGTCGCATCTGTCAGGGTTCGGTTAGCTTTGTATCTTACTGATATCTGATGTTGATGCCGCGACTTGTATCGTCTTTGATGCTGTCTTGCGTTGTTCATGCAATACCTGTATAAACGTTTTAGTGTCGTCCTTACGAGGAGTGCTGTACTATTATGTCACGAAATGCTGTAGTACGTAATTTTTTTTTGAGAGTGTTCGGTAATTCTAATGCTGATATCCGATGATTCGGTGGCTTCCTACCGCGATTTATTGTTGGTAATGACAAACGACTGCTACGTATGTGCTGTGCGTGAATATAAAACAATCAGCCATCTAGCGTCTGTACGTCTATACTGATATGCGAACAGGAACAAAATATTCACCTGACAGCAGAAACGACGTATCATCAACTTATATGGGTCTCACAAACCAATACAACATACAATGGTTTAAAGAACCAACCTATGACATACAATTGTATAATATATTGGTCCACAAACCAATCCAAATATATAATTATGATATATTCTTAATATAATAAACGTAAAAAGTAAAGAAATATTGTAAGTAATTTTTTTGATATGTATTTGAAAGCGTGTTAAGTATAAACCTCATTGAGGGATCTTTACAGGGATGGAACAAATAACTAATAATTGTTCGTTTGCAAAGGGATTTTTAGTAACATACACGTTCGGTGTTCCGTTGCGTCTCGGAGGATTCACTCTGAGGTCGATCGGTCGGAATTCACGCCATATGACGGGGATTCATTCATCATTGCATTAATCTATTTTCCCTTCTGTTACGACTACCAATAAAGGATACTTATAACATGCTTTTCCTCGGAAAGGCTGGAGGTAAGTTCTTCTGAAAGTTTTATTGCAATATAAAGATAATAGGTATATTAAGATTTCTTGACACTGTTGCCTCTGAATCTCTAAAAGATCTGGAGTTATTACGAACACAACGATAATGGGTCCTGACCGCGTGATGTATCAGTTGTATATAAATAGTAGTATTTAAAAAGTATATTTTAAAATTTACGGCCAAATAATCATTATATTCTGTAATTTTCCTTCCAGATATCGCGTTACGACTCTGCTGAAGACGTGACTCGCATTCCTCACCTGTTTCACTCGCTTTTTTTTCTTTGGCTTGGAAGTGAGTTTCTCGATGGCCGCTTTTTTAAGTATCATTTTTATTTTATTAATTTCAATAATATAATGATATACAATGCTATATGAGAAAAAAATAATTAATCAAGGAAAAATTCATCATAATAAGGTTTTTGATTTTCACAATATTTACACATTGCAAATGAAAGATAGACTACCTGTGACCACGGACTACTGTAAAGTGTTCGAAACGTCAGGTGTCCAAAAATGTATTTTCGAATACCAAAATATACGCGATAAATCCGGTTAAAATAGTTTCATTTAAAAAATTCAACAGTACACGGATATATTCATGACATTAAACTGACCTTAAATAATTCAATGTTCCTAAAGCAACTAATTATACTTCATGAATGACATTTGTGATATATAAATATAAACAGTATTTGTCAACGCAAATATATCTCATATAAAGACATTATCAGATCGATTAAAAAAAATTGACATAGAAGGCTCAAAAAAAAATACTCTGAACGTGACCTAACTTTACAGGATCACCCATTGGGTAAATCTAAAGAGCCTCTGAAAATTTGGTGAGAATCGGTTAACTTACATACTTTCTCTTTTATAGTTATAGATAGACAGATTAATCAATACCAAAGAACAAATTGAAAAATATATACTTTACATGAAACTATTTTAACCGGATTAATCTCGTATATTTTGGTATTCAAAAATACATTTTTGAACACCTGACATTCTGAATACTTTACAGTAGTCCGTGTTCACAGGTAGACTGAGGTGACATTCGTCCATCAGTTAATGCAAAAATTAAGATCTTATAGAGATAAATACATATTATCCAATATAACTTATTTTATCAAGTTGAAAATGAAACTTTTCATTATACCTTACAAGATCCACAAGCGATACAAGGAGTGATGGATGCGGGAAGTTTAAGAGGAAACAAAAAGGGTGTAGTTAAACAAACGGTAGTATCGAAGCAATAATCTATTGCAAGTTAAGTCGTTAACAGTTACCAACTCAAACAGCGATGTGCTAACTTCCTGTTGGGATTTTTATGGAAAAGGAACTGAAGCTTAAAATTGTGGAAAGATATATAATTTTATGTGTCTTATAAGTAAATATATTTAATATGCCTTTTTTTACAGTGTTACGCTCTTTCTCAAATAGCAGGGCAGGCATAGAGACTGTATTGTTAGGCCACTCTTCACCATTTTTCGCCTGAAAATGTAGACGTTGTCAGAAGAGCTCTTCGATCATTTGTCGCCATTTATCACTGTACACCGCTGGAAGCAGTATCACAATCACCAGTTGTATTCCTGGCTTCCTTTGCCATACAACCTGATTTGCCAGATCGCTTTTGCCATGGACTTGCAAATTATGATACCAACTTCCTCCAGACGTGTTTTTTCTTAGTTATATTGAATTTTTTTAGGAATAGGTCCGCAGGTCTTTTCAGCTTTTTAGCTGGCAACGTATTAATGATTCCTTTGGTCCTGTAAATATGCATGGGTGGCAGCAATGTCTTAGGTCTTAATTATAATGAAAAAAAATACTGCATTGTAATAAATCTTGTGTTTGCCTTACCCGAACAAGAATATCAAAATAATTTTAATATAATAATTTCCAGAACTGGAATTGAATCCACAATCAATTGCTTTTACAGTCAGATCATTGCGCCACCAAGGCCTAACTTAAATTTTATATTAGAAACAATTGGCATCCATACATATTTATTATATTCGAGAGCTTATAACTTTAGCGGGTAGGTTGTTAAGGTTTTTAGTGAGGTCCGAGCTCATAGCATATAATGTGCAATACACTAATAGAATTTTCAACACAATGTTTCTATATAAAAGGAAACTGAAATGAAGAATGCTTTTTTATTTTGATTATAAAAAAATATACATATACATTTAAGAGTTGTGGGTTTAAGTCCTATTTAAGATTTTTTTGTGTTTCTATAATATTTTTCTTATTCTAAATGCTTGAAAACACAAAATGTGTTAATAAGTAATTTTAATCTAGCATCTTATTTATCTAGCATTAACTTATCCTATAAATACAATTTAATACGTATCTCACTTAAAGCTTATAGTAGTATGGTAACATATCAAATTAGTGGCAAAACTAAACATGTAAATTAATTTTCGCGCGAAACTGATCCGTATACGTTCAGTTCTGTAAATATTTGAACTTATTTCATTGTTGATTTGAAACACAACTTGACGGATATTGTGTGAATAAATGTGTAATATATATTGTTTTAATTGAAATAATATATATTGTTTTCGAAATATAATGAAATTCTGTGGGTAGAGACAGTGCTTCAATCTAGTTCTTTAAAATGCGCTTTAAATCTCTCCTCTATTTACAAAATTTCTCTATGTACATAATCAAATTTGAATAGCTCTACGTTCTAGATACGCCCTCTGGCCCGCTGGACTGACGACATACGCAAGGTTGCCGGAGCGGGCTGGATGAGGGTTGCGGAGGACCGGGATGTTTGGCGCAAACTTGGGGAGGCCTATGTCCAGCAGTGGACTGCAATTGACTGACGATACGATACGTTCTAGATACTAACCAATAATAGTTTTAAATAACATATGTATATATATGTATATATACATATATATGTATATATATATATATATATATATATATATATATATATTTATATATATATATATATATATATATATATATATATATATATATATATATATATATATATGTTCATCGAATGGTCGTAATACTTCATCGTAGAATTCGATTAAGATACTAAGTTGTCTACTGACTACCCCGCTATGCGGGATAACATTCACCTGTATACATTTCTACATTGTGTCCAGGTATGTTAAAATACGTTTCTTTTCACATATCAATCTTAAGTGGTGAGATTTTAGTATCAAAATGAGTGGCAAAACTCAACGCCGCACTATTCAAAATTATTATATTCAACATTTTTGAAAAAACGTATAGCGTCCAAGCGCTCTGATCGCTAAGCCATGCGTTCACAAATGAACGCATGGCTTAGCGGTCAGAGCGCTTGGACGGTATCCAAGAGGCGCGGGTTCGAATCCCGCTGCGTTCAAATTTTTATACGTTTTTTTCAAAAATGTTTTCTAATCCTAAGTGTGGAATAACACTTTAAAAATAGTAAATATTATATTCAAATTATTTTTTTCTACAAAACAAATTTTCTAGTAAAAATATCTAAGTAATCTGAACCACAAGACCGCATTCTCTTGTAAGACAGATACTGTCTATTTGGGCTACAATAATCTCAATTTAATATAATAGTTATTTTATAATGCTTTTATAACTAAAGCAAAGACTATTAAAATAAAATAAACATTTTATCATTAGTTACGTCGCGTTTAAATTACGCAATAAACCGAGAGATAAGCGCTAGGTTATCTAGAAATATGAAACCATTTAAGGCTGATGATATAGGCTTAACGTGTTTATAACGAATTTTTCTTTTAATTATATTTTACTATTGAAATGTAAATAAATATTATTAAATATTATATATGTAAAGGTCGTTGTGGCGCAGTGAAACAGTGTATAGCTGTAAGCGTGAAGGTTATAGGTTCTCAAAGGAGAGATTATATTCAAATTATTTGATTTAATCTAGTAAATCACAGCGCAACGTTGAGTTCTGCTATTCAATTGAATGCCTGTATTTATGATGGAATTGAAATACGAAACGTCTTTGCGCTAGATTATCTGTTTATCGTATACCCTTTGCAAATATAAGTTATCGGATTAGGCAAAAATAATATAGTGCTTCTTTTCTCCATCATGATATATTAAGATAAAAATTACTTACCATTAAGAATTTCGATAAAAATTAATTACTAATATTTTTTTAATAGTTTTTTAATAAGTTTGATAAATTTTAAGTTACAGCATTATTTGCATTATCAGTGCTGTATTTTGTATTGTGGAAAAAAATGACTTTTATTTGAACACTCCTCGAGTGGAAATCGAATCAAACACTATCGTTACCGCAAACACTTCTATGTTGTAGTACGTCAGTATCATGAGTTTATTTCGTCTAGCTGGGAAATACCTAGTGTCAAGACACTCTGCCCAACGCTTTCCGCCAAATTTGAGACATTGAGCGTTGAATGGCGGTACTCAACAACGCGTTTTATATTACAAGAGCGAGGAATTAAAATAAAAATAAATCAAATATAATCATCGAACCCACTACCGATTGCGCTTATAGTCAGTAGCTGTCCCACTGCGCCACCGGTCTTTATATGTGTATGATATATATACAACTAAAATTTTAGTGTAGTTTTTGCAATTTTAGTCTTAAATTTCCATATATTACCTATATATGGTTACGATTCAATGGAATTCACAAACAAGGCGTTCAGTTTTAGACATCTGTCGAAGTTGCACACAAAGTGACAAGTTCCACTTCCAGTTAGGTACTTGATTGCAGTCGCTGGCAATTCGGCGTATTATGAATAACTTAATGTGAATATATAAGTTACTTATTTGCATATTATTGCTAAGTTTCTTAACTGAGTTGCAGAATCTACCTGTTATTCTAATTGTTGTATAATTTTAAACTAGGAATAATACTTTAGGCTTATCGCGACGTGGAACAGCGTCTGACTGCAAACGCGATCGATTGTGGGTTTGATTCCCACTCGGGGGAATTAAACCCACGGTGGTTAAATTTTAAATCATTTTCACTCTCTCGATCTGGTAGACAAAGTGCGGCGTTAATTTCTACCACTCAACACGTAATGTCTTGAATTCGGTAGAAAGCGAAGTAAAGAGTGTCATGACACTAGGTACTTTCTGTCTACTCTGCTATGCGGGATAGAAGCGTAAAGCTAAAAAAATTGTAATGCAGTCTAAATTAGGTTACGTAGGATTTGTTTTACAGCTTAACGCTTCATGTGCTTAGCAGGGTAGTTAAGACAGTCTAGTGTCAAGACACTGTTGAGTTTCCGCCTGTAATCGAAACATTGCATGTTGAGTGGCGAACTTAAGTGGTGATTTGTCTTTGCTTTAGGTTGCAGTTCACATAAGTTCTTTAAATTGAGATAAGCTTGTTTCTGCTTTCTTTATAAATAAAGAAAACAAAGATTTTAAAATCAAAGAATATGTTTTTCGACATTTTCACATTTTCCTTGTCCTTGGTCAAGGTTGGTCTTGAGAACGTAGTGAATGGTTACTCCATTTCCCTTTCTTCAGCAAAAAATATTTTGAACAGAAAGAAACACTGTGTCTAACCAGAATTGTGTCTAACTGTAAAAGCGACTGGTATTAGGTTCGCTCCCCACTCGGTGATTATATTTAAATTATTTTCACTTACTTCGGCTGGTAAAGACAAAGTGCGGCGTTGAGTTCCACCATTCAACACGTAATGGCTCGACTTCGGTGGAAAGCGAAGTACGGAGTGTCTAGACACTAGATACAGAAAGTATCTAGTGTCTAGATCTACCCTGCTATAATAAAGCATAAAGGATAAAGCGTGAATTCTAGCAATTGAGAATCAAAAACATTCATTTAATGAACGTTAATATGAACCTTGGTTAAGAATACTAAAAAAATATCGTTGAATTTTCACCACTTTCAGCGAAATAGAGTAAATTTTAATTTATATATATTTATACGAATGCTATATAAAAACTTGTTATGGAAAAACCTACATAAAGAATTATAATATAGATATTATATATAATATGAAGATATTATAATTATGAAGTAATTTTCATCCACTATTTTTAGAGCTCCGTAAACAAAAGGTAAAAGGGACACTATTACTAAGACTTTGCTGTCCGCCCGTTTGTCTGTTTGTCCGTCTGTCACCACTCTCTATCTTATAAACCGTGATAGTTAGATAGAAAGAGTATAGAAGAAGATATAAATCTTCACAGATGATGTATTTCTGTTGCCACTATAATAATAAATATGAATTAAATAAATATTTAAGGAGGTTACACGTATTTTTGTTTATCGTTTTCTTAAAAAATGATACGAAACACTTCGTGCGCTAGTCCAACTCACACTTGGCCAGTTTTGAAGCTTCGCTTGACACTTTCCTATTATAGAAGTTAACACGTAAAATCTTTAGAGCCATTTTTAGAAAATCTGCCCCAGAATACTGTTCGACTTTTGTTTAATGGCTGAAATTGACAGCTGTCATTCAAAGAGCGAGAAAATTCGTCTAGGTTTTTTACAACGTCCGCGATCTCGGGTAAGGCAATAGATTTTATATTTTGGTAAATTTAGATATTCTCTTAAGAAATTTACTAAGGATTTTCACTTGCAATGTATGATTTTCGTGAATTCTGTAAAAAAAAGTATTTTACATTATTATTGTAAACATTCCATTTATCAACACTTTGCGGCGTAATTAAAGCAGACTAAATATGTTTTTTTTTTCTTTTAACACTAGTTGAGGAAATGCTTATAATCTATACACATAAATTAAATTGGAGTATCTGTTTGTAATGTTAAAATAACAACTTTTCTGCTAAATGCATATGTTACCTAAATATACTAAACTATGATATTTAACAATTTTTATCTGTCTACCTGTCTGCTTGTTCTGGTTAATCTCTAAAACGGCTGAACTGATTTTGACGAGAATTTGACTGCCAAATAGCTGCTGTAATAAGGAGTAACTTAGGCTACTTTTTTTGTAGCTTCACGCATTCATTGGCGGGACCTTCCTCCAGTATCTTCAATACTGTGTTTTCGAAGGTCAACCGAGGTCTCTCCCGACCTCTCGTACCACTCACATTTGCTTCATAAATCTTTCTTACCATTCTTTCATCACTCATTCTCTCAACGTGCCCAAACCACCTGAGCACATTCTTCTTCATTTTTACTATGAAATTCGCACTTACACCTGCCATTCTGCGTATCTTTTCGCTGCATACACGGTCAGCTAAACTGACTCCGCATATCTTACGAAGATATCGCATCTCTACTGCATTCATGTTTCTTTTATTCTTCTTGTGGCACACCTACTTTTCGCTGCCGTATAATAACGTCAGTATCAGTACTACATTGTGTACGGCAAGACGTGCAGGTACGCTGACGTTTTACCGTCGTGTCATTGCAGCCAGAGCACCATTAACCCTGTTTCCGGCAGCAATACGCCTTTCTATATCCATTTTGTATCTTCCGTCTCTACTAAACATACTTCTCAGTTATACCACCTCATTCACTTGTTCTAATATCTTTCTATCGACCCTAATCTTATATTTCGTTGTCTTTTCATCTCTTTCAAATGCTAGAATCTTAGTTTAACTTATGCTACTTTTATTTAAAAATTATAAAATATAGATCCAGATATGTTAAATTTCACGCGGATGAAGCTGTGAGCACAGCTCCTTATTATATATAGATTTAGAGCCGTCCTCATGTTTTACCATCCAATACACATCTTACATCTCAAAAATGATGAAAAACGAAGAAAATCACCCCTAAAAATGCAAACGATACTTGAATGAAAATAAAAAAAAAACCCTAATTTGCCTTTCGTATTTCAGCCACTCATCGAAAATATAACTTGACTGTTTCAATAACAGAGGCTATAGAATATGTCGCCAGTCATTTCCCTAGAGGCCGACCCGATCCCGGCTCTCATACGAGTATGATTCTCTTTAAATGGACGAGAGAGGTTATTTGTTGAACTTATATGACAATATAAATTTTCATTTTGCAAAGTTATCCAGTGTCGTGAAACTGTTTTTGTTGTATTGGTCGGGTGTTTATTTTTGTATTGGATTTAATTGTTTTTATATAAACATATATTGTATAATTCATTCATTTCCTTGCACTGGTAAGACAAAATGTGGCGTTGAGTTCCACTATTCTTGTCTTTGCAATACGTACTTACTAATTACTTTTGCTAAGTGGGTTAAAATAGTGAAGGTCAATTTTAGATTCAAGTTTTCAGTTCTAAAATTCTTTTATAGTCCTTTTGAAATGGTGAAAAAGGAACGAAATTCCTATGCATAGTGTTGTATTTTACAAACGTTTTTACGGAAGAGTGAGGATGAGTACATATCTACGGCTCATTACCGTACAAGAAAGAACTCTACCAAAATTGTGACAATGCAATTTAATTCATAATTAAGCTTTTTAAATGAAACTATTTAACCGGATTAATCGCGTATATTTTGGTAGTCGAAAATATACGCGATTAATCCGGTTAAATAGTTTCATTTAAAATGTATAAAAATCGCGAAAATCAAAGATCTTATCATAATTAAGCTTTCGATGTACAGTACGTAGATACACTATGTCGTCTAAATACTTCATATTATATGAAAAAATAGTCTCTTAAGTAGTATAATTATATTTTTTAACGTTAGATAGGAAGTACCTATCAAGACACTCCGTATTCCGCTTTCCGTATTCGAAGCATTGCGTGTGAAATGGCGGAATTCAACGTCGCGATTTTTTCTTCACAGAGCGAGAAAATGAAAACAATTTAAATATAATCATTCACCAAGTGGAAATCGAACCCACAATCGATGGCATTCACAGTTAGACCCTATCTCACTGCGCCACGCCCGGCCCTTAAAAGAAAAAAAAATGTATTTATGGCAAGAGGTAGATGTTCAATAAGGAGGAAATCTATCGCAATATATTTTTCTGAAAGAATGTTATTCATTTTAGTATTTTACTAATAAATATTATAAAGCAACTATGTGTGGCTTTGTCTTACCAGGACAGAGGAATGGAATAATTATAAAAATAATCATTCCCCCGAGTTGGAATCGAACCAACAATCAATCGCATTTACAGTCAGACGCTACGCTGCGCCACGACCGGCCTCATCAAAAATGAATTTATATTTTAAAACTTGCATATAAGATATAGGCTTGATTTTCATATGATATTTTTTGAAAAATTGAAAGATACAATATATTACTAATAAATTTCTTAATACCCTCGGCTTTCAAATTAGTGAGACGCCTAATTTTAATTAATCATATTAAATAGAACTTAATATCAAGGGAGTTGTCTGAGTTATGATACATACTGTTGACAAAAATATTTTATATTTACAATGTAAAATATAAAAGTTAGTTATCAAATTTATCGCAAGATAAATAGCGGAGTTGAGTTCCACCACATAACATTGTTAACACGATATCCGGTGGACAACAGCGAATGGAGTGTCTTGACCTTAGGTTTACACCGACAAATCTGTTACGTGGCATTTTTTTTTTCTTATTTATTCATGTAACATAGCAAATAAAAAATACAATTATAACGAGAAAACAATGTGAGCAGAATTTAAGTTATCTCTACAAGTGATCTCATATATAACATCTCGTGCATATATTCTTAGATCTTGTACATAAACTACGTAGTTATAAGATGGTCGTGAGGTCGAACTCAAGTTGGGGTTACCTATAACTATATTTTTTTTAGCTTCACAGACAGAAAGTATCTGGTATCAGGAACTCCGTACTTCGCTCTCCGCTGAATTCGAGACTTTGGGTGTGTTTTGTCTTACCGGAGCGAGGAAGTGAGAAGAGCTTTATTATAATCACTTCTCTGAGTGGGCATCAAACCCATTTATTCATTCAATTTGAGAAGAGAAACTGTTGAGTTTTTAGCCAGCTTCTGAGCATAACTGCCTTCCGAGCTGGTGGTAGTTTCTAGAGGGACTGACAATACTGACAATGTCATGTTAGTAGGTAGTTCAAAAGTGCTTATTATATTTGAGTATAAAATATTTTAATTTTGATTTTGATAAGAAATAGTAGTTTACAAGTAATGCATATCTTTAGAACATTGTTATAACAGATAGATAGATAGAAATTCGTTATTGCACACTGTGAAAAATATACTGTACATATACATAGATTAAAACTAATATAAAATGCACAAAGGCGGTTTTATCACTAAAGGTGATCTCTTTCAGGCAACCAACTTGAAAAGTCCGAAAGGAGCAAACATGATGCAGTGCAAACTAAAAGAAAAGCAAATAAAAGGTATAAACTAAATAAATACTGTTACGTTTATATAGATATACTAACATACATCATACAAACGTATACGTACGTATGTATATGTTTGTATGGGAAATATAAAGAGAGCGTTAAGAGAATTTGCTAGAGTATTTTCCGGAAAACAATAATATTTTACATTTTAAACCTAAGACTGTTGAGATATGGATATTGTACGGTAAATATCATAAAGCCTTCGTGCATAAAGTTGTGAGTGACAACTAAAATAAGCATATAAATGTAATTTTATAGTTATTAACCTACTTACTACAATACTATTATTATCTGCATATTATATATTAATACGGAAAGTGAAAAAATTGTACATCTTTATACGAAAATAACGCGAACTGAGGAATATGGAATTTGGTACATTTATAATTTACTAAGAGAAGGTAAGCAGAATGTTAATATGTATTAAAAATATGGCATAAAAATATATTGAAATAAATAAATGTAACACGCACTACCATGTGTGTGACGTACACGTTGCTATGGCAACCCGTTGTCAACGCGTCAACGGGACTTCTGGTATTTTTATTCAAGTATATTTAACAAGCAACGGCAAGATAAAATTTTGTAAAATATTATTCTTTAAATACAGATAACATATTTTTTTTAACAGAATTTCAAAGTCAACATTACGCAAAATGTCAGTTTAAAGTTATACAACATTAATTTACCATTTAATGCCATATTTAAAATAAATAAGCCCACATTTATAATTTAATTCATTAACACGAAAAAATATATAACCGACTAATTAATATGAATGAGATAAAAACGAAAATTCTCGTTTTCATAGAGAAGATCTAACTAAATTAAAAAACAAAAACACCCAGTTTCTTTACAAAATTTTAGAATTCACATCAAAATAGTAGTACAAGACGGGTACTTGAGCCTTTAGCAAAAACTCAAGTGGACGCTTTGAAATTCAATTTCTACGATGAATGGGACCTCATAATGGTCGCTCTGCTATTACGAATCATAAAAAGTTCTTTGACTATAACATCATTTCTCTATTTTTTACCTGTTTTGTTTTTCATTGTAGTGGTCAATGGCTGGATTGAACAACTTCTAATGTCAGCTCTGCAGTTTTTCTGTTATTCTATTGTACAATGTTGGTAGAGAAAAACTAGTATATAGATATTGCCTGTTAATTGGCGGAACTCAACGCTGTATTTTGTGTTACTAAAGTAAAGAAATGAAAATAATTTTATTATAACCATTCAAGTGAGTGGGATTGAACCCATAGCATTCATGTTTACATTCAGACACTGTGTCACTGTTATCTAAAAATATATGTACCATTTTATAGTCATTTAATTATTTATTACCAAGTAAGTTTGAAATTTAGCTAATAACTGATACCTATATGCAAGGGTAGTACAACAAAAAGGTATATTTTACCTAAGAAAGCAATCCAATGGAGAGAGCACTGATTTCTTAAATATATAAATCGTCAAAAGTATATTTTTAATTGGTCATTAATTAATCCTTAATATAACAAGCACATTCACCTTTAACTTAAATCGTATATATCTAAAGTAAGAAAGTACTTACAAATAATATTAACATTAATTCTTAATTCTTTGAGTAAAAAAATACAATATATATATATATATATATATATATATATATATATATATATATATATATACACTACCCAAAAACAACTTAAAATATCAATAAAACTGTTAGAAATCAGTTTAGGACTGCTTTGTTATGATTTGTTAGGACTCTATTAGCTTACTATTCCGTAGAATTAAAAAAATAACACTACTACACACAACATTCTTTATTCCGGGTAGTCAGGAAGTAACCTAGTTTCAAACCACACTCCGCTTTCCGCCAAATTCGAGATTTTGCGTGTTTGTGGCGGAACTCAACGCTGTGCTTTATATTACATTACACTAAAGAAACACTTACATAAATATTTTGCAACATACAAAGGCCACTTTCTCACTGAAGGTGATTTCTTCCAGGTGAGGTAAAATTGGTATAGTATCAATGATTTAATTCTAGAGAGCTGTATGTCACCGTGCAGATGTCCCGAGTTTCATTCCGAGGGATTCACATTACTCTGAATATTCGCTCTTGACGTAATGTCTGAAATATAAAAGAGGCATTCTCTTGGAGGCTGCAGATGCCATGGATCTAGGATGAGGAAAGTGGATTTGTAAAAAATATTATTTGGTTTACATTGTAATACTACATTTGTGTGGCGTGGTTGAGATAAAATTTACTGTACCCCATGCTAGCTATGGGTTCAAATTTTAGTTAGGGTAATCGTATTTTGAAAAAAAAAAATATACCATAAACAATGTTTTTAAATTGGGGAAAATTTTAAATAGAGCTATTTTATTTAATTTTTTAATGTCATATCTACTACATAAATAGAAATGCTTGTCATCATTAATTTACAGGATTTCCCGTATATATGACATGAATTATTTTTTAATTATTTTTTATTTTCGATATATATAAATTATATATTTCGTCATTTCATTTCCTTCTTACAAACAAATGGACATACATCTTTTGATAAATAAAAATAAATTAATATTTACTATTTTTAAAGTGTTATTCCACACTTAGGATTAGAAAACATCTTTGAAAAAAAGTATAAAAATTTGAACGCAGCGGGATTCAAACCCGCGCCTCTGGAATACCCAAGAGGCGCGGGTTCGAATCCCAAATTTTTATACGTTTATTCAAAGATGTGAAAATAAATAATTTATTGACGAGAACCGTGACTAAGGGAGGTGCTATTTTAAATAAAACAATTATAATGTACCAAGAAACATCCAAAAGTCAACATTCAGGATGTTATGTAAATGAAATAATTCATATTTATATTCATTTCTTGTTGCATAGTAACTCCTTTGCCACGGTAATTATGAAGGGAGTCCCTCGTAGAGCGCGACGTCGCGCTACGTTTGTATTTTAAAAATGCGTCATTGTACAATAGAATATTTTGTGCAGATGTGTTTTGAATTATGAAATATTGTTCATTGTTTACTTTTAAGTGTTGTTTTCATGATTTAAAAGGATTTGAGATTGTTACGGGGGTTGTTATGGGTACGCTTTTGGCTGTAGGTTCGATTTCTAGTCGAAGAAATGATTATATTTATATTATTTTACTTATTCGACTCTAATAAGAAAAAGCGCGGCGTTAAGTTCTGTCGTTTAATTGAATAAAAAGTGATATCAATAAATATTTTTATGTTGTTTTTTTATCATATACAAACAAATGTCAATACAAATGTCAGTTATAAACAAGACAAATGTCAGTTATATTTAACGCGCACCATTATTTTCGTCATACAAATTTTTAGTGTTTCTAATTTTAGGTAATTCGGGGTAGTGATTATATTTAAATTATTTTCATATCATCGCTTTGGTAAGATAAAGCGCGGCGATGAGTTCCGCCACTCAACACGCAATGTCTTGAATTCGGCTGAAAATGGAGTACAGAGTGTCTGAGGCTGGTCGTGGTGCAGTGGGACAGCGTCCGACTGTAAAAAACGTACGACTAAACAACTGTAAGCGTGGTAGTGTCTAACGGGACGTGACGACGGTGACGAAGGACGAATGTGGTCGTGGGCTCGCTTTCTACTCGGGATGCTGGTTATATTTATATTATTTTGAATTTCCACACTTTGGTAAGACAAAGCGCGGGATTGGCGGCGGAATGCGGAATATGGAGTGCCTTGACACTAGGTACTTCCCGTCTACCCCGCTATGCGGGATAAAAGCGTAAAGATAAAAAAAATATAAACTTATAACGTTTTATTTTTTTCAAAATAACTAGGCTTTATCTATCAAAAAGTGATATAAAACTTATTCTTATAATGTAAATGTAAAAATTCTTAGAATCTTATTCTCTACTTTCTTTCCGCATTCTAGACATTGCGCGTGGAGTGGTAGAAATCACCGCCACGAAGTGCAAATCGAGACATTGAATTGTGTGGCGGAAGTAAATGCCGTGTATTCGCAATCATACAAATTAAAATAATTTAAAAAAAGTAGATACAAACAAAAATAAAGTAACGTTTTAATTCCTTGCAATATTTTAAAGTACTATAGAGTAGTGAGTGTAAATATCAAGCGTCCGTGAAATTATAAAAGCTTGTGTATTTTTATGTAAATAAATGTATGCAAGTGTTTCTAGGAAGTAAGCTTCGGACGTGCTCCTTCCAGTTTGAATTTAACCTTTGACTTATTCAGAATTTCTTTATAAAACTTTAAGTGTGTTTTTTAAATAAAAAAATAGGTTTATTTTTAGCATCCATTTTTGGTTACGGTGCTCTAAAAGAAAGAGGATATGTGAAGGTATACAACAATATTTTAGAATAAACTACTGCAGATGTCGTGGAGCAGTGTGACGGCGTCAGACTGTAAACGCGACCGGTTGTGGGTTCGATCCCCACTCGGGGGAGTGATTATATTTAAATTATTTTCACTTTCTCGCTCTCATAAAGACAAAATGCGGCGTTGTGTTCCACTACTCAACACGCAATGTTTCGACTTCGGTGGAAATCGAAGTACGGAGTGTCTTGACACTAGATACTTTCTGTCTACCCTGCTATGCGGGATAAAGCGTGAAACTAAAAAAAAAAGATGTACCATAGTGGTCCTTACTTTGAAGGGAGGCAAATGACAGACAGATATTTTTAGTAAACTGACCAACTGATTCATGAGAGCTTCTTTGTATTAAATGTTTTGATCTTCCCTTCTTTATAGCGATAAAACGATAGGTATGGCATTACGTACTTCTATATATTTACTTGAGGCAACATAGACGAGAAAAGCTCGTTTTAGCAATGTTATCACTTTATACAATTTTATTAACTTAATTTAATGACTTATAAAATATACTTGTATATTGCCTTAGGGCCCTCTTTCTTTATTTATTTAATTTCTATAAGGCTTGTTCTGGAAGAAGAAGAAGAAGAAGTTTATACTACACTAAACGGCTATACTATACTACACTACAGTACTCTGCTCTATACCACACTACGTTACGCTCCAATATACTACACTGATCTACATTACGTCACGCTGCACTATGCTACACTACATTACACTACACTACTCTATACTTCACTGCATTGCACTGCATTGCATTGCACTGCATTGCATTGCACTGCATTGCATTGCACTGCATTGCATTGCACTACACTACTCTACATTACGCCACGCTACACTATGACACACTAGACTACACTAAACCACACTACACTACACAACATTAAACTTCATTTCATCGCACTATACTTTTTGATCTATGGTTATGAGATTTGGTGGATTCAAACCCACAACCATCTCTCGCAGTATATAACAACTGCGTCACCATATCTAAGCAATGTGGAACCTTAACAAAAAAACCAACAACTCGTATCACATACAAATATATAATATTTAATCAGAAATCTCAACAATAAATGATAATTACAAATGTCGATACTGTTCGTTGAATAAAATAAAATTATAGACACTTTATTGGAGCATTAATTTGCGGATGCCGTTGTTTTTTTATTCGAACATATTGTTTTTCTCCAATTTCAATATCGCGATTTTATTGTGTCGAATATTTTGGAGGTATAATATTTTGAGGCAATCGTGTTCCATCGCAGTGGAAGAGTATCAGAATGTGTGGGTTCGATTTCTACTCGAGGGAACGGTTATATTTAAATCATTTTCATTTCTCTGTTCTAGTTAAATGAAGCGTGGCGTTGAATTCCGCCTCATATATAAATAAATGTCTATTCATAATATATTGACTTACTTACGGATAATATAGTTTTTTCTAGTCTTGTAAAGAAGTACACCTTGCGATAGATTAGATATGTGAAGGTTTACCTTCACATATCTAATCAAGTGATGAGTTAATGTGACCCAATGTGACCCATATTAATTAAAGTATACTTTAGTATACTTTAATTAATATGGGTCACACTGGGTCACATTAACTCATCATTTGACAGCAGATGTTATACCAGAAAATGTAACAGAACAGCATGAAAAAAATATACGTTAGTATATACTATATATTATATTAAATAAATATGTATTGTAATAATTTAAAAATAACGAGCCTGTGCTCCTACCCCACAAGTTTATTTTTTCTTTTAATTAAATTCTTCTTACAGTATCGAAAACACTGTAGGAAGGTCACGTATAAAACAATAGGGACCCCCGAAGGGCTTGTATGAAGAAGGCAATGACTATGGATGACGTGAAAGAGGTATGCATGGACTGTAGTTTGGCGCTCCCTCCTCTCTACTACTCCATCAGGAATACAGCGTGAAGCTAAAAAAATAAGAAACTTCTAAAAATGCTATAAGTGTATCGAGAAGACGTATTTCATTTTTTTCTTATAATATTGCTGAAATCCTACAGTAGATATATTTAATAATATTCTCACAGAATATTTTTCACGCGATAGTTATGTTGGCTAAATACGATAAACAATAATATAGATTAGAGGCCTTGTTGATGTCAAAAATTGTGATACAAATTGCTAAGTAGAGCTGTGTATATCCCTTTTTGCGAAATAGATGTCTAACGCAAAGTCAAACGTGTTTTATGTAATATTTTTTAAAATGTACTATCATTCTGCTCTCTTTCTCTATACAAACTATAATTGGTCTATATTTCACACTAATATGTCGGTCGTGGCGCAGTGGGGCTGCGTATGTCTGTAAACGCGATCGTTTGTGGGTTCAATGCCCACTCAAGACGTAATATCTCGCAAATTGGCGGATGCAGGATAAGAACGTGAATCTGCAAAAAATGTATAGATTATATGAGGATGACATATTCAACACTATATAAACGAATATTTCCTAAAATGTATTGCAGTAGATAAATTAATATTATACTTATGTATAAAAAAGCAGCTTCACTCTTTATCCCGCATAGGAAGGTAATCAGAGACAAGATAATGTAAAGACACTCCGTGGACTGTCCGATATTGAGACATTGCGTGTTCAATGTCAAACTAAACGCCACACAATATTGACTTTATAATACAAAAATAATATACGAAATATCTGAACATATTGAACAAAACGTAAAACATATGCAGAAAGAATTATTTTAAATAAAGTAGAATTTTACAAAGGAATAACACTGGAGTTTCAATTTATGATGACGCAATGTAATAATATGACAATATTTTATACGTTGAGAGTGCGGTGGAGCTTTGAAATATTCACTGAGTATATTTAAGAATAGTATATTTTTGTCTTTGTAAAATATCAGAGAAATATATTTGTGTAGAGAAATATATTTGTGTGCTTTTGAGATACAAATCAATTGTTTTACGAATCAAATTCAGTTTTATGTCTTTTGATTTCCAAAATTAAAAAAAATATATTTTTAAATCAATTTGAAAGTTAAAAGCATTTTGAAATTCAATACATTGAATTTAATGTTTTAAAAATTAATTCAGTATTCAAAATTTATGTACCCATGTAAGAGTCAAAATGCCTTTGTCCAAAACGAGTTGGTTAAAGTCATCATCTCTTATTCTGGTTCCGTAGGTCAGGTTAAGTTAGATTTAGAAGAAAAACAATAAAAAGGGTAGCTGAGAATAAATTAGCTATTTGAAAATATTTCTAGTGTAGGAAAAGCTTTTAGTAAAGACTGACCCTAAGAAAATTAAGAAACAAAAAAACTTTATAATTAATTTGGCTTCACGCTAATAAGATCTTTGATATTTGCAATTTTTACACCTTTTAAATGGAACTATTTTAAACGGATTATTCACGTATATTTTGGTGTTCGATAATAATCAGTCTACCTTACTGTAAAGTGTTCGAACGTCAGGTTTCCAAAAATGTATTGGTATTAAAAAATATATTTAATATGCACTTTGGTATTAAAAAATATATTTTTGGAAACTTGACGTTTCTTGACGTATATTTTGATATGTACGAGTAATCCGTTTAAATTAGTTTCATTTAGCTTTTATCCCGCGTAGCAGGGAAGATAGGAAGAGTTAAGAAACGCCGAATAGGTACTCCGTTTTCTGCTGAATTCAAAATATTGGGTGTTGAGAAGCATAACTCAACGCCACGCTTTGTCTTACCAGTGTCAGAAAATAAAGATAATTTAAATATAATTATGCCTCTGAACGTGAATTGAAACCACAACCGTTCGCGTTTATAGTCTAACGCTATCTCACTGCGCCACTACCAGCCTCCGGTAAAACGGGTTTTAATTGTAAAATATATATTAAAAATTAACAACAAAATAGACATACTGATAATGTGTTTTTACATGGCAGAGGTTATCTAGTTAGACCTTATCCTATTAGAGATGATTTTTGAGTGATTAAATTTAACTCAAGGTTGGAATCTTTTGTGTTTATAATATGTATTAACTTGCTTATGATGGAGATTTACTTGCTTATGATAGATTTTAGAATAAAAAATATATCAAAATCTCATCAATTTCGCTTTGGTGTTAATAATTGATCCATATATTTAAATTACATTTATACATAATATTAGAATAAAATAACTAAGTGAATACAAAACTTTAATGCATTCTTGTGACAGTTGTCCAATATAACAACTAACAGCGAACAAAGTTGTAAGAGACGCTAGTATATTTTAAATTCTAAATTTTCCATCCAAAATAGACTTTATTGTAAAGGCAATAAGGTAGTGTAAATTACACGTGCTAATGGGAAATGTATAAAAAGTACACACTACGCTGACGAATGGCGACCGCGATCCTTCAGGGCCACAAAGGAACCACGCCTTTGTGTTTCGAGTATTACTACCAGATGTTGGTGCAATTTATAAGAGAATAGCGTGGCTTTGATTAATAAAACAAACGAAATATTCAATAATATTTTAGCCAGTCATTGTGGTGTAGGAAGATATAGATACTGTAAATGAGATGAAGTGTGTAGATTCGGTACTCATTCTTTTGTATGGGTGGGTTGGTCCCTATTTGCTGATTGTATTATATTTAAATTATTCCCCTTTACGTTTCCCTATTCTGGAAAAAAGCGCGAGCTTTAATACTGCTATTTAACAGACAATATATCGATTTTAAGCGGAAAGCGAAACGTTTCGAAACTAGGGTGTCTCTGTGTAAGAGGAAAATGTATAAAACGTACATATTGTTAAATAACCGCTCATATCGATTTGAACTCATGCCCCCGTACATATCCGTACGTCTTGACAATAAGACGATGTAAATATAGTTCAACATTCTCATCGTACAAGAATGAAAATTTATAGTTCTTACAATGGGTGTAATTAACATATTCTCAAAGCATGTATCGTTCTAGAGTTTTAAAGAAAATATATATGTATTATCAAATAAGTTCATAAAATAATATATTGGCTTTCAGGCTATCGTAACATATGAATGCTATTGACGATGGTCATGAATTGGAACCCCGTTTTGAAGAAAGATTATATTTTAAGGCTGGTCGTGATGCAGTGTGGTAGCGTCTGACTGTAACGCGACCGGTTGTGGGTTCGATCCCCACTCGGGGGAGTGATTTTATTTAAATTATTTTCACCTCCTCCCTCTAGTAAAGACAAAGAGCTGCGTTAAGTTCCACCATCCAACACGCAATGTCTCGAATTCGGTGGAAAGCGAAGTACGGAGTGTCTTGACAATAGGTACTTTCTGTCTACCCTGCCATGCGGGATAAAAGCGTGAAGCTAAAAAAAAATATATTTTAACTATTTCCTGTTTCGTCTGTAGTAAGATAAGGCGGAGTTGAGTTTTGACTTTTTGGACCCAGTTACACAAAAATGACAAAAGTGCTGCATAGTGTTTTAACACTAGGCTCTCACTGCCTTACTTGCTATAAGTGAAACCCCTCAATCATCCTCCATCTGTTCTTTGCCTTTTCTCTTTCTTTTTATCTATTTAAAAAAAATAATCATATACATGTGAACTTGGACCACCCTATAAGACGCAGTACAAGTTGCGACGTCTTTTGAGTTGGTGTACATTGAAACCTAACCATGCAAATTATGAGGTATGCTTCACGCCCTCCCCTTGTTTCCAGGAATGTTTGCAAAACGGTTTGAATATCGTTTACGAGCCTAGCCAGTATCTAATTTATTACAGACTGTTTGCAAGTTTTATTTACCAAAGATTTTAGTGCATATATGTTATGGCTTTTAGGGAAGAAACTCCTTAGCATTCCATGGATTCCTTGTGTGTTGTGTGTTGAGTGCGCTGTAGGGAGGGACAGTGATGGTACTTAGGGTCTTAAGTTAAAAAGTGCTTTAACACTCATCTCCATTGTTCTTTCTATAATTAATAACATCAAAACGATCCTAATAATTCTACCTTCGAAATAGTTCTAGAAATTTACCTATGTTAGTTGTCATATTTGACATATTTTAGTAGATTATAAAGATTTTTCTCTGTTATATCTACTGCCAACCAACCTATTTAATCAAAATGTAGTCATGAACATAATCAAACCGAGTTCAAAAATAAAGCAAAAAAATATTTAATAATAAAAAATAATAACTACAATTGGTTCATGTACGAAACAAATATTAAAGTCAGTAAAAAATGATTTGAAAATTAAATAGTATAAGTCATACATATAAACAATTATTACTTAAATGCTTGCGTTAAATAGACTGCGTCAATTGATCCGAGCATTACTTTTGGCTGCTTTTTAGGATAGGATTCCGTCCCCAAACAGTAAAACGGGAAGGGGAATCTACGCTATAACTAACACTTCTCTGTCCATCTGTCACCAGATCTCATAAACCGTGTGAGATAGATAGTTAAAATTTTCACACATTATGTATATTTATTACCAGAATTACAGCAAATACTAAAAAACGAATTAAATTAACATTTGATGGTGCTTCCATACAAAAAACGTGATTTTTTCATTTTTTTTGCTTTTAGAATATTTAGTAATATATTTACTATAAATTAAATAATTAAATAAAAATAAAATCAATATTTAATGCGGCTCCCATACAACAAATATGTTTTTTTTTGTAATTTTTTTTAAAATATAGTAAAGAACCCTTCGTGCGTGAGTCCAACTCATACTTGACTTGTTTTAATTTGTTTCATTAACTAAGATATGTATTTCTCACGAGTGTTCTCATACATCCAGTCTAATATTTGCTTATTTTAATACGGCTACGCCAATAAAATATCTTTAACTATAAGTAGACATAACCTTCTGTTATATAAAGAATGATATACATGCAAATACATACCTATATTCTTATGAAATTTTGGCAAAGGAAGACTTTTATATAAACTTTATATAAAAATGTTATCATCAAAGTTTTCTTTACTTATTAAAATTTTCATCTACTCTATCTCCAAAGGGCGATATCTGGAACAAATGGCGTATTGACCCTTGGGGATAAATAAAAGGTAACTGATATTACGTAGAAGGCATTCTTCTAAAAATTACTGCCAAGATTCTGCGAATTTCATCTCCTGGGTATAAACTTTGTTCTATACGTTTAAGTATGATATAACGAACATTTACTGTATGCTATCATTGTTAGAACGTGTAGTGCAGTATTTTTATGATGTAGGAAATAACACCTTTTATTATTTTACTTTGTTATATAATATCTTTTAGTATTGTAATTTTGAATGAAACTATTTTATTTTTTTAAATAAAAATATTTTTGTGGTACGAGTGGTACGAGAGGTTGGGGGAGACCTCGGTTGACTTTCGAAGATACTGGACGAAAGTCACGTAAATAGCATGAGGACCCCCCGAAGGGCATGTATGAAGAGGATAATGATTGTGGAGGAGGCGAAAGAGGTATGCAGGGACCGTAGCGTTTGGCGCTCCGTGCTCTCTGACTACCCCGCCAGGGATAAAGCGTGAAGCTAAAAAAAAACTATTGTAACCGGATTAATCGTGTATATTTTTGTATTCGAAAATATTTTGGTTTTTAAAGAACAAATTGTTTCGAATATTTTACAGTAGTTCATCTTTACAGGTAGAATAATTGACTTCTTAACTTCCGATTTTATTAAAATTTGAAATACGTCTTCAGTTCTGATAACATTCAAATTACACAAAAAGCAACATTATCGTTAATCCTTAATGGCCACTGTAACAAAATAGCAGATTATATATGTTGATATAATTATTATAAAATAAAATTAAATATTTATATTTATAAATTACTATCGTGAGCCCGATCGTGGCGCAGTGTCAAAGCGTCTGACTGTAAACGCGACCGGTTGTGGGTTCGATCCCCACTCGGGGGGAGCGAGGAAGTGAAAATAATATTTAAATTATTTTCACTTCCTCGCTCTGGTAAAGACAAAGTGCAGCGTTGAGTTCCATCACTCAACACGCTATCCCCGACTTCGTTGGAAAGCGAAGTACGGAGTGTTTTGACACTAGGTACTTTCTGTCTACCCTGCTATGCGGGATAAAAGCGTGAAGCTAAAAAAATATACTATCGCTTACTAAGGTAAATAATATCACAGTAATAGGTACTATTAAAGAAGTAATTTCATCTTGACTTAAGTACTTTTTTTAACAGGATTTCGTAAACCCAAATTATAATTTTAGAGATTATTTTTCACTACATTAATATTTCTCGGTATATTTGTAGCAAGATATTTAGTCTTCTTAGAAATCAATTTTCTTTTAATCTCTATTTTAATAAATTGGGATATTCAATGAAGAATCATAGCAATCTATCTAAACTATAATATAAAAAACCCAACATTATCAAAATCGATCAATGATCGATAATCATCAGAAATTATATGTTGCACAGTAAATAGAATGGTAAGGTCCACAAAATCCACGCAAACTTAATTGCAATTGTATATATAAAAATAAAACCCACGAGTGGGATATGAAGCCTAAATCACCCCTTTCTTTTAGGTTCTAGGTAGAAAAAATTGTCCACCTAAATTAACTTTAAACACTACTTTCATCTTTACCTCGGCTCAAATTTCATTTGAGTCAAAAAAGTCAATTCTCAATGATATATATCATCCTCTCCTACAAATGTAGCTAAAGATCCGGATTCTAGCCAATTAAGGAAATACATGAGACAGCTAACTCAAATAAACAATGGTTTAGCGAGCCACTCCGCCTTATCCTGTAATTGGTAATAATTAGGCATTGAATGCATGTAGCGTGTAAAAATTTTTATTTTAAAATTAAAAAAATATATATTTCAAAATAATATATTTCAAAATAATGTATTTCTTTATTCCGTATATAATAATTTGGGTCGGTCGTGGCCCAGTGGGACTGCGTCTGACTGTAAACGCGACCGGTTGTGGATTCGATTCCCACTTGGGGGAGTGATTATATTTAAATTATTTTCACTAGCTCGGTTTGGTAAGACAAAGTGCGGCGTTGAGTTCCACCAAACAACACGCAATGTCTGGAATTCGGTGGAAATCGAAGTACAGAATGTGTCGATATTATGTACTTTTCTACCTTGCAATGCTGGATAAAAAGCGTGAAGCTAAAAATAATAATAAAAACAATTTTGTTTTCAAAAGATTCTATTTAAAATTATTTTAATTTGAAAAAAATAAATTGTTATACATATACATCTCTTTGTATTTAACACCAAGTATTGTCTCGGTATTGTCTCAGTAATATTACAAGTATATAAGCAAGTGGTAGTAAATTATGACTTGAAATATCATTATAAGCTAGTACTATTTTAATCTGTCTATTTATAAATGCAAATTGTTGTGGATTCAATTCATGCTCGTGGGAAAGGTTATATTTAAATAATTTTCAATTGTCAACGGAATGTCTTTAAATTTAATATTACATTGGGTTAACTATGAATTCCCTTCTATGTAGGATAAAGCTTGAAGCTGCTTTTTTATACTCAATTTTCCACTTTGGTAAACAGAGTACGGCGTTGAGTTCCGCCATTTAACCGCACATTGCCTCGAACTGTCCAACGGATTGTTTTAATATTAGATTATCTTTGACTACCCTGCTATAGGAGATAACGCGTGAAGCTGTAGAATTAAGTATATTATTATTTCTTCATTTATATTCTACACTAGATATGGTCACGACTTAGTCTGCGTGGAATTTGACATCTCTAGATCTATATTTTATAATTCTAAAATAAAAGTAAACGAACTGCTCCAGCCGACCACCCGGAACAAAAAAACAGACAGATAGACAAAAAAATGTTATTTTGATGTATGTATTGAATTATTTTAACATTACAAACATTCCTCTTAATTTATTTGTATACATTATAAAGGTGTCTAAGTTGCCTGCACCTATAAAGGAAATACAAAACTTTAAATAAACAAATTAAAAGTCCAATGTGAAATAAGTTGCCAGCCGTCACTTTCATATAATCTTAAGGCCTACGCACTTGATTGAAAAAGTTCTCTTTTACATTTTTTCCCTCTGTAAGCGGCTTAAGACGGCCTGAAACAATCAATTAGGGAGTTTCGTCTGCTCCGAATTGTAAATGCTAGTCGTTGGTTGAGTTTTGTTAGGGTTCAGTGCTGAAATCGTCTAACAATAAAGATACGTTTTAATTTTGACTATATTTTCCTAGTTCTTGAGGCCAGATGTAATAATGTAAAGCATAATTTTAAACAATATTGTGAGTTTGAAAATGCTTAGTGAATGGAACGATTTTAAATATATATTAAATAATGTTCTTTTGTCGTTCTCGTAAAACAAAATACGGCGTTTAATATTTACTATTTTTAAAGTGCTAAAATGTTTTCTAATACGGCGTTTAGTTACGCCAACCAGTTCTTGGAAGACGTGACGTACCGTTCACGGGCGTAAGTTTAGTAAATCTTTGATATATTTTGATAGAAACGTTTAGAGTCTCTGATTAAATATTTGTATGTATGTAACATTGTTAAATATCAAAATGCCGGAACAAGCGGAAATTCAGACTTGGAATATCTTGTATGCTAGAATACCATATATATATGTGCATATATATGAAAAGTTATTACCATTTATATAATTACGTCTACAATTTTACTTCATAATTAATATATTTTGCTTAACAACCAATTAATATAAATATTAAACAAAGCGCGGCGTTGGAATCCGCCATTAAACATGTCTCATATTCGGCTGAAATTGGAGTACAGAGTGTCTTGACACTAAATACCTGCAAATTTAAAATAAAATTGTAAAGTAAAAAAATATGAATATACAGAACTCATTATTTTATTCACAAACGTTTTTAAACCGAACCTCGCGCCGATTCGGGCCGGAGTTTTTGGAATAATATATATTATAATCGTTACATTTACCTTGATTATTCAGATTGAAGTGCTTCCAAATGTTTATATCGTTGTGTGGTTTTTAAGCTACAATTATTATTTATATTTAAATATCACAAAAAAGTGTTTTTTTTTCTTTTAACATGTCTGATATTTTTTGTTTTGCCTGTTTAATTATAGCAATGTTTTTGAATGGCTTTTTTTTGTATTTCTGGGTATTAAATAGGGAATAAGTAGTGTCGAAACACTTCGTACTACGTTTTCACGTTGAATTCAAGATATCACGTACATAGATAAAAAACCGTGCTTTATATCGTAAACAGAATGAAAAAACAGAATGAGTAAATGAAAATACTTCAGTTATAATCATTAATAAGTAAGCATCGAACCCATAACCATATCGCTTACATTCCTACTCAGTTCCATCATTAGGATACACTCTTGAACTTTAATACCTTTTCTTAAACGCCTTCCTTTTCCATATTTAGGAGGCAGATAATATAATTCAAGGTATGAGTAAGTCAGCTTACACGGTGACGTTACAATTATATATTTTTTATTTAAAATTAAATTAAAAATTGTGTTGATCATTTGGTACATATAAACACGTAAGGAAAAGGCAAACAGAAAAGGAAATAACAGAAATAATCATACGCGAAGTGTTTGTACCCACTCTGTATGTAAATAAGCGGCCGCCGCGGGCGTGGGAGGTCTGTCTAATTTCAAGAAAACAACGTTTCTGCCAAAGATTATTTTATAGGAAATTGAATATTTACATTTATAAAATTATAATTATTTTTAGCTTCACGATTTATTTCCGCACAGCACGGTAGGTTGAAAAATTACCAAGTGTCAAGACACTCCGTACTCCGCTTTCCGGCGGATTCGACATATCGCGTTTTGAATGGCGGAATCCAACGCCGCGTTTTATTTACCAATGCGAGGAAATGAAAATAAGTTAATTTAAGTATAATGTTTCTCCCGAGTGGAAATTGAACCCACAACCGATCGCGTTTACAGTCCATATGAAATCTGGTGATCTTTACTCGGATTCTACCGTACTGGTAGTTTATCTTTCCAGCCTTGCCAACCTAAAATATATCAAATACAAAGATTCGTACATAATCAGACAATTTACTAGGGATATTCTAAATTAATTTAAGGCAATATTTATTGCTATACCTAATAAGAAGCATCTCAGAGACATTTAAGTGTAGGCATCATCAGATACAATATAATATTATCAAAGCTACATAGCAATTCGTTCACCCAATCCCGCGAGGTGAGCTGCAATGTGATTATTTTTCTCATAATAGAACAAATGCAATCCTGAGAATTAGATTTTTTTTTATTCTTTATTTATTCTTTATGCAGTTCAAAGTGTATAGAGAGTGTAATATAAATATTTTATTTATATTTTTTAGAGGCTGATGCTATTTTTATATATTATTATATGTTTATATAATAATTTGATATTCTTTTCAGCTTTACTTATCTCTAGCTAATAGCTAAATAGGCATAGAAGTTTAAAATTTAAGATTCCATGTTCCCAATTGCGGAACATTGCGGAACCTAACGTCGTCTTTAACATCCGTATCTGGATGATCACTTTTTTAAACGCTAAATGTATAAGTGCGTATGTGTATGCATCTTATAAAACACGTTTATAAATTAATTATTATATGCCTGGCTATTTAGGATAATAATATTGTGTGTTTTTATTAACTTGCCTTCATGATCCTCTGAGGCGGCGTACAGACACGACCGGAAGTGATTATTAGCTAGAGCTATATTTTACGTGCTAAAAGAAAGGAACAATAGTGTATAGGAGGATCTATTTTTAACTGACATTTTCTTTAAGGTAAGGAAAACAATTTTCCTATTGGATGGGTGCTCCACTATGCTAATAGACAATGTATATATATATATATATATATATATATATATATATATATATATATATATATATATATATATATATATATGAACTAAAATATTTGGTTCTGCGTTTTGACCCAGCGGTCTCCTTGCATACTGCAACTTATTGAACTATTGCATTTTCATAGGGCTTGTTTTTATAAACGTAATACTTTAAAAGTGAATTAAATCAGGTTTTTTCTTCTTATCCTGCATATTAAATTATAGACGGTTTTAAATAAAACAAACTTTGTATCTCTTTCTTAATCAGGGTTTGAAATTGAATTTTTTTTAGCTTCATACTTTATTTTGCAACTTAGGGTAGTTAGAGATAACTTAGTATCAAACACTCTGTTGACTGCTTTCAGCGTGAAATTGAGACATTGTGTATTGAGTGGCGCACTAAACTCCGCGTTTTATCTCACCAGAGTGGGGAAATGAGAATAAATGATTACTATTAGTTAAATTTCATTTTTTTAGCTTCACGCTTTTATCCCGCAAAGCAGGGTAGACAGAAAGTACCTAGTGTGAAGACCGAATACGAGACATTGCGTGTTAAGTGGTGGAAATAAACGACGCACTTTGTCTTTTACCAGAACAAGAATGTGAAAATAATTTAAATATAATCACTCCCCCGAGTGAGGATCGAACCTACAATCGATCGCGTTTACAATCAGACGCTATCCCACTGCGCCGACCGGCCTCTAATTTATTTTTAAATAATATACTTAAATTCTTTAGTTAACTTAAAATAAACTTAAACTAATATTAAACCTCCATTCCAGCAACTAATGCAAGTCTTACAAATGAATACAACGCGGAGATAAAATTTTCAACATACATGAATAAAGCTTAACGCTTACACTGTTAAGCGGCTTAACGGCTGTTCGGAGCACATAAATATTTACGTTTTATAGTAAAAATATACTATATTGATTTAAAAATGACATTTTTTATTTAAATATATTGATTCGCACGTTTTTCCTTTCTTTAGGATTATTATATTAAAAATATTATATTTATTTAAAAAATATTTGTCAATCTTTGTTATATATAATTTAAATAATTTGCTGCTCAATGTTGTTTTCTCATTTCTGTAGGAATTTCCAGACATCCTCTCTTATAAGTATAAGATACTCCCTAGGGAGATTCCTTAACCTCCCTAGGGAGTACCAAGGAACCTACATGCCTAACTTCAGGTTATTGCAGCAAGTAGTAAGCTTTGGGTTGTAGTCAGTCAGTCACTCAGTAACGGATGAGTTTTGCATATGAAGATTATTCTCATTATAAATAATCATTTTTGAGCTTACGGTATTTTAGGCAACCTGTGGTTATACAATTCAATTTTTAATTGAAATAAAACTTTATATTGACGCTTTATACCGTTTAGCAGGGTAGTCAGAGACAAAACACTCTGTTGATTACTTTCCGTCTGAAATCGAGACCTAGTGAAGTCAATTCTGGCATTTAGTTATTAATAATATGAATTTTTATCGATTCTAGCCTAATGGAGTAGTATTTGACAAAAACGCGATTGTAAGTTCAAACATTTCGATAGCACTCGGCTACAACATATTGTTGGCGTAATTTGTTTTTTTTAGCTTCACGTTTTTATCCCGCAAAGCAGCGTATACAAAAAGTACCTAGTGTTATGACACGCCGTACTTCACCTTCTACCGCATTCAGACGATTCAGCGATGAAGTGAGCATAATTTAAATATAATCACTCCCTCGAGTGGGGATCGAACCCACAACAGAGTGCATTTACAGTCAGATGCTACCAAACTGCGCTACGACCGGCCTCATTATTTATTTATTTATTTATAAATAGATAATATTAAATAATTGTCGTAAATATGAATATTTTAACGGATGTCAATCGATTCTAATAGTTATATTTTAAAGGAAGTCATTTGAATAATAATATTATTAGATAACATCTACCCTCCGCTTAAGTTATTATTTGCTTTCCTTTGTTCGGTGCCTGTATAAAAAGGTAACCGCTGTAGAGGCCTTTTCCTGCTCGTTGATTTTCAATATGCAGTTTTTGGTGCAAACCGATTTTCGAATGTTGTAATGACGTTATTATTATATATACAAATAAATTAAAATTAATGTTTGTAATATTAAAAAAAACTGGTTTCAGTATGTGAACATATATCAAATATATTTATTTTTAAT
This sequence comes from Dryadula phaetusa, assembly GCA_032432895.1. Taxonomy (NCBI): domain Eukaryota; kingdom Metazoa; phylum Arthropoda; class Insecta; order Lepidoptera; family Nymphalidae; genus Dryadula; species Dryadula phaetusa. The sequence goes on from JAOYRS010000021.1 coordinate 3,562,341, forward strand.
ATTTATTTTTTATTTTTATTGGTTTGTCTGTCTGTCTGTTTGTTCCGGCTAATATCTGAACCGGCTGGACAGATTTTCGCTATACACTAGCAGATAGCTCATGCTATAATAGGTAACGCTGTCTTATTTTATTGTGTAATTGTAAAGTTCACGTGAACGAAATCGCTCAGCTCGTTTTTTAATATATTTCACATTTAAAAAAAAAATAAAAAAAAAACATGTAACACCTCTCAATCTGCAACGTGTTAAATTCGAACGGAAATCCTTGACACTAGATAGAGCAAAGGGCCTCCACAGCGCTCCGCCATTTCACTCTGTTTAGGGTGTGTACAATCCAGGCCCATTGTGGCGTCTTTTTTGAATATTAATCGGAGTCTCGGAGCAGAGATTTCACAGTTCTTCGTTGGATACTTTTTGGGCCAGTGTATACCAAATGTCTGGAAGGCATTGGTTGACTATACCTGGATGCAATGCGTGATGTCTTTGGTGACCTTTCATGTCTCGCACCCGTGCCACAGATAGGGTTTACGTTAGAGCGAAATATTTTAAGTTTTACTCTTCAAGTCAGCTTTCTGGATTGCCTTCAGGCCGTACCTGCGCGAAGGACGCCCGGGCTTTGGGTATTCTTGAAGCAATGTCTTCTCCAGTTCCTCCAATTTCCTCCAATTTCCGATGCTGCCAAGGTACGAGAGCTGCTGCATTCGGTCTATAGCACACGAGTTGCCAGTTCAAATTCCGTTGAGGTCAAATTTTTGTAAAAAAACAAATAAATATTTTCAAATTTGAATAAAACTTTAAAAATAGTAAAATATAATCGTATCGTCAGCCAATTGCAGTCCACTGCTGGACATAGGCCTCCCCAAGTTTGCGCCAAACATCCCGGTCCTCCGCAACCCTCATCCAGCCCTCTCCGGCAACCTTGCGTATGTCGTCAGTCCAGCGGGCCAGAGGGCGTCCTACACTACGTTTGCCAAGACGCGGTCTCCACTCCAGGACTCGTCTGCTCCAACGGCCATCGGTCCTGCGACAGACGTGACCGGCCCATTGCCACTTCAGCTTACTGATTTTGCGAGCTACGTCGGTTACTTTAGTTCTCTCACGGATAACCTCATTCCTGATTTTATCCTTGAGAGAGACCCCGAGCATAGCTCGCTCCATAGCTCGCTGAGCGACTTTAAATCTGTGGACCAGCCCTACTGTCAGTGTCCACGTCTCGGCAGCGTATGTCATTACAGGTAGGACACATTGCTCAAAAACCTTCGTCTTTAGGCGAAAGACGAAGGTTAAAGACGAAGTAAAATATAAACAATTACATTAATAAGGTAATCTTATACAAATCTATATTTAGATGAGATCAAGTACAAGTAAAATGATCAAAGTTTACTACATACATATGTACACAGTATATTCAGTGAACTGAAACAAGACTTTACAAATGAACGGTGCTTTGATACATGGTAATTTGAGTAAGGCTTATTGAAGGTAAACGTAAATACGTACGTATTGAGCTTAACATATATCTAGCTAATATTTAAGTTACTGATTTGAGTAAAATATAGGTTATTTTTTTTCAAATAATTTTGTTGTATTTAGTTTATATAGTTATATAGTTTTTTTAGCTTCACGCTTATTATCCCGCACAGCAGGGTAGACAGAAAGTATCTAGTGTCAAGACATTCCGTACTTCACTTTCCACTGAATTTGAGACATTTCGTGTTGAGTAGTGGAACTCAACGCCGCACTTTGTCTTACCAAAGGGAGGAAATGAAAATAATTTTAAATATAATCATTCTCCTAAGTGGGTATTGAACCCACAAACGATCGTGTTTACAGTCAGACGCTGTCACACTGCGGCTCAACCGGCCTCCGCCTTTTATTTATAGGTTAAAATTTTAATCAAATTACCTCTGAAAATACCTCTGTAATAAATAATACTGGTTGACCTATTAACGCGTAATATTCGCGTTGGCTTGGCAACGTTACTGTACATTAGTGTGGGATAGTATTTGTTCTATATATTCAATTTGTTAGTATAAAAAAATCTTCTTGCATTCTTTCTCTATATAAATTTTTATTATACCAAATTCAACTACCTGCTACCGACGTCCACATATTCTTCGTAAAAATGGGTTAATATTTTCTTCACGTAGTATATAGAATTATATCTTTATCTATACTTTAACATGTTATTGGATTCTGACAGTGGACTAAATTTAAAATAAATTAACTATGAATATATATATATATATATATCTTGACTGACAAGATCTTTAATAAAATGTCATTTAGTCATTACATCTCATGTAAAGTCGAATTCTATAAAATATACACATCCGTAACATATTAAAAATATTGAAAACATAATAAATACTATTTAGTACTTTAAAATAAAATCACTAAACAGTTCTTTATTCATGGCGATTGTAAGGGCTCAGTTTACACGTTATTATAACAAAGGCATTTACCTTAGTAAACTGGTAAATTTGAATTTGACTTTAAATTGATGAAAATGAGTCCGATCGTGGCCCAGTTGCTAATCCTATTACAAGATAGATGCTTTAGTATTTATATACACGCTTACTCAAGACGGTTGAAATAAAGAGCTGCGTTCATTTCCATCTAGGCCATCGTCTGAACCACTTCTGTGTGTAAATGTGATCGGTTGTAGATTCGATTCCCACTCGAAGGAATGATTATATTTCAATTATTCTCATTTCCTTGCTCTAGTAAGACCAAGCGCGTCATTGAGTTTCGTGTTTGATGTCCCGAATTTGACGGAAAGTGGAGTACAATGCCTTTTGCCATACTTTCTCTCCACCCTGCTATGCGGGTTAAACTAAATGAAAATAAGAAAAAAATAAAATTGACATATTATGTTTTTTTACTTCTTGATATATTAATTCACTTAAAGTTCAAGTCTTTAAATTATTCTTCGAAATTTTAAACTCGCTTATAATAATGACTAGAAATAATTTCGGAACGTGACTACAGTGATACTTTGTGTCACTATATTAAAAAAAAACTATTTTGAAAAAACGTATAAAAATTTTGAACGCAGCGGGATTTGAACCCACGTCTCTTGGATACCGTATCCAAGAGGCGCGGTTTCGAATCCAGTTGCGTTCAAATTTTTATACGTGTTTTCAAAAATGTTTTCTAATCCTAAGTGTGGAATAACACTTTAAAAATAGTAAATATCAAAAAACAATTTAGTAAATAATATCTTTCAAAATTACAATTTAGTCTACAATTTAGTATCTTTTGAAGTTATTTTAATTTATAATTTCCTATCAAATATTGTCATTGTATCGTTTCCATTATAATAATATATGTATTTACACATCTCGTACGGGTGTTTAAATTGAATGTAGCGAAATGTTCATAATCACGTTTCTTGTTCAATGATTCGTTATATAAATTAATCACTGATGGGTATCCGTTTTATTATAGAGCATTTTGTTATCTTTTTTTTTAAATCAGTACAGAATTTGAAAGGGAGAATATAAGAAATTTAAGTGTTTTAGCATTTAATCATACTTTTTTTTAGCTTCAGCCAGAATAGACAGAAAGTACCTAGTGTCATGACACTCCATATTTCGCTTTCCAACAAATCCAAGACATTGCGTGTTGACTGGTGGAACTCAACGGCATACCTTGTCTTTACCTTCATCTTTACCAACTCACCACCGCGCAGAATTCTAGGTTCTCTCTAACTATTACAATATGCGCGAAGATATTGTAATAGTTAGAGAGAACCTAGAATTCTCTCGAGTGGGGATCGAACCCACAACCGATCGCGTTTACAGTAAGACGTTGTCTCACTGCACCACGATCCGCTTCATATAAATATCACAACATGCATATTAATAGGTAAATAAGCATATAAATAAAGAAGGAATATTTAGCGCCGTGCTTTGATTTACCAGAGCGGTGAAATGTTAATAATTATATATAATCGTTCTTTTGAGAGGGAATCGAACCTATAATCATTCGTGTTTGCCAGAAACTGACCAACTGCGTGTCGATGCCCTTTTGATTTCGATATTATATTATATATTTTTCTAAGCAGAAAATAAGCATTTAATAATATTTTACAAATCTATACTAAAAGACTTATTTCCATTGAAATTAATGATACATCAGAGGTGTATAGACTGTGGTCACTAGCTGATACCTGTTAACTGATTGTCCTTTGTGAGTGCTCCATGTTACATTACATCCATGAAATGCACGTTTTTTTCACGCATACTGTAATAGTTAGAGAGAAACTAGAGTGGAGATTTCGTTGTGTTTCAATTCGTGACATTACGTAAAATTGCGTGGATCTCAACGCCGCGCATTGTCGCGCGTATTGTGACAATTAGAGAGAACATAGAGTCAAGACTTCTTTCTATTTCAATTGGAAACATTATGTAAGATTGCGTGGAACTCAACGCCGCGAATAGTCACGCATATTGTGATAGTTAGAGAAAACATAGAGTCAAGACTTCTTTCTATTTTAATTTGAAACATTACGTTAAATTGCTCGGTACTCTACGTCGCTTTGTGCTTCCACAGAGGCTTAATGTAATAACTATTAGGAGTTCAAATAGTAAACAACGCTTTTTTTTCGTCCTTAATAATTTTCAGTATTTATTAAGTAATAACCGTTTACTAAGTGAATACCCAACAAGAAATGATTTACTAAGTTCAATACTCACCAGCTAGTGTTGTTTTCCTATAAAAGTCATATTCGAATATATAGTAAATAACACAACTTTCACCACTGCTGTACAACATGGACGCAATAAAAGAATCACTCTCTTCAAGAATGAAATGTTTAATATGAAGATGAATGAATTTCAGCAAGAATTACACAAATCTTCGTCCCCACTCACTACCTCATCATTCACTCTCTCTGCACTAAACACTCTGCAGAGGCAGGTAGAACTTGTAAGCAGGGAATTGGATCGTCAAGAGATGCAAAGACGGAGAAAGATGTTGCTATTCCACGGTATTACAGAAGAGAAATCAGAAGATCTCCTGGCAAGAGTTGTTACTGTCATAGGTGACAATCTAGATTTACCAGACTTTTCAAGTTCTAGTATAAAATATTCCTATAAGGTAGGACATACTTCTGAGAAATCACGTCCCATCGTCGTCAAATTTCTAGCTGCTACCACAAGAGATAAAGTCTGGCATGCCAAAACCAAACTGAAAGGTACTGGAATAACGCTATGAGAGTTTTTGACAAAACCCCGTCACGCAGTTTTTCTTCAGGCGAGGCAGCGTTATGGTGTCACTAAGTGTTGGACGAGAGATGGCAATATTCATGTAATACTTCCTGACGGCATCAGGAATCGGATTGAATGTTCATCTGAACTGGACGCCATGACGAGTATGAAATCTCCACAAAACACCGTACAAGTTAATAAAACTACACAAAAGGTAACAAGTGCACGCCCGAAACGACTTATTAAGAAATAATCACCCATTTGTTTACTTTCTGCTTGTCATAATATGTAAACAACGGATTTTTTTCTTACTACCTACATATTTTGTTTCTATTAGAAAAGTAATGTTAATTTATGTAACAGACTAAAACCTAAATTAGACGTGAGACATTTTGCGTATCAAAATATTTAACTTATGTGTTTATTATAAATATTACTATTATTATTATTTTTTTTCAATTGTTAAATGTCTTACTATCTTAGTTTATAAATATAAATATTTCTGTATTCCATTAGTAAGTCTGGTGCGTAAGATATATTTGTCTACTTAACGATTGACGTTTTGTATGTAGTATTTTTATATTTTTATATTAGTATGGTAACCGGCAGGTGAGTGAAAAAATTTAGTAAATCTAAATAGCTTTATTTTTTATATAATTAAACCATTATTATTATTTTTATACATTATTAACCATATTGCTGTATATTTATTTATTTATTTGTTTATACCTGTCATAACATACTTATTATACATAGTATTTTATATATTACATTATACATTAAATATTAAAGATATTATTTAATATATTATTATTTTAGATTGATATTTTATTTTTAATTTATAGAGAAATGTCTGACAATGATTCTAGCATGGACTCTTTTTATTCCTGTTCTTCTACTTCAGAGGATTCTACTATCAGTAGCTCTCAGAGTATTCCTTCTTTAAAAGACTCTTTGAATTCTTATCTTACCCCTTATCCAAAAAACTTTAATGTGGTTCACATAAATGCTCAAAGTATTCCGGCTCACTATCCAGATCTTTTGTCCTCTTTTGATAATACTACCACACATGCCATATTAGTATCTGAGTCGTGGTTTAAGCCTTGCTTGCCATCAACAGCTTATTCACTGCCAGGATTTCATTTAATTCGAAGTGATTGGAATGGTCGCTCTGGCGGGGAAGTTGCTATTTATCTACGCTCTCACATACCATTTAATATCCTTGATTATTCTCAAGACAATATGAAGGACGCTGTCGAGCCTGAACATCTTTTTATCGAATTTACATTCGCACATTCAAAAGTCCTTCTCGGAGTATACTACAGCCCCTCACTTACTGTGGATTACTTCAGATCTTTTGAGATACAGTTTGAAAGATTTACCCTCTCATATAAGCACTCAATTATCACGGGTGATTTTAACACCTGCCTGATAAAAAGCGACAATCGAGCAACTCTGTTGAGATCCGTGGTTACCAGAGCTAATATGCATATTCTTCCCCTTTCCTCTACTCATAGATTTCCCAACTGTACTCCTTCTCTTTTAGATTTAATTTTAGTTTCTTCCATTGACTATGTTGAAATCCACGGTTAATGTAATGCTACTGCATTCTCCTACCACGATCTTATTTTTGTTTCTTACAAAAAAAAACCGCCCAAAGCAAAATCAAGGATATTTCTCCAGCGTAACTTTACTGATATGGATTTGGAACGTTTGCGTGAGGATGCTGAACATATTGATTGAAATATGGTCTATAAAGAAAATACTATAGACTGTCAAGTATCTGTATTAACTCCCTAATTATTAAACTGTACGATACTCATGCTCCTATCAGACCCGTACGTGTTAAGCATCTACCAGCTCCGTGGCTTCCGGAAGATATCAAAAAATTGCAAGAAAAGAAAAATAACTCAAAATCTAAATATGGAAACAACCCTAGTGACAGCAACCGAGAAAAATATATTAAATCACGAAATCGATGTAACAGGGTGTGTAGGGATAAACAACGACGCCGTATCCATAAATCTGTTGTTGAGGAAGGTAACACAGAAAAGGTCTGGAAATTTCTTAAGTCAATTGGGAGTGGAAGGCTAAACATAATACCAATCCATGTAATATAGATATAAATAAACTTAACGCTCATTTTTCTCCTTCTGCTACAATTGATGTAACTTCTAAATTAAGAACTCAAAAACAAATTCGTGCCTTACCTACCCGTACTAATTGTATTTTTAACTTCGTTCATTTTACTGAAAGTGATGTTAAAGGGATTATCATAATATTGGCGATTGATTCTGATGCAGTTGGCTCTGACTGCATTAGTCGTAATATGACATCATACCAATCCTTGATATCGTGATTCCTGTTTTAACGTCAATCCTAAATTTTTCCATTAATAGTAACGTGTATCCTTCATCCTGGAAAGAGGCTCAATTAACGCCACTACCTAAAATCCGAAATCCTTCCTCCATGTCTGATTATCGACCTATATCCATCTTACCATTCCTATCAAAAGTCCTCGAACGCCTTGTAAACCAGCAACTTAGTAAATACTTAGCAAACAACAATTTATTTAATCCTTTAAAATCCGGTTTCAGACCTGGTCATAGTACGACTACTGCATTAGTCAACATATCAGATGACATTCGCCTGGGCATGGAAAATCGTCAAGTTACAGTATTGATTCTGCTTGACTTTAGTAATGCCTTTAATACCATAGACTTTGACATTCTATTGGCGATTATGTATTCTCTTAACATATCTTCTAAAGTGATTGATTGGCTTCACTCTTACTTGCATGGTCGCAAGCAACGTATTCGTATTCAGGAATCTTATTCTGAATGGTCCCCGGTGCGTGCTGGCGTTCCACAAGGTGGCGTGTTGTCTCTTCTCTTATTTTCTTTATTTATTAACTATTTATGTTACAATATTTCTTCTCCCTACCACCTGTACGCTGACGACCTCCAAATTTATCGTCAATGTTCGTTGCATGAACTTCCAAATTTCATATCAGCAATAAATGAAGAGTTAAAAAATATTTCAATTAAAAGTAAACTAATAGGACTAAACATAAATCCGAAGAAGACTCAAGCTATTATAATAGGTAGTTCAAGACTTATTCCTCAAATTTCTCTACAAGAATTACCGTTTATAATGCTTGATAGAACGATAGTTCCCTTTACTGATAAAGTCAAAAATTTAGGTATTATTATTGATCAATATCTATCTTGGAAACCATTAATTAATCCTTACCACTGATAGTCAAACCAACTAAAACATTACAAACTTTTAAAAAAAAGCTAAAAGATTTTTATTTAACACAGATATAAATCTATTACATTTTTTTTCTATTTACCAGAATGTATGTATGTATATACATGTCTATGTATATGTTTATGTGTGTGTATGTATATATATGTGTGTATTTATTGTATATGTTTATGTATATGTATATATATGTTTGTATGTGTTTGTTTGTTTACATATGTATTTATATATTTATATCTATTTACTCTGTACGCCCCTCCCCTTTTCATTCATTCTCTCCTCTACCCAGAGGTTACCTGGAAGAGATCGCTCGTTTAGCGATAAGGTCGCCTATTGTACTATTTAAATACAAAGATAGATTATGTATATTTTTTATTTTAAGTACAATAAAGAGTATAAAGAGTATTTTACTTTACTTTACTTTACATTACATCATATACAAAAAAAACATTACATAAAACATATTAGTCTTAAATTATTCGCTTAAACTGCATTCGCACGTTCTAAAAGATATTAGCGTTTAAAAGTTAACACATAATTAGCTTAATTAAAAATAGAAAGAAAACCCAACGTCTAGTGAGGATCGGGCTGGCGACGCGCCAATGGACTCGTTCTTTTGCTAAGTTCAACTCTTAGAGAAGCCTTTGTATTGTGTTTAACTTTAGGTATTTTCTATATATGTATATCTTTTTCATTTCTCGTCGGAAGGTTAAGTCAATTTGAAATTTTGTTTGCTTCAAATTTATTTGGCTGTTTCGGCTTATAAATAAAAGAAAAAGCAAGTTAAAATATAAGGTCAGTCGTGACGTAGTGAGCTGGTAAGTCAAACCGCAGAGCTGAGCTCCGCCGCTCAACCTGTAATACAGAGTATCTAGACACAAGGTACTTCCCGTCTACCCTGCTATGCGGGATAGAATCGTAAAGCAGACTGAAATACACATACTCTATTATAGAAATTTCCTGCTCTGCTCTCTGATTCAAGATAAATAAAATAAATAGCTAAAAAGTGGCAGAGTTAGGTAACGAATATAATTTATATATAATTATTCTCCCAAGAAGGAATCTAACCCATAACCTATTGTGTTTATCATCAGACGCTTTTACAGCTATAATATAGTGCGTTGCACTTATCAAATATCATAAAAGTAGATATTTTTTCAAGCTTCCCGCTTTTATTCCGCATAGCCAGAAAGTACCTAGTGTTAAGACACTCCGTATTTCGCTTTATTTAAAATAAGAATAACATATACCTTTAAGTCTAATTGGAAATCCTTTAAAGGATTCCCTTTTAAGAATTTTGTCTACTATGGATACCTAACTGGCGCGGCGCCATTTTATTATGAAGAATAATCGTATCTTTAACATAAAAGGTTTTATCTATTAATTTTATATTCAGTACATCATGTACAAATATGGTTAGTATAAAATTAGTTACTTTAATTTAAGGTCATACTTATTTTTTTTTCTTTTTTTTATTTTCCTTTTTTTCTTGTTTTTTCGCTTCACGCTTCATCCCTGGTGGAGTAGTCAGAGAGTCCCTGCATACCACTTTCGCCTCGTCCACAGTCATTATCCTGTTCATGCATGCCCTTCGGGGGGTCCTCATACTTTTTACGTGACCTTCCTCTAGTATCTTCGATACTGTGTTTTCGAAGGTCAACCGAGGTCTCCTCCGAAGGTCATACTTACCTATACATTATTATTAAACTAAAGGTCCTACTTCTGGATTGTCTCCTTTTTTCAATGTTTTCATAAAATAAAATATATTTATTATTACTATTAAATCTATAAAAATAAATAAAATTGAAGTGTCTGTTTGTAATACTAAAATATTCGTTTATTACTAAATGCATAAATAGATATGCGTACTCGATATATATAATAAAATAACTATTTTTCCATTTTTTTCTGTTTGTCTATCTTTCTGTCTGTTTGATCTCTCTCCCGCTAGTCTCGGAAACGACTGGACCAATTTTGATAAGACTTTGATTTCACTGGCAGATGGCTGACTTTTATTTTATATTTATGAAAAGATCCAGAAAAATCCAAGTTGAAGAAGTCGCGGGCACAACTCGTTACAAATGAAATCCTCAAGCATTTATTTCTAAAAAAAATATAATGGAAATTTACCTGAACGGATGAATTCGATGGAATATGAGATAAGTAAATTCATTATCAAGTTAATTCCACACTAATATCACTTTAGTGAGTGAAGTGATACACCAATTCCAGTATTTTTTATAGAAATCGAACCTACAACCATATACCGCCTATAAAATCTTTACATGCATACACACTCAGAAAACTTAAAAAAATTAAGGACTACAAAATAAGGCGCAAAGATTACAAAATACAATCAAAATACATCAATATGATAAACTCAATCCACCTCATGTGTTCGACATACACGTTGCTATGACAACGCATTATTGATGCGCCAAAAGGAAATCTAGTTTAGTAGTGGCAATTTATTAATGTATTCCAGTACAATATTAATTAATTATTCAAACTTATTACCATGATCGTGACACGTTTACTCTCACTGGAATGCCAACGTCAAACTGTCAAACACTCTCATCAATCAATAACTAATAACATATTATTACAATAAATACTCATACCATTCATACGTCATGTTAGGCGTTCTTGGAAATAGAAAAAGTTTGTTGACTTTTCTGTTATGTTATATTAGTGTATCATAAGTAACAAATATCTATACAAACAAATAAAGCTTGTGTATCTGTTTGTAATATTAAAATAAGTTTTTATTAAATAAATAAATTATATATATATATATATATATATATACATATATATATATATATATATATATATATATATATATATATATATATATATATATATATTTATTTGTTATGCGGATGACATTCGGGGATCGATTTACCCGCATCGATGGTCATTCTCGTTTAACTTCGCTCAGCTGGTACCGTACTTGGTAAACACAGCCGGAGCCTTTGGCGGGTTACTGCCAAATATCGGAGGGCCAGATTTTCCGTGCCAACATCTTTGTGTCTGCGTGTTGAGATCTATGGCGCTTTATGGTGCTTCTGTTTGGAGAAATTCTCTCACCGTTCGCAACAGGATCCAATTGCGAAAGGCGCAGCGGGTCATAGCGGTGAGAACAATTCGGAGATATCGTACGGTATCATGGATGGCGGCCACTTTCCTAGTGGGAGATCCATCTTGGCAACTATAGGTGGAAGTGCTCCCAGGGTTTACGTATTCCACGCAAGTGAGGCCGCGAGGCGAGTGTTCATCGATTGAGGATATCGTGTGAATCAGGAGGTGAGCATACGAAGCCCTGATTCAGCGATAGGAGTTAGACCTGGTGTCTATGACGGCAAGTCTAGCGACGGTAGAGACAGTTCACCCCCATCTACAGCGCTGGGTTAATAGAAGTTTTGGAGTCATGACGTTCAGGATAACGGGGTTCAGGCGGGTGCTAACGGGGCATATTTGCTTCGGCAAATACTTGCATCAGATTGCACGTCGGTAGGTGTTACCGGCGTGCCACGAGTGTAATGTGCTCGTGGATTCGGCACATCATGGAAGCGTGTGCGCCAGTTCAGCACAAACGCAGATCCGCTTTGCCACCGTAGATCAGGGGGTAGGAGAAGGCAGTACACGAATCTTCAACTCTCTATACTCTAGAAGAGCTTCTGCCTTACAGCGGTCTGTCTAGTATAAATAGCATTTCCCAGCAACAAAAAAAGCTTAGTAAATTTTAGTTTAGAAATAAAAAAATAAAAGTCCAGAGGCTTTAATTTCCACGCGAACGAAGACGCGGGTACAGGTTCTTGATTATATTATAGGTACTAATACATTAAAAGAGGTCGATGCTTGTGATTTATAATACATCGTAAATATTTGTATTTTTTAATTTATATACCCACTATGCGACGAGAGATGACACTGACTGCTACGCTGTACATTAATTTAACGGAACGGAAATAATATTAGTGGACTACTTCCCGTTAAATACTTCGAAACGCAGTCTTCTAACAGATCCGTGAATATAACAAAAAGATGTAAAACTTTGCGATTTCAGAAGATAATATATAGTTAGTAATACATCATTCCGTTCCGTTATGTTTATTTATACACTAAATGCACATTTACTGAACATTTTAACACGATTTTATTCGCCTATATTAATATAAGACTCTCAACTTTATTTAAATCTATTTCATGCCGTCCGATTTGCTTGAAAATTATATATAAATAATGAAAAAATAATTTTAAGTTTTATTTTTAAAATATATACCTGCTTTTCGAGAACTGTAAGTCAAATGAATGCATTAAAAATAGAGTCAGAATAAATAAATGATTTTAATGCTTTTTTAATTTATAATTTAAGCTTTTTTACTACAAACTTATAAAATAATCATTTTATGGTAACCATGTCAAGTTTGGTTTGGTTTATTAATTCGAAGTAAAATAAAATAAAATTTATAATACGATTATGAACAAATAAAATCACTTGTTTCGTTATTCCAGATCTATAGAGCCCACTGCTGTATATATACCAAAGGATTCCACGACGATCGGTCCTGCGATTCCCACATCATACGACCTTGACTCGAATGATGGTCCACCTGTAACCCTTTACATTGCCTGCCTATTTCTTATGGAATATTTTATTATATATTTTATTTAACATCAAGTCGTTTTAAAAAAAAATAGTGGCTTATGACGATATAAAGTTACTTTTTTTCGAATTTTATTCTTATGCGTTCAGCGTTTTTTAACATACTGGATCCACCAGTATGTTGAAAAACGCTGAATCCAGGAGGAGTGCCAGCCATTTCAATTTCTTTTTATATTTTACACTTATATTTTTATAAATATAAGTAATATGGAAATTTAATTTAATTTAATCTCTTGCAGGTATGCTATACTAGCTATCTATACTCCACACATGTATAAATACTTCCATCCATTTTAGATATATATAAGCTGGAGGCAATATACATATATGTAGATTAATATTTAAGATATATGCATATTAAGAGACAGGAAGTGTAGTAGTGGGACAGCGTTAGCCTGTTAATGCGATCGGTAGTGAAATATATTGAAATAATAATAATAACAACATCAGAATGAGAATAACAGGTAGCTCCGAACACAATACCGAACATTTACATAGACATGGGACAAAATAAGGCAAATCATAGTTAGAAAGGAGAAGAATCATATTTATAAATTAATTACGGTAGCAGTCGATTGATTCCCTTGAAGAAATTGATTATATTTAAATTATTTTCATTGAATCCTTGCTTACTATCCATTACTTACTATTTGAGTCTCTGGCGAGTATGATCGAGTCTCTAAGAGAACTTGCAAATATTTTTCTAACATCTATTTTTTGGGGGAAGATAGACTGAAGCTATTGTGGTTAGTGCGTGAAGCGACCAACATGTGCACTTAACAATCCTAATCGTGCGGTAGTTCGTGATTTTGAGGTCCATATTACAATTTTCAAGAAAGTTTCTTGAACTAATATGATATTAACGTTTTAATTTACTACGAAGTCTTGGACTAGCCTCATTTTTTCACAGTGGCCGTTAGCGTTAAAAATATTCATTGAGAGAATGCAGTATCACTCGCGCGAGTTTGAGATCGCTACTATGTATATATATAAATTATTGCTGACAGCCCCTGGAAGCGCATAATTTTTGCTATAAATCCAATGTGCTAGCTAATGGTTTGGAGTCTCTTCTTAGGAACTCCGTCGGAAGATCTAAGTCCACCTACAAAGTAATCTATGTCACTAATGTCGAGCGTGCTCGCGAAGGCGAACACGAGATCGATATCTTGGTCGATCGGCGAAGAATCTAGGACGACCATGATCATGTCATAACATTTCTTATTATTAATGAGCATGCGGGGGCCGCACACACAAGAAGATTTTGAGAGGTCTCTCTCTATCGTTTCTACTTCGATCTTTGTGAGGACGCCGGCTATTACTACGCGCAGTTGGCGCTCGTCGTCTAGGGCATAGGAGTGGTAGCCTGTATTGGAGGCTCGAAGGTGGGTAGTTAATTGTCTATGGTTAATTATCACGTACGGTGCAGACTTGTACGTGAATACCATTTATGGTTGGACAAATCGTGGTATAAATTCCGCCAATCAACGCAATATCTCGAATTTGGCAGAAAAATGAGTCCAGAGTGTATCGGTGTTAATTTCGGCAAAATTGTTTCCATTACCATGTTTGTTTTTTAAACGACCAGATCTTTGCCTTCCCTATATTTCCAATAGTTTAAAGTTATTATGTAGCCCCGAAAAGATCGTGTTTTTTGTCATAAGATACTCGTATATATTTTTGTATAACGTGACGTGTGCGTTACTAAGACAACCAGTTTACTACGCGGCGGCAGGTTTTACTACCTAGGTACGTGTTGTACGTCTCTTGCTCAATATATTTGGTTAAGTAAATACATTTAAAATGAAATTTTTTTAAACGGATTAATCGCGTATATTGACATTACCCCGTAGACTACTCGCAGACTACTTTACCTTACTACAGACTACTGTAAATTCTAAAACTGTATTCGAAACGTGGACTTTTCACAAATATATTTTCGTATATCAAAATATACTCTATTAATCCGCTTAAAATATTTTCGTTTTTTTAGCTTCACGACTTTATTACGCAAAGCAACCCTGCTATGAGAATAGAAGGAGTACCTTGACACTGGATACTTTCTGTCTACTCAGACAGAATGTATTTAGTGTCAAGACACTCCATACTCTGCTTTCCGCCGAATTCGTGACATCGCTTGTTTAGTGGCGACACTCAACGCCGCACTTTGTTTTACCAGAACGAGAGAATGAAAATAATTTAAATATAATCCTTCCCCCGAGAATCGAACCCACAACCGATCGCATTTACAGTCTCTAGCCTCTAGTTTGATTTAAAATGTCAAAAAATCGCCAAAATCCAAGAGTCTCATTAAGTAAACATTAATAAATTTACCGCATTTTTGCTTCACGTGATTAAATATATTTATTAACTTAACCAAATTGAAAGGTAAACAGTGTAATACTAAAATCCACAAACAAACTTGATTTGAAACCACACAAAATAAATTATAGATGGCCATTGGTCAGAACAGTTTACCGCTTTGCAGAATTAATTACTCGTGCGTCACCGTCCGCTTAATGCTCATCGGCTATAATTATTATACTGACTATATGTACCTAGGAGATATCTAGTTTATGTAGAAATTGATATGTACTATTAACAGTGGAAAAGCATTATATTTCAGACCAGGCCGGTTGCAGTGTGGGACAGCGTCTGACTACAAAAGCGATCGGTTGTAGGTTCGATTTACACTCAGGGGGAGTGGATAAATTTAAAATATGTTCATTTCTTTGCCCTGGTAAGACAAATCGCATCGTTGAGTTCTACCACTCAAAACTTAATGTCTCGAATTTTGTTGGAAAGCGGAGCGAAATGCGGGATAAAACCAAAAGTGAAGATAAACAAAAGTATCTATTTATATAAAAAATCCTAGCAAAATTAAACAATTTATAGCAAATATAATTCACATAATTATGCCACATATTATTTTCTTTTAGTGTTTATTTTTCACGCCGGCTAACCTTTATAAATTTCAATCAAATTCATTTCCCCCTTAACTCCACTTCATGTCGTTGGTATTTACTTATTTACTTTACAATAAAAAACTTTTTTACTTTACTTATTTACTTAAATAATGTGGTTTTCCTCATCAGGTTATTTAAGTATCCACTTTTTTATATTTAAAAATATTTTTGACTAGGTTAGAAAAAAAATAGCTTCGTAGTTATCCCGCACAGCAAGGCAGATACAAACTGGTGTTGAGACACTTGTTTTGACTGCTCCCCGGCAGAAATTGATACATTCTTTTGAGTGTTGTTAGATCGGAGAAATGACAAAAATTTTAATATAATCGTTCTCCCGATTACGAATCGAATCCACAGCTGTTTGCGATTACAGTCAGACGTGGCGCAGACGATGGCCTATACTTCGGTGGAAATAAACGCAGTTCTTTATTTTAACCGTCTTGAGAAAGCATCAATTTTATAAATATCATAGCATCTATTTGTAATATTATGATTTAAATGAAGAGATAAATATTGCATCTATGGATGCAAATTATGAGGAAATTCTATTTATAGCTTCCACTGCCGGTGACCTGACCTGAATCCTGGCTCGGGTAAAATAGATTTACTTATATATAAGAAAAATATTTATTCCTAAAAAATACATCCAATTTAATAGAATTATACAACATATGAAGATAAGTATCAAAATTTTTAACAAATTTTAAAATTTCATCATTATGTTCTGCCCGAATTATTGCCAGCGTATTGTTTTTTTTTTACTTTTGCACGACTTTTCCATACTCTTTTGGATTTTGAACAATGTCAAATAATAAGAACTAGAAGACGTTTCATCTTTGTTTGTAGTAGGGTCGATACACGCCAGGCACAAACACATACGTACAGCGTTACGTGACGATTTCTACAGGAAAATCAGGAACTTCATTCCAAATATACAATATTTGCTTAGTTCTAATTAGCCGATTATATTAATGTCAATAACATTTACACGAGAAAAATATGACAATACGGAAAAATGGCATCGACTTAGTTATTAGTATAATAAATTTAATATTTAAAAAAAATTAACCTTTGTGTTACGAGTTTTTTAAAAATACATTTAAATGTTCGTTTCTATATCTACAAATGTTAGTTGAGTGAATTAAATTTGTACCTTAAGTCTTCCTGTAGGGTCTGAATATTCTAATAATCCTTACATAGTCTTACCTTTGCTTGCCGCAACTTTGCGTGAAATCTCGGTCTTCAGACCCAGCGGGCTGTTCATTATTACATTAGCTAATTCTCTGTGTTTCAAATGGCAGGGTCTGATGAATTGGTTTAATGGGAACCGGCCATGAGGTCTTAGATTGGAATCCGAATTTGGGTGAAAATTTTCAAAAAAGTATAAAAATAATTTTATCGATAGTTATTTTATGTATAATGGTACCAAAATCACCTATTATTTCATTATACTCTAATTTTATAGAAACCTTTTGAGTAACTTTAATTATTTACACTGTTTCATATAATGTACCTTTTGTTTAAAAAACTTATGTTCAAAATCTATTTCTAGCTAATATAAAAACAAAAATTTCTGTAAAAAAATTAGAGAAAAAATAGAAATTCCTGAAAAAAATAATGCAATTTCCACTGCTTTATTTAAGGTTACTGATTCAAACACAAAACTATTTAACAATAAAATGTCGGCATGATGATTAATTTCCCATGTCAATATACACGTCATCCCCTTATTTATCAATACAATTTGTAATTAAAACCAGTGTACAATTAAATAGTTCATAGCAAATTCGGTTATGTTTCATATGTAAATCACAACCCGTTGATCATTTAAACATATAAGCATATTTATTAATATATTAGAAAAACTGGGCCTGCATATATATATATATATATATATATATATATATATATATATATATATATATATATATATATCCCAAGTGTGGAATAGCACTTTAAAAATATTAAATATTAAAATAAAATAGCAATCTCTGTACAGAAACATATAAGAATTTCAATATAAGAATTTCAAATTATAACGCCTGGCTGAGCGGTTAGAGCGCTTGGACGGTATCCAATAGGCGCGGGTTTGAATCCCGCTACGTTCAATTTTATTATACGTGTTTTCAAAAATATTTTCTAATCCTAAGTTTGGAATAACACTTTAAAAATAGTTAATATATAAACATGTTGCTGGGCAATCCGTATTTTACTCGAAATTGCGTCTACTGGTATAGTGGTATCTAATGTTTATTGAACCTTATAGTTAACAAAGCCCACTTAGACACTAATAGCAGTTTCAAACTCGTATTTGTCTTTCTTTTAATTCATAAACTTTGCATATTAATTATCGATAGTTAAGTTACACGAATAGGGCAGTGCCACATGGGTACTGTAACCCCTTTAAAAAATTTAAGGTATATATTAAAGGTACCCTTTTAAAAATATTTGACCAAATCAAAAATATTTTAGTATATATTAGTATACTATTTAGTATATAGTAATTAGTATATATTATAAAATTTAGTATATAATAGTATAATTTTTTTAGTTTAAGTGACTAATTTAGTTAGAGAGATTGCTATTTTATTTTAATATTTTACTATTTAGTGTTATTCCATTTTAAAGGATTAGAAAATATTTTTGATAAAACGTATAAAAATTTAAATCGTCGAGATTCTTATACGTTTGTTACAACTTATTTATGCTGTTAGCATCTTTTTAGAGAGATTTTTACAAATTTCTGCTATTAAGAAATAATCGTTTAACAAGAGACATTGCTAACTAATATATTTATAGTATAAAGCAGAAAAAGAGAGATAGTACTGTCGCCGTTTTTTTTTTTTTTTTTTAAATCTGCCTTTGTATCTGGATTTGATAATAATACAATATATGAAAATATCCACGCTGAGACAAACAGGATATCAAAAAAAATTGTAATGTTTATTTTTTAAACATTTTTTTTTATTAAATTTCAATTTAAATATGCGGAAATTCTGAATAATATACATATAATGCTATACTTAACAGTATAGTGTGAATATGGCCTAAAACTAAGTTATAAAATCTTGTTTCTGAGCTTTGATTGTAAAATATTGGAGGAGTTTGGTTCAGTTTGAATGAGCTTTCTTGTAAGGAAATGCTAAGATTGTTAGTTTGGCAGTTATAATTAAGTGCCGTGAATTATAGTTTTGAACACAAGAGCAGTTTGTATAATAACATTATTATACGTATGTATCTATATAAATTACATCAAAACATTTAACATGCGAGTCCTTCTTATACGGAGAAATTGCACCCGATGCCAAAAGGCCTGTTCCGGACAGGCAAGTCCCCCACTACAAACGGTGTACACAAGCCGAGGTTCGTGCCTCACAGGAGGCGCTCTTGTAACACTGTGTTCTAAGTTGATGGTTTCGAGGTCTCCACGCCAAGCTTGGCCTCCCTCAAAATCCGGTGACGCTGTCAAGGCCAGTAGGGCCAACAGCATGCTACACATTCGGAAAAAAAGGAGAAATTGCTTCTGACTGTAAACACGAATGGTTTTATATGTTGGCATTTCTTCTTTCTGGTATGACAAAGCGGTGTTAAGTTTGCCACTCGATCGTCTTGACACTGGGTTATTTCTAACAACCCTGTAATGGTAGATAAAGCGTGAAGCTTAAATAAAATGTATTTCATACGAGATAAGTTTAGAAGCTTGAAAATCAATAAATTTTACAATATTTTCCAAATTCTATTGAAATTGCAATTTTTTTTCATATATACTTATATGTTTATTAGTAATTAAAAAGTTAAGACATAAGTATGTGGCTTAATTTTTTTAGTTTCACTCTAATCCCACATATTAGCGTTGGCAGGAAATACCTACTGCCAAAACACTTCGTATTCCGCTTTATGCAAAATTCGACAAATGGCGTGCTTGGTGGCGGGACTCAACGCCGCGTTTTCTCTTATATATAAGGTACAGATGTGTCTATATTTAATTATATATTTAGATTAGCTTAATAAGACGAGTGTGCAGGTGTGTTTTAAAAGCGCCTTTTAAGATCACTTTAAGGTCGCAGTTCGTGGTTTTGTTCCGAGCTCCTGTCTCCGCGATGGATATCCGCATGGTTAATGCTAAGAAATCTCTTTAAAAATCTCCTCGCTGAGTATAAAGAATTCTAAATCTTTTATATGCAATAAATGCGTACCTTGTATTAATTTATTAATTAATTAATACTTTAATTAATTTATAATACTGTTTATGAAGCATTATTAAAAAAAACGTTTGAAAATTTGACCGCTGCGGGATTTGAACCCTCGCCTCTTGAAAACCGTCCTAGCACTCCGAACGCTCAGCCATACGTACTACTATCGGCTGCGTTCAAATTCTTATACGTTTGATATAACTTAAATAAGTAGTTGTTTTTAGCATCTCTGTAGAGTGATTTTTACAAATTTCAGCTACCTAAAGATTTTTGGGAACAATCATTTGATAAAAGAGAATGCAATTTATTTTAATAGTTTACATTAACATTTTAAAAATATTCAAATAATATTGTTTATTTTTTCACAGTACATATATTAAAATATTTTTTTACAATTTTTGTATGTCTGCCTGCCTGTTTCCGTTGATAATGAACGGGTACTTATTTTGACGGGACTTCCAATGGCAGATAGCTGATATAATAAGGCGTAACTCAGACTTTTATTTGAAAATTGTAAAATATACATACAAATAGTAAATTCCACAACCAACGAAGTATCGGGCACAACTCGTTAATATATAATAAAAAAAGAACATTATAACGTATTAAAAACCAAAACATAAGCCAGCAACATTCAAACCATTATGTACTCATACAATTTACATACATACATCAACATTTATATTAATTAAATTTAATCGCGACTAGGGAATTAGTCTCCGAGGCCATTGTGTCGTATCTAAATTAAATGATCATTACTGAGCATAATTTCGTCAAATACCCATTATATTAGTCCCATCTTGATATGGGCGCCATAATTTGCACCCATGTCATAAGTGACATATTTATGAGGATGGCCATCCTTGTAACGTGATTTTAGAAGACCTTGTTTTTGGATTGGACAAAATGTATTTCTCTAGAGCTTTGAGTGTGTTACATTTTTGTACCAAAAAGTGTCATTTTGAGTCTGATTTGGATATTTTAATTGCCTCTTCAGCATTTTTGGTAATGACTATATTGGGCTAATTCTACTTATGTAACTAAACCTATGTATTCATTTATTAAACTGCAGGCTGGATATCAGGTCTTCGGTTGATTTTCGTAAATAGTATCAATAATACTGGAGGAAGGTCATGGTAAAAAGCATGAGGATTGAAGGGCGTTTATGAAGAGGTTAATGACTGTGGCCAAGGTGACATAAGTATGCAGGGACTCCCTGACGACCCTGCCAAAGAAAAGAGTAAAATTAAAAAAGATCTGATGTTATCGAGTCCACTCCAGTCGTTGTTATATGGTATGAAAGTCAAAGTCAAATAAATTTCTTCAAAATAAGAAGTTACATGCTTTTTTTTCTTTTTTTTTTTAAACGTTAATTAATTTACCACCAGTTCACTAAAGTTATCGAATCACAAGTTGTTTTTTTTCTAGTTTCACGCTTTTACGTATAGCAGTTTAGTAGTCACAGTCTATTGAGTAGCGTAATTCAACGCTGGAGTTTGTCTTACAGAACAGAGAAATAAAAGCGATTTAAATGTCATACTTTCACATGAGTGGGGATCGATCCAAAAATTAGTTTTATTATCTGTAGCTGCCCCACTGCGTTATTTTTTTTTAATTTTATCAAAATTATAGATATCTGGCAAATTGTCAATAGAATATTTCATTACTACTCTTATAAAGTATGTCAAGTTACAATATATATGAGGATGACCATCCTTGCAACGTGATTTTAGAAGACCTCGTTTTTGGATTGAACAAAATGTATTTCTCTGGAGCTTTGAGTTTGTTACATTTTTGTACCAAAAAATGTGACATTATGAATCTGATGTGCATAATGTTCTGTTAGTATTCAGTCTGGTAAAAGTCTTTGTTTTATATGTATTTGAAGCCGTGTAGAGTAACATGCGCGTTGCCTTAGTAAGGAATATGATATGTACTACAAAAGTGTATGTCAAACTCAGAGGTGTGTGTACATATTTATTTTTATTAAGGAAAAAGTGCAGGAAGCCTATATGTTTATATCAATTATAACATATACATATATTGGTTATGTCAAATAAATTTTAAGTATGCTAAATAGGCTGCAGTGGTGGGGCGGCTTCTGAGTGTAAACGCGATCGGTTGTGGTCCAATTCCCACTCGAGGAAATGACTATATTTAAATTATTTCCATTTTCTCGCTCTGCTAAGATAAAGCGCGACGTTGAGTTCCGCTACTCAACGTATCGAATTTTGGTGTAAGTGGCATACGGAGTGTTTTGACACTAGTTACTTCCTGTCTACCCTGCTATGCGGGATAAAAGGTGTGAAGCTAAAACTAAATTTCACACTGTTCCATTTAATTAACTTCCGAATAATATACAAAAGTTTTCCTTCACATTTCTTTACTATAATCGTAATTAAAAATTGGCTTAATGAATACCAAAAGAGAGCAAGTTGAAAATGTTATTATTTTTACTTACAATTAATTAAAAAAAAACGTATACTGTAGTATACACACATACTCAGGCTTTCATACATACAAAGGTGAAGGTATATTTTACTTAAACAATACATTTCAATGTAAACCTTTAGGAAGAATAAAAGGCAAATATTCGATATTATCATACTGTTATTATTGACGCGCTCGCTTTGATCGACGGTAGGTATCGATCTTACGCTGCCTTCTGTGTAAGGATTTGTTCTTCTATATAAGGTTTAGTACATATATACTTTTTAATATTATATATATATATATATACATATATATATACATATATATATATATATATATATATATATATATATATATATATATACTGACTGACTTCGTTTTCTGCGAGGAAATCTAAATAATTTAACTATAATCATTCCTTCGAATGGGGATCGAACCCACAGCCGGTCGTGTTTACAGTCAGACGCTGTCCCCTACGCCACGGCCGGCCTCTTTAGCGGCCTCTCAACTTTAATTTAATTACAATATTCGTTATTATAATTATTCACCAATTTATTAAAGTTGTCAAATTCAGAACAATAAATATATTTTCGATATCGAGGGAATAATACTCTATACAAGTTCAGTCTATTCTGTAGACGACGTGACCTTCTGCCTCAATTATAACCTGACCAATTATAACCGTCTTAATTCAATTAAATTTGTCTAGAAATTGATTTATAAAAATATTGTTAAATTATTTTCTTGCTCTCCTTAGCGTGATGACAAAGGCATCAGAATTATTGTCATCGGATCCGGACACATGTTCAAATTTTCAAATCAATCCGATGATAAGAATTGATTTAAAATAAGAAAGAAAATTCTCAATAATTTTTTTTATATATGTAAGTACAGATAAAACTATATAATATAATATATTAAAATTATGTTAAAAAAAGTATTGATACACTCTCTGAATCGAGTATCAATGGATGAAATAACTAGACACTTTGTACTTGTACATTTTCAAAGAAAAAGTTAGGCATTTTAGAAATAATATATAGTCTGAGATAACTAGTGTCAGGACACTCTGTTGATTACTTTCCTTCTGAATTCGAGATATTGCGCTTTAAGTGGCGGGACGGGAACAGAAAGATTCCCCCAGATGATAATCGAACCCACAGTTTTGGTAGATGTCGCAACGCTGTACTATTACCACTAAGGCATGATGGTCTCATTATTATTGTTTGTGTGTTAATTTGAATTTAGTTATTAAAATCGTGTAATAGTTATTTCCTTTTATTAATATATTCGATTAGATTCGATCGATTATTTTAGAATTTAACATGTTTGAATCTTTAAATATAAAATAAAAGTAGTCTCAGATACTCCTGATTACATTAGCTATCTTAAAGCGAAAGTCCCATCAAAATCTGTCTAGCCGTTCTAGAGATTAGCCGGAACAAACAGATAAATAAAAATTGTAAATAGTGTTATTTTGGTATATGCTGTGTATTTAGTAGAATGTAGTAAAAAATGGTTATTACAAACCATTACAAACAGACATTCCAATTTTATTAATATGTATAGATTGCATTTCTTCATAATAAAATCAAAAGAAAATTTTAACACTCAGTGTATTGCTTTACCATCGATGCCTTGTAAGTCCCTTGAAAGCGTTCTCGTGTTCGAAAACCATTTTATTGCGGGTAATTGGAGCAATATATGAGCTTATTCTGCCAATCCTTACCAATAAAATAATATTAGACGAAGTTATTTTCTACTTCCATTAGCTAATTGTGTACTTCAGTCATTATTTATGTATGAATTATTAAGACTCCAGTGAAAGAAAAATATTATATTCTTTGTAGTTTCCCTAATTATATAAAAAAATAGGCAAAAATTAAAATTGTTTAACTATAAACTGAATTTTAAAATGCGGTATTTTATTTTTTTAGAAATTTTATGCATTCATTGACACTCTAATGGCAATACTTTTTTTTTGTAGACAGAAAGTACCTAGTGTCAAGACACTCTGTACTTCGCTTTCCACCGAAGTCGAGACATTGCGTGTTGAGTGGTGGAACTCAACGCCGCACTTTGTCTTTACCAGAGCGAGAAGGTAAAAATAATTTAAATATTAATCACTCCCCCGAGTGGGAATCGAAGCCATAACCGGTCGCGTTTACAGTCAGATGCTGTCACACTGCGCCACGACCGGCATTTTATTTGGTTATGGAGTAACAATTACAAGGGAACAAAGAAACGCACATACATACATACTTACTTAGGTGGTAAAAACATAATCGTCGCTTTGGCAGTCATGTAAAGTTACGTTCAAAATACATAAATCAATTAAAACGGAAAGTTAATTATTTTATAATGTGAATTATATGTTATGTACATATATTTTTTATATTGTAAATAAGGCAGTTGGTGGTGCAGTGGAGTTTTGAATGTAAACGCGATCGATCATGGGTTCGATCCCCACTCGGAGGAGTGATTATATTTAATTTTTTTTTACTTTTTCTCTCTGGTAAAGACAAAGTGCGACATTGAGTTCCACCACTCAACACGTAATGTCTTGAATCCGGCGGAAAGGGAAGTATGGAATGTCTTAACACTAGGTACTTTCTGGCTACCCTGTTTATTAACTGATGAGGTCGGTCGTGGCGCAGTGGGACAGCGGCTGACTGTAAATGCGATCGGTTGTGGATTCGATCCCTACCCGGGGGAATGATTATATTTAATTTTTTTTCTTTTCCTCGCTCTGATAAGACAAAACCGTGGCGTTAAGTTCCGCCACGCAACACGGACTATCTCAAATTCGCCAAAAAGCAGAGTACGGAGTGTCTTGATACTAGGTACTTCATGTCTACCCTGCTGATGCGGGATAAAAGGGCAGGGCAAAGAAAAGTAGCTTAAAGTACTTCTCTGTATTATATCAGAATATAATTATTACCTAAATGATCCAGCTATGCTCGGTATTATTCAGAATTGAAGTGGTTTTATTATTTACAAATTTCTAGAATCAGTTTGTTTAAACCAACTTGTTTACATGTAAACACCAATTTCAATTAATGGATTTGTTTAAATTAACTTAATCAATTCGTTCAAATAAGTTTGTTCAAAGTTTTAGAGTTTTACATCATTTTAGAATTACTTACTTACTTTTTTTATTATAAAAGATGCTTAGGTACGAATATTAACTTAACGCTTTATACCGCGTAGTGGGGTTACCTACCCCAATACGCGGGGAGAACCTAGTGTCAGGACACTCTGTTCTACAGAACAGCGGAACTCAACATCGTGTTTAGTCTTATCGGGTAAGGAAACGAAAATAATTTTAATATAATCATTCATATCTGGAATTGAACCCACAATCATCGCTTTTACAGTCACGCACTGTCTCACTGGCCCAGCGATGGCTCCAATTTGACGTGTTGATAAAAGTGACCCTCAGTAATATTTTGGTACAGAAGGAAAAAGAATCGAGCATGAGGTCACATAGACTCGAACAGGTGTTTTCTGGTGTCCGAACCAACTGACTTTCCACCTGAGCTATTATAACGTTGGCTATGTTAATGATTTCACCTTCTTGTTCTAGTGCATCTAGTGCATACTGCAGTAGTTTTTCATAGTCTTAAAATATAAATGGAAAATTTATAGATAATAAAAAAAATAAGAAAATGAAATCTAGATCGACTCCATCACCTCGTAATTCTCCTGTATAGTAATTTTCATTAAAATTATTAGAGACGTTACATTTTCTGTTATTTTCTTTACTTTATATTAATGTTGAATTTTACTGTTAATGTTGAATAAATCCAAGAAAGATTTAAAATATTACATATACATTATAAGAAAAATGGTAAAAATCATAACAATTTTACTCTTCCACACAAATGTTTAAAAATTAAATATAAATCAAGGAACTTAGCGTAGACTCTAGAATATTAGAAGACGTATAATTAAGAGGTAATTTGGACATAGTTTATTTATTTAGTTTATTCTGTCGGTTTCTCTTTTATAGCATTTCTATTTAAGTTTATTGTCAAGATTCACATTTTTATGCGATATATATATCTGTAAAAGAAAATTTGTAAATATAGATATTTAACAACAAACAAATATTTTATTATAGTATTAAAAAATTAGAAATTCCTATGTTACATACAACATTTTCAGATAACTTCCTTGTATTTATAGTTTATATTAAAAATACTTATACAGTAACTATACGTATATAACTATAGTGTCTGCAGACTAATTTCTCTCTGATTATAATATAAGTATGTTATAATAAGAGAGAAATTAGTCTGCAGACACTACGTGCTTATGTATATTCGAAATATTATATGCTTATTCGAAATAGAGACATTATGTAGTCCACTACTAGTTGCCAGATCGGGGAAATAAAATTATATATATATATATATATATATATATATATATATATATATATATCTGTTTAATGAGTCGAATTAAATCTTGGGGTTAACTTTATTTCAATCGCCCCTTTATTACTGTGCCGTGTTCCAGTCTGCGATATGCAAATAGGCACCGCGTAAATTACACGCTTTTAATTAAGTGGACATTTTGTAGGCAATCAGTATATTATTTTGGTTTCGTCTGTATATGCCGAAATGTAATTAATAAAAATGAAATACGTCATGTAGCGTGCATGCGTTTGTTGCAGAAATATATTTTATATAATACCCTTTTTTTATGATTTGTTTAGTTACCTCTAATTTTTACTTATTTACTATCATTTGATTTGTTTACCTAAACACTTTTATAATATATATTTGTAGACTATATATATCTAAAGTATGTAGTGTTAGAACACTCTGTATTCCACTTTCCGCCGAATTTGAGATATTACGTGTTGAGTGGCAGAACTCAACGCCGCGTTTTGTTTTACCAGAGATAAAAAATAGTTTAAATACAATCATTAACACGAGTGGGAATCGAACACACAACCGATCACGTTTACAGTCGGACGTTATCCCGCGTCACGACCGTCCTTCTATGATTTGATGATATCTCAAAAATTAAAATCAATGTACATTTAAAGCCGACATAGTGCGATGGAACATCGCCCTATAAAATATTTTTTTGGATTATTGTAGACCGAATCTCCGCACGGGGGGCTGATATTGTATTTTAATATTTTTTTATTTTTCCTCTTCGATAGGGCAAAGTGCGGTGTTGAGTTCCGTCATTCATTACACTACGTCTCGGTTTTGAGCGAATAGTGCCAGCCAGCTCTTCCTAGCACAACTGGCTTCCGAGTAGGACTCTAATTTTTTCCGATAATCATATACAGGAAGCGTAAATCTGTAAAGAAAAATTATTATAATACAATATAATTATTATAATATTAAAATAACTTAATATTAAATTATACCAAGTAAGTGTGAACTATAAAAACTATATATCTAACTGTTTATTTATAAAGTTGCATTTACGGCGCACGTTCTATTCATGAGCTATAAAACTTGTTTCATTGCTACTTTTGTTACCGCGATTGTCTTAGACGAAAGTGTAGTAAATATGATAAAAGGTATCATTGTTGTTGTTTTATTGATAATGTTACTTTTTATTATAGATAATAAAATATTCTATATTTTGTACTGTTTAACACACGCGGCTTCGTCTGTTGTTATCTGTAATTATTCTTTAGGCAGTTCTTGTGCAGATCTGAGGCATAAATTTAGTTAATTGGTGATCTATTTTGGATAAAATTATTTAACTTTGACATTGACTTTCCATCTTCAGGTATATAACAGCGTTAAACTCAGCGTAGCAAGTTAATTCTTAATATTCTTTCCTTCATTCTACATATTCAACAGATGTTACATTTGTATAAATTGTATTAAATTGCTATAGTAATGGATTTCATCCTGTTCGTGGGTATTTCTATAATATATTACATCCATAATTCTAGTACCAATAAACTTTAAGTACCTCTAACAATATGCAATACCTTAAAATATAAAGACCGTTTAGGACTGAGTCACGGATTACTTAATACATTTATTGACCCCACCATCAAGGTAGCAGCGTCTGATTGCAATTGCGATTGATTTTGAATTTGATTCCCACTCAGAGGAACTATTATATTTAAAAATTATTTTAATTTCTCCGCTTTGGTAATACAAAAAGCGACACTGAGTTAGCCATTCAAGATAGCGAGCAGAGAGATAGCAGTCAACGGCGTGTCCTGACTACCCTTTATACAGTCATATATTTTCAACAAAGTTGACAAAAAAAAACTACTCAATGCTATTTCTACTTTTTGTTCTAAGGTTATTAAAGTATATTTCACCCATACGCTATGTAAATTTTCAGCTACTACCGCATAATTTAGCCGGGTCTGTTTAAGTGGACAGTTCATCCGCAATCGGGCCCTGTCGGCCATTTTATGTTTTGTCCCTCCATTTAAAACATTAGCCAACTAACGTATAAATTAAATTGGATTTAAAGATTTAGGTCACACAGCTATTTAAATATTGTGTTTATTTTCACGTTACCGTAAAGCGTAAGTTGATAGATAGTGAGAGACAATTCAGTTACTTGCTTTCTGTATATTCTGTACAGCCAATACAATATGTATGAAATAACGTAATTAAACGTAAAAATATTCAATAAGACCAGGAAAATGAAACTATTTTAACTGCGTGTTACAAAAATTATGAAAATCTAGTTACTTGAGTGTTATATTTATCAAATTATTATATGTATACGTTTATGTGAAGTTAATATCAAAAATCTCTGGTGATTTCTAACCCATTCTTTTTTCCTTATTTTAGCCTATTTCCATTTTGTAAAGATGACAATGAAAATGTTGATAATTCCATTGTACTATATAGTATAAAAATCTTGGTATAATTAATATTTTTGATATCAAAAAGTTGCCTGTTTTAGATTGTTTGAAGCAAAAAGAAAGTATGTTTTATATTAACATACGTATTTTGTTTCTTAGGTTTTCAGTTCTGTGTGCAATATATATAAATTATATTTTATTCTTTACTTTATATAAAGTATATAATATTCTTTACTATCATTTTCCCTTATTTCAGTAGAACTCAACGCCACACGCTGTGCTCTTTATTATTTCTCTAGTAAGACAAGAAAGAAGAGAAGAAAGATGAGAAATACATAGAAATTTGAGAAGGTCTTTAAACACGACGTAGTAAAACAAGTATAATTCCATTATAATTGTAACGTAGTGCAAATTGCATCAATTCCGTTTACAATCACTGTTCTACTATATGGACGCCTACAATGATAATATCGTAAAATTCATATAAACATATATACAAACATAGTTTAGAAAATAGTAATCCAATTTCTTATAATAATGCTATTTATGACGTACATATTAGACAATTGAGTTACTCCGTCTGAGAGACGTCTGGAGCACATTGTAATCAAATCCTGTAACTCTCTAGGCGTAAAAGCAAATTGACGTATCTTACTGGGCTGACGTTTATATATTGTTTTAATATTATATATTTATTTTCTTGGTTATTTTGTGCTTTTATTTTATACGTATGTACTATCTCTAGCTCTTGGATTACAATATTAACAGATTATTATAAAATTTCACTATCAGTGGAAGAAAAATTATATTAAGAATGGAATATATATATAAAAATTGCAATATGCATTTATAAATAAATGTATTGGAATTGTATGTTTTAATCATTTTATATTTACTATATTGAGGTTAATTATAACTGTAATTGTATAATATATTTCTAAGTATTTAATCTCTTTGTGTGGTTAGAAGATATATTTTACTATTTTTAAAGTGTTATACTGCACTTAGGTTTAGAAATAATTTTTGAAACAAACGTATAAAAATTTGAACGCAGCAGGATTCAAATCCGCGCCTCTTGGAAACCGTCCAAGCGCTCTGACAGCTAAGCCATACGTTCGTAAGCCATTCGGGTGACGGTTTTTTTGAAAAAGATCTATGAAAAAATATTAAAACATTTTTTTTTAAATAGTATTTAAATTTTTATAAATATAGTAAAGTCCTTTTCGTTTGGTGTAACATTTGACAAATTGTAATAAAAAAATTAACCTGCATTTTTTTGTGCAGCGTCTTAGTAATTGTTTTATTACGAGAACTGCAATGAGTGAAATATAAATTTTGCCTCAATTGGAAATTGGGTCAAATTTAGCTTGCAAGATTACTCCCACACTTGATTTATAATACTAGAACGGAAGTAAATAACAGCTTGTAAAAATCAACTCAGATGCTTTATTATTTGACTTTGCGGTCAGAATGGTTTTCTGTATCTTAGAAAGTAAATAAGTTTTGTATGGCGAAGCTTTAGATGTCCTAGATAGTACCTTAGATGAAATTTGAACAGGAGCTTTAGAAATTATAAAGAGGAGATTGTAGATAATTTATGAGTAAACTTAAAATATTTCAAACTAATTCTATGAATCCGAAACATTTCAATTTACTCTTAACTAGCCATCTCTCTATATTTAAAATTGAATAAGTACCACATGTAAACGTATAACTAATAAAACAGAAAACTGGCCGCTGATTTAAGGCGCTTTTAAGCGGAGTTTTACCTACTTCTGATTTCTTATCTTTGTGAAACTTGGCGTGTCTATGTAGATCAGATGATATTATATATTTTTTATTTTCAACTTTTCCGTAGACATACGTTCTAAATTTGTTTCTACCTATTAAGCTAACCAAAATTACTAACAATTCTGTAAGAAATGATATAGGACAATAAAGGCTTATTGTTATTAATATTATTATGTATTTCATAATAAGATCTCGGGTTTAGAAGAACTCGGTCCTTTGAATGGCTTACATGGGGACACAGGATTAATCTGATTTGAGGTAATCATTTAATTTACCGTGAAGCTTTAGACGGTATCCATTTCTCAGCCCATGATGATGTTGCCCAGAAATAAGAAACTAAACTGGATCTAGGGAATGAGGCTTAGATGAACTTAGTACTGGCTATTGTTTGGAAATATTTTTTTTTAGTTTCACGCTTTTATCCTGCATAGCAGGGTTGACAGAAAGTACCTAGTGTCAAGATACTCCATACTTCGCTTTCCATCAAATTCGTGACTTTACGTGTTGAGTGGTGGAACTCAACATCGCACTTTGTCCCACCAGAGCGAGAAAGTAAAAATTAATTAAATATAGCTCACCCGAGTGGAGATCGAACCCACAAACGATTGCTTTTAAAATTAGGCGCTGTCCACTGCACCACGACCGGCCTATTATTATAATTCTATTAATTATTATGAGTATATTTATTAACAGTAGACATGCCACGTTTTAATAATAATATAATTATTATGTAAGTAAAATAAACAGAATTCATCTCTACAAGTAAAAAGGGCTTAACACAATATATACATTGACAATGACGTATTTCGTTAAAGCTTAGAACCTAAGTAATCCGTTCATCCGTCTTGATCACACGCACGAGCCTGAAAAATTACTGCGTTGATGTCATTCGGTGTTTTTTCATTTGAGTTATTTGAGTCCACTGCCTTATCTTTTAATTTAGTTAAAATGTTGGTTTTCATCAGTTATATAAAGAAGTTTGTATTTTTTTAATAAAATTTTGGTAGTAGTAAAAACATTCATTGGTTATTTATTTAATTAAGAGGTCGGTCGTGGTGTAGTGGGACAGCATCTGACTGTAAATGTGATCGGTTGTGGGTTCAAATCATTTTTACTTCCTCCCTCTGGCTTACCTTTGTCTTAACAAAGCCTGGCGGTGAGTTCCGCCACTCAACACACATGTTTCAAATTCGGGGGAAAGTACGAAGTGCAGAATGTCTTGACACTAGATACCTTATGTCTGCGGGATAAAAAGTGAACCAAAAAAATAATACGTGTCATTATGTGCATCAAACAATTGCTTCAATTTTCTCTTACCGGAAAAAGTAAATTTACTTTTGCTTTAGAAAATAGTGTTAAAGTATGTTCTAGTGCTGTAGATACAAAATTTATTCATTAGATAATATAAAATAAAATAACATTAAATCTTTAGGTTGTTTAAGTCAAAAAAAAAAATAAATTAAATCTACTTTGATTATAATACGTGCAACTGATAAAACACAAATTTAAAAAAATAAGAAGATCCACAGACAGAACAGATAAAGGTCCAATAACAGTCCACCTATATCTGTACTAATAAACTTCGAAAAAAAAAGAACCTAAGCATATGAACCTAACCTATGCTTGCAGTAGTTACAGTGAGTGAATTAGTAGAAATATTATGTCATATTATTTTCTATTATTTTGAATAAAAAAGGTATATGAATAAGAAAACATAATTTTAAATTTTACTTTTCATATCGCCATCGACCTTATTAGAAACACGTTAATGGTTGCTATAATCAATTTATTTTATTTATTTATACCTAATATAATACTACTTTCAGGAAATTTTATTCCAACCGGACATAGAACATGTAAATAAGGGCAATGAATAGATTTTTCGGTCACTGCGCATATTAATTACGATCTTAACATCGAATGCACTCAGATTCGAATCTGTACAAGCTCTCTGTAAACTAAACACAAAATAAAACTAAATTTAACGTAGTAATCCCAATGCGTTTATTTTTGCACTACACCAAATGCACGGAACATCAACATGAAACGACACAAAAACTGGAAACAGCTCGCTACAGTCCGGTAAATACTGGTTTTTGCCGGATTAAGCCGGTGCAAGTCGGAAATGCAAATGAGTGTATGAGAATTTACAGTTGTATGTAAAGTTGCGCTAAAATAAAGCTTTTTAATACTAAAAGTAGGGGTGATATTTTACCATTTGAAATAAATTAACTTAACATTATTTTGGACAAAGGTTTAGTTCAACAAGCTTAGTTCAAACATGGTGAATTGGTGTGTTATGAAATACATAATTCTTATTTTAGCTACAACCAAGCATACCTGTGGTAGAAACAGAAAACTTAATTCTGACACTGCGCGATATATTGCGAAACTCAACGCCGCGTTCAGTCTGACCGGAACGAAGAAATAAAAATATTTTTCATATTACGTTTCCCTAAGTGGGTATCGAATACACAACCACAAGGTTTATCGTCGCATTGTGCCACTGCGCGCGTTGGATATTTTTCCTGAATAACTCACTTACCGTATACAGTATCCTAGTAACGACATTAACTCCCAGTGTACTGAAGACTCATGGATAAATAATTGATTAATTGAATTATGGACCTCAGTTCCTGCATTTCATAATAATGTTTATATGGGATATATGTTCATTATCTATTTTTAATTCTTCGGCCAGGTAAGACAAAATGCGGCGTTGAGTACTAATACTCAACACGAAATGTCTCCAAGCCAGCAGAAAGCGGAGTATGGAATATCTAAGTACTTCCTGTATATTATGGACTAAGTACTTCCTGTATATTATGCAGAATAAAAGCGTGAAGATAAAAAAACATCTTTTTAATAATTAAAATGTTTTGACATATTTTATGTTTGGTATACTATTTAAGAATAGTTTACATTAACTAGTTTATGGAAAATTGATTGATGCGTTCTCTTCGTCGTAGAACCGCCTTAGAATGCGGAATCAGTTTAGCTGAACGTATATGCAGCGAAGCGATTCGCAGAGAGGCAAACGTAAGCGCGAATGTTATGATGAGAATGAAGAAGAACGTGCTCAGGTGGTGTGGGCACGTTGGAAGGATGAGTGATGAAAGAATAGTAAGAAAGATTTATAAAGCAAAGGTGAGTGGTAGGAGTCATTTGGGAGATCTCGGTTGACCTTTGAAAACACGGTATCAATGATAGTGGAGGAAGGTCACGTAAAAAGAGAGACGAGACGAAAGAGGTATGCAGAGACCTTAGCGTTAGGCGCCGTTCTCTCTGACTACCCTACAAGGTATAGGGATAAAGGGTAAAGCTAAAAAAATATTGATGTTATATTATTTTAATTTTCTCTATCTAGATAAGACATTATTATACAAAACCTATAAAAATAAAAAAAACAATCTAATTGTTAACATAACTCATATGTAAATTTTCCCAATATCAGATGTTATTATATAAATAGGAGAAAAGAGAAGAACTGCCTAAACATCGCAGTATTTCTCCTCTTATCTTTCTTATGACTAGAATTTTATGCCTAACTGAAATAATGAAGCAATGTCAAAGATGTTACCAGTTTATATTCAATGGAATAACAAATGCAATATTTGTATATTTCTTCTACTAATTAGTTATTTAAAATATATATATATATATATATATATATATATATATATATATATATATATATATATATATATATATATATATATTATAACAATATTCTAACAATGTGGCTTTAATTAATTATTTTGTTACTTTTATAAATGTTAATTAAAATTGCTCTTTCAAAGGAATTTAGACTAAAGAATTCAAAGTATCCATATCGTTAGGAGATTGTGAAAAACTTATACTAGAAAAATTATGTTAATTTATATAGATCGATATGTCTTCTTTTGTTCATAAGCAACGTTAATTAACGTTAATACAAATAATAAGTGTCGAAATTATATCATTTTCTTGAATAATAATTAATTTTCTCAGGATATTGCATGTAAAGTGGCGGAACACAACACCGTGCTTTGTTTTATTAAAGTAGGTTAAACAAAGAAATTATATATTAATATAAACTAGACTTTTTTTTTGCTTGATGCTTTTATCCCGCAGGTCAGACAGAAAGTACCTAGTGTGGAGACGCTCCGTACTACATATTCCACCGAATTCGAGACATGGTGTGTTGAGTGGCGAAAACCAACGCCACGCTTTGTCTTACCAGAGCGAGGATATGGAAATAATTTCAATATAATCACTCTCCGAGTGGGAATCGAACCAACCACTGGTCTCATTTATAGTCAGACGCTGACCCACGACCACAACGACCATCACATTTATTTATTAGATTATGTCTCATTCTTCCATGATAAAATTGATAATAAATAAAATTAAAAAAAAATGATTTATGATTTTTGCGACTTCAACATATTCTATATAAAATTATTTTAACCGGATTAATGGCGCATATTTTGGTATTCGAAAATTAAACTGACTCACCATGCCGCGAAAGTACTTTCTACCTTGCATGGTCACATAACATCTTATGCTAGGGATTCTTACTATTTTCTTAGAGGACTGTAAGATCTTAAGTTAGCTAACAATGAAACCATGGTTAGCTTTGATGTCCAGTCGCTGTTTACCAGTACACCCATTAAAAACTGCATCAGGATTGTCAAGCATAAGCTAGAGGAAAATTATATATCTTGAACTTTTAGAATACTTTTAGAATGCCACCTCTCTACCTGTCCTGTCCTGTACCTGTCTACCTGTGATCACGGACTACTGGAAAGTGCTTGAGACGTCAGGTGTCCAAAAATGTATTATCGAATACCAAAATATACGCAATTAATTCGTTTAAAATAGTTTCATTTTAGAATGTTAGAAAAATACTTAATAATAACCCCATAGAACGTTAAATAATGGATTCAAATACACTTACTTTTCCTATAATCATTAATTTTTGGAATTTTTACTTATTTTAAAATTAAATTATGTTATTAGTTAATGAAATTATATTAAACAGATTAGTCACGTATATTTTGGTATTTGAAAACATATTTTTAAAAACCTGAACACTAGAGTAGTCTGTGGTAACAGGTAGACAGGCAACTTTTTCTTTCTTAGAAATTATTAAGCTGAAATAAAAATATACATTTTAAGCTTTGCATATTTCCGTCATTCCGAAAATGGTTGTAAGTAATATAATTTCTTACATCCTTATAAATCAAAATGCATACATAGCCCCATATTTTTAACAAAATCAACCAAACAAATGTCCCCGCTTGGGTAAAATGACGGTGGCCCAGGTGGGCCGATACAATGTGAATTGAGCGATGGATGGTCACGGTCGAATAGACCGTGACAAATTGCGCTGAAGGTTTTTGTACTACAGCCCGTTGCATACAAATATTGTATAAACTAACTATTCTTATATGTTGTAAAAATCGGCAGATCGTGAAATATCTACTATACTAAGAAAATAAATGCTTAAATTCCCATTTATATGAAATTATGAATATTATTTTAATTATTTATTCTATATATTTAAAAATGTAAATTATGAAAATTAAAATCTCGTATTTTCACTTACTCGCTTGGGCAAGACAACGTGCGTCGTTGAGTTCCGCCACTCAACACGCAATGTTTTGAATTCGGTAGAAAGCGAAGAACGGAGTATTTTGACACGAGGTACTTTCAATCTACTTTGCTATGCGGGATAAAAAGCGTGAAACTAAACAAAAGTTGAGATTAGAGTGTGTTCTATCTTTATATTATTTATCATTTAAAATTATATAACTACTTTTATTTCCGTACTGCTGGACAGATAACACACAGACGAACCACGGCAAAGAAAGCTGATTTTTGGTATGAATACTCCTTGGTAAGAGAATGGAAGCATTTAGAAAAGATTTCCCAGAATTCTCATGCGAAGGGAGGAAAGAGTTATATTTTAAAATCGAAATTGCAAACTACAGTACTGAATATAGTATGATAAAGGTCACAAAGTCGCTGCAAACGTTTACTGTATTTTATTAATCGGATTTATTTTGCTTGTACTTTTTTGTTTGTTGGGATCATATTTAGTAACTAAATTTTGACCTCCTTCCTGACATTCCTTGACATTTTGACCGATTAATCTGATATTTCGTACACATGTTTAGTTTTGGTGACAATACAGTTTAATAAATTCTGTTTCAATCTAAATCCAAGATGGCCGCAGTTACAAAATGGCGGATTAAATATTTTTCCACAAGTATTTCAATATGCATCACAAGACAGGACTTGATAAAAAATTAGAAACTGATAACTAAAGAAAATAATATATCATAAAATTGTAACTTGGGTAAATATCACCTTCCTTTCAAATTATTTTTCAGCTTTTGGTCAAAAAAAAAAACGTTTAACATTGAAAAGAAGTATTTATTTTATTAAGTTTTATGAATATTTGTTTTAGCTATTCACTTAAATTTTAACTACACTAAGTGTAGTCGATTACGATCATTCTATAGTTACAGTAGTTGGTGCGATGCGCTCCCAGTTTCGGTCTTCATCCTCCCATGTTTTGGATTCTAGAGACCCAAAGATTTGTAAAGGCAGCTTTTAAAAGGATCTGTTTAGCGCATAAGAAATCGACCGCGGATCGTATGACTTATCCCAGATCAAGTGTCGCCCCCGATTTAGAAATATGTGAGAAAACAAATTCATGTTTACAGAACGTATATAGGCCGGTCGTGGTGCAGTGTGACAGCATCTGACTATAAACGCGGTCGGTTGTGGGTTCGATCCCCACTATTAGTGATTATATTTAAAATTATTTTCACTTACTCGCTCTGGTAAAGACAAAGAGCGGCGTTGAGGTCCACCACTCAACACGTAATATCTTGAATTCAGTGAAAAGCGAAGTACGGACTATATTGACACTAGGTACTTTCTGTCTACCCTGCTATGCGGGATAAAAGCGTGAAGCTAAAAAAAACATATGTACTTCTATTGGGGTGATTGATACGATGATAATGGTCCTGATATCATTAATGACCGTTAAATGGACGAGGAGCAATCAAGAACTCCTTACTTAGTTCTCGTCCACTAAAAGTGTGATTCCATAGACTAACTCGCATAGCACAGTAGTCAAAAATAAACAATTAAGAATTCCCATAAAGCAGTTGATGTTTTCTATTTAAAATCGAGATATGGCGTATTGAACGATGTACCAACATCGTGTTTTGTGTTTTGTAGTATAATCCAAATTTTTGGATTTTGTTTGATTTTGGAATCTCGTCTGGTTTGTACCAGATCAACTTTTGTTCCTTTTGTTTAAATAGACATTATTTTAAAATGAAGACATATAAAGGTATCTCTATATAAAGGTATCTCTATATAAAGGTATCTCTATATAAAGGTATCTCTATATAAAGGTATCTCTATATAAAGGTATCAATACTACGTCTACCTCGAGTAAAGTACTTTAGCACATACTGTAGTACAGATTTTGCAAAGTTAGAAGAAAGTTTTACATCTATAAGCTCTTATGACGCTTTTGCGCCAGCTTTCTTGTAAGTTTATAAATAGTTTCTATCACATGTTTAATACAGTACAGTGTTGTTTTTATTTTATTTCATGTAATAGTGTAGTTTGAGAAATAAAATATCTACGATTTCTGCGGTGGTATTTGTCCATCAGATTCTTGCAGAATGAGCTCATTCTATATTTGCCATCTCAGTCTACCTACGACCAAGGTCTTCTGTAAAGTGTCCGAAACGTCAGATTGTCTTTTCAAAAAAATATTTTAAATATCAAAGCTTATGCTATTAATCCACTCAAAGTAAAACTTAATTTTAAAAAGTCGAAGAAAACTTACTGTCTAGACATTCCGAAAAAAAATCCAAAACTCCAAATAAAGAATTGCAAGCAATTAATATTTCTTATTTTTTTAGCTTCACACTTTATCCCGCATAGCAGGGTAGTCAGAGACATCCTAGTGTCAAGACTGGGATTGCTTTTTGCCAGAAATCGCAACATTGTGTGTTGAGTTGAAGGTGAAATCAATGCCGCGCTATATCTTATCAGAACGGAGCAATTAAGATAAATTTAAGTTATAATTATTCCTTCGAGTGAGAATTGAATCGGCAATCAATTGATTTTACAGTTGGACGGTATCCCACTATGCCACGATAGCCTCAAATTTATTCTTCAGGTAGGTTTACATTTAGTTTAGCTACGTCTAAATGAATTCTTAAATAGTACAAGGTCGAAATAAATGACTAAATAATTTAGTATAGAAATTATTAGTAATTGAGGACGGTCGTGGCGCAGTGGATCGCAGATCGGTTGTGGGTGCGATCCCCACTCGGAGGAGTGATTATATTTAAATTATTTTCACTTCCTCGCTCTGGTAAAGACAAAGTGTGGCGTTGAGTTCCATTATTCAACACGCAATGTCTCGAATTCGATGGAAAGTGAAATACGGAGTGTCTTGACACTAGGTATTTTCTGTCAACCTTGCTATGCGGTATAAAAGCGTGATGCTAATAAAAATAATAATTATTATTAATAACAGGTAAATAACATAAGCGTAAAACATAAGTTTTTATTGAATGCGAGATGGCTTTTTGACGAGGGTATGGCATGCGGCTAATAGCGGCGAACAGTTGAAACTTACACCTTTATATGTAATTTTTGTACGCCACATATTGATTTTTTCAATCTATATATGATCATTAGTTATACTTAAGGCCGATGTGGTACAGTGGGACAATGTTTAAATATGAACACGAAGGTAGAAAATTTTGTTCCTGATTTTAATGTGTAAAAAATTAATTCATATAACAATCATTTCCTAGATTCAGTCAAGAGTAAAGCGGCGTTTAGCTCTCTCATACAACACACAATGGACTGTCTCAACAACTGGTCCTTTTTTTGCTTCACGCTTTTATCCCGCATTGCAGGGATACCTAGTGTCAATATACTCTGTACTCCGCGTTATGTCGAAATCAAGACTTTTTGTGATGTGTAGTGGAACTTAACGCCGCGCTTTGTCTTACCAGAGCGAGGAAATGGAATTAAATTATGAAAAATAACTGAGAACAAAAAGAAAATGGTTGACAGACTGTCTCGGTACTAGGTGATCTCTGACTACCATGGTATGTGAGATAAAGCACAAAGCTGCTACTAACACTTGGAAAGAACCAAAATACTTCACCAATACTCTTATCTTTAAAAGCTAAAACAAAGCATCCTGTCTGGTGTCTAACTTCACTCAATGTATACTAAATCGTCGATATCTAGAACCAAAGTTTCACTGTTACATAACGACTGTCCGCAAGGAGATAATGGTACCCGGGGGATCCATTAGAATGATAAATGTAGTAACAAACGATGTGACGCGAAACAAAGGTGAGGAGCACATTAAAATTGATACCAGATGGAGTAGGCATACATTTTGTTTGGACAGCCTTATATACGTTTAAATCATTTTTTTTAGTTTCACGCCTACTTTGCATGTCAAGATAATAATAATAAAAAGAAGGAAGGAAGGAATCGAATCGGCAACTACAGTATTTATAATTAAACACTTTCTCACTGAGCTACGACAAAGTCGAGTATGTGTAAACATATGTAAACATTAAATGAATATATGTTACATATTGGCAATAAAATTTTATGCAATACGGTGATACAAAGGTGACGTCATTTTCACTCGATAGTCGGGTCTCGTTTCATTGTACAAGCATTATATATATATATATATATATATATATACCAACTACTCAATGAAATATCTATAAATAATGTCAAATATAATATACCCAAAAAAAAAACGCCTAAAATAATATAACAGAAAAAAAGCAACTACTATTACACGAATTTATTCAGGTAAAAAAGCTTTAAGCTTCCACCTGCCAGCCTACATTTAAGACATTGCATTGTTGTTGTTTTAAATGAAACATATAATATTTTAAGCGGATTAATCGCGTATATTTCGGTATTCGAAAATAAATTTGTGGAAACCTGACATTCCGAACACTTTACATTCCGTGGTCACAGTTAGACATTTCTAATACCAATAATATAAATAATAAAATAAATTAAATATGAAATAGTTAAATTTCGTTGAGTGGGAATCGAACCTACAACCAACTGTGCCATTGAGACCGATATATTTATATAAATCCAAGCTCATAATCTAGATCATACAATCTACTATACGCTTATAGTTTCGTTAACATAAAACTTAGTTTACAGCTTTGCTCAAAGTTTGTAACTATAATCAAAATTAATTTAACGTAGAATATGAATTTAATTAAAACTTTCATATACAATTCGATACAAATGAAATAGAAATCGCTTACCATAATAGTGATTGTCAGACAAATATGTTCACTTAAAATATGACTTGTTATATCTAAGCGTGTATGAGGTTGGTTGCGTTATATAGCGATTTATAATTGTTTTATATATATATATATATATATATATATATATATATATATATATAAAACAATTATGAGGGATTATTAGATTTTAAATTTATCTTCATATCTCTGTTTTGGCAAGACAAAGCGCAGCGTTAAGTTCACAATTCAGTACGCCATGTCTTAATTTCCGACGGAAAGCAGTCAACGGAGTGTCTTGATAGAAGATTGTCTATGCATTACCTAGTAATGTTGGATAAAGTGTGATTCTGTTTTTTCATGATCATAAAATGTAGAATTGATACGCGAGTCTCAGTGAAAACAATAACATCTACTTTTATGACAGCCATTGTAGTTTACCAATATTATAATAACGTAAAGAAAAGAAAGATATCGTAAGAGTGTAGTGTTGACGTCACGCTACAAATGATTTATTTTTATTAAAGCCGGACACGTGTGCAAGTTTCCAAGCTTATTTAGCTTTACAGTACGCTAATGTACGTAATGACGAACAAACAAAATAAAATGGCTTGGCTTTTTAAAACAAATTTTCAAGGAACGTCGAAAAAGTGTTTTTTTTTAAATCACCCATTTATCGACTGAGAATAGAATTCTCGACCGTCCTCAGATATGTCTATAGAATTATTTACTATTTTTAAAGTGTTATTCCACACTTAGGATTGGAAAACATTTTTGAAATGGATACCGTCCAAGAGGTATGGTTCGAATCCCGCTGCGTTCAAATTTTTATACGTTTTTTCAAAAATATCTATAGAATTATTAATATACACAAAAACACTGACACTCCGACCATAGGTCCAACCGACTACAAATCTGCGCTCCAATTAGTGGAGCTTAACGTTAATCCGTGCGGAACAAGCCGAAAATAACTACAACACGTGAATAAGCAAACGGAGATTAGAGCGGGCGCGAATTTGTTTTAATTACGAATATTCCAGCGAAATCCAATGCTGTTCGTTCGATTGCTTTTGTTATTTATTCTAGTTATTTTTCCTTATGGTGAAGATAGACTATCTGTACATCTATATATCTAGATTCAGATAAATAGATATGTGTATATCTATATATCTAGATTCAGATAAATAGAGATATAAATAGATAAATTTTTATGCGTTTTTACAAAACAATGTTTAATGTGTATGTTTCTTTTAAAAATAATGTTTACTCTATCGATGACAAGAAGAAAAAAATTTTTGCGTTGGCTTAATTTTTTTTGAGTTATGACTTTTACATATTTCTGCTACTCGAATATTATTTCTAGGAAATTGTAGTTTGCCAAGAGAGAATATTATTTATTGAATATTTTTAAATTTTGTTTAGCAGAAAATAAAAAAATAACCTAAAAAATTGAAAGCGAGCGAGAAATTTTAAAAATTATTTGTAACAAGCAAGTAAAAATTAAAAGGCCGGTAGTGGATCACATGGCTTAGCCCTCAGTCTTCTTGGATTGATTTCAAAAAGCGCACGTTCGAATCATGTCGTGTTCAAATTCTATTTGCTTTATAAACATGATT
This sequence comes from Dryadula phaetusa, assembly GCA_032432895.1. NCBI lineage: Eukaryota > Metazoa > Arthropoda > Insecta > Lepidoptera > Nymphalidae > Dryadula > Dryadula phaetusa. The sequence continues at coordinate 3,605,625 of JAOYRS010000021.1, forward strand.
TTTTAACACAAATGTGAAATAATACTTTTTTTGGAATTTTTCTTGACTTATATTGTGTTCGTGTTTTTTGGGCTATGATTAATAGCTTCATGGTTTTTTTATCCTGCTTAGCCGGGTAGATAAAAAGTACCTAGTGTCAAGACACTTCGCACTTCGCTTTTTACCGAATTCGAGACCGGTCGTGGTACAGTGGGACAGTGTCTGACTGTAAACGCGATCGGTGTGGGTTCGATTTCCACTAGGGGAATTGATTATATTTAAATTATTTTCACTTCCTCGCTCTGACAAGACAAAGTATGGCGTTGTGTTCCACTAATCAATACGCAATGGCTCAGATTCGGTTATTATTAATATTTTGCATCATTGAGTTAAACATTAATTGAAACTGAGATAAATTGAATTACAAAAATTTTTTTTTGTCTGTAACTGGTAATGTATAGGTGATGTTTTTATTTTTCTGAGTAGTAATACTTTAAAAATAATAAAACAATTTTAGTATTTACATTGAAACAGCGTCATGTAATCTCAACTTCCTACAACTCCATTTTCATCAATCTAAGTTATCTAGCAATTCGTCCCTCATTACTTAAAGCAAGCACCTGAACGTAGATAACTATTTTAAAATAGATCACTTCCTTATATTTTGTTGACATAGGTAATGTATGATATGGTTGAGTTTTGTTGATTTCTTAAACTTTAAATTTGTTAGGAATGTATGATATTTTTTTTTATTTTAATATTATATATGAAATATGATAAAAAACCGGTCGTGGTGCAGTGGGACAAAATCTGACTGTAAACGCGTTCAGTTGTGGGTTTGATCCTCAGTCGAGGGAGTTATTATATTTAAAATTATCGTCACTTCCTCGTTCCGGTGATAAAGTGCGGCGTTGAGTTTCACCATTCAACACGCAATGTCTCATATTCTTTGGAAAACGGAGTGTGGAGTGTCTTGACACTAGGTACTTTCTGTCTATAAAAATAATAAGGCTGGTTGTAGCGCAGTGGGACAGCGTCTGATTGCTAACGCGATCTCTTTTGGCTTCGATTCCCACTTAAAGGAATTGTTGTATTTAAATTTTCATTTCCTCGCTTTGGTAAGACTAAGCGCGTTATTAAATTCCACTACACACTAGATTCTAAGGCATTTTTACTAATAGAAAAATATAGACAATTTCTCTCAGAGACTACCTAGTGTCAAGAAACTCCGTTCACGAGTTTTTCGCTCGGGATTGAAATATTGCATGTTGGGTGTCGAGTTCAACGCCTCGTTATGTTACCAGAGCAGATAAATAAACAATATAAATGCATAAACAATATAAATAAATAAAAAAACAAATAAATACATAAACAACTTAAAGGAATCAAACCAACAATCGTTTACGTTTGAAGTCAGGTAATACTCACTGTACTATGCGGGACTTGCTCATAGAACTATAGATAAATCATTTAAACACATTTTGCAAGAAACAATATCTAAAATTAACTTTAAATCTGATATGGGAAATATCTTTTGCGTCTTTATTTTCCATGGGCTTTAAAATTCCATTTTGATTATTCACTCTCAAAGCTAACCAACGTGCAACGTGACGCTTGCCTCTATACTTTCATTAGTTAATGGAGCACAACACCTGATGCGAACTATCTTATAGCCTTATTTATTCATATTATGAACAGTATTTGGTTTTACAGGCTTTGTTTTTATATATATTTTATTATGATCAGGCCAGGCCATCGGATTTCAGTGGTGTAAAGTCTGACTGTAGAGGTGATTGGTTGTGGGTTCGATTTCTAGTCCAAGTTGAGGAGCGACGTTTTAGTTGCCATTAACACGCCAATCTCCCGATTTCAAACGGAATGCACTCAACAGAGTGTCTTGACATTGGCTTGTCTCTGACCACCCTGCTATAAGGAATAAGTCATGAAGCTGTAAATTGAATATAATTGATTTCACTTATATTCATAACAATATGTAAGAAAAAAACTTTGGATCTTGTTATTTATATTAGCTATCTATTTTACGAAGGTCACTTAGACTTTGTTTTTTGTAATTTTAAGTTTTACATATTTGTTGCCGGTCTTGGCGCAGTGGGACAACGTGTGACTGTAAACGTGATCGGTTGTGGGTTCGATCCCCACTCGGGGTAGTGATTATATTTAAATTATTTTCACTTTAAAGCAGAACAGGGTAACAGAAAGTACCTAGGGTGAAGACATCCTGTACTTCGCTTTCCATCGAATTCGAGACGGGTGGAACTCAACGCCTGACTTTGCCTTACCAGAGCGAGGAAGGAGATATAATTAAAACATAATTACTCCCCTGAGCAGGAATCGAACCCACAACCGATTTCGTTTACAGTTTACGTTCACTCTGCGCCACAACCGGCCTACCAAATAAGATTAATAATAATCCCAATAATGTTTCGAGAACATTAAAACTTTAGCTAAGAAACAGGTTGCTATTTCAGACTTACATTGGCTCCTTACATATAGCAAAAGTACTTCAAACTTTTGATATTATCAGCAATCCAATATCGATATAAATTCTTCACTAGAGTAAGAGTTACTTAACTCTAATATCATGGAAATAGTGGTTATAAAGTCAATATTAATTATAATGATAATGTATCAATAATAAGAATATATGTAATAACACTATTTATTTATATATTCTTTATTGCACAATTTCATAAATATGTACATAAGGCGGGCTTAACGCTGAAAAAAATTTTGTACCAGTCAACCTTGTCATGTGGGATAGTAGAAAAAAATCATATTATTGTTTATATATATATATATATATATATATATATATATATAAAAATAATCATATGATTTTAAGACCAAAATAAAAATAGCAATGGGACAAAGTCTGACTGCGGTCGGTTGAGGGGTTGATCCCCACTTGGGGGAGTGATAACATTTGAATTGTTTTCACTTCCTCGCTCTGGTAAAAAACAATGTGCGGCGTTGAGTTCCGAATTTCGAATCTCGAATTCGGTGGGAAGTGTAGTACGAAGTGTCATAATTTTTGTCTACACTGCTATGCATGAAAAAAGCGTGAAGCTAAAAAAAAAGAATATTACACAGTAAGTACCTCGTATCAAGACTCGTATCCGCTTTCCGCTGAATTCAGGACATTTTATGTTTAACGGCGGAACTCAACGCCGTATTTTTAAACTTTAAATTTAATCATTCCCCCAAGTAGGAATCTAACCCTCACCCGGTGACCAGCCAATTTAACAATAACATTCATATATTATTCCTAAATCAGTTCAGACATTTTTTTTAATCTATACGAAATGTCTTAAAAATAGACATTGTAACTGAGTCGTGTTTACTTACGGCTACTGTCATACAAAAGTATCTAATGCTTGAAACAAAATAATTTAAATTTTGAACTATATTTCGCATCGATGTATTAAGTCTTAGCCGGGCTTTAATAATGTGCAGCTGGCAATAAACAGTGTACACGCGCCATGAATATTTAGAATGCAAACACCTAGAGGTATTGAACCCCGTTAAGGCCCGTTTACAGCCAGCGTTTATTTTCACGTTTACGATCCAGCACTGATGCTTAGATTATTTCTTACGAGCGCTCCAAATTATGTTTGGACGGAAGTTACAAGTGATTTGTTAAATATTTGGATTTAAGATCATTAATTTTCACTTTAGTTCGGCGTTGAGTTCCACCACTAAACACGCAATGTCTGGAATTTGGTGGTAAGCGAAGTACGGAGTGTCTTGACACTAGGTATTTTCTGTTGAACCTGCTATGCGGGATAAAAGCGTGAAGCTAAAAAAAAATCAGTTTATAAATTTTAAATGACACTATTTTAAAGAGATTATTCAAGAATAAATTTTTGGACATTCGAACACTTTACAGTAGTCCGTAGTCACAGGTAGACAGGAAAATGCCACCTCAGTTTATCTGTGACCACGGACTACTGTAATGTGTTCGAAGCGTCAGGTTTCCAAAAAGGTATTTTCGAATACCAAAATAAAGGTGATTAATTTCTTTTTAATTTTGATTTATCTAGATACGTTAAAAGTCTTGTTTTTTTTTAATATTCGCACCTTCATAAATATTTAATAGAAAAAAGGTATTTTATATATAAAGGTATTTAAATAATTTATATAAATAGCTTAAGCATTTTAGTGTATATGGAGACTAAGAAATCATAGATTCGCCCCTATATCTCACATAGAAAAAAGTCTCAACGCCGTGCACTATTCTTATCAGAACAGCTGAATGTTAATAATTTTATCTTTGACTGGGAATGTAATCTAAAGTCAATTGTATTTACAATTAAACGCTGTTCCATTGCGCCATGATGGTCCTTTTTGCTAATTTTTTCTACCAGCGAAAATTAGTACAGAATAATAAATTTTTTGTTTATGCAGTAATATAGTAACAAGATATACTTGTAAAGTTAGTTATTTTATAATATTTTAGTTTTTGATTCACGAATAGTATTCAAAATCAAAATAGAATGCAGGAAGTTAAAATAAAGGAATGAGTTTTCACTCCACCACATCATATAGCATGAGACAAAAAATTATTGTAAAACACAATAAAAACAATAAATAATTTCTTAAATAAATATAGACTTATTAAAAAAATCTTATGTAAACCTGCTCTTTTAACAATTTAAAGTCTCTATATGTCAAAAATATATTTTGAAGGAAAGATGATATTACTGTATCCATAAATACTATATGAGGCCGGTCCTATCGCAGTGAACAGCGTTCGGTTGTGTGTTCGATTCCCACTCGGAAAAATCATTATATTTAAATTATTTTCATTAACTCGCTCTGGTAAGACAAAGTAATAGTAGTGTTTTGATACTAGATACTTTCTGTCTACCTGTTATGTGAAGCTATACAAAAAATGCACATTATACTGATGTAATTTAATTAATTAAAAACACTTAACGCTGACTTGTGAGACTAATAATTTGTTATAAATTAATTGTAAAAATATGGTTTGAAAAATAGTGGATATTGAAATACTCGTAAAGGGCTGTGCTGATTACGTTAAATTTGATTTCAAAATATTTTTGTAAATGCAAGATATTCTTATAAGTTGAGAAACTATACTGAAATTATAAGAGAAATATATAGTAAGAAGAAAAAAATATTTTGACATCCAAATTGACATGTACCATGCCGAGCAACCTGCCGAAGAGGTGTGTTAAAAATTTAATATTAGACAAGGAATATTATCTAAATGGCTCGGACTAGACCACATTTAAAGACGTATAATTAGGTAACAAAAGAGTTTAGTCATGTAGTTTTTGTATAATATTTGATTTTTAATTTATTCTCAAGACTGATTTTTTTTAATAGCTTTCTAAGAAAATATCAGAATACACGAAAAATATTTTAACAAAAAAATATGACTTTATAGTGTAAAGTTAAAAAAATGACAAAATAAAGAAAATTCCACTAAACCGCTGTATCTTTCAACTTGGTACACAAAACAAGCCAGTAGAGTCATTATAATAGATCTGAATCGGCGATATTAATTTTTACGGCTACAATAAATTCTTACTGATCACCTTTCCTTGGTGGAATCGAGAAGGCAATAACAAAAGATATATAGCATTCGGCATAAATTGCGATTTTCCTAATACAAATAAAGGGAAATGGATGTAGCATGGTCGAAATGTGTCTGGAGAAACTGTAAAGACGTGTGTTGTAGATCATATTTCAGTAGACGATGGAGCTTTATGTTACTCGTTCTTGATCGCAACTTCGTGAGCATTTTGTGACCTAAAATTTCAATTGTAAAACCCAAAATCTTATTTTTCTTATTCCCTTAGGAATTTTGTTACACATTTACTTAGCTTCTCTTCCGAAAACATATATTATTTCAATTTTTACCTTCTTTCGCCTAATAGCATCGGCTGTATATTATCAGACAGTAATGGGAAGAGATTTTACATAAAATAACAGAAAAATTCCAAAAAAATCAATAGAGCAGTCACTTCTTTCTGACTTCTTTGTATAATATTAGACGCCACCGTAGTACAACAATGATGTAACAATAAATACGATGTATTCAGGTTCGATTCTCATCTGGGGAATTATTATATTGAAATTTTTTTTTAATATTCTTACAAAAATTAAAAATATGTAGAGTTATACAATACACAATGTACTAAATAAGTAATGAAAGCTAATAAATTCACTTCAGAGTATGAATGTGGGAACTCTAATTTTCCTATAAAAATACTAATAACACTAAATTCAACAAAGCTTCACTCTACAAGAAAAAGCTCTTTCCTTTATTTTACTAAGCAACTTTGTAAAAGGGCTACGTTTATAACGCGATGTACTTCAATAGTCTTTTTTTTAAATTCAAGTGAAAAATTTGTTATTTTTTCATAAAAATTAATTTTAGAATAATTTAGTAGTATCTGGTTCAACGAAATTTGCTTCGTAATTTTCAGAAATCAAGTATTATTTTGTAAATATTATTTTTTTTGACTCTGTCTCCTTAAAAACTTTGCTTAAATAAAAAATAAATGATAATAAATCAATCAAATTTATTTGTTTAAATGAATTTCATGTGTTTTTTTAGCTTCACGCCTGTATTCTGCATAGCAGGGTAGACAAAAAGTTTCCACTCCGTACTCCATTTTAAAGGCGTTTATAAGGTTCAGTTTATATGTATAAAAGAATTGCGTTTATAAAGAAATAGATTTAATCTACAATAGATATTGATGGCATCTTAGCGACTTTTTGAATTAGCTTTGTTAAATTGTATAAATGATTCACCAACTAACAAAAACCAACTAACAAAAAGCAAGAATTTAGTGATACACAGCGATAATACAAGAAATATTTCATTAAAATATTCTGGAAAAGAAATGATGGTGATTAAGAAGCGATACATAGTGTGCATAATTCTGCTTATGAAAAAAAGAAAGACGATGACACTTGGTTTGATAATAATAAATAATTTTAACAAATTTAGAGGCCGGTCGTGGCGCAGTGGGACAGCGTCTGATTGTAACGCGATCGGTTGTGGGTTCAATCCCCACTCGGGGGAGTGATTATATTTAAATTATTTTCATTCCTTCGCTCTGGTAAGACAAAGTGCGGCGTTGAGTTCCACCACTCAACACGCAATGTCTCGAATTCGGTGGAAAGCGAAGTACGGTGTGTCTTGACACTAGGTACTTTCTGTCTACCCTGCTATGCGGGATAAAAGCGTGAAGCTAAAAAAATAAAATTATCATGTTGAAATTACCTATTATTGTTAAAGCAACGACTAAAATTTACCGAAAGTGTACTATAGTGCAAATGTTATTTGTTATTTTTTATTGCTACGACAGATACAGTGTATCTAATAATTTAATTTTTGATTTCTATTTCTTTAAGAAGTGATATTATGTCAGTCAGAACTTGACTCTTTTTTTTTAATTTATTACATGAGTACGAACAAAGTACGTATTGTTTCATGAATAATAAATACTACTTATAAGTTTTTTTTTAAATTAAATATAAAAACAATATAGGCATACTTCTCGACCGCACCATAATCAATCATTACTATAAAAAACGCAGGGTAAAAAGATTCAGAAAAGGAATGATCGAGGGACTTGTAATTATGTCCACAGTGTTTATATGTATCACAAACTCATATAAAAATAATCTTAGTAAAAAATATTTTCTCCTTACTATAATATATATATATATATATATATATATATATATATATATATATATATATATATATATATATATATATATACACACGTGAATATTTTCAATCATATTTGAAAACAACGAGAGTGTTGTAAGTAAAAAATTGCAAGATTATAAGAAGATATATTATAAGAAGCTAATTTATTTAAGCAAAAAATTAGACATCTTAAATGAAACTATTTTGACGGATTAATCGCGTATATTTTGGTATTCTAAAATATATTTTTGGAAACCTGACGTTTCGACTAAAATAGTTTCATTTAAAAATACGTAGACTGTCTACCCGTGACCATGGACTCCTGTGAAGTGTTCGAAACGTCAGGTTTCCAAAAATATATTTTAGAATACCAAAATATACGCGATTAATCCGTTAAAATAGTTTCATTTTAAAATATGTTAAAATTGGGAAAATCAAAGATCTTATTACAAAAAATTACAGCCAGTCCACATTTTTTATATATAGAAAAAACACTTTAGGTGAGAAAAATAATATTTTCCCGTCAAATAACTAAGAGGCAAAAGACCGTTTCAAAATTAAAAGTTGCTCAGCTTATCGTATTAATAATCCAATCATCAGTTTTATAACTTTTAAATTCAAACAAACGATCGCACGCCGCTGAGTGACTTAATTAACTTTGGATCTTAAAGGTATGCTGTAGAAAAGTTTTTATTATATTTTTTTATATTAACTTTCAGGATTTGAAATGTTAGGATTTTCTAATCTGTGTTAAATAAAAAAAAATGGCTCGACTCGCTTTTGTCGTTTTTTTCGTATAGCAAGGTAGATAGAGAGAATACAGTGTTAAGGCACTTCTCTCCACCTTCCGCTTAAATTTAAAACAATGCATGTTGAAAGGCGAAACTTAACGCTTTTTTGTCTAAACTAAGATAGATTAGGGTAAGGCAAATTAAATTTGATTAATAATTTGCACATTTTTAAGGAAACTACTTTAAAGGGGATAATCGCGCATATTTGGATATTCGAAAATATATCTTTGAAAATCTGACGTTTCAAAACACTTTACAGTAGTTCCAGAGGCAGACACAGGAAGATTACTGTAAAGCGTTCAAAACGTTGGGCTTTAAAATAGTTTTATTTAAATACAATTAGTTATCCGATTTGCAATCGAACCGACACCCATCGCGTACTACAGTCAAACGACGTCCCACTGTGCAAAAAAACCTAATAAATTATTTACGAGAATATAAAAAGAATTCTTAATATGTCAATATTCTAAGTTCAATAACTAAAATCAGATACTAAAGTGACTTCAAAGAGCTCAATATGAAAGCTGCCAACGTGTTCGTTACTAGATGTTTTACTGAAAGAACGTTCTGAATAAAATCATAAAACTCGTAGCCAGGTGTTTCAATATTTAGAGAGAAACAAGAATTGCTGTAATATCATGTTGTGTATGGAAGATATGAGTGGGGGAAATGGTTGTAGAGTTGGAAAGTTTTTATCGAGACTCTAGTATATTGTGGGTTTGGTTCCCGATGGAAAGAAAATAAGAGGTTTTTTTTTAAGCTTCACGCTTTTTATTGGGGATAAAACATAACAGGGTAGGCAGAAAGTATCAAGTGTCAAGACACTCCATACTTCGCTTTCCACCGTGTTTGAGACATTGCGTGTGTAGTGGTGGAACTCGACAAAGGTCTTAGCAGGTTATATTTAATATATATATATATATATATATATATATATATATATATATATATATATATATATATTTGCCAATTTAGATATCATTTATAAGGTCACTTTCAGTGATAAGGCTACCTTTTGCTATTATCATAAGCAATAAAGATTTTTAATATTTATTGTTATTTTTTATAGCAATCCCATAGCTTTTTTTCAGTTTTAGCTTCACGTTCTTTCCCGCATAGCACGAGGTCAGGAAAACCAACTACCAAGACACTATTTTCTCTGTTTTCTATCAGAATTCAAAACTTAATGCATGGAGTGTCACTTTCAGTGTCAGTTCAACATTTTCTGTTCATTTTAAGGTAATGTGTATGAAGCGAAACTCAACGCCGTACTTCATCATATCAGAGCAGGGAAATGAAAATATGTTTTCTCCTTTTGTTTATAAAAGTGAACAAATACATTTTCAATATTAAAATACATTATATTAACAGTAATTTCAAAAGAAATTAAATAATTGATTGGGTAAATAAAATTCATATTTGTACAAAATATATTTATTTTGTTAACATTTTCATTTTTCAAATCAACAAATCAACACAAACGTATCGCCTCGCCGTACCATTGCTATTGGATATCATATCTAATATATGGTTATGTGCGTTTTATGAATACATTTTTATGAGCAGTATTGAAATATGCCTCAACTGTTAAAATGTACAATATTAAAAATGTTTTTAACAATGAAAAATTATAAATTACAATCTGTCCCTTTTGTTTACAGTTAGTTCCAAATATGCTAAAAAGAGACAACAAGCTGGTATTAAAAAGCAGCTTTTCTTTATCCTGCATAGCAGGGTAGTCAGTGTCAACACACTCCGTTTATGGCTATCCGCCTAAAAACGAGATACTGCGTGTTGGTTGGTGAACTGAACGCTGAACTTTTTCTTGCCAATGTGGATAATTGAAAATAAATCATTACCCCGTTTGGGAATTGAACCCATATCGAATCGCATTTATAGTCGGGCCCTATCCCACATCCTAACTGTAGCCACAAATAAGCTAATATAATTTATATATAAACTGAATATCTAATAAAATTATTTTTAAGCAAATAAGACAAGCTAAATTAATTGTTATTTTCATTATGAACAATAGGGTTCTGAAAATCTACTGTCTTTTAATGGTTGACTGATGTTATCATTTTGCTACAAATACTAGCAATTAGCCTTTGTTTCCCAATAAAATTATGTCAATAACCGCTTTCAAAATAACCAAGTTCACTAACAATTCCATATTGTTGTTTCGGCTTAAATATGTAAAACTATAATTCACGATTTTATGAAATATTAATATAATGTATTGGAGTAATAAAATGTATGTGAGGAAATGTGAGGAAAAATTGATTATCTTTTTTTACTAAGCCGTGGAAAATAGATAATGAAATTTATCCATATTCTGTTTATACATGTAAGAAAAAATTGTATAATTTTTTTAGAAAACGTTATAACCATTTGAACGCGGCGGGATTCGATCCTACGTCTCTTGATGCGTAATGCGTGCGTTTTCATGCGTAAGTCAGAACACTTGGTTGCTTTCCAGGAGTCGTGGGTTTTAATTTTGTTATTTTCAAATCATAATAAGTTTTCGAAATTTTTTCTATCCTAAGTGTGGAACAAGCTTATAAAAATTCTTCATACTCCGTTTTTCATTCTTATCTCGCCGAATTTGAGACATTACATGTTGAGTGGTAAAACTCAACGTCGTGTTTTGTAGTCTGGTCAAAACCAGAGCGAGAAAATGGGCATCATTTAAATATAATCAATCCCCCGAGTGGGAACGAACCCACAACCGATCGCGTTTATAGTCAGACGCTGTTCCGCTGCGCCATGACTAGCTTCATTTCATAAAAGTAAATTTGTTTCAAACTTACATTCTTTTAGACTTAAATATCTATTTAATATATTAGAAAAAAACATAGTTTTTGAAGAAAAACAAGTTGTTGGTAAAATTATTTATATCATAAATACTTCTTTGTGGAATTTATATTATGAATAATGAAACTGTATTGAATATTGACTACCAATAAAGAAAAGTTAGGACGAAAAAATTCAAGGGTTTGACATTTGCTCAATATTTAATGAATGAATATAAGTTATAGGATCGACCTTAATTTCTTTACATTTTTATTTTTCAGACAACGTAGGCGTTTAGTTTCGAATGCTATACTTACTTAAAATACTTTAAGATGAACATATTATGTAAACCAATGTAAACTTTTGGAAATAAATTATACCTTGGTAAATATAATATATTCATATGTAACAAACAAAACAGGCAGAACATTAAGATGTTTGTCTTGGTGAGTTAGTTTATAAGTAATATAGGCATGAGTAGCGTCTTCCAATTCACCCTTTGCTAGCCTAAAATTAAATATGTACATATATTTATTATTTTTACATAAATATTTGGCAGGTGTCTTCTATTGGTATTAAATAACTATAAGAAAGATGACTTAAAAAGTTCTTTCCTTTATATACATTCTATTACTCCAACAAAACCCAACTTCTTACAAAAGGCAATGATTTCAACCAACAAACCAACATTGCTATAAATATTCATACATGTACCATATTCATATAAAGTTAAGTTATTGTATAACTAATCTAAAACTTTTACAGGGTACGCTAATAAACAATTGTGGCAGTGGAATTCAATGAAACAGTTTTGATGCTACCTTATTTAATTTATGACTAAATATTTACAAGTTACACTATTATGGCATTCGACAACAAGGTTCAAGTTTTTTTTTAACAATATTAATAATTATTTTGAGTTTGACTATGTATGTTTCAGTAAAAGTAGTATACTATATAAAGAAGCGGTTCTATTATAATACCTTGTAGAACACCTCGAATTTTCAAAGAAAAATATAAATAAAGCACAGAAATTTACATTGTAATATAAAATATGGTAAATCATATTTAAATATGAAATCGATTCAAAGAGAGCTTTGCTTTAAATGCGGTGAAGAATGAAATATTATCAAGAAAGTTTTGAACACAAACTTTTACAATTTCAACGGAACGGAACCCGTAACTTCATAGTTTGAAGTGAACAAGTTCACCTGCTTTTTTATTGTGCAACTTTTGCAAACGTCATGACCTGTGGATATTGCATTGTACTGTCACAATCTTTTTCTTTTAAAGTACCGGTCTTATTATTAGTTTTCACAATTTATTTTATATCCGATATTTTCTAAAGTATCACTTTGGTTATTTTTTAATCTGACACTGTCTTAGTTATAAATTAGTAATTCCTTTTGCAGTATTTCGGCTTTATATAATTATTAAACTGTTGATTCAGTTTATCATTTGTAATTTTTTAATTGAACATTAATTATTTTATTATCTCTTGAATGTTACATAATTTCATATAATTTTTAATTTTTAATATCAGTTTTATTTTATGATGTTCAGATGAAGAAAAATGATTATGTAATTACATCTAAAATACTTAAAACTACGACTACTATCACGGTGTTCTAACCTATGATTTGAAGCATTAATGTAGGGATAACTATTTATGTACAATAATTACAGAACAATACGAGGTGAGCGCCATGAATCTCCCGAAGATCATTCATATATTGAACACTAAGAGAATTATAAACGTGTTTTGAACATATTATCTGTGTACTTATTAAAAACAATATTTAAAACCAGATTTAATTGTATCGGATAAATTATATACTGTAACATCTATATACTTTTAACACACATTAAGCATTTTCATATTATGCGGTGATTTATTCATAAGATTATAGTACAAACAATTACCTTAGCCAAGTTTTTTTATTATTTTGCGTAATAAATAAAACGTCAGTCCACATCATTCAAATTTGATTCAGGCGCTCAATAAAGCTGTCAATGCAGACTCCAATCTAGAGATAGCTCTCTAGACCGTGAATGCAATTGCGGCGCATCGCCGCGAGCCGCGTGTCAGTAATCCAAAGATTCTTCATCGGGGGATCGTTTACGGCAGCAAAGGCGCCATGCCACGGCTAATGCACAAAAACCTACAACAATCGCTAAAACTGCCCCAAGTACAGTGGGTAACCAATCTACACCTGCACCTGTTCTTCCAGCGCATAACTCTGGCGCTTCATCATGAATTTGTCCCAATGGAATTGCTACATCCAAATATCCAAGACGGCGTAAGTTTTCTTCTGAATAAAGTTCCCTAGCTTTTTTCTCTTCTGCGGTCCAGAATTTCCGCTCTCCAGAACTAGTAATATTTGGACAATTAATTACACCGTTACATATTAATCGAGCAGGTATACACAGTGCTTCTTCACCGGGACATATAAAATCACAGTGACTTTCAACTTTTGAGTTTTCTGTCAGTCGTGACGTCATTAAGGTACCATCAGAATTTTTGGGTAAATGGAAAAGACCAGTCCAAGCTATTTTGAATGAAGCACGAGCTGGTGAAGCGCTGCCTATAAATACTATTCTGATAGATCTTGTCTTCTCCTTTTCAAGTACTATAGGGTCGTCTAAGGAGTCAAAACCAAGTTCGACAGCTGATAGAGGCGGCAGTTCACGAGCAAAAGATACATTTTCTCCACACACAGATAAATACGGTTCAATGCGTCCAGGGAGGTAAATTTGTATGTTTCCGTCGTCACAGTGCCGAGACGCGAACTTAATACTGTCAAAATGTAACCATATATCGCGTTTTTCTTCAATTTCCAAATCCCAAATACATTGTATCCGTTTAGGTGGCTCAGTATATCCTAGCGCTTCTAAGTGAGGATACACAATTTCTCCCTCTAAAGCTGCAGCTAGCACTGGAGGACCACAAAGAGGACCATGCACGAACTCGTAACGAGCTTCAAAAAGTGGTGACGGGTTTTTAAAATAAGAGGCTGCAGCGTGAGCATTATCAACAATTAATTGTAAATTCAATGTTTCTCCGGAAGAAACAACTCTGTAGGGTCTTGCCCTAGATACAGAATTGGCATGTTTGGCGCAAAGACAAGACCCTAATGATCTTTGGACTGCCAAATGTAAAGGTAATGGAGTAGTTGTAATGCCCAAAGTATTGTTCATAATTTTACCACCAGGATAGGGTTCCCATATAATGAGCTTATCAGCTCTATCTTCATAGCAATTTTGACAGGAAACTGGTGTGTATGGGTGTTCCTGAAAATCACTTTTTCATTATAATAGCTATTCAAAACCGTAAAGAAAGCTGTTATATTTAAATTTCTTTGTATAACATCATAAGAAACTTAGATATAACTAAAGATGAAATAAATTATGAGAATAAATTTAGTTGAACGTTGAAGCAACTTAATTATTATATATTAGATTAACCTTCACTGCTAAAGTTGGCCTATCATAAATTCAATATTTTATATTATATTTCAGACAAAGTTCGTGACTCGTCACATTAATATCTTTATTTATAATGTACGAAATCCGCTAACTTGGAACCATAAAAGCCTACTATTTCAAGAGGTAGAGTTTATGGGCAATTTAACGGAACATTGGTTTTGGAATTCAACGTTTAAAGTACGAATACAAAATGCAGCTATAACTTTTTATTTCGATTTACATATTAAATAGTTCCCGGCGGTGCCTTGTAATGCCATACTCACGAATACGTAAATAAATTCAACAAATAAACAACACTAACTTCATTTTTATATATATAATTATGTTTATTCAAGCATTTTTGTAAAATTAACTTATGCCGAGAACATTATTAAATTAATTACTTTCGTATGAAAGGAGCTTCAATAATTTAGTTTAAGTTGTAAAGTAAATATTTACGATAAACTTTTACATATAAGATATATATATATACATATATATATATATATATATATATATATATATATATTTATATATATATATATATATATATAAGAAACTTTTTGTAAATTACCTTAAAATTAACACTCAATATCGTCAGAATAACTCGTGCATAGATTCTCTTATCAGTGACAAATCTGTATAGACAATGCACATCTTCACCAGGTAGAGCTTGTTTGTAGACGAGAGTGTTTAATGGTGATCTAAGTCTCCCAGCCCTTTGTTTCCAGGAAGCTATGACCTCATCACAAGCTGTTCCTGGTACTGGTTCTCCAAATCGAGTATTGTTGAAGAAATCGTAATGAGCCCAATAGTAAAGAGAAGATCTGAAAATATTATATTTTTTAATTTTTGCTTTAAAAGAGCAGCTTCACGCTTTATCCTGTCACAGTAGTCAGAGATAACCAAATCTTATGACAGTCTGTCATGAACCTTTTGCTCAAAAAAGACATTTAGAGTTTAATTTTGAGTGATGGTGAAATCAACACCACCTTACACCTTTGCTGCTTTAAGTCGATGCTCTGAATTAATTATATTCCAAAAATATAGGACCGATCAAATAAACCATCAAAATTAGATATTTTCAATACACATAAATATGTAAATAATTAAATGTTTGCCAATATATCATAATATTATTATATATTTCTTAATAATAATATTAATATTTTATGAAATGTTAAAAGATACACAAGTATCTATAGTGATAGTTCACCTATATATTTGTGTAAATACACATATTGGAGTAAATTAGCACAGCCAGTTTCATAGAAATTATATTAAAAGCAATAAGTACACATAAGTAAATATTGAAAATATATTCATGTCTATAGTACATGCTGATATTAAAATTTTTAAATGAAAATTGTTGACTTGATTAGTTTACATTTTCCAAATCATTCAAAAACATTATATGAATTATATTTGAACTTATAATATTAAATAAGTTTCCACATTAGTCAAAATTATGAATTCTATCAGGAATTACCCAATGACGTAATGTCATCATCGTTCCCAATTCAATAAGCAGTGGTTAATGCCAGCATAATACATCTCCATTGATTCACCCTTCCCCCAATCAACGTGAATTTCTCACTAATAACATAATAGAGTAATCGTTCTCTGTAATGGCCTTTCCTTTCCTTTAACTTCTAAGCTTTTTCCTTGTAACGTTTTTGATCTGTCAGTTCTTTAGTAGGAACTATATGAGAAAGTAGTGAATGGTATTCTTATGTTATAATTAATACGAAATCATGTGATTGATTTGCTACTTCTTACTTGTTAAGAGATTGGATTTTTGGTTTGTTTTTATATTTAAAAAGGGATATTTCAAAAAATATATTTTTTTCACTATTAAAATAAAGAAAATTAATGAAAAATATATGGTATGATAAAAATTAGCTTACCCGCTATAACTACCAGTCTTGCTTTCAAATCTAACAAACATAGCATTGCCGGTTGATACAAAATCATGCTTCTCCATAGGTCTGCTGAATGTATCGCAGAATGTTTTAATGATCTTCGCATCATCAGGCCGTGGCGCGTCATATAGCGTGAGGGATTCCCCACAATCGCCGGTGAAAGGAGAAATAGGTGATTCTATACGATTTATTCGGAAGCTATACGTTTAAGAAAACGAAATAAATTCGAATTATTGCATGGACATTGTGGACATTTATGTTAATATTTAAACAAATATTTTAAGAACATTACCTACCTTGGAAAATATAATCTGACAACTTGACCTGGGAATCCTTGCATGAGATAAGTACACGATGTGTGTGGCGGGTACCAATGGGCAACAGATAAAAATATTCCTTCAGTATCACCAGATTTCTTCAGAGATTCTGCAGTGAGAAGCCAATCACAGTTCCCAATTTTCGACCCTGGAGCTTCCACATGTCCAGGCCAATTACCCACGTTGAAATGAAAACCAGTATTCAATAAAGGACCTAAATTAAATACAAAATTGATCAGGTATTACTATAACACTTTATTATATAGATACGCTATCAATAATTCAGCCTCAATTGTAAATTGCCGTGTTAACAAGCGTAAATCAATTTCAATCTCATCAAAAGCGTCAAAGGAAATAATTAAACATTTCAAGCGTTTAACAGATAAGCAAAATCTAGAACTCCTACAGTGCTTTCAAAATTAATCGGCAATCTGTCATAATAGTTCAAATTGGCAAACTAGGTACATTTAGTTAGTTCGTACCCGCAGGTGAGCTGACGAACTCCACAAATAGGTCTTGGGACGTGCCGATAATAGAGTAGGGAAACTTTCCCATGCCACAGAAAGTTCCAATCACGGACGCCGATTCGTCTTTACCGTCGTATATCCTTATGTAGTCGTATGGACAATTTTCTGAACCTAGAATTTCATTAAAGTTAAACTTATTATACTCTCAAAGTGTTAAATTACTTGAAATAAATAAATAATAAGTCATTTTATCTAGACTGCACAAATTTTACTCCTTATTAAAACTCATTATATATAAAATTATCTTCTTAAATAATTATAAGAATCAGGCTTTTTTTCATTTCATTCAATATATAAACATTTTCAGTATATCCAAGAGAACTACACAGTAATATAAGTTAATAAAAAAAGTATCTTTACGCTACATATCAGAGATAACCTAGTGTCAAGACACTCTGTTGAACTCTTTTCGCCCAATATCGAGACATCGATGAGTAATGAACTCACCCGCGCTTCTTCTTACCAGAGCAGAGAAATAAAAAAAAATTAGTCATTCCTTTAAGCAGGTATCGTACTTATAGCCAATTGTGTTTACTGCCAGATCTCAAGTCTCGGTATCAGTGCGACGCAATGGTGTGAGTCTTTATATTAATTAAAACTTAAGAAACTCAAAATTTGCATCTCCAAAAGTGAAATTTGAACACACTACCATCAAATACATTGTCATACTCACAATTTTTTAATTTTAAATATATGTATGTAATAATAGAGTAATACCTACCGGTATTTAAGATATAATTATAATCTAACTCAACCAGGGAAATTATAATATTATGATAATTATTCACTTGGAATCCAAAGCCATAGTCTACGGTCATTTTCCAAATACATAACTGGATTATCTAATAAAAATTTATATATATACATATAGATAAAAATAAAAAAGCTAACATTGGCAAATAGGCTACTTAAGTCGGGGCAAGTATTCAATAATTTTTCTATCGTTATAGCGTAAGGTGAGCTTATAAATTATTACGATCATAAATAACCGACAGCCAATAATGGACATAAAATCTGGACGGCTTTCCAGAACTCCGCACCAATATTACATTCTTCGCAACTGTCAAAAGTTGGATACCCTCGTTACGTTGTAAGGAATGCCTTTTTCTCATCTTCTTATTATTATACTGGCTTGAATATTTTTTATTGAATTTTATAATCATTAAAAGTACCATTGTTCTATTTTTAGCATGTTTTACAATACTTGCTATTTATATATATTTTCACGCTTTTACTCACATAAAAGATTAAACAGAAATAATCTGATGTAAAGACACTCCGTACTTTGCTTTCCATTGAATTCAAGATATTGCGTGTTGAGTGGTAGAACTCAACGCCGCACTTTTGTCTTATCAGATCGAGAAAGTGACAATAATTTAAATATTACTTCTAGTAGGAATCGGAACCTACAACCGATCACACCCGCTATTTCACTGTACTACGACCGGCGTTATTGTATAGTATTTTTATTTACAATTCTTCATTTAGTTTGATAACACAAAGGCCGGTGGTAATATTTCTAACTTGTGGGATTTCAACCTATATTTATTATGAACTTTCAGACATTAGCTGAACCAAAGACACGTGTCTAGCTGGAGTTATAATTATAATTAAATTTCTTTATGTACTGAAAAGTACGTCTTTCTTTATGTATGTCTGAATGTCTGACTGTATACGCGATTGGTTGTGGGTTCGATCCCCACACGGGGGAGTGATTATATTTAAATTATTTTCACTTCCTCGCTCTGGTAAAGACAAAGTACGGCGTTGAATTCCACCACTTAACACGCAATGTCTCGAATTCGGTGGAAAGTGAAGTACGGAGTGTGTTGAGACTAGGTAATTTCCGTCTACCATGCTATGCGGGATAAAAGCGTGAAGCTAAAAAAAAATTGTACTGAAAAGTCGTCAAATATTTCATTTGAGCCCATTGTGGTCAAGTCTGATTCAGAACTGTAACTATTCTTATGAATGTTATAGCGACTTTCTCGAGCTCCCGTATTGGATAAAAGTTTAACAACTGAAAATACGGTACATTTTAAAAAGCACCATGTAACGTCTAGGGACATAGTAAATTAGTCTCTTTTATAAAAGTCTCTGAAAGTTTTTCAATTTCATTTCATATTTTACAGGTATTTTTTTAGTATACCTTAAGCACTCCATTAGAATTGTAAGTATATGTTATTTATTTAATAGTTGAAGAATACCTACGGACGGCAAGTAGCCAAGTTGAAAAAAATAGTTCAAGTATAACTTTTAATGAATTTTAGAGAGGTCTGTAAAGTGTTAGAACCTTTTAAGCTTAGTTTTTTTATAATATATTTTTATTTATAAAAAAATTTAAATAGTTACTTAGCAAAATAAAAAAAAATACGTACAGTTGTTTACTATCACACTTTATAAATTTTAACTCATATGTTATATATATATATATATATATATATATATATATATATATATATATATATATATATTTATAACATATGAGTTAAAATTTATAAAGATTTGGAATATAATCCAAATAAAATAATAAAATTAACGCTTTTAATAAACGGCATTACATTAATAATATACATAGAATATTATACATATTAAATTAATTTGTAATAAATTTACAAGCACTTCGACGACAACAGACGCGGGTTCGAATTAGCAGGATTCAAATATAATATGTTTTTTTAAATACTTTTTAGATAAATAAATATCAATCTATTTTGATTCAAATTCCTTTTTATTAACTTCATGCTTTTATCTCGCATAGAAGGTTAGAAAAGAAGTACCTATCTAGTGTCAAGACACTCTATACTTCGCGTTCGACCGAATTCGAGACATTGCGTGTTGACTGGCGTAAATCAACAGCGCACTTTATTTCACCAGAAGTAGGGAGTGAAAATTAAATATAATCACTTCCCCGAGTGAGAATCGAACCCACAACCGAACGCGTTTACAGTCAAATGCTGTGACCCTGCGTCACGAGTGGCCTCGATTGAGTTACTTCTTTCTCCTACATTTAAAATATACGGCTTAAAGAAAAAAATACGCGTAATCGCTTTAGTAATTTGTCATAAATGTATTCAAAATCAACACAAAATTTTCACTAACAATATAATTCTGGTTAATGTAAACAAACAAAAGCAAGATAAATGCTACAAAATGATTTATTAGTCTACCTGAAGTGATGGGCCTCATGGGACAAGTCATAATATTCTCACAGCGTTGCCCGTCTATGTTGAACTCCTCGTTCTCTATGTATAGCTTGATGTAAGGCAGGCGTGTATTTAAATGATACCTGTATAACAGATTTGATTTATTACCAGCTAACTTTCTCTTTAGGCTTTACCTGTATTCTCTATATATATATATCTATATATATATATATATATATATATATATATATAATATATATATATATATATATATATATATATATATATATATATATATATATATATATTCCTCATTTTCCTGAACTCAAGGCAGGCTCTATTTTATGAGAGCAGAGAAATGATAATAATTATATATAATCTACCTGTTGAAGAACGAACCCACCATTCGCGTTTATATGTATATAGCGAACTTAACACCGCGCTTTGTCTTACTAGAGCGTAG
Source organism: Dryadula phaetusa (assembly GCA_032432895.1). Lineage (NCBI taxonomy): Eukaryota > Metazoa > Arthropoda > Insecta > Lepidoptera > Nymphalidae > Dryadula > Dryadula phaetusa. Next base: position 3,626,742 of record JAOYRS010000021.1, read on the forward strand.
AACTGAAAATAAATTTTATACATAACCATCCCTCCGACTGGGAATCGAACCCACGACCGATTAAGTTTATAACCAGACCCCGTTCACTGTTTTATCATTGTTCTCCTTTACTATTTTTCATTTTTAGATAATATTTATTAATCAATATTTTCAAAATAAACGGAATGTTAAAGTCTTTAATGAGAGTCTAGGCTATATCTTATTTTTTTAAACACAGAAGCTACATATGGTGGTAACTCTTAAAAAAATCATACCTGCAGTGTAAATTCCTTGGATATACGCCCGGGTAGGCAGCTGATTGTACATAGCAGGTTTGCAGTCGACAGTCTCTGAACACTCGTTCGCAGTATGACCTATAAAAAGTTTTGATTAACAGTTGCTTCATAATGAATCCAACTCTACTTTAACTTCGTAAAAACCATATATTGTTAGGAAGTTAAAATAATATTGTGGACGTTTTTCTTTTTAAAAGCTTCATATATTTTTTTGGAATATATTTTTAAATATTACAAGTTAAAGGTCAATTTAGCTCAGTTGAAATGATTTGATTATATGAATTCGAAAGGAGGTTCAATTCTCAATAAGGTATTTTAATATAAACATAAAATATATAATTGCGTTATACATATTAAGTATATAACGTAAAATGTCTATAAAACTATCGAAAATTTTCCAGCCCTGGTAAGACATAGTGCGGTATTGAGTTCTGTCACGCAAGAAAAAAGTTATATAACTGAGTGTCTTGACATTATAAATTAAAATAGTTTAAAGGGAATAATCGTGGATATTTTGGTATTGGAAAATGCTGACTAAAGTGTTTGAAACGTCGGGTTTCATGAAAGTATTTTTTTTGTTTTGCTTCACGCTTTTATCCCGCATACCAGAGTAGACAGAAAGTACCTAGTGTCAAGACACTCTGTACTTCGCTTTCAACCGAATTCAAGGCATTGCGTGTTGAGTGGTGGAACTCAATGCCGCACTTCGTCTTTACCAGAGGGAGGATGTGAAAATATTTTAAATATAAACACACCTCCGAGTGAGGATCGAACCTACAACCGATCATGTTTACAGACTCTGTCCCACTGCGCCACGACCGGCCTCATTTCAATAACGTATTTCCTAATACTAAAATATATGGGATTAATCCGTTTCGAATAGTTTAATTTAAAATGTGTATAAAACGTTAGTGTCAGTGGATTAATGTCTTCTCTCTCTGATCTCTGTTTATGCACTTACAAGTGTTACAAAATCCCATCTGAACTGTTTAAATAACGTCAAGAAATTATAACTATGTCTATTCAGGTTATATTTATCAATATAAATTAAAGTCTTAGTATAAATTACATAGAAAAAAATAAATCGTTTAAGAGAACCTTTTTTTTTGTACGATTTACCTCAAAAGCTTTTATTTTAATGTTTTTCTAATTATTTATTAGTAGACTTCGAGGGAATCGTTGTCTAGTGGGATAACGTCCATCTCTAAACGCGATTGGTTGTGGGTTCGATTTCCACTCGTGATTCAGGCTTTTATTCCTCGTAATAGTTAGACAGGAAGTACCTAGTGTTAAATTACTCCGTACTCCGCTTTCCACCGAATTCGAGATATTGTGTGTTGAGCGGCGGAATTTAACGCCGCATTCTGTCTTACCGGAGTGAGGAAATGAATACAATTTAAACATAATCATTTCCCCAAGTAGCATTCATACCTATAATCAATCGCGTTTATTGTTAGTATAGCTGTCCCACTGTGCTACGAGCGACATCAACTAAACTTGAGGAAATGATATATTTAAAAAAAAAATATTGCGTGACAAAGTGCGGCGTTAAATTCGCCATACAACACGGAATGTCTCGATTACGGCTATAAAGCAGTTGGCAATTGAGTGTCTAGACAGTAGGTGGATGGATGCAGGATAAAGATTAATTATCAAAATTATTTTCTAAAAATTCTTTCAAATTTATATTGTTCATATAATACAATCTAAGCTCTTATTTCAGATCTTATTCAAAGCTCAGCCAGACATTTTTCAATCGTTCGAAATTCGTGATCACGAATAATTTAGATATAATGCGACACCCGTTTCATAATTTGTAGCTGAAACGTGTACAAAATGTCAAGCTTTAAATAACATTAAATCTCAATATCTACGACTTAAAAACCTTAAAGTGGCTTTGGGTGACATATTTAGAACCAAAATTATGTTCTTAAATTATTAAATATGCTTGTAATAAAAATCTTGGTATAACTGTACAAACATAATTTTACTTTTTGCTAACGTATTAAAATTATATATATAAAAAATATCTTTACCACTTAGTTCCGTCAATTAACACATGGATCCATTTTTGAAAAAACGTATAAAAATTTGAACGCAGCGGGATTTGAACCTGCGCCTCTTGGATACCGTTGGACGGTATCCAAGAGGCGTGGGTTTTCTAATTCGAATTGTGGAATAACACTTTAAAATAACCATCCAACGGTATCCAAGAGGCGCGGGTTCAAATCCCGCTGCGTTCAAATTTTTATATGTTTTTTCAAAAATGTTTTCTAATCCTAAGTGTGGAATAACACTTAAAAAAATAGTAAATAACACATAATAACACATAACTTGTTTTAATATTAATTTTCCGCCTACGATGTCATATTTCAAAAATATAAATTAAAATATCAGCTTAACGCCGTATCCTGCATGGCCAGCAGGGTAGTCCAAAACAACCTAATGTCAAGACACTCCATTGAAAGCCGCTCGACATTATGTTTTGAGTGACAAAATCAACGCCGCAATTTGTCTTACCAGTAGCGGAGAAATAAATATATAATTTTAAAAAATATTGACATTTCTCCGAGTGAGAATAGAACCCATTGCAAATTGCGTTCACAGTTAGACGCTATCCCACTAACAGCCTCTCTATAATTTAACACATGTCATTTAACCTTCCTAAGATTACCTAAAGTTACCTACTCTAGTTATTTTAAGGTAAAGGTAAAGGTAAAATACAACATTTACCCGATGGTCTTTCACATTTACTTTGGATTAAACGTATAAATCAGGCGTCTAATAATAAGCTGAACTAAAGCGGGCCGTGGCTAATTATCATGTCGGTCACGTAGCGTCCAGCCGATTCGAGGGTGCAGAATAATTGTGGCGTTTCTTAGAATCCATTTGAGTTAAAACTTGACTGATAAATCCATCATTTGGGTCAATGGATAGTCAACTTGTGACTTTGTAAGTTTAGAATCTGTAATGTATGTTATTTGAAAGCGATATTTTATACTTAGGATTGGAAAACATTTTTGAAGAAACGTTTGTTTAAATTTTTATAAATTACTATATTAATTTATAAAAATTTCTAATTACTATAGTAATTTATAAAAATTTTTTATAAATTACTGTAGTAATTTATAAAAATTTAAACAAACAGGCGCCTCTTGAAAACCTCTAACGCTCTGACCACTAAGTCATGCGTCGAAATTCTTATTTATTTGTTTGTAAAGAGATTATTTCATTGAAATAATCTTTGAGCAAAAGGATTTTTTTAAATCTCTCTACAAAGATGCAAAGCAAACGTATAAGAGTTATAGCGGATGTAGAACCGATGTAGAACGTATGGCTAAGTGGTCAAAGTGCTTGGTATCCTAGAAGCCTGGAGTCCGATTCCATTGCGTTCATATTTGTATAAGTTTTTTCAAAAATAGATATATTTTATTTTTAATTTTTTACCTTCATTTTTTGTCTCGCAAAGCATAGTAGACAAAAAGTATTTAAATTCAAGACACTCCGTATACCACTGTCTATCGAATTCGAAACATTGCGTGTAGAGTAGCTGAACAAAACGCTGCGTTTTGTCTCCCAAAAGCGAAGAAACAAAAAAAATTATGAAATTCGAAGCAACAACCATCGTGTTTACATTCAGAAACTGTCCCTCGGCGCCACGACCGGCTTCAATATATTTTATATTTAAATTTTTATTTCATCTTCAAGCCTCCTCCAAGAGAACGGAGTATCAAGGTACTAAGCTTATAGGTTACGTTATTGTCTATTCAGAGACATTAGAAGCGAACAAACTACATTTAGATCTGAATAGATTTTAGTTATAAGTCTTTATAGTTTTAATACTTTGTTACACATACATATAATATGCTAATAAATAAACACTCTCTAATATTTAAAAAGTCTTTAGTTTTTTGTTTTGATATCTACATATCTTGGAATTTTTTATTAATTAATTAATAATAAGTTTAAATATTTCAACTAAGTTAATCGTTTTACCGTGTGCCAAGATATGTATGTTTATAGAAAATTTATATTATATACACGTTTTTATATCCCACAGTAGGCTAAACAGAAAGTACCTAGTGTCAAGACACTCCGTTCTCCGCTTACCATTTTTGCTTCATATATTATTATATCTATAAATTTTCTTGCGAAATATACAATAAGATTTTCATAAAAATAGTCGCCCTCATAGTATGTTTTTTTAGCTTCGTGCTTTTTATCCTGTATAGCAGGGTAGACAGAAAGTATCTAATGTCAAGATACCGGACTTAATTTTTCAACGAATTCGAGACATTGCGTGTTGAGGGCTGGAGCTCAACACCGCACTTTGTCCTTACCAGAGCGAGGAAATGTAAATAATTTTAAATATAATCACTCCTCCGAGCGGGAATCGAACCCACAACCAACCACGCTTACAGTCAGACGGTGTCACACTGTGCCACGACCGGCCTCATAGTATAGAGCTAACATATTACCATTATATATCAACCAATAATTACAAGAGCAATATAATGTCGCCACAATCATTTTCAAGTCTCCAAATGGCTCTTAGGCCGGTACGTGACTGTAATAGCGAATAAATCGTCAAGGAGCGCTAGTTCGGCCTATTGCAATTTGATTTATATGGTGTAATCATGAGAATGAGGTACAATAGCTGTAGACGAAATTACTTTTAGCTTTAATTTTCTATGATTTTTTTACGTCGCATGACACCAGACCACGCGTTAGAACTGCAGTGAGATGGAAGCCAACCACTAACCCCTGATGACCACGACCACGATCACTCTGCCAAGTGTATAACGACAAAGAAGAAGAATCATCTCTTAGATGGGTTTTTTGCTTCTTTTTTGTTTCTTTTTGCTCTACTAATAAAGGTGTATTCGTTCCTCGGTAGTAATACCGAGCAAAAACAATTGAAATAGATATTAAAAATAAATAATGAAATTAAAATAACTAGTTGAATAAGGCTCCTGTACAACAGACATGAGTTTTTTACGGTACATATATATATATATATATATATATATATATATATATATATATATATATATATATATATATATATATATATATATATATATACATTATTTTATGTAAAAAATGTGTTTATTGTTTATCGAGGCCGTCAGAGAAAACAAAGCGGCCACCACAACGGTGCCTACATACGTCTTTCACTTCGTCAACAATCTCTTTATATGACTTTCGGGTCAGTTTCATGCTCATTGTAAACTTATTTTTCCTGTAATAAATTATTTTACGCTTTATTCTTCAAGGGATTTTTAATAATTTATATTAATACTAGATTTAGCTCGCAGCTTCTCGTGGTTATATTGATAAAACTATATTTTTACTTGACAGTTATCGTTATATTAACACAAATATTCCTCTTCCCCGCGCTGTGAATCCTTATCTATTAGGCACTTTATGGCGCTCAAGTCAATCATATCGTTATAATTTTGACACTATTAGGCTAAATTACTTAGTGCAAAAGGCATCGTTAATATATATGAAATATTTAAAAGTTTGATAAATATTCTAAAATGGGCATTGCCACATAAAGAATAGATATATGCTATCCCGGATGTTTAATTAGAACTTTTTGAGATAAACAATTCTACATTGCTTTATGTACGTAACTCCAATGGGTTTTTAGCCGACCTAATTGATATGTATCGATATATCACGACTAAAATACAAAAAAATATTGAATTATAAACTATATATTATTCTGATTTACAACCCATAACAACGTAAATTCATTTCTTCATTCATTAATTAAAATCAAGCACAGATCTTCAAAAACTTTTGATTTTATAATATTAACAACGCTCCCGTAAATTACTTATTTATTTGGATAAGGATTAGTATTTAGTTTACAAAAACACCTTCGCAAATTAAAACTCCAAAATATATACAGAAAAAATGTTATAGTGAGTCAAATCACATTTGCTGTCGTGAACTTTTTTTAGAACTTTTAGAAGGGAACAATTTTGTCTTATATAATATCTGCGTAATTTTCACCGTTTACTCGGAGCACGCAAGGTTATCTTTAAAAATATTTTTTTTTTTTTTCAGTTTTTACAATATTTATCATAACTGCTTCACTCTCATTAGTCATAGAGTTATGTTATATATGAAGCCTAGAGCCTTCCTCAATAAATCAACTATTCAACACAGAAAAAATTTTTCAATTACAGTCAGTAGATCCTGAGATTAGCGCGTTCAAACAAACAAACAAACAATTCTGCTTTATATTATTAGCATAGATCATAAGTTATTTGTAGGAGAATATAAGAATATTCAAAATAAAAGAAATAAATCCTTCTGTGTATAAATTAATTTAACATAAAAAAATATAATCAAAAGCTTTTCGTTTTTTTCTTTTCAACCTTTTAGCTAAAAGCAATAATGTTATACTAGTTATCCCAATGACGCGTTAACAACGGGTTTCCATAGCAACATAGTATATGTTACTTTATATATGTGTATTAGGTTTATTTTATAAATTTAAAGTATTATTTTAACTTCCTGCAGCATTATATTTGTAACAAGAGGTATATATTTTTTAGGCTTCACGCTTTTATGCTGCAAGTAGAGCAATGAAGACTACAAAATACCTAGTGTCAAGACACTACGTTCTTCACTTTCCACCGGATTCGAGACATTGCGTTTTCAGTGACCGAACTCAACGTCTCGCTCGCACTTTGTCTTACTAGAGCGAGAAAGTGAGAATAATTTAAATATAATCAAACCCCCGAGTTGGAATCGAACCCACAACCGATCCCGCTTACAGTCAGACGTCACACTGTGCCATGACCGGCCGGATGTCATGCTTCACTATATTAATATATAGATGACAATATGAAAATGGCACAAAAGTCTATGTCCCAACTCAAAATGACACAGTCAAACGAAACTGCCCTTATAACTATACAGATCACGTTTTGTACGGAATATTCAAATTGCTAACCAAATTGCAGGGGAACATCAAAGCGTAGCTACTCATTGAACATTTTGCAGCGAATCGTTTGTTCTCCGTTCTACACTTGTAGATGTTGTAGTATAAGGAAGTGGTACGCTCACAATGATTTAATTATTTTTCTTACTAATTATTGTGTTAGATTTCTAATGTTGTTTTGAGAATCTAAATTATTATAACATAACATAGGTTTCTACTTGATTAATGATTAAATTAAATTAAATAAGTAAATTAAAATTTAATTTAATTTAATTTAATTTAATAAGATTTTACAAGAATATTCAAATCTGAAATTCACATAAAGATATTAAAATGTCAACGTACAGTCCTACTGGAAGCAAACCGGCTCGGCAGTTATACTGAGAAAGAAAAGAAGAATAAGGAATTGGTATTAACTATGATATATTATGTGATATTACGTATAATATGTGTTTCTTTTTAAAGTTGCTAGTCTACCTTGTTTACTTTACTTGTTATTTAAAGCGTGAACGCTTAATTCCGCATACCTACCCTATATTTAAAAACAAATTAGTGTCAAAACATTTCATGAACTACTTTTTGCTTGAAATTCAGACATTGCATATTGAATAACGGAACTGAACGCCGCGCCATATCTTACCAGATCGGAGAAATGAAGATATATTTGAATAATAATAATTCCCTCGAGTGGTAATCGTACTCATAACCAATCGTGTTTATAATCAGACAGTTATACATAAACTGTTAAATACGCTCCTTTATGTTTTTCCAGTAAGAAATAGATTTTAAATTGAACGAATGAATTAAGAACGTATTTTTATGATAAACGTCTTTACATTCATCAATTTAATTGAAATTTTCCCAAAATACTAAAAATATCCAGGCATTGACATAGCCACTTTTCTGTCTGTACCGTACATCCATAATAGTACATTTTGAAACTGTTCCGCTACGCTAGTGAGGAGCAGTAATCTAATCTAATTCCAATATTGGGAAATGTATCTGGATTAGGGGCCGTATTATTGAACAATAATGAATTGAAATCTCTACGTTGTGATTATTTGATAGACATACGAGCTTCGTAGGGTTGGATGAGCTTGTTGGAAAAACCAGTCAGTCAGTGTCAGTCGGTTTTTTTAATTGTTACACCTACTTTTATATAATAGCTTCACGCTTTATATGTCATAGCTCGGTTAGTCAAAGAGAACATAGTGTCAAGACACTACATACGCCGCCTTTCAAAATTTGAGATATTACGTGTTCAGTGGCAGTGTTGAACATCGCGTTCTAGCCTCACCAAAGTACAAAAATGAAAATAATTTAAATACAATTATCTCAGCGGGATTGAACCCATAACCAATCACCCTTACTGTATAATACACATTAATATAAAAAATATTCTTAACTGAGAATCGAATCAAAAGCTGCCGTATGTACTGACGGACGGAACCAAAAATTGATATAATATAGATATTTATATGTAGATACTACTAAAATATATATCCTAAAACAAGGGAATTCTAATCAGTTTCAGTGTTATCAACCCTATTTCGCCTAATGTATTGAATTCGTATAATTAAAATTGTCATTCTGCACAAAACACGGCTTTATGACAACAAAGCTTTCTGATAATGTAATGTAAACAGAAATCTACGTTTATATTCTAACTTAGATTTTATACTTAGATTTTTTATAAATAACATGTACTTAAAAGCATTTTTGGTAGTTTTTTATTTATTTTTTGGAGTGTATTACATTATGTTATTGCCTGTCCGGTTGTCGCGCAGTGTTACAGAATCTGACTGTAAACGCGAGTGTTTGTGGGTTCGATTCCAACTCAAGGGAGTGATTGTATTTAAATTATTTTAACTTCCTCGCCCTAGTATGACAAAGTGCGGCATTGAGTTAAAATTGAAGTGTTGGTTCGTAATATTAAAATATGGAATTTTGTCTGTCTGTATGTTTTTATAAAGAAAAAAGAAAAAGCAGAAGAGGCTCCCGATGGTAAGTGGTCACACTCGCCCAAGGACATCCCACAAGAGACACTGGAGTTGTAGATGCGTTACCGGCTTCGGGATGGAGCGGGAAAGGATGAGTGGGAATAAGGAAAGCTTACATGACATCATACCAGAACACATTATCAGATTTGGCGGATCGTTTTTGTCATGATAGTGTTCGCGAGCCAGACGGAGGATTAACCTCCCACCAAATTACTGGGATACTTGCCTCTTACGGGACGCTACCCTGCAGAGGAGAGGAATTGTATTCTACCCCGTCTGCTCACAAGGACGGTATGTCTGTATGTTTGTTCTGGATAATCTTTAGAAACGCTGGACCGATATTGACGGGACTTTCAATAGCAGATAGCTGTTCTAGTAAGAGTAAAGTTAAATTTCACGCAGAAAAAGTCGCAGGCACATCTAGTTTGAAATGTATAAATTAAAACTACTTTATGATACTAAAGAAAAATATTTTTCAATTATTTAGTTAATTGTTACTCACCCAGCGACTACTTCCCCGCGTCTGTTAGGATACAGCTCAGGATGCTGCCCGTATCTAAGGTACACCTCGAACTGCTGCTCTGCCCTGCGATTGAAATATTATTAAAAAATATATATATTATAAATTATGCAATTTTAAGTGAAACCTATGAACGGAGTGTCTGGATACTAGTTTTTTTCGAACTACTCTGCTTTGCGGGTCTACTTTACGAAAGTGAGCAAATTTAAACAATTTAAATATAATCATTCTCGCTCACATCACAATCGCTCGATTGGAAACTGAATCCACAAATATCATGTTTACAGTAATTTAAGTAATAAATATTTATAAGTACCTAGTGTCAAGTCCCGTACACTGATTTCCGCCGAATTTCAGACATTGCATGTTAAGTGGCGGAACTCAACTCAACTCAACGGAATAGAAATAATTAAAAAAAAATCATTGCATCCGAGTACTGAATGGAACCTACAACCGGTCGTGGTTAGAGTCATACTGTAAACGCGAAAACTGTAAACTATCCCACTGCGATACGACCGGCCGGCATGTATAAATATATATTTTTTACAATAATATAGTAGATATAGCTATTACAATACGTTTAATTATATTAAGAATGCTTCAAACTATAATAAAATATCATTAAAAATGTATTTTTTTTCAATATTGACTCTTTTACCCGCATTATCTTGTGTCAAATCACTGCATCGTCTCCTTCCTGCTCGAAATCGAGATATTGCTTATTAAGTGGTGCTACGCCGCGCTTTGTCGTACTAAAGCGGAGAAAACAAAATAAATTTTAAATATTCCTTCGAACAGGAATCGAACCTGCAACCGATCGTAATTACAGTCAGATGGCCCACAGCGTCACGATGACCTTTTAGTATATATAAATTAAAAATATATCAAACATCACTAAGAAGTTTTTATAACTTACAGTCGAATTCAATTTACAAAACAGTCCGTAAGTATTTTATAAATTACTTAAGCATTTACTATTTATTCGTTCCTTTGAAAGTGTTTCTTTTGTGTTTATTTTGTGTGTCATTATGGGCCCGTTATAATTAGATTTTATATAGATTAAATATTATCTAATGTAAGTATTATTTATAATTTGACTTATATCTGACTAGAGATAGATAGACAGATCTAAATTCTTATACAGTGTGTTTCTTTATTGTATTTAAATAGATTTTTTATATATTTTTTACATTTTAAGCAAAATGTGGTAATAAACTTGACGTTCTAAGTATTTATACTATAATTTAAAAAAAATGATATTATTATATATCTATTTCTCATATGCACGGAAATTCCTATTAATATGGCATACCTCTACTTTTGTTTCGTCTATGGAACTCAACACTGCGTTTTGTTAACGTACCGAAGTGTTGAATGCAATCTACAACTCTTGTGTTTTTTTATGTTAACAAAAAACATATCGACAATTTTTTTTATTGTTTTACATATTACTTTTATTGTTGTTCTAATAGGCTACTAGCAGGGTTATTAGACACAATCTAGTGTCAAGACACTCCGTTGACTGCTTTCCGCCTAATCGAGCCTCAAAGCTCAGTGTCTCTATGTATTCTTTAAAAGGATTCCATTGTTATCAAATTAAAAATTATTAACATAATGGGGTGTCGGACGTATAGTTTAGCGGTCAGAGTGCTTTGCAGCGTTCCAGAGATTCGGGTTCGAATGTTGATGCCTACAAAATATTCTTTTAACCCTCACGCTTTTATCCCGCATAGCAAGGTAGACAGAAAGTACCTAGTGTCAAGACACTCCGTACATCACTTTCCATCGAATTTGTGACATTGTGTGTTGAGTGGTGGGACACAACGTCGCACTTTGTCTTTACCAGAGCGTGGAAGTGGAAATAATTTAACCGAACTGAACCCACAACCGATCGCGTTTATAGTTCGACTCTATCACACTGCGCCACGACCGGTATGTAAATATAATACTTTATAAGTTTTCTAGAAAACTTATATAATATTTTGAAGGCATCTATGAAATAATTTATTAAACCAATTTCTCTTGTCAAATCACTGTTTCTTAAAAATAATTTGTAAGTAGCAAAAATAAATAACCATTTTGTTAGACATTAAATTAGTAAACACCTAGTAAAAGTTAAACTTACCTAGAATCGAAACTAAAGTAAGTCTGGTCAGTGAAATTATCAGCATGGAAAACTATCTTGACGAAGTTAGTTTCCGATATGAATGTTTGCGGCTGCTCTATTTCACCGCAGAAGAGTCCCGGCTCCTTTCTATTGGATACGTCGGTTTTAGCGTTTCCATCTACAATCTGAAAGTAAAGACGTTTTAAAGAAATAGGTTTTTGCTTCTTTTTGTTGAGTTTATTTGGTTTAGTTTGGTTGTAGAGATAGCGAGGTAGTAATTTTACATGAAAACAAATTAAATTAAATTATCTTGTATGTTATGGTACAGAATTTGAATTTAAACGCAATCCGTTGTAGGTTCGATTCCCACTGGAAAGAATGATTATATTTAAATTATATTCATTTCCTTGTTTTGGTAAGATATAAGGTGGCGTTAAGTTCCATCATTAAACACACAATGTATCGGATTACGGTGGAAAGCGGAGTTGAGAGTCTTGCCACTTTATACTTCCTATCTACCATGTTGTGCGGGATAAAAGCGTGAAATTAAAAAAAAAACATTATATGTTTTGAACACTACAATAATTGTACGTGGTCACAGGTTTTTTGGAGGTTTTTGAAGTCGGGTTTTCAAAAATTTTTTTTAATTACCAAAATATACGTGATTAATTCGTTTAAATCAATTTCATTTTAAATATGTCAAATTTGTGTAAATCAAATGTGTGTACTATACTTGTTATGTAGTGATTTGTATAAAGGTTTATTTCTTGATATTTTCTTGTAAATAATACAGTATAAGCATACGACATATGGCATAATTAATGATTTTTAATTAATTAAATTAATTAAATTTTAGTTTAAAGTTATTTTAGTTTAAAAATAAAGTTATTTTATTTTCAAATTTAATATGAATTATTTTTTTATGTAACACAGTATCTGTATATTACTGTTAGTACGGGAAGCAAAGTTGGTGCATCTCTCTTACGAACGTGAACGTAAGAGAGATGCACCAACTTTGCTTGAAGTGTGAAATTTGGCGAAAATATATTTTTTTACATAGATAGTGTAAAATGCTAATATTTTAAAATGATACATAAAAATATATTAAAGAGGCCGGTCGTGGCAAAGTGTGATAGCGTCTGACTGTAAACGCGATCGGTTCTGGGTTTGATTCCCACTTGGGAGAGTGATTATATTTAAATTACTTTCAGTTCCTCGCTCTGGTAAGACAAAGTGATGCGTTGAGTTCCGCCACTCAACATGCAATATCCCAGACATTGCATGTTGAGTGGCGGAACTCAACGTTGGAAAGTGTAGTACAGAGTGTCTTGACACTAGGTAGTTCTGCCTATATTTAATATTTTAAAAGTGTTATTCCACACTTAGGATTAGAAAACATTTTAGAAAAAACGTATAAAAATTTGAACGCAGAGGGATTCGAACCCGCGCCTCTTGGATACCAAGACCCGCGCCTCTTGGACGGTATCCAAGAGGTGCGGGTTCGAATCCCGCTGCGTTCAAAATGTTTATACGTTTTTTCTAAAATACTTTCTACCTACCCTGCTATGCGGGATAAAAGCGTGAAGCTATAAAATAAATAAATAAATAAAATGTAATACACTAGACGAGTTTGATTTACATAAAGTGATAAACACGTTGCTGAGGCAATGCTTTGTTAACGTGTTAACAAGACATCTAGTACATATAAATGTAAAAATAACATGGTTTTTTATAAATACTTTTATGTACGGTAAGCAAATGGTTAAGTCTCTGAAAGCTTAATTTCTTACTTAAATTTCGTAAAAGAGGAACTAAAAGCTAATAGGTCTAAATGTTTCCCTTTATATATTAATATTATTATTAAGGTTTATCACATAATATATGGTTATTTTAGTAATATTCGACAAAATGTGGCGGTGAACTCTGGCAATCCACAAGCTGTCCTTAAATAAACTAAATTTGAAATATTAGAAAAGTGTGTGTGACGGAGTTGTGGATTCGATTTCCAAGCGCAGTAATGATTATATTTAAATTTCCTCGCTCTGGTAAGACAAATCGCGGCGTTGAGTTTTGCCACTCAACACGCAATGTCACAAAATCTTAACATTAGATACTTCCTGTCTATCCCATTCAGAATAAAAGTATAAAGCTAATAAAATAAGCAAATATTTACAATTGAACAAATCATATAGGATGAAAACGTAAAAATACATATATTACATATCAACTGTTTTTACACGGCTAGGCTTTGTTTTGATAACAGCTTCGCAATCTGCCGCTACGAATAAATTTTATTGTGTCCAAATAAATACATCCGGAATAAAAACAGCTTCCGCTTTACGTATCTAACATGATATATGAAAATGTATTTCTCATATTTTAAACAACAAACAAGATTTTTTATCGATGTTCATTTTATGGATGGTATATTATTTTCAGTATAAACGTTTATGTTTGTCTTAATTTCTTATTGGGTTAATGTCATAACTAACACGAGCTGGTAGCAGCTGTATCAAGCTATATTCCAGTTTATAGCATAATTACTATGATAGTTCACGACGTGCTTCATATTTATCTTCACATAGCTCCCGTATTAAGTGGTATTCGTAAAGAGAGAATTTCCCATTAATTTCGAAACGTTGGGTGTTAGCTGTTTTGGCCTGCCTACTATTTGATTCGCGAGAGATAAGGATTGTTTTGAGCTTCAGGCTTTTATCCCGCATAGCAGGGTAGACAGAAAGTACCCGATGTCAAGACACTCCGTACTTAGCTTTCCATCGAATTCGAGACATTGCGCGTTGAGTGGTGAAACTCAACGCCGCACTTTGTCTTTTACCAGAGCGAGGAAGTGAAAATAATATAAATATAATCACTCCAACAAGTGGGGATTGAACCCACAACCTTGTTAACAGTCAGACGCTATCCCACTGCATCACGACCAACCTCTAGTGAGAAAAGAAAATAATTTAATTATAATAATTCTTCTATGTGAAAAAACGCAATCACCCCACCCACAATCGTGAGATATTCATATGAATATTTCCTGTATATGAAATTTGACACTGCAATAATAACTCCCACTTGCTTTCTGTAACGTTACATATATTTGAGTTAGCATAACGCATTTTATTCATAATCTAGCAAACTCTTCCAAAAATACACCTTTAATTTAAAAATATTTAGAACTTTAACTTACTTGAACTAAAGGTATAATTAAAATTGTATGTTAAATTTTTAAACAATACAATGATATATTTGTTTGAAGAACACCACGCAAAATTCTAAATGCTCAAAGTTTACTCGAATTTCCGAAATCACGACAGGGGAATGATCCAATAATTATCCATCCGAATTGGCTCCGGAGTTGGGAGTTCTTTTAGTTCGTGAAGTTCAGGAATTAATTAGTTGAATTGGTAAAGCGCTCGCCAACTCAATTACTTCGCCGTGCCCCCTGATTTTAGTCTTACGGACTTCGGTGCTTTCTATTTTACTTAGCATAATTTCAACCTTGATATGTTTTCATTTCACCTTGGGAATGTTAATCTGGCGAGCTAGCTTTTGTATTTACATGCGTCGTGCTAAAGTAGTGGTATAATGTTTTCTATTAACGTATATATATATATATATATATATATATATATATATCATTACACACTCTATACTTCGCTTCTCACTGAGTTCGAGACATTGCGTGTTGAGTGGTGGATCTCTACGCCACACTTTGTCTTACCAGAGTGAGGAAGTGAAAATAATTTTAATATAATCCCCTCCCCCTGGTGGGGATTGAAGCAGCAACCGGTCGTTTTTACAGTCAGACGCTGTCCCACTGCCCACGAACGGTCACTTAATATCTTCTCAATACTACAATAGTCTATGGTCATAGGTAGACTATCTACTATCTATCCAATTACTAGCCTACTTGACTACTGCAAAGTGTTCGAAACATCAGATTTTAAAAAAGTATTTTCCAATACAAGTACTCCTTTTAAAATAGTATCATTTGAAATTATATATGTTTACTAAAATATATTATATAATACGTAATTTTAAATCCAGGATGTCTTTAAAACAAATTGAGGAATACAGAGTCTAGATTTCTTCTTATGTAAGCTGTAGATCATGCTCGCTTTGGTTAAGCTTTGTGTTTTGTTCTCACTTAGAAAAAAATATATATAAGAAAACAAAACGGAAAAAGGAAATCTACTGTCTATGTAACAATAAATCTACTGTCTTTGGATATTGAAATTACAAAGAATTAGTAGCAAGGAAACGCAGGACAAAGACTTTCCTTAACAATTTGTATGTGATTTTTTACAAAATACTCGCACATAGGAAATATAGTGTTTGCTTGTGTAACATTTGTTAGGACAAAGACTCGGGTAAGACGAAGTGTGGTGTTTTTTTCACCATACACCACGCAATGTCTAGATTTCGGGAGGAAGTAGACAACGGAGTGTCTTGACACTGTTATGTCTTTTACTACTCTGCTATGCGGGATACGGCGTGAAGTTGTTTTTTAATGTGTTCATGAATTTGATGTATTTCTAAATTAGATAAATATATATAGTGTCAATGTGAAATTAGATAAATATATACAGATTGGATTTAGTGTTTTTTCTATTTAAATCTTCAGTCTATCAAATTGTATATTCTATTAAAAACGGGATCCAAAGGTTTTTCTTTATGTGTTATTCTAGCGATAATACCTATTCATAATCAATTAAGTTCTTAGACAAGACTTAGTTGACCGGGCAAAGTTCGTGTTGTTCTTTGGAGGTCCGAATTAAATAAGAGAAAAGCAAAAAAAATACACAAAACTTTTTTTTCTAACGTTACGGATTTGTTAAAAATTTCCAAAGTGTTTTCAAATATTTTTGAAAGATTCGGAAAGTTTTCTAAAAGATATTTACGCTTTATAAAAGAATATATTGATAATAAACTAAAATAAAAGCGATATAAAAAGTAAATAAAAGACTGAAAAATGTAAAGAATATTATTAAATCATATATATTTCAATATGTGACAATCTAAGCTACGTTCCTTGCTTAGTATTTAATTTCTTAACGTGTCTATTTGACAGGTCGTGTCTATCAATTTATATAGCAAAATGATTGTTATTTTTTTTTAATTTTCCTTTATAGTTTTACTAATTTTAAACCTTCATTGAACTATTACAAATATTTTAAAATCATAAAACGGAACGTTTTCTAAAATATATATTAAGATTTATAAAAGAATATCTTGATAATAAACAAAAATAAGAGCTATATAGAAAGTAAATGAAAGACTGAAAAATGTAAGGAATACTTTTGAATAGCTAGATGTCCCGTTGATGCGTTGACAATACGTTGCCTTAGCAACGTGTCCCTCAATTTATATAAACGTGTATGTCAAACACATGGTAGTGTGTGCTACATTTATTTTACTAATATAATATAATTTAAGCATTATCTTTTAATACATATCAGCACTATGCACTCCTTCTCTATATAAATTATAAATGTTTCTAATAATCTAATAACTCTTCAGTTTGCGTTATTTTCATATATATATATATATATATATATATATATATATATATATATATATACGCCTTGTATATCGAAAAAGAATTATTAAAAATGCCAAAGAAACTATACATATATCAAACAAACAATCTAGTTTCAATATGAACAGTATACAGTAATCAGCGAGTGCAGTGTTTATATTAAAAAAAAAAACAGTTTTTTTATAACTAAAAGAGAAATTACAATTTTTTCCGAAAGCTACAAAAGTATTGAATGCTCTGAAAAATGTACGTAACATCAAACATCTAGGTCATCGTATAATTGGTTAGCGCTTGCGATAGTCGATACGCTGCGTTATACATACGGGTTCTTTTCAAAGTAACTTCCTCGGTTATGTACTATGTTATAATACGATGCACTAATTTTTTTTAGTTCCACGCTTTTCCTACATAGACAGAGAGTACCTAGTGTCAAAACACTCCGTACTTTGCTTTCCACCGAATTCGAGATATTGTGTATTGCGTGTTGTCTTGCCAAAGCGAAAATTATTTAAATATAATCACTTCCCCGAGAGGGAATCGAACCCACGGCCGATTGCGTTTACATACAGGCACCCCCCCACTGCCTCACGACCAGCCCCGTTTCTTTTTTATTATTATTAACATTACAGGCACAGGTCCTTATGTTATATTAATTCTGTTTTATTCTTGTTTTTCTTATGTAATTTAAAGTACTTAAGCTTATAAGACTGATAGAGATCCACTCGGACTACTGTAATGTCTTCAAAACGTCAGGTGTCCAATAATATATTTACGAATACTAAAATATACGCGATTGATCCGTTTGAAATAGTTTCATTTAAAATGTGTAAAAATCGTGAAAATCAAAGATCTTATTACTCATAGAGACTCCAATGTCTGTATGTGTTTCCTAAGGAAGTCCAGGATACATAATTAGTTGACTTATTTAGATTTACTAGTTCATATGGTAAGTACATTTAGAGAAATAATTTTATGCATAAAAGTTTTTTTTTATAATATTTTTTTTAATATATATGATATAATAAAAAAATACAGTTGATGGAATCTTAAAAAAATTTTATATATAAAAATTTGTATATATATATGTATATATATATATATATATATATATATATATATATATATAATATTAAGTGTAGATTATATGATAAGGCTTTTGTTTTCATTTTCTAAGCAAATTCATTAAAATATAAACAATCGTAAATTAGTAGAATAACGACTTTCCTGTTGAAAGTAAAAAAATCGTAATTATTTAAATATAATCAGTCCTTGAGTAGAAATCGACTATACCTTAGTTTAGAAGAAATAACAAAATATTACTTGCTATACGCTCTATATGGACTGACTTGCTATAAGTTTTATATGAATTTCGATAATGTTATTGTAATCATAAATATTTTTTGTATATAGATACATCTAATATCTTTAAACGAGAAATTCATGTATGTATATACATACAAGAGACGATCGACGATTTATGATCTGGGAAATGGGTCTAATGATTTTCTTGAAGTTTTGTATTTAGGGATTTTCGGGGGCCATAAATCGATCTGGCTAGGTTTTATTTTCAGAAAATATCGTTTTAACTATGTTTTCATTGAATAAAAACCTAGAATATAAATTTCGCTACCAAGTTAGAATATGCTCGGGAGGGAAATCGGGCGCTTTAAAACGCAGGTAATCAAGGTCAAATCTGGGTCCGTTATTTCTTTTATTCTTTCTCTTATTTATATATAAATAATCGATATTGTTGTTCGATTATTATTATTTAGATAAGATAAAAATATATTATTTATTTTTGTAGAAACGTATAAAAAATTTAACGCAACGGGATTCGAACCCGCGGTCTTGAATACCGCCCAAGCGCTCTGACCGCTAAGCCATGCGTTCTACTACCAGCTGCGTCAAAATTCTTATACGTTTTGTTACAACGTTGAAATTTTTATACATTTTTTTCAAAAATGTTTTCTAATCCTAAGTGTGGAATAACACTTTAAAAATTGTTAATATATATTATTTATATTTCAATAGTAAGTAGGTATTAATAATGTCAATAGTTATAAGTAAATATAGTTCAAATATAACATGATATACTAAAAAAACACCCATGTACTTTATACTGTACCCATTTCCCTAATTCACTTTTGATATCAACAAGTCTCATTAATTGAAACCACTCAACGTCTTCGTCGTCTAATTCTTTTCTTTTCAAAGAAAAATTTGCCAGTCAAATTTCTGGTTTTAGATATTGGCTTTAATGCAAGGCCGTTGACCTGTAACTTTTAGTGGACTTTTTATCATTACAGTATACATTTTATGAATTTTTAAAGTCTTTTTTTTATTTAACTTGCTTTATCCAATCGCAGCTTCGGCGATGTGAGAAAATTACTTTAAAAAAATATAGTTTAACTACGTTTTAAATAAAATATTCTGCAAATTCAAGGAAGAAAACATTTTTTTTTACATTGTTATAGCAATCTTAATCTACTTTAAGTTGGTATAACTTTTTTAATTATGAACCGATTCTTATAAAAGTAACAATAAATTTTAAGGGTACTTACAATAATTTTTACGTAAATACAAAATTGATAATTCCCTTTAAATTAGATAAACCGTTTCCGAAATTAACGTGTACACACAAAAAACACAGAAAAAAAAACAGTTTAAAATTACAAAAGAAAAAACAAACATTGTTTTATATTGTTTTATATGCCAGCCATGAGTAACATTTTTATGATAATTATTATATATTAAATATTATATATTATATATTATATATTATATATTATATATTATATATTATATATTATATATTATATATTATATATTATATATTGTTTATTATGTATACTGTACTATATATTCATTATTTTTCATATTTTAGTTACTCGAACTGTCGAGACGTACACATATCAATTCCCAAACAAGATTGCGTCTGGCTACAAAAGCCATTGGTTATATTTTCGATGTCCACTTAGTGAAATGATTATATTTAAATTTACTAAACGCGGCGTTAAGTTCCACCATACATCAATAAATGTATCAGAAATAATAAATTTACAGTATCATCAATGCGTATATCACTATCACTTTACACTTCTCCATGTAGAATGAAAGCGTGCCAAATGTCATACTTTCTTTCAGTATACGGGAAAAATGATCGTAAAATTAAATTATTATGGGGGTCGCGATTAATTATGATACAGGGTGTAGTGAAGATTGAATCATATTTTTATATGTGAAAAATATTTTATTATATATAAAAAAATATAACTTACCTGCATATATCCTTTATGACATGTTGTTCCATTGATAAGAGTGCCAACTTTGAATTTTTTAAACCGAATTCTAAGTATCCAGTCTTTTGGTGATCCTCTGAATGCTCTAAACCTGCGAATAAAATATATTAATTTATTTCACAAGTACATGAATTTGTTTTTTTTAGCAGGGTAGACAGAACAGAACAGACTCCGTACTTCGATGTTCGCGTGTTGAGTGGTGGAACTCAACGCCGCATTTTGTCTTACCAGAACGAGGAAGTGAAAATAATATTTTTTAAGTAAATATTGTCATAACATTGACGTTGACTATATTTGTAAATTAGTCGTTTTAAATTGGTAAATTGGTAATTGGTAAACGCTAAAAATTTAAATTGGTGTATGTATCAACATTTATAAGTAACGAGTAAGAGGCGAAAATAAATAATCCCTTTTATAAGCAATATACAATTGATAAGTCAAAAATAGAATATTTTGAATTTTTCTCTAAGTGAATGAAGTTAAAATTATTATATAAAATAGAGAACCGCTTTCGCAATAATCTAGTAATAAATAACATATATTAAATATAACTGCGTCATCCATTTCAAATTTTAAATGTTATAATGGGTCAAATTAAACCTGCAAAATTTGACTGATACACAAATACTAAGACATAGACGTATAATATACATATACGTATTATCTTGGTTTATCCTCCAAAAGCCTTATTATAACGATATTATATCGATAATTTGTAATGAAACTATTTTAAACGGATTTATTGAGTGTATTTTGATATTCGAAACTACATTTTTTCTTAAATCAGACATTTTGAACACTTTACAGTAGTCGATGGTCATAGATAGACTGAGGTGGCATTCTTTTTTTTTTATCGGACAGGCAAGGCAAACGAGCGTGTGGGTCACGTGATGGTAAGTGAATACCGCTACCCACGGCCCCGTGTAACACCAGAGGAGGTACAGGAGCATTGCAGGCCTTTAAGGTGGGAAGAAGCGCGCATTTTGAAGGTGTTTATGTCGTAACAACCTGGAAACACTTCTGCAGGTAGGTAATTCCACAGCTGAGTGGCCCGCGGAGGGAAAGTCCTACAAAACCGCAATGTAGTAGAACGCCACGGATCCAGGTAGGGATGGTATTTTAGTCTGTTATGTATAGTGCGGTTGGAAAATTCAGCGGCAGGAACCAGGTCAAACAGTTCTCCAGAACACTCACCATGATATATACGATAGAGAACGCATAACGATGAAACGTCTCTACGCAGCGCCGAAGTATGTATAAAGCTTGTCACAGATACTTGGGTCCCCATCGATCCAAATGGCTCTCCGTTGTATGCGATCAAATGGTTTAAGCTGATACTCGGATGCACCAGCCCAGAGATGAGAACAGTACTCCATATGAGGTCGAACTTGGGCCTTATAAAGGGCCAAACGGTGTGAGGGCGTGAAGTACCGTCTCGCTCTGCCGATGACACTAAGTTTTTCGAGGCTAACTTGGCCTTGCTTTCCAGATGATCGCAATACTAGCAGTCGCTCGAAACGTTCAGGCCCAGTATACTTATATCAGGCGCGAGTGTTCTCGAAAACTGGTGATACGACAAATAGGGTTTTTTTAGTGGTTAACGCGCAAACTTGAGTATTCAGAGGGTTGAACTGAACCAGGTTCCTTTCACCCCCGGGAAGAGGCATTCTCAAGGGATGCTTCGACAGAAGACACAAATTTTTTCGGCACTTGTCGATGTTTTCCCGAGAAAGACCTGCACGGCCGGTGCAGACGGCGTCCACCGTGCTGTCGTCTGCATAACAATGAATGCTAGGATCCTCTAACAAATCATTGATATGCAGAAGGAACAGTGTTGAGGACAGCACACAGCCCTAGGGTAAGCCAACGTTCACGGGCATTCATTGAGAGCGAAAACCGTCGATAGCGACCTTTATGCTACGCCCAGTAAGGAAGTTGGCACCCACTTGCATAATTTCTCGGGAAGCCCATACGATGGAAGTTTGGTAAGGAGCGCCCTGTGCCACACACGATCGAAGGCCTTTGCCATGTCCAGACTAACTGCCAGGCCCTCTCCATTGCTTTCAATAGCAGCAGCCCAGCGGTGATTTAGGTACACTAAAAGATCACCGGTTGACCGACCATGGCGGAAGCCATATTGACGGTTGCTGAGCAACCGTTGATCTTCCTGTAGTTAGTCGGATCGGAACCATCGCCTTTTTTAGGGATCAGGTGAATTAGGGCGGTCTTCCAAGAATCAGGACTACACCGAGTGAATAAGAGTGCCGAAATAAACGCGTTAGCACAACTGACAACACAGGAGCACATACACGGAGCACATACACGGAGCACTAAGGGAGAAATTTCATCCGGCCCACTCGACTTGTGGATGTCTAGAGAAAATAGAGGTCGCCGAACAAAAATTAATTATTGACAAACAAATACCACCTCAGTCTAGCCTTGACCACTATGGTAGTGTTTGAAACGTTAGGTTTCCAAAAATATATTTTTAATGCTAAAAGCATACGAAATAATTATATTTATATAAAGATTTTCTTTCCTAAAACTCCATCTATTTCTATATTAGTTGCCCAGATTTGTCTGCGGTTACACCCTATCTAAAGCCCTTTTGACGAATGCACGTACAGAACGATATAACGTAGCTTTTGTTTAGCCAAAGCTTTATTCTCGTGATTAGAAGCTGTTTTCCGGCTTTGTTTATCTTAATTTGGATTGATTATGGTAAAACTTTATCAAGAAAATAATTATATACATGGAAAAAGCCTGTATTTTATGTTTGTATATATATATATATATATATATATATATATATATATATATATATATATACGTTTTATATAAACGTGATATATGAGGGCGGTCGTTGTGCAGTGAGACAGCGTGTGACTGTAAAAGCGAACGGTTGTGAGTTCGATTCCCACTCGGGTGAATATATTTAATTTTTTTTCTCCTCCTCCTTAATAATTTATTTATATAAAAATAATATATTTCTAAAGCATAAAAATGAGTATGTTTTCTATGAAAAGTCAATTTGCCATTCATATATATATGATATTCATATATATTATAAATATAATATATTCATAAATATATAGATATATTTCTCAGCCTTGTTTCATCCCCCATCCTGCATAGTCAAAGACAACCTAGCGGCAATACATACGAGTTATCTGGCTTTCTCCCGTAATTAAATGGCCAACTCAACGCTGCATTTTGTTTAACTAGAGCGTAAATATCAATTTTTTCAAATATAATCTTAACTCTAAAGGCAAAGGAGAGTAGTACGAGGGGTCGGGGGAGACCTCGGTTGACCAAAACACAGTATTGAAGATCCTGGAGGAAGGTCACGTAAAAAGCATAAGGGACCCCCGAAGGGCATGTATGAAGAGGCTAATGATTGTGGACGAGGCGAAGGAGGTATGCTGGAACCGTAGCGTTTGGCGCTCCGTCCTTTCTGAATATCTCCGAATGGGAATCAAACCCATAATCAATCGCGCTTTCAGTCAGACGCTGTCCCACGCTACGATGGCTGGGAAAATAATTTAAAAGATAAGAAAATGAAGCTTTTCCAGTTATTTCGTTACTTAGCGGGACTTCAGAAACAAGACACACGCAGTAAGTGAGTAAACGTGAGTTCGAGTGGTTCTGAGTTCTTTTTTCAATCGGATTAACGTTGATATTTAAAATATTTCAGAATATTTCCAATTACATAAAGTGTGTAGTATGTTTTTGCAATTCACGGATCTTAGGAACTTTTAAATATTTTTTAAGGGACACAAGAAATATTTAGTTATATATACGAGTATATAGAGACGACCTGCAAATCTGAGACATTTTTGAGATCGTTCGTTTTGTAATTATTGTTCATTCCTCTTTACTTTATCTTGCATTAAGGTGATTAGGGACAACCTAATGTCAAGACACTCCATTGACTGTTCTCCGCCCAAAATCAAGACATTACGTGTCGAGTACCAAAGTCAATGCCGCATATTGTCTTATCAGAGCAGAGCTATGAAAGTAATTTTTTTTGTTTTAGCTTCACGCTTTTATCCAGCATAGCAGGGTAGAAAGAAAGTACCTAGTGTTAACACACTCCGTACTTTACTTTCCACCGAATTCGAGACATTGCATGTTAAGTGGTGGAACTCAACGCCGTTCTTTGTCTTTACCAGAGCGGGGAAGTGAAAATAATATAAATTAATCACTTCCTCGAGCGGAGATCAAACCCACAACCGATCGCGATTACAGTCAGACGCTATTACTACTATTATATAATCATTTCCTCGGGTGGGAATCGAACTCCCAAGGAATTGCATTTACTGTGAGACATTATCCGCCTGAGCCACGATGGCCTCTATAATTATTTTTCTTAAAAACGTTTTCTTAAATGGCTAGAAAATAGATTAAAAATTGTTAATACATCAAAGTAAAGTATAATAGGTAGTCTTTTGGGTAGTCTAACCTATATGTACATGTGAGAGGTCGCCCAAAGTTTTCTGGCGTCACCGGCGGCGATGAAACATCCTCATATATTTCCACAGTCTTGTTACAGTGGTCTCGTTTTGAATCTGAAACAAAGGGATTTTTCTTTATATAACCTGTATTTTTATTGTAAACCTTAAAATTTAAGACAATCTTGACGTAACACAAATTGGAGTAAAATTGATTGATAATTAGAATAATATTGCATATTAAAATATTTAGAACGAATCAATCGCGTATATTTTGGTATTTAAAAATATATTTTTGAAAATCTAATGTTTCGAACACTTACATCAGAGCGTGGTCACTCATAAACATTTATTTATGAATACCAACACATACGCTTATAATACGTTTAAAATAGCTTAATTTAAAATATATAAAAATCGCGATACTTAAAGATATATTTAAAAGTTTTTTTTTATGTTTTTTTATATATTAAATTAATTAATTTGATAAACAAATCCTTTCCAAATTAACGGCATTCTGATATTACAATCTGATCGATTTATAATAAACCATTAATCATTTAATTCAAAAATTGTAAAATATTTTCAAAAGGGAAGATCCGAAGAGGAAGGTAAAATAAACAGTTATTCTCTTCTACATGTTCTATGCTGTTTAACAGCGAAAAATTAAACGCTTTGCTAGTTTTTCAGATAATTTGAAATTTCCTTTGAAAATATTGTAAAATTCATAATAACTTTCTTTAAATCCTGTAGTTTACTAACTGCTATATTCATATATTAATACGTGAAGCCTTTTTAATAATAACGCGAATATAACTCGAACTGAGGAGTATGAAATTAGTCACAGTTATAGTTTATATTTTATACAATAATGTATAAATTTGTAATAAACTAATAAAATAAATGTAACACACACTACTATGTGTTTTATATACACGTTGTGTGTATATAAACGTGTCAAACACATAGTGACATACACGTTGATAAGGCAACGCGTTTTCAACGCATCAACGGGACACCTATTATTGATAAATCAGATTGAATTGTTGTTTTACATTATGCCAAATTAAAACATCCATATTTTTCATTTATTACACAAATACATGTATATTTATAAATAAATGTATATTTAAAAGCTTTTTTGGCTAATTCAGATAAGGATAATCACATTTAAAATAATATCAATCAAGCTTTAATGTTCCTTCGTTAAAAAGTTTGCTTTCTTTATCAATTCAAATATTTATTATTTGTTTGCAAAAGTTACTTTTTCTTTACTAGACGTCTTCCGTTGCTAATGACTTTCAGAAATTATTCGGTGAAAAATTTAGTTCATTTTTTTATTTATTTCTAACGGTTTTGTTGATAATTTCTTCGATTTACTCTGTGTTTGTTATTTTAAAATGTTAGTCATACAACGGTAACAGTTATGTATATTTTGATTAGGCGATAAGAAAAGTAATTTAATCGCCACAGTGAACGTGCAGTATAGTTTGATCTTAAATTTAAAATTCTGTTAACTGTGATTTTTCTGTGGTTAGAAAAAAACACCGTGGTTTAACGCCGTGGCTACGTTATGGACTATTTTGCCTACTATTAACATACATATACATATTCTATTCACATACACGCACAGTTCCCTATTTTTACCTTGGGGTAGGGATAGCTATAATCAAAACAGTCCGTCGTCAGTCAAGCTGTCAAGGTGGTGACGAAATTCAACACTGCGCTTTGTCTTACCAGAGCGAGGAAGTGGAAATAATTTGATTATATTCGCTCCTCCGTGTGGGAATCAAACCCACAGTCGATCGCGTTTACAGTCACACGCTGTCCCGCTGCGTCACGATTGGCCTCAACATGGACATGAAAATTCAAATTTGAAAAAAAAGCAAAAGGTTTTAACATTTCTCTATCTATACAATATATCAATATTTAATATATCTAGTATATCCGAACACGTTAACGTTTTATAGCATCAAAACACATTTTGTTGTACAGTTCAGTTTCGTAGCCCTTACTGTAATTTTAATGGGAAAATAATAGCGTTAGCTTTGTTTCCCTTCGAATTTCAACCCTATCTAGTTATACAAATATATTTTTGATGGATAACAGGGGTTGCCATGGTAATATATACATAATTTCAAAGGAAATCTCTTTCTAAACTACTAACGCCGGTGTCAAACAAAATCAATTATGTCAGTTTAATATACATTTTGATATTTAATACTGTTTTAAGTAGTGTCTTTAAGACGTTATAACCATTCTTTTTTTTAGGTACTTTATTATACCACGGTCTAATGGCGTCCATGAAATTTTCTGATCCTACTTTAGGTGTTGTGGGTTTTATAAATCAATTTTTAATTGACTGAAGAAAAATAACAAACACGGTCTGAGAAAGGAAAACCAAACGCCCAGGAGGAGCAGATAAATCCTTTGTTTCAGGTATCGGGAAAAACCCTTAAAAAATATTGATGGTTATAATATAGTATTAAAAAAATATCAGTGAGGTTTTATTTTTTTTAAAATACATTATTTATTCAATTAATTAACATTTTTGAAAAAACGTATAAAAATTTGAACGCAGCGGGATTCACCTTGGACGGTATCCTAGAGGCGCGGGTTCGAATCCCACTGCGTTCAAATTTTTATACGTTTTTTCAAAAATGTTTTCTAATCCTAAGTGTGGAATAACACTTTAAAAATAGTAAATATTCAATTAACTATTGCCCTTAAAGTCAGAGCTATAAGTAGTATCAAAAAATAACAAAAGCCCCAAACAATTTTTACATAAATTGACGAAAAATCCATTTCATAAACAACTAAAGGTAGATGAGCGTAGTTCGCAACTACTATACACGAGAGGGATACGCCATTGAAATTAGTTAAAGTTTTTAAGCACGGTTTGATAGCACTCAAACTTTGCATGTTCATGTTCACAGTGCGGTGAATTAATATTCTGCCGGGGTTTATCGTTGGCCTGCTTTTTTTTTAAATACTTTATTTAAAATATATTTCTAATACGATTGTTAGTCTGTATTTATCTATGTATGTAAAAAACAATCTTTTTGTCATTTGATTTATTGTTGATAGCTTAATGAGAGATGATGCTTTTGCCAGAGTCACCAGAATACTAGTAAAATAGTGTGTTTTTATTGTATGTGTTTTATTATATTAGTTTTTTATAATTTTAAATGACATATAATATGAGAATGACCAAAGAATATTCAATTCAGTACTTAAATTATGTCACTAACAAAGCATTCTAACAAAAATATTAAATATAAACTTAAAAATATTAAATATAAACTTTATAGGTTTTTAATAAATCGTATAAGAATGTTATTGGCAATGTTGAATATGGAAACTAATCCTATATTCTCTTGTGTTGTGTGTCAAATATTAAGTTATAGAAATTTTAAATAATCATATAAAAAACTTCCAGGTTTAGGAAAGATAATCTTTATTTATAATAAAGTAAATACATAGGAATATCATTTTTTAAAAATAAAATCGTTGAAATGTGTACCATCCAAACGTTCACACTCCCCGAATCTGAATCTCAAATTCGTAAATACTCGCTGGCACAACGCTTGCGGGATAGCAAACATTTCCTCGCAAATGTTGTTCTAGAGCTGGGCAATTGTCGTCGGCTTATTGGCATAAACGCGGCTCTTGAGGTACCTCCAGAAAAAAAAATCAGTGGCATGAGATCTGGGCTCCGAGGAGGCCATGGAATGTCCCCTCGACGTGATTTCAGTTTTCCAGTAAATATTTCGCTTACAACTGCTAAGGACTCATTGGATATATGAAATGTCGCGCCGTCTTGTGAAAACCAGGTGCTGCTGTTGTAGACTTCAAAATTTTGCTGTTGTAGGAAGAAAAAGTTGTGTAACATGTCTGTATAGCGATCAGAATTTACTATTACGGTTTGGCCTCGCTCATTCCCGAAGAAATAGGGTCCGATGATTCTTTCAGCCGACATGGCTGCCCAGGAATTAATTTAGGATCTTCTGGGGCCCAATACCTGTCGGTATTATATCACTTAAATGAAAATGAGCTTCATCCGAAAAGAGAATATTGTTCAAATTTCGAATACGCCTTAATAATGTTATTGATATAGTGAGCACAGTTCATCTCTTTCGATTTGATGACTGGGAATCGCGCTGCATGGACGTCGCGATTACGCTTACAGTTTTTTCCGTTATTATTGACCTTGGACGCCCCGCAGGTTTTTGATTCAGTGTCGAACCCGTAGACTCAAATTTTTTGGATAACACTTTCACTAGGGCATTGATTTAAATCATCTAAACTACACTCAGAGCGAAATGGAATAGCGTGAATAGTGCACGAATTGCGATTTTTGTAATAAGCCTTTACACAGAACACACGCTGCTCACCAGTTAAACGATCCATGACCACTTAATATCCGAGAACCAAGCTACCTATGCCCACTACTCGCGCCCCGCTCCCTGGTCCCTGTCATGATCAATCTGATTTTGAAATTCGCACGACTTCCTGGACCATCCTGTACATAGCTTTCAGTTACAACCCAATTCCTTACAAAAATAAAAAAAATTGCTCAACCACAATATTCCTTCAGGATTTAAAAGTAAAATACCAATATGTTATAAAAACTTAATAAAGAAACAAGAAAATATTTATTTGTCGTACCACTGGGATTCCTTCATACATCATGAGTACAGTATGATGTGTCTCCTATAATGTTATAAGGCTTATTAGATTTTGTATAAAAAAACTTGAGGCAGGTCATGGCGCAGTAGAACAGCCTCTGTAAACACCACTGGTAGGGAGTACGGTTCTCATTCGAGGGAATAATTATATTTAAGTCATTTCCTCGCACTGATAACACAAAACGCGGCGTTGAGTCTCGCTTCTTAACACGATGTCTTGAATTCGACGGAAAGTGAAGTAGTACATATTGTCTTGACACTATGAACTCTCTTTCTACTTTGCTGTGCAGTATAAAAGCGTGAAGCTAATATTAAAAAAAAACTTTGAGCTTATGATTAAAGACGATACTTGTATTGTTTTAATGTTTTACAGCTCAGGCATATGTTAACTAAAGAGAACCAAAAACCAGTCTCACTCGGTTACCCATATATAACCCATAATTGAGACATTATGTGCCTTAAGAGAAGCAAAATTAAAATAATTTTAATATAATCATTCCTTCTCATTGGTATCGAATTGCTACTAATTACTTTTTTATATTGATTTTCATTATAGTTTTACACATTGTAGCAAAAAAAACGTCATCGTCGCCTATAAAATATAACATTTCCTGGTTCCTCGCTTTCATAGTTTTTTTAATCAAAGAGTTTTCTCTTATACTGCCCAAGGAACCCACATCCTAAATTCTAGCCTTTACGTCGACCAGTTGCAGGTGTGCGTTGTCTGTCAATCTATCAATTAGTAATCGAATCAACAAGTTTTACAGATATATTTTTAATTTTACATTCTATTAAGTGTCATTATTTAATATAAAAAGGAGCTTCATGCTTTATCTCATAGCAGAGTAGTCAGAGACAACCTATTGTCAAGACGCTCAGTAGGCTGCTTCCATTCCAAAATAGAGACACTGCGGTTTGAGTAGTCAACTAAACGCCGCGTTTTGTCTTACCAGAGCGGAGATATGAAAATATTTTTTAAGTAAGATCCATCCCAAAAAAATTAACTTTTTAAAGAAGAATTATACAAACCTAGTAAAAATCAAACTCTAATAGTTTGAATGATTCTCTAATAAAAATATTTTATTATCGACCCACAAACTAAACTTAAGTGTGGCAATAACAGTTTAAAGCAAATTAAAAAAAGAATAAGCAAAACATTATTAAAAAAAAACTTATATAAATTCGGATTCGAACCCGCGCCTCTTAAAAACCGTTCGAATCCCACGGAGTTCAATTTTTTATTCGATTTTTAATTTTATTTTCTAATCTTAAGCGTGAGATATTTAAATAATATTTAACACTTAAAAAATAAAGAATAAGCAATTTTCCGTTTTATTTTTCCAATTGTACAGTATAAAGCTAGCTTAAGACAGTAAAATCATTATACTACCAAATCATTATCAGTATAAAATATAAACTTTAACAACAACAGTGTCAAAGACCTTTTGAATTAAAAAAAAAAATACTGGCAGTTTATAATCTGTGGCAAATCAAAGCACTTAACGAGATTTCTATAGGAACTAACGATGACGGAGATGCAGCTTCCGTTTGTAAAATTGCACTCGAATTTTTAACGAGTTTCAACTGTAATACAAAATTGTCAAGCACTTATTGGTCTCACATTCATTGTGTTGAACTTGTTGGAATATATTGATTGGAGTGGTGTTGAACGTGGTGATGGGATAGTGGTTGGAATGTTTGCTTAATTATCTAGTCATGGGTTTGGGTTTTTTAGTATGTAATATTGTTTATTTATTGAGGCCGCAGTGAGAGCGTCTGACTGTAAACGCGATCGGTAGCGGGTTCGATTCCCACTTGGAGCAGGCAAAAGCAAAATTTTGAAGACGGATGCAAGTATGTATGTTTGTTATTCTTTAAAGTAAAAAGTAATGAACGGTTTCGTATGCAACTTTACAGTAACATAGATTATATAATAGAATTAAAATAAAATATAAGCTAAAATATAAAATTATATTGTGTCATCATAATATATAAAGAAAATTAACAAGTACTAGTTTTGTTTTACAAACTTTTACGTCAAATGAATATGTAAAATTAATTCAGAATGTCATATTTTAATTGTTTGCTAATGACTTTTTATACATATTAAAACTACTACAAGATTGATTATTACGAAGGTAAGCAAAAATTTCAAGTAATGTGCTAGCTATAATATAATGAAACAGTTAAAAAGTGTGTTTGTACATCAAAAGTATTACATAAAAATCGAGAGCGATACTAAATACAGCAATAGAATACAATTAAATGATTATTATAGTTTTTATCTATGTATTCTCTGTATGTTTGTTTGTATGTACACGCTAATTTCTGGAATTACGTAACAGATTTTAATAATTCCTTTTTGTTCCACATGTGGAAATCTAAGAGCTCCATAAAACAGTAAAAGCTATGGAAATGGCATTATATTAAAAGTTGGTCGATATTGTAGACGGTTTTTAATGACAGATTAAAATCATCGAAAATCGGGACTAATCGTGACGCATTTTAGATGGTTTAGTTAGAATGATAAACTCAAAGTATACAAAGTTTTCGGCATTCACTAGTCTAACACATAGCGTGTTAATACAAACAGATAACGGTATGGTTTACCACTTTCTTTACTTTGTTTATAATGCTTTATAAACTATCAAAAACAAATTTTCATATTATTAATAATAATTTAATTTTAAATTTACAATAAATTAATATATAAAAGGCTTCCTGTGTTAAAACTAAAAAAAAATATTTATGACAACCGAGAATCGAATCTGTAACTCCTTTCCCAATTCACTCATAGCTCGTTCAAAGTCAATTAATAAATCAACATGCGGTAATTAACAATCAAATAGACATAATGCAGTCGTTCATCCTGCAATGAGGTGCGGTCGGAATAAATCACACGTTGACAAGTGGTTGCATTGAATTGCAGCCAAAAACTGAATATATTTGTGTTTCTATGTATGATATATTTATTATTTTAGTATATATTACTGTCACAGAACAAGCAATGTCTCGAATTTGGTCGGAACGCGGAGATCAGAGTATTTTGACACTAGTTGCTCTCTAACTACCCTGTTATGCGAGATAACG
This sequence comes from Dryadula phaetusa, assembly GCA_032432895.1. Taxonomy (NCBI): domain Eukaryota; kingdom Metazoa; phylum Arthropoda; class Insecta; order Lepidoptera; family Nymphalidae; genus Dryadula; species Dryadula phaetusa. The sequence goes on from JAOYRS010000021.1 coordinate 3,659,681, forward strand.
TGTGAAGCTAAAAAAAATATATTTTTGTATTATATTATAAACATATTATAATGATTAGTGATTTCGAAATAATATTTAATATTTAGATTGCATTGCAATTTTTCTTCTAAATATTTTTCTACTCCTTTAAATTGCCTGAATTTTGCCTGTCACATCTTCTCATATATAGCATATCTTTTTTATGTAACGTATATTTTTAATTGGGGATATAATTGGGAATATTTAATATTGTATTTATGTTTAACTACTTGTTAAAGGTGAAATTTCATATTCTTCCAAATTTTGGGCAAAGTGGATAAATATTTCAATTTTCTTCTCCTTGTAGTAGGTATTGACTGTACGTTCTCAGTCACTCAATAACAGCTGACTTTTATATAGATGTATATATTGACAACTTCCCACACAATATATCTGTACTTGGCTAGTTGCTTGTTCGTTCCAAGGTAGATTTTATATAGAAAAATAAAACAAAAATAACTATACTAATACAAAACTCCGTCTAGGACAAACTTAGTGTGACAAAGTTTTTACTTCCACTTCTACAAAAGTTTCAACAAAAAGAACGTCTCTCTCCAGTATAACTTTTATTTACTGTTTTAGATAAGCGGGCGCCCCTTGACATTTCCACGGCTAATATATTATGATATTGTTCTGGAATTTTTGCGATCCCGTTCCAGCCTTCTTATGATTCATTGGCGCAAAACTTTTTAAGCCATTAAGTGCTCTTATGGATTTACAAAACAGATAAAATAAAAAAGTTTGTAACTTCGCTATATTTTTTTCGATTTCTTGTTAGCGTAGGCATGCCGTGATGTATTTATTTTAAAATACACTTGTTTGTATAATGAAAAATTTTTAACTATATTTATTCAATATGTACAAATATGAGTTATTTAATAAATAGAAATGCTACTTTTTTTTCAGTTACACGCTTTCATCATGTATAGCAGGGTACAGTACCAGAGCGAGGAAATGTAAATTATTTTAAATGCCTCCCCTCCCCTCCCCTGAGTGAGAATCAAACCCACAACCGATCGCGTTTACAGTCAGATGCTGTCACATTGCGCCAAAAATAGATTGATTTATAAGTAGATCGTCTCTCTGTCTAAATATAACTTCTCTAAATAGAAATAATGCTAAAAATATGAATGAAACGTTTCTCTTTGTGCTTGGACGATTGAACGCGACATTCAATTACACCAAGTGAAAAGTTAGGTGTTTTCACGCTTTCCAAGTTAAAATTTTATTGCGCGGTAAATATGGCAGATAGCATCTGAATAGAGGAACTTTCTAGAATTATTATAGTACTGTTACATTTTTCTAGCACTGTCCTGGGAGGAAAGTTAGAGGAGTTAAACATACGTGCCGATATTCTCTGAACGCAATAACTTTAAATATACCGAGTTTCCTTTCAAAGTGTTGTTTATTGTTTTTTTTCTTTTGTTACTGGATTTTGAAGATAGATGATTATTGCGAAACTTACGATGGGTTATTTTTAGCAATTGATTATTTATGTAAATATTTTTGATTTTATAGTTTTTTAGTCTGTGGTGAATATTTATAGGTAATAAATCTTATTTAAATCTGCCCTTGCAACTGACTAATTAAAAAAATTCTGGCCAGTTAGTTTCTTACAAAGTCAAGACCTCCTTTTCTGCCTGAAATTGATACATTTGCGTTGAGTGGCAGAACTCAACGCTGCGCTTTCATCAATTCATTAAAGAAAAAACGAAAATAACATTTCAAAATTTGCAACATAGTTGATTTAAAAAATATAAATATTTTTTAAAAACCATGGTATTGGAAAGCGTAGTCATACATAATTGCATTGGTGTATCCCGACGCCTGTCAAAAGTGACAGGCGAAGGAAATGCGACGCAATATATTCTTTCCTACACGCACACACTTCACACCACGACAGGGGACGGCATAATTTACATTAATAAACAAATATGGTACCTATCTAGTAAAAATAATAATAATTGTTCATTGTAAAAAAATATTAAAAAACAATAAATATATAATATATACGTGTAGAAGCAACCTTAAGGAGCAAGCTATAAATTTTAAAATGCAGCGATTGTAAAAAAAACAAGATTTCCAAAACAAAGGTGAGTTGTACGAGTGGTCAGGGGAGACTTTTCACCTTCGAAAACATAGTTTCAATGATACTGAAGGAAGGCCACCTAAAAACATGAGGAACTCCCGAAGGGCACGTATGTAGAGGTTGACTGTGGACAAGGCGAGAGAGGTATGCCGGGACTATAGCGTTTGGCGCTCCGTTGTCTCGCAAGTTATGAAATGTGTAGTTATATATAAAAAAAACAATTGCAAATTTATATATGCATATATAAATATATATATATATATATATATATATATATATATATATATATATACATATATATAATCATTAATCATAGCAATTATGGCATAAATACAGTGTAAAGAAACCTACCTAATCAATGTTCAAGGGAAAAATTGAAATAGCAAGAGTAAAATAACGATTACCATGTATACTAAATAATTTGCCTGAGGATATAGCCGGGAACCAGTTTTAAAAAAATAAAATTAAACTTAAAAAATACTTGCTGTCAACTATTTAGACTTTATGTATCGAATATTGTATACAACATTAACAACAACATTCTTTCGGTAATGGGTTTGATTTCCATTCACGGAAATGATTATATTTAGATTATTTTCGTTTCCTCCCTCTAATAGATCACGCAATACCAATACGAAGTATTGGTATTGATTATATATATTATATATAGTACGAAGTATTTGGGGGAAAAAGGAGTACGGAGTGTCTTGACAATACGTTTTTCTGTCTATCTGCTATGCGAGATACAAACGTGAACCATGGTTGCCGTCACTAACTTTAACTCACTGCGTCACAATGGCCTTTATGATTATACGCAATAAGAATTTTCCTTCATATTTATTTCCATAACGAAATAGCTAACACGAATCGAGCTTATTCCCTATGAAACTGTAATTATATAAAGAAAAAAATAGTAAAATCCTTTTATTTTAACTGAATCAGGAAAACTCCTAATTTAAACCAAATTACAACCTTTCATCTAGTTTTCTTGGCAAGAGCGTTCACGCTAACACTATCCTAATGTGCCTTCAAAGATTTTGCTAAATGAAAATAGACCTTACATAAGACGATTTAAAGTCAATAATACATTGATATTGCTTCTTTAATCAGCTGATTGCTAGGAACTTTTATACTGTTGTAAAGACACAATTCGTGTACTTCGAACGGTTTACGACACTGGATATGGCAATAATAATAAATATTTACTATTAAAACGTTAGAATTATGGGTACATGGCCAATTTTTAAATTTTATTTAAAGAAAATCGAGGCGTTGTGTGTGTGACTGAGTCTGATTTAGTTGGTTTTGTGTTCGATTTCAACTCGGGGGAATGGTTATATTTAAAAAATAAATTTATTTTTCCGCTTTGGGAAGACGAAACGTGGCGTTGATTTCACCACTCTTCGAGCAGTGTCTGAATTCAGACAGAAAGCAACGGAGTGTCTGGACATAAGGTTGTCTCTGACCACCCTGTGAAACGGTATATAGCGTTAACGTAAAACTGTTTTTTCATCTAGATAATTTTATTCATGCAGTGATTATGTGTTCGAGACGTATCCGTGGGAAGTCGCATTTTATAGTTAAGTTAGAACAAGATAAGACAACAATTTTGCTTGTCCTAATCAAAAATATTGCATTTGATTTTCCCCCTTGCTATCTTCTGAATATCTATAGAGAAAAAAAGATCTTATCTTGTTGGTTAGAAAAGATTCAAACCCATTTTTCCCATTCCCAAAGGAATTTCAAGAAATCATCTGTTAATGATACCCTTCAATCGCCAAGGGAGTTATATATCAAATTTCAACTTTCATCGTTCTATAGTTTCGACTATGAGCTGTCTCTAGTAAGTAAGTAGCTCAGTAACGTAAAAGATTTTAAGATCCAATGTTGAGTAAAAAATAGCAAAACCAATATTTTAATTTGATATATGATTTTATTTACCTATGTGTTCCTTTTGTAGTTCACACCGCTTTACGCTACAAATCGAGACATTTCATGTTCAGCGGCGAACCCAACGAGCGGAGAAATGAAATTAAATTTTAAATATAAACATCCCCCCGAGTGGGAATCGAACCCACAACCCATCACGCTTACAGTCAGACCTTATCCCATTCCCAGTGCACACAAAACAATTTTTGCACAAAAATATTTTTGGTCTACCTGTGATCAACGGATTACTGTAAAATGTTAAAAACGCCAGGTTTCCATTAATGTATTTTCAAATACTAAAATATACGCGATTAATCCGTTTAAAACATTTTCATTTAAAAATATTAATTTGTTATTATTTATATAATAATTAATAACGAATTCTTAATATTTGAAGTATCTAATAACAAATAGATACTAATACGAAATAGATATTTGCAAGTACTTAATCTTGAGATTTACTTTCTCAATTTCAGCATTCCTTCTAAAACATATACTACGTGAAATAAATGAATATGCCACTTCTATACGTTCTAAGTAAATCGAACTGCTGCACGCTCAGACAGAATTACATTTCACACAGGTTGGCTTAACTTTTATATAGCGAAATACGTACGAGTATATTCTTCTATAGTTTTATATGCTTTGGCTGTTAGCTTCATTGGATTGACGCTGTTTTAAAAGTTTTTATTCAAGTCTTAATAGTGAAGGGACTTTTAATTTTTTTATTGAGTAGACTTACTAAACTGACATTTTCACTTATGTAATTGATATATGCAATTTGGTCAGCCATTTTTTTTAGATTAGCGTTAATGTGCCATTTAAAAGGGCCCCTTAAGCCTACACTTGGGTCGTAAGCTCAATAGGAGGGACGCGCGTAAGGTACTGCACCAAGCTCCTCTACTAGCATCATAGGCTGGCACTGTCTAGCTTAACTAAAGTTTTTTTAATATATTTTCGTAACAGATATTGTATATTTTAGAACTAAGCGGTGAGTAAAATGGCTTGGAATATTTGATTATAATGGTTTTTAAACTTACCCGCCTACCTACAATGTGCTATATGTTTGTATATGTATACATGAGATTTGAAAATCATTTAGAAGAAGTGGGGCAGCGTTTATAACCACGATGGGTTGTGAATTTAATTGTTATTTTATGGAAAAATGTTATTAAAATTATTTCCATTTTGCAGCGCTGGAGGTGAGGCGCTCATTTTGTAAACTGGAGTACAAAGAAGGGAATCTCTTGACAAAAGATATATCTGATCATTTAATCTCTGATAGTGTGGAAAAAAAACTCTTATACATTTCTAAGCGTATTAAAAATTAGACAAAGGCCAATATTATATATTACAATAGAAAGGCAAGATTGTTACGAAATGAATAAGATTTTCAAGATTCTATTGAGATATCAGAACAATAAAATTTAAATTGTGGTATATATATACCTACTTTATTTTTATTATAAAAACTATTTCCTGTAGTTCTGCGTAGTGAGCTAAAAAAAAATTATCATTAATTCATCCATTTTTAATTTCATCGTATACGATGTAGTGCTGAAAACAATGACCACTTCTCTATCTAGTAAGAGAAAGCGCGGCGTTGAGTTTCGCCACTCCAATGTCTCGAATTCGAAAACAGATGCGGCAAACGAAAAGTTTAGACACTAGCTTTTCTCTGATGACTTTGCCATGCAAGGTTTTTTTATATGCTAGCTGCACCGTGACTCCGTTTAATATTGCTATTGACGGCTAGAGTAAATAAAACATTCGTTCAGATGAGGTAAAGCAAGGTATATATCACTAGAATAAATGAACACTTTATATAGACTGCTCATGATTACTACATACAAGAAAACATTTTTTGCCTAAAATAATCAAATGAAAAACTATATTAAACTCATATTTAAATCAACTGAACAACTAAACAATCAATTCGTATTTAAAAAAAAAATCAATTGACCAACTATAAAATCAGACAGACAGACAGTACAATTTTATTTATTTGTATTGATACATTATAATTTTTTCCCCACCATTGTAAGATAAAAAACACGGCTTAAAGTTACACTATTAAAAATTAAACGTTTACTAGAGAACGGAGTGTCTAAGCACTAATTTTTCTGTCTATATAAAACTCCCTTTTCACTTGTTCTTGTATTTATTATAGAAATATTTTTAACATATAGCTCGCACAAACAGTAAAACGGGGGCGCGCGGTTAAGTGCGATTGTTGTGTCGAGTGAAGCCCGACTTTATTAAGGACAATGGACTCCTACCATTATTATTTTTTGTTTCTAGATTGTTTTTAATAAATATACTTAAGTAATTTTCCTTTATATTCATTTCTATAACATCTTCTTAATTGAGTAATTCTGAATTAAGAATATCTTGAGGCCACCTTGGTAGGGCTATTTTTGTTTTGCCTACTTTAATTCTAAAATTTTTTATTGATAAGATCTTTGATTTTCGTGATTTTAACATATTTTAAATGAAGCTATGTTAAACCGATTAACCACGTATATTTTGGTATTTGAAGAAAAAAATTTTGAAAACCTGACGTTTCAAACGCTTTACAGTAGCCCGTGGTCACACGTAGACTAATTACAAAGGAATTTAGTTTTGTTTCATTTAATTTTTATTCTTTTATAAAACTTATACAATTATAATTTAAAATTCATGTTATTCCAAACCTAAAAATTTATATTATTATTGCAGTCAACTCTACGGTGATTGACGTAACATACGACTGACTTATTATTATAAATGAACTTATTATTTGCCTTTGGTACAAAAATGACGTCTAGGAATCGAGCCGCAAAATTAAATTTGTTTTTAATGTTTCTTTTCTAGAAAAAAAAAGATCTAGGAAGGTGCCTGGAGTGATAAAGTATAATAATACCAAGTTTACACAGTCAGGTTTTGGGTGACGCTTAAATAAACAGACTGACCGGCAATTTTTGTATATAGTAATACGAGGGTGCTTACTAGATCGATAGTGGCTTTTGATATACAGAATTTACACTCCTACAGTTTCATTATATGTAGATATTTATTATAATTTCTGCTCTAGTCAGACAAAGTGCGGCGTTGAGCTCTCCGCTCAACATGCAAACAAGCAACAAGCTGTCTCGATTTCAGGTGGAAAGCAGTCAACGGAGTGTCTTGATAGTAGGTTGTTTCTGACTGAAGCGTAAAGCTAAAGGATATATTTTTAAGGTTATCGTTGCCCAATGTAGTGCCTAATATAAGAGTAATGATTTTGGGCTTAAAATTTAATCGGGAAATGATTAGTATATATTATTCTTTTCCTGGTTTGGTAAGATAAATTGCAGCGTTATGCTCTGTTACTTAACACATAATGTCTCAAAAATGAATGAAGATTGTTACAATGTAACATGAAGTCCTATGTGGATATATATATATATATATATATATATATATATATATATATATATATATATATATATATATATATATTTAAGCTACATAGCTTACATTGACGTTTAGAAGTAAAAGATTTGTAGAGAGGTTTTTATATATATTTTTTAATTTTCTATTAGTCGAAAATTTTATATATTATTGAAATGAATTCAGTAAGTTTATTAGGCACCTAGTTTCTTTTTCTTTTTTTTTCACGCTTGGGTAGAAAGGAAGTACCTTGTGTCAAGACACTTTATACTTCGCTTTAACCTATTAACTAGACTATTTAACTAAAGTATGAATTCATTTTTTTCGACTTACTCATACATTACAAACGAGACATGTATGAAATTTTAATTTAAAATTAATATGAAAAATAAATTGTGCTCTCAACATTATACGCGTACATTTGAAATATACTTGTGTATAGAGTAACATATACGTTGCTAAGGCAACGCGTATAAAACACGTCAATGGGTCCTCTACCTCCAGCATTCATTAAACTGCAATATTGTTCACTAAAAATGCATTTTAAACTCTCTCACAAAGAAATAAAGTTAAAATTTGCATATTTTTTTTATCGTGTATAAATAGTAATTGAATGATTTATAAGAAAGGATGTCGAATCAAATAAGCACTTGAAGCGAGTTATTTGCGTGTCCTATTGTTGACTGACAACGAATTATTTATATATGCCACTGTCCTTATGTTTGTTGAAGTATTCTTAGCTGTAAAATTGAAAACAATTGTAGACTTGGTTCTTATTCTGATCTTCTTTGTGTATTTTTTTCTTATTATACGGGTTTTCACAAAAGTACAATTTTTTGACTTTGACAATATTGGATAAAATGGAGAAGGTAATTCAGCTTGCTTCATTAAATATATAATTATTATTGAGGCCGATCGTGGCGCACAATCGGTCGTGGGTAATTCCCACTCGGGGGAGTGATTATATTTCTATTATTTTCACTTTCTAGCTCTAGTAAGACAAAGTGTGGCGTTTAGTTCCGCCACTCAACACGCTTAGTGTCAAATTCGGCGGAAAGCGAAGTACTCGACACTAGGTTCTTTCTGTCTGAAGCTAAAAAAATATGTAATACCTTTTTAAAACAAGCTTTTTCAGATTGCATTGTATTCTACGTGTTGAGACCTATCATTTGACATCCATAGTAGGTGGGTTGCGCATAAACATATAATCCGCCATTTTGTTGTGGCGGCCATTTTAGATTTATAACAATTATATATGTAATGTTATTGTCATCAAGGCTGAAGTCGTAATCTAAATTTCAGCTCAATCAGAGTCTGAGAAGTGGGTCAAATTGAGGTTTATTATATTTTACACATACTAAATAACCAACTGGGGAAGTTAAATAAATGCTTACAGATAGAATTATTTCTGATAATAATTATCTATTATGTTAATTTTTTTTGTTAAAATGCACAAAAAACTTAGTATCAAAACAGCCCTTTCTCCATTTTCAACCAGCTATCGAGACATTGCGTGTTGCGTAGCGAAATTAAACGCCGTGTGTTGCAGCCCTTAAAAGAGCGAAGAATTGAAAATAAGTCGACTGAGTTGAGATCGAACTCACAACGAGCTTAATATATGATTACTGTCGATGATAGTATCCGTACAGTAGCTATGACGTCATGACATCGCACGTGACGCAATGGAACAGCGTCTGACTGTGAGCATGCAGAGGACTGATTACATATAAAGTTCATTTTCATTTATCCGCTCTGGTAAGACAAAGCGCGGCGTTTAGTAATTCTCTTAAGATGTCAATGTCTAGATTTCGGGCGGAAAATAGACAACGGTATGTCTTGACATTACGTCGTATCTTATCACCCTGCTGTGCTGGGAACACTATATTTTAAATTTCTGTAGAGGTCATAGTTAACGACCCCTGACTGCTTAATAGGCCCAAAAAAACAACCTCATTACAAATAGCAATATTATTCTCGTATATTTTACTTCATATTGCTAGAAATACCACCGGAAACGTATACAAAAGCCTCATTAGCGTAGACTGTATCCACATGATTTTTATTTTTATTGCCGTTTCTCCATAGTTTTTCAGAGAAATAAATGGAACTTGCTATAGTTTTCGGTTAATGTTAATTTTCTTCGGCATTTCTTGGTATTATTTTATTTATTTTGTACATTTTCATTTAATAGAGTTAGTATTCAAGAAGTGACTCTTAATTAATTTCAAGGTAGAGTAAAAGTCTAGAAAAGTTTTAGATTCCATCAATAGTAGATGTTTAAGATATAAATATTAATTAAGGTTTATATAAATTAAGCAATTAATAAAATTTATATGTATGCATATAATGAAAATGTAACTGATCGCTGTTTATAAGTATAAGAAAAAAAGTTAAACACTCCAAAGTTATTGTGTGCCTGTAAGTCTGCCTGTGCGTTTGTGCATGTTTGTGTCTATTCTCTTAAGACTTAACCAATTTCAATGCGGATTTCCTTATTGTATTTTCAAAATTTCAAATTTAAATCAATTTATAAATAAGAAAGATATTAATAAGAAAGAATAAGATATTAATTTAAAGTGTTTTATTTGACACGATTATGTTAACGGTCTAGTCCCCGCAAACAAAGTCGCAACCCCGCAACTAAAGTACCTAGTGTCAAGACACTCAATACTTCGCTTTCTGGTGAATTCAAGACATTGTGTGTAAAGTAGCGGGACTCAATGCCGGATTTTGTTTTACCAGAGCAAGTAAATAAAAATAATTTTAATATAATCACTCTACCGAGTGATAATCGAACCCCAAACTGATCGCGTTTACAGTCAGACAGTGTTCCACTGCGCCACGACCGGCCTATTTATATGTTATATAAATATATGTACTATTAATTATATTTTTCCACATATATCAATATTTGAGAAAATATTTCTATACGATATTCAAGATTTAAATTAGAATCGACGTTGGCAGATTGAATTGAACACCAAAAATAGACTAAGTGGTTATCAAGGAAAAATGTGTAATTTCCGCTTTACACGTAACATTTATTACCTTACCGTGTTCAGCTTGTTCTGTGCGAAGAGAAAATCGATAACCATATTTCAAAATTTAACATTTCCAACCACGATGAACGAACATGGGCTCGCTAAGTATAGTAAATAACCGTTCGATTAAGATAAAATCCCCACTGGCTACTAAAGATTTAGATTTTTTTATTTTTTTTTGTAGTTTCCCCCCTTTCTTCTACATAGCAGGGCAGACAGAAATTTTCCAGTGTAAAGATATTCCGTACTTCACTTTCCGCGGAATTTGAGACATTGGATTTTGACTTTAAATATTTATATATTATATCATACAATTAAAACATTATTATATAAATATTGACTTTTTTGGTATGGCCAAGTAAAGAGGAGGAGAGGCCATATGGAAAATATGCCACTACACCTTAACATCCCCGAAAGTTAGTTAGTAGACCCAAGATAAGGCGAAAGGATGTAGCGCTAAAGAAAATAATGGTGTGCAACGTCACTAATGATGTGTATGATGTTACGGAGTGAGTGTAGTGAAGGAGGCTGACCCCATCATTGTATGTGACTAAATTTAGAAAGGGAGAGAGAGAGAGAGAGAGAGAGAGAGAGAGAAATAATAACTGCGTAAAGTTAACATGTCCATCTGTTTTACTTTAGTAAAAATCTCTAAGCCTTCTAAAAATATTCTTATAGCCTACAGTCCACTTCCGAACATAGAGAACGCCAACGAATCTTATAATCGTCTACGTCTTGTATTAGATATTCTTAGAATATAAGTCGTGGCGCAGTGGGACAGCCTGATTGTAAACGCGACCGGTCGTGAGTTCGAATCCCACTCGGAGGAATGATTATTTTTAAATTGTTTACAATTTCTCGTTTTAGTAAGGTAAAGCACACCAGTGAGTTCCGCCACTCAACACGCATGGTTTCAATTCCGGCAGAAAGTAGAGTACGGAGAGTCACGTCAAGTAAAGTCATAAAATTAAAAAAAAAATTTGCAAATTATCTATAATAATAACGAAATGCAAAATAAAAAAAAAAACTTTATATCGTTACTGATTTATTATTCTTATATTACTAACGATGGCATTCAAAACCACATAAATATAAGGACTTACACAAAAAAAAAACATTGTGCATATAGCTTTATGACTATACACGTGTAACATTGTGCATATAGCTTTATGACTATACACGTATGTTTACTTTTTATTTCGTAGATACTTAATATAGCTCAGTTCGTTAGCTTGTTCATTAACCACTAAAACCATTCCGTCGGGAACACGAATTTCTTCGCCGAGAGCTCTTTCAATATAGCAAATTACTCCATATAATGAATACTATAACAAACGTGATGCCACTTCTACTTTATTATAAGTCTGTATGAGTGCAGGTAGAACATGTGAATAGAATGTTTTGAGGCTTAGAATAAAATATATATTTTTAATTAAAATTTGAGGCCGGTGTCGCGCAGTGGCACAGCGTCTGATTGTAAACGCGAACGCGCCCTATATATAGAATTTATTTTCATTTCCTCGCTTTGGTAAAAAAGCGCGGCGTTGAGTTCTGTCACTTAATATACAATGTCTTAAATTCGCCGTAAAGTGGGGTATGGAGTGCCTTGACACTAGTTACTTCCTGTCTACCCTGCTACGTGGGATAAAAGTGTGAGGCTAAAAAAATAATTTTTTGATAAAAATCATCAAAGCGCAATAGCAAAAGTATCTAACTGTAAGGGCTATTATGTATTCGATTCATACGTGATGGAATGCTAGTATTTAAATTTGCACTTTTTCGCTTTAGTAAGACAAAGTGCGGTGTTGAGTTACGCCACTGATCACGTAATGTGTAGGTTTGACTACCGTGCTATGCGGTGACATTTAGAGGAAAACTTAGAGAAACAAATCGAAAGTCGAAATATAATTATAATATAATAATAATCAACATAATTTATTAAAAAGTAAAACGATTTCATAATAGGTTTACAAATACATACCTATTATTTTACGCATACTCCTCCTCCTATATCACTGAAACTACTGGACCAATTTTAATGAAACTTATACTTTTCTCTAAGTTGAAATATATTTAACTTAAATTAAAAAGGATAGTCTCGATAAAATTTTTAGTTTTCGAGAAATTCCTGAACAAACATACACTTACAAATTAAGTACATGTGGTTAGAAGACTAGTTGAATTATTGTACTTAAACATTATCAATAGTAACAGTGTTCCATATCTTCATTCATATGCAACATGTATAAAAACAGGAATCATTATATTTATTGCATTTCACCTGAAAGTTTGTTTATCAAGTGAATGATATAATGTTTATTATGATTGGTATTAACATTATCAATATTTTAAATCAAATTAATAAAAAAACGTATAGTTATTGCAACTCCACCTGTGATCCTGCATAGCAGGGTAGTCAAAGACAACCTAGTGTCAAGACACTCCATTGACCAGCTTCCTTTAAAATTTGAAACATTGCGTATTACATAGCGAGCTCAACACCGCGGTTTGTCTTACCAGAGCGAAGTGAACTAATCGCGTTTACAGTCTCACTGTGCTACGATTACCTCACGATAGAGTTATGACAATGCTATCAAAATCTGTTCAGTAATCAAATATAAAACAAGAAATATCTAAATGTCTAGACTCAGCAAGCAGAAGATATTACGAATTATCTAAATTCCTCAATACAAAATTCTGATATCGATTTAATACATTACATTGTTATTTTCTTGGCCAGCATAAATAAGTCCGCTCATAAGGAATCCCGACCACGTATAAATTACGAACAGCGGATGTTTTGTGATCTCTAGTGCGCTGTGCAATATTATATATTCCTTTGGGAAAATTGGTGCATATGTTTCTAAAATGTTATCTAGAAGTCTCATTTTATTATGTATGTATTTTCATATATTTGTTTATGAAATATTTGTATTTAAACGATAATTCAGTTTGTTTGCTTATATGGAAAGAAACTAGCAGGGTAGACAAAAAGTACATGGTGTCAAGACACTCTATACTTCGCTTTCCAAATTCGAGACATTGCGGAACTCAACGCCGCACTTTGTCTTACCAATGCGAGGAAGTGACAATAATTTAAATATAATCGCTCCCCCGAGTTGGAATCGAATTCACAACCGATCACGTTTACGGTTAGACGTTGCCTCACTGCCCCACGACGGGGTTGGTTTGATTTCCATAAGAGAGAATAGCTATATTGTTTTAATTTCACCGGTAAAATAAAAAAAGCTTCGGCGTTTATCTCCGCTATTTAACAAGATATCTTGTATTAGAGTGGCCAACAACACAATGTTATGTCATTGGTCTTTTATGAATATTAAAAATATTATTTGTTTTTAATATTGTCCAATAATATTGTCCAATTTTTATTATAATGGTGAAATATTAAAATCGTCACATAATTATGCATATTCAAGTACAAACGGATAAATTTTTCATATTGATGTCATTCGTAACATAATCATAATTGTATACGAATTTCTTAATACAAGTAGAGAATAATAAATTTAGATTTGCAAACAGATAACAAATATAAAAATTGAGACCGGTTGAGCCGCAATGAGACATCATCTGACTTTAAACGCCATTGGTTGTAGGTTCGATTCCCATTCGGGGTAGTGATTATAATTACATTATTTTCACGTCTTCGTTTTGGTAATACTAATGTGGCGTTGAGTTCTAAAACTCAACACTCAATATCCCGAATTCAAAAATTAGAAAGCAAAGTACGGACTATCTTGTATTTTTAGCTTCGTGCTTTTATCCCGGACAGCATGGTAGACAGGAAGTATCTATTATCAAGACACTCCGTACTCCGCTTTCCGCCGAGACATTGCGTGCTGAGTACAGAGCAAACTGAACGCCGTGTTTTGTCTTACCAGAACGAGGAAATGAAAATAGTTTCATTACAGTCATTCCCCTGAGTTGGGATCGAAGCCACAACCGATCGCGTTTACAGTCAGACGCTGTTCCACTGCACCATGACCGGCATCGACGCTTAAAGATGCTATTCAAATATCGAGGCCAACCAACATTTCTATATAAAAAAGTGAGCAGACAATCAAATATCGGAACTTCTGGCACTGACAGGGCCATTTCTTGCAAACCTATCCACATAAATTAAACCAGTAAACACTATACTTATTGCGATCGAGTTCTACTTTGCCTTATTGAATTGGCCGTTATTCCAAATTGAACGTTATTCAATTGAATTAAGGTCGTAAAAAGCGTGAAATTATATTCTTGTAATCCCAAATAACTAATTTTAGGACCCTCTATCCGCCTTTTGCAGAAGACGATCGATTAATCTTGTCATCAGAATTATTGATGTTACTATAGCAACGTATTGGTTTCGCGTTTTGATTTTAGTGAAATGTGTGTATGTATGTGTAAATAATTAAATTAATATATGAAAAAAGATAACATTTTACTTTTGTGGAGAAGAAATTATTTATTTATTATTTTCACTTCCTTACCAGAGCGAGTAAGACAAAGCGCGGCGTTGAATTCCACGACTCAACACGCAATGTCCCGAATTCGGAGGATAGAGAAGTACGGAGTGTCTTCATACTAAGTACTTGTCTTCTATGCGGAATAAAAGCGTAAAGGAGTAAGGAAGTACAGTAATGTATTTTAATAAGGCATTTAAATACGTAATATCAAATAAACAGTACGCGCACTGCTGTTTGACGTAAAGTCTCTCCAGTCTTAGTTTAGTTCAATAAAAAAATCATTTATGTTTCACAACTTTAAAGAGAGTGTTTTACGTCGTATGATATATGTTTATTTTTCTTTTGCGATTCTTACACATTTTAAATGTAAGTATTTTAAATCGACCTCCTCAGACTACTTATGAGCACGGACTACTGTAAAGTATTCTAAACGTTAAGTTTCCAAAAATATATTAATGAATACCAAAATATACGCGATTAATCTATTTAAAATCGTTTTGTTTAAAATACTGTGTTTTATTAAAATATTATATCTCTTGAACTTCGCTTATATTAACTTATTATTGGAAAACAATATAATCCAAAAACCAATAATATGTCAGCGTTTTTAATAAAAATATAAATATAAAAGTTTAGACATTTAGAGGGCTTTTCTTTAGACATTCTTGGCTATATTATATTTATATAATTATTTGATATTAATATTTTAATATAGTTTGGAAACAAAAAAAATATTCAATATAAACGATATTTCTCCTCTACGCATTAAAACTTTTATCTAGATTTTTAAAAGTAATTTGTCTAGCACACTAAAGGCGTTCTAGCCATTTCTATATAGAAATCGAACCCAAAGCCATCGTAAGGAACGTAAAAAAAAACGCTAAGAGGTCACGATAGCGCCAAACATAATGCTTTTAAGTAATTAATACTCCGAAAAAGGAAAAATCAGCGCTCCTGATGTCCGATGAAAGGTGACATTAATTAAGTTGAGGATTGAAAGAAATGAATTGTTAGCATTTCTTAATTACGAGGCTGTGACGATCCCGTCTTCATTAATTTGCTACTTAACGCCTCTTTGCCCTTTGTAAGCATCATTTTGCAAGTTACCGATACTCTATTAAATTCGTGTTCATTAAGTGTTTTTGATCTTTATGCTATGGAAATGTCTGTATGTTTACATTTTGCTATATGTTATAATATAGCTAGATTTTTTTAATAATTATATTTATCACCATTTCGATACGTTTTGGCATTAGCAAGCACGGGTATGCACGTAAAAATAATTTTCTCTTAAGATGAAACCCCTTTATGCAAATACTATTTCCAGTTAGATAAAGTTGTAAGTTGGTGGGTTGTGGCGCAAGAGGACAGCGTGCGACTGTAAACGCGGTTCGGGATCAATTCGCACTCGGACGAGTGATTATATAAATAATTTATATTTCCTCGCTCTGGTAAGACTAAGTGTGGCGTTGAGTTCCACTACTCAAAACATGGTGTCTCCAATTCGGTGGAAAGCGAATTACGTAGTCTTGACACTAGGTTCTTTCTGTCTACCCTGCTATGCGGGATAAAACCATGAAGCTAAAAAAATATAAAAAAAAAATAAGTTATATAATTAGAAGAGGCAATTAGAATTCAATTTTTTACTGAAACAAAGTCAAAATAATCGGACAGCGGAAATAAAAGAAAATACACTAGTTGTCTTTACCCTACACCGTATCAGTTAATATCGTTGTCTATTTATTTATTACTCAATCACGTTCAGATGTTAACTGGAAGAGATCTCTTCTATATATGTGTAGAAGTTGAACGAACAAT
Organism: Dryadula phaetusa; assembly: GCA_032432895.1. Classification (NCBI taxonomy): domain Eukaryota; kingdom Metazoa; phylum Arthropoda; class Insecta; order Lepidoptera; family Nymphalidae; genus Dryadula; species Dryadula phaetusa. The sequence goes on from JAOYRS010000021.1 coordinate 3,676,459, forward strand.
TTTATTAATATTTTGCTCTGTCACTTTAATGAGGAATATTCTATTATATTTTTAGCTTCACGTTTTTATCCCGCAGGGTAGACAGAAAATGTCTAGTGTCAAGACACTCCTACTTCGCTTTCCACCGACTTCCAGACATTTCACGTTGAGTGGTGGAACTCAACGTTACACTTTGTCTTACCAGAACGAGGAAGTGAGAATAATTTAAATATAATCATTCTCAAGAGGGAATCGAACCCATAACTGATCGCGTAAACAGTACGACTATGTCCCACTGCGCCACACCGGTATTAATATTACAACTATTACGTACATAAAACGTACAATACATGTAACATTAGCAACGTGTATGTGATACTTTTATTTTACCATACAATGTTACTTCCTATATTTTCTCTATAACATGGTTAGCGAGTGATTTGTACTCTACTAGAACGTACGAAGCATCATAAATATAATCTTAACTATGCCAAATTTCATATTCCTTAATTTTAATAAAAACTTTTATCCCGCATAGCAAGGTAGAGAGAAAGTACCAAATGTCAAGACACTCCGTACTTAGCTTTAAACCGAATTCGAGACATTGCGTGTTGTATGTAACTCAACGCCGCACGTTATCTTATCAGAGCGCAGAAGCGAAAATAATCTAAATGTAATCACTGCCCTAAGTTCGGATTGAATCCACAACCGATAGCGTAAACAGTCAGTCACAGTCACAGCTGTCCCACTGTGCCACGACCGGCCTCAAAGGGGTATTTATCTATTAATTAATATATAGATATAATAGAGTTGCTTGAAAGATGAACATATATACACTTACCCGCGTCAATTAGAATCGCGTTCAACGTTCACATCCGCGTGACGAGCGGATGATCTTATTTCCTCAATCTATTCCATTGATTGTTGGGCCAAATGTTGTTGCCTTTCGGATATGAGGTTTATTGTGTCTGTCATAACTTTGTTTTAGATCTTTATACCCATCTTATATTCCTATATAAGATGAGTATAAGATATTGCTTAGAGCCGGACCAAGAATGATATTTTTCGCTGATTACATGAAATTTATACTAAAAAATCTTTTGAATTATAGGGCTAGTTTTTGATTTGACGCTTTTGTCTCGCTTTCCGCTGAATTCTTGACATTGTGTACTGAGTGGCGGAACTCAACGCCGCTCTTTGTTTTACCAGAGCGAGGAAATGTAAATAATTTAAATACAGATCACCTCTCGAGTGTGAATCAAACCCATAACCGATCGCATTTATAGTCAGATGCTGTCCCACTATGCTACGACCGGCCTCAGAACAGATTTATTTGGACAATTATATTAATTAAAAACAACAATTATAAAAGAGTATGAAATTTGGCATATTTTTATAGTTTATTTAGCATGGTTTAAAAATTAATAAAAAAATATTTTTTTTAATAATAGAAATAATACTTTAAATTATTAAAATACATGTAACATACTACCATAATTATGTTAGACTTATAAGTTTATATAAAATGACATACAAGTTGCCATAGCAACACGTTATTTACTCATATTTGGAATATCTAGTCGTTATAATGATTTAAACTTGGGTTAAGTAACTTGAATAAGAACCAGAGGGTGAGCAGATGACCTCTTCCATATTCAAGAGTTCGCTACTTAGTCTTGATTTTCGAATTATCGTCATTGACACTTTGAAGATAATCGATTTATATCAAAAATGGCCATTCCATTTTTTTTGCTTCACGCTATTTATCCCGCACAGCACGGTAGACAGGAAATGCCTAATGTCTAGTCAGTCCGTACTCCATATTCCGCCGAATTTGAGACATTGCGTGTTGAGTTTCAGAACTCAACGCATCGCTTTGTCTTACCAGAGATTCAATTAATTAAATATAATCACTCCCTCGAGTGGGAATTGAACCCACAACGGATCGCGTTTACAGTCATACGCTGTCACACTGCGCTACGACCGGCCTTAGCCATCAGCCGTTAATATTAAAATAAATATTTAAGGGGCTATAAATTAAATTGTTTCATTTTATTACTGTAGCAGTTAGTAATACAGTGTTAGGTTACGTTAACCAACGTCGCACTCAATTTAAATTGGCGCTTCCTAACTCCGTTCGGAAGGGGCGGTTCGTTAAAATCCAGATGTTTTTTTTCTTCTTTTTATAACTTCACGCTTTTATACCGCAGCTTAGACATAAAGTATCTAATGTCAAGACTCCGTACTTCGTCCTCCACCAAATTCGATACATTGAGTGCTGAGTGGTGGAACTCAACGCAGCACCATGATTTACCAGATTGGGAAAGTAAAAATAAATTGAAATATAATCATTTCTCCTACTGGGAATCGAACCCACAAATAATCGCGTTTACAGTCAAACGCTGTCACATTGCGCCACTACCGGCCACTAATTAATATTAATTTATACTGATTTTTAATATACCAAATTCTATATATCTTAACTAAGTAAAAATAATAACACTAAAATATCATAAAACGAAATATATTTTTCTCCTCCTACATGTGAATATGCTCGTATAGGAGTACTAGCATCTTTTCATAGCTTTCAACACTCAGAAATGCCCCGGAGACCTCAGTAGTTCCAGTGAAGTTGAGAGCACCTTTTAACTTATAATATTTGTACAAAATGTTCTACATATGTAGGTATATATGTGAGAGGTTTAAGTTATTTTAATTTATTATATAAATCTATGATTACTTGAAGAGCGTTACGAAAAAGTAATTTTGTTAGTAGACAGAAAGTAGCTAGTGTCAAAACTTTGAGTGGCGGAACTCAACGCCGCATTTTGTCTTAACAGAGCGAGGAAATGAAAATAATTTAAATATAATCACTCTCCAGAGTGCGCTACGACTGGCCTCTAAGAAATAATTTATAAAATATAAAAATTATAAAGTCAAGATTGAGTTTTAGACTTTAATAGATAAAATTGCAAATATCTAGTATTTGTGGTGTGTATATATGATTTGTTCTGTATATATTGGTATGTAGGAAAATGCGTTAAACTTATTGAGAAAAATCATTTGATATTCCATAAGGGTATGGTTGGGGATTGTCTTTGTTTAGTTTATATGACGATAGTTTAAATCAGACAGCGGAAAGCCGAGAACCTAGTATTGTGCTAGGATAGTTCTTCTAGCATTGCCATAATTAGAAAATAGACCATTGTGATCTACTGTCTATAAAAGCGATTGGATATATGTTCGATTTTCGCTCAGGGGAATTATTAAGTGGTGTATAATTATGGCGTATATACCAGAGTATTCGAAAATACATTTTTGAAAACCTGACGTTTTGAACACTTCTTGGTCACAGGTCGATTCACCTGTGACCACGTATTTTCGAATACCAAGCTATAGGCGATTAATCCGTTTAAAAAAGTTTCATTTAAAATATATAAAATTATTTTAAAATATTTTCATTTCAAATATTTTCGTTTTTTCACTCCCAGGTGACATATTGCGACGTTGAGTACGCCACTCAACACGCAACATCTTGATTTCAGGCGAAAAGCAGTCAACGAAGTGTCTTGACACTAGGCTATGCGAGATAAAGCGTGAGGCTACTTTTCTTTTCTTTTAAACACTACAAAATATTTTTAAAATAAAATTATTTAATATAAATTTAAAATAATAATATATTTATTTAAATTAATCTCATCTGTTTATTTGGTTTGCATATAATGTTAATTGTTGGCATCTAACTTCGTACACTTCGCAGCTAACAAATATGCTTAATGAAGGCACCGCATACAACAGACGTGTATGCATTGGGTAAAAGCTAGCAAAGGTCTCACGTTTGAAAAATAAACTAAAAAATATAGAATACTGTTGTGAAAATTTTATTTTGAATAAAATTTTGTTATGATATTGTTCGAATAACGTAAAGCTATAATATATATATATATATATATATATATATATATATATATATATATATATATATATTATAGCTTCACGCTTTTATCCGGCATAGTAGGGTAGAGTGAAAGTACGTAGTGTGAAGACACTCCGTATCTCGCTTTCCGCCGAATTCTCAATACATTGCGTGTGGAGTGGTGGAACTTAATACCGCACTTTGTTTAACCTGAACGAGGAAGTGAAGATAATTTAAATGTAATCACTCTTCCGAATAGTAATCGAACCCATAACCGATCACGTTTACATTCAGACGCTGAACCACTGCGCCACGACCGGTCTCATTTAATATTTTTGGTATACGAATTGACTTCTATTCTCCTCTTTAAGTTATAATCATTCACAAAATATTTTTAAATTGCGTCACACTTTTCCCGCATATCAGGGTAGTCAGAGAGAACCTAGTGTCAAGACACTCCACTCGCTGCGTTTTGCCTAAATTTAACATATGCGCTAATAATGGAACTCAACGCCGGGCGTTAACCGAACATAGAATATGTACACTATATTTTATGAGTAAATTTAAAATCCATAACATCTGAAAATTAAATTCAATTCAAATAAGAAAAAACGTATTAAAAATACCAAAAACATATAATTTCGCTTTAAACTCAAAATATGACTGAATCAATACAATCTACATTTCAAGATAATGTTCTCATTAAAATTACCTGTCGCCCATCACTTGCACCAACCCGAAGGCTGCAATTTTGCACGAGCACGCCCTTAAGAGCGGGTCTTTGTTTGTTACCAACGAATGCCATTTTCACCCTTATCCCATATAAATAGGAAATATTTTCACAAAACAACCCTGTAAAGTAATTTGGTATTGACTGTTCGAACACATTGACTGATAAAGCTGGTTTATTATGCAGCTCACGCCAACCGTGAAGAGCATGAAAGTATTAAGGAATTTAGCGGATTTGTACGAAACTAGTGTATTTCAAAAGTCAATTGAGTTGTTTTGTAGGATTGTAATTATAATGATTTTCTAATAAATGTATCAGATATATTAAAATTATTTGAATTTTTTTTGTTGTAAGGCAGAGTGCGGCGTTGAGCTCCGTCAATTCAAGACATAATATGCAGTGTCTTAATACATTCACCCAGCTCACTTTTTCGTCTGGCTACACTTGCGTTTTGCGTGATATACGTGAAGGTAAGCAAATGTTAGACGCTTGTTGCAATTTATACTGAAATATACGTAATATTCAAGTCATATGCGATCTAGGTTGAATATAACATAATATACATTTTTGTTCCTATATACTTTGCACCTGACAAAAAACGGACGATGTGGATTCAATATTTGATCGGGGGATTTCTTGTTATTTCAAATATTGCTTTTCTAAGACAACATTATTTGTTTTTTCGTTTGAGGCCCTCGTGGCGCAGTGGGATAACGTCTGACTGTAAATGTGACTGATCGTGGGTTCGGCTTCCAGTTCTCTGTATATATGTTTTTTTTTAGCTTTACGCTTTTTATCCCGCATAGCAGGGTAGACAGAAAGTATCTAGTGTCAACACAATCCGCACTTTGCTTTCCACCGAATTCGAGACATTGCGTGTTGAGTGGTGGAACTCAACGCCGCTCTTTGTCTTTACCAGAGCGATGAAATGAAAATAATTTGAATATAATCACTCCCCCGAGTGGGGATTGAACCCCCAACCAAGCGCGTTTACAGTCAGACGCTGTCCCAATACGCCACGACCGGCCTCAATTCTCTGTATATTTAAAGTTATATTTAACGTCTATATTCATTTCTCTGCTCTGGTAAGACAAAGCAGGACGTCACGTTAATTTTGCCACTCAACCTTGCAACAGTAGCAAAATGAAGATCCTTTATGCATGTGCCATCTATTTGATGCTATTCACATTTTCCAAGTCCAATATGGTCAATAGTAAAATGCTTTCTAAAGTCGATTACGAAACGCTGTTACAATGAGAATGTGTTTGTTTCATAATATTATAAATTAAAATAAAATTGTAGAATAGGAAGAAAGAACACTGTGTGGTATGTGGTGGAATTGAACGCCGCAATTTTCTTATCTTTACTTTATAACAAATGTTTCATTATTTTAAATAAAAAATACGCGATTGTCGTGTTTAGTGGCGTAACTCAACGCCGCAATTTTTCTTTTTTTTTTCTTTTACAAAATATGTTTCAAAATATGATAGTTTTTTTTATTTTAATAATTTTAGTAAGCCAGTTAGTTATAATAAACAAGCGGGCTAATAGCAGTTTAATAGCAATAGTGATTATGCGCAGTTGCTCGGTCAGCTATAAATTATGCCATAAAAGTTATCCGGCAGCGTCCTGAACTTTACTTCATAATTCAAACTTATTTAAGACTGAGTTAATTTTAGCACTTTTTTATATTATACATTATATTAGAAAAAATTAACTCGGAACAATGAATAGATGAAAAAACAAATAAGCTCTAATAATAACAGCCAAAATAAATATCTATTGGTTTGTCCGTCTGTGTGTCTGACTGTTTCAAACAATAAACAAAAACCATATATTTGATATGTTTATTTTTTCTTTGAAATTTAAGTTACTGTAATTGTAGGGTGGGTGGGCTATTTTTAAGATTTTCTAGTTTCACGCTTTTATTCCGCGTACCAGGGTAGACAGAAAGTACCTTGTGTCAAAACTTCGAACTTCGCTTTCCGCCGAATTTTTTTTAGAAAAGAAAAAATGAGAAACTCTTCAAAAATAGTAAAATATTAAAATAAATAGCATTTTCTCTTGACAAACGATTGAAATAATTGTTTGGCAAGTTAATAATTAATCGTTTAAAAATTTAATTAATAATTATATTAAATAAAGTAAGTTAATTAATAGTTAATAATTAACAGTTAATAATTAATAGTTAAAAAAGTTAATAATCTTTGGGTAGAAGAAATTTGAGAAAATCACTCTCCAGAGATGCTAACAACATAACAAACATAATTTCGGTACAGCCGGTAGTAGACCGCATGGCTTAGTGATCAGAGCGCTTAGACGGTTACCAAGACGCGCGCAAAAGGTTCCAATCCCACTACGTTCAAAACTTTTATAAGTTTTTTCAGATTGTTTTACCACATATATTACTGTGTGGTATATAAATTTAAAACTAAAATTAAAAGAAATAGTTAAGGAACAAAATTTTACTGCCCGTAATGTAAACCAACGATCATTGTCTGTGTTTCTACACAATTCCACTGCGCCATGATAGCCTCGATCAAAGTAACAATTATAAATATAATTAAAAAAATACATTAAGAACTACCTTAAGAATTTATTAAGAAATTATTACTCTGTGTTCATAGTGTATATCAAATCGTACGTTATCGTGTTACACGATACCCGTCACAGTGACGTGTTCCCGCTAGGAACATTTAAGCTGAGTGTCAAAGTTAATAGCGCCATTAGCTCGTTCATTTAGCTTCATTTCCACGTTTAATATTTCAATGTGTAGCGTACATATTTTAATAGGTTTTTCTTTAGTATATATATATATATATATATATATATATATATATATATATATATATATATATATATATTCACTCATGTATACCCTGTTTGTTTAATTTAGTACGAAACCGCCTGAATAAATGCTTTTATTTTCTCATCATTATTTTATATGGTTATAAAATATGAAATCGTTTAAGTTTGACTCAAGCTGCAATATTTATTATTCATATACAAAAACACAAAATTTGGGTCAAAATATTTAAAAAACGTCCCGTATTTCTCCTCTTTTAATTAACATATACATCTATAGTAATATAACAGACAAACTAATACTGAGTCGTTTCATTTTTCATTTCCTGCGCATTTGACGCAGCCTTTTGTTGAGCCAAAACAGCCAAATGAAAATGATTTAAATATAATGTTTCTGAATTAACTGAATGGAATTCGAATCTGAAATCAATCACGACTACATTCAGTTATCCCATTGTGCCACGATGGCGTGAAACATAATATATATGTGTACATATAAGAAAATATCTAATAAAGCCAGCAAAAGTTTCAAGCAACAGTTGTCTTCCTTTAATCTACCAGGACTTTACATTAGTTTTCTTATACTGACAGTATTTTGTATTCGAAACAGTCTTAAACTTTTGAAATGCGGAATCTAGTTGCGCGTGTAATTTTAAAGTTTCCAAAAGTTTTGTAAAAACTATAAAACTCTAGCTACTACTTGAATGTTGCGTAAAACATAACAATTTATCTCTTTATCTACATATTAATACGTAAAGCAAAATCTTCATATCCCTATCCATTTTGTAAACAAAAAATACGTAAACAAAGGAGTCAGAAGTTTGAAATTGTTATAGTTTATATAAAGAACGAGTGCAGAATGATAATATTTTTTAAATATAATCCATAAATATATATTACATTAATAAAATAAACACACACACCACCACCACATAAATAAACACACACACCACATGTGTTTGACATACACGTTTATATAAAGTGACATATAAATACGTTGCTAAGGCAACGCGTTGTAAACGCAACAATGAGACATCCATCTAGTATTACTTCTTTTTCAAGGTTTTTTTCGTTAAGAAAGAAATTAGGATATGCCATTCTTGTTTCCGTTTCCGTATCATATGTTAATAAAAATATATGAAATCAATGTTATTTTTGTATAAACACTTCAACCAGTTTCACTGTTTTAAGGCATATATATATATATATATATATATATATATATATAATAAAGGCGCACATTTACATTCGTATTATTATCTAAAATATAAAAAAAATATTAGAAACGATATAATTTGAATATTGTATATTATTCATTTTTCATTTCGGCAAATAGTTATTTAAAATTTCATTTACTGATAAACATAGAAAATCCACTGTTTAGACACTTAGCACTGCACTTTCCAGACATTTCACGATCATTGCATATTCCCTGGCGTAAACCAACGCCACGCCTTGTTGTATCAGACCCAAAATAAAATAGTTTAAGTATCTTCTAAAACGTATAATAAAAATAAATACTAACTATTATACACTCACAGCAAAGACAGAAGAAAATTAAAAAAAATATATATTTAATTGTTTTTATGTATAAAGTTAGCAGATGTTGTAAAAATTTACTTGAAAATCATAGTTGTAATAAGGCAAGGCTTTATTGTAATTACGGTATGCTAGAATTTCATTAATCTAATGTCAGTATAAGCCACGTCAAGTCACGTGGGAGCCAAAGAAAATTGTATTGAATGAAAAATTTGACATTTTTTCAATGGGCCATAATATTCATCCATTTTATAGGGAAAGCAAGTTTCATAAAATAGGAATATCTCCTGTCATTATTCGAGTATGTGTATGTAGAAATTGTAATTGTAGCATTGGGCTTTGACGGTACTAAATTATTTTTTTAGATTCATGCTTTATTCCGCACAGCAGGGTAGAGCGAAAGTACCTAGTGTCTAGACACTCCGTACTTTGCTGTTCAGTGAAAAAAAAAAATATAATCACTCCCCCGAGTGGGGATCGAACACAAAACAAGACCTGGTGACCTGGTCGTTGTCCAATTATCAGCAGTAGAAATCCTTTCTACTCAGTCTAAGACCCTAATGAATCCTAATAATGAATGAAGAGATTGAGGCCGGTCGTGGCACAGTGGGACAGCGTCTAACTGTAAACGCGATCGGTTGTGGGTTCGATTCCCACTGGGGTGAGTGATTACATTTAAATTATTTTCACTTCCTCGCTCTGGTAAAAAGACAAAGTGCGTTGCGTTCCACCACTCAACACGCAATGTCTCGAATTTGGTAAAAAGCGAAGTACGGAGTATCTTGGCATTAGGTACTTTCTGTCTACCCTGATATGCGGGATAAAAGCGTGAAGCTACAAAAAATATCCTGTTTACTCAGTCTAAGACCCTAATAAACCCTAATAAATAAAGAGATATAAGAACGTCATCATGTAGCACAGTATCAGACCACTGGATTAGATGTTAGTGGTCTGACACTCTGTTGGCCACGAAAAATGTAATGCGTTTACATAATTAATTACCTTTACTTCAGCGTAATAAACTCCAGCACACAGTATTTCGCCAACCCGATAAATATTATTAACCACACGACAAATCTGTCGAACTTGTTTATCGTGTTTAATACAATGACATTTATGTTGGAAGCTTTTACACTAGCGAGCCGTTTTCGATATATTTCCATTCATGATAATAATTTATATTTTGTAATATAATTTAATGAATTCTTTGGAAAGGATTTTTGCTTTAAATTTTGTTTTTGTGTTCGCTTGTTATTAATTAAATGTATGGGAAAAGATTGGTTTCCCATATTTAAATATTAATTTTTGAGACTAGTGGCGCAGTGGAACAACGTCTGATTGTAAACGCGATCTGTTGTGGGTTCAATTTCCACTCGGAAGAGTGATTATATTTCAATTATTTTTACTTGCTCGCTCTGGTAAGACAAAGTGCTGCGTTAAGTTCTGAAACTCAACATGCAGTCTTGAATTTGGAAGAAAGCGAAGTGGGGAGTGTTCTGAGTAGGTACTTTTTGTTTAACCTGATAAAAGCGTGAAACTAAAAAAATGATGATTGATGTCATATTATAGTTGTGAAGAAGACTCTAAATCTAAACAAAGTAGTTATGGATTCGATTTCCAATCGGGGAAAAAAATATATAACATTTTTAAAAATATATATAAATTTAAACGTAGCGGGATTCGATGATGCCTCTTAAAATTGCGTTCTACATTGAGTTTCGTCGAAATCAATTTATGTAGAAAGATTTTTACAAATTTCTGCTACCCAAAGACAACTTCTAAGAAATATTTCTTGTGGTATGAAGTAAAGAACTGAACTGAAGTAAAGAAAAAATAAAACGTATTATTTTTGTAGGCAATAATAATTGAAGACACGCTTGTAAGAATCAAAGTTTTTATATGCTTTTATACGTGTGGAACGACACTTTAAATGTAGTAAACTAAATTAAAAAATAGTAACTATATAAAACACAATATTACATAAACACAATATAAAAAAATCTTAAAAAAGATATCTACCTCGTCCTATCAATTTCTACGGCAAAGTGCGGTTGTATGTATATATATATATATATATATATATATATATATATATATATATATATATATATGTATATATATATATATATATATATATATATATATATATATATATGTATATATATATATATATATATATATATATATATATATATATATATATATATATATATATATATATTAAATAGCAGAAATAGTGAAAATAGAAAAATATGTTTAAAAGTTATACCGTTATTCAGAGAACATTTGTTAATATATTATATAATAAAATCCAAATCGATACGATACCCGAAACGATATCATTTCAAATAAAGCACCAATAAAACCACAATAGATAACAAACAAACAAACAAAATGTTTTGCACGACCGATTTAAATCAAAACATCAATTATTCAGCGTTTCATTTACTTACTTGATATTGTAGATATATTAAATTTGGCACCATACAGTAAAGATTTACCAATAAACGTCCATATATTGACACACATGCGATAACTCTTCTACCGCTTCATACGAAAATTATGTGGTACGAATATGGAATTTGGCAAATTCAAAATCAATATACTCTCGATTCAAATAAGTTGTTACAAGCACTTTCTAATAATATATCAACATAAAATATCAATATTTTCAGTTATACAGGTAGCACCAGCTTGGGCAGTTCTGCTAAGAAGAGCCGGCGAGACACTCAATAGAAATGACTTCATATACAGCTTTATGTTTTATCCGTTAAATTCCGTTAGTCTAGATATTCCGTTGACTGCTTATTGCCCGAAATCGTTTATACAGAATATTAACTATAATAATTTCCCATGAGAATTGAACCCACAACCAATCGCATTTACAGTAGTTGTCCTACTGCACCACGATAGTCTTAAAATACATATGCTTAATGTTTATATGAAGAAGAAGTGCAGAAAGTAAGTAATTTTCATAGTAATACCATAAAATATGTTAAATTAATATATTTTCGTATAAAGAAATATGTAATCACGCAGCTAGCATCACGTATAGCTGGGTAATACAGGGGTTATTGGTCTTAATTTTAAGCTTTAAAATATTTTTGTATATTTCAGCCAAATATATTACAGATTAAACAACGATTACAAATGACAAATATTATCTCATCTACACTACAAAGAGAACCAATATAACCACAGCCGATAACAAAGAAATAATTCCACGCGACTGTTTCAAATCTAAACGTCAAATGTCACCGCAGCATTGCGTTACTTATTTGACATTTGCATAGATAATAAACTCTGACGCCACAAAATGTAGATTGAATATTAATATTTATCTTCCTTCACTGCTAAATAAGAGATTTTAAATTATTTAATAATTCTTTGAGATTTGCACATCGAATATATTGTTAGCTTCACGCATTATTGCGTGGCGGAATGATTGAATTCGGCAAAAAAATACAGATTAAATATTCCGGCCATACATTCTGGGCTGTATAATTTAGGCAAAGAACCAATAAAACCACAGCCGATAACAAACAAATCGTTCCGCACGACTGATTCAAATCAAAACATCAATATAGCATTGCGAACACCAATTCCTTTTACAAAACCCTTCTGAATGATTAACGCGGGAATCATTCAACGTCAGTGAACATTAACCGTTCGTTTGTTGCCTATTTGTTCATTCTTTCCCTCGTTCATTTAGTTATGTTGTTAGCAACCGCCAATTTTGGACGGAAATATTTGCTGTATACCTAATGTAATGAACATGCAGTACCATTGGGTTATGCGTATTATTTCACGATGATCGCCCATTCAAATTTTACCTAAGTAAAGGTAAAACGAATAATATTAGGAAAATAAAAATCTTTTTCTATGGGTAATTTAATAAATAGATAAAAAATGGTGCTCAGGCCTAGTAGGAGAGTTAGAGTAAGAAAGGCATTCTGATTTTTTTCAAAATTTAAGTGTACATTAAAAAAACATTTAAATATGGCAGAAAAATAAAAAACTAATAAACCGGCATAGTCAATATTGTTATAATTACAGTCTCATCTGTACTTGTAAATTAATAAATAGAATTGGAGTGTCTGTTTTTAATATTAAAATAGCCGTACAGTACACATAATTAGATAATATTTTTTTACAATTTTGTCTATCTGTTGATTTCGACTGATGTAATAACAAGTAACATAGGCTAATTTTATTTGAAAATTATAAAATATAGATCCTGAGATTTTATATTCCATGCGGATAAAGTCACGAGCATAGCTAGTTTTAAATATTAAAGCAAACATAATTCTTTTGGGCTACAGAAGAATTCAACGCCCGACCAAATTTGAGTTTTCTTTGCGAATTTTGTTCTAGTTATTTTTTATATCAATAATAGTAGTGCGAAGTCATTGCGTTATACAATTCGTCTTATTTTACGCTTTATTTATTGCATATAAGGGTAGTGACAACCTAGTGTCAACATCTCGTTGACTGCATTTTCTCCGAAATCTAGACATTATGCGTTGAGTGAACTCAACGCCGTTTTTGTCTTACCAAATCAGAGAATTACAAAATAAACTTGCAACATAATAATTTCCCAGAGTGGTAATCAAATCCACAAACGATCGCATTTACAGACAGACGTTGTCCCACTGCGCTACGAAGGCCTAAAATCTCATCTACATGTAGGGTGGCGGAAACCCGTGTCCCATTTGTTAATTCAAACTAAAGGAAATACCTTCGTTATAAAGTCAATGCGTGTTTTATCTAGTAATGTTACTTTATGAATGAATCGCTACACTTAATATTATTCATTGAGATTATTCATAAAAAACACAATATTTTATTTATATATTTTTTTTTACCTTCACGCTTTCTATCCCGCATAGCAGGGTAGACAGAAAGTACCTACCTATCAAATTCGAGACAGTGCGTATTGCGTGGTGGAACTCAATGCCGCACTTTGTCTTTACCAGAGCGAAGAAGTGAAAATAATGAAAATATAATCACTCCCTCGAGTGGAGATTGAACCTATAACCGACCGCGTTTACAATCAGACGCTGTCCCAATGCGCCACGACCGGCCTCTTTTTCAAACAAGGTTTATCGAAATACTAAAATATGCGATAAATCATGTTAAAAAAGTTTAATTATAAATGTGTAAAAACATGAAACCTAAGGTGACTAAATTTATAACAGTTATATATTATTTTTGAAATTAAACTATTTTAAACGGATTAATCGCGTATATTTTGGTATTCGATACATACATATTTATAAATATTTAATCTAAGAAGATATATATTTGAAGATACATATCTAAAAATCCAAGCTTTCGAGCAGTTTACAGTAGTCCGCGGTTACAAGTAGATTGGCAAAATATAGGCGATTAATCCTTTTTCCAATAGTTTCATTAAAAACCAGTAAAAATCTTTAAAATATTATAATTATATTTATTATTAATTAATAAGAATTATATAATGCTTGAATATTGACTATATTCTAATTCTAGTTGATTCCATATAAATAAGATCTTTTACAAGATAGAATGAATTTAAAGAAATAAATAAATGTAGATCGTATCGTTACATAAATAACAACGATAATTTTATTAATACTTTCATTGTAATGTTGCTAAGTTCGGTAATTCTACATATTCCAAGCTTTTCTTTGAAATGAAATTAATTCAATTGTTGTTTTTCGTACAGAAAATGGTAAATAAATGAAGCAAAATATAAAAATGAAAGTGTGTAAACGAAAAATATATTTACATTTTATATTTTTCTGAAACGTATTTTAGATTTTAACAACAGGTTAGAAAGAAAGTACCTAGTGTCAAGACACTCCGTGCTTCGGTATCCACCGAATTCGCGACATTGCGTGTCGAGTGGCGAAATTTAACGCTGCTCTTTGTCTTAGCAGAGTGAATAAGTTAAAACAATTTAAATATAATAACTTCTCTGATTGGGAATCAAACCCACAACCGACCGCTGATTGTAGTCAGACGCTGCCCCACTGCGCCACGACCGGCCTTAAGTCATAAGTAAATTTATTATTTTAATTATTATTATAGCTAAGATGATCTGAGTATCATATTTTCATTTCTCCATTATGATAAGACAAAGAACGGCGTTGAGTTCCGCAATTAAATACATAAATTCTCTATTTCAATTTAATTTTCTATGAAAACAAAGTATAAATAAAGAAGAAAGTGCTCAATTGGTTGGGCATGTGTGAGTGATTAGAGGGGTCCGAGGAGACCTTGTTTGACCTTTGAAAATACTATCGAAGATACTGGAGGAAGGTCACGTGACATGCAAAAGGACCTCCCGAAGGGCTTGTATGAAGAGGATAATCCTTGTGGATGAGGCGAAAGTGGCATGCGGGGATCATAGCGTTGGGCGCTCCGTTGTCTCTGACTCAATCGTCAAGGATACAGTGAGAAGTTAAGAAAAGAGAAAATTATAGTATTTGAATTCACACTATACACTAACGCAAGAAGCAATCGTTACAAAGGTTATGAAAAACAAACGAGCCGACATAATGAACGAAAACATAAAATTTTAAAACCTACGTACTGGGTATATTATTTTTTATGTATTGAATATTGAATTTTTCCTACAGCCGCTCAGCTGGGACAAAGCATTTTATTTATAACTCTCATATAAAATATTTCGTTGCATATTTATATGTATAGATAAATTTGAAGCAAAGAGAAGCTAGTGTTAAGAGATAGGACACTCAGCTCTCTGTTTTTAACCTAATTCTTCTCTTCTCCTCGCTCTGGTAAGACAAAATTTGACGTTGAGTTCCGCCACTCAAGCCAGCTATGTCTCGAATTCGGTGGAAAGTAAAGTGTGGAGTGTCTTGATACTTTCTGTGTATCCTACTATGCTATATATATATATATATATATATATACAAAGGCGATATTCAGAAACTACTTACTGAAAACTACTAAGTAAGCGTTATAGCCCATGAACTGCTGTTGTATAGTAATGTCTGTTAATTTACGAGAGCATTAAACGTGAAAATAAACAACAATAAACATAACAGTAAAGGCAGAAAAACTTGGACAATAGTGAAGTGCTATAAAAACGTCGTCTATTCTGCTATTAGTATCGATTTACATTCTTTCTCCTTATATTTTGTATGTATCGATATTTTTGTGTAGTTGGCAGAAGGGCAGTGATATGTATAGCTTCTCGACTTCCGAAAAGGATTATATTTTTTTTAAATGTTTCCTTTATTTTGGTTATTTAACCTTACTAATATAATTAATGAAAAGAATTTAACAATTATTTATATATGAAATGAAAACAATTTCAAACTATTAGCTACGTATTTTAATATTTAAAGCATAGGGAGTTAAACCTGTGCCTCTTAGAAACCTCATCGCTCTCACCACTAAAATTATTTTTAGTGCCAACTTATTTAATATTTATACACATGTAAAGAATATTAGAAATATCTGAGTTATAACAGAAAATACCAATGTAACATGAGTATTATTGGAAACATACCCTCTCGCAAATAGAATGAAGTATGGTGAAGTGATTACGGGGGATCCCCTCGACCGCATCGTGTTCTAACTTATTACTCTTGTAATTAGAAAGATATTTTCTGAAGGATGATGTTTCACGCCTCCAAATGGACTTTTCTTTTGAGGTGAGTATTGGATGGAATATTGTTTTATTATAGATATATACACTTTCAATTATCCATAATGACGGCATGATAGTGTGACACTGTCTGACTGTAAATGCGGTTGGTTGTGAGTTTGATTCCCATTTGGAGGAATGATTAAATTTAAAAATTAATTCAAATTTCAGAAAATCCAAACACTATGCAGAACGGAGTGTCTTGACTATTTGCTATATATGCTGCTATATATATATATATATATATATATATATATATATATATATATATATATATATATATATATATATAAAATGTGAAGCTCTCTCCTTATTTTTGATTTATAATAAAGTAAATACAGAGAATTTAATGTTGAAATATTCCGTCCTCTCTTTTCACTAATATATATGGATTATCGAATAATCTAAGTCTTGCTTTATAAGTTTTGACTGTTACCTAAAAACATCGAACCACAGACGGATAAATACTAAATATACTACTAACACTTTTTACCAAATGGAAACTCGCAACCGCAGTAAAGTAAACCATAAATAAATTCCATTTTTTCAAAATAGAAAGTACTAACAATTATTTTTAACAAAAACCTTAATATTTATTATCATATTTACGTTATCTGAACGCTCGTAACGCCTAAAACAACACCTTGAATAATTTTGTTGGGAGATAAAAAGAATTATGTACATAAAAATCTTATCAACAGGCAAATAGGTGGCTATTTCGCATAATATGAATATAAACATTGAAACAAACAATATTGTGGAGCATAAAAATGTATATATGACGATTATGTAGTGGCTTTTGTCTTGACTTTTACGGTTATACTCTTAAGTGGCCTGTACTTTAGTGATAAAGAATATTTTAAAAAAAGACAAGCGCGAGTCGGGCTGTCCTTCCGTGCAGCTTTTTTTGAAATCGGTATCTAAGTACATAATTACATTATTCTTATATGAGAGAATTTCATAAATAAAGTAAATGTATTAGAATAGACTTGGTGTGCAACCAAGTCTTTTCGTCTAAAACATCTCTTGAACTAGTGGTTCAAATTTGTCTCTCCTTTTAAGAACTTTTTGGCATTTTTTTTATGGAATTTAACCACAAGTGTACAGTTTTGAGATTTTTCCCCCAACTAGAATTACTTGAAGATGCTAGCTGCCAATATTCATTATTCTAGATCAACCGGAAGTACCCTAATAATTTTGATTTCCTTTATAATGCGAAA
The DNA here is from genome assembly GCA_032432895.1 of Dryadula phaetusa. Classification (NCBI taxonomy): domain Eukaryota; kingdom Metazoa; phylum Arthropoda; class Insecta; order Lepidoptera; family Nymphalidae; genus Dryadula; species Dryadula phaetusa. The sequence goes on from JAOYRS010000021.1 coordinate 3,694,308, forward strand.
ATACGCGTTTTTGCGATATTAACGGTAATATCTTTTCTAAAGTAAATGTATAAATACAGACTATGTTTTTAGAAAATCATGAGACCGAAAACTTGAGTATATTGTTAGAATTTCAACTCGATGTCTCAAAGCGTTCCTGAGATAAAAGCCCTTGACAGACAGACAGACATTGATACAGGATGAGGATAGAATGACAGACTGCAAAGTGATCTTATAAGGATTCCTTTTATCGAAAGGTACGGGACACTAAAAGTACGGTGAGCCAGTTCAAATCTTATTCACGATGACATTAGTAATCGATTTCTAATTATATACAAATTAGAGAAGTAGAAAACTACCAATAGTAAGATAATAGCTTTAAGCTTTATTTTTTAACGTAAATCCTATTACTAATAACTTCCCAATTGAAGACTCGAAAAAAGTTATGTGGGACTCCGATTTGGCAGATATACTCCTCCTCGTTTACTCCCTAAAGCTTAACGGCGTTCCTTGACATTCCACTCAAAGCTTAATCTAATCGGGGTATATTAAAATTTCAAACATAAATATTCTCTAAGCAACCTCAACAAATAAAACCGATCGTGGCGCAGCAGGTGGAACAGTCTCTGACTGTAAACGCGGTCGATTGTGGGTTCAATTCCGACTCGGTATGATTATATTTCAATTATTTCCAGTTTCTCGCTCTGGTGAGACAAAGTGCTGTGTTGAGTTCCACCACTCGACACGCAATATCTTGGATTCCGTGGACAATGAATTACGGAGTGTCTTGACACTATGTACTTTTTGACCCTACTATGCGCGATAAAAGCGTGAAGAACCATCACGAACCATTCACATCTCAAATTTGTCAGGCGACCATATATAGTAAGGTAAGTTTAATATATAATGCGATTATTAATATCAGCTCGGCTCAGAAACGTGTGGGTATTTGTTAAATATTCATACTCTAAATACATTAGGGTATCCGGGCTTATGTAACGGCTTAAGTTATGGACGTTTGGCTGTGGGGTTCAGGTTTTTGACCTATATTCTAACATTATGTAATACCATGGCTCGTGGCGCAGTGGGACAGTGTCTGACTGTAAACGCAATCGGTTGTGAGTTCGATTCCCACAGAGGAAAATGATTATATGTAAATTATTTTCATTTCCTCACTGTCGTTAGACAAATTGATAAGACCGTGTTCTGTTCCGCCACTTAATACATAATGTCTCGGATTCAATACGGAATATCTTGACACTAGGACAATTCTATGCGAAAGAAAAGCGTGGAGTCAATAAGAAATGTAACACCCACATGGCATAATAGTGGCGTGTTACTTAAAAATATAATAGTTTCAAATCCACGACTATAGTTATAACTTAGATCTTTTCCGGAAATGCACAGAACTTTGCGATAACTAGTTAGATGTTAATAGATTTTATCAAAATAAGTAACTACTGAGTTGAAAGTATTATATATTATTAATCATTAAGTTATTAGATAGATAACAAAATATTCATAATTTTCTTACTACAGCGGAAATGAATGAACTAAATTAACTTATGAATATATTCATTCTCTCGATTAGAAATCTAAACCAGAGTCAATAGTCTAGTGAGAGAAAACACGGTGTTAAGTTTCGCCAACTAACACGCAATGTTTTGTATTTTCTTTGACTTCTTTTCTATGTAAGATAACGCTTGAAGCTATAAATGTTAGCTTAGATATAATTCTAACGTAAAGGCTAATGTGAAATAATAATTTAAAAAGAGTAGCATATTAATTACTGTTACATTAACTTATTTGGTATATAGATTTTTGAACGCAGCGGGAATCGACCCTGCACCTTTTGGAAACTGTTCAAGTGCTCTGACCGCTAAGCCATGCGTTCTACTACCAGCTATGTTTACATTTTTATAAGTTTTGTTAAAATTTATTTGCGTTGTTAGCAGGTTCAAATTTCGGTGCGTTCAAACTCATACATTTTTTAAAAATATTATCTTATCCTATGTATGGAATAACACTTTAAAAATAGTAAAATATTAAATTAGACAAGTTTGGTTTTTTTAGCTTCACGTTTTTTTCCCGCATAGGAGCGAAGACAAAAAGTGCCTAGTGTCAAGACACTCCGTACTTCACTTTCCATCGAATTCGAAATATTGCGTATCAAGTGGTGGAACTCAACGCCGCATTTTGTCTGTACCAGAGCGAAGAAGTGAAAATAATTTAAATATAATCACTCCCCTAAGGGGAGGGATTATATTTTAATTATTTTTACACAATTGGCCTCAAGTTTGTCTTTAATAGTTTTACACCGGTGCACTATTTTCAAATGTCAATAACTTATAGTAAGGTACTATACAATACTATATTTATAGTAAGGATTTATTTATTTACTATACTATCAACAATACAAACCTTATTCTTATTAGCCTTATATACTTATATAATTTAACTTCTTTTGTTTGTTCATCTGGTGTTTAAAATATTGAATTGTTATATATAGTATATTATGTATATGTATGACTATGACAATAATAATGAAACTTTTGCCCTTAATAAATGTTTACAAACAACACACTTGTAACTCTGAAATGATTAAAATAATATAACATTTAATTAAATTAACAGAAATTTACTTAAAATTGTTTTTTTATTTGATTATTACTAAAATATTTTTGAAGCTGGTCGTGTCGCACTGGGACAGCCTCTAACTGTAAACGCGATTGGTGGTAGGTTCAATTCCCAAACGGGAGAATATTTATAATTATTTTCCGCTCTGATTCCATTTCTTTCGTTTCTTTACTCTGATAAGACAAAGCGTGGCGTTGAGTTCCGCGGTCAACACGTAATGTCTCAAATTCATCGGAAAGTGGACTTTCTGCCCTGTTATGCGAGATAGAAACGTGAAGCTACAAATATCTTTTTTTAGCTTTCCTTGTAGCAGGAAAGACAGGAAATAAATATTGTCAAGACACTCCGTAAGTACTTTCCGTCGAATTCGAGATTGCGTGTTGCATTGTCGGTATATCTCTATATTTTTATTACTAATTTACGTTTTGGATGCATTTCATAAATTTATAATTTTATATAATTATTAGTTAATAATTAGATTATTTTCTATTTTATGTCAGCTGTCAGCTTGACTTAAATTTTAGCAGCGATGAGACAGTTGTCATATGTCATAAAGGTGCCTAAAGTTTGTTTCGTTTGTAATTAATTTCAACACCTGAGTAAATCAAATCTGTGTAATTTCTAAGAATAATAGCAATAAACGTATATTTTACGCTTTCAAGGAGTTAATATGATCTTATATTATGTAATGTTATAGTTACTAAATTTTCTCTACTAACTTCCACCAAAGGCTATTTCACCTGGCCTTGGCCCATTTGCTAAATGTTTACCTGGGTTGGACCCAATACACGGAAGCTTGGGATCTATCACATGAATTTATTATAACTGAACCGTCCGACGGTCATACTGTTTAGAAAATATACATAAAAGTATTTTGGTATTTTTTTGTATTAATAAGAAATTATTGTTTTTTTTTTTCTATGATCTATATACTATGATCGTGACATAAGTATGTTAATACCTTTTTAGCATTTCGTCACTTTGCACAGCAGGGTACTCAGACGTATCTTAATTCAAAACACTGTGCAAAACACTCCGCTTTCTGCCAATTCCAAATATTGTATATTGAGTGGCGGAACTCAACGCAACGCTTTGTCGCAATAGAGCAATGAAATGAAAATTATTTATTTATTATCACTTCTCTGAATGGGAATCGAACACACAACCGATCGCACTTACAGTCAGACGCTGTTCCACTGCGCCTCTACCGGCCTCACTTGCGTTCACTGGATTCGAATCCGCAACACATGGTATCCCTAAAAGCGCTTAGCCATAACGCGACGCAGCTAAATTCAAGCTATTTTACTTACCTCTTATAACCTCACTAAATCGGAAACAAGTATTTTTAATGTAAACATTTTACCTATGGGAATCGAACCCACTACAAAACCAACCCCCTATTGAGTTAGAATTGCGTCAATTTTAATTAAGTCTAATATGCGTTGAGATCTAATTAAGGAAGATCTCGAAAATCACTCCCAGTTTAGATACCATGGAGTCAAGGTTACTTCAAATGACCCCTCAGGGCGACCCCTCTAATGAAACCGGCAAACAACGCTCTCGTCTCGGTATTCTTGTTTGAGAGCAACTCGAGTCCACGTCAGTTAGATGAATTCGGCGTTCGTGACATTTTAAAATATATAAGTGGTATAAAGGGGTAGATTATTATAAGTATACATGAATGGTCCGGATAAGCTTCTTTGTTTATACAGTTCTTGGAGAGCTTTATATATTTTATAATATAAAAAATAGTTATTTAACTTGATAAATAATCTGATCATAAGAAAATGATTTTTAGGAAATATATAAAAAAATTGAATTCACACCTCTTGGGAAACCGTCCAAGCGTTTTCGCTACTAAGCCGTGCGTTCTTGATTCGGCTTCTTCAAAATTCTTATACGCTTATCACAATTTGTTTGTTACGGAGTACAGGTTCGAATTCCACTGTATTTTTTATAATTTTACAATTCTTAGTAACGATTATTAGAAAACGTGTCAACGTTTTCTAAAAATCGTTTTCTTACACTGTGTTAATGTTATATTACATTAAACTACCCCCTTCATATAATTTTTATTTAACAAGATTTTCATTTGCTCAGTGATTTTTGCTCAAGTAAGTAGTAGAACTAAGATGTACTAAAAGTAACAAATAATTATATCGAGATTATAACTTTTTTAAAGTGAAATAAATAAAATACTTTTTGGAGTAAATATTCGTTTTAACTTTTTTTTTTCTAATTAATATATTTTTTACTTTCAAATGTATTTGCTATAAAAAATTGTAATTACAATAAAAGCACACGTTACGGTAACGAAAACTGCTACTTAATAGAGTCTCTTTATATATATTTTTACCCTTAAAACATATTAAGTACGCTGCGCATAATAACTTAAAACTTTATATACTTTGAAACTCAAATATGGAATTAATTTATTCTAGCATTTATATTATATGTTCTCTGTATGTAGAACTCTACTTGTCAGTTGCACAGGAAAATATAACGAGGAGACGATTCCTAGAAGTCTCTAATGAGTAAGTTTTAGGTTATGTTTAAAGCTTAAAAATTTGTTATACACTTTTAAAATATTATCAAAATAATATTATATTTTAATTATTTCTTAAAATATTGAAATATATATTTTTTGGTTATATTATTCCATTTTCTACTTGCTGTCTGCAATCGAGACGCTTTCGCTTACCAGCGTGGAAAAAAAACAATAGGATAATTATTCCCCACGGTGGATATCGAACCCACATCCACTCAACACACTTCCTACAGCGTCATATACACATATTGACGTAAACAGTTTCACGTTTGATCCTGAATAGGCGGGTAGTCAATTAAGTAGCGGAACTCAACGCCGAACAAATCTTATCAGGGCGGGGAAATAAAATAAATTAAAATGAAACTATTGCCCCGAGAAATAGCCAGACGCTCCCACTATGCCGAGGTGGCCTCAATATAAATATATTGATGTATACTTATATATGTTAATAATTTCATCAAGGTGTTCGGTAAACTCGATTGAAACATTACCTGAATCATAAAATATAAAAAAAATAAAGATTTCGGGTCGACAACATATATCCGCAAAATTCGAATGTCGAGTCGAAAAATGTCGAGTATTTCGTTAAATTCTAACGATGCTGACAGCCAAATTGTAGTCGCCATATTTTCTTCAGCAAAACATCCCTGAAACCTAATTCTACCTTGAGTTCGTTAAGGCCGATTCACACTATCAGCAAAGACAAAGTTTCGGCACAGTATCGTGATAAATATCTTTTCATGCATTATCTATTGAACGTATCTCTGTCAGTGTGAATAAAGACATATCGTTCCCAGTGATTTAAGTTATTTTACCGAAACAAGTTTTTATACATTTAAAAATATAATAGTGTAGTTTTCACAAGCGAAACCGCGAATAAGCCGCTAGTATATTATATTTAACATAGTTCAAAAAATATATATTTCCAATTACAAGAATCATTCCATTCAGAAATTAATACGTACAACAAAATACGTACACATTATATATGAGAAAGCACATAAATATACTCATTAATTAAACAAAATAAGGCTTTTAATATTAAACAAAAACAATACAACTTTCAAACACACGGTGTGTTGAATCGATATATCGAAATTAAGTTTAAATAATTTTATTCTTTATAACAATAGCAATAAGTTTTAATATTGATTCAAACATAAATGATACTGTGTTCAGATTGCGCTTTTACTATCCAAGCATGAGGTATTGTGGGGAACGTAATCAGCTTCCCGCAGATTATTATTGTCGATCTTAATATCTATTTGGCGATATTTTTCTTTGCGTTCAAACGATTTCGTATAGAACTTAATGAAAATATACGTGTGCCATTTCACTATAAAAATTACAACGAAATTGAATACTACTGGATAAGCTATATTAAGTCCTAGATATTTATCGTTATGTTATAGTCTAGTTATATAAATTCCTTTTTAATTGTAATCTATGTTTTATTAGGATATATTATCTATATGATTATAGCTTCATCAAAATTTGTATAGTAATTTTGACATTAAATAAGTAATGTACATTCATTCATTCACTCATCCTTAATTAATCTTTTTTTTTATTTTATTTTATTAAGTTGCCGTTTTAGTGTTCATTTCTTAAACTTTGCAATTGGCACCTCTAGTATTATGTCAAGTCTGTGCTCTTTGTTTAAGCTTGAAGGTAGTGAATACAATGCCCATTCGGATAAATATTCAAATTATTTTCCTTTGATAAGACAAAATGCGACACTCAATGTATCGTATGGCAAAGATTAAACTAGATTTTACATATTCTAAAAGTTTATTTAAATCTATAGTAATATATAGGTTTTAAACTCTAAAATATATGCGATTGGAATGAATTAAATATTTATTACCACATTTAGTACTTAGCCTTTATAGATAACGCTTTAATTATCATAACAAAGTACGTTGTTTCTTTTAGCATACTAACTCAGTTATTATTTACTATTTTTAAAGTGTTGTTCCATACTTAGGATTAGAAAACATTTTAGAAAAAACGTATAAAAATTTGAACGCAGCGGGATTCGAACCCGCGCCTCTTGGATACCGGACAGTATTATTATTAGTATTTTCTATTACACAACAGTCAAAAACAACCTAGGGTCACGACACTTCGTACAAAGCTTTCCGAAAATTAACTATTGAGTGTAAAGTCTTGATTAGCGTAACTTAACCCCGTGTTTTATCTTACCAAAAAAAAAAATAATTTAAATACAGTAAATACGATCCTCCACCTTATAAAGAAAATATTTTGTTTGCTTATTGAGTATATACATCGTTATTTCGAAGTAATAACGACAAGTCGGATTCTTTGTTTACTTTAATAGTTATATTATACAAATATATTTTTATATTTCCAATAGCCTGCTTTCCTATTCGTAGAATAAAATGACGATGCGTCAGCGAATTTTCGAAGGAGGAAAGGGAAACGCTTGTTCTATAAGTTCTGGGGCGTTGCGTACCGATAGCGCTGCGTGTATCGGTTTTTATAGTGAAATATTATATTATTATAGATTTTTTATTATGGCGGAGGAAATAACATCATTCATTCCAAAATCAATAAAGTGGTTATTCTGTTAACCAAGTAATACAAGATTATATTTTAAGATATTGAGGTCGGTCGTGGCGCAGTGTGACAGCGTCCGACTGTAAACGTGATCGGTTGTGGGTTCGATCCCCACTCGGTAGAGTGATTATATTTAAATTATTTTCACTTTCTCGCTCTGGTAAAGACAAAGAGTGGCGTTGAGTTCCAACCATCACCCAACACGCAATGTCTCGTGTACGGAGTACGGAGTGTCTTGACACTAAGTACTTTCTGCCTACCCTGCTATGCGGGATAAAAGCGTGAGGCTAATAAAAAAACGAAGATTATATTAAAATAATGTTTTCATTTCTCCGTTTCTTTTAAGATAAATCGCGGCGTTAAGTTTCCCATTGAACACACAATGTCTCTATTTCAGGCGAGAATAGTCAACGAAGTGTCTTATCACTCGGTTGTCTCTACCTACCCTGATTTGCGGGATAAAGCGTAAAGCGTATAATATTGTCACTACCATACTGTAGCTTGGCAGTATATTCTATGAATACCACTTGTATTTTATCTTGCTAATAACAATTTATTGGGGCAGCGTCTGGCTGTAAACGTGATCGGTTGTAATAATTTTATCAACCTAATTCAACCAAGAAGGAAACCTATTAAATAAAACTCCGGTCTAAATGGATTTTTGAAGCCCTGTCTTAACTTCCATGGCTTCTTATTTATAATATATCATATAAGCAATTCACTTTGCCTCGTACTGAGTAACGCAAACACTCCACTCCGGCCGCGCGGCATAATACGTGGCGTCCTACTTACTTGTGCGGAGTATATTTTTCTTGCATCATAACTCCAGTTTCCATTTTCATTTGAAAACATTATCAAAATCTGTCTAGATAGATTTAAATCAACTGTAACATGGATTTTCTAGGCATTTAATTTTAGCGATTATTGCACATTTCATTTTGATTTTTGTATTCGAAAATACATTTTTGGAAACCTGACGCTTTGAACACTTTACACTAGTCCTTGGTCACAGGTAGATAGGACTACTATAAAGTCACTCTACGAACAAACAAACGGAACGGAAATGAACTAGATACAAAAAGTGCTTTTTTAGAAGCATATTGGGTTTCTATTATCTATATTCATTATTGGCTATTCGGTTGGGCTCGCGCCAAGAGTTGTGCTTTTTTTTCGTAAACAAGAAAAAGGTTTTTCTTACCGTTAGGTAACAAATGTTGTAGCGTTTTATTGGTGATATTTAGGCGTATACCATTTGGAAACAATGGCGAATGTAAACGCCACTTGTGACATGGTGAAGTTTCGGACAAATAATATCTATATGTCGAAGTAAGACAATACTCTGAATTTCATACTGAACATTAGAAAGTATTGCTAAATAATATTTTTTTTATTTCACCGCTTTGGTAGAAAAAAGTTCGGCGTTGAGTTCCTTTCCTTTTTTTTTAGCTTCACGCTTTTATCCCACATAGCAGGGTAGACAGAAAGTACCTAGTGTCAACACACTCCGTACTTCGCTTTCCACCGAATTCGAGACATTGCGTGTTGAGTTCCACCACCCAGAGCGAGGAAGTGAAAATAATTAAATATAATCAGTCCCCCGAGTGGGATCGAACCAACAACCGATCGCGTTTGCAGTCGGACGCCGTCTGACGACGAGTTTACAGTCAGATTACTTAATATGCAACGTCTTAAACTTTGATAAAAAGAGAAGAACGGAAAGTCTTGACTTTAGGCTATAAGTAGATATATATAAAGCAAACGTTATTTCTTTAAATATCCTCAATAAATTTTCATATTTTCCACGTTTTTATTCACCTTTCGTTAACATCCGCGCAGAAAATTATATTTATATATATATATATATATATATATATATATATATATATATATATATATATATATATATATATATATATATATCGAAGAAATAAAATCAAAAATATATTTTGGTTTGGAAATTATTAATTGAATATTGACTTTGGAAAAACATTATTACTTGCATTGCTTTTAAGGTTTCGTTTACTTTCGTTACCCAACTATATATATATATATATATATATATATATATATATATATATATATATATATATATATATATATATATATATATATATTCCTAAATATATATAAAATAACTTTATTTTTATATTATAAATCACATATACGATGTATGAAAAGCATCCCGCATCCCCCGAGGGTGCGCGCTAATCTGAATTTCATTTAGAGCTTAACAAACAAACGCGTCAAATTTCCACACATTGTTTACGTTATTTTAGCTTATGGATCCATAGTCGATACTTTAATACTATTAAGCTTTTGCAAATTTTATTTTCTGTACTAATAAAATTTTGATATAATTTAATATATAATTTCCAATCAGGTGGTTGATTATATTTAAATTATTTTTTTTACAATTGCAGCGTTGAATTTTGTCGCTCTACACGCAAATTCTCAAATTCAATGGAAATCGGAGTAAGGAGTGTCTTGACACTAGGTACTTCCTGTCTACCCTGCGAGATAAGAGCGTAAACCTAAAAAAAATCTATATAAAAAGTGTTTAATACATAATGTTGCTTTTTACGAAAATATATGTCAAACGTATAATAGTGTGAATATTATTATTATTTTTAATGTAATTCTAATATTTTAATTTTTCGCTATGTGCCGTATAGCAGAGTAGTCGGATACAACCTAGTGTCAAGGACGTTCTATTGAAACATTTTCGGCTAAAATCAAGACATTACGTGTTGAGATGTGACCGCAACACTCAGGTTCTCTCTCTGAATACTCTGTTGTGCAGGATAAACCTAAAGCCTATAATAAAAGTAAATAGAAAATCTTTTTTTTATGTTTTTTGGATTTTTTTGGAAAATATTTATTTGTATGCAATACATATATGATAACCAAAAATAACATATAAATTTTCTCTACAACGAAGCGCCCACCGCTGCAGTCCCTGCATACTTCTTTCACCTAGTCCATAGTTATTATCCTCTTCATAAATACTGTGCTCCTAACCCTGGTAGGTCATCATGATTTTTACAACCTTCCTCCGGTATTATGTGTACTGTGTTTCAGAAGGCTAATTGAGGTCTCCCCTGACCTCTCGTAGACTATTTACTTGTTAAAAAAAATGGTTTTAGGTAACTGTTTTAATGTTTAACACAATAATATTTTACGTCATTATTTTGAAAGAGCTTAGAAAGTAGGAATATTTTACTATTTATATACTAACTTAACCCTGCTCCTCAAATCCTTAGGTTTATTTTAAACAAATATGTAAGAAATTCATGTACTTCAAATTTATATAGAGAAAGAGTGCATATCGTTAATATTTTTATAAGAAAATTTTCAAATAACATACAGCTTTATATACGGTGTCGTACACGTTGTCAAGGCAACTCGAAATTTACCTTATAATAACTATGGCTATAGTCCATTTTCTCAGATTTTTTCCTTAGATTTATATAAACGAAATACCTAAATAGGTCGAGGCAATTTCTCATATATACTCGTACAAGCCAAAAATAAATGACTATACAATGAACATTTTACACATGTTAAGTGTTGTCTAGCTTATCGGTGCTGTGAGCGTTTTGTGAAGATATTGGCTCCATTCCAAATTAATAGAAGGAATGTAATGGTAATAAATTAAAGTATAAACTATTAGAGTAACGCTTATTCTAGATTTATTCTTTTATTTTCCAGGTTCACGTTATTTCTCGTTCATTCAGCGTGGGATAGAGAGACAGACACTATTCTTTGATTTCCATGTCAATTCTAGACATTGTATGGAGTAGCGGATCTCAACGCCGTGATTTGCTTTACATTTTTGCTTTTTATATAAACATGTCAAAGAATTAATTTAAAACAAGTATAATACTTACAGTGAGAAGTATATAATTTAAAAACGTGTAACGCAATAATAAGTATATTATAAAAATATATTTGTAAAAACATGTTATTTTGATCTTTGATTTTCGCGATTTTTATACATTTTAAATGAAACTATTTAACCGGATTAATCGCGTATATTTTGGTATTCGAAAATACATTTTAGACTGTCTACCTGTGACCACGGACTACTGTAAAGTGTTCGAAACGTCAGGTGTCCAAAAATGTATTTTCGAATACCAAAATATACGCGATTAATCCGATTAAATAGTTTCATTTAAAATATTATTTTGAATTTGAATATTTAATAGTGTATCGCATTCTATTGTCTAAGCCCTTTCATTTGATACTCACACTTGAATAGATTGTTCACAAAATTTGAATAGCATTTAGTAGGTCCATTTTGGATTAGCAAAAATACTAACAATATGCAATTACATTGTCAATAAAATATTCTTAACCATTAACCATATTTTTTTTATATAAATCTAGCTTTATATTTTAGTAGGGCAGTCAGTGATAACGTAATGTTAAGATACTCTGTTGACTCCTTTGCGCCCGAAATTGAGACATTGCGTGTCTAGTGGCGATGTCAACGCCGCCCTTTGTCGTGTTAGAGTGGAGAAATTATTATAAATTTTAAATATAACTATTCCCCTGAGTGGGATTTGAAGAGACACCTAATCGCGTTTACATTGGCACGCTGTCCAAATACCCCACGTAACCTCTGCTAGAGCTTTTAAAATAAACATGTCTTTATTAAATGTTTCGCTGGAAAAATGACAATGAACATTTCAAATGCGCAACGATGTTCACTATTATTTCAAACCAAAAAATTTTGTAGGAAATACAAACAAATCGTGTGAGTATTTCATTTCTATGTGTTTTCACGCGTCCTCCGCCCTGCGGCGCGGCGTCCGTGACCGGAATCCGACCAAAGATTAAATATACAACGGTATGACTGCGTTACGTTATGTAAATATGTAGATGTGCTATAAAGGTTATTCTTTAAATTTACTATTTTTTTAATCAATATAGTGTATAAAACTCTATTATTGCTAACTAAGGAAGTAACAGACGGTCACTCCAGTTCTAATATAGAAAATTTTCTACATGGATGGGAATTAGAGACATTGCATGTTAATTGGCATAACTCAACGACGCGTTTTGCCTTACTAGAACATTTAAGTACATAACACAATTTAAATACAGCGTCTGAATGTACAAGCGGTAAGTTGTGGGTTAGTTTCTCACTCGGGGGAATGATTATATTTAAATTATTTTCATTTCCTCGCTCTGGTAAGACAAAACGCGGCGTTGACTTCTGCCAGTCAACACGCAATGTCTCGAATACTGTGAAAAGCGCAATACGGAGTGTCTCGACACAAACAACCATCTAACAAAAAGTAAAAAAAAGCATGAATCGAACCCACAACCACTGTCATTATCAACTATAACTTACATCTACATATAAGTAATGATTATATATATATATATATATATATATATATATATATATATATATATATATATATATATATATATATATATATATATATATATAGTTTTTTATTATGATATACATATTTCTCGTACATTCAAACATGACGTGTGCTAAACTTAAACCATTTCTCACATACAGGATGTAGTAGTCATTTATAAAACGTTGTACCAGTTAAAATTAACCTTTAAGTGTTTCTGACATTGTTATAAATGGTTTAAACGTCTTCATACGCTCGAAGTGAAGTAGTGCCTTTTATTAATAACCCCTGAAAGTGACTTTGCGTTCAGTCGCCCATATAACAGCTTAAAACTTCGCAAGAATTATGGTCACAGATTCGATTTTAGTAATAAATGAATGTGAGCTTTTATAGCAAATGGAGCTTGATTGTTGCCTCTGAATAAATAAGACTATATATAATAACACTTTAAAAATAATGACGTAAGATTATATTGAGAATAGATTGGAAGTGTATATGATTCTTAAGGTATACAGGCAGCAAAAGCACAGATAAATAAAAGAAGTAACAAGCAATGAGAACTTCTCAAAAATCAGAGGTCGATCTTGGCGCAGTGAAACAGCAACTGACAGTACCGACTGTCTTGACACTATTCGGTATAGAAGCGTGAAGCTAAAAAACATACGTATACGAGTATATTATGTAAGTAAATAGTTATTTCTATATAGGTGGGTAATCAGAGAAAATTGTTGATGACGGTAATATACTGCGTATATATATATATATATATATATATATATATATATATATATATATATATATATATATATATATATATATATATATATATACGCATATATAATATTTAAAATCAAATTCTTAATATATCCAATTAAAACCGTATTGCCATTCTAACGCATCCCATTCACGAACAATCAATTTATCAAAGCAGCAACACGCTGCAAATGTGCCCGAGACAATTTGAGCGCACTTGACGTCCCTTTAGCTCTATGTGATACTGGGACATGTGTGTGCATGGATTGCTTTTACAACATCCATATTTGTATTACTAAATGTTTTGTTGATTTTATGTTTTTTTTTGTATTTAATGTGACAGACGGAACGATTATTTTTCTTAGTGTATGAATGGAAGATATAAGGATGGACCTTGGATTTTAATGTGTAACGTGATAAATCACGTATATTTAAAACTATGTATTTTAGACTTCATATATAAGTCCTATAATTTAATCTCTATAATTAAACTCTTTATGCTATTTTTCATATTCTTAAATCAATTTAACCTTTGAATTGAGTTCACTCACTTAACATGCAATATCTCTATTTCAGACAAAAAATGAAAACGCAGAGTGTCACTTAACTCTTAACACTCGATTCTGCTCTGCTCTACGGGAAAATGGTATAATGAGTGTGTTGAATGACAAAGAAGCGCACTTAATTTCTCTAAAGTTCCTTCACTTATTTTTGATAGGAAAAAAAATCTAATGTGTAAAAAATATTCATGTAGCAGAATTCCAACAAGCGATTCGACGACGCGCTCTATCCAATTACGCTATATGTTTCGTTTACAAATTTTTTATACATTTTGTTTTAAATTAATCGGTATTTCCTTACTTTCCAGTAGTGATTTAGTTCTTAATAAAATAATTACATATATATTATATTACAGATTAAAAGACTGAAGTAATTAGGTGTTAATTAAAATGTATGAACATACACACAATGTTTGTATGTACGATTTCCACTTGGAAAAATGTCTTAATTTATCATACATATTTGCTTTACCATATATAATGCACAAACAGAGATATGAAATATCCAATACTCCGTACTCCACTTTCCGTCGAATTTGAGACATTGCGTGTTGAGTGGCGGAACTTAATGCTACACTAGGAATCGAATCCATAGCCGATCGTGTTTATAATCAGACGCTGTCCCACTATATATATATATATATATATATATATATATAAATCCTATGAGAGATGCATTCCTGCAGTGGGAATCAAACTCACAATTTACTAATAAGGGTCTACGTTAAAAGCAGCCACTATACCATGATAACGACAATTGTACATATAATTAAAGATTTAAGAAGGAACATCTGAAATACCGTACAAACGTTTAAGGGATATATTCGCATTTTATTGTTCCGTGATAAATTGTTAGAGCCATTTGCAACGAGTCGGCAACGCGTATTCAGTACACCCTATTGATTGATTACTTTTGCCTGTTTATGGTGGTAGGGTTATTTTTAAAATGGGTATTTCAATTTTAGTCTCGTGCTATTTTTAGTTAGTTGAATCAGTAACTAAAGAAAAATAATTATTGTATTTTTTTATACTTTTAAGCTATAAAATTTCAACAAATGATTTATTATAAGATATTAAAAAATCGATATTTTGTAGTTAATAAATGTAGGTATTCCAAAATAATCCTAAATGTATGAAATTATTTAATTTCAGTTCACTACTAATAATGATATTAACGATATTATATATATGAATATATACATACACTTCATATTGAACAAGGGTAGTTACAGAAAACTTAGAGTCTCTTGACTCTACTTACTTCATTGACTGCTTTCCGTTCGAAAGCAGAATATCGCGAGTTGAGTGGCAAAATCAACTCCGCGCTTTCTTTTTCTAGACCAGAGAAATGAAAATAAATTTGAAATCTTGAAATCAAAATACAATGATATTCCATTGAGCCACGATGGCCTCATAACCCTATACATGTTTTTTAGCTTCACGCTTTTATCCCGAATAGCAGTGTAAACAGGAAGTACCTAGTGCCAAGTCACTCTGTACTCCGCTTTTCACCCAATTCGCATATTGCATGTTGAATGGCCGAACTCAACGACGCGCACTGTCTTACCAGAGCGAGTAATTGAAAATAATTTATATATAATCATTCCCCTAATGGGAATAGAGTCTATAACCAATCGCGTTTACAATCAGACGACCATGGCCTCGACACATATATGCACATCATATATAGTATTATTATTGTTTCACTTGGCTTCTACTATCGCGAAGGCAGGAAATTGCTTAAATACATACATACATACATACATATACATAGTGCCACGTTGCAAATTAGATTCGGTTTAATGTAATCTTATACGCTGGTAAGTTGAACAGGTAAATAAGTACCTATATATTATATATACATGTTAGCTGACGAGACGCTTGAGAACTAAGTCGATACTACTTAGCAAGACACTAAGTTACAGGACCGTATGTAAATATCAGCGAATTTCAGTTCGGAGTGTCATCAGTAATAGTAAAACTACTGAGTGGGCAGAACGATCTTCAGTTTCTGACAGGTATTTCTGACAGGTATTTTGACAGGTATTTCTGACAGGTATTTTGACAGGCATTTCTGACAGGTATTTCTGACAAGTATTTCTGACAGGTATTTCGAAGACTAGTGGGTGCTTTTTATATAGTGTTGGGTAGAGAAAAGAGCTTATAAGTGTATCCTCCTTACACTTACATGTTATTGTCATGGTTGCCTGTCAAAAGGCACTACCTCTTGCTCCTCGTCATATACACTATGGTATACAAAGGTGTTTTTTCTCTTACTATTGTCATTTTGCCGATTAAATGATATATGAAATCGTAAAATATATAGTAACTATGAGTTACTATATATTTTATGATTAAGGTATAATAATTATTTATTTATTTATTTTTAGCTTCACGCTTATATCCCGCATAGCAGGGTAGACAGAAAGTACCTAGTATCAAGACATTTCGTACTTCGTTTTCCACCGAATTCTAGACATTGCGTGTTGGGTGGTGGAAGTCAACGCCGCTCTTTGTCTTTACCAGAGCGAGGAAGTGAAAATAATTTAAATATACTCCCCCGAGTGGGGATCGAACCCACAATCGATCACGTTTACAGTAAGACGCTGTCACACTGCGCCACGACCGGCCTCATAATTATTAAATGTATTAGCTAATTGAATTCGTAATTATTTTTTTTAGCTTCACACTTTTATTCCGTATAGCAGGGTCGGCGAAAGTACCTAGTGTCAAGACACTCCGTTATTAAATGCATTAATTAATAAATATATTTCCGGATTCGCTTAAAAAAAACAAATACGTAAGTCAGGCCAAGCTAGGTGTCATGCCAGCACAGAAAAAAATAAAATATTTACTATACCGCTGAGTAGGCATCGAACCCAAAGTAAACCACACTGTACCACGATGCTCATATATTAAAAGAAAATATAACTTAAAATTCTAATTATGATTATAAAATATTTTATAAGGGTTTCTGGGTTTACGTGAAAATATGAAGTTGCAATTTATGTACCAAATTAAATAAAATTGTTTAACAGTTTTTATAAAAAAAAGGTCAAACGAGGCCTGTCGTGGCGCAGTGGGACAGCGTCTGACTGTAAACGCGATTGGTTGTGGGTTCCAACCCCAAAGGCGGAGTGATAATATTTAAATTAATTTCACTTCCTCACTCTGGCAAAGACAAAAAAGTACGGCGTTGAGTTCCACCACTCAACACTCAACATGTTTTGAATTAAGGTGGAAAGCGACGTACGAAGTGTCTGGACACTAGGTACTTTCTATCCCTGCTATGCGGGATTAAAAGCGTGAAGCTAAAAAAAAATGAGAGCATTTGAACGATGGCATTTCTAAAATTTCAAAAGTCTTTGCTCCTCTTCAACGTGACTAATATATTACTCGCTCGAGTTTCATGAAAAGTTTAGCGAATTTGTACTCCTTAGTTGTTTTTAACCTCTGCTAATTAGAGAGGTTGAAAAAATTCCTTTTTTTTAGATTTAAATGGCCGTTTCGTTAATATCTATATTAAATATTGATATAGAGGCCGGTCGTGGTGCAGTGTGACATCGTCTGACTGTAAACGTGACCGGTTGTGGGTTCGATCCCCACTCGGGGGAGTAATTATATTTACATTATGTTCACTTCCTCGTTCTGGTAAAGACAAAGTGCGGCGTTGAGTTCCACCACTCGACACGCAATGTCTCGACTTCGGTGGAAAGCGAAGTACGGAGTGTCTTGACACTAGGTACTTTTTGTCTACCCTGCTATGCGGGTTAAAAGCGCGAAGCTAAAAAAAATATATTGATACATGTTGTACGTCCTACTTATATATTTAAATTGAATATTTTGTGGCGCTGTTGGTAGAATGACTATTTTAAATGTCATGTTTAATTTCGCTGTTTTTATGTGACAAAACGCGGTGTTAAGTTCCGTTCATGTATATTGTCTATTAAGACGGAAAGCAGAATATAGAAAATTTTATACTAAATTCTCTCTGCTTACCTTGCAAAGAGGAGAATCTGTAACCCAGCAGCTTCAAGGCATTTATATGAATCATCATGATTTGAGACCAGTCGTGGCACAGTTTGACAGCGTCTGACTGAAAACGCGAGCAGTAGTGCGTTCGTACGACGGAGTGATTGTATTTGAATTATGTTCAATTCCTCGCTTTGGTGAGACAAAGTGCGGCGTTGAGTTCCACCACTCAACACGTAATGTCGCGAATTCGGTGGTAAGCGAAGTACGGAGTGTCTTGACACTAGGTACTTTCTGTCTGAGTTTCGACAAGCTAAAAAATCATTGAACTCAAAATCACTATTATTCTTTACTATACTATACACACTATACACACATATATCTAAATAAATAATCTTCCATGCCCCTTGCAAAAAATAAAAAAAAAATTCTAGAGACAAACCCAGCAGACTTCCTTGTCTATGAAGTTTTCCTTATTTAAAATAAAAAAAAACGTAAATTATAATGAAAAGAAAACTTCTAAATAACTTCTGAGGTATCTTTAATTATTTCTAAATTGTAGGGTTTTATTTGCATTGAGGTTAGGGAGGCGAATGTTTGGAGAGGCGCGCGGTACTACGAGGAAATTATTATTTCATTGCTATTTAGGCAGCATTCTAGCAGTTAAAACCGAATTCGAAATATTTTATTGTAAAATTTGACTAGCGGTTTGCTTATCTAATATCAACAAATAATTTATTAAAAAGGGGAGTGGATTTGTACATCACTTTATTCCGTAAATGACAAAAATATAAGAAAATTATTAAAATATTTTCGAAAATATTTTGAAATAAACCTAGCTAAACTCAATGTCTCGAATTTGGTAAAAAGCAGAGTACGGACACTCGGTACTTCCTGTTCACCCAGCTACATGGGATAAAAGCGTGAAGCTAAAAAAAGAAATTTAAATAAACCAAAATAAAATACAATTATCCCTTTTTGTATAAATAACATTTTAAAAATATTATATATAAAAGTAATATAACTTATTTAATTTAAGTAAACTTTATATATTTACGAAACATGAATTTCGATTCTAAACGAGCAAAGCAAGTGGCTGAAAAACACAACTCGCATGTTCAGTGTAGAATGAAATCGAAAAAAAACTACGTTTACACCGTTACACCCTGCATCTCGTGCACTTGCGTAGTACAGTGCTCGTGTCTGTATAAGATTTTATAAAATGTATCTAGGAAATATTTTTAACAGTATTTCTCATTATACCAAGTTTGAAGTATGTTTAAGGTTTATTTCTTGTACTTACACACTTTATTTATATAGCACATAGTCAAAACACTTCGTTCTCTATTTTCTCCCGAAATCGATGTTAAACAACATATATTTTTTTACCTTCATGATTTGTTCCGATTAGCAGGGCAGACAGAAAGTACCTACCGTCAAAACACTCCATGCTTCACTTTCCACCGAATTTGAGACATTACGTATTGAGTAGCGGATATCAACGCCGCGCTTTGTCTTACTAGAGCGAAGGAATGAAAATAATTGAAGTATAATCACTCTCCGCGTGAGAATCGAACCTACAACCGATTGCGTTTACAATCGACGATGTCAAATTGCGCCACGATCGGAGTCTCTATAATATTTAGTGAATATTTAAATTGTGGCAATCGTAGGACTATGTATGACTGTAAACATGATTAGTTGAGTGATTACAGTGGGTTCGATTCCCATTTAGAGGAAAGATTATATGTATTAATTTTTTTTTCTACGCTCAATATTTGAAAGCATTACATAGGAAATATATGTTATTTGTAAACCTTTTAAGCAGCTTTAAGCTTTATCTTATGCAGCGTAGTTCGTTCGTTCGTTCTTCGGGAAATATTATATTTAGTTTTTAGTGTAGAGTTTTAGTAGAGTGAAGAAATAAGCATAATTTTAAAATAATCACTCCTTAAAGTACTCATCGAACCCACAACTAGGTGTAATACGCTGTCGCACTGTGCCACAATAGTTTCTAAATAGAAAATGAGCTATTTTTATTCCAATACATTTCTCTAAAACTTGAGTTAACCGTCGGACTACTCACTGTCTAACGCTAAGGTTAGATAGTTGTCAGAACTGTACTGGCTTCAGTAAGGTCGTAAGTAGGTCGAGAACCGTCTGCTTAACGTGCCCTCTGAGGAGGAGGTTATTTGCACACCTATCTACGTTTGGGGGAAATGTTGCTTTGAATTATATATGATTACATAAATAATCTCCAATTTTCATTAAAATAATAAATTAATAATAAGAAAAGCATGTTAATAGATTAGTCAAGTTTTTACACCGTTTCACAACAGCTGAGGCATGTCTGACCTAACAGGGTTCTCTGGTTCAAATTCCAATATTTATATTACTTTGCCGAGTCAAAAAATTCCGGCGTTAAACTACGTGAGTGCCCAAAATACAGAGCAGGGTCAGGATTCTCTCCCTTTTTTTATCCTGAAAAATGAAACTAAACACAATTCGTTACACGAATTCGTGTTTTTACTTATAATTTTTTCCTATAATCGATTTTTTCCTATATTCGATATTTACTTATATTTTTTTCCTAGGAAGCTAAAACATTACATCAAAGTGCAAAATGCTCAAATATAGTTAAATGCTCAAATGTAGTTAAATTTTTAGAATTACAAATTGACGTTGAGTTTTTTCTAAACTAACTGTTATTTTACGTAACCTCTTCCACCAAAATCATATAATAATAAAAAAATAGATAATATAAAAAAAACACGTGATTTAAAAAAAACATAAATACTTGTGACAAACTCCACTGCATATGCTATTGCATATATAGTACGTACAAAGTTGATGCATAAATGAATAATACACTATTTTATACAGCTTCGTTTAATATCATTCATTTTTATTTGTTCATATAAGAAAAAAGCATGTCCAAAAGGCTTTTTTTCGTAAACAAAACAACCTTTTTCATGAAATGTCGTCGCACTACGCGTTATTGTTTGATTTACATACTGATATTTGAAAAAGACTCTGTCTCATTAGGAAAATGAACCCGGCAGTTATATTATTCCCATAGTAAAGTAGTATAGTATATATGTAGTATATGCTATACTGCTTTACTATGGGAATAATATAACTGCCGGTTTATTTAACGTGAACAATACGTTGTTCTTGATTTTAGTGAAATTTGTCATTTTATGTAGAGATAGAAAAGCTTGCATTATAAGTAGAAAAAAGTATTAAATAATTCTGTTTTCAATTTCTTCTGCTTCTATAATTTTATACATACAACATATATATATATATATATATATATATATATATATATATATATATATATATAGAGCATATTGTTATTTTATCGAATAAATATAAATAAAAAGTCTATGCGCCTTATCATAGCAACAGTTTTGTTAAAACTACATATGCAATTACTTTGAAACCTGTTCATTTATTTATATAGAGCCACTTAAGCAATCATATGATATTTTTTTTAACAACTTCATTATTATATACTTTCTATGTATACATAATTTCATAATAAAAAAGCATAAATATAAAATTTACGTAATAATCACAAAAATTGTAAATGTAACGTCTTTGTTAACAATACAATCGAAAAAAAATCAAAACTAAATACCAACCTATTTTAGCCGGGTTACATTCCACAGCTACATACAGCAAGGAGAATATTATAAGGGAAGCTTTCCAATCCATTATTGCACTTAAAAAAATTCACTTCAAATGAATATCGCGTCTCATTCTCTACGTAGAGCTAGTGCTACGCTTCAGACGACCGCCCGACGCTACGGCGCCCAGACTACTGAGCCACATCGGTTACATTTGGTTGTTATTGATTCTTTTAAATGTTATTTTTGATTTAAATCATTATTATTGTTATTATGTTGTTATATATTGTATTTATATAAAATATAGTTTTAGTTAATTTTTTACTTTGTAGAGTTACTATTTTTCTTACATTTCTACAATTTTGTGTTTGATTCACTTAAAATAAATATCTAATTGTTTATAAAATATCATATATTTAATAACATTTGTTGTCCATGTAAGCGTATATATATTATAAAATATATATATATATATATATATATATATATATATATATATATATATATATATATATATATATATATATATAAATTAATATTTTTTATAATATAATTTACAGAAATATCCAAAATCAATCCATGCAAGATAACTAACGAATTAAAAAATTTTTAGCTTGTGTATTTTATGCTTTAACAAGTATCAGAAGTACTAAGTAATGTCTATCAACAGCCACTTATTAATCATTTGTTATTTCCTTAAGTCGTTTGTTTAATAATTGTATTTAAATAATAAGATTATAACAAAATAACTGTTGATTATATTTATAATTATAACAGTTAATATATTATATTATTTTTAAAGTGTAATCCCACATTTAGGATTAGAAAACATATCGAATCAGCCGGTAGTGGAATGCATAACACTTTAAAAATAGTAAAATATTAAAATAAACTAGCCATCTCTCTTGTTAAACTAATTAAAATTCCTCTCGAGTTTGAATTAAACCCACAATCATCGCCTTCACTATACATACTCTGTCTTACTTCGCTGTCTTAATTTCATTTTAAAAATATAAGTCACATTGATCTTTAATAATTAAATTCTACAAAATAATGCGCTGAACTATATACACATATTTATTTTAAAGGAAATCATTTAGGATACCATACACTAATTAATAAATAATAAATATTTCTTTTGAAAATCCGACATTTGAAACACTTTACCATAGCCCGTAGTCATAGGTAGTCTCTGTCTACGAAAATCAAAGATCTTTTTATTGAATATATATATATATATATATATATATATATATATATATACACATATATATACATACATTTGAAATAAGGTATTACAAATTTATCTTACTTATATTTTTGTATGGAATAAAACTACTAACTAACTAGTCAGATAAAACATAGTGTCAAGACACTCCTCTATATCGAGATAAAACTATAGGCCTCATTATTATTTAACTTATCCTATTATATTTTTATTTTTTGTTTCATGAAATATGTATAGAAATAACGAACTTCCTGTCTTTCCGTTGTTATTT
The DNA here is from genome assembly GCA_032432895.1 of Dryadula phaetusa. Lineage (NCBI taxonomy): Eukaryota > Metazoa > Arthropoda > Insecta > Lepidoptera > Nymphalidae > Dryadula > Dryadula phaetusa. The sequence continues at coordinate 3,717,843 of JAOYRS010000021.1, forward strand.
TTTCGTCAAAATAAAGTAAAAGTAATATTGTAACTTGGCTTGGTAATAAAACACTACAGAAAATAACTATTTTTGTTTGTTATGTTATTGTATACCAACTAGTTATTTTTTTATATACATATTTAAATTTATACTCGATTTATTTCTTACGCTATCCTTGTCATCATTAAAAAGTTGAGGCCAAACTCGATTGGTTGTAGGTTCGAGTCCCAGTCTCTCTGTTCTGTTTAGACAGAGTGGAGCGTTAAGTCTCAATTTAGAGCGCAAAAGAGTAAACAGAGTGTTTTTACACTAAATTGTCTCTGATTCTGCTATTCGGAATAAAGCGTGAAAATGTAAATTATGAATAATCCATTAAAGTAATGTCTACATCTAATATTGTGTAAACGTATAAACGTTTAACGTCATTTAGATATGGATAGAAGAAGAGTGCCAAAAGCCGGTCGTGACGCAGTGGCTCATGTTTGTTGGTTTGATTCCCGCTTGGAGGAATGTCAATGTTTCAATGGTTGCCATTTTTTTTCGCTCGCGCTTAGACAAAGCGCGGTGTAGACTCCTTTCTCTCAACATGTAATGTCTCGAATTCGGCGGAAAACACAAAGGCAATTTGACACAAAGTATTTCCTGTCTACCCCGCTGTGTAGAATTAATACTGAAATAGTTAGAAAACTAAAAATACTCACTAGAGTTTTGTTCTAATATTATAACATTTCTAATATTATATATTATTAACATTGTATTAGTCCTAAAATCAAACTATAATTTGTTACTAAACAAAACTAAGTTATCGAAGAAATTTGTTTATTTCACAAATATAATTTGCGATAAGTTTCTTTGTGTGTACAGACTTTGTTATTTTAAGGATAAATATTGATATTAGGTTCATGTAATTAAAATATGTATTATTAAGAATATTTTAACTTTATTTATAATTAAGTTATAATTTTTTCATTCATAGATTAATTAATAGAAATTTGTAAAAATCTCCTCTACAGAGATGCTAACAACATAAATAAGTTGTTACAAACGTATAAAAATTTCGATGTTGCCAGTAGTACAACGTATGACTTAGCGGTCAGAGCGCTTGGACAGTGTCCAAGAAGAGCGGGTTCAAATCCCGCCGCGTTCAAATTTATATACGTTTTTTTTAATGTTTTCGAATCCTAAGTGTGGAATAACACTTTAAAAAAGTAAATACTTTACATTAATAGATTCATTAATTTTTATTATGTATCTCCTGAAACTGCCTCAAAGACGTAAAATATAGGACGTTTCTACAAATAGTTCGTCTTATATAACTATCATATATAATTCAGATACGACTATTGTTTGGAAAGCAACTGTCGCTAGTTTCCATGGGGACGAAGTTGTGTTAACTAAATTATTACCCATCACAAAATATGAAGGGGTTTCTTCGAGTCAATCGTAAAGTAAGGTTATAATTAATGGCTACGGCTAGTTGTTATTACTTTGAAATACATAAACAAGAAATTTGACCTATTGAATTTATAGAACCTAGTGTTGAGACACTCCACACTCCGCTTTCCACTGAACTCGAGACATTACGTGTTTAGTGGCGAAATTCAACGCCGCACTTTGTCTTACCAGAGTAAGGAAGTGGAATTAATTTAAATATAATCTTCCCGAGTGGAAATCGAACGTACAGCTGATCGCATTTACCGTAGATGCTGCCTCACTGCACCGCCACAGGCCTCAGGATTTGTTTACTTTTAATGTAATCAACCCCTTTTGATATTTCATATAAATCTCAGTGGCATATTAAAGCGACTTCATCAACGCTATTAATATGGGTTTGGTTCCCCATGGGCTGATATTTATATTTAAATTATGTTCGACTTTATATTATATCATTTAAAACGTAATGCTTCGAATTTAAGAAGAAATCAGGAAATAGAAACTTGACACTACTTGCCTTGTCTATCTACCTTCCTGGGAAAGCTTCTCCCGGAACTATAACGCGTTGTAGCAATATATGACATCATATCTTGTGAATGTCTCAAATGTTTTATAAAGTGTCAAAATGGACTATATACGTTCACGTTACGTAGGTAGCGTGCAAGCGTGAAGTTCTTTATGTCTGAAAAAAATATATTAAGTAGGGTGACTTGAGTCTTTTTACAATCGTATATTGACGCCGGTAGTGGCGCAAGTCTGACATCGTCTACCGACACGCGATCGGTTGTTGGTTCGATCGCACTTGAGGGAAAGTTTATATTTAAATTATTCTCATTTCTTCTTCCAGGCAAAACAAAGCGTGGTGTTGAGTTCCGCAACATGACACGCACTGTCTCAAATGCTCCGGAAAGCAAAGTACGGAGTGTCATGATACTAGATACTTCCTGTCTAGACACTTTAGTTTTCAAGCTCTCTTTTAGATTACAAACAAACCTTGATTTTTATGCTGAAAACTGGATTGGCCAACTAGCATATTCAGACCTTAGGCTTCAATGTATCATCCAATTTTATTTATAAGATGGAGGCATATTTCAAATTATTATAAAACTAATATTGAAATAGGTTTTCATATCATATTTATGTTTTTGATGGGATTTTAAGGGGAAAATGTTTCTTATAAATAATGGTGATAGTGTAAAAATAAAAAATTAAACACAAACAATTAAACTCGTAATATTTAAATTTAGTACCTAAGTAAAAAATTATATTCAATAATTCGAATTAATATTAAAAAATACATATTTTCCCACTCTAGTTAGACAAACAAACGTTTTTAATGTTACTATTTAAAACTGAGCGTCTTGCGTTTAAAAGGTAAGTATAGAAAGGCATTATATTTCATAGATGTTATTTGCTTAAAGACCTGGAAAATGTAGCAAGCTTAAAGAAATTTTGATAATGATATCCGTGTACTTAAGAAAAAAAATAGCAAATCTTTTCCAAAATGTATATTTGTGCTACTTTGTAAATATCTCAAAAATATAATATTTTAATGCCTAATTGATCTTAGAAGCAAGTGTTAATTTAGAATTCCTTTTACAGGAATACTTCTAGCCGATTTATTATGCAAGCTGTAATTAAATAAGCTAATAAGAGCTGTTCAAGAGTTGTGCTGTGGACGTTCTTGTCAGCAATTTTTAATAGCATAAGCCATTTTGCCGCCCTTTTGGGAGTCTTCTAATTAGCTTAAACGATGATTTTGAAAGACATTTTATATTTTAACGCATTCATCTGCATTTTCTGAGGTGAGCGGGATAACATAAAACCAGTCACCAAAAAAAAAAACATTTTTTAAATATAACCAGTACATAATTGACGGTTTCATAATTGATTAACTAAGGATTTGCGGGCCGGTCGTGACGCACTGGGACAGTGTCTAACTGTAAACGCTAGCGGTTGTAGATTCAATTACCATGCGGGGAATATTAAAAATATTTTCACCTCATCGCTTTGGTAAGACAAAGTGCGGTGTTGAGTTCCACCACTTAACACGCAATGTCTCGAATTCGGTGGAAAGCGAAGTACGGAGTATCCTGACGCTAAATACTTTCTGTCTAACCTGCTATGTTGGATAAAAACGTGAAGCTATAAAAAAGAGCTTGTAGAAGCTTTGAGGGTGAAAGTATAACCATATGACAAAAATACCACTTTATCTCTCTCTGTCTATTTCTCTCTCTTCAAAACTGTGTTCCTATATGGTGGTGGAGTCAGACTTCTCCTCCATATCACTCGATCCAGGACGTCATCGTTTGTAATTCCTTCTCCAGCACACCCATCTTATTTTGGATCTACTTACTGGCCCTCTATCGGAGATGTCAATGCCAGATTCCCAAGTTAGTCTGATGGCCATCTCTATACGTGGCCATAGCATCGCAGCTTACTTTCCTGTATCTTGCCAATGTCACGCATTCCAAGGTCTACACGTACTCGTTGAGGACCCTGACGAACTTGATCACTTCGCATATCCACTTAATTTTATTTTTAAAATATTATTTTCAACTTTTACAATGCCAGATTTAGTTTGGTAGGTAATTCCGCTTTTCAATAGCTATTTCCCTTGTTTGCAAGAATGTTGGGAAATTAATAAACAATCGAATCTTGGTCATCATCAGCAATTTTGGGAATTTGTTCTTCTGATGGATTACTTTCAATAAGTGGTGTGTGTTCTTCTAAAATTTCTCCTATTACCCTCTCTACGATTGTAGTCGTATCTGTCTGAGTATTTGTTGTTGTGGTGATTTGGGTGTTGTTGCGTTGTGTTTGTTGTATCTCGTTTTAAGCAGCTTGCTTTATTCGGTTCAGAACTCCTTGCGATGGTAGATTTCGTTTTAAAATTCTACGAGCTTGGTTAGAAAGTGTGTTTCCATTGAATCTATGTATTTGTGGGTTTTCAGGGTTCCTTTTCTTTAAATAAATTTTCTAATTTTCTAACGAAATAACAAAACATAAGCTCCTCTTCCTCTTGTTGAGTCCATTTTTACCTTCTATCACCTTGAGATATGTTATCATTTAATAAATCTTGACTTTCTTTATTATTACTGATTGGTTCTGGTTGATTTGTGAGTGATGATGATTGATATTATTAGTATTCAATTTCATTAAAGTGAATACTTTCTGAGATTCATTTTCTACGGTTTGCTGTATTGTGTCAAGTGTATTTTTGGATAGAATGTTATGCTTAATGATTCTGCGTGCTTGGTTAGATAAAACATTTCCACTCATGTACCCTTTTGAGTTTATTGGATTCCGTTGATAAAAAATATTTTCAAGTTTTCTAATATATCCTCCTTCCCTTTTAGCCTTATAATAACAATCCATTATAATTCCTCTAATTTTGCTAGTGACCACTTTTGTCTTCCTGTCGCTGTTGAACTTATCGTGGTCCCCATGAATGGACCGGCCAAGAGCTCAAAGGGAGATTCCCTTCTCGGCAAAGTCACATTCGTTCCTACCTGTTGCTTTTGCTGTTGCATTTTCGGTTTCCCCGACTTCCGCTCGCCTGTTCAGTGAAGAGCCATGTCATGCCCAGCGCCAGCTCCAGCTATGCCCCGGCGATCACCCCCGGGTAGCGACACTATACGCAATTTCTTAAAGTGTCTCTTCATGTTTAAGAAGGTTGCTATTGCTCCGTTGGCCACCGATTAAGTCACCGCCTGATAAACAGACTTCGATGTTCCACCTCTCACGTGGCATTACATGTTACACCCGGACGTGGAGCTAGTCTTTGGGGGGCAGTTTATATTATTATTATAATTTATATTATTATATAAGTATATTATTAGAAAATACTTTTGAAAATTGCATTAATTAATGTTAATGTACCCTCAAAACTTTTATACAATTTTTTTTCATACACACAGGCCATGATTCCATTACGTTTTATCTATACTTAACCTGGAGCATATGGTACATACATCTCACTATAGCATAATCTAATATCGCTTATTTTTGTACGTGGGATGTAAAGGCATTTTTATATCTTAAGCCAGGGATGGCTTTTCAGTTTATTAATTTTCATATTTACGCATCTAATCTTTTTTTTCAGATCCTTTTTTTCCTTATTTCATATCGTTGAATCATTGTCTGGAAAAATATAGTGTCAAAATATAATGTTCTCTACTTTCCATCTAAATTTGTGTTATGGAGTTGAGTAGCGTAGTTGAACGCCTTAATTAATCTAATCCTTTTGACGATCACATATTACATAGAGATTCTGAAATTAATATATTATAGAAATTTTGTATATAACAGCATTATCCAAAATTTTACTTATATCATTGTCTATATATAATCATAATAAAGAATTTATTTATCTTAAATAAAAAACAGTATATTGTCGTAATAACATAAAATTATATTTTTATTTTCATTACCACCCCTGCTGCTCTGGATGTAAAGGCTCTTTACAGGGGTGCTAAAATTTTATGTCGACGGGAGTTACTTTGGATTGAGTTAGACAATAATCTGTTAGTGACGTGTTTTGTGATTACACTTCAGGGTGTTCGTGGTTTTGACGTTAAACTGTATTTCAATTTCAAGAAAAAACTACTTTGCAAGATTTAAAACAGTTTTTATATATATATATATATATATATATATATATATATATATATATATATATATATATATATATATGTGTGTGAGAAAATAAGAAAGTACTTGCTAAATTATCTTTTTTTATTTAGAATATGAAAAAAGCTACTCAAAATAAAAAGATTTTACTAAAATTAAAAAATAGAAATAATCCTGTAACATCATAAATATATTTGAAATACAATTTTCAATGACACAGTAAAAGTCATACAAAAAATAACAAAAATTATTATGGTTTTAGTTACTCTGATTTTTATTCCATTAAAATTTTTACGTCAAAAATCTATGTATTTCCATATTTCCATAACACGAAATAGCCAACCACGATACAATAGATTTATTATTTAAAATATAAACACATTTGTACTTAACTAAGTTACCTAAAATATATTTTCAGGCTATAAGCCCTAGAATTAATAAGATCTTCGTATAAACTGAATCTCTCGGGAATCATTGTGTTAGGCCGTAATTGTAAAATATTATTTAAGTAAATATCAAACCCCTAAGGTTAAAACAAATTTTGCTAAGTAAATAAATAATATATTTAAGGGTTATATTAAAGTATAATCATACAAAGTTTCATTGAAATTGATCCAGTAGCTTACGCGTAATGCTTGAACATACAGACAGACTAATAAAATATTTTTTATCACCTTCTTGGGTCAGTATTAATCTGTTAGTACTTCCTGTTACTTAGTTAATTTTTAATATTTTCAATGTATTGTATTTTATTATGTGTGTATAGAGATTAACAATGGAGGGCTTCATTTCTTAGATTTCTTTTATATAACAGGAAATAACATAGTTGGATAAATAATCAAGAGTACAAGACCGTAGTCAGTTCAATATCCATTTATCGAATAGCACTCAGTAACAAACCCTTCTACCGTGTCCACCGGTCACTTATCAAATTAGTGTGTTTAACGAACTGAGTCAAGACAACGCTTCCGTCTACGTGTTCAAAGGAAGATATTGGGTTGGAGGAAAAATTGACATTTTTGCTTCATTTATTACTTTAGAAAACACTTTGAAATGTAACTATTTTAAACGTTTTAATTGCCTATATTTTGATGATACAAAAAAAAATTTTCTGAAAGTCCACAGATAAACATTTTTCCCTGAGAAGGTATGGGGTAAAATACAATCCCCCTCTACTGCTGGGTAGCGTCCCGTAAGAGGCGGGCACCCCAGTAATTTGGTGGTAGAAGGTTAGTTCTCTGATTGGCTTCTACCAATCGCGACAAAAACGATCCGCTAAATATCTGATGTGTTCCGGTTCGATGTCATGTTAGCCAGCTTTTCCTATCTCCACTCATCCTTTCACTCATCTCCTTTCAGTTCCATCTCAAGACCGTCAACGCATCTAAAAATAACTGTAATGTTGTAGATATCCATGGGTGAAGGGGACTTACCATCAGGTGCCCCTTCTGCTTGTTTGCCTCCTTTATCTATAAAATATACACATACATACATAAATATATACATATATAAATACATAAATATATATACACATACATACATAAATATATACATATATAAATAGTTGTATTTACCATAAAATAGTTTCTTTTAAAATATATAAATATTGCAAAAAATGAAAGATCTTATTTGTCGTTCTTTGTTAACTCAGTAAAACGGAAATGTATCACAATAAAAACAATATTAATGGAATCTCTCCAATGAGATTATAAGGTAAGCATCTACATTAGGCACATAATAGTAGTAGCAGTATTAATACATTACAATTTAAAATATTTTTTAGTTAATTTTTCAAAATTTTGGATTTTTTTTTAATTAAATTCTATTTAAATTTTTCTAATTCTAATTAAATTTTTATTTAATTAAATTCATTCAATATATAATATAATATACATAGACTTTGGTACTGAAATTTCAACGGAAGTTAAATTAAAAAAAATGTTCATTTTGTACTTCTTACGTTGTAATATTAAGCGGGAAAGCAGTCTGGCTGTAAATGTGATGGATTGTGGATTCGATTTCATTTCGCTCGAGGTAATGATTATATTAAAAAATATTTTCATTTTCCCCCTTTGTAAGATAAAGCGCCGGCGTTGAATTCCGCCACTGAACACATAATGTCTTGATACTACGTACTTCTTGTCTACCCTGCTATGTGTAATAAAAGCGTTAAAGCTATAATAACCAATATCTTAAGTGCTAGTATTTATTTAATAGAAATATAATTATCATTTAAAACTAAATATAACCTTACATCTAAAACCTAATGGCTTACCATAACATCGTACAGTGGAAAAAAATCCACCAAGAAAACTTAGATATAGCTTTGTAATACTTCACGTGGCAATTTTTCCTAACGAGAGCGTCTACAGTGAAAATCAAAATGAATAATCTGGTATCGAGTTTGCTTTGAAAGCTTACCATACTGGCTTGTGATATACCATTTTTATTCATTTGTATGAAAAACAAATACGAATGAATAGGTTTCTTTTTTATATTTTCACACGTCTACCAGATTTTGATATGTAAAAATTTGAAAAAAAAAATATTACGTAATGACGTATTATTTTCTTTTCAATTTTTTGTTAATAGAATGCTGCTATCAGCTGAGGATTTCATTCTCACCGACGAGTTGTGTAGCGTTAAGTTACGTCATTCACGTAATCTCTTTAAAATGATTGGAAATATCGAAGTAAGATATATATTACTAGATTATATATTACTAGTTGTGACGTCTACTTCGTCGATATGCAATTTGACGTCTTTAGATCTTTATTATATAATGAGTGAAACGTAAGTTACGTACTCTTAATTACATCAGCTATTTGCCAGTGAAAGTCTCCTCAAAATTAGTCTAGCCATTCCAGAGATAAGCCGGAACAAACAGATACATAGATACTCAAAAATGAAAAGAGATTATTTAAATATTACGGACAGACACTCCAATTTTATTTACTTGTTTAGAAAATATGAAAAAATAGCAATATTTTGTGCAAATGGCAGAACCCACAGTTAGTGTAACTTATCTATAGAAATGTCTTTTCACAGTAATTAGTGACTCCTTTCTCTACCTTTACTTGCAATAGATAGAGTGGCCAATTTCAATGATTCCATTGTTAAAATAAACACGAATACCTAAATTTTATATTTTTAGCTATAATTTGTTTGTCTATTTTTAACCTATGTCGATCACAGCTAGCCAAACAAGACCCAACAGTGTCTTACGTATAGTTATATATATATATATATATATATATATATATATATATATATATATATATTTAGCTTCACGCTTTTATCCCGCATAGCAGGGTAGACAGAAAATACCTAGTGTCAAGACACTCCGTACTACGCTCTCCACCGAATTCGAGACATTGCGTGTTGGGTGGTGGAACTCAATAAAAATTTAAATATAATGACTAAAATAATTTAAATATAATCACTCCCCCGAGTGGGGGTCGAATCCACAACCGATCCCGTTTACAGTCGGACGCTGTCACACTGCGCCACGACCGGCCGACAATATATATGTACGTACATAATAAAACATATATCCATATTTCCTTGCACGATGACGGGATATAATGTATTTTTATAGCGTTATAACTTTCGCCGTATCAAAGACTTGCAAACTTATTGCGGAACATTCTCATGTGTAATGTCATATATTCTAATAAAATATATATACATATATTTATTGTGCCTATAGATTTCGTTTAACTCTGCCTTAGATGTATTCCCTTTATACTGTCAAGAACAGTCAGTATCGCTTTTAAAGAGATGTTTTGAATAGATGAAATGAAGACTAACTGAAAGCTATAAGTTAAAGATTAGCTAAAGAAAAAATCCTTTATATTTTAAATAATAAAATTGTATGTGAATTTGAGACACGTGTGTGAATTTGAAAATAATATAGCAAGATATTTTCTTACTTAAATCGATATAAGAGCAGATCTTGGAAGGATGTTTAAAAATTGTAGAAATAAATCAAAGCAAAGTGTAATGTAATCTATATATTAAAATTAGGTGTATAAAATTTGGCACAGTTATAGTGTATCAAAATAATACATAAAAATATTTTAAATTAATAAAATAAATATAACATACTCCGTACTTCGCTTTTCGCTAAATTCCAGACATTGCGTGTTGAGTGGCAAAAGTCAACGCCGCGTTCTGTCTTACCGGAGCAATGAAATGAAAATAATGGAAATATAATCATCATTCCCTCGTGTGGGATTCGAACCCACAACCGATTCGTTTACCGTCCATCCCTATCCCACTGCGCCACTACCGGCATTTTTAATAAGTTAATTTATTTTTTAAGAATAGCTTAAAAGCTAGTTGCCGTGTGCTTTATTATTTTACCACAATAATTTCAATTATCTAAAAACCATAACATCATAAATATAAATAATTGCCATTTCTATATTTGCTACAGTATGGCTAACCTCTTTTGTAATTATACGTCAAAAAATCTCCTCAATCTAAACTACCTTGATAAAGCCCGATTGTCATGTTTTAAAAACTTTGACATCAGATGTTCTAGACGTCTACTTTTAATTTTCCATTGCATTTATCTCTTGCAAAGCAAGATAGACAGAAAGAACATAAATAAGTTACGTCACTCTTTACTTTCTGGCCAAGTTGAATATGTAATAATACATACAATAGCGAACTTTTATCTTTTTACAGTGAAACAATGAAGCAAAAAATCATTTGAGCATTTCAACATTCATTGACGCAAAGAAATAGAAGAATTTTTCAAAGTGCATTTATAATTAAATTATTATTTCTTTTTATCTCTCAAATTTGAAAACTATTTTGAAAATACTCTTATAATTCAATTAGTCGATCATAAATTGACATCAATATTTTCTAGATATTTAAATTTATCTGTTAATGGAAACTGCCTATCACAATGAATTATTTATGCTAAGGCAACTTTTACTTCTTTATTATAGTCTTTCGTCTGCGTTATTTTGCACACCTCTTACAAGCCTCTTGGTGTACATTTCGTACCAATATTTTAATCTTGAAGAAAGTGAAGATCACATAAAGATTATCAACTGTGCTCACGCGAGCCATGAAATTCTGGTGGCGGGTTAGGACCAGCATTGTCGTGCTGGAAGGGTAAGGCTGAAACCCTGGCCAGAAAGTACGTCTTATCACCTTTTTTACAGTAGTGTTTCAGGTCGAATGCTTCACACTGTACTAAGCCACCAGGATTGCGATAAGACCTTCGGAGAATCGATTTGTATACTCAGTGACTCTTGATCAGCTCTTGAGTTGCTGGGAGACCAGGATGCGTCTCACCCAATAGCGTTTTGTCCTGAAAGGAAGTGTTAACAAGAGGATAGAAATATCAACATTTTTTTGAGTGAACGTGCATCTTGAAATCCCTGGCTATGAGAGATATTGCGCAGAGAGAGTAGCCACAAAGACAAAAAAGGTCCCTGACTACAACGAATGCCCGATTTCGTTCGTAAAACAAATGGTGAGAGTGAACACAGAAGAAAAATTAAATGGAAATGTTCCTTCCTCCTATGTACTCTGCATGTAAAATAATTAAAAACTCAGATTTTACACTTATAATGACGCAAGTTTTAACAGGATATAAGTAAATATTTGACAAAATACTGACTCAAAACGGACTCTAACTGCGAGTGCGATCGATTCCAAGGAGCAAAACATCTTGACAGACATTCCTAGATTGCCAGCCAGAGCTTCCCATGAAACTAAACTTTTAACTGACTTAAATATAGCCAGAGCTGCAAAAGCTAACATTATGATGGACAAATTAAAAAAGGAAAATATTCTTAGGATTTTGTAATTACATACTACTTACTGAAAATGTATACTAATTACTGCTTAAAGTAAAATGGAAAAAAATTACCAGGGGTGTATTTACCTATGATAAAGAGTATATATATATATATATATATGTGAAATTAAAAGTATCAAACTTAAGAAAAATAACATAAATTAAAATTAAGATCAAGTCTGTAAATAAAATCAGCATCTCAAAATAGAAAAAGTATAAAATATTCCTTAAAACTTAGAAACAAGCACTGTAAGCTCGGAGGAAATCTGGGGTGATAAATTTATAAAAGAATCCTGAAATACCTTGGACAAATTGTCTGAAATGAATACTTAATTGTTGTTCAGGGCAACAAGTGGATGGCAAGAGGTTACGTGGTCGATATGCTATTCTTTGGGCGGATCCTATAAACGATACAGAACATACCCCCTAGTCCAAAACATGAGAGACGCTGAGGAACGTAACATGTGGAGGTGCATAGCACATACTGCAGTAACCAATAAAAATGTATCCTCAACCACGATCACTCTATCAAGAGTGAATGGTTATAGAGATTTCTTTTATTATCATCAACACTCTGCGGACACAGGCCCATATCTTATATAACCTTCTTCCTCTTTCCTGCTTTATGTGTACCTAGTTCCTTTTCTATTATTTTTCTTATAAAATTAAAGTTCTGAAGCTTATAAAACTCAAAGAGACCATAGTGTCTCTCTGTGTTCCCTAAGAAAGTCTAAGATTTATAATTAGGAAACTTCTTTAGTTTACTAATTATTATTATTATATTGATAAAATAGCTCTCTATAGAGTTAAAAAGAATAACTCTGGAAAATAAATTTAAAAAAAGAAGAACTCTAAAAATAAATATATAAAAAAAACCCAATAAATTCTGTCAAGTATTACATTTTATTTCTCACTCACCTTTTATTACTTAGAAAATCTATTATTGTTTCCATTTCAACAAATCAAATATTATTTACGATTCTTGCTAGGTTTACAGCCGTCATATATATTTAAGAGGCTAGATTTATTGCCAGCGATTGCCCAAGGTTACTAAATGAAACGACGAACAAGTTTTTACTACCTTAGCTAATAGGCATTTTACTATTCGCAACAGTTTGCTTGATACTTAAGTATTATTGTTCGTTACTCCTTTAGGTATATTGATCTGTAAGTATTTTATATGTTACATTTTTTGAATTTAATATAAGAATTTAAGAATAATTCAGAAATATTTTTTTGCTTCTCGTTTGCATCTCCTATAGCAGGGTAGAAAGGAAGTGCCTCATGCAAAAACATTTAGTAGTCGGCTATTCATCGAATTCCAGATATTGCGTGTTGAGTGGCGGAACTCAACTTAGCGAGGAAATGAAAATAAGTTAAATATTATACTTAAACAACTTCTTCTTACTGAACACATTGTGAGTGATCTCGATAAAATGATTGTACAGTCTACAAAAAGGGTGCGTACATACTTACGCTCACACTGTGTTCTCTACTCCATGACATTGTGTTCTGAGTGAGAGAGATTGTACAGTAAAGTAGAATACCTTAATATTTTTTAACTTTCACCATTAGAGTAGTGTATGTATCGCACATAAATTTTTCGCTTGCAAAAATATATTAAAGAGTGACCTGACCTTTGGATGACCTTTGAAGGCGGATGACTTAAGTTTTTATTACCCCCATAATTCAGAAAATGATCAACTCTATTCCGTAAAACACAACATTGACACTTAGATTTTTTCCCAAAAACAAACCTACATGGTTTCGGCCACAATAACTCATCAGGCTGGCATCTAGCCAACTGTCGATGCAAATCTGAGGGCCACTCTATTGATACGAGTATATACATAACTTTATAAATGATACTTTTCTATATTTGTTTTGCGTTCTATGTTTATTTACTATTTATTACTCGTGTTTATTATAGCGTGTTTTATCTCTAGTGTCCCCATTAACGGGTCAATAACGCGTTGCTTAGCAACGTTTTAGTCACTTTGTATTACATGGATATTTAGAAATTGTGTTTTTTAGGATTTTTTAAAAACGTAAAACGTAAAAGTATTAGTGTTCTGCTTTTATTTTCTATATAAATATGAACTGTGTCATATTTCTTACTCCCACATAGTGTTTGCTACGCGTATTCATGTACATATAGACTAATATATACTAAATATAAATATAATAGAAAATATATGAAGCCAGTCGTGCCGTAGTGGGACAGCGTCTGATTGTAAACGCGATCGGTTGAGGCTTCGATCCCCACTCGGGGGAGTGGTTATATATAAATTATTTTCACTTCCTTGCTCTGGTAAAAGACAAAGTGCAATGTTGAGTTCCACCACTCAACACTCAATGTCTCAAATTCGGTGAAAAAGCGAAGTACGGAGTGTCTTGACACTAGGTACTTTCTGTCTACCCTGCTATGCGGGATAAAAGCGTGAAGCTAAAAAAAAATTATAACTTAATTCAACACTCCAATAATTTTATCTTTAGAGTCACTCTGTAAATAGTTGATGTTACTTACATTTTCTGAAACTCGATACAATAATATCTGCATACATATCTCTAAATGGTTTGGTATATCCAAATGTATGTTTTCTTCAAGTTAGAAATTTTGCACATCAAAACGAATTTAGAATTCTAAAATAAAATTACCTCGATTTTTTATTTGAATCCTAAATAATTATTAAACTTCGAATATCTACCAACGTCGCTGTTTTTATAGCTTCTCGCTTTACCCGCATCCCGCATACCAGGGTAGATATTAAGTAACCAGTGTCAATATATTTCGGTTACCGCCGAAATCGAGACATTACTTGTGAGCTTGAGACTTAAACTTAAAGCCGCCTTTTGTCTTACTAGAGCGCAAAAATTTAATACATTTTCCATTTCCCCGATCAGGAAATGAACCCGCAACCGATTACTTTTACAATTAAACACTGTTCCACGCCACAGCCGGCCTCAAATATTTAACAATGTTTCACGCTTGTTATCCCGCGTAGCAGAGTAGACAAAAAGTAGCTAATGTCAAGACACTCCGTACTTCGCTTTCCACAGAATTCGAGACATTGCGTGTTGACTGGTGGAGCTCAACGCCGTACTTTTTCCTACCAGAGTGAAGAAGTAAAATTATTTTAAATATAATCACTTTCCGGGGTGGGGATTGAACCCACAATGGATCGCGTTTACAGTCAGACGCTGCCCCAGTGCGCTACGACCAGCCTCAATTTTTTTATATAAAATATAAAAAAAACATGTAACATTTTCTTCCCTTTTTAACACAGATTAAAAATTAAAAAAAAGCGGTAATAAGTTGATCATTACGTTCTCTTTATTTATTTCTACCCTTTTTGTATGATAAAATCGTTAAAATATTCATTGTACATTTTCCATATCATGCCAATCATTTCCATCTCATACGGGATATAGGTAACAAACAGCTATCAACTTTCACCATAGACAGCCTTAAGAATTTATACTGGGCAATAAATATTCAAATACAAAATTATACAAATACAATATTGTATTTGTGTATGTATATAAAAATGTTTGTTTATAAATCATCATAATTGTAGAATGCTACTCAAGAAAAGAAGGATTTTTTGTAATTTACTATTTTTAAAGTGTTATTCTACACTAATAATTAGTAAAATTTTTTGAAAAAATACGTATAAAACTTTTGAACTTAGCGAAATTCGAACCCACGCCTCTTGGAAACCGTCCAAGCGCTCTGACCGCTAAGCTATGCGCTCTCTACTACCAGTTGCGTCTAAATTCCTGTACATTTTATTAAAACTTACTTGCGTTGTTAGCATCTCTGTAGAGACATTTTTACAATTTTTTTTTACTCAAAGAATTATTAAAAAATTGAATGGCAATTAAAGTGTTAATCCATACTTAGGATTAAATAATATTTAACAAAAAACATATAATTTTTTTATACGTTTAATTCCATATCTTCTACCAACCTCACAATGTAAACGACCTGAATACAAATAACAAAAAATCAATAAACGCACACCCATCCAACCAATAAAAGTTTAATTTAAACATTATATTAGTAGATCAGCGTATTTCTTTTATCTTTACAGTTATTGGAACTCGACAGACTGAAGGGTGCGTCAATCATGTCATATTTTATTTCTTTACATATTTATTCCAATCACTCGTGTTTCTTTGTCGATATACAAATGAGACCCTCGTTCGACATCAAAGAGATCGGTCAAGCAAGCTCTATACTATACGCCTTATATTTATGTATGCCCAGCAGTTTTATTTGTTTCTTTCAGATTTTATTTAAAAAAATCTTCTTTGATGTTTCTTTTTTAGCTTTATAATATTAAAACTATTATTAAAATTTGGTAGTTAGGAATATTAATAAGACAAGATTTTCTTAGGTTTACAATATTATATCTTCTATATTTATCAAAATAAAAAATATGAATTTTTGCCTTCTAAGCATATGCTGCCAGAAACAAATACAAAAAAGGTAACAATAATGTTAAAAACTTACATTATTAATCAACTAGAATACTACATTTTAAGAATTCCAACAACATAGAGAATCTTCTGTCACTCCGTTCTTCAAATTTGAGGATAAGTGGCGGATCTGAACGCCGGACTTTGTCTAACTACTCAAGTGGGAATCGAACCCATTCAATACATTTATTCGTATTTATAATTTTCGTATCGTTTAAATCTAATTTATATTGAAATTATGTTTAACATTAAAGAATATATGCTTTTTTAATTCGTTTACTTCCGAACTTATGTTACTTAACAAGGTAAAAGCTGGTACAATCATTGAGTCTAAATATAGCGGGATACAATATAATTTGTTAGCGTAATTCATTTATAAATAGGTAACACTGAATATTAGTCCTATATATTATTTATTAAGGAGACGTCATTCGATCTTAATAGTTATTTTTAAAGGAAGTATTTTTGAGGCCGGTCGTGGCGCTGTGGGATAGCGTCTGACTGTAAACGCGATCAGTTGTGGGTTCGATCCCCACTCGGGGGAGTGATTATATTTAAATTATTTTCACTTTCTCGCTCTGTTAAAGTGCAGCGTTGAATTCCACCACTCTACAGGCAATGTCTCGAATTCGGTGGAAAGCAAAGTACGGAATGTCTTGACACTAGCTACTTTCTGTCTACCCTGCTTTGCGGGATAAAAGCGTGAAGCTCAAAAAGAAAAGTAATTTGAATAATAATATTACTTTAATAATATACTTGCTTTCCTTTGTTCAAGCAATTAAAGCCACAGCGTTCTTTTACTAGTTGACTTTTGAAAAGTAGGTTGTGTTCGGTGCTGTCTATTCTTCTTCTTCTTCTAATTCTATAGTTATTATTATTATTTCCATAAGTGACACTTGTGTATTCTAACAAGTTTAAAATATTTTTAAATTTGTGTATTTTTTATACTCAAAATGAAATAATTAAAAGAATTGTGTAAATAACACTTAACATTTTTAAAGTAAGTCAAAATTATTTAATAAATAATATGAAAAAATGTCAATCAATGCAATAGTAGTTATGTATGTATATACACTACCGTCTGTTTGTGGGTTTATTTCCTTTGAAGTTCCTTTTTTATCGCTAAGTTACCAACTTACACACGAGGCTTTGAGCTTTTTGCCGTAAAGTTTATCGAGGCGTAACTTTCTTAGTTGTATAACGTAATTCTTGTATTTTTTTTAGTATGTACATGTAAATATAAGGAAATAATACTGAAGTAAGTATTGATAGTATAAAACAGAATTGTATGAAAAAAAGTTGTATAATAAATTTTGTAAACGATAATGACATATTTGTTTGATTATAGACGTACAAACTGTACGGTGGTTAGAGAGGACTTAAATGACACTACGGTGCTTTCAGAGCTTTTGCAGAGAAATAAGTAGCGTATTAAATTCGCGAAACGGAACTCAACTCCGTGCTTTGTCTTAACTGAACGTTTAAAATTTATATTTAAAAACTTAAAATTTATTTAATTTTCCTCCTTATTATTATTATTTTTGAACCGTATGAAAAATCACAGGCCTACTTATTTATAATCAGATGTCTATATAAATAGATTTGAAATTCAAAAAGATGTTTAATAATCGAATTTGAGATTTATAAATGCAAAACAATTTTTGAGACAGAATGTAACTAGTGTCAAGACACTCTCTGCTCTATTCTGCTAAATTGGAGACATTACGTATCAAGTTGTACCACACAACTCAAGTTGTACTACTCAACACCACGCGTCTTACTACAGAGGAAATGAAAATAATTTAATCATTTTCCCTATTGGGAATCGATCCCACAACCAAATTTATTTACAGATAGACAGTGTCCCACTGCACTACAAACGGCCTATACAAAATGAAAATAATCATATTTGATATTATATTTGAGGTTATTATGAAGTAACAATATCAATTTGAAATACGATCCCTATAAAACTACCCCAACTGATCCGCTCAGTGGGAAACAAAATTTATGAAGCCTAGTAAATATAGGAAAACACTAATACTCCCAATAGATTTAGTGTTAAATATTTTATTAATCATTTAACGTTGTCGTTGTTAATAATTATCGTCATTATTTAAAGCAACATAATCGTGAAACAATGGTATAATCGTCATGGATTCCATTCCCACTCGAAGAACGTTTCACGTGAAAAACAGAGTGTCAAGGCATTAAATCGTTATTTATATGTATATGGGATATTTACAATAGTATTGCAATGTATATATATATATATATATATATATATATATATATATATATATATATATATATATATATATCAGGCTTGGGCTTTTATCCCCAACAGCAGGGTAGGAAGTACCTACTGACACTACGTACTCTGCTTTCCTTCAAATTCAAGACGTTGCGTGTTTAGTGGCAGAACTTAATGATATGGTTTGTCTTGTTAGAGCGAGGAAGTGACTTTGTTTTTTTTTAAATACAATCATTCTACCAAGTGAGAAATGAACCCACAACCGATCGCATTTACAGTCTGACGCTGTCCCACTGCGCCATGACCGACTTCACAAAAAATACATTTTTAATGAATTTAAAAATTCTTCTACTATGTGGTTATGCGTTATATATTTTTGATAAATAATTATAAAAATAGATTAATTGATTAATTTTTAATATCTAACTATAAGAAATATAATTTAAAGACAAAAATATATTCCAAATAAAGTTGAATACTCCATTTTTTTCACAGTAAAACATAGTTTGAAGGGATCAAAGCCGACACTGAGGGCTGGTACTATCGACGCCGGGGGTGACTTGTAATTTTGCTATTTGATCCGAAAGATATGAGTGAGATTGCCTTTTTGATATCATACATATTTTTTGTCTTTATATGTGTTTTCGTTAGGTATCATGGAATGTTTTACTTCGTAAATAAAATACGAGTTTCTGATGGATATCGAGGCTGAGTAATTCTGATTATATTACAAATAAATAATTCAATATAGGTATAGTGGCAACGTTGTTGATTTTTTTTAGCTTCACGCCTTCATTTTACATATCAGGGTAGACAGTACCTAGAGTCGAGACACTTCATACTCCGCTTCTTACTGTATTAGAGGTATTGCTAGTTGAGTGGTATAATCAACGCCGCTCTTTGTCATACCAGAGCGATGAAATGAAAATAATTAAAGTATAATCATTGTCCTGAGTGGAAATCGAACCCATAACCGATCGTATAAAATTAATAAAATAATACAGTAGAATTCGAGTGTCTGTTTGTAATATTAAATAACAACTTTACTTTACTAAATGTATACATATATACAAGGTAAATACATCAAAATAACATTTTTTACAATGATTGTCCGTCTCTCTGTTCCGACTTATATCGGAAACAACTGCACGGGATGAATTTGACATTAAAATTCTCGCGAACGTAATCATCACAACTGAGCTAGTATAGTCAAAACTTAGCTTACAATTACTAACTATATAATATATTTTTTAGATAATTATTTAAAAGCACCATTTTATTTATAGTCGAGAAATATTATAATATATCCTTACACAAAGCGCATATTATTTGTGTATTTGGGAATCTTAGCGCCATACAAAGCGATCTGTTATTCGGATGTTATGTTAATACGTATAAGCCCCGACAGAAATTGTATCGTACAAGGTCTATCCAGGCTTACGACATCCTTTTGACTAATCTCACTCAGTGCAGCACCTGGAAACACTTTGTATTGTGAGATACTCTGTTTGTTGTTACAATGGCCGAGAATACAATATTTTTATTCCCACCAGCTGGTATATCAGTCACTGTTAAACTTCCGGTCAACTTATAAATATTGTTTTGTAAACACTGGTTATTTGATGCCATAAACGCGATCGGTTGTGGGTTCGATTCCCACTCGGGGGAGTGACTATACTTAAATTATTTTTACTTTCTGGCTCTAGTAAGACAGAGTGCGGCGTTTAGTTCCACCACTCAACATACAATGTCCCGAATTCGGTGGAAAGCGACGTACGGAGTTTCTTGACCCTAGGTACTTTCAGTCTACCCTGCTATCCGGGTTAGAGGCTTAAAAAAATCAATAAATAAATAAACACTTCGATTATTTGTTTGTTCACATATGAATATCTAAATATTTTCATGAAGATATTTCCCATATTGGAAAGGAACGGACAACTAAGTTAACAGTTGCGCTTTATATACTATATAAACTTGCATATTATATTTTAAAGAGCAACTATTGTTTTCAGCTTAACTGGCTTCCAGGCAGTGGTAACTCAAGAGACTGGACGTATTAACAATTTTAAGTATTTATCCAATTTTTGTTGCAGCCTGTCGCCGTCCGCTTTTAATGTAGCCTCCCTCTCAATGGCGCTCTTAGAGCGCTAACCATCCCTGTTCTAGGTAACGTAATAATATTTATGAATTAGTAATAAATTATTTAGTTAAGTAATTAATTAAATATTTATTTCTTTATTTATTGTTTATTTTTTTATTTATCTATTTATTGTTTAATTTGTATATTTATTTTAATTCATTTATTTGTTTTTTATCTATTTTTTATTCTTTTAATTTATTTTATTATTGATTTTTTTATTATTTGTTTGTTTGCTTAATTTAAATAATTTATTTATTGCTTATTAATGTATTATTTATTTTTTTATTTAATCCGGGGGAGTGATTATATTTAAAATTATTTTCACTTCCTCCGCACGATGTCTCGAATTCGGTGGAGAGCGAAGTACGGAGTGTGTTGACACTAGTTACTTTCTGTCTACCCTGCTCTGCGGGATAAAAGAGTGAAGCTAAAAGAAAAATAATTAATAAATTTATTAATTCTACATTATTTATTAATGCATCCGACAAGCTGGTTGCCTTTTTAATAATTAAATATATTATTTTATTTATCAATAGAAGGTGTACAAAACATTTAAACGTATATACATCTATACAATCAGCATACAAATCCCTCATCCAGCAGAGAGCAGTGTCAGGTGGAACACTTGTCATGGACCCTTATCAAACGGGAGACAATAAGCGTCGTTTCATTGTTAGATTAATGTAACTATCGATTGGTAATTGAATTACTTGAAGATTACTGTAATGTTCATTTATATTATATTATTATTATAATATTGCAATACAAAGAGAGTATTCCGTCCTCTGGCACTAGAAACATAACAGAGATTTTATGTATTTTTAACTATACTTATAGTACTTTTTTGGATCTACTAAATAATTGAATGAAATAACCAATTAAACTTGTTTTTTTTTATCCTTAGTGTGGTAGTCAAAAAGAACGTAGCTCAAAACGCTAACGCTTCGGGGGGCGCTCATGCTTTTCACGCGCCCTTCTTCCGGTATTATCGATACTGTGTTTTCTAAAGTCAGCCGAAGTCTTCCCGGACTCTTACTTCTCACCTTTGCTTCATAAATCTTACTTACCATTCTTTCTTCACTCATCCTCTAGAAGTGTCCAAGCCTCCTGAGCACGTTCTTTTTCATTGTTACTATGACATTCACGCTTAAGCTTGCTATACTGTGTATTTCTTGTTGCATATACGGTCAGTTAAAGATGAGATGACATTTTTAAATTTCTTTACGTTTCACAATTCAAAATTAATTTTCGTTACACTATACTTAACGTAACGTTATACGTATAAAAATACGATATTTATCGGTACTGATAATACCTGTTAAATTATGCAATAAATTGAGTGTAAAATAAAATAAAAAATAAATAATTAGAATACTATCAATTATACGCTAGAAGGAAAAAACTACTTTTAATAATAGCAAAGTTCATTGTGCATTTTCATGAGGCCAGTAGTGGCGCAATGGGACAGCGTCCCGAGTAGGACAGCGTCTGACTGTTAGTTCGATCAGTCGTGGGTTCTATCCCCACCTGGGAGAGTGATTATATTTAAATTATTTTCAGTTACTTGCCTTGGTAAACGTCCCGAATTCGGTGGAAAGCGAAGAACGGAGTGTCGTGACACTAAAAACTTTCTGTCTACCCTGCTATGCGGGATGAAAGCGTGAAGCTAAAAAAAGTATTTTTATCTTTACAACAATGTCATAACTAAAATTATATTAATATTTAGAGAAAAGATTTAGCTATAGCGTTTCTTAGATTTTTGAAGCTCTTTCCCGCTTAGCGAACAGACAGCTAGAGACAAGCTAGTATCAGGACACTTTGTCTTTCATTTTCATTTCAATACTCTGAGCGGAAATCGAACCCACGACACATCTTTTTTAAGATTCACGCCAGTAACATAAAACTGCGCCACAAGCTACATAGTATACATTACTTTATATCAGACACGTATGTAAAAGACTTAAATAGTTGTATTAAATGAAATATATATAAAAGGAATATTAAAATAAACTTACTAAAAATCCATTATTATTTATTGAGACTGACCAAAATAATCTTATTCTAAGAATTTTAATCTGATCCAAGTATCAGTGATATAACAATTAAATAAATAACAAAACACCAAATAAATGTTCATCGGCTTCCTCGGCCACATTTTCCTTTTTCTTCATTATTCCTTCGTATATTTGCTCTACAAATGGCTCAGTTGTAGATGATTCTGAAAGCGTTAATTCCATTTTTTGTTTATCTTGACGCTTTTATCTCGCATTTCTTGGTACATAGGAAGTACCTTCTGTCACTCCATACTATGCTATACGTCGAATTCGAGATATTGTGTGTTTAATGGTGGAACTTAACGCCGCGCTTGGTCTTACCAACGCCGGAAAATGTAAATAACTTAAATATAATCATACCCTCAAGTTGAAATCGAACCACCAACCGGTAGCGTTTACGGTTACCCGCCGTGCTATTACACTATGCCCTTACATGCTTCTAACGAATTTATTTTTACTAGTCATCGCCCGTTACTTGCTTTTCATGTGATTTATGCCTTTTCCATTCTAATTTTATTTCTAAGTTCCTTAGTTACGATTACGAAACATAAAATTTCCATAGGAGTTTTGGGACATTCCCTGTCAATACTTCTCCCTGGTAAGAGAAAACAGGACATATTCTTTCTCAGGGACGTGCCTGATAAGTTCAACTTTCTACGGTCAACAAATTCAATTGTACATTAGCGACTCTAAAAGAATAAATTGATATCCTCGTATCTATATGTAAACGGAGAATTCGGAGAAAGCATCTCTTTTTTCCGCAGAACAGGGATAACGAAATTTCAACACACTCCGTTCTTCATTTTTAACCTTAACACAACACCTAACACGCAGTATACTGAAGATATTGACTACGTGTTTATGTACCAGGGCGAAGAAAAAAAGAGTTAAAATATAATCACGATGGCTAATGGGAATCGAACCCAAAACCAACCTATACATTTAGAAGTTCTACCACTGCGCCTCGATAGTTTTACGAAATAAAAACAAAATTCGCATTGATTTCAGAAACATGAATAAAAAGAAAGGCGACTTTCAAATAACTTACTGGACTCGCGCATCTTCTCTATAATTTCATATAAGCTTGGCCTCTCAAAGGCTTTCCAATCAAGCCAACGTGTCCACTTGGGTTGATAAAATACAGGAATAGTCGGCCTTATATTATTTGATATTTCTGTAAATACGTTTGATTCCGTCAATGGTAGCTGGTGAAATTCCATAGTTTCTGTAGTGCTAGTGCTTGTGCTCGTTGTTGAAGAACGCTTCTTTTTAATTTTTTCTAAAATAAATAATAATAAATATACAATTTATAACATAATATAATATTGCAAAAGAGAATAGTGACTGAGTTTTGTACACGAAAAAAAGACTGTACTATTATGGTAAGAAAGGTAAGAAGCACAAATTTGAATTTGAACTGATTTTTAATTTCACGCATTAAATTTAAGAAATTGCCTTTAATGAAGCCATTTTAAACGCAAGGCTTATTTGAAAATCAACAGCTTCATGCATTATCCCGCATAACAAGTTAATCAGAGAGAAATTAGAGTCTAGATTCTCCGTTCAATCAACGCCATGTGAAGTGAAGGAATAAAAAAAAATCGTTCGCCCAATTGTAAATCGAACCCAAAACCAATCTTGTTCACAGTAAAATGCGTTACCACGGCACTACGATGGTTTCTAGAGCTATTTGAAATTTATAACTAAATACATGTTAGTCGGTAATATAACTTGTTTAAATTAACTCACTCTTCCGCCTCCGTAGTCTCATTGGTGTTTTAATTGACTTTATAAAATCGGTCCAAGCGCTGCTAAAAGTTTCCTGAAAATAGTAGTTGATAGTTTGTTAAGAAAAGGAATTTTAAAGAAATCATTATGGTGTAGTGAGAACAAGTAAAGGTGTAAGGGATGAATGTGGATTTGATTTACTAGAAGGTATAAGTAGTTTTTTAACTTCACGCTTGTATTGCGCTTAGCAAGGTAGATAGAAAGTATGTGGTGTCAAGTCACTCCATACTTCACCCTCCGCGCAATTCGAGATATTGCGTGTTTTGTGGTAGAACTCGACGCCGTATTTTGTCTCATCAGAAGCGAGTAAATGTAAGTAATTTAAATATAATCACTCCCCCAGTAGGAATCAAGTCCACAACCTATCGCGTTTACAGTCGGACGCTGTCACTGTTTCACTGGGCCCCGACCGGCCACGTAATTATACGTAAATTATTCTTATTTACCCTGGCTAGAAGGACTAACAGTGGCGCCAAGTTCCGATAGGAAAATCAAACAGAAATAAAGTCTTTATAGTCTTAAAATTATGAACGTATATAAAAATGTATGGCTTAGTGGTCAGAAGTGTTTGGACGATTCTCGAAAAGCATGGATTCGTATCCCGTTTCGTTCAACTTTTTTGATACGTTTTCAAATAATTTGATTATTTATGCAAACTATTAGTAAAAAACATCATTTATCATACAAAAGTAAAATAAATATAGTAATTAATTCAAAAAAATTAAACGGATGTGTCGAAATTTTCTTAAATAAAACGATTTATAATAATGTTAGTTATTATTTAAAAAAAAGTAAACGTAAAATAAAATATTATATTTTCGCGATATATAAATATCTTAAATGAAATTTTAAATAAAAAAATTGCAACTTCACGCTTTTGTCCCACATAGCAGAGCAGGACAAAAAGTACCACCGAATTCAAGACATTTTTGAGTTTTGAGTGGTGTAGCTCAACGCCGTATTTTGTCTTAACAAATCGAGGAAGTGAAAATAATTTAAATATAATCACTCCCCCGAGTGGGGATCTAACTCACAACCGATCGCGTTTATAATCAGACGCTGCCCCACATTAAACACGAATTCGACTTACGAATTAATCGCGTATATTTTGGTATTCGAAAATACACTTTACAGTATTCCGTGGACACAGGTAGTGTATGCCTGTCATACCAAAATATACGCAATTAATCAGTAAAATAGTTTCAATGTGAACGAAAAAGCGCTTACCCCAATTACCGTCGGCAGATTTATTATAAATTCCTGTATATCACTACACAGTATATAATTTAATAAATTTAGTACCAATATAGTACATACTAAATGACTAATAACTCTCATTTCTAATCAATGCTACCTGAATAAGGTCACACAGAACAATGGCGCTAAGTCACTGTTACTATATTAATATTATTGTATTTGAATAGATATGTTTTGAAATATTTTTTAATTATTTTTTCATACTCAACTTATGTAGTTCCGCTGATCTATTTGATGGGTTATAGAACAATAGTGGAACAGTTGATGCGTAAAATATTGGTTACCATAGCAACGTGTATGTGTGTTTGTATATATATATATATATTGATTGGCTTTTCCTATTACATAGTTTATTTCTTTGCAAAGTGGTACCAAGTTTCTGTTCTTATATTTACTATTTTTAAAGTGTTATTCTACACTTAGGATTAGAAAACATTTTTGAACAAACGTATAAAAATATGAACACAGCAGGATTCGAACCCGTACCTCTTGGATACCGTCCAAAGGCTCTGACCGCTAAATTTTTATACGTTTTTTCAAAAATTTTCTGTTCTTGTTTGTGAGTGTTTGTGAGAGAATATGATAAGAATATCAAGGCGATAAAGGGTTCAATAGTCAATTAAGGGACCACTAATATGTAAATTATTTTAGTTTTTTCAGTTCAATAAGGCAGCGTTGAGTTACGTAAATCATGTTATGTATAAACATCATTAAAAATAGTAAACTATTAAAATAAAATAGCAATCTCTCTTGTTAAACAATTATTTCTTAATAATCTTTAGTTTTTCTAAATTTTAACGCAGCTGGTAGAACGCATAGCTTAGCGGTCAGAACGTTTGGACCATTTTCAAGAGGCGCGGGTTCGAATCCTGCTGCGTTCAAAATTTTTATACGTTTTTTCAAGTGTTTTCTAATCCTAAGTGTATAATAACATTTTAAAAATAGTAAATTATTAAAAGCGTTAAGTGTGGCTGTTTTATATACATTACAAACTCAGTACTAAAATTATATTTGTATTAACTTAAGAAGTAATTTTTTCTACCACTGTACGATTAATATTTTAAATTTAAAAGATTTTAATAACCCGTCACTCTTACACGCCAAAACTATTGTACAGATTTCGACAATTTACTGTTAATATAGCTCATACATGTTCATCATAATACCACAGTACATAGGCTTTACTCAACTTACTTTACTCAACAGATCACAAACAAGGCTGCGATTGGGAACTAGTTTACCTAATTCATAGTAAATAGATACTTAAACTAAAATTATATAAAACAAATAAATCCTGACATTAGCGCGTTCAAGCAAACAAATTTTTCCGCTTTATATTGTTAATATAGATTTTATTTTTTATTTATATCCTACACCGTCTGACTGTAAACGCGATCGGTTGTGTTTTCTCAAAGTGCGGCGTTGATTTCCACCACTCAACACGCAACGTCTCGAATTTGGTGGAAAGCGAAGTACGGAGTGTTTTGACACTAGATACTTTCTGTCTATTCTGCTATGAGGGATAAAAACGTGAAGCTAAAAAAAAATTATAAAAAAAAATTATGTCCTATAATTCCATGTATAATAAACACAGCTATAAGAACACGTATTTACATATTCAAATTTAAATTTCTCTTTCAGCATGCTTTACCGTGTAATAGAGAAACAACTGCAGTGGAAAATGAGAATTTAAAATTTTAACCCGCTTTAAACATCCGTTGAGGTATTTTATGGCGCAGTGGAAATTTTGTCTGTATATGAGATGGTCATAGATTCGATATTATTAAGCTTGTTGGCTTTTTTAATTTATGTTTAGGTTAAAACTAAGTAGTTTTTATGTTTACTAATTTAGCAGAAAATAATAATAAAACACTTCGTTCTACATTTTTAATCAATATGCTTGTGACCTTATAAACCAAAATTAATAAATGAGCAGTATTCGCGACTATGTCCGCATGAAATTTAACATCTTTGGATCTTTATTCTATAATTATAAAATAAACGTTACGAATCAAAATCGGTCCAGCTGTTACAGATATTGACTTAAACAAACGAACAGACTGACATAAATATGCACTTTGTAAAGCGGTTATTTTAATAAAACACTCAATTCGTTTTATTTGTATAGATGTAAGCAATTCTTCAGATAATATCGAATTTACTAATAGCACACTCGGAAACAGCTAACTACACTACAATATCGCATTTATTCCATAAATGATAACACGCCTTGGGAATGAAATGCTCACTTCAGTCTATTTCAAAGGTTTCATTGTCCCTAATAAGAATTATTAATTTGTAATTTTTTGGCAAAGGAAAAGAAAGTCCGGCTGGGTTTCTTGCGTTATTTCTTTTCAGGTCTGAGGTATTAAGTTTTGCGAGCTATCAGAAGTGTGTATATATATATATATATATATATATATATATATATATATATATATATAATATATATATATATATATATATATATAAATACACACATACATAAATACATATATACATGTCACCGTGACGGCAAAATGACAGAAAATGAC
The DNA here is from genome assembly GCA_032432895.1 of Dryadula phaetusa. Classification (NCBI taxonomy): domain Eukaryota; kingdom Metazoa; phylum Arthropoda; class Insecta; order Lepidoptera; family Nymphalidae; genus Dryadula; species Dryadula phaetusa. The sequence continues at coordinate 3,746,221 of JAOYRS010000021.1, forward strand.
TATTTTTTCCCAAGATGGCGTCGTGACGATTTTATTTCGACATTTGTTACAAGAGTCCTTCCAAATCGATAAAGAAGTTTCAATTCAAAAATATATGTTTTTACTTAGATATAGATATTCAGTTAGTTTCATTCTTATTTTTCTCATAGCAAAGTATGGAAACATAATTGAGTGTTGCTTCACTGGCTGTCTTCCACGTTACTTGTTAAACCTAACGCTGCGTTTTGTCTTAAAAGGAGAAATGAAAACAATTTAAATATATTCATTCCCCTACGCGAAGATCGAACTCAAAACCATAGTCTTGGAGTCTGATGCTATCCTTCCACTCTACAATGGCTTCAGCCTAAATTAATTCAATACATATTCAATATATACAAGTAGATGGTAACGCTATACTAAACATGATATAACTACGATACTATTATATTATATTACATATACATCGTTATGGAAATCACACGATTGTTAAGATCAAATGCAGATACTGTTGTCTTAGAAGATAATTACACTGAATGTAATGGATCCGCATTTAGGTACGTATACATATATACATTAAATTATAACTTATAAATGTTAAAGATTTTAGTTAAAAACTATGAGCATAAATTTATTAATTTAGTATTAAAATTATTTGATGCTTTGAATATGGCCGCTTTTGGGCTATATCACTTTCATTTAATGCGATTTTATACTTCTATTATAGGCCGACGTCCGACGTGGCGCAGTGGAGCGTTGTAAGACTGTAAATTTGATTGATGTGGATTTGATTCCTACTCAGGGATATTTAATAACAAATTGTACCCGAGCTTCACATATTAACATAACTGGATCTGTATTTATAATAAATTTAATTCTAAAATCAGCTATCTGGCATGGGAAATCCCGTCACTATTCCTTTAGATGTGTATACTATATTTTTTTTTAGCTTCACGCTTTTATCCCACATAGCAGGGTAGACTGAAAGTATCTAGTGTCAAGACACTCCGTACTTCACCTTCCACTAAATTCGAGACCTTTCGTGTTAAGTGGAACTCAACGCCGCTTGTCTTTACCAGAGCAAAGAAGTGAAAATAATTTACATGTAATCACTTCCCCGAGAGGGGATCTAACCTATAACCGATCGCGTTTATAATCAAACGCTGTTACACTACGCCATGACCGGCCTCCATATCCTCCATAAACGTTTTGTAAATAGCAGCTTTTATAATATTGCAAACAGAAACTCCAATTTTATTGATTCATATAAATTATGTTTATTTCTCTGATCATAATATACAAAGCGTTATGTTGAGTTACTCACGGAATATTACAATTTTGAGTTAAGTGGATTTTTTTAAAATAAATTATCTATAATAATACTTTTAGCCGAACTTTCAAATCCTTTATCTATAAGACTGTGTAGTGTTATCGTATTTAATACTCGAACGAATCTTCTATCATATAATGGGTGGCTCCACGAGTGCACAGTGACCCTTTTTGATCTCTTACGTTAGATAAAAGATGAAAATCTTCAAGTCCCCTCAGCCTCCAAAATCCACGTCATTAATCTAAGTTGATGGGAGATACTCGCATGTGTATTGATAAAAGTATGATACAAAATAGGGATGTTAATAGAAATCTCACCATTATATGTAGATTATAAAACAAACGGAAATAATAATATAATTTTCAATTCGGACGTTATGGTTGCAATGGTTCCAATCCTATTAGAACAAGCACATACACATTTCAAAGTAGATTGAAGTTAAGTTAAGAATGCAAAGTTAATTTAAGTAGACTTGTGAGATTTCCAAGAGACGCAGGTTTAGATCCTGTTACATTATTATAAGATTTGTGTGTGTGTATATATATATATATATATATATATATATATATATATACGAATATTTACTTTTTTTTTTTTTTTAAAGTGTTATTCCACACTTAGGATTAGAAAACATCTTTGAAAAAACGTATAAAAATTTTGAACGCAGCGGGATTCGAACCTGCGCCTCTTGGATACCGTCCAAGCGCTCTGACCGCTAAGCCATGCGTTCAACGCATGGCTTAGCGGTCAAAATTTTTATACGTTTTTTCAAAGATGATATATATACGAAATTAGATTTTATAATAAGAATAAAGGTAATACTTTATATAAACGTATAAACTGTTCAATAGGTTTGAAACTTTGAAGTCAAACTCTTTCTTTAGAACCTTTTTCAGTCAAGAGTTTTCCTTTAGAACTGAAAGTCACCGCCCAAGTGGTTAGGGTCGTTTAGGTTTTACATACAACGAGTTATATTATGATTTAAAAAAGACAATTTCAAATATTTTTAATTAATAAGACAAAAATATTATCTTCTTTTGTAGCTTTACGCTTTTTCCCATATAGCAGGGTAGTCAGAAAGAATTTAGTTGCAAGTAGTGGGACAGTATTTGACTGTAAACGCGATTACACCGAGATGCTATTTGCCTTCAGAACGATAAAATAATATGTTGCTTTTCCATTCCCACTCTAATAATATCTCAGTATAAACGTAAAATGAAGAACAGAGTGCCTTAACACTAAGTTCTCTCTGACTATCCCACCATGCGGCTGAAAAACGTAAAACTGAAAAACATGTATTCTAAAAAGCTAAGTGTACCATCAGAACATGATATAGCAGTTAACTTTGGTAGCAATGCCAGAATGACTTTCAAAATCGTGAAATGACCACGGCCTTTTCTTCCTTCTACGTATAGCTGTGTACTCGATTGTATTTAGTTTTATAGGAATGTTTGAATAGTCGACAAATATTTTTCCTTGATTCATTTTCTTATATATTTTTTACAGCACTCAATGACCTAAGTCGCACTCTATGCTCCCTATTTCGTGGTTAAAAGTAGACAATGATGTTTAAAAGTAATTTAAGTGAAGTGTTAATTTTTTTTATATAGTAAAAGTCATTTGAAATTGGGAAATCGATAATTCCCCAACATCGATGTTTATTAATCATAATATCAATTTAATGTCACATATAATTTTATTTCAATATAATCACGTTTAAAAAATAACAGAAAGCATCAACTTTTTAATTTAATGTCTAGTTCTCTTTAATATATATATATATATATATATATATATATATATATATATATATATATATAATTTTTGTCTGTTTATCTGTTCGTTTGTGCGTAAATAAGGGAATTTTGGCATAATAATAGCTTATAGTCCAGAAACACATACAGGATAGTTTTTATCTTAATATTTGTAGTAATTTTCCAAAGAATGGATGGGAATGATTTATTGCATGTGAATAGTTTAAGTCTTGGAATATCATATTAGATAATTTCATCCTGATATTCAAGGTAATTCCTTAAAAAATAAAAAATCGTATTGCGTCAAACTATATCGATAGCGTGCTAAATCTTTCTAATCCCACAAAGGAATGGTATTAGAAAAAAGCAATAAAAACTAGATATATGTACACTTATTTCGAAAGAATTAAATAATTAATTTTAAATACTAATATTTCATCAATCCATAGAGTCGGCACCATCGGCAATTTGTTGTCTCCCCACAGAGAAAAATATCTAATAACTTTGAATCTATGATAATACATATCAATGATTTTCTAAAATTGAACAAATTAATATTTTCACGATCCTTAAGATTCAAATGTACAATGAATCGATGAAAGAAACATATAGATAGTAGAAAAAAAGCAATAAAAACTAAGATATGTGTATACTTATTTCAAAATTATCAAATAATTGATTTTAAATACTAATATTTCATCAATCCATAGAGTCGCCACCATCGACAATTTTTTGTTATATTTGTTCGAAAAATTTTTAATTGACTCACTTCTGAAAATAATACAATATTTTAAGTGATTTTGTGAATTGTTCGCTTACTGTTTGGGTTTTAATATATTTTATAAAGATTATTTTACTAAATACTTACGGAAGAATATATTCCTAAGGTGAGACACAACACGACGTCTGATATATATAAATTCAAATTAATTTAGAATCAATAATAATAATTATCTTATAAATATAATCAATTATTAACGATTAAGAGCTTGTAGTTATAACGTAAAATCTGTAATTATTAAGCTAACTTAAAGGTCTAGCAAGCAGGATGTTTATTTCATCTGATTTTATTTATAAAGGTGTATTTAATTTTGTATCGATTACAATCTTTACCCAAAAAGTTTATTTTCTAGATACTTATTAAATATATCGTTATAAAATTTATACGAAAAATATTTATCCCTATGACGTGTGGCTATAATGTCATATATGAACGAATATAAATAAATATGGGCCAACATATTATATGTGGATGAGTAAAATCACATGAGGACTATGGTGACATGTGTAAAAGGGTCAAACAGCATGTGGACCATGAGGTCATTAGTGAACCTGTAAAATCACATGTGGACCATGGTGTCATGTATGGATGAATAAAATCACACGTGGATCATGGTGGCAAGTGTGAAGGGTGAAATCACATGTGGACCATAATGTCATATGTGGATGAATAAAATCCCTGTGGACCCTGGTGTCATATGTGGATGGGTGAAATTACATGTGGACCATGGCGTCATATGTGGACGATTTAAATTATATGTAGACCATGATGGCATGTGTGGAAGGGTGAAATCACATGTGGACCATAATGTCATATGTGGATGAGTAAAATCCATGTGGACCCTGGTGTCATACGTGGATGGGTGAAATCACATGTGGACTATGGTGTCATTTGTGGACGAAGTAAATCATATGTGAACCATGATGGCATGCGTGGAAGGGTGAAATCACATGTGGACTATATTGTCATATGTGGACGAATAAAATCCCTGTGGACCGTGGTGTCATATATGGATGGGTGAAATCACATGTGGACCATGGCGTCATATGTGGACGAGTTAAATCATATGTGGACATTGATGGCATGTGTGGAAGGGTGAAATCACATGTGGACCATAATGTCATATGTGGACGAGTAAAATCCATGTGTACCCTGGTGTCATATGTGGATGAGTGAAATCACATATGGACCATGGCGTCATATGTGGACGAGTTAAATCATATGTGGACCATGATGGCATGTGTGGAAGGGTGAAATCACATGTGGACTATAATGTCATATGTGGACGAATAAAATCCCTGTGGACCCTGGTGTCATATGTGGATGGGTGAAATCACATGTGGACCATGGCGTCATATGTGGACGAGTTAAATCATATGTGGACCATGATGGCATGTGTGGAAGGGTGAAATCACATGTGGAACATAATGTCACATGTGGACGAGTAAAATCACATGTGGACCATGGTGTCATATATGGACGAGTAAAATTACATGTGGACCATTGTGTCATATGTGAACGATAGAAATGACATGTGGGCCAAGATGTCATATGTGGATGAATAAAATCACATGTGGACCATGGTGGCATATGTAAAAGAGTGAAATTATATGTTGATCATAATGTGATATATAGACGAGTAAAATTATGTGCGGACCGTGGTGCCATATGTGGAGATTTAGACATGATGTATTAAGTGGATGTATGAAATCGCATCGAAGAGATTCCTGTATTTTTTATTTTACTTAATTAGTACCAATTTTTACCAAAATCGAAATGGGTACGTTTATAAGGCCACCTTTATCAAAATGGATAATGAATTTCAATAAATCTTTTGAATTTAAAGTACTATTTTGAATTTGAATAACTCAAATCTGCCTAATATTTAATTCAAAAAATATTATAATTCTTGAAAAGATATTTTATTTATTTAATCTATAAAAATACCGATGTTTACTTTCCTTTCAATACGTATTGTACATTACCTCCTTTTTTATAGAAATAAAAAGTAATAATACCTTCATTATATAGAAAAAAGAGGCAAACGAGCAGAATAGCCATCTGATGAGAAGTGGTTTAACATTAGAGTTATAAATGCGTTGCCGGCCATTGGATGGAAATGGAAGGAGATGAGAGAAAGTAGGAGTGGGGAATAGGGAATGCTGGCTTACATGACATCGAACAGGAACACATCATTAGATGTTTGGCGGACCATGATGTTTACCTACCTACCTAAACCAAATGACTGGGATAACCTCTTACGAGACGCTATTCAGCAGTGAGAGGAGAGATATATTAGCTATTTTTCTCTGCGAGGGGACCTCGCAAAAATCGCTAATAACTTTGAAACTATGTTATTACATATCAATGATTTTCTAAAATAGAACAAATTAATATTTTCACGATTCTTAAGATTCAGAATTTACAATGAATCTTTACAATGAAAGAAACATATAGATAGTAAAACCACTTGTTACGTTACAATTTTAGTGTTTCTTTTCTGTCAAAATATTGTTTTACGTCACTTAAATGTGTATTATCGCACCATTTAGGTCATACACATCATAATGTAATATTTTTTATTACATTAAATGATAACCTCTTTGAAAGTATGTACGATAAGGTTAATAACAATAGAAAAATCAAGCATTTATCACTAATTTCTTATCACTCACTAATCCCGCATAGCAGGGAAGACAGGAAGTACCTAGTGTCAAAACACTCCGTACTCCACTTTCCGTGGAATTCGAGACATTTCATGTTGAATAGCGGAGCTCAACGCCATTATAATAAGTGTACTCCTGAAGATAATATAATATAAATAGACACTACGATTGTTATTTCAATATGTTTCTGTAAGTAATTACTTTATTTTATCTGCTATGTTTAATTATTATTAATTTATTTCATACATCATATATTACTTTATATTATACTGATAAATTTAATCGTTTCTCAATAAATTACTCAACATAACAAAAGAGTTTAATTAAATCTTATAAACAAACAAATGACAATAATAAAATTGTACTGTAAAATTTTAATCAGAATTTACATATATATGTTTAATATTTACTATTTTTAAAGTGTTATTCCACATTTAAGATTAGAAAACATTTTTTCGAAAAAAAACGTATAAAAATTTGAACGCAGCGAGATTTGAACCCGCGCCTTTTAGATACCGTCCAAAAAGTATTCAAAAAATATATATCTTTAGAGATATTATTTTTTCTATATTTAGATACAAAACGATTTTTTAACCAAGTGAATTTTCTATATCTTTATCTAATATTATAAAGCGGAATAGTTTGTTTGTTTGGTGATATGAAGTTTCACAAGTCCAATGGCATTTGGAGGTCATAATTTTACTCCTACAAAAATCAAATTTTGAAGCATGATCTGATGTAAACACTAATGCTTGTGGGTTCGATTTGCACTCAGGTGAATGATTATATTTAAAATATTGGTATTTCCTCGCCCTGGTATTTAAAATAGCTTTCTAGATAATGTGCGGCGTTAAGTTCCACCATTCAACACATAATACTTCAAATTTAGCAGAAAGCGAAGTACGGAGTGTCTTGATACTAGGTGCTTACTGTCTACCCTGATATGTGGGATAAAAAGCGTGAAACCAAAAAACAAATTTCCAATGTAATTCACGTAAAAACACGTTCTTTGACATTTTCAATATTACAATTGTATCTTGAGAGCAAATAAAATTAACTAAAATTTGATAGTTGTCCAATTCATGAAATGAAGTCCTCATAATTACTAAGTTATATATAGTATTATTGTTTAAGTCCTTAATTCTAAGAAACGGTTGTTTGCTTGTGGTAATATGCCATTTTAATTTTTCCTATCATATTATTTCTCACGCCTGGTTTTTCTATTTTAATTTCTACACGCCACAGGCGGGGGTTCAAATATGGGATTTGAACCCACGCCTCTTAGACGATATCCAAGAGGCGCGGGTTTGAAACCCGCTGCGTTCAACATTTTTATACGTTTTTTCAAAAATGTTTTCTAATCCTAAGTGTGGAAAAACACTTTTTAAAATAGTAAATACTACATACATATTTTTGTATGTTTGTATATATTTGATGTTTGTATTTCTGTATGTATGTACGTATATATTTCTTCATTTCTTTTTTTTTAATTCTATTTGCACTTTTGCTGGCTCGCTTTTGACACTCATCCACTTCCACGGGTCGACTGGAAGAGACCTCTTCAAGAGATAAGTCCACCTTTGTGTAACAGACCTTTACCAAAATTTATTTAAATTTTTTTTAAGAACAATAAAAAATATAACATAAGAAAATACATAAAGAGCTTATTATTTATTTTTACTTTTATCTATAATTATTTTTAACAACTGCGGAAGGATACTGTACCCTATTTCTATACTATAGGCCCGATACGTCATGGGCCTCTCAGATCTCCAGTCACCAATTGTATTACAACAAAAGCCATGTCATCAATTAAATATAAAAAAAGGGAAAAGGGCTAAATCATTTCTGTTATATCTATTTTAGTCTAATCCTTTACCCTTTACAATAGGACTAAGTAACCCAAGCTATTTTGATATGTCAACATGAGAACACTTTTAGCGTCTTGAATATTTTATGTTTCTCGGTTTGCTGTCCAGTTGGCGTTTCTGGATTAGTTTATTTTGTGGTCGTACTTGGCTATGTTTGTATAAAGCTTTGATTTAAACAATGTTCCCTTTTTGCTATTAAATAATTCATTTACTTACTAATGAGTACGTAAGCTTATTTTGGGCTACATTAAAGTGGTCTGATAACTACTGAACTAATTAAAATATTTTATCATCTTGGATGTTTTTTTTAGCTTTACGCTTTTTCCGCATAGTAGAGTAGCAGTAGCTAGTGTCAAGACACTCCGCGCTTCGCTTACCACCGATATTGCGTATTGAATGGTGAAACTCAATGCCGCCTTTGTCTTACTAGAGCAAAGCAGTGAAAATAATTTAAATAAAATCACACCCCGAAGTAGGAATCGAATCTACAACCGATCGCGCTTACAGTCAGGCGCTGTTACACTGCACCAAGACCAATCCAGAAACACCTGAAAATTTTGAAGCAAATCGGATGACAAGAAATGATATGGAATGATACCCCATGATATTGTTGCATAGATTGAAATTTAGATGCAAGTGAAGCTAAGGGTGTTGAAATGATCATACTATCAGTCATTTAATTCGAGTCAATTTAGACACTGTCAATAGATTTTTTTGTATATAAAAAGGATAAAAACAAACAGATGAACCACCTGACGGCTTACCATCAGTCGGTTCGTTTTTTGTTGTTTATGATTACCTTCACCCATGTAAATCTACTATATTCGAGGAGTCGGGACTGCGCTAGCGGCCTTGAGTGTGAAGGTGTCTGTGCACTTAATCTTCGAAAGCCTTTGATCATAGCGCTCAGGGAAAACTTGTCCAGGAAGATCATGCCATTACTTACACATTTGTGTAAAATTATATTCAAGAGTACGCCATGTATCTTCGTGGTGTGAATAATATTTAGACCTGTGGTGAGAGATACGATGATAAAAATAAGATAGTGGCACCAAATCGAACAATTCCTTAGAGTATTCTCCATTTTAAATATGCTAGTATGCTGACAGAGAGCCAATATCGCTCCGTATGTATAAGGATTCTAGAATTTACTGCGGGTAGGATCGTCAATGATTTGAACTACTCAGCAATGGATGGAGTCAAGTGATTGTAGCTGATACTGAGGGGCGCCTGGCCCTAGGTGGGACCAATATAACTCCGTACGAAGATGAACTTGATATTTAAAAAAATAGAAGTCTATGTTAATCAATTTCAAATTATTGTTAAAATACACATGAAATATATAAAAATAATAATAGTAACATAAGGAGAAATAGGCACTGTACACAATTTACTATCCGATAGTCTACAGGTAAAAGAGTCCCTGTAGCTTGACTTAACAACTTATGTATGTATCGAAGGAAGGAAGGCAAATCATACACAAAAATGAGGGTAAGCGTTACTCAATAAGGTTATTATCCAAATGACTTCCTTTAAAATATAAATATTTTAAATCAAATAACGTCCCATTAGTTATTAATATTTGACAAAATTTGGACAAAATCAAAAGTTACCTATAAATAAATTAATTTAACATTATAATAAAACTTCGTATATAAAAATACATCGTAACGCAGTAGGACAGCGTGTAATAGCGATTGGTCGTAAGTTCAATCCCCACTCATCTGAATAATTAAATTTTAATTACTTTCATTTCTTCATTATGAAACACAAAGCGGCGTTGAGTTCCGCAATGTCTTGATTTGGCATGGAATCTGTTTTAACGGAATGTCTTAACAATGCGCTCTCTATGACTACTGTACTAGCAATACAAATAATACAGTGAAAATGCTTACAAATAATTAAATAAGTATACGACACGGATAATAAAAATAGATATAATAAATATGGACGTTCTCATAATAAAACAATCGAATTTCTAAATAACCCCTCCAATTCACAGTCCGGTGACAAATTAAACAAGTATAAAATATTCATCTCTTTAAAAGCTTTCCAGTGTCGTCGTGTCACAACGCCTCTTGCCCGGACAACTTTGATAGACAATGATATTTCTAAACTTACTTTGTTGAAATTTGGATTGTAATTCGATATTTTTGGTTCTTATTAATCTTAATTAGTCTATTCCTGTTGGTATAGTCATAATGATGACGGAATAGTTGCAGGTTCACATTTTAAATGAAACTAAAGGCCGGTGGGGGCGTAGTGTTGCAGCGTCGGACTGTAAATGCGAACGTTTGTGGGTTCGATTCCCACAGGAGGGACTGATTATATTTAAATTTATACTTACTTCCTCGTTCTCGAGGAAAATAATTTTAAATATAACCAGAGGGTAAAAAAAATGTGGCGTTGAGCTCCGCCACTCAACTCGCAATGTCTCGAATTTGACGGAAAGCGTAGTACGCAGTGTCTTGACACTAGGTACTTTCTGTCTGATATACGGGATAAAAGCTTCGCTAAAAAAATACAATTTATTTCTACCACTTTAAAGTAGTCTGTGGCCATACTTGCGGGTAGACAGAGCTGATATTCATCTGTCAGTTAATAGAAAAATTAATTATATGAATCTACCGCCATTTATTTCTTAATTGCATCGACTGCCCTGGACCCTTACAGGCTGTTAAGCTGGATTTGAAACTTTAATTTTTTTTTGTAAATAGGTCCCAGGTGGTTCTCATAATCTTCTCTGTTGATCTGTATACCTGTGATACGGATTACTGCAAAATTTTATAAATCTCGGTACGTCAAAAATGTATTTTATTACAATTAAATAGGAGATGTTTATGTATGTTTATAAGACACCTTATGGACACGTAAAAACATATATTTTTAAGCAACGTGTATGTATTTTCTTTGCAAACTTGTATATCAAAGGCATATTATCCTCCTAATAAGTATATTGCAATGAACAAATATTGAATATCTTCATCTCCCTATAAATTGCCCCATTTTCATACTTCGTCTACTTATTTTTTTAAATTGAGGCGTGTTACCTAATGTAATCTTTTTTTTACCTTCACGGTTTTTATCCCGCATAGCAGGATAGACAGAAAGAACCTAGTATCATGACACCCCGTACTTCGTTTTCTACCGAATTCGAAACATTACGTATTAAGTGGTGGTTTTCAACGCCGCACTTTGTCTTACCAGAGCGAGGAACTGGAAATAATTTTAAATATAATCACTCCCCCGAGTGGGAGTCGAATCCACAACCGGTCGCGTTCACAGTCAGGCACCGTCCCACTGCACCACGTTTGCCTCTAATTAATTAACAAAAAATATTATTGTCGTCACTCCTGAGAAGTTTACTTAGTGCTTTATATTAGGAATATGAATTCCTTGATTAGGACTTGAACCTACAAAAATTGCGCTGAAGTACCCAACTGTATCACTTTGTCTTTTCGTTATATATAGCATTAAATAAGCATAATAAGATAAATTACTTCATTTTACTTAAAAAATAATATTTATATTTTTCCTTACATTACTGTGTTCCGTCGGCCATTATCCTAATCGTATTGGAAGGCCTTACCGCAGCATCCAGATCTCGTTTTTCTCCCAAATTCTATCCAACAAATAAATCAACGACAGGTGTTTCTGACGCGGTCCTTGGTGCCTTATATTTATTTTACATTAAAACACAATGTTCTTGCTTACGTTATTATATTATACTTTACCATACAAAATATTGCGTTTTTGCGGTTTTCTGTAAGATTTAAGCTGATTTTTATTTAAAAATGTTTTACAAATACCGAGTTACTTCTATATTCGTTTTTCCATTGTTTAGACATCCTGCGGCGTTGAGTTCCGTCACTCAATATGTGATTTCTCGAGTTCTGACGGTTATTGATTCAATACTGATTCCGAAGAAAGAATATATTTATTCTATTATCACTTCCCATTCTTATTACATAAAATGTGGAGTTAATTATTGCAATAAAGGTCACGAAACGTTTAAAATTCAGACGGAAATCAGTTAACTAAATACTCGATTTGTCAGATCATTTTTGCTACGGACCTACCAATTGCGGAAGCAACTTCCACCAAACTTGTTCACCGTTATGTTATAAACCTGGTCTTTTCAAGAAGCGGGCAACAAATTTCTTAAAAGCTGGCATCTCATTCATGGTTCCTCCAGTGCTGACTGGCTTGCTTATTCGTCCAGTCTTATAAATAAAAAAAAACTGAGTGTCCTGGCATAATATTTTTTCCGTTACCTTACCTAACTCTACATTCTAACCTAACCTAACTCTACTTTCTTATGTAAATAAATAATTAAAGCTTTTTTTAATGGGTTTTAGGTATTGACTATTATATTTCAATCATTACGTTTCTGCCACTTTGTCAAGTATAGCGTTACAGTTAATCCAATTTAGAATCTTGTTCTGATTGACGGGAACTAGTAGCAAGTGAAGCGGAGGATCGTTATAGACGATGGCGGTAGGCCATTACACCAAATATATTATTAATTCTAATAAAAGAAATACTCCAAAACCTTCATTACTTGGAAGAGTAATTAGAACAGCAATCTGTTCTGGTATTCCAGTGACTACCCAAACCCTGGTGTTCTCTCCAGACCTCGCTGGTCGAATCAAGTTCTCTAGTAGAAATCTGATGTACCTATAATTATTCAAATTTATTATTAAATTATAAAAATAGATAAAGACAAAAAATCATTCAAAGGGGATTACCCTTTCAGTGATTTTATTGAGTTTATACCAGTTGAAAAATTAGCTAGTGAGAATATTTTATATTTAGTCCGTGAGAAGTAATTAATAAATATGTACAAACAATACATAACATGTACAAATATACGAAAATTTACCAAACAAAAATAAAATACCTAGTTGACTCTAATAATATATCGCTTAAGAATATATGATACTGTAAGTGAATTACTAACTTAAATTACCTAACTAGATGTAGATTTGACATTGTTTCGTAGAAAATATTTATATTATCAAAAATGCTGAGACACTACTCTTTCTTATCCCTAATCTCCAACACCTATCTCCAACTATCTCTATCCTAGAGAAGCCGCATGGAGGCTACGGGTGGGCTAAAGGTGGCATGCTATAAAGCTATAAAAGCTGTCTTAGTGGCATGCGCGAGCGATCTTGTAGCATCTTATGTACGTGGAGTGGGTTATCGCTAGGTTTTAATGATATTATTAAATTTGTTGATAAGTCCCACAGTATCATCCCTCTATACGGCACATCTGCCTTGTGTACGTGTGGTCTGATTATAAATATTGAAATTCTAAAAGTTATTGCGATGATTGTAGGTTCAAATTCAAAATTTTGATAAACTAGGATAAGCAAAAAACTTGTTTTATTTATATATTCTATACATATTACCACATACTTACAACAAACTATGAATAATGTAATTATCAAAATATTTATTTTCAGTATGTCTAACTAAAAATACAATATGAAATTTGACAATTATCGAGACTGAGTAAGCCAACGTCAAAAAAACAACCGAATTAACAACTTTCAATATGTAAAGTGTTCGAAACGTCAGCTTTCCAAAAATATATATTCGCGTACCAAAATATTCGCGATTAATCCGTTTAAAATAGATTCAAAATCAAAGATCTTGTTAATTTTCTATTTATCCAGTATAAATAAGTTTATTTCTATGAAATAAAGAAGATAAATTGTTAATAAATTATTAATTATTCTTATATTTCATGGCCACACTGGTCTCCTAAGACACTGTCACTGATCAAGTACTCGAATTTTTGTACTTGACAATATCAAGCACTAACCTAATCTAGCCAATGAATTTGTTGATATTACACAATTGTAGATTATTGATACACACACACACACACACACACACACACACACACACACACACACACACACACACATATATATATATATATATATATAAATGCGAAAGTGTGTCTGTCTTTTACGCTTTCACGGGCAAACCACTAAATCAATTTTAATGAAATTTGAGATAAAAATACTTAAGGACCCTGGGTTAAACATAGGTTAATTTTTTTATTCAAAACTCAGCCCCTAAAAGATAGTTTGTTTGCCTGGTAATATGAATTGGGTTTCATGTGGACAAAGTCGACAAGGACAAAAGGCTAGTGACTAAATTTAATAGTGTACAATACACTACACTGAGTACTGTAATAGCGTCTAATTCATATATGCATTACATTCCTTTTTATTTGTCTTTTATTTATAAATTTAATTTTACGAAATCGGTGGAATGGCAGGTATAGTGTTAAGATACTGCATTCCCTGCTTTCTGCTCTCGAATTTGAGACATTAAGGTATATTGAGAAACTAGACATGTTGAGCGGCGGACTCAAAGCCTCGCTTTATGTTACCAGAGGGAGGAAATGTTAATGATATATTCTGAATATAATCAATTGCGGAAATCAGGAAAGGAAATCGAACACACAACCGATCTTGTTTACAGGCAGACGCTGTCGCATTGCGTCACGGTGGCCTTTGAATTTCATTTCAAAATTGAATTAATAATTTGCTTTAAGATCAAAAGACTTTTTTTTATTTTGATGGTTTAAATTTAAAATATAATCGTAAGGCTAATAATAATAATAATAATATTTGAAATTAAGGCGTGAACAAACAAACAAACACAAGTATATAGCCTAAATAATTACTATGAAATTTAGATGAAAGATTTCAATGTAGCAGAATAAGGAAACCATGTTACTGTTATTAAATATCTATATAGTTTAAGTATAATACTAAATTTATATCTGCATATATTATATCAAAATTTAAAATGTATATTGTAATACGATCTCCATAAGAATAATTATTGATAACATTGCAAAGCAAGTTTTAGTTTTGTAATTTAATAAACTTTAATATGGAACATATAAATCTAATATAGTCATGACTATTTAGCCATACACAAATATATTATGCGACAAGTACGTCACCAAAAATATTTAGATTTGAAATAATATATATATATATATATATATATATATACACACATTTTTTATATTTATTTATTATATTTATTTATTTATTATTTTATTGCTTGAATTCATATGTACATGAAAACTAAAAGTATATAAAACTTAAGATAATAACAAATATAATTAATAATATTATCTAAACTATATTAAAGCTTTTATTTGATCACAATTGATGATTTCTTGAATATTTTCAAAATTTTTAGTTTTAACATAGATCTCTATTTCCTGAAGTGTTCTTCCTTTGGTTTCCGGTAGCCTTATAAAAATATAGCCTAAACTAATTGTCATGATGACTAGATTCAACAGAAACAGTCCAGGATACCCGACGTATGCTACTATAGTAGACATTAACATAATTGACAAGAACGTAGCTATAACCATAACGATTCCGGACAAAAAGAAACAATTAATTTTAATTTCTAGAGGAAATATTTCACCCAACAACGCCTCCAAAACAGGGTAAGGTCCAGCCTTCACAATTAAAAAGTAAAAAGATAGCAAACTAATATTAATCCATTGAAAATAAACTTCATTATTCTTAAAATATAAACAAAAACTCAATGCCAACAACAAGCTGTTCGCTAATATACCTGTTGTAAATAACATAGAACGCATTGACATTTTTTTAATCAAAACACATGACAGACACGACCCGGCTGTGATGAAGCCATCCACTACCAGTGTGAAATATAAAATATTGGAAGAACCAGTTACTTCCTCCAAAATAAGTGTTGCCAAAGAATTAAAACTGATTTTACCGGCAGCTGCTAAATACGCATTGATGAAGAGCATCACCAACATTAAATCCCAAAAATATTTTTTCTTAGATGCTAAATATAGGTTTTTCCAATTACCAATAGTGTTTTTATCGTTTTCAGCCTTAGCACTTTCTATTTTCAACAAAAGTTTCAGCTCAACTTCAGCAACCTTCGTTTTTCCGTGTAATTTCCAAAAAGCTTGTTCACACTCCTCATATTTTCCTTTTGACGCCAACCACTGAGGGCTTTCTACCCAGAAGTATGGTATAATAACACCACACGCCGCCGGAATTATGGCTATTAATGAAACTATTCTCCAATGAAAGAAAATTCCTAGAATATGACTGACAGTCGTCCCAACTGCTGGTGCCGCTGTAGTAACTAAATTCAGGTAAAACGCTCTAGTATTAGGCGATGTGTATTCTGATGTTGTACATATTTTTAATGTAAAAAGAGCTCCCAGTCCAATACCTCCAAAAGTTCTTGAGAGCATAAATGTAGTCATGTCCCGAGCAAAGTATAAAATTATCCAATTTAGGACAATGGGCATTGAAAATAACATGAAACTCCATCGTCGACCAATTTTATTGCAAAAAATTGCTGCTAACGCGAAGCCAATAAGCCCAATCAATGGTACTCCAGATGCTGGAAAACATGTAACACAGTTTAAACACAAGTAAAACAAATTTATTTATTTGCTTGAAATTGATTAAATATATGGAATAAAACTGTTTTTATGGATTAATCCGACGTTTAAATTTTAATATGGTTACAATGTATCGTTTTTATTAAATCTTATCTTATAAATAATTGTTTATATAATATTTTTTAAGTTTTTGGAATGCTAAAACTATATTGAAAATATTATTAAGTGAGATTATAATTTCGATTCCAACTCGGGGGAATGATTACGTTTAAATTATTCTTATGTCTTTGTTCTGGTAAGACAAAGCGAGGCGTTGAATTTCACCACTTAAAACGTAATGTCTCCGCGGAAAGCTGAAAATGGAATGTCTTGACACTTGGTACTACTTGTCTACGCTGCTATGCAGGATAAAAAGCGTGAAGCTAAAAATAACGCTTGTACTTTGGCGCTTAAGTACTTGCAAAAATTGTATTTTTTATTCCATTTTGTCTGACTTTTGCATATATCCAATCACAATTGATGGAATTTATAAACATATTTATAATTAAAAATAACATATAAGGTCTTTTGATATGTTTTTTACTGTAGCTTCACTTTATTCCAAAATTTAAAGGAATAGTCAAAAAGAATATATTGTCAAAATCACTTACACCATTTTCCGCTCAATATCGAGACATTGTATGTTGAATGGGCAAACAAAACTTAATGTAGTATTTATGAATTGATATAAGAAAATAATTAAGTTAAAATTTAATTCAAAAAATATTTTTTTTTGTTCTTAAATAGTATTTGAACCTACAACCAATTACATTACGTTCATACTCATACTGTTCATACCACTGCGACAGTACTGCCACCGTTATAATTTTTCCGTTCATATTAATACAATACTTGTAAAGAAATAATTTAAAAATAGTTTTTTTTAAGACTTACCTATCATAGATATTTCGTTAGGGGTAAAATTCAGATTTTCTTCATTTTTCTTAAGATTGCGCGCCATTCCAGCTGTCTGGCCATAAATAAATCCATTCGATATAGAAATGGATATCATTCCAATCATTATTATAATCTGTGAATGTAAGGAAAAAAAATATAATAAATATTTTTTCTTTATGGCAGCCATAGTTTGAAATTTACCTTAAACATTTTACATGTGTGCCCACACCAGTTCAAGTTAAACTTGTATATGAAACTATTTCAAACGGATTAATCGCTTATATTTTGGTATTAGAAAATACATTTTTGGACACTGTGACCACGGACTACTGTAAAGTGTTCGAAATGTCAAGTTTTCAAAAATGAATTTTCGAATACCAAAGTATACGCGATTAATCCGCTAAAAATAGTTTCATTTAAAACGACTAAAATATATAGATTTATTATTTAACAATCGATATGTGAATAACATAACACTATGTTCTAACTAAGCTCTTTTCCAGCAAAGTAAAGTAAATAATTTCAGGTGGTTTTCTTTAGCAGGGCCTTCTCAAATTTTGTTAGATAGTGTACCGGAGGTCAGCCATAATACATTTAAAAATGCATCTAACCTTATACTTGTAAATACTAGGCGCTCCTCAGAGGAGTTACTCTCTCTGCTACACAATGATCGTTATGAATCCATACAATGATAAGTAGCTTCTTCTCTGTTTCTTACATATTATTTTTTTTAGCTTCACGCTTTTTTTCCGCATAGTAGACTGAAAATCTAGTGTCAAGACATTCCGTTTCGAGATGTGTGTTGAGTGGCGAAACTCCACGCTACTCTCTTTATTTTAGTAGAGCGAGGAAATATAATAAAAATAATTTAAATATAACCATTCCCTCGAGTGGGAATCGAAACCACAACCGATCGTCTTTATAATCACACGCTGTCCCACTACGCCATAATCGGCCTTTTTTTACATATTACTAATAGAAAAATATACACACTAGGCTTATGGTAGCAAAATACCTTTTGTTTTGTTGAATCCTCCATCACAGAAAACGTGTTCCATTGAATGATAAGTGTAAACTGGACACTAGATATACAATATATTGATTTACAGCAACAAATAATTTAAAGTGTCCACTATTACGATACGATTACGATACGATATTTATTTTTATTTATATCTTTACTTATTTTTTGTTATTACATATTAGCTTTACGCTTTATCCCTTGTGGAGTAGTCAGAGTACGGACCGCCAAAGGCTACGGACCTCTTTCGCCTCGTCCACATTCATTATCCTCTTCATCCATGTCCTTCGGGGGGTCCTCCAGTATATTCGATACTGTGTTTTCGAAGGTCAACCGAGGTCTCCCCCGGCGTCTCATACCACTCACCTTGGCTTCATAAATCTTTCTTACCATTTTTTCATCAATTATACTCTCAACGTGCCCAAACCACCTAACTGAGCACGTGTATCTCCTCGCTGCATATAAGGTTAGCCGAATCTGCATATATATATATATATATATATATATATATATATATATATATATATATATATATATATATATATATATATACGTATATATAAATGGCGTGGTAATAAATGTAATGGTAGTGGCGAAATGGGACAGCATTTGACTAAGCGCGATCGGTTGTTTGATTCCCACTCGGGGAAATGATTATATTTAAATTATTGAGCGTTGTGTGGCGTTGAGTTCCACTAATCAACGCGCCATGTCTCGAATTCATCCTGTCTACCCTGCAATATGGGATAAAAGCGTGAAGCCAAAAAATATAAATGTAGTAACGGGTAGCCTTGTATTGAGTTAATTTTTTTCGGAATTAAATAAAAAAAAAAAATTGATAGAAAAATGAAAATAACTTACTGTTTATATAAATACCATTCATTCGTCGTTCATATAGTTTAGCATACAAATATATAATCAACTTTTATCGTATCGTGAGTTATTAAGTAACCTTTAATAAATATATTATTTTCAAGTAAAAATGACAATAAAAGAAAACGAAAATACCAACAAACGTTTATTATACTCACATTTGGAGGGTTCCGTAGTATAAAATTATATATATATATATATATATATATATATATATATATATAGTAATTCAATACAAAATTTTAAAATATATTTTCATGACAAATATATTTTTAAATTTATGTAAATCATAAATAAACATAAATGATCATCGTGGCGCAGTGGAACAGCGTCTGACTATTTGTGAGATACACGGTTGTGAGTTCTATCCCTATTTGGGAGAATTATATAACATTTATTTTTATTTTTCCGCTCTGTTAAAACAAAGTGCGGCGTTAAGTACGGCACGGTGTCTTCATTTCGGGCGGAAAGAAGAAAAACAGAGTGTCTTGATAAGGCCTTAAGCTGCACATGTCTATGTAAACTCCTATATCTCTTTCTTTTTGTTTTATTATGTCTATAGGTCACCTTTAAAGTGTTCAGTTCAATTTTTGTAAAGTTTTGCTTTTTGTTACTAAAAATAGAACCACAATAGTTATCTGATGCTATTATCATTAAAACTATTTAGTTCATTAACTTAACAGGAAAGGTCCTGTCAAACGTCTTAGCAACACGTTTATGACTGTAGAAGTAGACTGTATTTTTTCCTTCTGAATATTATCAGCTAAAGCCAGGTTTCTCTGAAAAGACTCTAACAATGAAAATAAGGTGTAACCAGAGTAAAAATATTTCAATGTATCGCCATAAAAACGCAGCTATGACCTAATTGGCTAGAACCAATAGGGTTAGAGCGTTTGAACGATTTTCAAGAGACGCACGCGTGGATTTGATTTTTGCTGCATGTAAAGTTATAGCCGGCCGTTATGGCCGTTTGTGGTGCACTGTGACAGCGTCTGTCTGTAAACTCGACCAGTTGTGTGTTCGGTCCCCACTCGGGGGAGTGATTATATTTAAACTATTTTCACTTCCTTTCTCTGGCAAAGATAAAGTACTTGAGTTCCACCACACAACACGCAATGTCTCGATTTCGTTGGAAAGCGAAGTACGGTGAGTCTTGACACTTAGTACTTTCTGTCTACCCGGCTATGCGGGATAAAAAGCGTGAACCTAAAAAAAATAATAAAGTTATAGATTGTTTGAATTATTTTACTTATATTATATGTAAGTATAACATTTTAAACAATATAATCAACCATATTTATGTACACTAATATTCAAAATACAATGGACAGACAGACACTGTGCTACGAGCCTCCGAGGAAATCTAAGAAAATGAAAAGGTCATCAAGTGATTATTATGGGTTCCCATTCGATTTAATGATTTCTTCGCTCTGAGTTGAGTTTGTCAACACGCAACGTCTCTATTTCAGATGGAAAGCAGTCAGCGGAGTGTCTTAAAAACTAGATTATCTAAGATCAGACACTTTTTATTCACACGAAACCCTAAAAGCTAGCTTAGAAAACCAGCTTAAATAATATATTTATCTAACCAAATGTATGTAAATTTTGAATTAGCGATATAAAAATTAAATTTCAAGGATGCCTCTTACATGTCGTGTTTATTTTATTGTAGCCAAAATTTATTATAGAAGTTTATATTTAAATTAACATAAGTAATGGCCAGTTATGAGATTTTAATATTTATTTTATTATTGTTATAGCCCTGATAATTTTTTTTCGCTCTATGCTTCTATCTCGGTTAGTAGGATAGACAGGAAGTACCTAGTGTTAAGACACTCCGTATTCCGCTTTTCGTCGAATTCGAGACATTACTTGCTAATATTATTATTTTGGGTAAAAATTGATTATTAAACTTAAAAAAGTAAAAGGCCTTGTTAAGTCCAATAGTTTAAATTAAGCTAATTTTTCAATTATAACTAAAATATTTGCTTCTATTTAACATGTAAAATTAATAAAATATGAGAAAATAATTTTTGAATGAACGGGTTCGAATCCCGCTGCGTTCAAATTATTATATGTTTCTTGAAAAATGTTTTCTAATTTTAAATGTGGAATTACTCTTTAAAAATAATAAACTATTAATAAAATGTATATTTTACACCTTTTTGTGTCTTTATCACATTAAAGGCCGCGTGTGACAAATTTGTGAGTATATTATTTTTTATATATATACAATAAATGGGTGGGTTTGTGTGTGTGATTAAGCAAAAGGAATTTCGCCATCCAACTGGCAACGTAAATATCTATATTAATAATTTCGTCAAGGTACTAGACTGAACCTGACCTGAATTATAAAACATAAAAAATTAAGACTTGGATTCGACAAATTATGAGTAGTTATATAAAAAAATCAAATTATTCCATATTTTGTCATTTAATGCCCTCTTGAGTTCATTAAAGCCAGTTCACACTATCAGCTAAGTCAAAGTTAGTGCACAGTGCCGTGATAGCTATTTTTTTCATACATTATCTGTTCGACGCATGGCTACTGACAGGCACGTCAGTCCCTGTAATTTAAGAAAAATACAATATTCATATATCAAATCAAATCGTGGGCAAATCGTGGGCAGTCCGCTAGTCAATATATAAACTCATACATATGTTCCACAGAGACTCTAGAGGAGCACTAAGGTATCCTCTATACCTTCAAATACCGACAACAAAAAAATTTGCAGGTTAAAACTAAGGGCTCTTTTTAATTTAAAATGAAACTATTTTAACAGGTAAACTATTTAACCGGATTATTACCTGTGACCACGGACTACTGTAAAGTGTTCGAAACGTCAGGTGTCCGAAATGTATTTTCGAACATCAAAATATACGCGATTAATCCGGTTAAAATAGTTTCATTTAAAATGTATAAAAATCGCGAAAATTAAAGGCTCTTTTTAAATAAATGTATTTTAAAGGGATTAACCACGTATATTTTGGTATTGAAAATATATTTTTGAAAACCTGACGTATCACTTTATAGTAGCCCGTTACCAAAGTATATATGTATCCACATATATATTTTATATAAAATGTTTACAATAAAAGTCTCAAAAGTAATATATACAATACATATATGTATTTAAAAAACAAACAGACATGAGTGAATTCTAAGTGGATTTGATTTGAATAATTTGAATAATTTATGCTTAAATAAAAAATATTACTACCCGAAACATATTTCATTATAGTGTTAAAAGTCATGGCGTTCAAAAATACTATAACGACATTAACGTGTGAAATTAAATACCGTGTAATCAATCAGGAAGCATTTTGATAATATATTCTGGTCAAATAGAGCGCGGCGTTGAGTTCGCAAGTCAGAACGCAATGTCCAGATTTCTGGCGGAATGCAGTCAACTGAGCGTCTTGACATTAGGTTGTCTCTGACTAACCTGCTATGCGGAATAAAGTGTAAAGCTTGTCAGGTTGCCTTTCTAATTTATTATTAAAAAAGTATCTGGTAAGTTTCGCTCTAATTCTTTTCAGTAGAACTGCCTTCTGGTGATAGCTTCCTGTAGAAATGATTAAGTATTCATTTATTTTAAATGAAACTTTTAACCTGATTAATCGCGTATATTTTGGTATTCAAAAATACATTTTGGACACCTGAGGTTTCGAACATGTATCGTGACGTAGTCCGTGGTCACAGGTAGACTGAGGTGGCATTCGTCTGTCAGTTGATACAAAAATTAATTATATCAAACTACCGCCATCTGTTTCTTAATTGCCTCACGTACTGCCCTGGATTCTTGCAGAATAAGCTGACTGTATCTTTGTCTCTGGTGTGGTGGATTTGAGACTTTAATTTTTTTATAAGTGGGTCCCAGGTGGTAGAAAGTTTCCAACCATCTTCTTTATTGAAACAGATGTAAGGCAGTGTTATAAAAGTTCAAGATATTCAATAGGCATCTTGATTTCCTCTAGCTTTCGCTTGACAATTCTAATGCAGTACTTTATAGGTATACTGGTAAACAGCGACTGGACATCAAAACTGACCATGGTTTCATTGCATTGCATTGCATTTTGAAGATGGTAAAATATACATATAATGAGGGATTCGAACCCGCATCCCTTGGAAACCGTCTAGATTTCTAATCAATTAAACTATTTAATTCTATCGAGCTTCATTGAATTTTTTAAGTGGTGGAACTCAACACCGCACTTTGTCTTTTACCAGAACGAGGAAGTGAAAATAGTTTAAATATAATCACTCCCTCGAGTGGGGATCGAAGCCGGTTGTGGGTTCGATCCGTTTCGTTACCGTTTCGATCGCGCTTACAGTTAGACGCTGTCCCACTGCACCACGACCAGCCTCAAATTTTAATATTATAAACAGACACTTTAATTTTTGTTTCTGAAAACATTTTTTTAAGAATAAAAATGAACGAAGCGGGACTTAAACCTGCGCCTCTTGGAAACCGTCTAAGTGTTCTGACCGCTAAGCCATGTGTTCTACATTCGGCTGTACCGAAATTCTTATAAGCTGGTTTAAACTTTTTTTGATGTTAGCTTTTTTTGCTTTTGTTTCATTAAATTTGTTATTTATATAAAAATAATTAAAGCAAGGTTTGAATCTATACAGGTAGTTAGGTCATTTTCTTACACGATTCGAAATTCGAACAAAGATTTTTTTTCAAGAATTCTTCTTGGAGCGTTTTAGCTAAAAGAACTTAAATAATATTTGTATAGTTAGTGCAAGAAATTGCATATAGAGTTGAATTTAAAGTTTAAAGTTATTAAGAATTATTTTTCATTTAAAATATAATATAGAATAAAACTGAAAAAAGGTCTATTTTACGTTCATATATCTTTCTCATTGTTCCACGTTATTATAAAGTACTACACTTTACTCGCCCTTTTACACATTTTTGCTTTACAAGCAAAGCCTTGCATGGTGATATTGATAAAACTATATTTGTACTTGACAGTTATCGTTATATTAACACAGAAATTCCTCTCCTCTGCGCTATGAGTCTTTATCTATTAGGCACTTTATGGCGCTCAAGTCAATCATATCGTTATAATTTTTAAACTAATCGGGCAAATTACTTGGTGTAAAAGACATAGTTAATCTATATTTAATACTTAAAGGTGTGATAAATATTCTAAAATGTGCATTGTAAGAAAGTATACAGTACAATTAAATATCTAGTTCATTGTTATGTTCATAATGGCTTCCACATCCTAGTGTCAAGATACTCCGTACTCCACTTTCCGCCGAATTCGAGGCATTGCGTGTTGAGCGGCGGAACTCAACGCTGTGCTTTGTCTTACCAGAGAGAAGAAATGAAATTTATTAAATATAATTATTCTCTCGAGTGGCAATCGAATCCACTACCAATCGCATTCACAGTCAGACACTGTGCCACTGCGCCATGACTGACCACACCATTATGTTTATAAGAAAAAAAGACGCCTTTCTTTTTCCGGCAAAAATATATCGAAACAAAATATTCTACTAAATTTAAAAGAATACACACATATACTTAGACTTTTCCAATATTTGATACACCTAGCAACATTTTTACGTAAACCAAACAGAAATAGTACAGCACTAGCGAACTTTTCACTCGCTAATTGAATAAACACCGCAGTGATCCCGGCATCGCGGGATTGTGCGAGATGGCCTCTATTTGTTACCTGGCTTTGCGGGATTCACGTATTGGCAACTATTGCTTTCATATTGAATTCTCCGGGATACGGGATATGTGACTGTCACGCTGCCTTAAGCTTAAGTCTTAGTTTTGTTGCGACTTAGAGGATCTTTTCACGAACAATATTGGGATATCTTTTGGATATATAAGCTGTCTTGTTTAAATGTCTATAAGGTGAACACACACACACACATATATATATATATATATATATATATATATATATATACATATATATATATATACGTCTCACTGTAAATGTGATCACTCTGTTAACTGCTTTCCACAACGTGACGAGACATTGCATGGTGAGTGGCGAACTCAATTGAAGTAGCTAGTCGAATAAAATATTTAGTTATATGAGGTATCCCAATAAGAACAATATGTTTTGAAATTGAAATAAAACATGTAATATATGTTCGAATTTCGTGCTCAATGGGTTTATTTAATAGGAAATTTTATGTTATTTATGATTTAAACAAAATATCGTGCAAATAACCGCCACGACTTTTTTTAATAAATATTAAGAAAACCAAAGATTTAAAATTATACTTTATCATTATGCCATATCAAAATTTATATAGTTATAACTTTTATTGTAAGTATGAAATTTATGAACAAGATTATTTAGTTTAATTCGCAAATATTTGAACATGTAACTAGAATGTTCCATTTATAGAAACAAAAAATATTTATGTTATTTTAGAATAATTAATTTAATAATTGAAGAGGTCACTTGTTGCCATACAAAAGTATTTTAGCGCTTGTATTTTGAATGTATTAAATAAGGTAAATTAGAAAAGATTCCAGTAAAACATCTAAAAGGACTTTTATGTTGTATTTAATAATCATATTCTATTGGTCCATGGCGAGGCGGTGCAGTTCTATCTTCAACACCTATAGTAAATAAAATATACTTGAAATAATTTAATATTAAAACTAATTATTTAGGCCGGTTTTGGCGCAGTGGGGCAGCATCTAATTGTAAACGCGATCGGTTGTGGGTTTGATCCCCACTCATTACATATTTAAATTATTATACAAAGTGCAGTGTTGAGTTGCACCACTCAACACGCAATATCTGGAATTCGGTTGAAAGTGAAGTACGGAGTGTCTTGACACTAGGTACTTTCTGTCTACCCTGCTATGCGGGATAAAAAGCGTGAAGTTAAAAAGAATCTAATTAACTAATAATTATATATTATAGTGAATTCCAAAATATGTAAGGCTATTTCACATTTCCATATTCACAAATATCTATACGAACACATGCGAAACAGATGCATAAATTATATTTTAAATACAAATTTGCTAGGGAAATAAGTACCACATAGTAGGGTAGTTTGAGACAACCTAGTATCAAAACGTACCGTTTCTTGATATTCACATTAAATTGAGACATTGCGTGTAGAGTAGCGATCTTAACGCCGCACTTTACCTTTCAGAGAAATTATTTTTTTTAAATATAATCTTTCTACCGAGTGGAATCGACCTAACCTACAACCAACAGCGTTTACAGCGAGACGCTAAAAAGGGTAGTTGATTTTTTTAACTTCACACTTTTATCCCGCATAGCACGATAGACAGAAAGTACCTAGTGTTAAGACACTCCGTATTTCACTTTTCACCGAATTCGAGACATTGAGTGTTGAATGGTGGAACTCAACGCCGCTCTTCGTCTTTACCAGAACGAGGAGGTGAAAATAATTTAAATATAATCACTCACCCGAGTGGGGATCGAACCCACAATCGATTGCATTTACAGTCAGACGCTATCACACTGCACCACAACGATAGTTGATATTTATATGAAATAAAATAGAACAGAAAGTAGAGTTCCGATTTGGCACCGACCGGCGACGGTCGTGTGACAATATTGGGGCACCCCCCTTCGCGATTGTGCGTCCGAGAGCTGCTTTTCGTGTAGTAGTGCGTCAGTGACCAGAGTTCCAGAGTGTCGCCGCTGTGAGGACCGCGCCGTGCCGTGCCCCGTGTGCTGTACTGCGCGTCGTCTAGCTGTGGTTGGCGGTTCTTGGAGTAAGTGTTCACAGTTGTCCTTACACACCCCCGTTCACCAAACGGGCATACTCAGTGTTTTTAGTGCCACACACCCTCCCCCGCCGAAAGGTGGGGGGAGACAACTAATCTCGTCGCCGCCGCCAAAATGGAGGGCCTCTCGAAGGAGGACCTCATAAGGTACCTACGTACCTTTCACGTCGAGGCCTACGATGGCCTCCGAAACTTCGCTTTCGCGAAGGAGAGCCCGCGCTCTCCCGACGCCGGCCCGAGCGCCGCCGAAGTGCCCCGAGGCACTATTAGGACGCGTGCGTCGTCCCCCGAGCGGGACTCTAGTTCCGCGTCTGAAATGGACGTGTCAGGCGCCGAGTCGGACACGTCCTCCCAGGATTTTGAGACCGTAGTCTCAAAGTCAGCAAAGAGGAAGGCGAAAAAGGCCCCTCAGGCCGTCGCGCCGTCGAAAGCGCGTAAACCCGACGCGCAAACGTCGGCCGTGCGGGCTTCACCCGCCCCCGCGTCTACCAAGCCGCTTCCCCCGACCGCTCCGGTGTCCGCGCACACCGCAACGGGCCCTCGCCCCGCGCCGGCCCCGCGTGCCGCTCCCCTTGCGCCCTCTGCGCCCGGTCCTCGCCCTTCAGGCGCAGCGACCGGTAATCAACAACCGCCTCGCCCTAAACTACCGCCGCCGGTCTATATTCAAGAGAAAGGACGGTGGAACGAAGTATCCGCGTGGATGCTGTCTAATAAAGTGGCGTCCAGCTCCGCGAGGCTGACGTCAATGGGGATCAAAGTCCAGGTCCCGTCGGCCGCGGACCACCGCGCCTTAACCCGCCGCATGCGAGAAACAAACGTGGGTTTCCACACCTACGCCCTAGAGGAGGAGAAAACCCTCCGCGTCGTCATAAAAGGCGTCCCCCGCGAATTGGACGCCGAGTACATAGAGAACGACCTTAAGTCGCGGCTTCCGGTACGCGAAGTTCACCGCATGTACAACATGCGCACAAACGTAAAGTATGACAGCATACTCGTAGTGTTGGATAGAACAAATGAGGGCAAGGAGGTCTTCAACCTCCGGTCCATTTGCAACCTGACGGGGATCCGCGTGGAACCCCCCCGGTATAAAGGCTTAATAGGGCAGTGTCACCGCTGCCAAAACTATGGGCACTCGGCCAAGCACTGCCACGCGCGTCCGCGCTGTGTAAAGTGCCTGGACGACCACGCCACCGCGGAATGCCCGCGGAAAATTCCCGACCCGGAAATTCCTCCCAGCTGCGTCCTCTGCGAGACGCAGGGTCACCCCGCGAACTATCGCGGCTGCGTCCGCGCCCCGCGCAGGCGCACTGGTAAAGGAGGGTACCGAAAGAGGACCTTCCCCTCTCGCCAGTTGGAGCAACCGAAGGAGCCCTCAGCTCCGGAGGTATTTACACCGGCTCCACCTCCAAAGGTGAACGCGTGGTTCAAGCCCACGCCACCTCCAGCAGCGGCACGTGTTGCGGTGCCGGCTGCGACTCGCGCACCGACGGCCCCGCGGCCCTCCCCGCGCCCGCAACCCCCTCAGGGTAGTCCCGCGAGCGACCTCTCGCTCGTTATGGACTTTGCCGGCGCGCTAAATTTCATCGAACTCGGCGTGTTCGCGGCTAAGCTGCGCAACACGAACGGGAATAATATGGCTCGCCTACAAGCGGTATGCGAGCACGCCACTCTTCTGGAAGCCATCGTAGGCTTCCAGGCTAAATAAATTCCAAAATTAAAACAATTAGATGGCGGTCAATAATAGTTTTACCCCTCGGCCCGCTGATTCGCGTCTCGCGCGCGTAAAACCATTAGCCCTAAAAATCGCGACATTTAACGCAAACGGTGTCAAAGGCCAGAAAGAGCTTATGAGTGAGTCCGTCCACTCAAGCCAGGTAGATTTCTTCTGTAGACAAGAGTCCTTTCTCAAACCTAGCGTTCGCTCTCCTGGCATTGCGAACTATAGGGTTGTAAGGAATGATAGGGCCACCGCAAAAGGTGGCACTATGATTTATTACAACAAGAAACTACATTGTATACCGCTAGACCCTCCGTCGCTTGCTAACATCGAAGCGTCAGTGTGCCAAATTCATATGACAGGCCATCAGCCAATAATCATAGCCTCGGTGTATCTATCGCCGAACAAACCAATAATAGAAAGCGACATCAAGTCGCTCTTAGACATGGGTGACTCAGTCCTTCTGACTGGGGACCTAAATTGTAAACACATCAGCTGGAATTCGTCGAAAACCACGAAAAGAGGTAAGGCTCTCGACGAAATAGCTGTCAAATATAATGCGGCCGTCATCGGCCCCCCCACCCCCTCCCGCTTTGGCCCCTCAGGCACGCCGGAGGTGTTAGATATTGCGATCCTTAAGAATGTCGCCCTCTGGCAA
The DNA here is from genome assembly GCA_032432895.1 of Dryadula phaetusa. Classification (NCBI taxonomy): domain Eukaryota; kingdom Metazoa; phylum Arthropoda; class Insecta; order Lepidoptera; family Nymphalidae; genus Dryadula; species Dryadula phaetusa. Next base: position 3,775,998 of record JAOYRS010000021.1, read on the forward strand.
CACTCTATCGAATCGCAGCCGGAACTAGATTCTGATCATAGACCGGTGTTAATTAAACTAGGTACGGAGCGCCCCTCAGGCCCTCCGACCAAAACAATTACAGACTGGAAGAAGTTCGCAAAGCTTCTTCGAGCCAACAATTCTCCACTTAAGGAGCTAATTCCAGGCATCACTGACTCGGTCGATTTAGCAATAGACGCGGCTAATCAATTCTCAGATTACATACACGATACGATCCTCAGCTGCTCTAAAGAGATTACAAACGTACCGCAAGGACGATTTGAAATCTCAGAAAAGCTCAGGAGGTTAATAAGGCGTAAAAACGCCGCAGCCAGACGACACGACACATACCCGACAGACGACAACCGTAGGGAGTTAAACAGGTTGAGGAGGAGCGTTCGACACGCGTTCGACATGCTCCGCGGCGAGTCGTGGGACAAGAGACTAGAGGGACTCGCGCCTTCGCACCAGGCTTTCTGGGCGCTGTCGCGAGCTTTCAGGTCGGACGGTCTCGTGACTATGCCACCTCTCATTAGGCCCGACAATTCCATCGCCGCCGATGACACTGAAAAAGCGGAATGTTTAGCCGACAGTTTAGAGGCTCAATGTTCCCCCAGCGATCAGCCTTGCGACCCGGACCACCTAGCGAAGGTGGACTCCGAGGTTGCAACCTGGGCTTCTCTACCTCCCTCAGGTGAACCGCTTCGCCCAACCTCCGCCGGTGAGGTTCAAAATATCATTAAGAACCTGAAAGACAGGAAGGCCCCGGGGCCCGACGGTCTTAATAACAGGATGTTAAAAACGTTACCGGCCCAGTTCGTGTCCTTACTAGTACTCATTTTTAATTGACTCCTCAAATCTTGTACCTTCCCAGATCAATGGAAGGAGGCAATAGTCATAGGTATTCCGAAGCCGAACAAGCCGAGGAATCTCCCCAGCAGCTACAGGCCTATCAGCCTGCTGAGCTGCCTAGGTAAAATTTACGAGAGGATAATTCTCATTAGACTCTCCGAAGCGGTAGAGACGAAACGTCTGCTCTTAGACGAGCAATTCGGGTTCCGCAAGGGCCACTCCGCCGTACACCAAGTGCATCGGCTAGTAGAACACATAGCCAGATATAATGTTAGATACCGTGTCCGCAGCTCCACTGCGGCCATTTTTCTCGATATCGCGAAAGCGTTCGACAAAGTTTGGCATAGCGGCTTGATTTACAAGCTGCACAATGCCGGCCTCCCGGATCATTTAATTCGCGTCCTCAAGGACTATCTCTCAAACAGATATTTCCGTTTTAAAGTGGAAGGTACACTCTCCACTCCCCGCCTAATTCGCGCCGGAGTCCCTCAGGGCTCCACGCTCTCTCCTATTCTGTATGCGCTGTACACCAGCGACATACCGCGAGTCGACAATGTCCATCTGGCTATGTACGCCGACGACACCGCCCTATACACCACTTCCCGCCACTCTTTCGTCATTGCCGAGAGACTCCAGGCGGCCGCCGACGCCCTAGGCGCTTGGTACCGCAACTGGAGGATCGAGGTCAATCCCGAAAAGAGTGCCGCGGTACTCTTCCCTCGACTTAAACATGAAACGGTCTCTACCGTATACCTAATTAACAAGCCAATTCCGTGGCAAAAACATTTTAAGTACCTCGGAGTCACTCTAGACTCCCAACTCTCCTTCAGAAAACACATTAGTCGAGTGTGTAATAAAGCCCGCTTCTAGCTCCATAGATTGCCCCCCTTAATTTGTAAACGCAGTAAAATGTCACTTAGAAATAAGCTGACATTGTATAAAACCTGCATTAGGCCCGTCCTCACGTACGCTTGTGTGGCGTTCGCGCACACCGAGCTTAACCCACTTCAAGTGGTTCAAAACCGATTTCTACGAATCGCATCGGGTTCCCCCTGGTACGTTCGTAACATAGACTTACATAAGGATTTCGAACTGGAATCGATAAAAGAGTTCTGCAACGGCCTAGCCAAGCGCTATTACGAGCGCGCAGATACTCACGTAAATCCCCTCGTCGTACGGGCGTGCGATTACGCCCCGTCCGCGCATCCTAAACTTAGACGCCCGCGTAGCGTCTTATTAGACCCCGATGACCCCATCACGGCAGCTAATGGAAAAATGTTAGGTAGGAAACACTCCACCAACACCACACACAAACACCGCCGTCGTCGGAAACGACGGCGAAGTCCAGCTTACGTCACGGCCCGTCCGCGCGTTGGCGCGGCCGGGTCCAACGGTTAGGGACTGTAATAGGCTCCCTTAGAATAGTTAAAAAATTCTCCCAGTCGCGACTTCACGCCGCGGCTGGCTTGTGTTTTTTGGAGTAGGGAAAAATCCCCCGCCCGCTCGCCGACCGCAAGCCGAGGTTCGAGCCCCGCAGGGGGCGCCCTTGCGGTCGTCGGCTTCCTCTCAAGCAGACACGTCAGTGCTTGCTAATACTTCGCAGGGCTAGAGTACCCTCTTCCCTCCCCCTCCCGGTGTCGCTGTAAAGACCATTAAGGTCAACAGCATTTAACTCAAAGACAGAAAAAAAAAAAAAAAAAAAAAAAAAATAAAATAGAACAGAAAGTAGATGGAGTGACGTTTGACCTCTTTATGTTCTATTAATTACGACGTTTTTCTCTCAGATTTCGTCAAATTAAATATACAAGTTTGTTTATAATACTTGAATTTTATATTTTATATGATAACGGAAAAAAAGTTCGCATATAAGTATGATTTATAGTGAAATAGTAAATTTTTAATACATTTTTAATGAAACTACTTTAAACAGATTGATCGCGTATATTTTATTTTTTACTTTGTAACACCTAACACTAACTTCAAAAAAACCTGTAGTCTCAAACCCACCACACTAGAAAGCAAGATACATTCAGCTTATATTGTAAGTATCCAGGACAGTATGCAATGCCATTTAAACACAGATAGCAGTAGTTTGATATAAATTTTTGTATCAACAGACGGACAAACGCCACTTTTGTTTACTTATTACCACGGACTACTGTAAAGTGTTCGACATATCGAGTTTTCAAGAATTTATTTTCGAAAACCAAAATATATGCGATTAATCCATTTAAAATATAGTTTAAGATAATGCAATTAATTAGCTACATTTTTTATTGCCAACTCCAAAAAATTATACACCAATCACCAGTGCATCAGCGGTACATTGCTAGATTTGTCTACTTAAATTTACAGAATTTTGTTGTAATATTAAATTTACAAAGTAATGTTAAATTCATTTACCATCGTATTCACTTCTCAGTGCGGAGTTTAAGAGATTTTGTATTAAATTGTTTCTATTAGACTTCCTGCAACATAGAATGTAAATTAAATTATTCGCGTAAAAATTGAATAAGGGTCTATTGAATAAACTGTGAAAAATTGGCTGTGGGTTTGATGTCTGTTCTTTGAAATTATATTATATTGTAATTATTATCATTTTCTCCTTTCCTGAGAAGACCAAGTGCAATTTTAGGAATTCGTGCAAAAAAATGAGAACGTCGAAGAGTGTCTTGTCTCTAATTACTCTGCTATAACACAAAACTTACTTAATTAAAGAGAGATTGTTTATTGGTTCAAATAAATTCAGCAACAAAAGCTTCTAGATTTTTGTCTATCTCCAACGTAACAATATTTTATATAAATTTTTTTAGCTTTCAGAATAGCAGGGTAGTCAGAGACAACCTAGTGTTAAGACACTCCGTTGACTGCATTCCGTCTGAAATCGATACATTGCGTGCTGAGCTTAACACCGCGCTTTGTCTTACCAGATAGAATTTTTTTCAACATAATCTTTCCCCTGAGCGGGAATCAAACCAACAAACAATCATGTTCACAGTCAGTCCAAGTCGAACCGCGCGATATTTACTTACTTGTATATAAGAAGTGGTAAACTTCTAGTTTTATCGTTAAACTCATTATAATCGTTATCATCGTCACCACTGCGGTCCCTTGTGGAAAAATTTTGTAATTTTGCAATAATATTACTCATAAGCGCTTCAAGCTTTACATTATTATTAGAATGAGAACTTTTTTTTAAATAATTTGTATCATAATATTGATCGTCGATGTCCGAGGTTTTGGGTTTTCTTATTTCGTATATTTTTATAGCGGGCACGTAAGCTTCGGTTAACGAACTGATGACAACTGAAACATTTTTTTATATATGTAACTCGGTAAGAAACAAACTATTTGAAAAAAAAACTTTGTTTTTAAATAAATATATAGTAATTTGAACGCAGCTTGATTCGGACCCGTGCGTTTTGAAAATTGACCAAGCGTGATAAACTAGATAAACCATGCGGATTATTTATAATAACCTCGTTGATATTGATTGATAAAAGAATTTTACAATCTATCTAGTAGTGTTGTAGTTACCATTACAAATTAAAAAAAAAACAATACAGCTTAGTTATATAAAATTAAAAAAATATGTATTTTACGTATTATTCGCATTTATTATCAAAATTTAGGTATTTTTTATACGTATCTATAATATTTTCCAAGCTTTACAACGCACAGCCCGGTACCCCCGGTAGTCAGAAACAATCTAGTGTCAAGTGAGTGGCGCTTTTTCTTACCAGAGGCGGATAAATGAAAATATATTTTAAATATTAACATTCTCCGAGTTGGAATCGACCCCAGAACTATTCGCGTTAACAGTTAGACGCTCCGTAAAAAATTACAAAATATTTTTAGTTTTCTATTAAAATATAGTAAATACTCACTTATAAAAAATAAAGCAGTAGTCTCTATATTCATTTTCAACGAACGGTACACTCTGCAGTTAAAACTCTACTAATATTAAAAATTCATACGTTAAATTTAATTTATTTTATGTTCGTTTTATGACACTTATCTAACTAGAAGCAAAATTGGTAAACCGTAAAATGGGAATTAATGGCGATTTATGAGTATTATGCTGTAAGATGAGTTCTTTAATTATAGAGATATTCGCACGTGCCAGTTGATAGTAAATAGCTTGCCAATATCATGTTGTATGGAAAACACAGGAAGGAGATAAAAAGGAGAAAATGAGATAATTATATAAATTACATAGCAGGTTAAAAAGAGACTTACTAACAATATAATGTCACTTAAAACAAAAAAAAACAAATATAAAAATAATTATGGGTGCGATCTCCACTTGGGCAAGCGATGATATTTAAAATAATTGTCACTTCTTCGCTCAGGTAACATGAAATGCGGCGTTGAGTTCCACAACTCAACATGCAATATCTCAAATTCGTTGTATAGAGAAGTACGGAGTGTCTTGACACTAGATACTTTCAAAAAAAGTATTAAAGACAGACATTTTGAGAGTTCAGAAAATATTATGCTAACGGAGATATAACCTGTTTGGCATCTCTCTAAGCTTCAGGTATTGCTCGTGGACAGTGGCATATATGCAGTAATATAATGTCAAATTATGTACTTGGATAAACGCAATGGTTATGTATTCATAGATAAAAGGAATATTTGTAGTCCAAAAGTGCAAAGTACTTACTTCTTTATTTTTATAAGTAACAATAAAAAAGATAGATGGCAAAGTGGTATCCAAAGCACTAACATAGATAGGGATAAGGAGACTGAAATAGTTTTAGTGAAAATCAAAACTCACTGAAATTGCTCGCGAGATTGCCACTGTCCAGAGCCAGAAGATCCAGAAGCCAAAGAGGATTCCGCTAACATAATATTTTCTAAATTCCCAAAGTGTCTGTCTGGCCACACTTTAATACATTTTTTGAAAGTACTTAGTGACAAGACACTCTGTACTTCGCTATCCGCTGAATACAAGACATCGCTTGTTGATTGAAATTTAAATATAGAAATATAATCACTCCTCCGAGTGGGAATCGAACTCACAAATGATCAAGCTTACATTTAGACGCTGTCCCATTGCGCCACGACCGGCCTCGACTTTAGTATTTAAAGGTTAATATTCTAGACGGAACTAAACGCCGCGCCTGAACCAGATAGTCCCCTATCTGGTTCAGGCGCGGCGTTTAGTTCCGAGCTCGAACCTACAACCGTCACGTTTACAGACAGACCTTATCCCGCTGCATAATGACTGTAATTACAAAGCGTTCTTTGCATCGGAATTGCTTTACTTGTATGCATTCCTTTTTCTTGCGACAAAGAAACGCTTTTACCATTACAATATTTGTTCATTTTAAATCCATTCGCCTTATTAAATCTAGTTATTTACTGCTATGAGGAAGAGCGTTCTATTAAATTAAGTCTTAAGTACTTCTGAAGTACTTTTATATAGGTTCTTATTTTCCTTGAGAGTTACGGGATATAGTTATAAAATCATAAATATACTTCAAGTAAACAGCTTCACGCTCTATCCCGCATAGTAGGGTAGTCCGAGATAGCCTAGTGTCAAGACACTGTTGATAGTTTAATTTAGAATGTCAAGTTGCGGAACTAAACAACGGGCTTTGTGTTACCAAATCGGGATATGTAAAATAATTAAAAAATATCATTTTTTTAATAAAAATCATACTTCTAAGCATTGCGTTAATAGTGAAATATCGTGACAGTGATTTCAAAATATGTTTTCATATATTTTTACTATTATAATAAAAGATATTTCTTTTGGCTTTACGTTTTTATCCCGCATTGCAGAGTAGACAGAAAGTTCCTAGTGTCTAAAAGATACTCGTTACTTCGATTGCCGCCAAATTGTAGACATCGCCTGTTGAGAGGCGTAACTCAACGTCGCGCTTTGTCTTTCCAGAGAGAGAGAGAGAGAGAGACTCACTTTATTATTTTAATAGGCCAATTTATTAAAGAGTTACTATTATATTAAACGTGTACATCTAATATCTAATTCTTTTACTTTTCTGACAGTCTTAAGCCTTTACATATATTAGTCAATTGGAGTATAATTTTTTGGGGATTTCGAATACCAAGTTATGATTCTAAAGAGATTCCCCCTCAAATAACAATATATATCGAAAATAGGTAATAATTTAGGCCATAGCCTCGCCTCTTACCATAAGGGTATACAAGGAAACGCTTTCACAACTCAATCTGTATTTATAGAGGTCATTTGTAACGTATAGTGATCGTAATGAGTAATGTTTGCTAAAGATATAAGAGATACCGTTTATTAGTTATTCATTTAGAATCTACAGTTTCAAGCTATATTTCGCATTTCGAGCAGGGTTGTTAGAGTAAACTTAGTGTAAAGACACTCCGTCCGCCGCGTCCTATCCGAATATAAACATTGCATGCTAAGCGGTGGATTTTAACGCCTCGAAGATAAATAAAAATAATTGAAATACATTATAAATCACTCCTATCGATTGATATTGATTAGGAAACGAAACCACGACCAAAAACATTTCTCTAATCCTGTGTAAAATTTTCTCTCTATTTTTTTATACAATAAAATCGTTCCTTTAAAAAGGCTAAGCCATAAAATTGTATTTAAATATATATATATATATATATATATATATATATATATATATGTCGCTTAATACAAAAATATATATCAAGCACATAGTAGCTTGTATAATGTTTATTTTATTAAGCGATTACGCGGAAAGTTCTGGGCCAATTCATGTTATTCTTTTTTGTTCGATGCAGTAAGGCTGCCATTTGGTCCCACAAAAAATATTTTCAATAATTTAATTTTTTTTATAATCATATTTGTTGATTCGACAATATCATTTTCACGACTTTTTTTACGTGTTAACTGCAATTTCTCCGTCATCTGTGAACAAATGTGTCTGTTTTATTTGAAAGAGTAAACGTCTGGAATGGTTTCACAAACAATTGTTAAAGATCTTATAAAGATTGTTATACATTAAAGAAAATTTTTATACGTTTTTTAAAAAATGTTTTCTAATCCGAAGTGTGGAATAACACTTTAAAAATAGTAAATATTAAAATAAAATCAATCTCTCTTGTTAAACGATTATTTCTTAATAATCTTGAGTAGTAGAAATTTGTAAAAATCTCTCTACAGAGATGCTAACTACATAAATAACATAAATAACATAGTAGCAAAAAACGTATAAGAATTTTGACGCAGCTGGTAGTAGAACGCATGGCTTAGCGATCAGAGCACTTGGACGGTATCCAAGAGGCACGGGTTTGAATCCCACAGAGTTCAAATTTTTATACGTTTTTTCAAAAATGTTTTTTTTTTAATCCTAAGTGTGGAATAACACTTTAAAAATAGTAAATATTCTTATAAAGATCTTCAGAGATATCAATGGCAATCTTCAATGAGTAACAGCAAATGATTTGCGATTGTTGGGATCGTTTGTATATGTTCACCATTGCATAATACATATTATTATTAAATATAAGTATATACTATTACGATGCTTTTATTTGACATTTTTTTGTTACAAACCACGAACTTATGCGTCCATGAATTTTTACGATCCTATTTCTAATTTTAGTGATTTTTTATTATAACTGGTGGAGAGCACCCGACACATTGCAAGAAACTGAGGAATATGTATGATTTAAAGAAATATTGTAATATTATATATATAAGTTAATAGAGAAGTCCCTTCAAAAGTTCTAGTCCGATTACGAAGCCTAAGATCGATATTTAATTCTATGATATAGATCAACAGTACTATAGACACTTGACGGCACAGCGGCCGTCCGTATAACTTTAAATGTACCAACCCGAGTGCAAATCTCACTTCGAGTCGATGTTATGAAATAATTTTCATGTTTTTGTTTTATTTTATATTTCATTTTTCGCCGTTATATTCTTTATCTCCTGGATTGGAGAGGGGTAACGGTGCCAGGGCAGAGCTTCCATCGCCACTCACTAATATGGGTCCCTGGGGAGACCCAGCTTAGGCTATCCAGTGACGACCGAGGCAGCGGCTCATGATTCAGTAGGGAGGAGAAGGCCTTATGGAAGCTTGCGTCTCTCCGGCGGTCTGGAGTGACATGAGTGTGAGTAGTTATTTAGAATTTAGGATAGCTATCTTAATATGTAAAATTAGTTTGTATATTGAAAGTTTTATAGTGTAAAATAATTATGAATTCATGTAAAATTGGTATTTTTAATATAAGTTTATTTTCATTAATCCATAAGAGCCCGTAACAATCCATAAGAGGCGTAAGCGCCAGATTACTATAAAACCCTTTATACCTATAAGCTACTGTATTCACGAACCATTACCGAATGGACCGGAAATAAAAAAACAAAATTATACTACGTTTAAAAAAACCAACTTCAAAAACTGTAAAGTCAAAAATTTATAAAGATTTGGTTTACACACTACTTGTGAAGCAATATTAATAAAATAAATAATATTATTTAATTTTGTTAGCAACTCATAGATTGCTCGCAAAAAGCGCAGGATTTTTTAAAATGTTATTCCACACTTAGGATTAGAAAACCGAAATCGAGACATTGCATGTAGAGTTCACGACTTAACACGCACGGGAGGCAAACAGTTAATGGAGTGTCTTGTCACTTGTTTCTCTATCTTCTATCTGACTATCCTGCTATGCGGGATAAAGCGTGAAGCTGTATTAAAAAAAAAAAAAAAAACTTAATAACGAGAGTCTGTCGACTATTATCCACCCAAAATCTTCGCGTATTATAAATATTCTTTATTTATCACTTTCAGCTTCACGCCTTTATCCCGCATAGCAGGGTAGACAGAAAGTACTTAGTGTCAAGACACTCTGTACTCGTGGAACTCAACGCCGCACTTTATCTTTGAGAAGCAGAGCGAGGAAGTGAAAATAATTTTAAATACAATCACTCGAGTGGGCATTGAACCCACAACCGATCGCGTTTACAGTCAGATGCTGTCCAACTGCACCACGACCGGCCTCTATTTATCACATAATTTATTTATAATAATTATATTTAACAAAGAATAATTATTCTTTTCTATTCTATTCTAAAATTTATTTTATAAATTACAATTTAAAAAGTAAAAAGGTCACATTAAAGCATATAATATACATACATGTAAGAAAACATGAAATTTCTGCTCTCAAAGCTCCAACATATCAGCGCGCAATATTATTTTTACAATCCGTCAAATTTTAATCTAAATATGTGTTTGGGATTGCTTATTTAGGATCGCCGCCATAATTGGAGCCATAGACTGGATTAGACATGTTTGAATTTTCAATTTATTCGGAAAGTTACTAAATACACACAGGAAGTTATTTTCATTGGTTTTCAATTTTAACCGGATGTGTAAACGTTTTCTACAGCTGATAGTTATTAATTAAATATTAAAAAAAAAATAAAAAAAATATATTGTTATATATTTGTATGGTTTTTGTTGATTTAAAATACATGTGGATTTTTGTGTTACATATTAAGAAAAACAATTTTAAGAAATGTTTAAGCTATTTATTGAACGTATGGCTTAGCGGTCAGAGCGCTTGGACGGTATCCAAGAGGCGTGTGTTCGAATCCCGCTGCGTTCAAAATTTTTATACGTTTTTTCTAAAATGTTTTCTAATCCTAAATGTGGAATAACACTTTAAAAATAGTAAATATTTATTTAATATAATAGATATGAAACACAATGTCAGTAATACTAGAAACAGAAAGAAATTAACATTATAAAAACATTTATAAAGAGATTTACTCAACAAACGAAATGCTTATTTCAATACTACAAACTGATCACAACATTCCTACTTAATGGTAGAGTATACATCTATATACATTATACTGGTGCAGTGAAAAATTCCCACTCAGGGGAATGATTATATTCAAATTATTTCAATTTCTTCGCTCTAGTGCAAACAAAACGCGGCGTTGATTTCCGCCACTCAACACGTAATGTTTCGAATGCGGCGAAAAGTGGAGCACGGATTGTGTTGACGCTAGTCTGTAGGGAAAGAATGAAAAGCGTGAAGCTATATATTTTTAAAGCATAGAACGAACTACTTATAAATTTCAAATTCAAATAAATTCAATATATTAATATGAGAAAGTAAAGCTTTTTACGAAAATGAAGCGAATAGAGGTAATATGAAATTTTGATTGATTTGATTTAAAATCGTTTAATAGTATTATATTGTACTTAAGGTTTCCTAGGCAACGCCTTCTTTACGCATTAATGGTCACTAGTCATTAAACTAAAAGATTTAAAGAAATTTTGTCTAACCTTGTAACTTAAACGATTATATAGAATTTGCTCTGCTTGCTTCATAGAAACATAAATTGGCCATTATCAATATTGGTGGAGGAATATTTGCTGACATGACATGCTAAAGCGTAACGTCAAAGGGTATTGAACAACTAATATAGATTTATATCAATACACAAAGAGTTAGTGTGTTATTGCTGAATATATATGAAATAGTCCCTTCGTCCATCGTTACGAATGTAATCATTCTCTCGAGTGGGAATCGAACCCATAATAATCGCTTTTTTACAACCAAACGCTGTCCCAATTGTATTATCCCTACCTTTATGTATTATCAATATATTATTGATAAAAATTTAAGTAAATCTTAAAACACGAGCCATAATCAAAAATTATTTAAAAATGAGCCAAATAATTTCTTTAAATTATTTAAAGTACCCACAAAGCGTAGACAAAAATACAGCGTGTCCAAACACTAGGTTTTTCCACTACATATAGCTTTTACCCACTTCTACTGAATGGCTGGAATAAATATCTTTTAACGATAAGTCCATCTTTTGTAACAATTCATTATATCTTATATTGTTATTCTTAAGTAATAATCACATATAATACGAATGAAATGCTCGTTTCATTTTATTTTAGGGGTATCATTGTTTCAGGGGTTCCTTACCCTAATAGCATTAAGGTCTGAGGCATTAACTTTACTGAGCTAGAATATTATTTGACGTTCAAAGAATTTAGCATTTAATGGCAGAGCAGTCAGAAACGACCTAATGTCAAAGTACTTTGTGATTACCTTCCACCTGATTTCAAGAAGTCAATGTCGCGCCTTATCTTACTAGAGCGAGAAATAAAAATATTTTATAAATAAAACAATATATATATATATATATATATATATATATATATATATATACATAAACAGAATAAGTATGTATATAAAAATCCAGCGTATATGAATTAAATTGTACAAACAGCTGTAAACTATGTCATGAAAATCCAGAATGGCCGAATCAAATTTACGTTTCACGTACGTTCGTTACTAGTTAAACTAATAGTGCTTTATAGGCTGTATGTTCTATTTCATTGCTATCTAAACGATTTTATATATATATATATATATATATATGTATAAATTATTAAAAAAATAAATTAAAATTAAAAAAAATAAATAAATAATATAACGTATTGAAACATTGGTAATCGCCAAAACAAAACTTGTATTTATTAAATACTTAATAACATTTTTAAGGCCGTTTGCCGTGTGATGCCGGCTTAGAATAGCATCACCCCATATCCTCCCGCGGGTGTCGTAAGAAGCGACTAAGGGAAAAAAAACAGGGCATGGGCAGCAGCGTGACCCTGTCTAACATAAACACCTACTGCGGTCACCAACCCGCCTGACAAGCGTGGTGACAATGGCAAGATCCCCCATGGAGACAGCGCCAAAAATACGGCCCTCAGTGCTCGGCAGCCCCGCTATTCCCGGCCAAGGCAGCGGTCGTGGTCACGGCGGGGCAGAGGGTGCTAAGAATCCCCGGAGTAAAGGCTGCCAAAAACAACATATGTATTTGGCAATGTACAGCGGACGTACGATTCGGCTGGACCATCACCTCACAGAACTGGAAGTAGAGTTAAGTCATATAAAGTGGAGTATTCTGGGGTTATCAGAAGTCTGAAGAGAGGGAGAGGATACAATAACCCTTGACTCTGGTCACTTGCTCTACTTCCGGGAAGGTGATAGGGCCTCCCAAGGTGGTGTCGGTTTTCTGGTCCACAGAGCTCTTGTTGGCAACGTTGTGGAAGTTAGTAGTGTGTCGACCCGGGTAGCGTACCTCGTAATCAAGCTTACCGACAGGTACTCTCTGAAGGTAGTGCAGGTATATGCGCTGACCTCGACACACTCCGATGAAGAGGTTGAAGCCATGTATGAGGACATTACTAAAGCCATACATGGTACGACCTCATGCTTCTACAACGTGGTCATGGGAGACTTCAACGCTAAAGTGGGAGTACAGGAATGCGACGAATCGAAGATTGGACCACATGGGTTGGGGTGCAGAAATCACAGGGGGCAAATGCTGGTCAACTTCCTCGAGATGCAGGGGCTTTACTTGATGAATTCCTTCTTCAAGAAGAAGCCCCAAAGGAGATGGACCTGGCAAAGTCCAGATACTGTGACAAGGAACGAGATAGATTTTATCATGGCGGACAGAAAGTATATATTCAAAGATGTCTCTGTGATCAACAGGTTTAACACCGGCAGCGATCACCGACTCGTACGAGGCACTCTGAATATATGCTTCAGAGTCGAACGAAAACGCCTGCTGAAATCTACTCTCCGACCTACGCCGCCCCAAGTAGACCGTGTGTCCAAGCAGTTCCAATTGGAACTGCAAAATCGATTCGACTCGCTGGAAACCACTGACGATGTGGACGAGATAACCGACAGCGTGGTGAAGACAGTGTGTAAACTGGGCCGTAAGCATTTTCCGCCGACGAGTACCACTAAGCAGTCCAAACTTGCTCCCGAAACCCTGGATCTGATGAGGCAGAGACGGGAAATGCCATTCGCTCAAGCAGCTTCTCCAAAACAACGGGCTCTCTCTAGGCGGATAAGGAAACTCACGCGCCGGGACCTCCGTTGCTCAAACACGAGAACTATTACAACCCTCATTGAGCAAAATAGGGGGTCCAAAGTTTTCCAAAGACCGCTAGGGAGAAGCCACCTTGCAAAGCTTAAGACAGCGGATGGCACAATAGTCACGTCAAGACCCCAGATCCAGAATGAGGTTGAGAAGTTCTATGGGCTGCTCTACTCATCGCGCACACACAAGCCTATAGCTCAGGACACTGAAGATCCACGTGCACCACTGACGCGCCATTACTCGGAAGACATCCCGGACGTTGACGTAAGCGAGATTAGTGCGGCTCTTAAACAGCTCAGGAATGGGAAGGCCCCGGGTGATGATGGCATTACCACTGATTTCTTAAAGGCTGGTGGACTACCGGTCCAAAAGGCCTTAGCAGAACTCTTTAATGCCGTCATCCGCCAAGGCATGACGCCAGAAGCGTGGTCCAGGGGTGTGGTCGTCTTGTTCTTCAAGAAGGGTGATAAAACCCTCCTAAAGAACTACAGGCCGATTACACTCATAAGCCACATTTACAAGTTGTTTTCAAGAGTCGTCACGAATCGTCTCGCCATCAAGCTCGACGAATACCAACCTCCGGAGCAAGCCGGGTTTCGAAAAGGCTACAGCACCATAGACCACATACATACTGTTCGGCAGATTATACAGAAGACCGAGGAGTATAATCAGCCTCTGTGTATGGCATTTGTGGACTACGAGAAAGGGTTCGACGCCATCGAAACCTGGGCTGTTTTGGAGTCCCTGCAGAGATGTCAAATCGACTGGCGATATATCGAGGTGATGAGATGTCTCTACAGCGCTGCGACGATGACCGTCCAAATCCAAGATCAGCGGACAAGACCTCTTCGGCTCCATCGTGGGGTGCGACAGGGGGACGTGATATCCCCGAAACTGTTCACCAACGCGATGGAGGACGTCTTTAAAACCCTGGATTGGTTTTGCCGACGATGTAGTCATCTATGCAGAGACACTGGAAGAGCTAAATCAAATGCTGAACGACCTAAATGGGTCCTCCCGACGTGTTGGTCTTGGTATGAACTTGGACAAAACAAAAGTTATGTTCAACAGAAACGTCATGCCGAGACCAGTGCGGGTCGAAGGCTTTCTTCTTGAAGTTGTACAGGACTATACCTACCTAGGCCAGACAATACAACTTGGCCGACACAACTTCGAGAAGGAAGCGGATAGGAGGATTCAGTTGGGTTGGGCGGCATTTGGCAAGCTCCGTCGAGTCCTTACGTCAGCAATTCCGCAAAGCCTAAAGACCAAGGTTTTTGAGCAATGTGTCCTACCTGTAATGACATACGCTGCCGAGACGTGGACACTGACAGTAGGGCTGGTCCACAGATTTAAAGTCGCTCAGCGAGCTATGGAGCGAGCTATGCTCGGGGTCTCTCTCAAGGATAAAATCAGGAATGAGGTTATCCGTGAGAGAACTAAAGTAACCGACGTAGCTCGCAAAATCAGTAAGCTGAAGTGGCAATGGGCCGGTCACGTCTGTCGCAGGACCGATGGCCGTTGGAGCAGACGAGTCCTGGAGTGGAGACCGCGTCTTGGCAAACGTAGTGTAGGACGCCCTCTGGCCCGCTGGACTGACGACATACGCAAGGTTGCCGGAGCAGGCTGGATGAGGGTTGCGGAGGACCGGGATGTTTGGCGCAAACTTGGGGAGGCCTATGTCCAGCAGTGGACTGCGATTGGCTGACGACGACGACGACGAATTTTTAAAGACCGTGAAGAAATTGAATACGGAATTATAATTTCATTTACAATTTTTAAAGATAAATCTGAAAACATCGTGACGCAGTCGGGTCCAGTCGAGGAAGTATGATATTTGAATTATTTTTATTTTAATATCGGCTGGCAAGACAAAACACGGCGTTAAGTTTCGCAACTCAACTCGCTCAACATATCTCGAATTCAGACTAAAAGTGGAGAATGAAGTATCTTAAAAGTACATTTATAACTGCCTTACTTCTATCTATCTTCGCTGCTACCCAGGAAAAAGCGTAAATACTAAATACTTAACAGCTTTTTTTTCAAACAGGAAAAAATCACATATATTAGGACCTAAAAATCATTCCATACCCATCCCAAGTCCACTATCATCTAATACACCAATTACAAAAAAAAACACTCAAAAATATTTGAAATTAAAAATTACTTCACAACTCGTAAAGTACTAAAACAATGGGGACGGTACAAAAAGCAATCAAAGAAAACAAAGAGACTATACGGATCGCCGGTCACGTACTGTATCCGATTTCATTAGCCGGCTAACGAACTGAGCGTACCACTGTGATTGATTTTACAGTCCAGCTTGATTAGCATACAGTATTAAAGCCTTGCTTCAAGGAAGAATTGTAAAAAATACATTTAATTATATTACATATGCTTTATTAAAATAGGTGTGAGTTTTGTCAAGTCGGCGTTATAAGAAGCTACTTCCAACTCGTAATGCAGTTCTGCTGAGAAGATCTGGAGTAAAAATCAACAATTGCTCTTTTAATACGCTTAAAATTTAATAACCTTTTTATAAGTAAACCCAAGATTCTAGTATTAGAGAGATATGAAGAAAGAACGGAATTTAAGATTAAGGTAGAATATATGCATGTGGAAAAGCGCATTGCTACCGGTAACGATGCTCTGGCTGCTTTAATGAGACGGCAAAACGTCAGCACAGCTGCACGTCTTGTCGTTCCCAATGCAGTACTGATACTGACGTTTTTATACGGCAACGAAACGTGAGTGTGTCAAAAGAAGAATGAAAGAAAAAAAATGAATGCAGTAGAGATGAGATCTCTTCACCAAATATGCAGAATCAGTTTAGTTGATCATATATAAAGCGAATAAATTCGCAGAATGGCCGGCATAGGCTTGAATGTCATAGTTAGAATGAAGAAGAACATGTTAAGTCGAGCTTCGAGTTCGAGCCGAGTTCGCTAAAACACAGTATTGATATGATACTAGAAGAATTTTGCGTAAAAAGTATGAAGCCCACCGGCAGACTTAGTGTGAAGAGTTTATTGAGTGTGAACAACGCGAAAGAAGTATGCAGAAAGGGACCGTGAAAGTAACGAAAAATAATAAGATTTTTTTTCGTACAAAAATATCTATATATGTACAGATGAACAGTTTGATTATATTAAAATTTAATGACTTACCTTGATAGAGTTCATTAAAATATACAAAATATCTAGAGACATTTTCAGATAGAACATATGTTTGCACACAACCTTATTTTACTATATTGACCCAATTGTACAAGAAATGAGTAAAAATTGACCAAAAAACTTGTTAAAATGAAAATTAAAATACTTTGACCTAAAGCGAAAAGTACGCCAAAAAAAATGTTAAATTTTAAAATCACAGTAAAAAAAATAAGCTTATTATAAGTTGCGAAACAGAAATTGCTATAATAAACTAGCGAAAGTTGGTTTGCATTTCAAGACAACTTTAAATATTACACTTGACATTCAACGAATTTATTCAAAATGAACTACATTTCATTTCTATTTTTAAAAATCAAATAACACTGATATTTTACAAGTTCAAAATACATATTACATACTAATTCTAGTTATTAGATTTTTTTTATATATATATTAAGAATACGTCGAAAAATTCTATCATATAATCCGAAAATAGTTTAAAAAGAAACATAACAAAAATATAAATTGCAAATTCAGTAGAAAGCGAAGTGCAGAGTGTCTTGACACTAGCTATGCGGGACAAAAACGTGAAGCTAAAAAAAAACCAAAAGACATCACGTAAAATAATCATCCGCCCGATTCGAGACATTGCGTGTTGAGTCACGGAACTAAGCGCCGCACTTTGTCTTACCAGACTGAAAAAATGAAAATACTTTAAATATAATCTTTTCCACGAGTGGGAATCGAACCCACAACCGATAGCATTTACAGCCAGACGCTGTCACATTGCAACACGACCGGCCACAATATTATAGTTTCATATTGTATTTTCCAAAGTCCGTGAATTTTGAATAAAGCTAGTTAAAGCGTTGTACAATTAATAAGTACAATTATTCCGCGGAACACGTAGCCTCGGGCAATTACTGTTATGTCCATGGAGTTTGTCCTGTCGTTATCAATTTTCTATGAAATATTGTAGCAGCGCCACATTACGCCTGAGGCATTGATGTACCAAATTGTTTCTAAAATGATTTATGGGATATTTATGTTTAAAACGTCTCACATTATTTTATATGTAAGTAACAGAAATGTTTTTTTTTATTTATTACACGTTCACTCTTTATTCCGTATAGAAGGTAGTCAGAGAAAAATAATTTCTCGACCCTCTATTTCTTCCGACTACGCCCAAATATCTAAAAATTACGTATTGAGTTGCGAAATGATAATAATTTAAATGTAATCGCTACCTCGAGTACAAATCAAAGTAAAAACCAAAGCATTTATGATCAGCTGTGGTACTGAACAACGTTTGCCAATAATAATACTCTAACACCAAAATTTGATTTTATGTAGATCTTGAAACTTAACAACGACGGTTTTTCGGATCAACTGGGTTTTTACCAGGCTTTGTAATGGCTATGAGTTTAGCTAGCCTTCATATTTTTTGCAATTGTATGGTTTTTTATTTTTTTTAGCTCCACGATTTTTATCCTGCATAGCAGGATAGACAGAAAGAACCTAGTGTCAAGGTACTCCGTACTTCGCTTTCCACTGAATTCAAGATATTGCGTGGTGAGAAGTGGAACTCAACGCCTTTACGATCTTAGTTGCATATGTCTTCTGTCATGCACTCTATACCTAATAAAGCTAGTATTTATATTTATATGAAATAATAACGAATTAAATGAAAAAATTACAATATAACTGTATTGTGAGTAATAATCAGGCGTATGCTTATATCGAAAGAATTTTGTTTTGCTGGTCTGGTTACTAGTTAAACTAACTGTTACTTAACAACGTGAGTACAATGGATGGAAAATTTAAAGTGAAGAGGGTGAAGAAGTTGAAATTATCGTTAATATACCTCTTTATTATAATATTCATTTTTTAAAAACCTATTATATATTTTCTCATTCGAATAATATTATAATATTATTGAAAAAACGTATAAAAATTTGAATGCAGTGGGAATCGAACCCGCGCCTCTTGGATATCGTCCAAGCGCTCTGACCGCTAAGCCATGCGTTCTACTACCAGCTGCGTCGAAATTCTTATACGTTTTGTTACAACTTATTTATGTTGTTAGCAACTCTGTAGAGAGATTTTTACAAATTTCTACTACTTAAAGATTATTAAAAAATAATCGTTTAACAAGAGAGATTGCTATTTTATTTTAAGATTTACTATTTTTAAAGTGTTATTCCACACTTAGGATTAGAAAACATTATTGAAAAAACGTATAAAAATTTCCGCGGGTTCGAATCCAGCTGCGTTCAAATATTTAAACGTTTTTTCAATAATGTTTTCTAATCCTAAGTGTGGAATAACACTTTAAAAATATTAAATCTTAATACTATAATATTAATACAATATCATATATTTTTATGGACATACTACTATTTAATTATGTTTGTTGGTCAAGCGTTACGATTAACAAATATGATTAGAGCCTAAATTCATTTATCCACCAAAACTAACGTTCAAATAAAGGTGGCATACACATACGTATACGATATGATTTAACGAACTGTGTCCAATTGAGCTATGAGAAGAGCGATGGAAATATATATCTATTTATATATATTATATTTACATGACTCTATGTTAGATTTTATTCAAATATTTAATGTTAAAGAGGTCCCAAAATTACCTATTATTACCTCCTACACCAGGTCTGCTTTTGTAGAGAGACCTTTAGTAATGAAGAATTTGAAGAAGAAGAAGAAGAATGACATCATAGCTAACATTTGTCAAGTCAGTTTATCTATTTTTAGTTTCTATTAAAGTCTGATACTGTTAAGACTAAAATAATACAAAAGTTTAACAGAGATTTAAAATAGATAAAATTAGTATGACATACGTAAGTTCTTATACTATATAGGCACTTAATTTATAGTGGCTTTAAAAAAACATACTAAGTAATGATTACTTTTACCTGATTGTTACTATTTTTAAATGTATTCAAGCCATAAACATGAATAGTTATTTTTGATACATCGATCTTCTCTTATAGCTTACCAAATAAGTTTTCAATAACAATAGATTGTAAAACGCCCTGTGCGAGGCCCCACCTGTGGTTTAAATTGATACGGGTATCAATTAGGGAAGGCCGAGTAAATAAGGTCTGATCCTAATCCACCCGTTATTTTTTCTCGCATTTCGCTGATTTTGACATTTACTTTTATCTCGTGCAAGACAAATAAAAGTGTTTAAGTAAAATCAGAAATGACATAAAATACTTTGTTTATTGCATATATTTTTCCCTCCTATCAAATTGTAAAGGATAATAGCTTTTAGTTTAATGCTACTGTAAAAACCCTTTTTACGAAGATTATTTCCTCTAGTTAGGATTAAAAAAAGGGTTTCCATCACCCTACATGCAGATGAAACATAGGTTTCCATCACTCTACATGCAGATGAGATCTTACGCCAGTATGTGGTAATGGACAATGTCTGAATGTACACGCGATAGGTGGTGGGTTGGATTCTTACTCGGGGGTAATGGTAATATTTTTAATTTATTTTACTTCTCTACTCTAGTAAAACAAAGCGCGGTGTTGGCGACGTGATTTAACACGCAATATTTTCTTTTTAGGTAGAAAGCATTCATCAGAGTATCTTCAAACTAGATTGTCTATGACTACTCCGCGAGATAGAGCATGTAATGAAGAATTGAGAAGACAATGTCTTAGCACTACGTTCTGTACTTACCCTTCATTAATAGTTGCTTGAATTAACTGTTCAACTATTCAGTTCAAGTTATAATTAAAAAAGAATTGAAGAAAATTCTTAAATGAAACTTGGTTGGATATTTAGTTCTATCATTCTTAATAAAATTTCTACTTGACCAAAACTTTGTATATTTAGTTTAGTAAAATTATTTTTTTCTGAAATGTAAGCAATGCTTGAGGATAAAATAAATATTTTCTTTTAATTATATACATTTATGGATCACTCTGAGAAAACGCGGCTATGAGTTTCACTACAAATGCTTAATTTCTGGTTTTAAAATTATCTTGATACTACATTGTTGTTAATATGGGTAAACACATAAAACCAAATAGTATAATCTGACAAATAAAATCATATTCCTTTGTTTATATTCAGTCAAAAAGATAAAACTATAAGAGAATTAACAAAAGAAAGGTATTCTCTATTGTTACTTAAAACGAAGTATAAAAATTGCATTTAAATGCTTTCAAGCCAAAGTTAATATAAGATAACCGGTTATTTGCATTAGCGTACACACTTTAATTGTGTTCGTTGGTATATAGTGCGAGGCAAGTGCTTCGAGGCGCCTTGGCATCCCTATCTTTGCAATAAGATGTGTCTCTAAGGTATTAGCTTTCTGCGGATAGAAATGTTTTTGTAGCATATATATTTTGTATTTTTCCTTTAATCCCTTTTTAAGAATATTCAACACCCTTTACCCTAAATTGAAATCAAAACAGTAAGTTTTTATAATAAAAATTCAATTTTTACATGAAAAAAACCTTCTATCCTTGACAATATAACGTATAAAATATAAATTCTTACTGTGCAATGAGTGACGGTATAAATTCAGCCAAATAACAGACAATATGAAATTCTTCAAGAATATATAAAAGTTTCGTGTAAAAAAAGTAAAAAAAATGTAACTGGTCTCGAACTCGTGACTCTTGACATAAAAGGCTTAAGTTCTATGTCGAGTGTTTTGCAATTGTAAAATGCAAATCACGTTAATAAACTTCAGCAAATTTTTTAAGTGTAGATAAACTCCATTCTCTATTTTAGTCATATATTTTTATTTTTCGTCCAAATAAATTTTAACGTAGCTATACTTAAATTGCTTTAAGCTTGTAACATGAATTGTCTATTACGAGTCGAGGTTAGTGAGCCGCAGCTGATAACAATACGGCTTTGATTCGATCTGCAGTACAATGCCGAGCTAACTTTGCACCGTCAAAACTCTGACTTGTGTGATTCCTTTTAAATATAATTATTTTGGTATAGGTTTTAATTAAAAATAAAATCATAATAGTTAATAGAAATTATTTACTCATAAAATATGTTAATGAACTTTTAATTCATAGTATGTAATATTTCGTTTTAAAAAAGTCTACAATCTACCTAGCCACTACTATGTCAGTCTACTACGGATTACTTACTGTAAAGTATTCGTCAGTTCGTCGAAACGTCAGGTTTTCAAAAACGTATTTTCAAATACCAAAATATAAGTGATTAATTCGTTTAAAATAGTTTCATTTAAAAGGTCCTTTTTTATTATATTAAAACCATTTTTTAATTATAAAATTACTGCCTTCGTGACGTAGTTTGTCAGCATTGGTTCGCCACTCGGCGCGCAAGGAGTGTCTTGATACTACTCCTCCTTTCTTCACTCTCCAGGCTGACCAAAGACACACCCAACTTCTGCGGATCCTCCAACATCCCAGAAGAAGAAGACCACACCGACAGAGCCTACTTTAACAGCACAAGACATATTGCTTAATGAGGTACTCACAGCTTTGAGGGAAGGTTGGGACCCTGCCCAGGCTGTGCTGAATAACAACCTCTCTCTACTTCAAGATGGGTGAATTAAAGATGCTCTATTGGAAAGCCAACAGTCTAAGAAGTCGCCTCCCCTTCCTTAGACACATCTTGATGGAGCAAAATGTGAATGTGGCTTTAATTAAACACAGGAAACACAATCCACCTTCCTGGATTCCATATCCTCCGATTAGATAACCCAACGGTTAGCAGATGGAGATTATTATTAATAGCGGTGAGATAGTCCGTTGTCTACCTACCCCAATCGCCAACTAGCACCACAAAAACATTCTAGATGCTAGGCATGGAAGTGCAGCAAAGCGGGAAGGTGTTGCATATCTATGTTGACTACCGACCCGGATCCACTCCCTTGGCTGTTCGTGAGGCAGGCCGTGCTTAATAACTCTGCTGCCACAATAGCAGCAAGGGATTGAAATGCTAAACACCCAGCATGTGGGTGTTTCACTATGTGCAATACCGGAAGATGCCTACACAATGATTCTGAGATCCAAAAAAACATGGTAATGGATCCTGATGAGTCGACTCCTTACTCGCACAACATCCAATATGCACCTACTACCATCGGCTTGTTAGTGCAGAAGGGACTGGATTACTTGAGCTTCGAGGCGCTACTAGATCCTTTTGGCTCGGATTACATCCCCATGTTGGGTACAGTCACAGGTGCCCTCACTAGAGGAACTCACAACAAGGAGACACATCGACTGGACCCATTTCGAGGCTCTCGTCGACAAGCAGACGCCTAGGACGATCAAACCTCTAGACAGCCCTGATTCCATAGAAAACCTGGAACAAGTGCTCATTTCAGCCATATAGACCGCGCAGGGGGATACCACTCAGCCCACTAAGTCTCGCCTTCGCTCACCCACACAAAAACGCATCTCCAAGCTTATTGTTCGGAAAAGAAGGCTGCGTAAGGAGTGGCAGACGACCCATGATCTGGCGATAAAGGCAAGTTATAATCGCATGGTTTAACGCCTGAAAGAGGAAATTTCCACCTTGGCTGCTGATTCTTGGGAGGAACGGATAGAGGAGGTCTCTATGGATAAAGCTATGCAGAAGTATCACCAGGAGGAAACCACTAGCTCATCCTCTATATAAGCCCGACTCTAACTTTCTAGAGATCTCCCCATCCACTATGCCTCCATCGCCATTCTTCACTCCAACAGAAGTAAAGGTAGTGATGGCGTCACTAATGGGGCCCTCCGACACCTACCTAGAAGAATCGTAGCATTACTCACAAGGCTCTTCAACGCCACTCTGCGCCTGGGCCATTTTCCCCAGGCGTGGAAAAAGAAGAGGGTCAGGTAGTTATGCTACCCAAAACGGGGAAAAATCCACGCAATGCAGAGAACAACAGGCTAATTACGCTCCTGAGTGCGACGTCAAAAGTGCTGGAGAGGTTGCTGCTGCCCCACCTACAACAACGCCCAGAACAATTCGGCTTTCGCAACAATCATTTAACCAACCTGCAGGTGGCCTGGTTGCTGCACATTGTGACCATCGCCGTAAACAAAAAGGAGGCCACAGCTGCAGCCTTTCTTGACGTTTCTAAGGCCTTTGACTCGGTATGGCACCCCGATCTCCTGTGGACAGTCATCAGAGCTGGCACCCCACCTCCAGCGTCTCCAGTCCACCTTTGTCTCGGGCAGGTCGTTTCGTGGTCGTGAGGGTGGAGGGAGCTGATATTCCGCCGTGCTGACGCTTCGAAGCGCCCACATCTCCGAGACATCACTCCATGGCACTCCAGACCGCCGGAGAGATTTCAAGCTTCACGAGCCGCTGCCTCGGGCATTGTTGGATGGGTCATCCGCCCAAGCAGCTCATCCTTTCTTACCCACATAGATATCCTTACCCCCCAGACTCCGGTCCAATATATCCATCCATGGACCTTCATATAGAGGTCTACCTAAGGACCCACTCATATTAGTGAGTGGCGATAGAAGCTACGGCCAGAGGGGTCTGCCCTGTCACCATTATCACTTTTCACTCCCGGAGAGAGAAGAATATAATGAGAGTCTTGACGCTAGCTTGTCTGACCCTTATATGCGGGATTGAGTGGAAAGCCCTTTTTTTAAATAAATATATTAATTTGTATTTATATGATAAAAACTGAACTGAGGAATGTTTCTTAGCTGTTTATTATGGCTAGTGATAACAATCTCCAATTTTTGATATTTGTAAGAACTCTTGGCTAGATTTTGTCTCATTAGATTATGCAAGCGTAAGTATTTAATTAATATAAACAGCGACTAATCCTTAACGCGATTTGTGTGGGTTCGATTTTCATACACTGGAATAATATTGATTAAAATATTTTTATATCTTCAGGACGTCGTTATCTGATTGTTTCGAATATTGGCGAGCAAAATATCTTGACACTAGGTTCTCTCTGCCTATTTTGATATGTATGTGGAACAATGCGATACTGTATGCTGCTTTAATTTCATAATTTTATTTTTGTTTGACTTTGACTTAATATAATTATTTATCTTAAAAACATACTTTTAATAAATACAGCGTGTATATCATATCAGCTTTCTTCTCTAATAAACAAAACTATAATAAAAAAAATATTAAAGCAAAAATTTCCCGTTACTACCTCAGCAATTACAATTTAAAGGCAGCTGAGACGTGAATAATACCATGTACTCTGCTAAAACGTACCATCATTCCCTATAAATGAGTTCAATTTTCCCCGTACTGCCTACAATCACGCATGGTTCAAAATGTAAAAGCCAAATAAAACCCTATGCAAAGAACAAAGAAAGTAAAAATTTCACTGTTTATAATAGAAATTAGAAAAAATATAGGAGAATAGTGTTCGCAAATCGCACCCAACGGGTGTCAGCATGAGTTATCAATCTAGTCAACCGGTACCCGTTTCGACGTATATTTATGTCTAACCGATGGTATTTTGAAACTAAAATGGGTGAAGATGGGTGGTTTTATCAATTTAATTGTATTAGCTGAAGCCTTATATTGTTTTGGAGGGATATATCAAATGCTAAGGTAACGTTACATATCATGAGGCCGTTCGTGCCACATTGGAGCAGCGTCTGACTGTAAACGCGATCGGTTGTGGTTTGGATTCCTACTCAATCGGAGTAATTATATTTAAATTATTTGCATTCTCTCGCTCTGGTAAGACAAAGCGCGGCGTTGAGTTTCGCCATTGAACACGCGATAGCAAAGTACTCAACGTTGTATCATGTCTGCTATGCGAGATAAAAGCGTAAAGCTAAGAAAAAAATCTATCATTCATTTGTATTATACATATAAGTTTTTGCTGTAAGTATTACTTTTTCTTCCTATTCCATAAATATAGTCTTAAAATATATTTTTGAAATCAAAATAAGCCTCCTTTGGGGCTGCTATTGAGTTTACGATCATCAACAACAATTATAGTATGAAAATAGCTTAGTAAATATTCGAAAACGACAAGTATATTAATATTTACTTTTTTTTAAGTACTATATAAAATTATGTATTTCAGATGAATATAAAAATATCAAAATAATTTATTTAGTTATATGTTAACACACACTGTACTTCGCTTTCCACCAAATTGCGTGTTGATTAACGGAACTCAACGCCGCGCTTTGTCTTACCCGAGAGACAAAATGAAAATAATTTAAATATAATCATTCCACCGTTAGGGAATCGAATTCACCATAGATCGCATTTACAGTCAGACGCTGTCCCAC
This sequence comes from Dryadula phaetusa, assembly GCA_032432895.1. Lineage (NCBI taxonomy): Eukaryota > Metazoa > Arthropoda > Insecta > Lepidoptera > Nymphalidae > Dryadula > Dryadula phaetusa. The sequence continues at coordinate 3,802,178 of JAOYRS010000021.1, forward strand.
GGCCCTACGACCGGCCTATTAGCCTATATAAATAAAAAATATTTCACTTCCATATTTGTCAAGATATGTATGGCATCCCTAACTATATTCAAGCAAAAAACCATTTGAACGTGATTGGTTAATAATATGACGAAATGAGGTCCCGAATTAGAGGCATAAATCAAACGACGGCCATCACCTAAATCGATCACGCTATCAGGAATCTGATTCCGTCTCAAATAAGAAGGTTTGCGAGTTTCGCGTTTATCTTGGTAATGGAACCAATTTAGAAAAAAAACGATTTTTTGTTTTTATATATACATTTGAAATATTCTCAAGATATATTTGTAATAAAGTTCAAATTAAAGATTATTATAGGTTTGTTTGAAATTTTTTTTATGAACTTGTGGTAATATTATATTATTTTTTGCTAAAATATATCTATTATATGCTATATATATATATATATATATATATATATATATATATATATATACTACATTCATTATAAGGTATTCATTAACTCATTGTGCCTGCGTCTTCGTCTGAGTGGAATTTAATATATCTGGATCTTTGTTTTGTAATTCTAAAATAACAAAATAACAGTAACCTAACTTACTCCTTACTACTTCAGCTATCCGCCAATGGAAGTCTAGTTTAAATCCAGCTGTTCTAGAGACAGCAAACAGCCGCAACAAACAGCCAGACAGATATATAGACTAAAATTATGTATAACATTATTTTAATATATGTCTTTTTATATTAACAAATAGACACTCCAATTTTATTTATTTGTATAGATTATATATAAGTCGAAAATAGCTTTACTTTGATTCGTCAACAACCACATTGGTCCAGTTGTTAATAATATATATAAAAAATAATAACAACATACTCTTCTCGTAAAAAAATTAATTTCACGTTTGAATTATAACTTTTATCTTTTATCAAACGTGTTATTATCCTTACATTTCTTTAACTGTTACCTTTATACGAAATTAATTTATATATTTTATAAAATTTTTCCTTATATATTGTTAAAAAAACGGGCTCAGGGACATCGTCGGTCACAAACGATTACACGCTTGACCTGGGACTACCCAGGTTAATTTTAGCTTCACACTTATCCTGCATAGCAGGATAGAAGGTAACGAGTGTCAAGACACTCCGTACTTCGGTTTCCACTGAATTCGAGACATTGTGTGTTGAGCGGTGTAACTCAACGCCGCGCATTGTATTACCGGAGCGAGGAAGCGAAAATTATTTTAAATATTATTGAAAATTATTTTAAATATTTATAATATTCCTCCGAATGGGAAACAAATCCACAACCGACTGCGTTTACTGTCAGACGCTGTCCTACTGCACCACGACCGTACCACAAGCCTTAATGATTTTTAACCCAAAATTATTTAAAATACTATACAAACCATTACAATCTCTCAAAAATTTTGTCTCTAATGTCATCCATTCGAATTGAGGAATCTTGTCAGTAGAAGCTTGTTAAACATTTTTTTCAGTTATATTATAAATAAATAATTACTATATCTTTCTTTATCTATAAATAATTATCTATAAATAATTACTATATCTTTTTTTATATAGTATCTTTAAAACCAAATAGATAGAAAGGAAAGAATTTAAAGAAACGTGTCTATAAAAGCAAATACCACTTAAACATTTCAACCAAAACGTAACACAAATCACCCAAAAATCCCATAATCTCCTAAAATACCACCTTTTCAAACCATTTCAATCTTCAATCAAGTAATAAAGTGAATATGTGTGAACAGCGGAAGTCAAATGGCTTGGAATCAAAGTCTCTTTTATATAGCATTCGATCAGTTGGAAAACCACTTGCAGCTAAATAAATATGGTCTGCGCTTATGTTGTGCAAAGCCTAGAGCCTAGCAGTTTTAGGTAAACGCATCATAACTTGGTACGGTACATTGAGTTGCCAAGATGCTTTGACTATATATACAACTTTAAATTTTTGCTAGTATATTATTGAATTTCAATAGATTCATGTAATTTAGTTATATTTTCTTCTTATTCATGCTTTACTGATATATAATATAAAGGAATTACTATTAAAACACTCCATTTTCTGATTTTTGCCCATTTGTAAATATTGTTTGTTGAGAATTGATATTAAATTTCATAACCTACTTTGCTCGAATCAATAACCACTGTTAATACAACCCAGGCACTTCACCACCATTCTATGATGGAGAGATAGATAGATGGATATTATTTATTGCACATTATGAGAAATATACTGTAAATATACATAGGCCGGTTTTGGCGCATTAAGATAACGTCTGACTGTAAACGCGATAGGTTGTGGTGTCGATTCCCACTCAGGAGAATGATTATGTTTAAATTATTCTTACTGCCTCGCTCTGGTAAAACAAAGTGTGGTGTTCAGTTCCGCCACTGAACACGCAATGTCTCGAACTCGACCAAAAGCGAAGTACGAAGTGTCTTGACAGGTGTTTTCTGCATACCCAGCTACGCTAGGTAAAAAGCGTGAAGTTAGAAAAATACATAGATAAAAACTAGTAAAGTATAAGACGCACAAAGTTGACTCTATCACTTAAAGTGATCTCTTCCAGGCAACCAACTTATAAGGATCTTCCGAACAGAGTTGGCGTGATAAAGTACAAACAAAAAGATTTTTTTTTATCCTGCATAGGACGGCAGGCGGAAAGTATCCTGTGTTAAGACACTCCGTATTTTGCTTTCCACCAAATTCGAGACATTGCGTATTCAGTGGTGATGCTCAACGCCGCATTTTGTCTTACCAGAGCGAGGAAGTAAGAAAAAATTAAATATAACTACTCCCCCGACTCCGACCCCGACGATTCGAAATCATAACTCATATCATAACATCATAACATACTTTACAGTCAAACGCTGCCCCACTACGCCACGATCAGCTTCTAAAGCACACAAAGAAATTCAAAGGTATAAACTGAATTAAGTACCATTATAGACCGTCTAACAAAAAATAAACTGTTCGTACCATAATATTTTGCTGTTACTCACTTAATAGTAAACTCTCTTGTTGACAAATTTTCATTTTTTGGAACAATTTTAAGACGCTCCATTGTAACCTCCACCTATGGAGGTGTTAGCAAGGAAAGTTGCAACAACTCTATAAGCATTCCTTTAATTCCACTTAATTTAAAGATATACAAGGGTTCGATTCCAACAAGGACTGGTTCAAATCAAGCTACGTTTAAATTTTCATATGAAAATTTTATATGCACGATATTTTTTTCTCATTAAGATATATTTTATCAATAAAAACTCGTAGGATTTCCACAGTTAATTAGATTTAAAAGTTTAGACTAAAAAAAACGCTCGAAAGAAAACCATAGAAGAGCAATTTATACTTAACTGGAATATTTTTATAATGAGTTTACCATCCATGAATGGCTACTTAGGCGTCAGAAATAGATTTTTTTATTAAAGGTGAACTAATAGAGCAAAAGGTGTATATAATTTAAAAAAAAATTATGCCAATCACCTGGCAGTGTATATTAATCTTATGAATTTTATATATTTCTATTGTAATACAATCTCTTTTTTAGCTTCACAATTTTATTTTCCCGCATACCAGCGTAGTCAGAGACAAACTGGAGTCAAAACACAACGTACTCCCCTTTCCGCCGGAAATGTAAATTTTAAATATTTTGATATAAACTTTAATTTTGTCAAATTTTATAATCCTCTACCTGAAAAAACATAGTACTAAGTGAATTATAAAACAAGCTTTGAGCCATATTCAATTTATTTTTTAATACTTTAATATATTTTACCCTAGAAGCCATTTCATTCGATACTCATATTCAAAGGGTTACATAAAAACCTTTAATCCTACATTTCCTACATAAATAAATAAAAATACAGATTATATATAATTACTTTGTTATCAGAACTTAAAAGGCATTCTCAATATTTGAGATCAAATAAAGCTTGTAAAATTTCACATATATTAACTAACACGGGAGCTTAAAAAAAACCTTATAAAAATATGATGAAGAAATCTTTCCAAAGAGAGTGAGCAAGTATCATTTAAACGTCAACATTTAAAACCAAGCTTGATGTGTTCGAACGCAAGATTAAAAATACCTTGACATAATCATATATTTTAATATAGATAAAATATTGAATTTTTCATTATAAATAAGTTTTAAAACGTCTGGCCGTTCATAGGATTGTTTCTATTATATTATAGTACAGTTCCTCCTATTATATTATAGTTCCTCCAGTCAATAGATGAGATTTCTAAAATAAGGGAGAAGTATGAAATGTAGGAAAAGTGAAAAAAATTGTGAGAGAATAACTATTTCAAATCACTCGTATGTTTTTTTATAAAACTTATTTATATTTATATATTTTACTAATAAATACGAAGTAAAATCAACAAGTAAATAAGTAAGCTTTACGCCTTATCTCACGTAGGGTATTCGGAGACGATCTAGTTTCAACCTAAGACCATCTACAATGATATTGACTGCTTTCCGCTTAAAATTGAGACATTCTGGTGCTAAGTGGCAAACTCAATGCCACGCTTTGACTTACTAGAAGCGGAGAATAATAATTAAATATAATTACCCGTGTGTGAATCAAACTCACAACCAATCGCGTTTACAGGCTCAATAATCTGTAAATAAAAAAATAACAAAGTGAATAATAATGTCCATACCAGTCTTTGCTTCCATTCGTTTAAAATTTCAGAAGAAAAAATAATAAACGTGTTTGTGATAGACATTAAGCATACTTGCACAGTTCAAAGAAAATCAAAGCTTATTTAGAACATAAAAAAAACGCCAAAGTCAAGTGACTGAGCTTAACGCTATAAGTACCTACAAATGATTTATTTCCAGTTTAAAAATATTTGGTGATTAATTATACTGTTCTCATTTTAAGCCAACGTATACTAACTTGTATTGGTATTCGAACCTGTGCCTCTTGGAAACTGTGTAGCTCTGTTCCTAAATACCGCTTCGTTCAAATTATTTCTTTAATTTGTTATTTTTAGTTTCACGCTTTTATCCTGTATAGCAGGGAGGATAAGAAGTACCTAGTGTCATAACATTCTGTATTGTAAGTGGCAGAACTCAACGCCGCGCTTTATTTTAAATACAGGAAATGAGGATAATTTAAATATATTTATTTCCCCGAGAAGGATTAGAACCCAAATACGATCACATTTACCGTCACACGCTGTGCGCCACGGCCGGCTTATCATTTCCAGTAAATATATGTTGAACAAAATTGTAGTATTAATACTTTATGGTTCAGACAACATTTTGATGAGGGCTTACACGCTCTTTGAAATACAACGTAGCACACGGGAACATATCCTGCTCGAATCGATTTTTTTGTTAATTTAAGTACAGTGAGACACTTGGTTATGTTCTTTTCTGTTCTTAGCTTTAGTTAAAAAATAGATAGCGTTCAATTTCGCCTTTCAATATTCATTAGGTTCTCTCTGCCTATCTCAGTTTGCTGGAAAATGTATAAAGTTGTTAGTATTCTTCCTATAGATAATATAAGTACATTATGTTCCACATCATTCAATAGAATTCTAATATTTCTGACATAAAAGGGAAGCGAATAGCAGGAAACGGACTCCATTTCAGTCATATAGCAATACTGTTCACATAAATATTATTTGAAATATGTAACTTAAAGTCTAACACTGAAAAATTTCTTCGAGCTGTTAATCGTATAAGTATACAAAATTATGAGTTTTTTTAAAACGCTACTTTCTTCTTGAGGCCGGTCGTGGCGCAATGGGACAGCGTCTGATAACCGCGATCGGTTGTGGGTTCGTGGTATTTATTATATTTAAAATTATTTTCATTTCCTCGCACTGGTAACACAAAGTGCGGCAATAATTTCCACCACTCAACACGCAATGTCTCGAATTCGGTGAAAAACCAAGTAAGGAGTCTTGACTTTTGGTACTTTCTGTCTACCCTGCTATGCGTAGCCTAATATGTAAAAGTTATAACCACTGTACCACAACGACTTCTTAATTCATATTTTGGTTAAAATTAATCACAATTATAATTGATTTTACGCTAACGAGAGATAGTGTTTTCAGCCGTTGCAGTTCCGTCTTTCCACAATTATAACAGCTACGCCATTTTAAGCTTTATTTCAATGGAATACCTCACTTTTTACTATGTTGCTACATAACGCGTATAATTCTGTACAATTTTACAATTCTAATGTTTTTCACAATAAATCTTTGCTCAGTTGAAAATAAATACAAGGCCCTTTAAAATGTAGTTTGTCGGAATATTTATTTAATGAGGGGTAAGTTATTAAAGGAGTGAAGTATGTAACATAATGCAGCTTTTATATATAACTAAATGTGTTCCCTGCTTCCTCTGCATGGACCTTAACGTTTTTAGATCTTTCTGTCATAAATTTAAAGTGAAAAGCAACTTAAGTAACTTCTTATTATATTAGCTGAGTGCTAGTTGATATCGCTTTAAAATAAAATCATATAATCAATGATTTGTCTATATTAGGAGTAGACCTTTATAATACTGTTATAGGAAGTAGAAGCCATAATAATCATCTCAACCAACCGCCCAAATAAAACGCAATATAAAATAACCTAACAAGGTTACTTGACCTATTAAATCCAAAATAATAAGATATTTTTGCTAAAAATTTAATCAGTGGCTCCCACAGGAGGTCTGAGCGCGGCGCACCCCGTGGGGCGTCGTAAATCTTAACTAGATAGTGTATTTCATGGCCTTTAAACTTTTCGTACAGATCTAATAAACTATATTTAGGACTAATATAAACTATACTCGTACTATATCGGTTGAATTCTGAAATATTATTTATCGGTGTCTGCCTGCAACGTTATCCGTATGTTTTTTAGAAGTGGTATATATATATATATATATATATATATATATATATATATATGTTACAGTAGTTTATAATGCATATTTAGTAACTATAGTAAAATCAAAATAAAAGTTACAAATTTCATTTTTTTGTTGAACGTTAAATAATATTCCATCGATTCACTAAAATTAGTGTCTCAGGTCTGAAATGGCACTCATGGTTCTTTTGTTTTGACTTCAGATCAAAACAAAAGAACCATGAGTGCCATTTTTTTTTGTGAAAATAATACCATACAAATAGACTGGAGTGAAAATTTCATTCCCCAGGTAAGTTACCATTTGTAAAATCATGAACGCACTAAAACAAATAAATGTTACGTAATCTTTGATTTTTGTGATTATAACAAATTTTATATGAAATTATTTTAAACAGGTTAATCGCGTATATTTTGATATGAAGACCGACAAGCCACCCACAATGGAAAGCCAGCACTTCTACCGTGTGAAGGGAGTTACAGAGAGCTTCCAACATACTATATTTAAGTCTAATAAAAAAAATAGTCGATACTTGAGACCAGTGGAAAGTAATATTCATGACTTCATGATTCAGGAATGGGCCTGTATTGCAGTCAGCTGTGTGCGAACACACAATGAACAAGTCCAACCATAACATCAGGTTTGATAAACCTCATATTCTGACTAAGGAAACTAGATATATTCCTAATATGATCCGCGGGGATATGCAAACTCCAAAAAAAATCTTAATTTCAACAGAGATGGTAACTTTTTGGTTAGTTATAAAAATTTAAAGTCTCAAATCCACCACACCACGGAGAAAGATCAGTCAGTTTACAGCCAGTTCCTTCTGCTGAAATCCAGAGCAGTACGCGGGGCAATTAAGAACTAGGTGGCGGTAGTTTTGTGTAACTATTTCTGTATCTACCAATAGACAAATGCCACATCAGCCTACCTGCGACCACGTACTACTATATACAATGGAACCTCCAACCATCGCTTATATGGTTAGTCACTTGTTAGCTATATCAATTGATAATTTTTTATTTCAAGTCTCACATTTATAATATTTAAATTATTTTCACATCTCCACTTTGACAAAATAAAGTAGCAAGTAGCGTTGGGTTCTTGTCAACACAACTTTACTCGACAGGTAAATTTTCGACTTCGGGTGGAAAGTTGATTTCGGGAGTGTTTTGACACTAATGTCTCTCCTAACTAACTACCATCCTATGCAGGGAAAGTGTTAAGTTACTTAATTTTTGCTAAAAATTTAATCAGTAGCTCCCGCAGGACAGAACGGGTTCGCCTCGCTCGGTCTGAGCGCGTAGGGCGTCGTAAATCTTAACTAGATAGTATATTTCATGGCCTTTAAACTTTTCGTACAGATCTAATAAACTATATTTAGGACTAATATAGACTATACTTATACTAAAACGGCTAAATTCAGAATTATTACTTATAAGTGTCTGCCTGCAACGTTATCCATATGTATATATGTACAAGTTACGGTAGTAACAACCCAAGTCTACTTGACAGACAAATTTTCGATTTCGGGTGGAAAGTTGATTGCGGGAGTGTTTTGACACTAATGTTTGTCTAATTACCATCCTATGCAGGGAAAGTATTTATTTAATTTTTTTGACCTTACATTATTTTATTTTTTTAACTACAAATACATTTGTATACTAAAATAAATATATATATATAAATACAAATACATTTGTATACTAAAATAAATATATATATATCAAAGTTTTAAAAGCTTAAAAGGACTCTTAATATTTTAATAACTATCTATCTCAAGCTATACAGCACGAGTGAAGAGTGAAGGCTCATTAAAATGTCGCTGCACGACGTTAAGTGTCGTCCAGGATTGTAGCCGCTTGAAGTGTTCATTTGTGGATAGCGCCATTTTATGTGCTATATCACGTATGTGTTATTTATTTTTAAATATATGGTAATTTTTTAGCTTCACACTTTTTTCTATCCCACTCAGCAGTGTAGACAGAAAGTATTTATTGTCAAGACACTCCGTATTTCACTTTCCACCGAATTCAAGACATTGCGTGTTGAGTGGATCTCAACGTCGCACTTTGTTTTAGCACAGCGAGGGAGTGAAAATAAATTTAAATATATTCACTCCCCCGAGTGGGAACGAACGAAAGCCACAACCGATCGCGTTTACAGTCAGACGTTTCCCCACTGCGCCACGACCGGTCTATCGGATTTGTTTGTGTCATTAAGAACACTGTTACTTATTGTAATTAGGTTTTGTCACAAGCCCAAGTTGAGCGAATGACAATAAAATCGTATGCCATATGAATTTTATTAGAAAAGTTTATCCAGTATTATTATACAAGCAATATTGTTTAAACTACTAAATTATCAACCAATCGTAATATGGTGTTGAGTTCGACACTTAGCACACAATGTCTCGATTTTTGGCGGAAAGCGGTGGACAGAGTGTCTTCACACTGGATTGTCTACGACCATCCTGCTATGCGGAAAAGAGCGTAAAATTAAACTTAGAATGGATATATTCCGTACTTTTAGTTGAAATATCTTTTGTATACATGTTTAGAGTTTTATCAAGAAACTAAATAAGGCAGATGACTTTAAATATCTTTACTTTGTAATTCATTGTAATACCGCTAGGTAAGCGGAATATCTACCATCCTGCCGCTTCCGCCGAAAGCCACACCAATAAATTTATAAAGAAATAAATAACTATACGGATATTTCATGTACATAAAAAAACTTCAAAGCTGCTTCTCTACAAATTATAATTTATTAACATCTTTATGATTTAAGCAGAGATCTTACATTAATTAATATAATTTTTAATATAATTCGTTTATTTTACCTTATTTTGCTTGCTAAATTATGGCTTAAAATCTTATTAAAATCCACACACACACACACACACACACACACACACATATATATATATATATATATATTGCCCATTCTTGACATCAGCGAGCATCGGGGGACATGCTCCCCTATCCTCCTTTGTTGGAAGAATGTAAGATAGTCCCCGTCACAATGCAGTTTGCATACACCTGCACACTCCTAAGGAATAATAATTTCCACTGGTCTCAAGAATTGGCTCTTTTTATTATTAGGCTTAAATATATTTTTTATGGAAGTTCTTATTAATATGTTGCCGATCTTGTATGTATTTGTAGGAGTGCTGGCTGTCTTTTCACTGTAGGTGGCTTATTAGTTTTTATACCAAAATATACGCGATTAATCCGTTTAAAATAGTTTCATTTAAAATGTGCAAAAACGCAAAACTCTCTCAGATCTTATCACGTTATCTTTATTAAATTTAATGCGTTCATGATTTGATAAATAGTAAAAATAACTTAATCTATAATTAATTGACCTGAAATAAAAACCAAGAGAGTTCTAAGTTTCTAACAGTTTTTTTCACACTTTAGACTCTAATATTAGTGACTCATGATTTTTTTGTTTTAACTTCATGCTTTTGTCCCGCATAATAATATAATCACACCCCCGAGTGGGAGTCGAACCCACATCCGATCGCGTTTACAGACAGACGCTGTCCCACTGCGCTAAACGTTCAAAAATCAAGCTTTGATAACTATTAGATTAGTTTTACTTTGATCATTAAAAAATCTTTCATAATCAACCGTGATTTGTATGTATTTATATATGTTTCACTCCTAAAGAACATACAGACTAAGTTGCAGGCTGAAACTAATAAATAATATTTCAAAATTTAACCGATATAGTACGAGTATAGTTTATATTAGTCCTAAATATAGTTTATTAGATCTGTACGAAAAGTTTAAAGGCCATGAAATACACTATCTAGTTAAGATTTACGACGCCCCACGGGGTGCGCCGCGCTTAGACCTCCTGTGGGAGCCACTGATTAAATTTTTAGCAAAAATACCTCATTATTTTAGATTTACTACTATACTAGGTCAAGTAACCTTGTTAGGTATTTTATTGCGTTTTATTAGGGCGGTTAGGAAATGATTATTATGACTTCTAATTACTATAAATGTATGACAAAGGTAAATTTCAATGTAGTTTGGCAAAATGGCATGAATTTTCGGCGAAGTATGTATTCGAGTTCCCCTAAGTACAATTTTCTATTACAATTTTTGTTATAAAATAATTATTTTTATACATCCCTAGTAAGGATAAGCAAGCACAGTGTTGAGATAGGAAAATAATTAACACTACTTTGTTCTGAAAACCTTAATAAAACATAATTGTAAAAACGGAAAATGAATATAAATATTAATATAATTATTTCTTCGAGTGGGAATCGAACTCACAACTTAGCGCGATAATAGTTAAACTGCCATAGCAAATTTAACCTATGTATCTATATATATATATATATATATATATATATATATATATATATATATATATTTATATATATATATATATCTAAAAATTATGTTTTTACAAATTTTGTCTGTCTGTTTATTCCGGCTTATCTTTGTAACGTCTAGACGAATTTGATGCGACTTTCACTAGCACACAGCTGATGTAAAAAGGAGTAACTCAAGTTACTTTTCACTTTAAATTTATAATAGAAAGATACAAAAATGTTAAGTTGTATATAAAAGCTGTATTATGTTACATACTTCACTCCTTTAATAACTTACCCCTCATTAAATAAATATTCCGACAAACAAAAGTATAACTATAAAAACTCTACTGAAACCTGCTAAAACTACATTTTAAAGGGCCTTGTATTTATTTTCAACTGAGCAAAGATTTATTGTGAAAAACATTAGAATTGTAAAATTGTACAGAATTATACGCGTTATGTAGCAACATAGCAAAAAGTGAGGTATTCCATTGAAATAAAGCTTAAAATGGCGTAGCTGTTATAATTGTTGATGGATACTGCAACGGCTGAAAATACTATCTCTCGTTAGCGTAAAATCAATTTATAATTGTGATTAATTTTAACTAAATATGAATTAAGAAGTCGTTGTGGTACAGTGGTTATAACTTTTACCTATTTTGTTTCGGGGGTCAGGGGTTTAAATGCCGTTTTAGGGTGAATGTAGCGTTTTTTAAAGAAACTCATACTTTTGTATACGAGTATACTTTTACAATTAACAGCTTGAAGATATACTTTAGTTACATATTTTAAATAATATTTAAGTAAACAGTATTTTTATATGACAGAAATAGAGGCTTGCTGACATATTGTACTTATATTATCTATAGGAAGAAAAATAACAACTTTATATTTTTTGCCATACCAGGATAGACAGAAACAACCTACTGAATATAGACAGGCGGAACTAAACGCCATCCAGTATTTATTTAAAGCAAAGAACAAAAGAACATAACCAAGTTGTGACTATATACATACATCTACTGTCTTTCTATATTTACATAAATAAAAAAACCGCTTCAAGCAAGATATGTGCCCTTGAAATATGTTTTTGTTTCAAAGAGTGTGTAATCCCACATAATAATGCTGTCTGAAACACAAAGTTTTGGAAAAAAAGATAAATAAAAAAGAATATTTTTATATAAGAAACATATTTTGTGGCGCTGTGGGACAGATTCACACTGTATACACGATCGGGTGTGGCTTCGATTCCCACTCGAGGGAATGATTATATTTTAATTATTTTTATTTCCTCTTACTGGTAAGAAAAAGTGCGGTGCAAAGTTCCGCCACTCAACACGTTGGAGAATTCAGCGTAAAGCAGAAAACGGAATGTCTATTCTGCTATGCAGGATAATAGCGTGAAGAAAAAAAACCGGTTATTAAAAAAAATATTTGAACGCAACGGTACTTAAACCAACACTTGCAACAACACACAGTTTCCAAGAGGCACAGGTTCGAAAAATTTTGTATTTGTTGTCAGGAAATGAGACCAGAATAATTGATCACAAAATATTTTTAATGTGGGAAAAAAAAACAATAGTACATACTAAAAGCGGTGAGCTACGTCACTTGACTTTTTTGTTTGTGGCTAAGAAGGTTTGATTTACTTTATAATTTGCGAGTATAACTTAATGTCTATCACAAACAAGTGATTATTTTATGTTTATATATATATATATATATATATATATATATATATATATATATATATATATATATATATATAAATTATATATATATATATATATATATATATATATATATATATATATGCATACATCATCATGTATCCATACAGTCCTTAAAATGTCAAGTTGGAGGGTTCATTAAAATGTCGCTGCGTGTTTGAAGTGCGGTCCAGGACTGCGCTTCGAGTGGCCGCCATTTTATGTGCCAGTTTTACACGATCTAAAGTAGTAAGGGAATTTTTAGGTCAATTACTGTCATAGAGGGAGGGTTAGATTTTTTAAAATTATTTTAAGTTTTATATATAATTCATAATACAACATTAATAAATAAAAAACGTATCTTTAAAAAATCAAATAGTCTGAAGAATAATAATTGATTAAAAAAGCAACTTCACGCTTTATTCCATATCACAGGATAATAAGAAATAATCAGAGTCGAGATATTCCGTTGACTGCTTTCCAGTGCGGTTTGTCTTACAAGAGCGGAAAAATGAAAAATAAATTTTAAATATAACTATTTTTCCCGCTGTTTACAGTCAGACGCTGTCCCACTGTGCCACGATGGCCTCTTTTATTACATACGATAATATTTTTCGTATTAATTATTATATTTAATTTATTTTCATTTCCCCACTCTAATGAGAAGCGTGGCGTTGAGTTGCCTTCTGGACGGAGTGTCGACAGAATTTCTCAACACTAAAGTCTCTCCGACTTCTAAATTAACCCTATAGATATCTAGATATACTCTGAATACACTCCCTTACATTCCAAATGATTTATTTATACATACATATGTATATATACAATATAAAGTAAACATAATATGAAAAAGCTTTATACTTTAGGAGAGACATCATTATAAAACGCAAAGATCAAACACAAGTCAACGAGTGCTCGAAGTTCATTAAAACATCGCGGCGTGTGTAATGTGCGGTCCGAGGGGGCTTTGATAACGACCACTTTTTATGTGTAATATTACGATGTGTACATAATAACGCTTATGGATATTGTATTTGGGTATACTAATTTTCATATTATTAAATGTTAGTGGGGGCAAAAAGAGGAGGTTTTAACCCTTTATGGGACGGGGTAGAATATAACTCCCCCAGCTGCTGGGTAGCGTGCCGTAAGAGGCGGATATCCCAGTGATTTAGTGGTAGGAGGTTAATCGTTCGACTGGCTCGCGACCACTATCATGACAAAAACGATCAGCCAAATATCTAATGATGTGTTCCGGTTCGATGTCATGTAAACCAGCTTTCCCTATTCCCATCCATCCTTTCCTTCTTCTCCTTTCACTTCCATCCTAAGGCTGGCAACGCATCTACAACTCTAATATTATAGATGTCCATGGGCGAAGGTGATCGTTTACCATCAGGTGGCCATTCTGCTCGTTTGCCTCCTTTTTCCACAAAAAAGGTAGGGGTAGAAGAAGCTAGTGGACTCAGTTCTTGACATTACGTCTACCAGAGGCAAAGGAAATTTCATGAAAATAATTAAATATAAAATATTTAAGATTTTATAAATGAAATATGTTTTCATCTTGTAAGATTTAAATTTTAAATAAACTTTTGTAGATTTTTTTATATTTATATAGTAAATTATATAATAATTACAAAGTTGCTGAAAGTTGTTTTTATATAGACACTACCGATGCCGTCATAGGTATGTACATATTGTGGTCCTTATACAGCAGAGTACCTGATGAGAGAACCTAGTGTCTAGTAAATACAGTTTTCCCCGTCTCCTACGTCAATGATAATCTGGAGTTGAAACTAGAAGGCCTTGGTTACCTTTTACGTTTCGGTACACTAGAGGATTCATTCAAATCTTCAGGCAATATTAATGGTTGCGATATATAAGAACAGTGTGAAAGTTAGTGAGATCTTTGATTTTAAGGTTTTTTTTTCACGGTCTAAGTGCTAGTGACAGTACCTGCAACCACAGACTGTTATAGTATTCAGAAATATATCTGCAAATTTCAAAATATACGCCATAAATCCGTTTAAAATAGCTTTATTTAAAAGTTATCCGAATTCCCTATTCACGAGTAAACACGCGTTACCTAAGCAACGCTTATGTCCCTTTATACAGACGTGTATGTCAAACACATATTGTTACATTGATTTACCTAGATTATAGGTTATTAAAAAAATAGCACGCTCTTGTGAATAAATTTCGTAAAAAGGAGGGCATAATTTTCCTTGGCCTATTAATATTTTAATTGAATTTATATTAAACGGATTAAAAGTGTATATTTTTGTATTCGAAAATATATTTTTGAAACCTGACGTTTCGATCAATTTACAGTAGTGGCATTTGTCTGTAGGTTGATTAAAAAAATGAAACGTCAGATTTTCCTCAAAAATGTATTGTCGAATACCAAAATATACGCGAATAATCAGTTTAAAATACATTGAATTAAAATATATAAAAATCACCAATATCAAAGATCTTAATAACATATATAGGCTATTGAAATTAACATAGTTCACATCAACGTAATACAAAATATAACACAATAATATAAAGCAACGTTAAATTGAATATAACCACAAATCCACAATAGGGCTTCCGATTTACGAACAAAAGGCGTACGAACATATTGTAAAACGTTAATTTATATTAATTTCGCGTAGAAATTAATTTCTAATGCCGTTTGTAGCAAGTCATTGTTTTTGATACCTTCAGATTCGTATTCACTTCCCTTGTATTTATTAATAATTTCTATAATAGCGAATTACTTAGACACAAAATGCTAGTAATTTTGAAATTTGCGACGAGATTATTGTTATATTTGAAATAAGCAGTGTTTTCTTACTTAAGTTATGGAAAACTATATAAAAGGCTTGAATTTATACACACTAATTATAGTCAACCGGCAAAGTGCGGCGTTAAGCTCAGTTACTAATATTTTTATTATCCTTATATTTAAAACTTAAAATATTTTTAAAATCTCTAACCCACCCATTTTACTTTATTTGACCTACAAATTTCATACTACTTTAGCTTCTGTAAAATTGGTATGTAAAATGGCGGCTACTTAAAACACAGTCCTTTATACTATAATACGCTTCACGTCTTTCACTTAACACATAATGTCTCGATTTCAGGCGGAAATGCTGAAGCGTTTGTTCACGCCGTCAAGAAAGGGAACGCAACCGAGACATCGCGTCAACTAACTGGTGGCACAGATCTTCCACGTAATTAAACACCGGCTTTAATGGCCAACAGTTCTAAAAATTAGATCACTATTAAACGCGCAACTAAAGGTACTTTTTTATATGTTATTTTACAATTTCACACGCTAACGTCAAAAACAGGTTTAAATATAATGTATTAGATTTTGTTAAGTTGAGATAGCACGTTGTGACTGTTCTTTGGACAATTAGAAATTAAATTTGAAATTATGAATTTGGGATAGTAGTGTCCAATTGGCGCTTATTGAAATTCCCATCAAAGTGGCTCGCTATTACTGCAGCCTATAATCAACGCCCTGAACTTGTATGTGAACACCAGACCACGTCGGTCTGGTTTTGTTCCCTTTCTAAGATTATATTAACATACCACCTACTACAATTATGAAAAACTCATTTGGCATCCAAATATTAGATTTAAGTACTTAGTCAATAATCTAAAAAAAAATCTAATTAATCGCTACATTTAAGGTATATATATGTATAATAAAATCCCACAAACAATATCAGATCTACGGAAATTTAAAATTAACATTAAAAAGCTATGTTAATGTGTGCATTTAAATATAGTTGACACTCAATCAGGAAGTTAATTATAGTCATGAACTCATTGTAAAACTATATTTGAAAAAACTAACTGTTGGATTTCACGCCGGCTGTTCTCAACAGAACTGCCTTCTGAGCCGGTGGTAGCTTCCTTCCTGGACTGACAATACTGACACTTGTGTTGATTGACGATTCGAAAGTAAACAGCCTATTTGAATAAAGAATATTTTGATTTTAATTTGATTCTGAATTTGGCTTGACTATGTTAGTATGTAATGTTATTTGGTTGATTTTATTTTGGAGATTTATAGTGAATTATAATTATAGATTTATGTAAAATAGATATATTTTTTATTTCTATTAATTTAGGGTTTTTGTATTGTATATTTTTCCAATATTTACAAGAGCCCGGTTGAGGTGACAGAGTCTGACTGAAAACGTGACCGATTGTGGGGTCGTGATCCACTTGGGGGAGAGATTATATTTATAAATTATTTTCACTTCCTCGCTCTGGTAAGACAAAGTGTGGCGTTGAGTTCCACCACTCAACACACAATATCTCGTTCGGTGGAAAGCGAAGTACGGAGTACCGGACACTAAGTACTTTCTGTCTATCCAGTTATTACAAAACCAACAGCCAACCAAGTAAAACATAATATTATATTTACCTAATTTTATATTGCAATAATTATTATAGTTACATTTCTATGTAAACAATAGAACAGGCAAGGTTTTTCATCTTAATGGCAAAATATTAACATAACTTAACACCGAAATTACTCTTGACATCTCAAAACAATATATCATTCTCACATCAATTGTTTCATGCACTATAAAAAAGTATTGTAAAATGAATTTTCTAGTAAATAAAGTTTTACAAGCTGTTACACTCGAAACGTATAGTCACCTAAATAATGGCCATCAATTACACTTACGTTCAGATTTGTAGTAACAAACTATCTGCGATCATCGCTTTATATCGACTATTGAAGGTACAAAATGAAAAAAGACCATCGTGGTACAGTGGGACATCTTTTAATTGTAAACTGGATTGGTTCTGTATTCAATTCCCGTACAGGATAGTGCCTTGACACTAATGTATCTCTGGTTAGGGGCCATTCATGAATGATTTATCACGAATTTCATGATTTTCGGCCTCTCCCCTGTGTTTGTCACAGCTTGTTCCTTTTGGGAGATCACCGTTATCAGACAATATCAGGCTATGACCCTATCCCTCTTCCTTAACGTGTGACGTCATTAATCCCTTATCCTGCTATGCGGGATAACGCGTGAAGATGTAAAAAAAAATGCTGGGGATATTTATACCAGTAATTACAGTTTCTGTAATCCGAATCGTTTGATAACATATCCGGTATGAGTTATCAATGTAATACTGAGTATATTATCTTAACATACTCTTAGTATATACTCTATATACCCCATCGTGGCTCAGTGGGATAGCGTCTGAGTGATATTTAAAATTTTTCTGTTTCCTTGCTCTGGTAAAAAAAAGCGAGGAGTTGAGTTCCGTCACTCAACACGTAATGTCTCGAATTCGGCGGAAACCAGAGTAAGGAGTGTCCTGACACTAGATACTTCCTGTCTACCCTGCTATGTCGGATAAAAGCTTGAAGCTAAGAAAAAATATACTCTTAGTATATAAACTGCATCTTAGGCTTGTGTCGGTAGATCGATCTGACTAGGTTTAATTTTTAAAAAATATCTTATCTGTGTTTCTAGACAATGAAAGACTATTTCTTTATTCATTACAATACCAATAAATATTTCGCCATTATCTACCAAGATGTTATACATCGGGTAGGGTATCGTTCGGTTTTGTGTAGCCCGGTTGACGGTTCCATCTCTAGATAGAGGAGGTTCACGACTCCCATATAAGTCGCCCCATGTCTCCAATCAGGCAGATATCCCTAACGGATTTCCTCACGTAATAAAAAGGGTTTGGGTCAGTTCTGAAACCAGAAGAGTCCAAGTTTGGTTAGCTGGTTTTACTTGGTTCAAGTCCAAATGTCTTTATTACGATTATACTCGAAATTGAGACATTGCGTGTCGTTGCATTGCAGCGAACTGAGCGCCTCAACTTATATTACAAGAGCGAGAAATGAAAATAAATCCATATAAATACAAAAAAGTATGTCTATTTGTGATATTAAAACAACTGGTTTTTTATTATGTATTTATAAAAGGTTGCGGTACCAGAAACACATTTTTTTTTAATTTTTGTCCGTCGGATTTTAATGAAACTTTCACTATCGCGGGACGCGCACAGCTCATTTTAAATATAAGCAATCCCCTTAATGAGATGGCTTAAATATTATCAAGGCAATTCAACTCATAATCATTACGCTGATTCTGAAATATTTTTAAATAAGCGCTTAATATTATATTTATATAAAAAATTGCAACTTATGTATGTACATACATTTATACACATATATATGTGCACACATACGTACGCATGCACGCACACACACAAACATACATGTATACATGTCATAACACAATTTAAACTGAGCATAGAAAATCAAAAGCGCGAGATTATAAAAGCGTCATTTCATTCATTCTGAGACGTAACTCAGTTGTGTTTTAATAAAATTTTACTATTTCGATAGTATCTTTTTTTGTATTCTTTCCTTTATTATCTTTATTTTTCCCGTTTCGGAAATGAAACGCGGTGTTTAGTTACGAAATAAATAAGTAGTTTCATTTAACTATTTACTTTTGATTACTTTAGATTCTACAATCATTATAAGTTTGTATATGGGCGTGGTGCTGTAGGACGGGGTCCAATTGTAAGCGTGATTGCTTGTATGTTCAATTCGTATTCGGGGAGAGTAATTATTAAAAAAAATAGATCTATGCTCTAGTTAAAGAAAAAGCACAGCATTGAATTCGCCACTAAACAGGCCTGTCCGTCTCAGTTTCGGGTAATAAGCAGTCATCAGGGTGTCTGGACACTAGGTTGTCTCTGACTACCCTGCTATGCGGAATACGGTACGTAAACCAGCTATAATTCATAGTTAAAATTTGAAAAGCTCAATTAACTATTACGGCGTTAAGTTCCACCACTCAACACGCAATGTCTCGAATTCGGTGGAAAGCAAAGTAAGGAACAAAGTCATACACTAGGTACTTTCTGTCTATGCGAGATAAAAGCGAAGTTAAAAATAAAAAAAAAACAACTATTATAATACACTGAAATTTTCAGTAGAATATAATCCATATTATATATGTATATTTCAAGACATTCAGTACATTTTGAAAGGTTTGAACCTTTCTTTGAACGTGACCAATTATTTACGTTCAATAGCACCTTTTCTATTCCCGATGGGACTTTTAAGACATCTTTGTGTAAATTATTTTTGTTACCACGAATTATCCCTAGAAAATACTACTAGAGGTTATTATCAATATTTTACACAAGGGTATATATTGTATATATTAAAATAATAATTATAATAACGTCAGAATTAGAAGTATAGGTAGCACCAAACACGTAGGTTGTGTTTGGTGCTACCTATACTTCTAATTCTGACGTTATTATAATTATATATATTCGAAAGTCAATGAGTAAAAGAGCCCTGTAGTTTTAATTGCCGACTTAGGTAGGCATCGAACAATGGAAGGCAAATCATACTTAAAGGCGTTTTCTAATAATATTATTATCTAAATAACTTCCTTAAAATTATATCTATTAAGATGAAATAACGTCTACTTAGTTATCAATATTTAGGACTAATATCCCATGTTATATAACAATATATAAACTACGCGAACTCAAGTATATAGTAAATAGATGGACAATGTTTATTTCGTATTAAAGTCTTAAGTTTTTGTGATTTTCAAACCTTTTCAATGAGGATGTTATAGCCGCGTTAAGCGTCTGTATGTCTGTCGGGCTATCGTAAATTATTTCGTTACAGTTTATGAAAGGTATTTTTAAATATATTTTACAAAACCTAATCTATTTAAATTTTCCTAAATTAGCACAATTGGATGTAATCTGACTGTGAAATGCATTTTAATAGTACCAGACGTTTCGTAACCAGTGGCCAACAACGAGCGAGAAGACCACAAACACTGGATTAGACCTTTTCGGGCTCCTCCAGTTTCTTAAATAAATTAAAACATGCTCCTGTAGAGCACACCTCTAATATTTTTTAGTTTCCTAGCAATGTGTACTCTCCACGTTATCTGCATTAAGGATAAAACAGAATCGCTAAAGTTCATAGACACCATTTGTCTATGGTTTTACAAAGAATCTAAATAAAATACTTCACTTCCTCGCTCTAATAACACAAAGTGCGGCGTTGAGTTCCACCACATAACACGCAATGTTTCGAATTCGGTGGAAAGTGAAGTACGGAGTGTCTTGACACTAGGTACTTTCTGTCTACCCTGCTATGCGGGATAACAAGGGTGAAATTAAAAAAAAATATTTTTCAGTATTCTGAGATCATAGACTGATTAGTTAAATACCAAAGACCTGAAAAGTAGAGGCTATTGATTTTCTCAAAACTTACGAATACCCACTTACTTTAACAATGAAACATTACTGTTACGTTAAGTCTATAAAGTTTGAAAGGTTTAGATCAAAACATAGATAGAAAACGATTATGATAGTGATATATTATGTATTTATTAAATGAAATTAAACACTAAAATAGATATATAATTAACTTTTCAATAATATATTAAACTAATTAATAATCAATATAAAATATAAAATATTTGTTGAAATTTTTTTTAAATATATCATACTATAAAAATCAGTTTTGAAAATAAGTTTATAATTGAAATGCTACGAATAAGGAAATAACAGACAAAACAAAGCAATTTTTTCTAAGCTATGTTTTTTTCCTTGCAATTTAATTGTCTAAGGCAGCATGCTTCGCGGGTTTCTCATATCTATAAATCCTTTTTTGCTTCACGCTTTTATCCCACATAGCAGGATAAACAGGAATTATTTAGTGTCAATACAGTCCGTAATCTGCTTTCCACCGAATTAAAGACACTGAGTACGTGCTGAGACGTGTTGAGTAGCGAAACTCAACGCCACGTTTCGTCAGAGCAAGGAATTGAAAATAATTAAAATATAATCCAGCCTCCGAGTGAGAATCGAACTCACAACTGATCGCGTTTACATTGAGACACTGTCCCACTACGCCACGAGCAGCCTCCATAAAGTTAGGTTTTAACATATTAAACATACATGTACCAAATCCATTAGAACGTAAATTATATGAGGCATAATTTGTCATCAAAACTGCGGATAACAAGCATGCAATAAACTGAATTTATATGAAAATTTAATGCCCATATAAATTTTATATTTATTACAAGCCGCAGTGTTTATTTTAAGAGTTCATTTAACGGAAGTGACCATCTGTGGTCATTTTTAATATAGCTACATTTCATACAAAAATATTATTGAGAAATATTGTTGTGAATATTATTTACACCGCAATGTCCATTAAGCTAACGTCATTGTGGTGCAGTGGTCTGTTTTACTGTAGACGCAAGTGGTTGTGGGTTCAATTTTAATAGAAAGACGTTTCTATTTATAAAATTAATTTTAAAAAGTTACTTTACTAGCTCACATATTTATTCTTATGGAAAATAGAAAAAAAAACATCTAAGGAATTATTTGATTAAAGAAAATAATCACAAAACATTATGTTATACATATAGTATAAGTTGTGCGGTTATAGTTAATGGCACATCCCTTAAGGAACCTTGTGACCAACGATTCCTTTTTAATAAACATTATGCTTTTAAATGATTCTATTTAAGGACAGAAAGTACCTAGTGTCAAGACACTCCGTACTTCGCTTTCCACCGAATTCGAGACATTGCGTGTTGAGTTGTGGAACTCAACGCCACACTTTGTCTTACCAGAGCGAAGAAGTGAAAATAATGTAATAATAACTATTTTAACCGGATTAATCGCGTATATTTTGGTACGCGGACATTTTACAGTACAGGTAGAGTCTACCTGTGACCACGGACTACTGTTAAGTGTTCGAAACGTCAAGTGTCCAAAATGTATTTTCGAATACCAAAATATACGCGATTAATCCGGTTAAAATAGTTTCATTTAAAATGTATAAAAATAACGAAAATCAAAAATCTTATTAAACATTATGCTTTAAACATCATAACAAAAAAAATCCACTGAGTTGCTTTAAAGAATCTAAATAACCATTTAGTCACTAAGAAAACATTTTGACCCCTTTCTACAAAAATTAAGCTAAGAGAATGATATAAAATAGCATAGTTACCTATTTATAAGGAATACATAATCAAGACTTATGATAAATATGATAAAACATCTTACTATGTGTTTGAAATACTTTTTTGTAAAAAGTGATAAACATATTGCAAGGGCTGTATATATTTAACGTGTCAAAAAGCCCTCTAGTGTTAATTTTTTTTTAACATGAGGAAATCGCATTACATATACCATCCCAATCGGGACAGGTTATGTGGTACTCCGGATTGGCAGATAAAGGACATACCGTTAACCCTTAAAACCTCACGATGCTCCTCCTGGACCACCACTAACCAAGACCTCAGGTACACCTCGATCCTTACATAAGTCCCGGCGTCTCTAGTATTAAAACCTACATACCTAATCTAATACTGACCTACTAATAACTATAATATGTTTTTTAGCTTCACGCTTTTTATCCTGCATAGAAGGATAGACAGAAAGTACCTAGTGTCAAAACTCTATACTTTGATTTCCACAGAATTCGAGACATTGCGTGTTGAGCGGTGGAACTCAACGCCGCACTTTGTCTTGAGGCCGGTGTGTGTGACAGCGTCTAACTGTAAACGACCGGTTGTGGGCTCGATTCTCGGGAATCAAAATATACTATACTTATAGTCAATGATTTATTATAGGGATTATATAATTCCTCACTTACGAGCTTACATATACGATCTAAAATTACTAATAAAAACTACAATCTATTAAAAAGAATAATATTTAAGGTCATCATTATACAACAAGACGGATACGGTACTCGAGATAAACCTAAGTGGTTTTTGCAGTATATATGGTATGTAAAATAGCAAAAGAATTTAGGCAAAAATGAACTGGAAAATTCACTAACAAGCAAATTAAGTTTAAGTTTATTAGAAAACTTTGTATAAGCCTCCTTTATAGGTTAAGTAACGCTAAACCCCGTTTAATCCGATTTGCTCTTTTAGTAATTTTTTCTTAAAATAATTTTGTTCGTACAAAATTATTAACTCGGTGTAACGGTGAATTTCGTAAACATTTTGTAATAAGCTTGCTCTAAATTAAATAATGAAAAACCATTTTTCACCTAGAGTATATTACTTCGTTAGCTTCACGCTGTTATCCCTCATAGCATGGTAGACAGGAAGTACCTAGTTTCAAGACACTCCGTACTCCGTATTCCGCCGAATTCGAGACATTGTGTGTTGAGCGGCTGCACTATACGCCACGTTTTATCTTATTAGATTTAGGAAATGAAAATAATTTAAATATAATTATTCCCTCGAGGGGGAATCGAATCCAAAACCGATCTCGTATGCAATCAGAGGCTGTCCCACTTCGCCGCGATTTATTTATATTTGTTCCTAAGAATGGCCTATTTCCGTCAGGGTTAAGTAAAATGTGACTAGTATCTCATTCGATAGAAGACTTTGTTATATGACACATATGCTCCTTACATAAGGTCATATTTTTGAAGTTTTTCTAAATATAAATACTATAATTCTAAATATGAATTAAATGCTCGTTATGTACGAGTAGTTAGTACAGTATATAATAGAAACGTGATATAGAAATATGAATTTTGGCGGCGTTACGGAATTTAACGCTGCGCTTTTTGATACTGTAGGAGATAAATTATAATAATATACATGCAAATTATACATTCTCTATGTTAAAATATATAAGGCTAAGCTCGCCTGGAAGATATCACATTCAATGATAAGGTCCCTTTTGCATGTTCTTAAACATTAATGTTGATATTTGTTAATTTGTTTTTTTTTTTAGTTTTGTGTGCTATAAAGAATATCTACCTTTATTTATATATTGTGTTCCTCAAGGGAAATCGAATCCACTAACAATCGTATACCGTCCCACAGCTTCACCAGGCTCCTTAATAAATTAACACAATTTTGACTAAACAGGGGACCATTGTTTTGCACATGACAAACGATCTTATTTATATTTCAGAGAGAAAGTTAAGGGTGTACAGAAAAGTGGGAACTGTATAATATTCGCATTAAAGCCCCTTTAGCGGCTTTCTATCGACTATCAGAGGTGGCTCAGCATGTTTGCGCGGTTTGAATAGTATGCTTAATGTTCTACTCTATTTCGCCCCATCTTCCCCACAACTTGAGAATGTTATGTGAATAAGTAATGGGATATTGATATTTTTTTTTACTTTCGGTTTTTCTTTAACCTATTTAGTGATGCTCGGAGAGGATACATGGTCAAATTTCACTTTTTGTTATATGGTTTCATATGATCGTATTTTTTTATTATTTAGAATTTTATACTCCGTGGGGTGAAAATATTTTTTTTGCTCGTTTTAATTCCAAATTAATTTTAGAAACAAGAAATTTATTAAATAGTGTTCAGTTGAGTATTATATAAAATGATATAGATAAGGATTTACTAAGAAATAGAATGAATAAACATACAATGGTCCCCTGTTTAGTCAAAATTGTGTTAATTTATTAAGGAGCCTGGTGAAGCTGTGGGACGGTATACGATTGTTAGTGGATTCGATTTCCCTTGAGGAACACAATATATAAATAAAGGTAGATATTCTTTATAGCACACAAAACTAAAAAAAAAACAAATTAACAAATATCAACATTAATGTTTAAGAACATGCAAAAGGGACCTTATCATTGAATGTGATATCTTTCAGGCAACCTTTGCCTTATACATTTTAACGTAAAAAATGTATAATTTGAATGTACATTATTATAAATTATCTCCTATAGTATCACAAAGCGCAGCGTTAAATTCCGTAACGCCGCCAAAATTCATATTTCTATATCACGTTTATATTATATACTGTATGTACGAGTATTTAATTCATATTTAGAATTATAGTATTTATATTTAGAAAAACTTCAAAAATATGACCTTATGTAAGGAGCTCATATAACAAAGTCTTCTATCTAATGAGATACTAGTCACATTTTACTTAACCCTGACGGAAATAGGCCATTCTTAGGAACAAATATAAATAAATCGCGGCGAAGTGGGACAGCCTCTGATTGCATACGAGATCGGTTTTGGATTCGATTCCCCCTTGAGGGATTAATTATATTTAAATTATTTTCATTTCCTCAATCTAATAAGATAAAACGTGGCGTATAGTGCAGCCGCTCAACACACAATGTCTCGAATTCGGCGGAATACGGAGTACGGAGTGTCTTGAAACTACGTACTTCCTGTCTACCATGCTATGAGGGATAACAGCGTGAAGCTAACGAAGTAATATACTCTAGGTGAAAAATGGTTTTTCATTATTTAATTTAGAGCAAGCTTATAACAAAATGTTTACGAAATTCACCGTTACACCGAGTTAATAATTTTGTACGAACAAAATTATTTTAAGAAAAAATTACTAAAAGAGCAAATCGGATTAAACGGGGTTTAGCGTTACTTAACCTATAAAGGAGGCTTATACAAAGTTTTCTAATAAACTTAAACTTAATTTGCTTGTTAGTGAATTTTCCAGTTCATTTTTGCCTAAATTCTTTTGCTATTTTACATACCATATATACTGCAAAAACCACTTAGGTTTATCTCGAGTACCGTATCCGTCTTATTGTATAATGATGACCTTATTAAATATTATTCTTTTTAATAGATTGTAGTTTTTCTTAGTAATTTTAGATCGTATATGTAAGCTATTTATTAAGTGAGGAATTATATAATCCCTGGTTGACTATAAGTATAGTATAGTTTGATTCCCGGGAATCGAGCCCACAACCAGTCGTTTACAGTTAGACGCTGTCACACACCGGCCTCACGATAAAGTGCGGCCGTGGGGTGAAAATATTTTTTTTGCTCGTTTTAATTCCAAATTAATTTTAGAAACAAGAAATTTATTAAATAGTGTTCAGTTGAGTATTATATAAAATGATATAGATAAGGATTTACTAAGAAATAGAATGAATAAACATTATATATATATATATATATATATATATATATATATATATATATATATATATAAATATATATATATAAATATATATATATATATATATATATATACACACATGTACTACAAAACACTCTTTGAAAACAATACGCCTCATTTCCTTTGAAATTAAATATGGAGCATTAGAACCAACCAGCGACATAAGGCCGAATGTAGAGAGGGAGCCGTGTAAATGCTTTTATAGCATATAAAATACCAACTAAGTCAAGTATTTTACTTTTGTTCCTGAACGTATCACTTGGAAATTTCAAAGCCTTAATTTTACAGCAAAATAATGTGTGTATTGTTGAAATTTCACATAAAAGTCTAATCTAATCATAATATTTTTTGTCTTATTTAAGCAAAATAAATACCAATATATGTATATTTTACACAATTAATTCTAATTATTGAGACTCTCTATCGATTATTTTCCATCAAAAATCCTAACATAGCGTGTTCTTCAGTGATATGAAAATATATTAATTTTTCAATATCATCTCTACCACGAGTCGAATAGCCTTTATAGTCAGACTATATCCCACTGCACCACGATGGACTCAAGAGTAAATATAAGTATTCTATGAAAGAAAATATTAATTTTTACTTACCTGGTCATCCCAAGAAATAAGATAACACAGTAATTCTTATATGAATGAGCCAATAAAATTTGAAAAACTACGGGCGTTGAAACAGCAAGTCTGTTTTAAATGGACTATTGCCAATATGGAATAACATTAATTTCAAAAAGACATTTACTTAAAAGTTTTTGGATGTTCATCTGATTTACAACTTCACCGTTTTACTTGATCGTGGTCTAGACTATTGCACGTTTAATAATAAAATGTGACTGAGAATATATATATATATATATATATATATATATATATATATATATATATATATATATATATATATATATAAATAAATTTTATTTTTAAATTAAAAGCCCTATCAATTAATTAACAAAACGAAATACAACCGTTTGTTTCTGTGACATAGAATTACATTTAAGATTAATTACATTGTTTTCTTCCTCTTAGTGAAATCTCTTAGTGTTTTCTAAACAACTTCAGACGGAAGTATCATCCGATCTCAAATTAAATTAAACATTGAGGTAAATATTGTTTGCTTACTTAGTATAGAAAATAATTAATTTTCAAGTGAAATTCGTTCCAAGATCTGAGTCTCTCCGAATGATTTGAAATTTAATGAAACAAAAAGCGTGACGAAATAGTACAAACAAACGTACAACTATATATATGATTAATATTTTTGGAACAGATAAAAAAATATTTGATTCAACTCCCGAGTGAACATATTGAAATTATTTTCATTTCTCCTCTTCTCATTTCATTATTTTCTTCTCTCAATATAATAAGTAGTAGTAATATATAAGAGGTACTTCCTTATATAAACAGAAATGTTCAAGTAAATAAATTAGCATATTTAACTTTGGTCACCGCAATCCCGACAACTAACGTATAGCTTTTAATAGAATTCGTTTTATTCAAATTAGCCCATTTCGAGTGGCTTCTGCGTAAACATTTACTTTCTTAATTGAAAAATTATCTCACAGGACCGGCATTGTTTTCTCTAAAACATCCGAGAATTTGAATGCTTGATGGTTTGCTTCACGCATATCTACATACACAATTAGGGTATACTGTATGGCGAAGCAGAGTAGGCGGAGAAAATCCAATGCTATGATGTTAAAGTCATTACGTGTTCCGCGGCGCAACTGAACGCCGCATTTAGCTTGCATTAAGTCAGTTACCTGGGAGAAATGAATATAATTTAATTATAATAATCATTATTCTATGTGGGAATCCAATTCACCACAACAACGTGTACAGAAATGTAATGGCATCAATTTTGTGTGTTTTTTTAAAATATGTGAATAAACCATACTTGTTCAATATGCGCTTAGACATACATACATTTGTGTAGATTATGACAAGAACTAATACTTACAGACAGATAATATTTGTTTGCTTTAATAGATAAAAAATACATTAAATTTTTATATAAAGCTACATGCTTACCACTCGAAAAAAAGAAACTTTCCGTATTCAGTGGCGGAACTCAACGCCATTAATATTTATATACATAAATAACAATTATTTATTACACTAATACTAAGTTTTGCCTCAAATAGCGTTCATTAAGCACAATATATCCCCTTACATACATATTTATTTGGTGTCGGCTAAATCGGCCATAGTTTCGCACGTTTAACAAAACACTCCAAGTGCGAGCAAAGATGCTTAAACTATACGATTTGAAATTAATTTACATAAATTTTGTTATAGTTAGAAGATTTACAAAACAAGACTTTAACAGAAGCTTTCAAGTTGCTGTCAGCCAGTAAAACATAACGATATACTTTTTTTTAGCTTCACGCTTTTGTCCCGCATAGCAGAGTAGTTACTCCGCACTTCACTTTCTTCTGAATTTGAGACGTTGCGTGTTGAGTGGTAGAACTCAACGCCGCACTTTGTCTTACCAGAGTGACGAAATCACTTCCCCGAGTGGGGATCGAACAACCGATCGGTTGTATCCCAGAGTGGGGATACAACCGATCGCATTTACAGTCAGACGCTGCCATATTGCGCCACGACCGGCCTCAACAATTTACTTATTTAGCGATAAATATATACATACATACGTCATGGTCATGTTTTTCCCCATCACTGTCCGCCATGATATACATTAAACTCCACTCCACTCCTTTTAAAATAACTTTACTCATAAAGTTTAATTTATAAAAAATATCATGTTAACGACAAAATAGTGTGCAAAAGTCACCAAAAATTTCAATGTCGCTTGTTAATTAGATATATGCTTTAAGAATTTAGTTTAAACATTTTTGACAAATTCTGAAAGGCAGTTTTCAGATCCGTATTTTCTAAAATTATTATTTTTATCATTTGCATGCAAATAACGCTTTAAACATTATTTTACCAATGAAATAATAAATTATATAAATCGATTTAAAAATAGGCGTTTAATTGGACTTTTCATCGAAAGTGGAGAACCGAATATATGGCATTCTTTGTTTTTAGCTTAACGCTTCATCCATTGCGGGGTAATTAGAGAGTACGAAGCGCCAAACGCTACAGTCCCTGCATACCTCTTTCGCCTCATCTACACCCATTTACCTGTTATACATGCTCTTGGGGGGTCCTCATGGTTTTTACGTAACCTTCCTCCAGTATCTTCGATATTGTGTTCGAATATCAACTAAGGTCTCCCTCGCCTTCTCGTATCACCTACCTTGGCTTCATAAATCTTTCTTACCATTCTTTCATCACTCATTCTCTCAACGTGCCCAAACCACTGACTAGATGACATTCATTGTTCGTATTTTAACCAAAAGATAATTTTGTAGCTTTAGTAGGATAGTTAGAGGTGACCTAGAGTCAAGAAACTTCACTCACTGCTTTTTATCCTAAGTCACGACTCATTGTGTATGAAGTGATTTGTAGAATAAATTCATGGAGCGATTTGCAAAGCGAAATAAATAAATTTATTTAAATATAATCCTTTTCTCTAGTAAAAATTGAACCTACAACCAATCGTGTTAACAAGCAGAAAGTGTCGCAATGCGTTGTTCCTCTTAAGAAGAATAAGGCAAGAAATAAAAAAAGAAAAAAAAAGTGTAAAAAATTAATACAAGTTAAAAGTATTACTCACTAAGTTAAAAGAATTATATGATAATCGTGTCGTGGACTGTAAAAGAGTTTCCTTAGCATCCCTTAAATGAAGTGTATGTAATGAGGTGTAAAACAGCGTTGTTTAGTGAACTAGTTACCGAGTTCACATTCGGGGCTTTATGCCGGCGTTTGTTTGAAACTTTTGATACACTGAGCTGCTTATTTTGGAAGGAAATTTAAAACGTATTAAAGATTTATTACAAATTCTAATTGAAACGCTTTTTGGTATTTGAAAATACATTTTTGGACACCTGTTGACCTGATGATCTACCTGTGACCACGAACTACTGTTCGAAACGTCAGGTATCCAACAATGTATTTGTGAATACCAAAATATACGCGATTAATCCGTTTAAAATAGTTTAAGATTTATAAAATCGATCTTATTAAAAATATTGCAGTTTTATGGTCATCCCTTACAAGAGGAAATTGTTACATTTAAATCATTATTCTTTTCCTCCTAAGACGAAAGACTACATAGAAGTTCGTCAATTAATATGTAGTTGGTTTTTGAAAACAAAGCCAGAATTTCTTGACTCTATGTTCCCTTTGAATAAAAAAAATCAAGTGATAGCCTGGTACCGCAAAATAATATAGAATTTTTCTTAATTCATTGCCAGCTTTAATAAGATAAAGTATGGCCTTACTATGTCTTAAACTCGGAAGGAGGTCGGAGAATGGTGTATCTTAACGCTGCGTTCTCCCTGACTACTCTACTATGCGGGATAAGACATGAAATTAAGAAATAGCCAACTAAACTTAATTGGCTAAAGCAAAGAGCTCGAGGTCAAATCAGGTACATCTATTTTTTTATTTGAAATTTTACAATTTTTATTATATAATTTTGAAATCATATTATAATAGGTCATCTTGAGGTTGTAATTGTGTGAATATACATATTTTTGAAATTTGGGGAAAGTTGAAACCAGGTTATTTTAACACTGGATTCTTTATGACTGGGTTAGTACGTAAGCTACATATATGACCTGACTAAATCCAAAATTAATATAAAATAATTACAATAATTTAATATTCTATCAAACAAAACAAATTTTAAAGATTTCACAACTCCCTTTAATTTATTTAAGTAAAACTCAATTAAATAAGTTTAAAAGATAGATTTCTAGAAAACTTTAGTTCGCAGTTCCCAATTCGTTGACTTTGATGATGTCCCAAACTACAAACAAATATCTAAACAAGCAAAATTTCTTGAACAAAACAACCGTCTGCGGAACTGTCAAAACTATATGGAACTTTATAGAAAATTATGATAAGCAATTGTGGACTCTACCATCTAGATACTAGAGTGTAAGCGATGTAAAAAACGTTGACTTCTCAATATTTCATAGAGACAGCGCACACTAAGGGTCCATGATAGCTTCAAGTTGGAATGGTCATGAAACAAGATAGTTTATAAGAACGTTATAATAAAATTTGATATCTCTCCTATAGAAATTTGTGGATATTGAGGTGTTATTTATAAAATCGAACTTATGTTTCTTGAAGATATATTTTGTAACTTGGAAAACATTGCAAACAAATTGTAAGCAATAGTTTGACATAATTGAGACTATATTGAATATAATACAGTTGATGTGCTAGGTGTGGCTTACAATTCCGTTCGTAAATTTGCTAACACTTAAATATATAGTAATGTACAAATAATCAAACAAAAATGGAGATTAAGTAAAAATATTTATCTTATTTGTAGAGCCATAAAAGAAAACAGTTACAAAAAATATTTTCTCAAACGAACTGCATTCGTCATGTCTTAATTCTAAAATGATTGATTTGCCTCTCGTTTTCACATACCACCGGAGATTTTTGAATATATAAAATTTAGTAGATGTTTGTACGTAAAATAAGATGTATTCTGAAATCTCGGGTTCAGAAGAACCCGGTCTTTTGGAAGGTTGCGGAAGGCCTCTTTGAGATAATAATTTTATTAATAATTTTATTGTGACACGTTTCTTAAGTAAACACCTTTGAGTGTCCAAAAATTATCACCGACTAAAGCGTTGTAGCAGTATATGAAAACTTCCCCATTCAATAGTTCCTGTTTAAATACCGAATGGGGTTTTGTTAGAAGTATCCGGATGTCCAATTTTTCAACAGTATCAAATTGAATTTTTGGCGGACGGTAACTCACCTCTCTATAGATGGGTCCCCATAAAGTGGAGTAATATTTTGAGCGGCGCGCGTAGTTGGTTAAGGATGTCAAGCTTGAGATGCAATTCCACTTCCTGGTATACGGCTCTTAAATTAAAAACCAGATGCGGAGGATAAATATCACTTCTCCTCTGGAGGTTTCTGGTCCGGGGGGTCGTCACTTCCCAATAGCTCGCCACAAACTACCTTGCGAGATCGTTATTATGTATTCATGTATATTATCATGTATTCCTTCCTTATCGTCTAAATAATACTTCCTTTATTTATTTAAACAATTAATATATTTATTTAAATGTGATTTCTAAAGAAACAAAACAAAAATAAATAAAATCCTGTTTTTAACAGATAAACAAAATTTAATGGCTCAAGCATGGCTTACACATTCGTTACTAAACAAAGCAACTTCTTCCAAGTGATTTACATTGCGCCGCGCTAAGGCACAAATTGTAAGGAAAGTTGAAATAGCGACCACTTTATGTATCTGTTTGTGACTTATTAAACAACTGCTATTCTTTTATTTTAGAAGTACTGAAAAATAATGAATTAAAATATATGTATATATCTTAAAATAATATAGTTTTTAATTGGATGTGTAAATCATTTGGCATTCTTTAGAAAAATATCGAAATTAAGTAAAACATTGTAAAAAAATCACTATAATTGCACGTTTTTTAATAGCAGAGTATTACCGAATATTACATCTAAATCCAAAATACTGTTTTCCGCATTCCATCTGAATTTCAGACATTACGTGTTGAATGGTGAACCCTACCACCGCGTTTATAACAACGGAGTAATGAATCTCATATTGAAGCGCTGACAACAAAAAATTGTTTATTAAAAAAATATACTTTAAGTCCTTAAAGGAAACATACAGACATACATACAAACTTATATAATCTAAAAAACTCATAATCTACAATAACATTAGCTGGTGTGCATAAATATTAATGAGGAACGTAACAAAGCACGAGACGCTTTGCAGTCGTCGTCTGAATATTTTTTTCTACTGCACAAAGATTCTCGGAAGAAATAACATGCTCTTTAAGCTTTATAATATAAGTTTTTTTTTGTGTTAAACTAGCGACTACGTTTTTGTTTCCTTCAGATGTTTTTTGTTACGTTGTAAAAATGTTTTACTTATAAAAATGAAATTTTAATTTAATAAATCTAAATATAATACATATTAATATGTGAAGAAAAAACTTTTTTCCTTTAGGACAGTTACCTGAACGGATGTGTTTGAAATTTGGCACAGTTATAGTTTCTATGGAGAAGAAAAGTAGAATGTTTATATTTGTTTAAAATTGTGCATTAGAGTACGTTAAATTAATTAAATAAATGAAACACGCACTGTCATAATTTTGACATCTGTTTTTATCAAAAATAACATACGCGTTGCTAAGGCATCGATTTGATTTTATATAGATAGTAATAATAAATATTTATATTTTTCTACGTCACCAAGTTGGTACAAAGAGCATCAATAGTGACTTTGATCGATTTAGAGCGCAATATTTAGTTTCACTTCATGTCTTGCCTATCCGATATCGGATATCGTACTTAAAGTTGCGAGGTTCCTTTGGGACGTTTTCCTTGCGGATTCTAATCCATGAACTGTTTTGGTATATGGACAGGATCTCGACGGAGCGTATGCCTAATCTAGTTCCACCTGCGTCGTCCAATTTGCTGGTCGACTAGTGTTTCTTGGCAAAGTTCTCGGAGTTGTCGATTGAATATTTTCTTGAGCCAGTGAATACCAAATACTCAACGAAGACATTTAAGACAGTGGATATAAATCTAAAACTAGAGCAAAATAGCTTTAGTTACCTTCCACGTTTTACACCCATAGATTTTAGAATACACCTAAAAATTCTAACTATGACCTTTATGGTCAATTTACGTGTTCTCGGGCTTTGGCGATGCACGACCTGATGTCATGTTCTGCCCGTCCTGTTTCCGAAACGACTCTACCAAGATACGACAATTTGTGGACTTGTTCCATGTATCCTTACCAATTTATATCGGTGTTGAGTTGTTCGCTCCAGATTTCCTTGATCTTCTGGGTATTCATTTGAAGCCCTATTTTGGACCCTTTTCATTTTATATCGTAGAGCTTTGACTGCATGTCGGCATAAGTATGGCTGAGCAAGCACATGTCAGCAGCGTAGTTCAGATCCTCCAAGGCATTGCTTACTCCGTGACGTCGATTATCGCATATATGGCGCATAAAACCGTCTAACGCAATTAAAAATAGAAGAGGTGAAAGGAGGCAGCCCTGCCGGACGCCGAAATTCACAGCAATATCTTTGGAGATCATGCCATCGTGTGTAACGTTGCAAGAGTAATTCTTGTATATGGCCTGAAGTAGTCGGATTACTTATGGCGGAACGCCAATGATGGGAGACCATGACTCTATCAAAAGATTTTTCGAAACGATAATTAATATTTTTTTATTATTTTTATATATTTTACACTTGCAACTATTTTTATTGCATTGCATATATTTTACTTGCAGTATAGGTATACAAAACCTAATATTGAGACATTAAACATGTGGAGAAATACAATAATTTTATTATATTCATATTCCTGACTGGAAATCGAATCCATAACTACTTGTTAGAGTCACTATGACAATTATTTTCAGAAAATTTAAATATTTATATTTATAGTTTTTAAGTAAAGTAGTATATGTATAGACGTTACTGAAGACGTACATATAAAAAAAAATAGAAAAAAAACACTATTCTCAATATCACAAAGTATTGTACAAAGAAACCCCTAAACAAGCGAACTCTCTTTAGTAAGAACATAAGTAAAACTTTCCAAACAACGAAGCTTTGAGTAACAAGCAACGAAGAAATACTGAGAAACCGAAAATTATATATATACCGACTACACTATTGTAGAAACTTGTAGTGTAGATATAATAAAAATATATATTTATGTTATAATAAATATATATTTTTTTGATATATGTACACATTTTTTTGTGCTTATATATATGCTTATATATTGTTTTTATAGAAAGAATATCCTTAAATTGTAATAATTTAGATTCCCAATCAATTAGAATTGATAATTTTCCTTGGAAAATTCTTATTTTTATATATATATATATATATATATATATATATATATATATATATATATATAAAATAGAGAACAGCGTGTTATGACACTAAATTCTCTCTCATTGCCATTATATGCGAGATAAAGGGCGAAGCTCTCTTACATATATTCTGGCGTTATGGTACGGAAGCCAATGACAGATTTATATGACCAAGGCTTTCTCCAGCGGTGATGCGTAAGGCTATTCACAGTATAATGCTATATAGCTTCGTGAACATCACCTTTCAAATACTTAAAAAATCCTATCATTTAGTTGGCTTATACGTCCACTGGTCGAAAACATGAAAAACAGGTATTAAAAATTCTCAAGTCAATTAAAATTATTTTTGGGATTAATGGGAAATGTAAACCGATAGTTAAAAGAGAGATATTATCATATTTTTTTTAATTTATTATTCAACCCTAGTCTATACCAAAATGGTGTTAATAAAATTGGAATTCAACCAATCTTAATATAATCTATCGTGAAACCTTGAAACA
This sequence comes from Dryadula phaetusa, assembly GCA_032432895.1. NCBI lineage: Eukaryota > Metazoa > Arthropoda > Insecta > Lepidoptera > Nymphalidae > Dryadula > Dryadula phaetusa. The sequence continues at coordinate 3,838,615 of JAOYRS010000021.1, forward strand.
CCCTTTGATATATAGCGTTTGTTTATACTAAAGTCAGCTGCTGTTTGGGGATCTTTAAACATGGCCATAGTTCTCAATTCTACAACATGCTCCTGACACTTGGTAACTTACTTAAGTGATTGGTGTAAGCTTATACAAATATTGCGGTAGACTTGTTTATTTAAAGCCTTCTGTTGTTTGTATTTAGGTTATATATACATATATATATATATATATATATATATATATATATATATATATATATATATATATATGGAGTGTCTTCATGCTAGGTTGTCTCCGACTATCGTGCAGTGCGGAATAAAAAGTAAAGCTATAATTTATTAAGGCTATGGAATATTGGAAAAATATTTTTTATGAAATACGTAGATATTTTTAGACAGATATAAATAAAAGATGATTTCGCAATTTAAAACAGAGTAAAGATGGGGATTTCTTAGCATTAAAATATTATATTTTATGCTAAAGATATTTAAAGATAAAAAAATGTACATCATCAAAGAACTATTTACCTTTTAATCAATTTTATATTTGACTTGGGTTAGTATGAATGAGTCAATCAGCCTTGCGGCCAAAATTTGACCCATTTCTTGTTTGAGTTCAAATTTGCAAGACATTTAATTTTGATGGTAATACAATCATTGTAACCAGTATTTTTGTTTATCCAAAATGGGGGATTAAATCCACTGGAAACTGTTATAAATAAAAAAAAAATAAAAAATATTGTTTTTTGATTTAATTATTTATTCTGGCTCGTTTCAGTGATATAAAATATTAGAAAAAAAACTCTTAGTAAAATAATTATGAATAAAATCAAAATGCCAATATTTTCATTCATACCAACAATCTCCATTAACAATTATTATATTCATGAAGCGCTCTTAATATATCGATATTCTCTCACTGAAATCACTTCACAAACAGTTTTGTGATTTACATTTATAATGAAGTATTAAAAAATATAGAATTTTGATTTACTTTTTAAGAATTGTTAGGAAAAATATTATACTTATTTTTCATTAAGTATGCCAAATAAGTATATTCTATATAATGAAGATGTACAGATAGCCAAAATAATTTATGGGAAAAAGTAGTAAGAGGCCGGTCGTGGCGCAATGGGACAGCGTCTGACTGTAAATGTGATCGGTTGTGGGTTCGATCCCCACTCGAGGGAGTGATTATATTTAACGTGTTTCACTTCCTCGCTCTGGTAAAAAGAAAAAGTGCAGCTTTGAGTCCCACCACACAACACGCAATGTTTCGAATTCGGCAGTAGTCTGAAAAGTCCTTTCCACTACTCCCCATTATTTCATTTTTTTCCATTGTGTAGTATACTGTTGGCTCTACCAACCTTGACAGCGTCGCGAGCTGGAAGAGCTCAGATTTTGGCGTGGAGACCTCGAGAGCAAACCATCAACTTAGAAAACAATGTCACAAGGGCGCCTCCTATGAGGCACGAACCTCGGCTTGTGTACACCGTTTGTAGTGGGCGACTGTGTCCGGAACCGCCGGACCGCCTGATGCCAATAGACCTGCTATTGGCATCAGGCGGTCCCATCACCTCAGCAACAATTTTCTTATACAGAACAATGAATCTCGTTTTAAAACACTTTTTCCTCCTCTATTAAAATTCTTTAACGTAAAAAAATATCCAATCCAAAAAAATAAATATCTCCATCAAACATGGATACTTTGCAGTAAAATACATATTTTTCACATACACAATGTTAAAACGTATTATAGATATGAACCCATGATTCGTATTCAAAGTCATATATATCTCAACTGCACTACTAAGATACAAGTGTGTTTGTGTTTCAACCGTAATTGGATACTGGATAGACACTCAATTAGTGTTGTGGTAACGGCCTCCGGACTTTCATTAGCACAGAGATTGTATCGTGATCTGGCGATGCCATTTTTATCTTTGGTATTTTTAGATTTTTTAAATTATATTCTGTAAGAATTCATATATTAAATTGAACTGTTCACATGTATTTGAGGTTCTGCCACTCAACATGCAAGTGGTTGGAAAGTAGAGAACTGAAATATATGAAGACCAGACCAGAAGTCAATGCCATGCATTAACTTTTCTACAGCTGAAAGATTAGATAAGAAAATAGATAGAGAAACAGCATCTGACTGTTAACATCTATTCTCAATAGGGGAGACTTATATATATATATATATATATATATATATATATATATATATATATATATATATATAAACATATATATACATATATATATCACCGCACTATGTCTTTTCCCAGAGCGTGGGAGTGAAAATAATTTAAATATAATCACTCCCCCGAGTGAGTATCGAACCCACAACCGATCGCAGTTACAGTCAGACGCTGTCAATTATTTTTACTTCCTCACTCTGGTAAAACAACACGCATGTTTCGAATTTGTTGAATTTGGAGTAAGAAGTCTTGACATTAGGTACTTTCTGTCTGGATAGACTGTCTGCTATGCAAAAGAAAAACATCAAGCTAAAAAATAAAGAAAAATAAATATAATCCCTTTATTAAGAATTAATCCACTAACGTCACCAACTTTCCACTGCACTTAAAGAATATTATTCATACAAACATATCCTACTTGGTATTTGAAGCCACAACTATAATTGGATACTTCACAGGCAGTCAATTACTTTATGTGGATAGTCCCCAAGTTCCATTAGCGCGGTGATTGGATCGTATTCTAACGACGTCAAATTTGCCTTTGGTTTTTCAAATTTGTAATTAGTTCACGAAAAAATTGAAAGAGAATTTCGATTAAGTTTTCCTTGGTCACGTTACATTTTTTGTCATGTGAATAGAGCGGTCCCCGTTAATAAAGAACCGTCTGAAAGTTGTAGGATTTTGTTTACAGCGAATTTTGTATTTCGACAGTAATTTTAAGTATTATAAATATATTTTGCTTATTTTGCTTATTATTTAAATTGGAATATTTTATATTTGTCCAGTTTTTGAGATAAGCACGAGAAAGATATGTAAGTACGAGTTTATAATGAAGTACTATTATTAGGGTATTTTGATAAATTGCATTTTAAGTCGGGGTTATCGCAGTGGCACAGCGTTTGACTGTAAATACAATAGTGGATTCTATTTCCATTCGAGGAAATGATTATATTTAAATTATTTACATCTCCTTGTTCTGATAAGATGACACGCGGCGTTTGGATCAGCTACTAAACACGCATTGTCTCGAATTTGGCGGATTACGGAGTGCGGAATATTTTGACTCTTGACTTCTGGTCGTCCCTGCTATGTGTGATTAAAGTGTAAAGTTAAAAAAGGGAAAGAGTAGAATTATAAAAGAATATGGAAGGCTCACAACTGTTTACATTTCCTATAGGCTTGTGTCAAAACATTGATTTAAATCAAAATATATGCATTGTGAAACTCTTTTGTTGCTTAAGTGACTGATAGAGAAGACAAAGGTCAAACTATCACTCAAAAGTTAAAATGTTCCATGGAAGTTCCATGAGGAATATAAGGGAGCACTACGATAGGGTTTACCGAGCGTATTTCGTAAATTCGGATGCAGGAACAAAGGAGACTTCACGTTTTACAATCTAACCTACGAAAATAGTATAACATATATGGCAAAGTTCACACAACCAAGTTACGGAAACTCTTTTTAAATAAAATAACATAAATTCTAAGATTAAATTGAAAATGAAAATCTAATTATATATTCAAATGTTAACGACAAATGCAAGTTCGTATTAACTGTGCCCCGAAGTCTCACCGCAGCTTGATAAATGGAGGACTAAGACCCTGTTTCACTATCTTTAGTGTATTATAATACGTCTATCGGTATATAGACGTAAACATAAGGAAGCCTGTATATGTTAAACTAGATATGGTAGTTGTGGGTTTGATTCGTTAAATTAAAAAAATTGTGATTAATAGAGAGCTCAGTATGAAGAGATGGTATGGCAAGCGTTAATCCAATTTTGCTTTAAAATATTCCATTTAAACCTACACTATACACTAGGATCACAAACCCCAGGCACTGCTCTACGTCTAAGTAGTTTATTTTTTCATCTTTTGTCTGTCTTACATAATTAGGAACTTGTAGACATCACGAACAGTTTATTTTGTATGTACATCTTACTCTGGGCCTAAAATCTACTGCTGATCCTTTATATGCTTTTATACTGCCTAGCAGGATAGACCGTAGACCGGAAGTACCTAGTGTCAAGACACTCCGTACTCCGCTTCCCGCGCTTTTTTTTACATAGTGCGGTGATATATATATATATATATATATATATATATATATATATATATATATATCTTTTTTTCTACGTATAAATATACACAAGGCTGTTAAATTAAGCTTCACATTTTTTTCTACTTAAAAGGGAACCTAAAGAAGACCTTATGTCGAAACATTACGTTTTTCGCATTCTGGGCGACTTCGATGTATTGAGTGTTAAATCATTGAAATCAACAGCGCGATTTGTCTTACTAAGACGGCGAAAATAATATAAATTTACCTTCAAAGGCCGTGTGATTGTGGATTGTGGGTTCGATTTCTACACGAAGGAATAACTGTATTAAAGTTATTTTCAATTATTTACTCTGCTACAACAAAACGCAGTGTTAAATTGACCATTCTTGATTTAATATCACGAATTCGGTAAACTCAATGTTCTGATACTAGGTGCTCTCTACGTATTGAATGTGACTACCACTGTGATATCTCTAGATACGAATATTAAGATTTATATTTGGATTTCCTCTACTCTGTCTTCTATATTTTAAATATTAATATTATTGTCAATTCTTCTTCATATACCACTGTAATTTTTTTGTTTTTTTTTGCGTGTTGATTGGTGGAACTCAACGCCACACTTTGTCTTACCAGAGCGAGGAAGTGAAAATAATTTGAATATAATCACTCCCCCGAGTGGGGATCGAATCCACAACCGATCGCGTTACAGTCACACGCTGTCCCACTGCGCCACGACCGGCCTAAATAATAATATATATTAATATTTTAAATTGATACGTGCTTTACATGTGAAATAGATGTATAATATTCTATTCGGTCAAATAAACCGCAAGTAACTATCGTGTCAGTGGCATTCCCGTTTCGGCCTACACGATTGCTCGATTTATCAATACAGCCTTTCGGGTCAAAGAATAATTTTATATGTTAAACAGTTTTATGCCTATTAACCTGATCCTTTTCGTATATTATAAATATATATCAGAATATGAAATAAACCGAATTTATTTACTATTTTTTAGTTCAAACCAAAATACGTATAATTTGTAAGGTGTAATTGGAATCGATTATACAGTTAAAAACATAGATGAGAATAACTGTCAAAGAAATGTCTGAATTTTGGGCAGAAAACAGTCAACTACTTAGTTGACATACACTTATCACTTACACTTGTCTTGTCATTAGGTCTGTCTCTGTTGTGCGAGTATAAAGTGTGAAGTTATATTTGAGATTTATTTAACAATTTCATTCTTATCTAAGTAACTGTATCACTTGGTTACGTTCAGATATCAAATATAGACTTTTATTAGATATCTTAACTAAGTAATAAAACTAACTAACTAAAAACTAACTAAACAAACTAACTAAATAGCTAACTCTTAATAAATTAACTAAATAACTAACTATTAAAAAAAAGTAAATTTAAATATTTTCTACTATGTAATAATCTATGTCAGACGTAGGACCAAGCAGACCGCCGATTTATTTCGAGGTACGGCTGTATCACTTACGTAAGATTTACCCCCGGCCGATATATCTGCACGGTTGGCTTCGGTCATCAAGTGCAGCTATTTTCAACGCAATTACACACACATTTGCCAGTTTTTATGGGCTCATGTAAAATATTATATTCTTATTATGGCTACGATTTAGTGCTTTTGTTCTAGAATGTGTAGTTAGAAAAATGTATGAAATCCAGGTGAAAGAAATATACACTATTAGGACTTACTGATAAAATTTTAGGATATACATGTGTTTGAGGGATTGCGTCTGCGTGTAAACGTGATCGGTTGTGGGTTCGATCCTCAATCGGGGGAGTGGTTATATTTATTTTATATTTATATATAGTTCCATCACTCAACACGTAATGTCTCGATCTCGGTGGAAAGCGAAGTACGGAGTGTCTTGACACTAGGTACTTTCTGTCTACCCTGCTATGCGGTATGAAAACATGAAGCTGATATGCTCTATACTGCATTTAAACTGTTGAGATTTATCTATACTAAAATAACCAAGCAAATTTAAAGTAACAATCTTCATGCGTAGTAAATTATATAAGGTAGATAATAATCAATATCTTTGATAACTTGAAAACTCCCAAATTTCAAAAAAATGTTTTATTTCCTTTCCTCAAACACCTAAACTTCCATTAGTCAAAATCTCAATCACCTTTTAGTCGAATCCATCAGAGAATCAAGCCATTTGCCTACATGTTTTCCCTGTATATCTCGAAATATCAAGTTGGATCTCAGTATCTCGTATATAGCAATGTATTATTTTACAACCTTTACAAATGCATTATTTGAAATTTACTATCTCTATAGTTCAAAGAAAAATAAATTATACATTTTAGATTTGACGGAATCGTGACCATGTATGACAAAGACGTTATGACGAATATTAGTATAAGTATTGTTACTCTGAAAATATAATTACGTACGTAGACATAATGCCTGCAAAAGTTACCATTCGAATATAAATAAAATTAATTTAAGCCGATTTGAAATCCAAATCGGCTTGAATTAATATTTACTATTTTTAATGTGTTATTCCACACTTAGGATTAGAAAACATTTTTGAATTAATTTTCGGCTTGAATTAATTTTATATCAACTCAATTAATCGACTTAAATTAATTTGTATAACTTTAATTTATATAAATTTTAACATTTGTAGTATTAGTTAGCAATAGTTTTAGTGAAATAACCCAAGCAAAACTGCCGATAGGATCTAAGAATTATTATTTTTTTTAACTTCATGTTTTTATCCCGCATAGCATGGTAGACGAGAAGTACACTCCGTACTCCACTGTTCGTCCAATTCCATATATTAACTGTTAAACGGCGCAATTTAACGCCGCGCTATACATATAATACATTTAAAGCTTTAAGACAAGACTTTAATAAGTACATTAATGATAAGTAATTTTGAAAATACATAAGTATTTTCGAAGCAGGTAGAATACGATTTAGAACTTTGAAAGGTTGATTACACTAAGTCCCCCATCTTACATCACTGTCTGCAGAATGAGTTGACATTTTAATGGAAACGGCACGAAACGTTGATTAGTCGTTTAATATATTACAACTTTGTATATTAATATATATATATATATATATATATATATATATATATATATATATATATATAAGCAGCATCTGGTAGGCTAGTTTTGGGTTCGATTCCTACTCGGTGGAATTTGAAATTGATTTTCATTTCTCCGCTCTGGCAAGACAAAGACCAGCTTCGAATTCGCGTTTGAGTCTGTATCTCGAATTCTCGCGAGGCAACTAGACAGCAGAGTGTCTTAACACTAGATTGTCTCTGAATACTCTGACATGTGGAGATAAAAAGCGTAAAATCATAATTGAGATTAATGGACTGTCAAAATTACTTTCACTATATTAGCAAGAATTTATTTATTCTGCTAAGGAGTGTAGTGTTTGAATTTACTATTTTAAACGTAATACTTGTTTGATAGTAGATAATAAATTACGATGTCAAATCGGTCTGTCCGTCACAAACTTAAAAAGTGCTGAACAGATTTTCATAAGGTTTTTACATATACCCGTAAATGATAATGGTTTATGTATTTTCATTTCATATAATTGAGGCCGGTCGTGGTGCAGTGGAATAGCGTCTGACTGTAAACGCGATCGGTTGTGGGTTCGATCAACACTCGGGGGAGTGATTATATTTAAATTATTTTCACTTCCTCGCTCGCGGTAAAAGACAAAGTGCGGCGTTGAGTTCCACTATTCAACACGCAATGTCTCGAACTCGGTGGAAAGCGAAGTACGGAATGTCTTGACACTAGGTACTTTCTATCGACCCTGCTATGCGGGATAAAACCGACAAGCTAAAATAAAATAAAAAAAATAAAATAATGAAATTTCTTATTATTTTTAACTGTAAACCTAGTTTCAAGAAATTGTATCAACGGAAACCGTTTCACACTATATCTGAAATCTAGGCTGAAATAGACATTTCTTAGATGTCGAATTTAAGATAATCTTTTCTGGGCGGCGTTTGCTCGCGTGTACGAGTGTTATGTTGTCACAAAATAGTCCGCATATATATTAGATATGTAAGTGATCGCTGTCTGTTTGTCAGTGCGCTTATACACGTTTATTTGAAATGGAGTTTTAACTATTGAGTTTTGACGTTACCTTAATATTTTGTGTTTTAAATGAAACTATTGTAATCGGATTAATCGCTTATATTTTAGTAATCGAAACTAATTTTTCGACACTTGACGTTTCGAACACTTTACAGTAGTCCGTGGTCACAGGTAGACTGAGGTGGCGTTGGTCTGTCAGTTGATACAAAAATTAATTATATCAATCTACCATTATATGTCTGATTCTTACAGAATGAGTGTTCGAAACGTCAAATGTCTAAAAATGTATTTTCGAATACTAAAATATATGCGATTAATCCGGTTAAAATAGTTTCATTTAATACACAACATTTTGTATTTTATTTTAGTTAGCCTAGTGCTAATGCTATTTAATAAAGCTATCGAATTTTTCACAATATTTGTATCAAATACCTCTCAAATCTCAATTATCTTTGGAATTCACACAATAATTATATAATATATATTTAATGCCCTTTGATGCAAAAAATATACGTTGGCTAAAAACGCGTAACACTTTATACAAAATTTTAATATAATTGGGGAGTTTGCAATATTTATGCTATGAATTTAATGTATTTTTAATACGATATCATAAAAAATATAAGTAAATTTATATTCTTCTTTTCCATATTAAAGTTACAGACAAATGTAAAATATAAATACTTTACCAGTTGTAAAAACAACTGGTAAAGTATTTGAAATGTCGAATTTACAAATGTATTTTCGTATACCAAAATATATGCGATTAATCCGTTTAAAATAGTTTCATTTAAAATTATAGAATGAATTTTTCATTCGAATTCTACCTTTACAAATGGAAATATGATAAATGACGTTTTAATCTAGGATTTATTTTTAACTTCATGATATTATCAATTACCCTTGCCTGCAAAGTTAAACAGCTAGGAGGTACTTATTTTCAAGACACTCTGAATTCCGTTCTCCGCTGAATTCGAGACATTGTATGTTGACTTGCGGAACTCAACTCCACATTTTGTCTTACCATACAGAAGAAATTAAAATAATTTTAAATATAATCATTCCGCCAAGTAGTATTAATTAATTATAATTGAACCCACAACCGATCGCATTTACAGTCAAACACTGACCGGCCTCAATTAAATAGAATTATTTTAAAAGCCTGGATTAAAATAATACTAAATATATAAAATACATTTAAATTCACTAAAAACAATAATAAGCAAATACTGTATAATGAAATGGAAACAAAGGGAAGTCAATAACAGCGAGTTTAAAAGACAACACAAATGATCTGTGAAATTGGAAGACAGAAGTCGAGGACGGCTGTAATGGAAATACTTGAATCAGTGTTCGCGCTTGGAGTCGAAGCGTGATCAAGTTGAAAAGTATTATATTTCTTGGTAGTTAGTAGCTAGCTTGTACATATAAGTATGTACATCTCAAGAGAGGATTTAGAAGTTATAATAAAATATTGAGGCGCAATGGCACAGCGTCTGATTATAAGCATAATTGATTGTGGGTTCGATTTCCACTCTAGTAAAACAATAACAGCTGGTGTTACTTGTAACGTCTCGATTTAGGACCGGAAGCAGTCAATGCAGTGTCTTGATACCAGGTTGTCTCTGACTATTCTGCTCATCGGGATATAAAACAGAAAAATTAAAGAAGGGCGTGGCGCAGTGTGACAGCGTCTGACTGTAAACGCGACCGGTTGTGAACTCGATCCCAACTTGGGGGAATGATTATATTTTAAATTATTTTCACTTCCTCTCTAATCCCTTCCTCTCAACACGCAGTATTTTGAATTCGGTAAGAAGGGAAATATGGAGTGTCTTGACATTAGGTACTTTCTATCTACCCTGCTATCCGGAATAAAAAGCGTGAAGCTAAAAAAAATAATTAAAGATAGCGTTTATTGTGATAGTATAACAATGAACACGTAAAATACGCGTTGCCCTAGCAACATATATTAATAATTTATACAAGTTTTTGTCAATCATATACGCAAATTGAAGTTATTATATTAACCTATTATTATTATAAATATCACTTTCCTTAATCATTTTCCATATTAACTTTAAATGAACCAAATTTTATGTTTTTCATTCCCATTATTTTAAGTAATTGTGTGTAATTTTTGTTGTCATCAGAAATAATCATATTGCAACTTTCAGCTTATTACAATATTGTAAAATTATTAAATTTAGCGAGCAATGTAAGACTCACAAGTTAAATAGTCGCTTGTGATATTTGTGTAGTTCACAAACTACAAAGATGCTAAGAACCAAAATAAATTTTAACAAACATAAGAGAATTACGAAGAAGAAAGCTGGATATAGAACGCATGGCTTAGTAGTTAAAGCGCTTGGACAGTATCCAAGAGGCGTAGGTTCAAATTTCGATGCATAATTTTTTTTATACTTTTATACTTTTATAATTTTTATTTTTATCCAAGCTTTGGAATAACATTTTAGAATTAGTCAAATTACAATTATTTTTAGCAACACACATTTTCATATATTTAAGAATCACATTTTTATATTCGTGAAGATTTTAAAAGTATTTGAAAGGTGCGTTATATACATTGTACGGTCGTCGGTCGGTTAAAACGTTCGTTTAAGCTGGGTATAGAGGTATAAGGACTATTCCAAACGAGGTTTTTCATGCATTATTCTTGGTTGTATTAGGTTGTAGCCATACTGTGAGCGGATTGAAAAAAGATTGCATAATAACAATATATACTCGATATTGTTGGCACCCAAAATACATGTGAGGCCGGTCGTGGTGAATATCAACTGACAGTAAACACGATCGGTTGTGGGCTCGATCCCCACTCGGGGATGTTTTTTAAATTATTTCCATTTCCTCGCTTTGGTAAGACAAATTGCGGCGTGGAGTTCCACCACTCATCCAGCACCACCAATGACTCAAATTCGGTGTCTTGATGCTAGGTGCTTTCCGTCTACCCTGCTATGAAGGATAAAAATGTGAAGCTAAAAAAATACATGTAGCCTTAGCAATGTATAAGTCGACTTTTTTGAAAAATGTAAGTCAAACAAAATGTAATTTAAATCTTCCCCCTAATGAATATCGAACCCACAGCCGGTCGCGTTTACAGTTAGATCTTGTCCCACTGTATAATACACACATATATATATATATATATATATATATATATATAAATTCGCTAGCACTATGGCCACGATATATTTAGAGATTACAGTATACTTTGTGGCTTCAACCGGACAGAATTGCTCAGGTCCCCTATGACAGACGAATCGGGTGCGTATTATTGAAATATTTTTATTGAAGAATAAATTGATTTGTAAAAATTTATTTAAAAATATAAAATTTGTTGAGAATTCTAATTAAAACTCTTTAATTCTCAACAATTTTAAATTTATTTTAACCGGATTAGTCGCGTGGTATTCGAAAATACATTTTTGGACACCTGATGTTTCGAACACTTTAGAGTAATCCGTGGTCACAGGTAGACTACCTGTTGATTAACAGTTAAAATAATTTCATTAAAATTTGTAAAATCACGAAAATCAAAGTTCTTATTATTTTAATATTTACTATTTTTAAAGTGTTATTCTTAGGATTAGAAAACATTTTTGAAAAAACGTATAAAAATTTTGAACGCAGTGGGATTCGAACCCGCGCCTCTTGGATACCGTCCAAGCGCTGTGACCGCTAAGCCATGCGTTCTACTACAAATTCTTATACGTTTTGTTACAACTTATTTATGTTGTTAGCATCTCAGTAGAGAGATTTTTACAAATATCTACTACTTAAAGATTATTAAGAAATAATCGTTTAACAAGAGAGAATCCCACTGCGTTCAAAATTTTTATACGTTTTTTCAAAAATGTTTTCTAATCCTAAGTGTGGAATAACACTTTAAAAATAGTAAATATTAAAATATAATAGCAATCTCTCTCTCTTGAGTTACGCTACTCAACATGAAGTATCTTACACAAGGTTTCCTCTGCTTACCCTGCTATGCAAAATAATTCTTGTATATGAAATCGAAACCGCTTCGTTTAAGGAAAAACGTCCAAAAGCACATATTACGCGTAAACTCAAAACATTAAGGGAAATTTTAAGTAGGTAAACTTTCGTTAGATACCAGAAGGAAGTTTTTTATTTTTTCGCGATATTATGTTAAATATTGTCCTCATGTGGGAACATAGTTTTAAAGATCATATGCGAACAAAGTACCAACTTTAGCTTTATGCTTTTATCCCGCGAAGCATGATAGACTAGAAGCTACCTAGTGTCAAGACACGCCGTACTCCGCTTTCGCTCCGCATTATAGACATTGAGTGTTGAGTGGTGAAATCAACGCCACGTTTTGTCTTATCAGAGCGATAAAATGGTTCCCGTGGGGAATCGGATCCACACCCGATTTTACATCAGACGCTGTCCCATTGCACCACGACAATAGGACGGCGTCTGTTATTACGGCTGTGTAACGGCTATTTGAGCAAAAAACAGAATATACTTGAAAAATTAAAACTATCGATCGGAAATGTGAATTTTATTAGAACATTTTATTCAATTGAATTTGTGTACAGTAAAAAAAAATGTTTTCTTGTATTTTTTTAAATAATATCTTATTAATGACGCATCTGTAAACGCAAGTGGTAGTGGTACTGGGTTTGATTCTCAGGTAACATTAATAAATGATATAATGTATAATAGAATATAATATAAAAATGGCAATCTTTCATAGAAATAAGGATACGATTCACACTCTGTCATAAATACGGCATGAGGAAAGCAAAAATATCATCATCACAACCGAGTAGCCGAGTTTCAAATGAAAATATTAAAAATATTAATATTAATAGTGTTTAAAAAAGACACGGATGTGAATAAATCTCTGGCAAATACAACAAACACTCAAAAAATACTCTCTAATGTGAATGATAATATATTTTAACTAGATTTAACTCCCGGCTTCGCCCGCGTGATTTCGATAAAAATGTATTTCTACTTGACAGTTACCGTTATATTATCATAAAAATTTTTCTCCATCGCGCCGTGATTCTTCATTTATTAGGCTTATAATTTTTAAACTGTTCAGCCAAATTACTGGATGCAAAAGACACAGTTAATCTATTTTAAACACTTATAGGTTTGATAAATATTCTAAAACGTGAATTGTAAGAAAGTATTCAATTTAATTAAATTTATTTCATTTGTTTACTTTTTTTTCTTTTCTTTTTTTTGAATGTGTAGTATGCTGTTGGCCCTACCGGCCTTGACAACGTCACCGGATTTTGAGGGAGGCCGAGCTAAAAGAGCTCTGACCTTGGCGTGGAGACCTCGAGAGGAAACCATCAACTTAGAACACAGTGTCACAAGGGCGCCTCCTGTTAGGCACGAGCCTCGGCTTGTGTACACCGTTTGTAGTGGGGACTTACCTGTCCGGAACAGGCCTACTAGCATCGGGCGGGTACCAAACTGGGATCTCGTCTCCACCGGCGGGGACGATGTGAGTAGCGTGTGCGCTTGCGTGTGTGTATGAATTTACCTATCTGTTTTGGATCGTTAGCGAGCGTAATGGCGTCAGCTTTTTCTGATAAAACGTGTCGGGGCCTACGGGGTCCCTACAATTGTCGGTCCGTATCGTAATCGCAGGCGCTTACCACCAGCGGGTTCGGATGAGTAGCAGCTTTTTCGAAGTAGCTACTAGAAAGTTTGCGACAAAGTTCTTTTATGGAGTCTAGCTTAATGTCTCTGTGGAGATCTACATTACGCATGTACCACGGCGCACCCGTACCATGCGCAAGAATTTATTTTGAAAGACTTGAAAACGTCTGAGATCTGTGTGTGCGAACACAACACTGGCATATGTGAAAATAGGCCTGAGACGTCGTATACAGGCGGATCTTGTTTTTGAGAGACATTTTACTGCTGGAGCAGATTAGCGGGTAGAGTCTATTAAGGACGAAAGCCGCTTTGCGGTAAACGTAATCTAAGTGGGGCTTAAATAACAGTTTATTGTCGAGAACTACTTCTAGATATTTGGCGGTTTTCGCCGTTGGGATTTGTTTGCCTTGCAGTTTGACTGCCGGCAGGACCTCGTATCTACGACGAGGGAAGAGAACTGAGGCGCTTTTGTCGGTATTTACCTCTATGCGCCATTTGGTGAGCCATTGGCCCAGACGGTTTAACACGGTTTTCAGGCGTTTTGCTATATTAGCTGTATCGTGGCCACTAGCGAAGATTGCGGTAATGTCCGCGAATAGGGCTAGATGGGCACTTGGGGCTTTGGGAATGTCATGAGTGTACAACGTGTACAGAACCGGAGACAGGATGGAGCCTTGAGGGACTCCCGCTCTAATAGGACGTTTAGTAGAAAGGGTACCTTCGACCCGGTAACGAAATGAGCGGTTAGTGAGATAATCTCGTAGGATGTGTAGTAGCCTATCCGGAAGCTGTGGCTGAAGTAATTTATAGATTAGGCCATTGTGCCAGACCTTGTCGAAGGCCTTGGATATGTCTAGAAATATGGCCGCTGATGACATCCATTTAGATTTGTGTAACAAGTTCTCCGTGAGGCGGTGCACTTGATGGACGCTTGAATGCTGGGCTCGAAAGCCAAACTGTTCTGGAGGAATGATGTTTTTGACCTCGACGATGGCCTAAAGACGCGTAAGTATGATAAGCTCATAGATTTTGCCCATGGTGCTTAAAAGGCTGATCGGGCGATAACTGGTGGGGCTGGATTCCGGTTTTCCCGGCTTACGGATACCTATAACAATGGCTTCTTTCCATTGGTCAGGAAACGAACACTCTTTCAGAAGAGTGCTGAAGATTGCTACGAGCAGCGAAATTATCAGAACGGGCAGGATTTTAAGGATCTTGTTTGTAACGCGATCAGATCCTGGAGCTTTTCTAGGCTTAAGGCCTTTGATTATTGATTTGACCTCTTCGACTGAGGTCGGTTCATTTGTTCACAATTTTGTTCATAATGGCTTCCGTTGAATGGCTATGAAGTATAGATATATGCTATCCCGGGTGTTCTTTTATACGTATTTAAGACTGTAACTGTATCATGTCTGTACATCAATGGATTTTTAGCCGATTTAATTGATATGTATCATTATATTACGACCAAATCTATATATTATTCTGATTTACAACCTATAATACCTTAAAGTTTCATCCAAATCAAATATTCTACCTTTTTTTTTTCGATTGTGTGGTATGTTGGTTATATCGGCCTTGACAGCGTCACTGGGTTTTGAGGAAGGCCGAGCTAGAAAAGTTCAGATCAGGCCTAATTGCATCGGGTGATTACGAAACTGGGACCTCGTCTCCACCGGCGGGGACAGTGTGAGTAGCAGCTCTTTAGAAGTAGCTACTAGAAAGTTTGTGACAGAGCTCTTTGATGGAGTCTAACTTAAGGTAATTTTGGAGATCTACATTACGCATATCCCACGGCGCGCACATGCCCATGCGCTAGAATTTATTTAGAAGGACAAGGCAACGTCTGAAATCCGTTACGAACACTGACATATGTGAAAATTTGCCTAATACATTTCGTATACAGGCGGATTTTATTTTTAAGGGACATTTCACTTTTGGCGCAGATCAAAGACGCTTAGTCTACTGAAGACGAAAGCCGCTTTGCGATAAACGTAATCGATGTGGGGTTTGAAGGACAATTTACTATCTAAAACTACTTCCATATAGTTTTTGGCAGATTTAACCGTTGGAATTGATATGACTTCGTATCTACGACGAGGAAATAGAACTGAGACGCTTTTCTCGGGGTTGATCTCTATGCGATATTGGCCCAGACTTGGGGGACTCCCGCTCTTATAGGGCGTATAGTGGAAAGGGTACCTTCGAATTTATTTAGTTTATTTCTCAACATAAAGTACAGAAGTTCGTTTCCCTTGTAGGTACAATTATGCGAGACTGACGCTTGTACTAAGCTCAGAGTTTGTGTCACCAGGCCCTTACTCGCGGTTTCAAGACAGTTTTGCACCTATGCTTCTCATCATGATAATAAATTGAAAGAGAAATAAATACACATAGTTAGAAATAAGTACAATACCATATGTAGTAGTATTTTGTATTTAATTTATTGCATAGGAAGGAAGGAGATAACAATAGAAATTATGTAAAAATTTTATTTTATAGGTGGATATTGGGCAAGCAGCACCTTTCCTATGTTTAGGGGTTTTTTAGAATCATTTGTTAGATAAAAATTTGACGAACAGTAAGAACATTCCAAGATTTATGGAGGTCATTTGTAGGATATAAGATAGATAAAAATGCACTGACTTTTAAGATTGCTCTCTGGGCTCTTTCTACTTTTATCATTTGAGATTTATAAGATCCTGCCCATGATATAATACAGTAGCTAATAACCGATTGACAGTTTGCAAACTAAACTGTTCTAACTATATCATCATCAGCAACATCGCGTAAATTTTTCAAAATTACTATTAATTTACGCAATCTCATTGTAAGCCTATTAATATGCATATCAAATCTTAAATGTTGGTCAATGTATACTCTGAAATACTTCATTACTTCAGCTAGTTGGAGAACAATGGGACTGAAGTAAGAGCCTTGTGGAACTCCATATATGATAGGAAGAGGTTGACTTATCCACTCACCTATTTTAACCTCCTACGATCGTGTACTAAAATAAGATTTAAAAAGCTCTAGTGATATTCCTCTGATACAAATGTCAAATGCTTTAGCTAAGTTTAGAAATATTGCGATACATTTTTCTTGGTTATCTTATTCTTTTACTATAAAGTCTGTTAATGCATGTATTGCATCTGAAGTGTATTTTTTTGTCCAAAACCCAAACTGCTTTGCTGATAAGAGTTTTGATGATTCCAAATAATTCATTAATCAATTATTCATTAGTTTTTTAAGCAGCTTAGTGACATAAAGTAAGATTGATGATATTGGCCAATGGTTGACACCATTTTTATAAATCGGTATAATTAGAGCAGTTTTAAGTGCAGTGGAAAATACTCCTGAAGAAACAGCAAAGTTGCACAAGTACTATAAGGGAGGGATAGCAATGTTTTCATTCTGTTTGATTAATTTGCCTGGTATTTAGGTTTAATATAATTTTGTTTATTTCCATCTCGTCAGTAGGAAGAAGCACAAATGAGTTTGATAGAGTTTTATTTCGTGTGGGATTTATACATGAGAAAGGTCTGAGTCTTTCAGCTAAAGTGTGGGGTCTTCTCTGAGGTTGAATAGTCAGCCTAACTTCCGGGCCTTTGAGTTAGGGGGAAGGGGGGGGGGTCTGATTTAGAAACGTTGCCCCAGACCTTTTTCTCTTTTATAATAATCGGTGGAGGGGGCCTAATTTTACGCATAATATCCGGGCTCAGGTTGGCTGACCGGATCGGCGAGACATGTTGTGCACATGTGGGTGCTCGGCGAATCGAGTGAGAGGGGAGGTGGTCCTTACGGCGTTTCTCTACCCGCCTAGGGTTTGCGGGTTTGTCATTCACCACCCTTTTCGTAAGGTAGCGAATACTTTGTTGCTTTAGCCTTTCGCTAGGCCGATTTATTGAGAACGGTCTCGAAACCGTCATCACTATGATTTGCGTCCGTGATAGAGCAACATGAACTTTTTCTAGATCTTTGTGGTGAACGGGGTTCGTCATTCATATTGATATTAGGTCGGGATCGAACCAACTCTACCTCATCGGAATCAAAGATGCTGCTCTCCTGAGCGACAGCAGCGTCCTT
This sequence comes from Dryadula phaetusa, assembly GCA_032432895.1. Lineage (NCBI taxonomy): Eukaryota > Metazoa > Arthropoda > Insecta > Lepidoptera > Nymphalidae > Dryadula > Dryadula phaetusa. The sequence continues at coordinate 3,856,735 of JAOYRS010000021.1, forward strand.
GTTCTTGCACATTTCTTCTTTTTTTTTTGTTCCCCAGTACTGTCATACAGTGTCACAATACACACTATTTAAAATCTGAGTTGTAATCTTAATGCGTTCCCGGTTGGACATAACGATCGGTTCGGTTATCGAAATTAAAATCGCATAGATCCTTTTTTTGAATGTGTAGAATGCTATTGGTCCTACCGGCCTTGACAGCATCACTGAGTTTTGGGGAAAGCCGAGCTCGAAGAGCTCTCACCTTGACGTGCAGACATTTTAGAACACAATGTCAAAAGGCCGCCTTCTGTGAGGCATTAACACACTGTTTTTAGTGGGGGACTTGCCATGTCCGGAACAGGCTTATTGGCATAGGGCCGTTTCGAAACTGGGGCATCGTCTTCATCGGTGAGGACGGTGTGAGTAGCGTGTGTGTATGATTTTACCTGTGTGTAGGGTCGTTAGCGAGTGACATACATCCTTTTGCTTTCATAGTATTAGTAAGAACACTATCGACACTGTCAGCCAGCGTCCTCCCACCTCACCGCTGTACTCACGCCGCACATTAATGCGCGCTCGGTATTTGACGTTATTATTTTAAAACGAAAATTATTCCTTGCATATTGGTTGAAATCAAATATTTTCAAAAGCGATTTTGTTCAAAAATAAGTGCCCGTGATAAATAATATATTTATTTGGATAAGAATTAATATTAAGTTTTTAACAACACCTTCATAAATAATATATTATTTTAGAACTAAAAATATATACATAAAAATTTTTATAGTGTTTCAACCGTAAAAGCTAGTCAATTGATGTCGTTGACTGTTTTTTAGAACTTTTAGAAGGGAACAATTTTGTCATATATATTTTCTGCGTAACTTTCACCATTTACTCGGCGCACGCAATGTAAGCTTTAAAAATATACAAATTATCCCGTTTTCACAACATTTTCTTTTAATGCTTCACTCTTATTAATCGTAGAGTGATATCATATAGCATATAGTGTTATCAAGTATATTCGAATGGTATCGACAGAAAGTGTCAATTTTTTAGACTATGACGTTGCAACGTGTTTGAAACGAATCTGAGAGTCGGGTTGAAAGTATAAATAATAAATATTATATAAATTTTAAATATAATTCTCGTATCTAACTTGTAATTTTTTTTAAAACGATACTAAGAAGTGTCTATAGTATAATATAGCCTTCCTCAAAAAATGGACTATCCAACACAGAAGTTTTCAATTCCAATCAGTAGATGTTTAGATTAGAGCGTTCAAAGAAATAAACAAACAAACAAACAAACTAACTAACTATTTTGCTTTATATTACTAGTATAGATTATTTTCACTACTCCAATCTGGAAAGCTAACGCACGGCGTTAAACTCCGCTGTTTAACACGCAATGTCTCTATTTCGATGACTCTTACTTACTCTCTTATGTTATTACAGTCCTGATATCCGTCATAAAGTTACGTGATAGCAATTTACAAATTTTTAAGTAACGCTCGACAACTATTTGTATGCAAATTTTAAATTAAACTCATTGCTTAAAACAGACACACTATAATTGGCGCACTCGTTTTTGGGTTTATTAAACAAATATAATTATGATAATTATTGATGTATCAGATATATATATATATATATATATATATATATATATATATATATATATATATATATATATATATATTACTGAAAACGCTATCGGTTGTGGGTACGATAAGTTTATTTTCATTTTCACGCTCCAATAATCACGGCGTTGAGTTCCGCCACTCAACACGCAATCACGGAGCACGAAGTGTCTTAACACTAGGTACTCCTTGTTTACCTTGCTAAGAAGACAATAAAATGAAACAAACTATAGTAATTTAACAAAATATTAAAAAATATTTATTTATTTAAGCTCGCGTCTGCTTAAACAAAAGAGACATAGGAACACGAAGAAAGGTAAAACTACGACCAAAAAGAGCATCAATAAGAAAAATATTACAAAAAGGTCGAAATACTTTTGTTAATACTTTTCTGTACAGACAACATTGAGCGGGTCTAGATAGTACATATATACCTCTGTTAATACCCAGCGTCATGCTACATTCGTTATAATATTTCTTCATTTGCATCATATATTAGCTGTAATTTTTATATTTGTCCAAGATATTATGGGATTTTTGAGTAAATGGCTTAATAATCTTTTTAGTTGACGAACGAAATAATATCATTTGTACATTAGCTTGCTTGACAGTGCCATATGGGAATTCGACTTCGAATGGTGTCGACAGAAAGTGTCCATTTTTAAACGATGACGTTGCAACGTGTTTTAAACGAAACCGAGTGTTATAGACGGGTTGAAAGTATAATTATTAAATATTATATAAGTTATTAGTATAATTCTTGTATCTACCTTGTAAAATATTTTAAAACGACACTAAGAAGTATATATAGTATAGTATCTAGAGAATAGAGCAGTCCCCGTTAATAAAGGAATGTCTGAAAAGATGTTGAATTTTGTTTACAGTGAATTTCATATTTCGACAATAATTTGATATATATTATGCTTATTTTGCTTACTATTTAGAATGGAACATTTTATATTTGAACCCAGTTTTTGAAGAAAGATATATGCACGACTTTATAATGAAGAAGTATTATGAAGATATTTTGAAAACATAATTTTTTTGGTCCGTTATAGCGTAGTGAGAAAGCGTCTGACTGTTAACGCGATCGGTTTGGGTTTGATTCCTGCTAAGGGGAATGATTATATTAAAAATATTTTCATTCCCTCGCTCTGGTAAAGCAAAACGTGGCGCTAAGTTCTGCCACTCCAAGCGCAATGTCTCGCATTCTGTGGAAAACGTAATATGGAGTGTCTGATGTTAGGTACTTTCTGTCTATCCTGCTATGCGGAATAATAGTGGATAGTTAAAAAAAACAAAAAAGTATCTAATCTTGCATGAATACTCGTTAATCATTAGTATTATTTTATTTACAACAAAACTGTGTGTATATATATATATATATATATATATATACATATATATATATATATATATATATATATATATATATATATATATATATATATATATATATTTCTTTATCACACTTTACTAGAACTAGTATAAGTCCCCTCTAGAGGTTGTATTATGAGTTCAATAAAGTATATTCCATTCTATGAATTCTTGAAAGCTCAGTGGCCAGAGCGTTAACACATGTGCGGGTTCTAATTACACAGAATTTTATTACACTTGCTTAAAAAATGATTTTCTAGTTCTGATTGTGGAGTAACAATTAAAAAAAGTAAAATATTTTATTTTTATCTTTTTTATTTTTAAATATTTTAAAACGTTAGATACAATTTTGTTCTTATATCTTATATATATATATATATATATATATATATATATATATATATATATTTATATATATATATATATATACATATATATACACAAAATGTACCAGAACCTGAATTACGTTCCGTTGAATTTAATAAAGTCTGGTATTCCCTCACGACTATTCTCGAGTCAGCGTCCGGAACGCGGCGCCTTTTAATTTTTCTTCCCCTTTGGAATTTTATGAAATGCGATTCATCGTTTTCATTATTGATTTTTTTAAGACGACACCTTTATAAGCAATATTTCTTATGCAGTGATTTAATATTAAATTTTGGTTGTTTTTGAGAAAATTACTCTGCTAATATGTTTTTGTAGATCTACTATTTTTTTACCTTCACTCTTTTACCTGTGATAGTAGGCTAGATAGGAAGTATTTAGTGTCAAGACACTCCGTTTTGTCTTACCAGAGCGAGAAATAAAAATACTTAAAATGTATTTATTCTTCCTGAGAATCTAACCTACAACCGATCGCGTTTACAGTTAGACGCTGTTTCACTACTCCACGACTAGACTTCTAAAATTACTGAATTTTCATATAAATAAAAATAGGATAAATTACTACAGGTCTGTAATAAACCCAGAAATCGTACAGTAAATAGGTAAGACGATGCGCGGCGTTGAATTCCGACACTTAGCACACAATGTCTCAATATCTTACGAAGTCGAAACAGAAGTGACTTAAGACTATTCTTTCTGTCTACTCCACAAAAAATAATATGTAATATTCATAAATATGTATCTTTATATAAATGAAAGTATACCTTTTTTGCGCACGCATTCGTAATCTAAATATAATTATAATACAAACAACGGGCGCTCCATCAGTCGCGTGCAAACATTTCTTTGTTTGTGGTCCAAACAATAAAATTTATTTTGAATAAAACTATTTTAATGGCGAAAATTAAATATCTTAATAAAATTATGTTTAAGAACATTAGAAATTCGTGAATAAATAACTTGACAATAATATTGTAATAGCAATCTCTCTTGTTGAACGATTATTTCTTAATAATCTTTAAGTAGTAGAAATTTGTATAAATCGCTCTACAAAGTTGCTAACTACATAAATAACAGCTGGTAGTAGAACATGTGGCTTAGCTTGAACAGTAAATTATTATGTTTTTTTTTTAAATGTTACATAAAACTTTTTTTTCGATTGTGTAGTGTGCTGTTGGCCCTACCGGCCTTGACAGCGTCACTAGGTTTTCGGGGAGACCGAACTAGAAGAGCTCTGACCTTGGCTTGGAGACCTCGAGAGGAAACCATCAACCTAGAACACAGTGTCACAAGGGCGCCTCCTGTTAGGCACGAACCTCGGCTTGTGTACACCCTTTGTAGTGGGGGTCTTGCCTGTTCGGAACAAGCCTATTGGCATGGCATGTCGGAACTCAACGCCGCGTCGTCTTACCTATTTACTGTACGATTTCCGCTATACAATTGCGGCGATTTGTTACATTTATTTTATAAATTTTAAAAATATATTACCATTTTGCTCTCTTTCTCTATATAAACTATAACTGTTCTAAATTCCATAGTCCTCTATTTGCAAGTATTTCCTAAAAAGGAAGTACAACTTATTTACTTCCCGTATTATAGCTACGTTGACTTTCAAAACACAGTATCATAATGATACTGTGGACTTCCCAAAGGGCATGTATGAAGAGGTTAATGTTTGTGAAGAGGTACGCAGGCAATGCAGTGTTTGGCAATCCGCCCTTTGTGACTATCCCTTTAAGGATAAAACGTGAAGCTAAAAAAAAGGAGTTAGTGTCAATATTCTATATATGGTAGTCTTTATTATCATTCCTCCATGTGGGAATCGAACCCACCACCGACGCGCTTACAGTCATACTGCACAACAAAGATATCATGGAATAATTACCTATATCACATGTATTTTTGTTGCCAGTTAGTTCGTGGCACAGTGGGATAGTGGGATAGTGTCTGACGGTAAACACGACCGATTGTGGGTTTGATTTCCAGTCGAATAAATAAATGATTATATTTAAATTATTTTCAGTTCCTCGCTCTGAAGATCGCAAAATAAGATCCTATATAGCATATGATAGAAGAACAACGTGAGTTTGATTCCCAGTAGATGATATTTAAATTATTTTCTGTTTCTCATAGGAGAAGGCGCGGCGTTGAATTTCGATTCGTATCACGCAATGTCTCACTCTCAGATGGAAAGGGGATGGCGGAGTATTAAGACATCTCATCATCTGACCATGTAAATGCAACTTCACGTTTTATGTCGAATAGAAGGTAATCAATTACTGCTAGTGTCACGACACTTATTTCACTGCCTGCCGCCCGAAATCGAGATATAGCGAAGTGAGCAACGGATTCATTGCTTTGCCTCACCAGATTAGAGAAATGAAAATAAATCCTATATATAATTATTTTCTTGAGTGGGAATCGAGCCCACAACTAATCAAGCAGTCAGCTTGCCCCATTTCGCTGTGATGACCTCGATTTCATTTCTAAACAAAAGAAACATAAATTAAGTTTAAAAAATTACTTATCTAATTTTTTTACTGTAGCAAAGAAGATATTTTATACACTGTTATCAATCTCTCCATAGACATCCTCTTGAGGATTCTCATATTTTGAAGGTGAACTTTATCTAATATCGATATTGTTTTCGAAGGTCAATCAAATCTTTGTTCATATTTATTTATATGAATATTTAGTACAATAAAAGTAAGGCCGGTGGCACAGTGGGACAGAGTACGACTGTATACGCGATCGGTTGTGGGTTCAATCCCTACTCGAGGGAGATATTCTACTTCTCTAAATTATTTTCACTTTCTCGCTCGCTCGCTGTGGTAAAAAGACAAAGTGTGGCGTTGAGTTCCACTACTCAACACGCAATGTCTCGGATTTGGTGGAAAGCGAAGTACGGAGTGTCTTGACACGAGGTACTTTCTGTCTACCCTGCTATGCGGGATAAAAGCGTGAAGCTAAAAAAAAATAGTTACAGCCGTAATGGTGAATGCGAAAATAGCTCATATGAAAGCGAGTGTTCTAATCCTATCTGTAGTAATGTTAATCGTTTCTTGCAAAACGTGGTAATCAGTAAGAACCTGTAAAGTGCCAAATCCGTAGGTTTGCATAACACGTCTTAACTGATAAAACGAGTAAATGGTAATTATATTTAAATACATTCCACCACAAACAACTTATTTCAAGCCAGATACTGTTACACTGCGGCACGGTGGCTTCATAAAATATGAATACTTGACAACAAATGTAGTCAAGTGGTATCATGTGAGAAACATGAAATCACATGTGGACAGCTAGTGTCATTTATGGACATATGAAATCTCATGTAGACTGGTGGTGTCATATGTGGATATATGAAATCATATGTGGACAGGTGGTATCGTATATGGATATATAAAATCACATGTGGACAGGTAGTGTCATATGTGGATACATGTAATCACATGTGGACAGGTGGGGTCATATGTGGATATATGAAATCACATGTGGACAGGTGGGGTCATATGTGGATATATGAAATCACACGTGTCTGGTGGTGTCATATATCGATAAATGGAATCACATGTGGACATGTGGTTTCATATGTAGATATATGAAATCATATGTGGACAGCTAGTGTCATATATGGATATATGACATCATACCTGGACAGGTGGTGTCATATATGGATATATGAAATCACATGTGGACAGGTAGTGTCGTATATGAATACATGAAATCATATATGGACAGGTACTTTTAGAGTTTCTCACCAGCTCTTTTCAGGAGAATATGCTTCCTATCTGGTGGAACCAGTAGCTTCGAGTATTAACAAAATATGTTTATACTGATATTTTTGTTAATTGATGATTTGAAAATGCTGGTAATATATGCGGCCTATTTGAATAAATAATTTTGATTTACTATTAGTATGTATATACATAGTATGTATTCTATTTTTCCACTATAAACGGATGGAAAATCTACTTTGGTAATGAAATTAAAAATTTATACATATTTTCATAAAAATAAAGATTTAAAAGATTCTCGTGACACAGAAACAAAATGAGACAACTTACCGCATTATTTTTACTTACGTAGCAAATTGTATTCGTAACAGTGCGGCGTGGCGTCATAATCACTTACCTGTCACATCAACGTTTTTACGTCGGTTTTTAAGGAAATTGCATGTCAAGGTAGAGTGAATTATCTGGGATATTGTGAAAGAGAAGATTTACGAGCGGTTTTTTAGTTGACAATTTGAAAAAATTGTACATTTTTAGCTTTATTTTAAATAATATATTTTTACCAGGTACCTAGGCTTAGATAAACCCAAATGAGCCAATTATATGCAAACGTTAAAAAAGAAAAAACTATTATATAAAAAGATTAAGTTAAAAAAATGACGGACTTTATTTTCAGGTTTAATTAAGTAATATTAGTTAAACCAACAAGCCACCTACAGTGAAGAGACAGCCAGCACTTCTGCCATTTGTGAAGGGGGTTTCAGACAGGATTGGCAACATCTTAAGAACAGCTTCTATCAAAACCATATTTAAGCCTAATAAAAAAGTGAGCCAATGCTTGAGGCCCGTGAAATGTAATATTCCTTTGCAGTGTGCAGATGTATATAAACTAGACTATGACTGTGGCTTATCATACATTGGCCAAATAAAGAGGAGCATCGGGGTTAGGGTGAAAGAACACATATTCGTTGTCAAGAAAGGGCGTGTATTGCAATCAGCTGTGTGTGAACATACAATGAATAAGTCCAACCACTACATCAGGTTTGATAAGCCACATATCCTCGCTAGGGATATATTCTCGATATTCCTAGAATGATCCACGAGGCTATTAAAATTCAAAAAAACATCCAAATTTCAATAGAGAAGATGGTTGGAAACTCTCTATCACCTGGGACCAACTTATAAAAAATTTAAAGTATTAAATCCACCACACCTCTGGTGTGGACACAAAGATACAATCAGCTCATTCTGCAAGAATCCAGGGCACTACGCGAGGCAATTAAGAAACAGATAGCAGTGCGGCATTGAGTTCGCAACAAGCAATATCTCGATTTCGGCAGAAAAAACAGTCAATGGAGTGTCTTGACACTAGGTTGTATATCCTGCTATACGGGATATAACGTGAAGCTAGTGGTATTTAATGTATAAATTTCCCCTACTATTTTCTAACAAATTTTTAAACATCGCAACTTTCGTATAAGTTAATTATCAACTTAAAAGCTTACATATATAAAGCTTAAATACTCATAACTAAGTTAGATCGCTGGCCCTTTTAATGATACTACGTCTAAAGCAAAGGATTTAATGAAGGTAACAATTGCAGTAATCAAAAGTTTTGCTATGAAACCCCTCGTGTAAACTATACGTCATTTTGAGACCGGCATCCATTAAAATTCGCTTACGGCCTTATCTACTCGACGTAATATTATGTTAAAGCAACTTATTTTATACTAATATTCAATGTCATTTAGCGTATGATACATTTTCACCAATTAGTATTAGTCATCAAGGTATGGCGAAGTGAGATCAAGATTGAGAGTAAACAAAATTATGTGTGAGTTCAAATCCTGCATAGTGAAATGATTAAGCGTGAAGATGAAAAATAAAATTTTTGTAGAGTAGCAAGTGATTAAGGAGAATTTAATATTAATAAATTAAATATTTTGTCTTGTCGCCAAATTTCGACAAATTATGTAATTGAGCGTAACTAAACGCTGTACTTTGATTTGCCAAAGCATTGAAGTTCTCAACTCTATATCTCGCTATATGCATTTTTAAATTTTCATATATACATTTTCATATATATATGTTGTAACAAAGCTTAGCAACGACTGTAGGTACAGTGTTTGTAATATACTGTATTGATGAACATACCTTTCAAACACCACATGAAGGCAAATTAATTGTACAAACAAACAGTAATCCCTATCTGAAGATGTCGTAAACGCTTCAAACGTACTTGTAATCTTAATATTCATCTAGGTACTCTGGGAATCTCAAACAATGGTCCGCAAAATATATACTTTATAATTACTATTTTATTTATTTTTTAAATTAAATACTTAGATAGTACTAGAAACACAATCCATATCAATTCGATATCTTTTCAACGAAATATGAGGAAGGTTGAGGCCGGTCGTGGCGCAGTGGGACAACGGCTGACTGTAAACGCGATCGGTTGTGGGTTCGATCCCCACTCGGGGGAGTGATTATATTTAAAATAATTTTCCCTTCGTCGCTCTGGTAAAAGACAAAGTGCGACGTTGAGCTCCACCACTCAACACGCAATGTCCTGGATTCGATGGAAAGTGAAGTACGGAGTGTCTTGACACTAGGTACTTTCTGTCTACCCTGCTATGCGGGATAAAAGTGTGAAGCTAAAAAAATATGACGTATGAAGGTATATAGAAAAAATATATTAAAACTCGATATTTAGATAATAGAAAACAACGAGACATTTGTTTACTAATAATTTTTTATTTTTCTCATTTTTTCCATTAGTATCAAATCTTTTACATCATTTTTTTTGCTACCCCTACTTTGATATCTCGGCAATATGACGCGAACGTTAATGGAATACTATGATTTATGCATTATTTGCTAATTACGTATGGACGGGTATTGTGTTTCGAGTTATGTCTTGTATTAAATCACGGATCTAAGATTTCTATATAACAATATATAAATATATAATATGCAAATTTGTACACCATTGTCAGAATGAGCCAAAGTCTGAAAGAATTCGCCTTTTATCAAATAGGCCTGTATACAAACATGAACCTAGAATAATTTTAAAATATATTCAAAATCGATTGATTTATTGATTTAAAATTAAATTTTAACATGTACTCGTACTTACTGAAGATAAATAAAAAAATGCCAGTTCAATATTATAAATATAGTTCACTATCAACCTTGCATATATATATATATATATATATATATATATATATATATATATATATATATATATATATATATATATATATATATATATATATATATATATATATATATATATATATATATATATATAGCTAACGACTTGAGACATTGCATATTGTGTGGCGGAAGTCATCACAGTCAACTGCACTTTATCTTACCACAGCGAGGAAGTGAAATTTAAATAATATACTCCCAGAAATCGAACCCGCAACCGAGTTTACAGTCGCTGTCACACTGCTCAACGACCGGCCTCAGTACTATTTTTTTTTAACTTCACGCTTCATCCCTGGCGGGGTAGTCAGAGAGTACGGAGCGCCAAACGCTACGGTCCCTGCATAGCTCTTTCGCCTCGTCCACAGTCATTATCCTCTTCATGCAAGCCCTTCGGGGGGTCCTCATACTTTTTACGTTTCCTTCCTCCAGTATCTTCGATACTGTGTTTTCGGTGGTCAACCGAGGTCTCCCCCGACCTCTCGTACCCCTCACCTTGGCTTCATAAATCTTTCTTACCATTCTTTCATCGCTCATTCTTTCAACGCTCATTCTTTCAACGTGCCCAAACTACCTGAGCACGTTCTTCTTCATTCTTACTGTGACATTCACGCTTATACCTGCCATTCTGCGTATCTCCTCGCTGCATTTACGGTCAGCTAAACTGACTCCGCATATCCGACGAAGAGATCTCACCTCTACTGCATTCATCTTTCTTTCATTCTTCTTTTGACACACCCATGTTTCGCTGCCGTAAAACAACGTCCGTATCATTACTGCATTGTAAACGGCAACACGTGCAGGTACGCTGACGTTTTGCCGCAAGAGCACCGTTAACCTTGTTACCGGCAGCATTACGCCTTTCCACATCCATTTCGTATCTTCCATCTCTACTAAACATACTTCCCAGATATATCACCTCATTCACTTGTTCTAATATCTTTATATACAATTGTATATATATTATATAATCAAAATATAAAAGTTACATTTATTCAGTGGTACACATCATGCGTGGAAGGGGGATGGTTTTTTACGCCCTTGCCACATAAATCGTTGCAGAGTTTTCCGCTCGACGCTTTACAGCGAAAAGGGGCGAAAGTACGGCTTTTTAAGAATTATTAACGTACTGGTTGTTCGAGTGTAAACATTTTTACTTCCTAAGATGAATGTACTGACGTTATGGAGTGGCGGTTTCTCGGATTATTTGATATTTTATGCATATTTTTGTTACTTGCAGCACTTAGCTTTGGTTGATTAAATAAATAAATATATTAATAATTTAAATGTTTATATTTTCATTCTCCCGACCAAATAAGACAAAATGCGGAGTTTAATTCTGCCGCTACATACTCGATGTCTTGAAATCTAATAGAGACCAGATTGTTTTAACCTTTGATTACCTCTAACACTGAGACGCTGGAAAAAAAGCGTGAGCTGCAGAAAAATAATAACATAAATATAATGTTATCTTGTGTGATTTAACCTTCTATTCGTGTATTATTTAAATAAATTCGTTGTAAATTTTAAATTAATAATTTAATTAAATTAAATTATAAATTATTAATAAGAACTAAAGTGATATAACAATAATTTATATATCAAAACAAACAAACAAACAGACTGTTGTTGTCAAAAACATTTTTTTTATATATTTTGAATAAACATTACATAATAAGGGAAAAGGTGTAAAACAGATTGTTCAAAATCCAATACACTATTATATTGTATTATTAGGAGTATATATGTATTCTCTACATTCAAACTTATATAAAGAACTCTACCGTTACTGAGAGACTAATATACAAAGTAACTACTTTAAGTTTGGCATGTAGGAAGACTAGGCCAGCCGAGGAACGCAGTAAAGGATAATTACTTATTTTATTTAGCTCCACGCTTTTATCCTGCATAGTATTGTAGTATCTAGTGTCAAGACACTCCTTACTTGACTTTCTACCGAATTTGAGATATTGCGTGTTGAGTGGTTGAACTTAACGCCGTACTTTGTCTTACCAGCGCGAGGAAGGAAAATATTTTAAATATAATCACTCCCCCGATTGGGGATCGAATCCACAATCGATCGCGTTTATAGTCACACGCTGTCCCACTGCGCCATGACCGCGACATACATTTTGAAACAAAAAAAATGATTTTTTTTTTTATTTTATCTCTCTATATATATATATATATATATATATATATATATATATATATATATATATAGTCCTTACAAGCGACGTGACGGTCAACAAGTAGTATGAGAAAACAAAGAATATATTCATACATAGTAATGTTATATTACGTGAAAATACTCGAAAAGCTTTTAAGATGAACGTAAAATCCTATTTCCTGCCGTTAACCCCATTCCGAATGCCATCAAATCAAATTTAACACATCACAGTCGAATAAGAAAAGATACTTCTCTCGTCCTATTAAACACTTTACGCAAATACTATACACTTTTTTTATAATATATGTACCCCTTTTGTACTGCTTTGTACCCCTTTTAATAAAAACGCGGTTAATATATATCCGCTGCCAGTTCAAGTCCCGTCAAAATAGATATTTCGGAGATTAGCCGGAACAAATAGACTTGCAAAAATTTTAATAAATGCTATTTTTGCATAATAAATTAATAATAAAAAACGGTTATTTTAATATTACAAACAGATTCTCCAATTTAATTTATTTATATACACAGAAAAAGAATGCAGAATGCTACTATATTTTGAAAAATATTGCATAGAAATACATTAAATTATTAAAAATAAATGTAATCCATACTGCCTTCAGCACGTTTATATAAAGTGACATACACATTGATAAGGCAATGGGCTATTTACACGTCAACGTGATACGTCACCAATCCACAGCTAGTAAAATTGTGCCATTCGACACGAAAAAGAACCTTTCAATTGATATCTATGGAACTCTTATAATATAAGCAAAAAATATAAAATGCACTGGGCTTCCTTTATTGTAACAAATTTAAAAAATTAAAACCTTTCACGCAATGTCTAATTTTTGAATAGAACACGGCGAAAGCCGCGTCTTGACACTAGGTTTCTTTTAAACACCCTGCAATGCGGAATAGAGCTACTACAAGAAGGACCTCTAACAAACCGCTTATGCATCAAAAACATTTAAACCAACGATATTTCGTGGAGTAAAGCCAGGTCACGCAGTTAGCATAATCAGGGGCATAAAATGAAGGTGTCAAGCACACTTTGCATTTATTAGTGGTAATCTGAGGCTTTATCACTTACCTACGTAGTATAAACATACCTACCTATAGCTAACACAACAGCTAACAAGGATTAAAACATTAGACTATTGAACTGTTATTACTATTTTTTGAAGTTTCACGCTTTTGTCTCGCATAGCAGGGTAGAAAAGAAGTACTTAATGTTAATACACTCCGTACTCCGTTTTCCGCCGAATTCGAAACATTGCGTGTTGAGTGTGGTAACTTAACGCCGTATTATCTCTTGCTAGAATTAGCAAATGATACAAATTTTAATATAATCATGTCCCCGTGTTGGAATCGAACAACCGATCTTTTTATTCTCTCTAGCTACCGAGCTATATAACATCCTAAATCTATTTTTAAATACATATAAGTATAATATTTTCATTTCTTTATAAAGAAAGCCTTTAATGTTTTTCTACGTACTATCCCGGGGGAAGTTATCAATTACTATGCTATTGCCTAGTAGATTTTCAGTATTCTCATTGAAATGGCTTCTATTTTGCTTTGAAATGCGAAAATAATTCGTTTAGGGTGATAAAATAATTTGATGTACTTAATATATATTCATATAAGTCAATAGAATATTTATTAAGTTATCAGCTAATTAATGTATATATTGGTAATAAAGTTAAATAAATGTTATAAGTATAAGTAAATAAATGTAATAAATGTTATAAGTATACGTAATACACACATACAATATGTCACAAGTAATATGTACATAAGGTTATCTAAGCACAGTGGTACAACTTTTGATTTTAAACACGATTCCCACTCAGAAAAATGATTATATTTAAAACTTATTGCCCTTTCCCCTTTGATAAGACAAAGCGATGCGTTGAATTCGTTACCCCACACTCAATGTCTCGATTTTGGGCGGAAATGTCTGGCTACCCTGTTATATTTTATAGGTATTATTAAAAAAATAATCGTTTAACTGCACCATTAAATGAATAAATACTAAAATCCAAATTTAACCATAATAGTAATCTCTGTAGAGACCCTGTTAACGTATTGAATAATAATAATTTATAGTGAAATATACAATTGCTATTCAAACCACCGGCCGTTTATTAAGATTTTAGAAACAAATCAAACCACACTAAATTCACCATTGGATTTAAATACCAAAGCTGTTGTGTATATTTGTATATATAATTAAATATAAACCGTTCGTGTTAGAACTCTTATCAATTCTTTACATTTTGTTATCAAATTTAGATATTTGAAAATGTATGTCTTTATATTTCATCTTTGTTTGATAAACATAATTTACAAGTATATGTTTAATATTCAGACAATACCATTTTTTTAGATAGGAATCAGGAAATATAATTATATTTTAAATAAAAAAAAATCTCAAAACAAAACTTTAATATTTTAATACACATTAAATATATATTTTCATACATCTATTCCATTAGAAAAACCAAAAAAATATATTAGAATTAATGTTTATAATCGCAGTAACGTAAAAAGGTACAAACCCAGTCCGTAATGCAATAAATTAAAACAAAAAACTTTATGATACATGAAAATTCAAATAAATTAGCCAAAAAAATGTGGTAATATGAATTAGCACGTTTACCATTAATGAGTTATTTAGCCTCATACATTTTTGTGAATTAGTAGGAAAGGAATACTCTGTCTCCATTCTGCAGCTTCCACTTTTTCTGCGTACTTAAAGGCAAATTTGGGAATTAAGAGCAAAAAGAAGGAATGAAAATAATTTTTTAGCTTCACGCTTTATCCCGCATAGCAGGGTAGACAGAATGTACCTAGTGTCAAGACACTCCGTACTTCGCTTTCCATCGAAGTCGAGACATTGCGTGTTGAGTGGTGGAATTCAACGCCGCACTTTGTCTTTACCAGAGCGAGGAAGTGAAAATAATTTAAATATAATCACTACCCCGAGTGGGGATCGAACCCTCCCCAACCTCAAGCACGGCCTCAAGGCTGAAAAATAAAAGAAAGAAAAATACATCACTGTGGGGGATGTAGCATATGACAAATTAATCAATTGCGTTTAATATAGTAACGATCTCTAAGTATCTAGCCGCAACGCTAAACTTATTTTTTTGTGTACATACTTTTCTGGGATAAAAAGTACCTAGTGTTAGTACCTAGAATGATGAAGTATAATCGTAACAAGTTTGATCAAACCGTTAGTTTTTGTGTAATGCTTGAACAAATAGACAGACGGACAAAAAAATACATTTTTGGATATAGATCTGATAGAACTTCTTATTTTTTTAATAATTTAAATCTACATAATGTACATTTTAGTCAGTACAGTCTTGTTATAGATATAAACTAAGTTAAAATCAGCCTCCATATATAATAATAATATATACTTATATATGTATATAATTACACAAGCAAAACCAATATTCAATCAAGCATTGCGATATATTGAGACGGGTCGGAGAGCGCATAGTGAATCGTCCAAATAGTTCAGCGTAAAGTTAACAAATGGGATCGGCCGCGGCTTGCATTGCACAGCCACGAGTGGTACAAGTTGCGATGTTTTCATTTATTTTTAATTAATTTACTTTACTATGGTACATTTTTGTCTTATTTGAATGTGAAAAAACGCTCTTTTAATCATTTTAAATTACACTATAGATTTTTTTGTTAGCTTCACGCTTTTATCTATTTATTTATTTAGCTTCACGCTTTTATCCCGCATATCAGGGTAGACAGAAAGTACATAGTAACAAGACTCCATACTTCGCTTTCCACTGAATTCGAAACATTGCGTGTTGAGTGGTGGAAATCAAAACCATACTGCCTCGAATGGGAATTGAACCCACAACCGATCGCGTTTACAGTCAGACGCTGTCATACTGCGCCACGGCATATTATATATTCCGTTATTCCTATCTAAAATCCTAATATTCTATCTAAAATAATATCAGGATTTTAGATATAACGGAATGTCTGTAAAGAAACGGAACGTACAAATATATTTTTAATAGGTTCTTACATTCTATCCTGTTATCAATAGAGAGTGATAAATTCGAAGAGAAGAGAATAAAATTAAAAGAGAAAGAAATATAGAGAAATGATGAAAGTAGCAAAATTTGAGCTCCATTTATACTTACCAGTATTTTTGTCAATAGGCTATAGTATAGAGCATTCTTACAAAAGGCCCTCTAGACCACTAATTTAAATGAATTATGATCTTAGTAAAAATTATTAGTAGCTCGATATGAGGTCAATGTAAATAATAATTGTATCTTTTTAAATGAAACTATTTAACCGGATTAATCGCGTATATTTTGGTATTCGAAAATACATTTTTGGACACCTGACGATTCGCTTTACACTTTGCAAGAATCCAGGGCAGTACGCGAGGCAATTAAGAAATCGATGGCGGTAGTTTGATATAATTAATTTTTTGTATCAACTGACAGACGAATGCCACCTCAGTCTACCTGTGACCACAGACTACTGCAAAGTGTTCGAAACGTCAGGTGTCCAAAAATGTATTTTCGAATACCAAAATATACGTGATTAATCCGGTTAAATAGTTTCATTTAAAATGTATAAAAATCCCGAACATCAAAGATCTTATTAATAATTTTATCTATTTATAACTTGTTTTTAATATTGTAACAATGTGATTTTAACTATCGAAACATTTTAAAAGAATTCAATAACAAAAATTATTGCAATCAAGACCTTATTAATAGCTTTTAGAGGAAAACGAAGCCTTGGCAAATAGAGTGCCAGTTAAAGACATATTTAAGAAATATTAAAAACCGCTTCCGCTCCTAACTTAATCTATTCACAAAGTCCACGGCTTTTCACGCACATTCAACAATTCAAGTGATTTATTTAGGCTCTAAACTAAAGTGGAGCGCTACATCGTTACCGCAACGCGAAATTATACTGCAGTTTTGTGTAAAAAGCTGACTATTTGGCAGAGAAACACCAATAGCGAATGAGCTATTAAGTAATTGGAAAAAGTCGTAAATAACATGCTTTTATATGAAAATTATAAATTTAATTAAGTAACGACCGCATAACGTATTTTATATCAGTCGTTAATTAAGGTTAAAATTGCAACTGCCCTGAGTGGTTACGCCATCTTGTTAAGACTATTTCAGGCTATAAAATAGTGCATTCAGATAGACCATTAATAGAGCATTAATGATTTTTTCCAGCTTAATTCTCTTTCCGTATATCTGGACAGCCAATGAGAATCTAGTGTCAAGTCACTCCGTTTTCTACTTCACTCCATTTCTTGTATTTATTCAAAGTCAAATAATTATATTAAAAATAAAAAAATAATGTTATTTTTTGAACGTCAACTAATTTAGCATCAGTTCATTAGAGTTAATGCCTTAGACCTGAAGTGGAGTGGTGCAAGATATTTAGTGAGACTTATATTGGCTTAGAGGGAGTATTTATTGTGAAATGATATACGACACGTAACGTCATAATGAGTCAAACCAAAATATTTGTGAACGGCAGCAAAGTATAAATTATAAATATTATTTACATGATCCAACCCTCACAGTATCTATTGTATTCAGTAGGTAAGTATCTGATTTTGTAAACGCGATGATAATGAGTTTGAATACCAGTCTGGGAAGTAATTACTTTAAAATTATTTCCATTTTCCCACTCTAGTATTACAAAACATTGCGTTCAGTCCCCTCCACTCAACCTAAAATATTTAAAACTTAGGCAGAAAATGGAATACATAGTGTTTTGTCTCTGCTTGTTGTCAATAAAGAAAATCGCTAATAATGCTATTTATTATACAAAAATCTTTTTTTATATATTCAATAAACATTTATTCAAATTTCAATAGAATCTCCAACCAACTAATGAGAATATAACAGTCTACCAGTCACCATGGACTACTGAAACGTAAGGTTTTCAAAAATGTATTATAGAATACCAAAATACACGCGATTAAACCATTTTGAGGCCGGTCGTTGCGCAGTGGGACAGCGTCAATAGTGATTATATTTAAATTATTTTCACTTTCTTGCTCTGGTAAAGACAAAGTACGGAGTTGAGTTCCACCACACAACACGAAATGCCTCAAATTCAGTGGAAAGCGAAGTACAGAGTGTCTTGACATTAGGTACTTTCTGTCTACCCTGCTATGCGGGATAATCAGCTTGAAGAAAAAAAAACCGCTTAAAATATTTTCGTTTAAAATGTGTAAATACAACTATAATACGTACTGCTACAACCACTCAACTATATATATCAGTTAAATATAAACAGTACCACGAACTAGAAAAGCAAATATAAAAGTTTTTAGTTGGTTTATTTGATACTTTTCAAGAATACGTTTGAAGTTAACCGTCGACTTTACTCACACATGTTGTGGGCGGTACAATTAAAATGAGCCTGTAAGGGAGCCTCGCCGAGTTAGCCGCAACTTGCGACTTTGTTAGATGTTCGTGACACCTGAAATAGAATAAGATTACATTGTAACATGTATACACATGTATATAAATAATATAGAACTATGTCGTTTTGGTTTATTTAAAGAATGTTTAGTGTTAAATATATTTCTATATTATTAAATATTTCTGAACAGTTTTTGCATATATATGTTTTGTCTTCATATACAATAAATTGTATTTTGGTATTTTGTAATTTTTTTTAGCTTCACGCTTTGTCCAAAGATATCTTAGTACCATGACACTTGGTTGCCTGCTTTCTGCCCAAAACCGAGACTTCGTGTGTTGAGTGACGAACTCAAGGCTGCATTTTGTCTTAACAAAGTCGAGAAATTACAATACATTTTTTTAAAATAAACATTCTACCGAGTGGGAATCAAACCCACAACCAATAGTGTTACAGTACCAATAATGTACAGTCAGACGCCACAACCACTCCACCTTTCACGCTGTATCTAGAGGCAACCTAGTTTCATGATACTTCGTTAACTGCTTTCCCCCGAAATCGATACATTACGTGTTGAGTAGCGAACTTAACGCTGCGTTTTGTCTTATCAGAGTGGAGAAATTATGATACATTTTTAACATAGTACTGCCAAGTGGGAATCAAACCCAGAACCAATACCATTTCCTTCTTCTTCCAATAAAATTAGAAACTATACAATAGATAGAATATACTTGGTACCAACAATAACTTAGAGTCAATATCTAGTTATTATACACTACATTATTTCGATTAAATTATACTGGAAGCCAATTTCGCAGATATTAGTTAACAAGTATTCTGTTACTTGAGTAGTTTGGAGCTAATATCGAGGAATGCCTTGGATATTGTAGTGATAAATTTTATCTCCTCTCTATATAGTTCTATCTTTTTCACTCTTTTTCCATCTCTATGCTCTTTATTTCGTCCAAATGAGAATAACAGAAAAAGAGAAACGAAATTGTCCTAAATTATTATAAGTATTCCATTGTGGCTCGGTGGATGACTATTTGTCTGTAAACGCGAATGTTGTGAATTCAAAGCCCATTCGGGGCTATTATTTTATATATAACTCTAGTAAGAAAATATGTGGTATTGATATTTGACCTTCCTGAATCTCATACATATTAAATTTAGACACAAAGTACAGAAAGGAGTGTCTTGACACTATGTTTTCTCTAGCTTCTGTTTTGCAATGCGTGGAGCATCTATATATATATATATATATATATATATATATATATATATATATATATATTATCTAAAGCTTTGGAAGACTTAAAACTAAACTCATTTTCAATTAAAACCTTGAATAAGTCGTGAAAGGAATTGTTTTTGCGTTCGTACATAACCAATTTAACTTAGTCTCTCACGTCCCGTACAAAACGTAGATAAGTAAAGGATATGTGGCCGTTACCAGAGATCAAGCACAATTGTTATCGTATTTAAACCTCGGAATACAAACGACGTCACTTAAAAGTTCAGTGATGCATTCCGAATATTCCATTAGCGTTATAAGCTTTCGTCTGGATTTATTTTTGATATAATTTTAAAGTCTGGGGTATAATGAGCGCTGTAGTCGATTTCGTTTAACTATATATAGTATACAATACCATATTTAGTATTTTTAAAATGTTATTCCACACTTAGAATTAGAAAACATTTTTGAAAAAACGTATAAAAATTTGAATAATTTAAAAATAGTAAATATTAAAATAAAATAGCAATCTCTCTTGTTAAACGATTTTTTCTTAATAATCTTTAAGTAGTAGAAATTAGTATAAATCTCTCTACAGAGATGCTAACAACATAGATAAGTTGTAACAAAACGTATAAGAATTTCGACGCAGCTGGTAGTAGAACGCATGGCTTAGCGGTCAGAGCGCTTGGACAGTATCCAAGAGGCGCGGGTTCGAATCTCGCTGCGTTCAAATTTTTATACGTTTTTTCAAAAATGTTTAGTATACAATAATATAATTTAAAACTCGGGCAATTTTTCCCATATAATTCGTGTATATATAAGGGTTTTATTTTCAATTTCACTCGGAGAAATTATTATATTTAAAATATTTTCAATAGCTCACTCTACTAAAACAAAGTACGCCGTTGAGTTCCAGTCTCGAATTCAGCGGTAAACAGAGTGCGGAGTGTCTTGACACTACCCTCTGTCTACTATTCTGCTATAAAATAAAAGCGTTTAGCCTAAATAAATAATATTAAAAGGAAAAAGAATCTCGCGTATTAAAATGTGTCTCTACATACCTATATATGTGAAAAGGTTTCTTACGCGGTCGAAGCGGTGTGAAGTGCACATCTGTACAATTACTTATTTTTACCGAACATAAAACTTTCTACAACGAAACGCTTTCGGCGGTGCAAAGAAGTTTGTGAGACTTAGAATGACGATGTGTTTAAAATTCGTATCTCTATCCAAGTATGTATTGAGGACGTTTTGACGCAGTTAGGATTTTTTTTATTTTATAGATTGCGTAGAAAGTAATCTTCCTAGCTTGAAATCTAACTTTCGGAAATGTTTACACTTTAAGTATGATTTTTCGGTGAATTTCATATTAGAAAATAAGTGTAGAAATAACTGTTTTTTTTGAGAGTGCCTTGTACGTATTTGTGTTTTATTTTTTAATTACTTAGATAATCGCATAAAACTATGATATTTAAACCATTAATTATCCCATTTCCATATTAATTATTGATTCTAGTATAAGCTGTAACACGTGTATAAGAATCTCAACGTACCTCAATGGGAACGGACGAACGTCATTGGGTTTCGACACTAGGTGCTTCTGACTACCCTACTATTTGGTATTGAACGAGAAACTGCTAAATAATATGTATAGGTTATAATATAGAGTGCTTGAGAAGATTCTGCCCGTTCTAATTTTTAATACGCTCCTTATCCTAAGTGTATGAATAATTTAAAAAAATGTATTTATATAATATACACTAATTATTATCTGTATCATATAAAACATACTAACATAAGCAACACTAACATTTTTATAAGATTCACACTTGTGTTCCGCATAGCCAGAGTAGACAGGTAGTACCTAGTTTCAAGACACTCCGTATCTCAATTTCCGTTGAATTCCAAACATCATCTTACCAGAGCGAGAAAATGAAAATAATTTCAATATAATCGTTCACCGAGTGGGAATCGAACCCACAACAAATCGACTTTACAGTAAGACTAACATTAGTAATAACAATAATTCCAACACAAACGATGAAAATATTATTTTTTAAAATTAACATTTCAATGTGACAATGTATTTGTTTATTCAACTCCACTGTGTTAAGACAACAAACAGTTTTGTTGATCTCTTAAGAAAAAGTGAAAACAGCGCAGTCAGTAATTGAAAACACTCAGGAATGGACGCAAGAACTTCGCCCATTTTCTTTTTGCTCCTAACGTCAGTTGTTATTGTAAGTAGGACAAAGGAACTCTAAAATATACTGTACGCTTTCTTCGCGAATTTAAAGTTAGATTTAGTTTTAATTACAGTTTTTAATGTGTTGTTTTATTTGTCTTGCGTTTTATTTTATATGTGGGTATGTTATTATTTCTTTTTCTTTATATATTGAGTTTAATTTTGAGGGGTAAGACAAAACACGGCGTTGAGTTCCACTACTAAACACGCTGTGTCTCGAATTTGACTTATATTCTTCTTGACACTAGTTACTTCTTGTCTACCCTGCTATACGGGATAAAAGCGTGAAGATAAAAAAAGTTTGAAAGGTGTTCTACCGAGTGTTTTTTTTTGGTTTTAGTATTTGAAGTTATTTAATTGTAATAAATTTGATTTATATCAGCTTTACTCTTATTTAGATATTTTAGCCAGGTCGTCAAAGATAACCCAGTGTCTAGACACTCCATGATATTCTCCAATTTCCACTCGAATTGCCTAATTTTAAAGCTTTTTAATTAGATTGAACCAACAACTACTGCGTTTAAATTCATCCGTTCCATTACGATTGTACTACGATGGTCTTAATTTGATTTGCGTAGTGTCTAGACACTAGGGTTTTCCTGTTTGGACTGCTATGAAGCAAAAAAAGGAAAAAGTACAGCATAATTATAGTTTATTTTAATATATTTATACAATTTAAAGGACGCCTGGCAATCCTCAGACGACTATTTAGATCGCGGACTTCGAAGAGGCATGCATTTTCATTCCAAGAGGCACATGATGTTGCGAGAAAATGAACGCAAGAGGCGAATCACTACGCACAAACCTAAGGATTATAGGAAAAAGGTAATTTGATTAAAATGAAGCGTAATACGGTTTTCTTGAGTTTTTTTGCTTAACATAAAAATGATTTAGCCGCATGTGACATACTCTTTATACAAAAGTGTATGCCGAATGTGAAAAGTGTATGTCTAAAACAGGGTCACAAGTTTAAATTTATTTATACTTGTGTAACGAATTTACATCTGAAGTATTATTTTAAAAAATATTAATTAAAAGCAATATGAGTTTCATAATCCTTTATTCCCATAATTATCTTATTAAAAATGCAGTATTTTAGATTTTTTCATATTAAAATTCGAAACACTGCGTGTGTTTCGAATTCGGTGGAGAGCGAAGTACAGAGTGTCTTGACACTAGGTACTTTCTGCCTACACTGCTATGCGGAATAAAAGCGTGAAGCTAAAAAAAATGCAGTATTAAATGCATGAAGCAAATAGGTAGTAAGTAAGCATAACAAAGTCACATCGTTTACGTATAATTAATTACATATAAACGTGGCCCAAATTAAATGCTTAACTGTTTATTTTTTTTTTATTTATAGAAACGTGAATTTCAACGCCATTCGACTAAGCTATTATCAAAATTGCTGAATACATTCATATACATAATTGGCGCGGCGTTAAGTCCCAAATTCAACACGCACTGTCTAAATTTCGGGCGGAAATCAGTCGACAGAAACATAGCTCTTGACACTAGGTTTTCTCTGATTACTACTTATATACTGAAATAACTCCTTTTTTTAATAGCTTCACGCTTTTATATCGATGGCAGAGTAGACAGTAAGTACCTAGTGTCAAAAGACTCTGTATTTCATTTTCCGTCGAACTCGAGACTGGAGAGTGGTGGAAATCAACGCCGTACTTTGTCCTACCAGAAAGGAGAAATGAAAATAAGTTTAATATGAAAACTCCTCCGAATGAAAATCGAACCTACAACCCATGACGTTTACCGCTATCGGACTGCGCCACGACCGACTTACAGAACTCCTTCCCGTATTTTACATTTTAATATATCAGTCATATAAACTTGAGTATGCAAGTATATTTAAAAATCATTTTCAATTTAGCCTACAGGTAATTTAAGACCAATTCACGAAGATGAAATGGAAGACAGCGAAGTAGTGTCCGTAGCAGTGGGACCTCCATTACGACCTAAATACGACAAAGTACACAAACATTTCCCAAAAGCAACGGACCGAACAAATAGCTATGCTAATAACACCGCAGTGAGTCTCGTTAAAGATGTATTAGCGCAGCTTGGTAGAGAATTCCTAACACGTGAAGTAAGTGAGGACTTTGTTTTTGGACAATATGTAGGCATGTCTCTAAGAAATATGACCCAAGAAACAAAACTTAAAGTGCAACACGAAATTTTAGATATAATAGTGAAATATCAAAAATTGAATAGTGTTGATGCCATTTCTGAAATTACTCGTAAACATCAAATAGAAGAGAAAACGACGCTACCACTGCCGTTGTTGAAAGATATAAAGTTAGACAAGAAAAATTTGAATGACACTGATGAGGGGTGGCCAGATTTTAAGAACTTGGCTAAAATTGTTGGTTAGATTTAAATAAAACTTATTATTATTATAAAAAAATAATAAATATATATATTTCCTCTATTATTTAATATTTATTTATGTTCTCCATATTTGTTATGTAAAAATATTGTTCCAATGAATAGAATAAGAAATTTAAGCGTGGGCTGGAATCCTGTTAGGATTAATTTTTTTATATATCGAAAGAATATTAAAATATTAATACTTATTATAAAATCAAAATCGCCGATAGTGGCGCAGTCAGACAGCATTTGTGTAAACGCAATCGGTTATGAGTTCATTTTCAACTCGGGGAATGATTATTTTTATGTCCTAGGTCTGGTAAGACAAAGCACCTCGTTGAGTTTCGCCACTCAATACACAATATCTTGAATTCGGTGGAAATATAGATACGGACTGTCTTAGAACTAAATACAGGAAGTATTACTACCCTATTATATGGAATGAAAGAGTGAAAGTACAAAAATCAAAGCACCAAACGTCAATCAAAAATCAAAGCATCATACAAAATTTGGCTCATAAAATTCCAACCAAGTAACTAAATAAACATTACTAAAACCATTTTGCGCATGCATCCTTAAAATGTATACTAATATAATAATAGACTGTTAACCCTTTATCTAACACGATCTGCCAGCTCCCATTAAACGAGGTAATTTTCCACCCGTAATGGCGTTTCTACTATTTTTGTTCATTGCAACGAAAAGCACTTTTATGTTAGTTTAATAGCTTTTCGGTTTCACAAGGAAATTTTGGGTTTAAGTTATTTGAACAGGAAGAAATACGATAGGTATCAGTTTATCACCATTAGCGTCATACAGGAATGTATAAAATAAATCTGGATCTGAACCTAACCTAACCTAGGTTAGGTTTTCGTGCAAGAGGAGTTTCGGGGTTGTTTCGGATGCGGTTCACCTGATTTCTCAAGCATTCCCATTACGTCAGAAATGGTAATTGCAGGGGTTTAGTGGGTGAAAATCCAACATAAACCGGTTACTATAATGGTTTTATGTAGAAGTTTTCCCATGAATAAATAAAAAAATATTTCGTGCAGGTATTCAAAGAAAATGATAGAAGTTTCCATGATTCAGACTAGTAGTGGCTGAGTGAGAGCACCGTAAAATTATAGTGGGTAGTACCAGGGTAGGACTGGGAGTCCCATAACTCTTCTAAATTTTCACCACTCGAGTATCCGAAACAAGGTATACTCACATATAAAACTAAAACTCAGGTTTTGATATTATATATAAAAATTATTATAAACATTTTATTTATCAAGTTAAACAAAAGTTTAAATAACAATAGCACAAATCTTAAGCGCATTCTCTTACATTTCTCAAGTCTAAGTAATAGCGGAAGTGACGGCTTGTTAGTTCAAATTGTTGCTGAGATACCCCGAAAGCAAGGAACGCATTTATTTTCTACATTTTACAGTTCAATTATCTAATCTTTTATTATATTATTATATAATCTTCTTTCTTACCAATTCTTCTTTACCAATGTTAGAGTTACCAACTTCACGCCTTATATCGTACAGCAGGGTAGGCAGAAACAACCTAGTGTCAAAGCACTCCATTGACTGCTTTCTGTGCAAAATCTAGACATTGCGTCGCGAGTGGCAAACTTAACGCCGCGCTTTATCTAAAATTTTTATTCATAATTTAATTAATATAAATTTTAAACATAGTTATTTCCCTGAGTGGAAATCATACGCTCTGTTTACAAAAGGACGCAGTCGGAAAGGGGATTAAAATCCGTGTCTCTTGAAAATCGCCCAATGTTAATCGGTTCGAATCCTGCTACGTTAAGCTCAATATAAATAAAATGATCTTCAAATTGGGCAAAGTTAGTACTTGGAAACTTATCGGGTAAGCTCAAACTTAAAATTATTACTCCATTGAGCCAAGGCTGACTTTTGTATTTGATATACTTTAGTACATACATACGTCTGCAGGTTATAGAGTGCATTTCATATTTTCACACGATTCATGTTTGCGAAAATGTTTTGTATTCCGATAAACAGCACAAAGAGCATAATGCATCCATTATTCTCTTATGTTTAGACGGAAGGTCACAGCCTAAGATATGTTTGAGCTATGTCACTTCTATTATTTCATACGACTGACCAATAGGCTTATGGCTAGGCTAGGCTATTTTCCTTGATGAATTTTAAATTATCTTCATAATTAATATTTTTAAGTATTTTATAAGAAAAGTCAACCAGGCATTAGGTGTGTACTTTACTATATACAATATCAACTAACCACTTCGTAAAACCTCTTTCAAGGTAAATCGTTACATTTTCAGTTTATTTAAGTAAATAAAGAAATTACATATAAAACATTTCATCGGAATGGCCAACTAAAGACATCGTGGTGAAATGAGACAGCTTCTGACTTGACTGGCTAATCATAGATTTGTTTCTCAATCAGAGAAATAAATTATATTTCAATTAAATAGATTTCTCCTTTCTCTTAAGGCAAAGTCCGGCGTTGAGATCTGCCAATCAACACGCGATGTCTCAAGTTCAATAGGAGATTTCAAAATAGGTTCTTGACATCAGGAACTATCAGCGGAAAACGCATAAAGCTTTAAAAGAAAAGGAGCGAACTTATGACCACCGCGTAGAATCAGTGACCGAGACACTGATCACTTCAATGACTTATATTTTAAAAAATAAAAAGAAAATATAGAAAAGGCTCATCATAGGCTATGGTTTAGCTTTTAGCTTTAACAAAAGGAAAACCTTGATCTTGTTGTCTAAGTAGAAATATAATAATATATATTGTTTTCGCTTCTATTGTGCATTGTTACTTACTTATATGCTGGGTTTTACCACGAATTATTTCAAATATTACCGAAGATGTTCAAATCATATAAGTATTATCTTTTTAATTGGTAATTTTTTAAAAAGCAAATGTCCTACTGACGTGTTAACAAACCGTTGCCATAGTAACGTGATGTCAAATAGAGTAGTGTTATTTTTTTATGATTATCCGGCATAGCAGGGTAGACAGAAGTGTCTTGTGTGAGGACACTCCACCTTTTATCGAATTCGAGACATCCCGTGACGAGAGGTGGAACTCAACGCCGTGCTTTTGTATTACAGGAGTTAGAAAATAAAAATTATTATAAATATAAATATTATAAATATATAATAAATTATTATAAATCATTTCTTTAAGTGGGAATCGAACCCACTACCAATCGACTTTACAATCAGACGCTGTCCCACTGTGCGACGACCTCCTATAATTTAATGTATTTTATATGTATTGTTCTTAAAAAAATGTGAGCACCTGTATTCCTTCTTTTCATAAAATGCCCACGTAGTTTTCGTGAAATAGGGTACAAAGACAGATAGAAATACAAATACTAGCATCTTAGTCTAACTGACGCGTTACCATGGCAACTGTCATACATGTCACTTTATACAAAAGCGTATTTCAAGCGCATGCTATAGTGTGTTATTGTTTAATGCAATATTATGAGAAATTCGTAAAAAGCAATCAAAAAGTATTGTTTCAGCTATTAATTAAGTACACTGGATAGTACAGTGGATGTGAAGTAATTTTTTTCATATTGCTTGTTGGGAACAGGTGAATGAAGATAAACAATAATAACATAAGTAATATAAATCTACATTTTTTAATATCCAAAATTGCTTTTAATTGCAAGGAATTGACTCAGAACTCTTATATTTTTTTGCATTTGATCACCAACCACTTTGTTCACCAACGATTATCGGCTTACCTTTAACCATTATAACCTAATGCTAAAAAAGGCAGATATAACTCGTGTGGGATACCATATAGCAGGGTAGTCAGAGACAGAATGTCAAAACACTCCGTTGAATACTATCCGTCATAAAATCGGTTCACTTCGTGTTAAGTGGTAACATTAATGCTTCGTTTTCTCTCACCATATGATCGAAATATATAATATATGATATAAATTTTAAATATAATCATTTCCCCGAGTGGGAATTGAACCCATAATCCCATTACGCCGCAAAGGCAAACGTAGTGATTCACTCCATCATTTTGACCCCGCAAGGGAATGTCAGTTATTTACTCGTATACTAAGAACTTTTTTCCACACATTTCATACATCATGGTACTTTAGTAAACGGCACTTTTTTCTTTTTATTACTGTTTGCTTTTAGGCGGTTTATTGCAACTGCCAATTCTGACCGCTAAAGTTTCCACACTTGAAACATTATGGAACCACCTGTGTTTATTACATCACTATAATATGAGAGAAACTTGAATGTAATAACGATACTTGTATAATTATTACAATCATACTTATTATAATTTGGGCACTATGGTGGTGGATTCAAATTCAGTTTGGTGTAATATTTTTTTATTACAAAAGCAGTTAATGAATTGCATCGTTGAGTTTCACGAATATGGAATGAATGTAGAGAATGCCGAAATATTTTCGAAATATAAAAATAAATATGTTTTGTTCTTTTCGTTTAAATTTAACCCATAATTTTTTGATGTACGATGTGGATTCTTGCAGAATGAGCTGACTGTATCTTGCTCTCTATTGGGTGCATCTCACAGGACAATACGCGAAGCATTTAAGAAACCGATGGCGGCAGATTGATATAATTATTTTTAGTATCAACCGACAAATGAATACACCTTAGTCTCGGATTCGGATCGGATTTTCAAAATAGGTTTTTTTTAAAATCAAAATATACGTGATCCGTTTAAAATAGTTTAATTTAAAATGTGTACAAAAGTCGCCAAAATCAACGATTTTATTATAATCATACAAATATATAAAGAAATTCTATTTCTCAAACATCTTCTAGCGTCTATAAAAGCAACCAGATCGACCAAGCTAGATGCTTTCAATTCGAAACGAAACAACGAAAAGCCTACAATTCGTCACCTATCAGACAGCTTATTCTCAACAGTTGCAAAATGATAACCCTACTATATGTCAATAAAAACAACACTTAAAACACAACCTTATTATAAACGATGAGGGTCACAATTGGCTTGACCGTCTAAACTGTAGGACCAACTAAATTTGGTCTCCAGCAGTAGGTGCAGTTTGATGATATAATAGAACAATTTAGGATCGGTGAGGGGTCAATTGTTGGTGGTGAAGAATACATCACGTCAGCGAAACTAACGCTATTGCTATAGAACGCATCAGGGTTTTCAACGTGCCATCAATATTCCATTCTGATCCAAAATGGCGCTGACAATAACTATTGACGGTATTTAGATTGACAGAAACAAACTGTATGGCGGTAATTTACGATTTACAATTTCAGATAATTTTGTATGTGGACTTTTCATTGTGTTTTATGTTATTTTCTAAATTTATTTATTTGGGGTGGGCTTTTTCTATTAATGCTAAAAAATTGTGTTATTTTTGACTACACAGTGGATGGTGTTTTTTATATAAACCTTCCTACACTACCACAACCTTATTACAAAGGTATCTTTAATAGAGCCTTAGTTTGTAATCAAATAGGACTACTCTCTATATTGTGCAAAAAAATACGAATTCAGAATATTAAATAAATAAAATACATTAGATATGTTGAGGCTTGAAGTGGCGCAGGGCGATCGGTTGTGGGTTCGATCCTCATTCGGGGGAGTGATTATATTTAAAATTATTTTCATTTCCTCAATAGAAAGTGTGAAGCTATAAAAAATATATTAATCAAAAAATGTACAGAGAAACAAAGCTATTTGAAAAACTTATTAATTAAATACTATATTATAATATATATATATATATATATATATATATATATATATATATATATATATATATATATATATATATATATATTTATTAATTAATATATTTTACATAATAGACTTCCACGAAGTGCGACTTCGAGTCCCGCTACATTCAAAACTCACCATCACGCAATTTCTCTAATATAAGGAAGAAAGTAGTCAACGGAGTGTCTTGACACTACCCTGATATACGAGGTAGAGCGAGAAGCTGCAAGTTTTTATGTTTTCCAATATAATTTTAATAACATTAAAAATTTGTTTTTAGGTATAAAATTAACTAATCCAAAACCAAATACTAAGAAGAATATGGTATATTATATAATGAATAATATATATATATACATATATATATATATATATATATATATATATATATATATATATATATATATATATATATATAAATTGAACTGTCTTATTGTTACAGTGTAAAATTTTGAGATTATATCAGAGTACTTTCAATATTACTTACTGAGTCATTTTTAACTTTAACTACTAGTTGAATGGGTAGTGGGTAAAGTGGGTAGGTAGAAAACCGAACTGGACTACTAAAAGGTAGTCAGAGACAACTTTGTGTTAAGACACTCCATTGACTGGTTTGATATCGAGAGTAAGTGAGTGACACTCAGTTGATATTGAATGCCAAATCCAAGGCAGTGTTTTGTAGTTTTTTGAGAAAAAATCTTAAATTCTATACGTTATAAATCTCCGTTACCATGGAAATACAAAGTGGAAGTCGTAAGTCATTAAGTTGACTTTCAGAAATTGAGGAAGACAACCACTAGACCAGTTGAAATATGAAAATAAACTTAAAATATAATTATTCCTCCAAGAGGGAATTGAACCCAAAACCAATTGCGTTTACCGTCAAATATGGCTATACTATAATGGATGCAAAATGACAAATAAATAAATAAACAGTATTAAATAACTAATAAAATAAATATGAACAAATATTTTAATCATGTCTAAAATTAGAGTCAGTAAGAAGGTCGAGTACTTCGAACTGGAAGTTTATTGCAGTAGCTCGGGCCGGTAAACAGGCGCCTTGGACAAAGGCGTAATATCGAGACTCTTGTTGGAACAACGAGACTTCATCTATTTTGTGAGATGTATCGAATGAAACACTTCTAGTTAACAATTCGCTATTGATAAGCGTTTTGGGCTTATCTCAATCTTGGTCATAAGTGATAAGAAATATGGCTATGTGTTTTTTGTATACTGAAAAAATATAATTAATCAAGATGTTTCTATTGTTTTCGCTGTTCTTATTATTTTTCAATTTATAATAAATATTTTGTTTTTTCTTTTAACACTTTAAAAGTTTATTATACACTTAGGATTAGATAATATATTTAAAAACGTATAATTTTTTATACATTATTATTTACAAAGATACAAAGTACATAAGATCAATGCAACCGGATGTAGAGAGCTTAGCTTAATGGTAGATTTGTACTGCGATCAAAATTTTATAGGTTTTTTTTTAAATAAGTTAATTCTTGTTTCCTTGTTTTTTTTCTATTTCTTTTATATTATTTAGAAAATTAGACTATAGGAATGATATGTTCTTTTTAAAACAAAAGAAATATTTTTAAAGAGAGCAATATCGTACTTAATTTAATCATAATAATAATATATCAACACTAAATTATTATGGAAAAAAAACCCAAACGAAATTAGAACTGACAACATCGTGCAAAATAAAGCGCGACTTTTATTTTCTTCCTTTTCAGCAAAAACCTAGAATCACACTCCCCTTTTCCTCTTCTCGCTCGAAACCTAAATAATTCTAGGTAAGTGGCGGAGCTTAACGCTGTTTCGTCTTACTAAAGCGAGCAAATGGTAATAATAAAAATAAATCTTCTATTCACCGTTTTTCAATACTAATTCCAATTTATTTAAGTTTTAATATCATCCATATATTGTTACCTTATGGCTGTTTGATACAGATAAAAGTGCACTTAGAGCTCAACTGGCACAAATGAAGCCGGGACAGTGTTTCAACGCGAGTAACTCCAGATATTACGGCTTTGTTAAACACTTGTTTGAAGTAGGTAGAGCAATAAAGTAAGATGGGAAATAATATACGTTTTGTACGTCATTTTCTTTTATTACAATTTAATGGGAGTTTTTATTTAATAGAAGAATATAAGTAAAATTATATAATGATATATTTAATATATTAATAATTACACATTAATTATACATCAAACATGTCATATTTGCTGTATGAATTATTTTTTTTAAATCACTTGCCCGAATAAACATGGTGTCCAAAACTAGATTCTCTCTGCCTATTCTGCTATAAACGCAACGCGTGGAGATGAAAAGAAAATCAATTGTCTAGCTGCTTCGCATATCGCAATTAGGTTGCGGAACTAAACGTCGCGCGCTAGAGCGGATAATTGTCCCACAGTGTCACAATGGATGCTGACTAAAATTATATTTTACTAACATCAATGTTTAATGTTTCATAATATGTTAGAAAGCTAAATATAAATATATGAACTGTGTATGTTTTATAATAAACAAATGATATAATAAACAAATATCTTAATATAAATAGGTCGAAGTAACAAAAAGCCTAATAAATATAATTAATATGCCCACTTCAAAGTGCATCAATTTTACTCGAAAATAAAGTAAATAAATAACAGAAAAAGCTTAAATCACTCACGAACCAAAATCTCTATGACCTACAGCTTAAACTTATATATATATATATATATATATATCCCGAGTGGGAATCGGACTTACAACCATATACAGCCCGTTATGCGCCAGCATCTATCGTCTCGATGGCCTCTTATTATTTCGTCATCAAATAATTGATTTTAAATTTTAATATTTCATTGATCCCTAAAGTATGCACACGTTTCAAATTAATGTTTTATAATAGGTGTATGGTCTTTTATTAAGAGGTTCTTTTAGCAACTCCTGTATGTATATAATTTTAATAAATTAAAATTATATTCCTTATTAGAAAATATTATTAAATTGAAAAAAAAAATATTTCTTCATTAAAATATAAATTTATTCAATTAAAATTATTATTAAAATAAAATGACAAAATAATGAAATAAGTAAAGGTAAAACATATTATAATTTGATTTAAATTTGGCATTGACATTTGGCCCTATATTAAAAGCGTTATGTTAGTTAATTCCAATACGGGTGTCGTAACATACGACAAACTTATTATTTGCGGTTAGTGCAGTACTCATGTATATAGGTCGAGCTGGAAAATTTAATTTGTTTATACATGTATACACTTTTCTTATATGAAATTTCATTATAATCTAACTGGAGGTTTTTGAGTGTTACTTAAACAAACAGACAGATAGACAGACAAAAAAAATAATCACATTTTCCTATTCAATATCAATATACTAACTCCCTGCTACATATTTTTTTAATATTTTCAATGTACAGAATTGACTCTTCTATAGTGTTATTATAAGTATAGATAATAATGAAAAAACATTATTAAATTAAAATTCGATAAATAGGTCGATTTGTGAACAAAATATTCCATTCAATTCTCAGGTGTACTGCTATAACAACGAATCTCGTTATGAAATAGTGGTATTAATTAAAACTTTGCCATACAATTGTCAGCAACACTTAAAGTGAGTAGTAGAGTAGGATTACCGCGGTTACAGCGAAATAGAATTTAACTGATGAAGGTAACAGATTCATTTCTCTTTTGGAACTTACTTGGGATACTTGGGATGTTATATTTTTTTCTTTCGGGTTTGCTCTTTTTTTTCACTACTCTCTGACTAACATCAGGGTTAGTCAGAGAGTTACCATTGTCGAAACACCGTCCAATTTCCGCTACATATGGAGTCTTTGGCGGAACTAAACGCCGCGTTTTGTTTTACCAGAAAATAAAAATGATCGCTGTGTTTTTTTATTAATATTTATAAATAATTTATTTTTGTCTTTTGCACTCCATTGTCTGACTACCTCGCCAGGGATATAGCATGAAGCTAAAAAAATATATTTTATGTCACTGTTTGTTTTCTTTTAGCTTCACGCCTTAACCCACATAACGCGGTAGACAGGAAGTACTTAGTGTCAAGACTCTCCGCTTTACACCGAATTTAGAATATTGCGTATTAAATGGTAGACCTCGACGCTGTGCTTTGTATTGCCAGAGCAAAAGATTAAAATAATCGGGAATCGAATCCAACCGAATCGAACCGATCGCATTTACAGTCAAACCATACAACGAACACTTCATCTTAGTAAATATGGAGAATATTTCATGTATTTCTATAAAAAGTAATATTTTACTTAAAATGAAGCTTTTGAGCGCGGAAAGTGATGTAGATTGAAATGTTTTGAAGCGTAAATACTTGCAATACTTGCTCAGATTAATGCAGGTTTCCCAAATTTAGAAGAAGAAATTTAGATCCAACGTCTATTAACGTTGGATAATCAGTTTTTAGCAATAAATACATAATTAAGACTGATCGTGACGCAGTGGGACAGCGCTCGCTCTGGTAAGACAATATGTGGCGTTGAGTTCCGCCACTCAGCGTCTGAAAGCGAAATACGGAGTGTCTTGACACTAGGTACTTTCTGTCTACCCTGCTATGCAGAAAGCGTTTAGCTAAAAAAAATCACCATAAAAAAATAACCTACCAACAAAACAGTGATTTTATTTTAAAATATACCTGATCGAAATGATTCACGCTAGATTAAATTCATTCGTACCGTAAAATACCGTACGTTGAAAACATGAGAGCGACAAATTGAACGAGCCCCTGGAGCTCGGAATGGCAAAAGCACGGTGTATGCATAATACCTATAGCTTTACAATAGGGTTAACGTTTTTTGAACTTTCCATACAAAAAAGTATGAAAATCTTGTGGTACTTATAAATCATATAAAACGGTACATGTGAAATCGGTTTAAAAGGTGTTTTTAACCGACTTCAAAAAAAGAAAGTAATCAGGTCAATATGTATATATGTATTTGTCCTTGAATTTCTCGAACTTCTCGAAGTTAAAGTGGTATCAAGATGTTTTTTTTTAGTTGGATACGCTTCACGAAAGAATTGTATAAATTTTATTAAAATCAGTACAGTATTTTATTAAAATCGCTATACAAGTTAACTAATCGTAATTAAATAGGCAGGCTATTATTGTATAGTTGTTACGAAGTTAATTTTTAATAAATTATTATTTTTTTAATTATATTTATTGTTAAGAAACCTCGTTCTTCCATTTGCACAATTTATTCGCTTATAGACATGATGTATTATAACAATAAAAAGAATATAAATTTTAAAGTAATATTCGAACCCACCTCTTGGACGGTTCCCGAAAGGCTGCGGTTTATTTTTGTACATTTCAAAAATATAATTTATATTTTGATGATTTTCTTTATAATCTACAATAATATACCAACTTGCAAAAGTAAAGTACTGTTGAAAACAAGGAAGAATTTATTTAACCGCAATTTAAGTCCCGAAAGGTTACCACGTAGTTTTGAAATTTAAACATTTTATTCAAGAAAATAGCATAAACTGGATATTCTTAGCATATTTCCTAAAGCACTCAAAGTCATAGAATGCATAGGATGTTTTATTAAGTTGCACCAGCGTTTTGCATTTAAAATTTTTATATACGACTTGGCTTTACTTATAAATATTGCTATCACGCGCCCCAGAAATCTCTAACCCTGTCTAAGAAGTATTAGAATTTAGTCTATTAACGTTGGATAATCAGTTTTTAGCAATAAATACATAATTAAGACTGATCGTGACGCAGTGGGACAGCGCTCGCTCTGGTAAGACAATATGTGGCGTTGAGTTCCGCCATTCAGCGTCTGAAAGCGAAATACGGAGTGTCTTGACACTAGGTACTTTCTGTCTACCCTGCTATGCAGAAAGCGTTTAGCTAAAAAAAATCACCATAAAAAAATAACCTACCAACAAAACAGTGATTTTATTTTAAAATATACCTGATCGAAATGATTCACGCTAGATTAAATTCATTCGTACCGTAAAATACCGTACGTTGAAAACATGAGAGCGACAAATTGAACGAGCCCCTGGAGCTCGGAATGGCAAAAGCACGGTGTATGCATAATACCTATAGCTTTACAATAGGGTTAACGTTTTTTGAACTTTCCATACAAAAAAGTATGAAAATCTTGTGGTACTTATAAATCATATAAAACGGTACATGTGAAATCGGTTTAAAAGGTGTTTTTAACCGACTTCAAAAAAAGAAAGTAATCAGGTCAATATGTATATATGTATTTGTCTTGAATTTCTCGAACTTCTCGAAGTTAAAGTGGTATCAAGATGTTTTTTTTTAGTTGGATACGCTTCACGAAAGAATTGTATAAATTTTATTAAAATCAGTACAGTATTTTATTAAAATCGCTATACAAGTTAACTAATCGTAATTAAATAGGCAGGCTATTATTGTATAGTTGTTACGAAGTTAATTTTTAATAAATTATTATTTTTTTAATTTTATTTATTGTTAAGAAACCTCGTTCTTCCATTTGCACAATTTATTCGCTTATAGACATGATGTATTATAACAATAAAAAGAATATAAATTTTAAAGTAATATTCGAACCCACCTCTTGGACGGTTCCCGAAAGGCTGCGGTTTATTTTTATACATTTCAAAAATATAATTTATATTTTGATGATTTTCTTTGTAATCTACAATAATATACCAACTTGCAAAAGTAAAGTACTGTTGAAAACAAGAAAGAATTTATTTAACCGCAATTTAAGTCCCGAAAGGTTACCACGTAGTTTTGAAATTTAAACATTTTATTCAAGAAAATAGCATAAACTGGATATTCTTAGCATATTTCCTAAAGCACTCAAAGTCATAGAATGCATAGGATGTTTTATTAAGTTGCACCAGCGTTTTGCATTTAAAATTTTTATATACGACTTGGCTTTACTTATAAATATTGCTATCACGCGCCCCAGAAATCTCTAACCCTGTCTAAGAAGTACTTTGATATACCGTCACGGTAAATTCTAAGTTGTTTGTCTTTAAATTATGGAAAAAGCGGAAAATATGTATTAGAATAAAATTCCTTTGTGTTGCTGGTTAGCATCTCGTAAGAGACGTTTATCCACCATCATAACAAAAACGATCTATCTTTAATGACAAAAACATGACAAAAACGTTCCACTAAATATCTGATGATGTGTTCCGGATCGATGTCCTGTAAGCCAACTCTTTTTTTTTATATGACAGGCAAGGCAAACGAACTTTGCCAGCCTTTAAAGTGGGAATAAGCGCACATTTTGAAGGTGTTTATGTCGTAACGACCTGGAAACACTTCCGCAGCTAGGTCATTCCACAGCTGTGTGGCACGTGGAAGGAAATTCCTACTAAACCGCTCTGTACTAGAACGCCACGTACCCAGATGGTAGGGATGGTATTTTAGTCTGTTACATACAGTGCAGTTGGAAAATTCAACGGTAGGAACCAGGTCAAACAGTTCTCCAGAACACTCCCCGTGATATATGCCATAGAGAACGCATAACGATGAAACGTCTCTACGCAGCTCCAAAGTATCGAGCCTGTCACAGATAATTGGGTCCGCAACGATCCGAATGGCTCTCCATTGTATGCGATCAAATTCTTTAAGCTGATACTCGGGTGCACCAGCCCAGAGATGAGAACAGTACTCCATGTGAGGCCAAAACAGGCAGGTAGGCAGGAGGCATAAAACTTTAGCTTTTCTTGATGTATTAGTAATAAAGAATCCTAATGGCGCATTAGGCCCACCATCACCCTACACAGATACCTATCGTTGGCAAATCTTTGTTTCAAAGAGCTTACCATCTTTGCAACGCTGAACACCTAGGGGACGAGCTTCTACAGGGGAAGGGTGCCCTTCATCAGAACAAGCTACCAGTTCCCCGCCAGCATTGTGTGAAGACCAACAAGCGACCCACAGTGGAGAGACAGCCAGCACTTCTGCCATTTGTGAAGGAAGTTACAGACAGAATTGGCAACTTCTTAAGAAGAGCTTCTATCAAAACCATATTTAAGCCTAATAAAAAAGTAAGCCAATGCTTGATCATGATGATGAAGATCTTATTATTATGACACGAAGGTTTTTCGAGGCTAACTTAGTCTTGCTTTCCAGATGATTAGCGATACTGGCAGTCGCTCGAAATACTCAGGCCCAATATAGTGATATCGGGCGCGGCGTTAACGGGGGTGTACTCAAGAACTGGTGATACGATAAATGAGGTTTTTTTAGTGTTTAACGCGCAAACTTGTATCGTCAGGGAATTGACGGTCGCTGAGCAACAGTTGATCCTTCAGATATACCAAAGTTTGGCTGTTTATTATGCTCTCCATTACTTTGGAGAGCAGGGAGGTGATAGCGATAGGTGTGTAGTTAGTCGGATCAGAACCATCGCCTTTTTTCGGGATCAGGTATATTAGGCCGCTCTTACATTAATGAGGGACTACGCCGAGTGAATAAGAGTGCCGAAATAAACGCGTTAGCACCGGTGACAACTCAGAAGCGTATACGCGGAGCACTTAGGCAAAAATGCCATCCGGCTTACTCGACTTGTGGATGTCCAGAGAAAATAGAGCTCGCCGAACAGCTTTTTGACTAAACTTAATGTCGTGTCATGTCGAGCGCCCAGAACTGACGTGTTCCAGACGGGTATAATGCTCGGACTTTGCATTAGCAATTTGCCTTTTAAAGTACCTTGAAGCACGGTTATACTTCCTCTCTAAAGCTTTTGCTTTGGATCCTTAGTGACTAGTGCCTTAGCCCAAATTTGGTATGCTTTGCGCTTATTAATGGCAACTTGTTTACAAGACGTACCAAACCAGGGCCGTGACTTGCCACCAGTTGGCACCACAGAGCTAGGGATGTAAAGTTCCATACCTTGTAGAATCACGTCGGTAACAGCAGCGGCACAGTCACTCGGATCATCAAGAGAAAAGAAAACCGGTCCCCAGGGATAAGATGAGTAAAAGGTACGCTTCCCATCCCAATCCGCTGACTTGTAGTGCCAAACGCGAACGCGAAACGACGAATTGTGGATCTTCTGCAACTACCACGTTTAGTAGGCACTACACTTCGTATCAGGCAGTGGTCAGAAGATCCCAAAGGGGCAACGACTTTAACCTGATACTGTTCAGGATGTGAAGTCAGCAGAAGGTCCAGTAAGGAGGCATTGCGGCTGTCCACATCTGAGACTCGCGTAGGAAAATTAATAAATTGAGACAGTCCATTTGCCATACCAAAGCGTAGTCGGTAGTGCGTGATGTAAGTCAATCGGCATGGTGCGCATTGAAATCGCCAAGTGTCACGACCTCGGCAGAGGGTAGAGGGTCGCTTGGTTGGGCAATTTGAGTCTCCGTCATAAATAATAAGGCAGGCCGTGCCGTCTCAAGGTGGCGGTGGACGACATTCAGGCTCGAATGTCGACCTCTAATGTTAGAAAAATCCACATTAAGTTTAGAATGGGCTGCCGTGGAGTGAGCGTACGTTT
This sequence comes from Dryadula phaetusa, assembly GCA_032432895.1. Taxonomy (NCBI): domain Eukaryota; kingdom Metazoa; phylum Arthropoda; class Insecta; order Lepidoptera; family Nymphalidae; genus Dryadula; species Dryadula phaetusa. The sequence continues at coordinate 3,896,848 of JAOYRS010000021.1, forward strand.
ACATTGTCTCCCCAGAACTCGAAGGGCAGCCTGAGTTTAAATACTCAGGGAGAGATTCTCCATTATCAACGATGCTGGTAGCCTCCTGGGATAAAATTTCTTTTAGAACCGCTTTCATTTTGGGGAGAAAGGGGATAGTTTGGGCGTCTGGTATTACCTAATACCTATTCTAGGCCGTAATCACACGGCTCAAGTCGATAATTTGCCCTATTCTACCCATCCTTCACCTCAGAGTGTAATGGTTCCGATAGTTCTGAGTATCGAGGCCACTACACTACCTATTATCACTTCAAATAAAAGGCCAGCAACGTATCTACAACAATGTTGTGAATGTCCATAGGCGAAGGAGACCACTTACCAACAGGTAGTCCTACTGTTCGCTTGTCTACCTTTATATAATCTATCTATAAAATACTGTTATGTAATTGTATATTGCATATTTACTCTTTGATCGTAACACTGTTATTTAATGGACAATACTTTCAGGCAGTGATAATACCGATGATCTTTCCAACTGGTTCCGCCATGACAGCATGGCGACCGCTTCAACATCTAAAACTTTATGCGTCCATGTCCCCGAAGGCTTAAATAACCGAACTTCGTAGCGAAGTCTCGTCCTCATAGAAGGGACTTGAGCAAATTATTTACATTGTTGTATTGCATGGAACATAACTGGCAGGTTTTATGTTCGCCACGCTCAAAGTCGAGAGTTGCTTTGTACTGTTCCTCGAAAACGCTAACATGCTGTGCAAAATGAGGAACTACACATCGTACTTGCAAAACTTTTAAACAATTTCTATAAATTAATATATGTATATATGTCAAAAAATAATTAGAAAGCAAAAAACGTAAGCTTTAGTAGATAAGCATATATATTTACACCTCATGTCAAAAAATCGACTTCATTTCCTCTATCTGGTAATACAAAGAGCGGCCTTGAAATCCGCCACTCATCACGCAATGTCTCGAATTTAACGAGAAACGGAGTATAGGTACTTCTTTTCTACACTGATATGCGGAATAACAAGTGTAAAGCTCAGAAAAATTATTAAGACCTGATGAAAAAACATAGGTTTTCGTGAGGTTCGGGTGTTTTAAAAAATATAAATACAAAGCGGCTTCACGCTTTATCTTACAAGGCAGTCAGAATCAATATAATGTCAAGACTCTTTGTCACTGTTTGTCTTACTATTATAAATAATAATCAAGATATACGCCTTTCACTCCTATCTTGTACCATACAGCAGTCTGCAAACACATAATATCTGTTAAACATAACGATCACGTAATGCAGCTTAAAACGGGACGTGGCTCCGCTCTAGCACTTAGTGAATTGTCCCCTGCAAGCCAAACTTAAATTCAATGATATTTGTGGAAATTAATTATAACATATTATTTACTGTTTTATCTTTAAATATTATGCTTTTCAAAGAAGAATTCGACATAAATGAGTGAATTTTGTATAGTAGAGATCGTTATAAGAATCTTTTATGTTCGCTATTCTTAGATATTTTAAATAGTCGTGAATATTTCTTAGTAATCGATAATATATGTTGATTATTCATTGCCAAAAAATATTAATATCAGCTATTTTTTAGATCACGTTTCAAGAGGGTAAATTAAAAAACTTAAAATATTAAATGAAGAGGATGCTTGCTGGTGTTTTGCTTATACTACCTACGGCGTATACAACATTATCTGTTAAGAAAATTCTTATTAGGATTCAAAACATTCGTATTATATTTTTATAGAATGACCGTAATCAATGATATAAATAAAAATAATGGGGCCGGTCGTGGCGCAGTGGAACAGCGTCTAACTGTAAACGCGATCGGTTGTGGGTTCGATCCCCACTCGGGGGAGTGATTATATTTAAATTATTTTCAGTTCCTCACTCTAGTAAAAGACAAAGTGTGGCATTAAGTTCCATCACTCAACACGCAATGACTCGAATTCATTGGAAACAGAAGTACAGAGTGTCTTGACACTAGGTATTTCTGTCTACCCTGGTATGCTAAATAAAAGCGTGAAGCTAAAAGAAAAGAAACAAAAATTACGATTATATCATAGTGGGTCCATATCTCAGTGGGTTTCATAGAAATAAAAATATGCATATATGTCGGAACTTAACGCAGCACTGTCATTCAACCTTTTAATTTTTTTTATATAATTAGTTTCACGCATAGGATAAAAAATCGACATGCAAGATAGACAGAAAGTATCTAGTGTCAGTAGACACTCCGTACTCCGTTTTCCGCCGAATTCGAGGCATTGCGTGTTGAGTGACGTAACTCATCGCTGCGCTTTGTGTAACCATAGCGAAAAAATGAAAATAAAATAAATAATTTATTTCTTATTACTGTAGTAATTTTTTATTTTTACTGTAAGTGTAGGTACTTGTTTTTTTACTACAATCATTAGTGTTTTGCATCTTTACGCTTTTTACTATACTATGAAAGTATGAGAAGAGGTCCGGCCTCTTCTCTTCTCTTCTCTTCTTCTCTGTGGCTACACAGCGTCTGACTGTAAACGCGATCGGTTGTGGGCTCGATGAAAACAGATTAAATATCCTGAGTGGAAACTCGGAATATTTAAACTAATTTTACTTCCTCGCCCTGGTGAAATCAATGCGGCGTTTACTTCCGCCACACAACGGCTGACAGCGAAGTAAGGGGTGTCTTGATACAAGGTATTTTCTGTATATCCTGCTATGCGGAATAAAAGCGTGAAACTAAATATGCGAGTAAAGTAGACTGAAACCTAGTGTCAAGACTACGTTATCCGATTTCAGATCCTATTTGAGACAAGGAGTACCAAAGATTAACGCTACAAATTGTCTTAACACAGCGGGTATCAAACCTACAACCACCATGCTTACTGTCCGACTTTGGACCACTGAGCCATAAGAATCTGCTAGAATTAATGAAGTTAAAATGAAATACGAGAACCGAAAAATAGCAACAAAACAGAAAGAAAAAAATTTAATATTTAAATGATAATTAAATAAAACACCTACTTTTGTTCAGCACAAAACCATTTCATAATAAATGCTTTTTTAAATAACAAAAACATTACCGCGGCGAATGGAGAAGGTATTTAGGGGAAATTATAATTAAAAATTGCTTGAGCGTAATATTAGAACTGTTTTAACGCTGCGTTGTTTAATTTATTCGGTTTATGTTCACTTTTTGTATATTTTTTTTAAATATATAGTACTATATAGTAATAGACCTCTATTTGTAGCGTAAAATATTTGTAACCTTGGCAACATGTCTTGTTACTAAAGCGTGCATCAAATGTTACCTTCAAGTATTAATATATAGATTATATAGAAATGTACGCGAAACTCACTAAAAGGTATGGTAATAAAAAAATCATAGACAGTAAGTAATTGTTGCCAAGACCTTGTCACCACTTTCTTAAATTGCGGAACCCAACGCCGTATTATTTTTTTTGAACCAATTCAAACCTTGTATTGATATAAAAATATTATAAGAACGTATTTAGTTTTTTTATAACACTTTCTGTAGGTAATTTACTATGTGTCCATATTTGAACCTGTAACCTCTAATGTTATTTATATGACGATAGTTTATCACGTAATACGATACTATTATAACCCATTCTTACCCTATAAGGGTTGAAATTGTGAGGAGGAATTGAAGCGAAACATGTCGTGCCCTACTTCTTATAAAAGTAACCTACAGATCGATGTTTGCGGGCTTTAAATAACTTCATGTTAAAGAGTACCTTGATACTATAGACAAGATAGTTTTATTCATGTATATGTATTTTCTATTTATTTGTACCTAATAGAGGCCAGTCGTGGCGCTATTGGACAGCGTGTGACTGTAAAATCAACTGGTTGTGGATTCTATTCCCACTCGGAGGAATGGTTATATTTACAATTATAGCTATTCCAACGCTCTAAAGAAAAACTGCGGCGCTTTTTTATTATGGGTAAAGAGCACCCGACCCACTGCAAGGAACTCAGAAATATATATGATTTAAAGAAATATAGAAATACATATAAGTTAATAGAGGAATCACCGGACTAGATCTTTTGGATCCCTCCAAAAGATCTAGTCCGGTAATTGTCGTCTTCTAGCTCGTAATTGACAACTGGTAGCTCATGTGTTTGGGGCCGCAGCGCGTTGTCCAGTTACTATGCGGACCGCACCCATGTCTCTTCGAGAGATTGCCATTTTTAAATTGTAATCAACTATATCGGTTAGGGAAGATTCGTTTGCCCGACGGATGAACCTGCCAATTGCGTGTTCGGCGTCAGTGTAGTACATACGTTCAACACTGTGCCTGATAATTGCGACGACAGCATGTGATACGCTATCGTGTATGGCGTTTTTGATAGATTTTGTCTGGATGATGACTACGGACCCGTACATAAGTCCCTGAGACTCGTTGGTAGTAAGGATGCGTGAGCTTACTCCCCTTCCGTATCCCTTGTGTATGAACCAAGTGTGTTTGAGTAGTCTGCTGTGATGGAAGCGCCCGTATATTTAGTTCTTTCTTTGGGTTGAAAATATTTCGTTCTAGACCTCACTTAGAGCGATAACGTCCAGTGGACATCTGTATGATCTGATCAGCTCTGGACTAAAGGTCGTTATGACTTCTGGGCCGATATAGTGCATTTTAAAAAGGTTGTGTCTGTCATGAAGGGAGTTGGATTATATCCCCGATATATGTAATTTTGGCATTTGACAGTATAGCCGCCCTAATGATTGCTATAAAGTGGTTCATTAAGGCCTCGTTCATGATGAATCGTGAGGGCCCTTTTTGAAACACCATTCACCAGAATTGAAGCAATCGTGCGAACTCTCATCCTGGCATCCCTGATGCAACTAAAAGTGATCTTACTTCTGAGGTCCTCTGCCGCGTCAGTTGTTGTAGTTGCTATCAGATCAGTATCAGGGACAAAATTATTTTTTTTACCCAAGTGGACTTTCTACAGCCCGGAACGCCATTCTATAACATTAATATGCATTTTGTATTTATTTATTCCTACTAGAAAATATATTATTGGTAGAAACGCGTTAACTTTAAGAAAGTGTGCTGTGTGTGCAGCTTAATAATGTCTTTATACCTAACAGTGATAGTATATAAAATATTTATTCTATAAATTCAATGTCTATTTAATGCATTTTTATATAGAATATTGCGTTTCTAGACTTGTCCATTTTAATACAAATTTCATACTCTGCTCGCATGGCGTGATTGTCAGAGACAACCCAGTGTCAAGAAACTTCGAGTGTCGGAACTCAACACCGCTTTTAGTCATACCAAGGTGAGGAAATGAAAACAATTTAAATATAATCATCTTCGCGAGTGGGAATCATACCATCGACAAATCGCTTTGAAAGGAATCTAGCAACATATAATTTTTGGCTTTATGGCTATTTAGAAATAGATATAACGAAATCAAAATCCGCAACCACACAGTATATATACAATGTAATCAACTCAATCAAGATTTTGCAGAGCTTACAAATTAAAACTATAAATTTTAAATCCTTCTCACAAATATTTAATATTTAAATAAGCACTGTAAAAATAATTAAAGTATAACTCGTCAGTTATTAAAACATGTTAAAAATATATAAATTAATCAGAGCGAGTCAAGTAAGGCGTAAATATTTTATACAGCCAGTTTTCCAAGGTCGTTCGTGTAATATAAAACATCTAAATCGTTACTCTATAATGGTACAGTTGGAAAAGGAACGGTACATATAATAGTCGTGGGTTCGATTTCCCTTCAGCGTAGTTATTGTAGTTTTGGTCGGTCTAAGTAAATAATGAGCTGTTAGACTACACATTTATTACTAATGTGAAGATTCTTTCTTAGTTTCCAGGCCGGCGCACCACTCTCGAAGCTCGCTCGCTCTCGTAACGGATACGTTACGTTATGGACTTCAATAGTAGCACAAATGAACACATTACATACGCAGCAAGCGCCCGTTTCACCACACATCCAGCATTAACAGAAATAAATTCCATGACGTTAAGCTCCTGAAAACGTACAAATATTATTGACCTATATTTTATATCCACTTGTAAGGGAACTATTCTAATAACGCTAATGTATATCAGTCCCTTGAGCTGTGTTCTACGATAACAGACTATATCTGTGACCTCTCGCGGTTTTTCCAAGAAGCAGGTATGGATATGCACCCGGGCTCATCCAAAACGGTTTCAAGATACCTGAAATCTTGAACACATAAAGCCTTAAGTTTTATCACTGTTATAAATAATTTAAAAAATCCCACACTTTCGAAAAAATATACATTTTCATTTAGCAAAATCTGAGACTGTCGTGGTGTAAGGGTAAAGGGTATGACTGTATACACTACTAGTTGTGTGATTATATTTTAAACATAATTTCATTTTTCTGCTCTAATATGAAAAAGTTCGTCGCTTAGTTCACCGCTCAGCACGTGTTGTCTTGATTTCGGGTGTAAAGCAGTTAATGGAGAGTCTACACATTCGGTTATTTCCTGCTTTTTAATACTATTAATCATATATATGATTAATATATATATATATATATATATATATAGAGAGAGAGAGAGAGAGAGAGAGAGAGAGAGAGAGAAAGAGCCTAGCAACAATCAATAAATTAGGAAAGGTTTTATTCAGTTCAAGTATGCTTGAAGGATAAAAATAGAATGAATTAATTTATTTCAATTTCATGAAAGAGCTTTGTACTAGGTATTATAATTGTAATTTTATACTACAAAAAAAAACAACTGTTTAGTATCTTGCTCTTCTCAGCAAAACTGACTTGAGAGCCGGAAGTAGCTAATTTGATGATTTAAAAGTTCTTACTAAAGACTTATTCAATAGAGAATATTTAGTTATTAAGCTTTTGAACATCTTGCCGAGTTTAAGTATATAACGCGTTAATCGACATTTCACAACACTGCATTTTATCAAAGTCCACAACAACAACAACAATTTTTATTATTCACCAAACTGAATGGAGTTATTATTTTAAAGATGCATTAAACTGTGTAAAGCTCCAACCAAATTGTTCTTGCGTATCGAATTTTACATTTCGCATTCATTATCCCTGCCTATGCGTAATGAGAGCGTAACCACAAACCGTTTAGGGATGCTTGTTTATACATACACCTGTGACCAATCACTGGTAAATCTAAGCGCTTTGTAGAGAATAAATGAATATATGTATACAATTTTGTGAAAATTGTACTGTGATTCTTTTAAAATACCTTTTGGTATATTTAGCTTTACTGATTGACGTTAACGAGTATAATTTCCGTTACCATAGCAACTTAAGCTGCAACTTATGTACGCCTCCGAGAAATACATTATTATAATTAATTTTATTTAAATCACGGAAAGCACTATGTCATTACTGATTACATTTTTTATGTTTATATTCATTTAAGTTTTCAATCGAGTCTACCGTTTTTTTATAGAAAATGAGGCAAACGAGCAGAATTCCTTCGCCCATGGACGCGTTGCTGGTCTTTGGATGGAAGTTAGAGGAGACAGTTCTTCTCATAACCACTACACTCTGAGGAAATGGATGGGTGGGATTAGGGAAATCGAACCGGAACACATCATCAGATACTGGTCACGAGCCAGTCGGAGAATTAAGCTCCTACTACCAAATTCCTGGGATACCCGCCTCTAACAGCTCGCAAAGCAGTGGAGGGGAATATTTTACTAATAAAGATGTATGTCAAACGTACAGGAGTTGGTCGCCCATCATGACGAAGTGGGACAACATCTGACTGTAAATGGGATCAGATGTAGATTCGATCCCCACTCGGGGGGGTGATTATATTTTAATTTATTTTCACTTCCTCGCTCTAAGACAACGTGCGGCGTTGAGTTCCCCACTCAACACGCATTGTCTCGAATTCGGTGGAAAGCGAAGTACGGAGTGTCTTGATACTTAGTACTCTCTGTCTACCCTGCAATACCAGTATAATATTTATTTTATTAGCATAATGTATTTATAATGAACTACTTTTGTGATATTGACTTTTTGCTCTTTTCTTGCTTTAATTATTTTATAAGTATATAATTCAATATTTGTATGTGTAAATATTATTTTTGCAATCAGAATTAAGCCCACTGAAGACCCTGAACCAAGAATACGAAATAGTGATCCGACGCAAGATTATATATTTAAGCTTATCACCTAGTATCGGTATGAATTTCTGCATCTTAAATCGATATTTGAGGAACTGTTACGGAGAACGAACTGTTTAGCGAGAACAAACTGAAATATATATATATATATATATATATATATATATATATATATATATATATATATATATATATATACTTAGTAAAAGGATTTTGTAGTGTTGCTTTATTTATTCATATTAATATAGCTAATTTAACGTAATTTACTCTGCAATTCAAACCGACTACCAAAACATACCGCTACAAGCAACTGCGCCTCAAGTGCCTTGTTTCTTTGCAAGTAAGATATCGCTCCCTAGCAGGTAATTTTGAGATAGGCCTTAGGCGATTCAGGTATAAACCTTAACGCTTGAGTGCGCGTCTACCGTGAAATCAGGCTAGCACAGCAAATTAGATAGATAATCTAATAAGAAACTATTGCTAGTACCTTGACACGCTTTGAAAATACAGATAAAGCGATTTATGTTAGTGTACCAAAATATAAGATTTTGGGCTCCAATTTTTGAGTAAATAATTTTACTACTCAAAACAACTTAATTATGTGGATAAAATGAACAATTGTTTAATTTTTTTATCAAAAGCTAATAGCTTTGACCGCGACTTCGTGCGCAAGGGATTTTACATCATTATCTTAAAATTTAAAAAGATATCCGTAATTAATACTTGTCATATAATCTATACGCTAGAGAAAGTCCTGTCAAAATCGGTCTCGTGGTGATGAGTTGGAATAAACAGACAGATGAAAATTGTAAAAATGTTATGTTGGTTAATTATATCTGAAAAGTGGCTATTTTAATATTACAGACTCTCTTCTTTTTAGTAACTTCATGGTTTTTATCCCATATAGCAGGGTAGAGAGTACCTAATATCAGGACGATTTGCACGGAATTGGGGACATTGCGTGTGGAGTGATGGAACTCCACGCACTTTACAGACTCTAAAATTTTATATATTTGATTAAGTTTTTTATTTTTTCGAAGCAAATCTAGTCTTAAATGCATTACTGAGTTTTATTCGATCTTTATATTAACGCGCTTTTATTAGTTTGATCTGTATTGACCTTACTATCAATATAAGGAAGTCTTAAAATGCTATTTGCTTATTTCTTTTAGCTTCAGGCTTCACCCCTGGCGGGGTAGTCAGAGAGCACGGAGCGCCAAACGCCCTAGCGTTCCCTGCATACCTCTTTAGCCTCGTCCACAGTCATTATCCTCTTCATGCATGTCCTTCATGCTTATTTCTTGTTGTCTGAATTGTGTAAAAGAACAAGAACCCCCCTAGAAAGATAAAAAGAATAACAAGGAAGTACGGTAAAGCATGTTTTGTTTAGTTTTTTGAAATATTTAGTTAAGAACAACGGAAACTGAAGGTATAAAAAGTTTTATCAAAACTGGCTTAACAAAAACGCGGGCTTACAAAAATGTTTATCATTGAAACTTAAAAACTTACTCCATTTGTACTTCAGGTCTTTTTGCAATGGGATATCAGCTAAATGTAAACATGATCGTTGTGGGTTCAATTCCCACTCGGAGAAATGGACATATTCGAGTTCTATTCGTTTTCCCTCTGGTAAGAAAACATTTCACTACCCTACACAATGTCTCTAACTCAGACAGGAAGTTGTGTATCTTGTCTATGCACATAACTTTATTTATTAACAGAACTATTTGTCTATTCTATGTGGGTTTTTAAGAAAACTTAAATAAAAATAATTTGTTAATATATCTAAACGGTTTCTGAATTTAATTCTGGTGAAACAAAATCCATTGACTTGGTACATACAGAACTAATATGTTTTTTTTACTTAACGCTTTTGTCCCGCTTAGCAGGGGAGACAAGAAGTGCCTAGTGTCAAGACACTCCGCACTTCGCTTTCCGCTGAATGGAGATATTGTGTGTTGAGTTATAGAACTCAACGCCTCGCTTTGTCTTACCAGAGGCGAAGAAATGAAAATAATTTAAATATAATCATTTCTCGAGTAGGAATTAAACCCACAACCGAACGCGTTAATATTCAGACGTTATCTCACTGTGCCACGACCAACTGAATACCTTGTGTTAAGACACTCCGTACTTCGCTTTCCACCGAATTTGAGACATTTCGTATTAGAGTGGTGCAACTCAACGCCGCACTTTGTCTTCGTCCAGAGCAAGGAAGTGAAAATAATTTTAAATACAATCACTGCCCCGAGTAGGGATTGAACCCACAAATGGTCGCGATTACAGACACTGTCACACTGCGCCACGACCGGCCTATTCTATACAGCATTTATTTATTAATTAAATAAACAATTATATAGAAACAAAAGTTTAGGATAAAATTTAAAAACGAGTACATTTTATTTACCTTTTATCAAAAATATTGCCATTTGGCCTTATTCTACCCATTTTTTACGAAAAATTTTGATCATATATAAAATGGGAGGCCAGTTTAACATATTTTGCAATGTACCTTGTATTTTTTCAGCGAATTTCACATAACATATTTAAACTGCTTCATATTTTGTATAGTTAATATCTAAATTGTTAGTCGTCGGGTATCAATATCAAATCTGTATTAATTTTAAATTTCAATTCCATGAAATACATAGTTTCAAATGTTATGTTTGTAAAGTATGAATTTGTCATGTAAAATAAATTATTTTGATTTTTTTTATAATATTAAAATAAATATTGTCTTTTTTTATTTCCGTTGTGTAAACGAAGGCTATTAAAAATACAAAGAGAACTAAGTAACCCGATGTATCCTTCAAGAAAATTATCTGTATTTACAAAATTATTTATTATAATTGAATTTCTTGGTTGATTGATAATATTTTTTTAGCTTCACCCTTTTTATCTCGCGTAATAGGGTAGACAGAAAGTACCTAGTGTCAAGACACTCCATACTAAATATATTTATTTATTTGATATAATATTTTTTTTAAATAGAGAGTTTGCGGAGGTTGTAAGATAGAAAACATACATTCTATCTTACAACCTCCGTAAGTTGCGTAAGACAAAGTGCTGTATTTACTTCCACTACTCAATACAAATAGTTTCAAATTCAAGCGGAAAGTAGACAACAGTGTATCTTGACTAAGCCTAAGTTATCTCTGACTTCCCCGCATAGTAAAGCAGGAAAAAGCATAACCTGCAACAATATTTTTAAGAAAATATGATTTTCTCTAAAAATAAAAATATAAATCATATATTTTATTGACTATCATATACAATATTTAAACTGTTTTTTAAAATAACGTATAAAAGAATTGAACACAGCAGGAAACCGTCCAAGCGCTCTGACCGCTAAGCCATGCGTTCTACATCCGGCTGCGTCGAAATTCTTACATGTTTTGTTACAACTTATTTACGTTGTTAGCATCTCTGTGGAGAGATTTCATGATTATTAAGAAATAATCATTTGGCAAGAGCGAATGCTAATCTATTTGAATATTTAAGTATTTTTTAAGTCCTATTCCACACTTAGGACTACAAAACATTTTTAAAATGTTATTCCAAGAGGCATGGGTTCGAATCCTGCTACGTTCAAAATTTTAATACGTTTTCTTGTAATCCTAAGTGTGGAATATTTTAAAAGTAGTTAAATAATATTTAAACTAAATATCTATGTACGTGAGGCTGATCGTGGCGCAGTGTGAAAGCGTCTGACTGTAAACGCGATCGGTTGTGACCACTAAGGGGAGTGATTATATTTAAATTAATTTCACTTCCTTGCTCTGGTAAAAAGAGAAAGTGCGGCGTTGAGTTCCACCACTCACAACGCAATGTCTCGAATTCGATGGAAAGTGCAGTACGGAGTGTGTTGACACTAAGTACTTTTTGTATACCCTGCTAAATGATATGATAAAAGTGTGAAGCTAAAAAAAATATATGTATGTATGTACATATGTAGTTAATAGCTCAACTGTTAGACCTCAGGTATCATTAACACTAAACGTAGGCGTTTGGAAACAACTGCACTCAATTATTTGCCGGAACACATTCGCGGTAAATGTATTATTAGGGATGGTACTGAGTACTATCGATAATTATGTCGATATTTATTATTTTTGTTATTGTAAATATATACTTATATACTTCTTTCAACATGAATATACTTTGAGTTTAAACGAAAAAATATAACCATCATAAATTATCTATCTAGAGTTTTCGGTAAAGAGTAAATATTGTAAACAATATTATTCTTCATTTATTGTTTATAGATGTCAGATGGTAAAAACAAAGGTAAATTTTACTTTTAAAATATATATATTTCCTTTATACACACCTTCTGGCATTGATAAGTGTTGGTTTTCTGTGTGTTAACTATAAACCTGTACAGCACACTTCACTAAAGTCCTATTATATCTATAATTTAAATATTCCAACGAATAAACGTAGGAATATTTATGAAAGTAAAAATGTTTTTGTACTTTTTTTATATGACAAAGTACATTTTTCATATATAACCTTTGGACCCTCTGTTGTTTTGAAGAGATAAGTTTTTTATTAACGTGAAGAAACCGTGTCACGGATACCTGCCTGATTGAGGACTCGAGGCAGGTTATGTGGGACTCTGGATCGGCCCTGTGAACCCACCAACACCTCACAATGCTCCTCAGCCTCCGCCACTGGCTAGGATCTCGGGTACACCCTGATACTTCCGTATGCCCCGGAAAGAGATAGGCCCTAACTGCGCCACACAAGAATCATATTACTTAATCATTATATCCCTTAAAGAAAACGATTACCATCGATATTTATGTATTTATGGAAATGGTCGATAGTTTTAGTATACTTTCGATTAAAATAGTATTTGACTATTATTGGGAGGTAGTTGTAAACTTATTGGTTAGAAATATCAATAAAAGATTTTACTGCAGGAATTGATTTTCTTAATCATTATGTCAAATAACCTTTAAATATGAGTTACATTTAATAAATACAATTCTACATACGTGGGTGTAAAGTAAGCCATAAATTAAATCTTGAAATATTTATGTAAAAAAATAAAATACTTTTTTTAAATTATCTATTTATTTTGTCATTTTTTCCTTATACTTATTAATAACGATGAAATAGATCAAGTGAAAACTCACGTTCATTCTTCAGTTTGTCTTTTATTTTGAACATATACTCGTTGCTTGGCAACGCATTATTTACACTATGCGACAACAATACCACCATTTGCATTAATGTAACTAATAATTCATATATAAAAATATAATTTTATTTTAAATAATAATGAATATCGACATCACGTCACAACACTACGAGAAACACAATTTATAGCGTGTCTTCCTTAACGTAGTGCATTAAGTGAATGTATTGGAACTACTAATGTGCTTTATATTACAGTAATAACTGCATACAAGCTATTTAGTTAGGTTACCATCAATTATATGGTAGAATGAGTGAATAAAGGATTTATTATTTTTTTATAACTTTGACTAAAATATGACCATCGTGGCACAGTGGAACAACGTCTAATTGTAAATGCGATCGTTTTGCAGGTTCGATTCCCACTCGGGGATTATTTAATTTGTTTTTATCTCTCTGCTTTGGAAAGCTAATTCGCGACCTTAAGTTCATATTCAAATTGCAATGTCACGATTTCAGATGGCTTGCCGGCGACAAAGTGTCTTGACATTTGGTAGTGTCAAGATACTCCGTCTCTCGCGACCTTACTTTGTGCGCGATAAAGCGCAACGCTGCTTCTTTTACATTATTAGGTGTTTGGAGAGAGTAAATAGTGAAAAGTCATTCAAATTTCGACGTTTTCCTTTACAAAAAAGCGAAGAAGAAATATTAGAAATTCAAACTAAATAATAATATGTATGTAAATAAAAAATAATATATATGTATATATAAATGTTACACTCTGAAAAGGGGCCCTGTATGGGATTTGAGCCCACAATAATTATATTAAATCAGTTACACATTGCAATTGCTCGGCGATTGCGTCACGTTTATCTGTTATAACTAGTAGCCGGTTTACGCGGCATATACGCGTAGCCTTGGCAACGTATACATCACTTTATAAAAAAATGTACGGTAAATATGTGCAAAAGTGTAGATCATATATAAATTCCACAGGAATAATTTAAGTTTGAAATAGTAAACGTCTTCTCAGTTTCACTTTGGGATAAAGCTTATTTAATTAATATCTATTTGTCTTATTTAATTACTTGATTACGATAAGTGTCTATCTGTATGATAGGTAGGATATATGAAAAATATAATTGCATCTTAGATTTAATTACAGCAAGTGCAATATTGAGGTCTCTTAATATATACTCGTGCGTGGGAATAAAGGATTTTTTTTAATATGAGGCCGGTCGTGGCACAGCGTGATAGATTCTCACACGAGGAAATGGTTATATTTGAATTTATTTTCATTCCTTCGCTCTAGTCCAACGGAAAGTCTCAAATTCAACGGAAAGCGGAGTACGGATTCTCTTAACACTAGATACTCCTATCTACCTTGCTAAAAAAGACCATTAGCTAAGTAGACAGTGAAAATCCTTATATATTTTAATTACTTAACATTAAAAAACACGGAGTTTAACCCCGATTTTATTTTCTTGTCAAAGTTCAAAATGTTAAATGTCATTCTTTTTATTCAATTATTGTACACACCTAGGTTTGTATCTATTTCTATCAATGTTTCACATCTTCTCATGTTCTATTTCTATAAAACTTCTTGAATATTGAAAAATGTATTACCATAATGTAACGAATTTAAATTATATTAATTTCTTCAACACGCAATGTCTCAAATTCGGCGGAAAGCGGATCACGGAGTGTCTTGACACTAAGTACTTCCTGCCTACCCTGCTATGCGGGATAAAAGAGTGAAGCTAAAAAAAAATTTGGCATTAAAAGTACAAAAGCAATATTCAAGTAGGTATCAATAACTACTAAAGATCGTTTTTGATTGATAAAGGAGCGTAAGTAATGATTCTATATTATATTTTTCCTGTTACTTTTTCCTTGACTCAAGGTAGAGACGTAAAAGGAAAATATAAGATATATATACAGACTATATGTACACCTTTATGTGACATACGAAATGATGAAATTATCTATAAAATTATATTGAACAAGTTATATATAATAAAATAAGAAACACGAAGTAATAAAGTGAGGAGGAAAGTTTTTATCGTAACGTTTAATAAAAATAGAAATAGATAGTCTTTATTAAACTTAAAGCCAGTATAAAACGGAACACTTTATCACTAACACTACCAATAAATCACTACCAGTAACACTACAAGCTCGTATTGTTAAATATAATGCTTAGTATACATTTTTTATTATAAAAATAAATTATGTAATATAATCATTGCACCAATTGATAATCGAACTCATAACATTAGCGTTTACAATCAGACACTGTCCTACTGTTTATACAAATAAATTGAATAATAATGTTTGTTTGTAATATTATAATAACTACTTTTTGGGAAATACATACATATATATATATATATATATATATATATATATATATATATATATATATATATATACGGTACCTATATACTAAAATAATAATTTTGTAATATTTTTTGTTTATTCTGGCTAGTTTAATAATACTATAAATGACTAGATCGATTTTGACGGACTTTCACTGGCAAGTAACGTAAAAAGGAGTAAATTAAGCTATGTTTATTTGAAATTTATAAAATATCGATTAAGGTACTTTAAATTCCACGGCGGACGAAGTCACGGACACTGGTGGTAAAATATATAATAATAAAGTATACATTCGTAAAGCCGCTGATAAAATATATAATTATAAAGTATATATTCCAAATACAAAATAAAACTAAGCAATGTAACCCTTTATGTAAATTCTACATTATAAAAAATATATTAAATCTATCCAATTCTGTTATAAATCGCCGAGTTTGAAAGCAATAAATTAAGATAATATTTTTCTTACTATGAATATTTTATTGCGATTGGGGACATAAATCTAGAACTGAATGTAATTCCACAAATGGAAGTGGAAACGTTGAAATATGATATGAATCATCGTTTAATGTACAGAAAATTAATGTATTACAGACATTTATTCACAAAGAAAAGAAAATTAATATATCGCTAAGCTTTTACAAATAGTTATATAAAAATATCACAAGGACTATAATAATAGTAAAAAACTAACTATACACAATTACGTCAAATCTAACACAACTTAAAACTCTCCATAATTATTGGTTGAAACATAGAATACACCAGTGGTATTTCCTGGATTCCAATAACCAGCGATAGTTACTTCGTTAGCAGAACATTTGCCTTTGGAAAAATCTTTAAAAGAATCACATTTCCATGCTAGATACCATCCTGAATTTTTGACTGACTCTGTCCAATATTTCATACAGGACTTATGGCTACATTTAGCAGCAGAATATCCAAGACTCGAGAAGAAATTACCATCACAGTGGGGCTGAATCTTTCCGTCGTTAAAAAAGAAGTCTTCATCCGCCAAAACACTTGTCGTGCCTAAATTACCCGCATTGCAATGATATACTTCTACAAAGTCCGCTACACCTGACCTAAGTTGCTCTTGAATAAAACTATTAGAGAAACATGGTCCGGCCGGATCGATTCCTGTTATTCGCCAGATTTTTTCCCTAGTTATATTTGTATAGGTCGTTCCTGCATTACCTAGGATTTGCCCTCCCAAACTATGGCCAATGCAGTGTATATTTTGTGATGCAAATCCATAAGCTCTGAATTTTGCTAGAAGTTCCCCTACAGCTTTTCCCAAGTAGTAAACGTAAAATACCGAGCGTTCGTAGCTTCTTCGTTCTCCTTCAGTAGCCGACGTGTAGGCTGAATGGTCCAGTATCATTAAATATATATTTGGTACATCTTTGAATGCAGCTCGAATAAGTTCTGGGGCATTTTTATAGATATGTGATTTATAACCAGGTACGAATAATATAAGGCGTCTGGAGACATCTAGATTATAGGCGTTAGTGAATGCTTGCACAGCGCCATCAATATTGTAACTCAAATTGTAATTATTTTGAAAATCATAGAAGTATACTCGTGTTTCACTCACGTCTATTGTCTCAGTCTTGTTGTGGTCACCTGGAAACCAAACAAGTAAACATTACAGATTTAAAATCAATGTTGTTTGTTGTTCTTCTAGATTTTATATTCCTATTAAAACTTATAATATAATTATGAAGTTTTTCCACCTACTTTTCGAATAATACAAAAAAAAACTATATTTTGAAAATAACATTCAAAGCAATAGCACGTGTATGTCTGTGTTGTCATGACTACTGAAGACGTCAAATCATCTTAACCATAAATATAAGTTATTTGATAAAGGTTTAACGATCTGTAAATTATTTTCGTAACCGAAGACAATATAACGTCTATACAATTTATCGCCGACGCATTTCATATTTTACCGCGGTGGCGTAATAATAAATACCACGATAATTTATTACCATTAATTTGTTATAATTACAAGAAAATCATTTTGGTAATACATGATTCTATTATATATATATATATATATATATATATATATATATATATATATATATATATATATATATATATATATATATATAATGTAATAACAAATATAATGCGGAATATTTGCTGAAGATATATGTTTAGTAGCGGTACTCAGTTACGCGTTTCATGTTGCCAGAGCAAAACTTTGATTATTTTTAATATACTTATTTCTCTAAGCAAGATAGAACCCACAATCGTCGCTTCTACATAAATCATACTTAGCCATAAAGGTCACAATATCTAAAGTAAGACAATCAATCTATCTTTAATAAAGATGTCTTTTATAATTATAACTAAATAGGCGTTGTTACAATTAATAAACGCACCGCTCTTTGCGTCAATTTGGCAAAATAAAGTGCGGCGTTTAGTTCCGCTACTTGACATACAAAGTTAGTATTTCAAGCAGAAAGCGTGAAGCTATTTACAATCAGTAAGTAAAATCATCAAATTGATAAATTTAAGAATTATTTGTTAGTAAGTACGTAGTTTTAATTGCCTTTTTAACCCCAGTAAAGGTCATAGGCAATATACTCCAGCGACTAGAAACCGTTTTAGTCATTAATGTAACAGTAATAAATGACATCATCCAAGTTGTATAACAACAAGTTCAACTCTAAGTAATGACAGTGGATTCAAATCTAGTACTCAAAAAAAACATTTATAATATTAATTTTTCCTCTTTCTATTTTTAACGCACTTCTCCCGCATAGTAGTGTAGACAGGAAGTACCTAATTTCAAGACACTCCGTATTCCGCTTTCTGCCGAAAACGAGACATTGCGTGTTGAATGGCGAAACTCAACGCCGTGTTTTGTCTTACCAGAGCGAGGAAATGTGAATAATTTAAATATAATCATTCCATCTATTGGGACAATCAAACCCATAATATATTTAAACGGCCTAAACGTATAATTTAATTTTTAATTTAACAAGTGATTCATAGAACAGTGACAAATATATCGGACACCTTCACCAAAGACCTTGCTAAGATACGAATTAAATTAGCATTACTCTACAATATACACATATAAACATACATATGGTATATAAACATGCATATTTTTAGATATCTTAAAAGGTATAACGCCTACTTAAATAGAAATAAATAAAAAAAAAAATATTTTATTACCAACGATCTCAATCACAGATATTATTACCAATTAACTGGAATTAAACAAATATTTTTCCTTATATTTAGAAAATAAACAGTTTACAATACTTACAATTTATATAGCCAGAATATAAAACAGATTTAGAAGGGCCATAATCTGACACCCAATTCGCTGTGGACCAAGCAATGAGTGATGCACTAATAAAAATAAAGAGCTCCATTGATAGCCGACCGTCCATGTCAACGGTCACATGATAACTAACCGTTTATGTATATATTGTGATTTGTTTGTAATGTTTTGTTTAGATTAAACTTGCTATCTTTACACGCGAGAAGTTTTGGACCAATATTGGAACCAATGTTAGTTTATTTGTGTTTATATGGCAAATATATAAACATACGCATATACTAAAGCACAGTCCCCACTCGCAAAAACTATTTATGTATATTTAAATTACTATCGTGCCTTTATTCTGTTAAGACAAAGCGCGGCGTTTGGTTCCGCCACTTAATATACAATGTTGCAATGTTTGACGGTGTTTTAACACTAGGTAATCTCTAACTACAATACTACATATAATAAATCGGGAAGCCGGTTTTTATTTTCCAAGCTCTATCTTGTAGGAATTTTTAATCTATCTCTCTCTGGTAAGGCAACGCAGTTTGTTTTAATATAAGCAGTATTTAATATAGAAAGTATAAAAAGATGATTGCAGCAAAATTCGTTTAGCTTGCCCCGTATAGTTATAAATCCAAAATGGCCACCACTACAATATGGCGGACAACTTATTTTTTTTTTATAATTAGCTCCATATCGCTATCAAATGACAGAGCTTGAGTAAGACAGTACACAAAATGGCGTTTTGACATATTTTTTACAGCTACCTACTACTTGACTATCAAAATATAAGTACATTTTGAACAAACTAAAATTCAATAACAAAATAGTACTCGATAATAAAAATATAATCTGAGGCCAGTCGTGGCGCAGTGGGACAGCGTCTGACTGTAAGCACGATTGATTGTGGGTTCGATCCGCACTCGGAGAAATGAATATATTTAAATTATTTTCACTTCCTCAATCTGGTAAGACAAAGTGCGGAGTTGAATTTCACCAATCAACACGCAATGGAATTCGGTGGAAAGCGAAGTACGGAGTGTCTTGACACTAGGTACTTTCTGTCTATATATATACTAATCTTTTAATAATTATCTGTACTATTATTATTGTTTTTATTGCTATTAAAAACATAATTTTTATATAAATAAATTTCTCAATTATCACTATAAAATAATAAAATATTTGCTCTAAAATAAAGCGTGAAAATTC
Source organism: Dryadula phaetusa (assembly GCA_032432895.1). Classification (NCBI taxonomy): domain Eukaryota; kingdom Metazoa; phylum Arthropoda; class Insecta; order Lepidoptera; family Nymphalidae; genus Dryadula; species Dryadula phaetusa. Next base: position 3,917,012 of record JAOYRS010000021.1, read on the forward strand.
CAAAATAAAATTGAATAAGCCCCCGTTATCGCACGACTCGTTAAAAGAAAGTGAATCACTAATTATCAGTTAGAAAGGATCACGGAGGTGCGAAGGCGAAAAGTCAATTAAAAACTTTTATCGTGCCTTCACGATTAAGCGTTAATTACTAGTTAGGTAATCTTATCTAGTATTTTATTTTCTTTGTGGAAATAAATAGTGGGCTCTTTGGAAATTGATAAAGCATCTACACGGTTTATCCCGCAGGAATTTATAACAGAATAGTTAGAGAGATTTTCATGTCAAGACACTCCGTTCACAATTTTCCATTCGAATTAGATATATTGCCTGTTTACAAGAATCAATGTCACACTGCGTCTTAATATAGCGTTAATATAAATGTAATTTTTATATAATTATTCCCACGAATAAGATCGAACTTACGACTATTGCAGTTACACTCAGATATTACTCTACTATTCCACGAAGGCCTCAATAAAATATATTTGATGCCTAGCTATCACCCAGCCAGGAAGCATTTCAAACATTTTTAAATCACTTTCATGCAGATTAAACAACAGTAACATAATATAAAAACACTCTATATATAAAAACACTCATATGGCATTGGAAATTTGCTTTAGCAGAGCAGAAAAATAATAAAAAATTAATACAATTATTTACACCGAGTGAGAATTGAATTCCCAACCATTTTATTTTACAATCAAGCGCTTTTCCACTCCACCATGATGGCCTCAAATAATATAACAAAAATAAGCGTGCAAATACAAAACAACGTTCAGATGTCACGCACCCAGCTACTAAGATTAATGCAGGCATAGCAAAAGGTGTCACGATTCACGGCTGCGAGCTGCGGTGCGTTCGGGAGATTAAGAGGTCTGAGATATAAAACAAGAAAATATATAACAACGCGTAATGTAAAATAATAATTTTCTACCTTTATATACTCTTTTAATTTTTTGAAAGTAATTAAAAATATTGATTTTTGAAAGGAAATTGTGGAGTTCTGTTTCGTTGTTTACCTAAATCACTTGATATATATTATATCACTATATATAATAAATGGCAAATGTATCAAGGTAAAAATATATAATTATTAATTATGGAGTTTTATGAATTAACGACCCGCATATGTCTTCAGCCGTGGCTACAATATGAAACAATTAAATTCTTAAAAAAATTAAATTATATAGAGGAATAATATATATATATATATATATATATATACATATATATATATATATATATATATATATATATATATATATATATATATATATATATATTAGCTTCACGCTTTTATCCCACAGAGCAGGGTAGACAGAAAGTAACTAGTGCCAAGACACTCCGTAATTAGCTTTCCACCGAATACGAGACTTTGTTTGTTGAGTGGTGAAATTCAACGCCGCACTTTGTGTTTACAAAGTGAAAATAATTTAAATATGATCACTTCCCGAGTGGACGTAGAACCCACAACCGATCGCGTTTACAGACAGATGTCCCACTGCGCCACGACCGCGATTATAATCTACATATAACTGTAGAATAATGGATAACCTCTGACTCGAATGATTGTATTTTCTAATCTCATTGGAAGAACGGGCCTGTACTTTATATACAGAGACATATATAAAAGATACGTAGCTAGGGCATGTGTAAAGTAAAAAAAATGTATTTCAATCAATGTGTCTTTAATATGTGAAATCATGTCATTTTAGTGGTATTCCCCGGCAGTTCATTAAATTTAAAGCAGCGTGGCGCAGTGGGACAACGCGTGACTGTAAACGCGATCGGTTTTAGGTTCGATTTCCTATCGGGGAGTGTTTATATTTAAATTATTTTCACCTCCTCACTCTGATAAGATAAAGTGCGGCGTTGAGTTCCACCGCTCACCTCGCAACGTTCGGTCGATTCGGTGAAAAGCGAAGGTAATTCCATAAAAATCCGTAATGGAAATTATCCTAAACTAACAAATAATCCGAAATATACTATCTAACGGATATCCGAATTCGTACCCCTTATCTGGGTATATATATATATATATATATATATATATATATATATATATATATATATATATATATATATATATATATATATATATCACTATATATAATAAATGGCATATGTATCAAGCTAAAAATATATAATTATTAATTATGGAGTTTTATGAATTAACGACCCGCATATGTCTTCAGCCGTGTCTACAATATGAAACAATTAAATTCTTAAAAAAATTAAATTATATAGAGGAATAAAATATATATATGTATATATATATATATATAAATATTAGTAAAAATAATCATATATTTACATTTCATTTCCCTTAAAACGGACAAGTCCCGGAAAACCTTGCTTCTAAAAGTACAAAATCTATTCATTTCACAAAGCAACAGCGACAGGGACAGATACACAAAGTGGTAGCCATTTCAACTTTCCTTACAATTTGTGCCTTAGCGCGCAAGAACGTAAATCACTTGGAAGGGAAGGAGTTGCTTTGTTCGGTAACTAATGTTTATGCTTTACGCGTCATATGGGATGTATTAAATTTTTGTTGTTCAGAAGTTGCTTTTGTTAGTTTTAATTTTATTATGATTAGTTTTGTGTAAAATTTTCGAAAAATATTCAAGCGGAATATAGAGTATTTTGGACACTACTTTCTGTCTATCCCGCTATGCGGGATAAAAGCGTGAAGCTACATAAAAAGATATTTGATTTTTTAATTAAAAGTATTTATACACAGGTATCTACGTTACCAGGCCTATCTTGTTAATGTAATTAATAGGTTTCTATAAATCTTTTTTTAATTTTTTTCTTTTTGTACTGCACAGTAAAATTTATCAAGACACTCGGTTCTCAGCTTTTCGCTCAAAATAGATACGTACAGTATAAAAGGGAGCAAGGAAGGGAGAGTAAATGAACATAAATGGAGTATTAATTACTAAAATAGGAGTCGAATCCAGTCATCGCGGTTACTAACTTTTTCTTTTTCCTGGCATTTGTTAGCTCAGCCAAGATCTGCCTTTCCATTTTACCTCCTTCTCTTTGCGCGGTCTTTCGCCCTGGTACGCAACTTAGCTATACCATCTCAAACGACGCTCTGAAACTTATCCATTATGTCACGATTACCTCAGATAAATATGTTACGTACGCGGTGAGCCCGCATTACACCACACATCCACCTTAACATCTTCATTTCTATGACATGAAGCTTCTGAGTCTGGTGAGATAGTGCTAGCCGATATTCGTTGACATATAGGAAAACTATGCTCATGTGTGCCCCTTAGACGATATTCTGCGGTACAACCTGCAATCTCGCGCAATCTGGCCCAAGTAGCTCTGATACGGGCAAAGACATTGTGATCAATGCCTTCAGTCTCAGGCTCAATGGATTCAAGATATCAGAACTTCTCCAATTTTACGCTAGTCCAACGACTCCAGGCTTCCGAAAGCTTTGTATTCGCTCTTCATCACTTTAAGTTTAAGACCACCGTTCTCAAGCGTACATATTATTAATTGGTTCGTAATTTGGTCATAATATAACAATACATATCACTTAAGTCAGCAAAAAATCTTCTCTTTCTGAGAACTGAAAAAATCATTGGAGTTACACACACACAAGGGTCAAGTAAGGTAGTATATATATATATATATATATATATATATATATATATATATACATATATATATGCATTTTCTAGTATAAAAGCAAGGTTTAAAAAAAACAGAAAATGAGCAGAAGCTGAAAATGTTGTTGGAATATAATTCTAATATTTTTTTCAATTGCACAAAGTCGGATTTCTTAGAAGAAAACTTCTATTTTAATTGAAACAAAGGAGCGGCAACGTTTGTTAGATGCGGTTTTACTTTTGTTTTCTTATTAATAAATGTGTTTTTTAAAACATTGAAATAAAATTATAATTTATATTAATGTATTTCATTAATAAAAGGAAATTAGCTTTACAAGAACAGTGTAGAAAGTAACTCCGAACAGTACTGAGAATAATAGTTAACTATATTAGTTAACTTTTATATTGAAATTTCTCACATGGCAGCTGCGTTCAGAATCTATGAACTGAAAAAATAAACATTGACTTTAGGTATACAATTCTATAATGACTTTTATGAAATATATGTACGTAATTTTATATTTATTTCAGATTCACGCTTTATACCGCATAGCAGGGTCAGAGACACCTAGTCTACTCTCCACCCCAAAATAGAGACACACCGTTAAGAGTTAACGCAACGCTTTGTCTTATCCGAGCGGAGAAACGTCAAAACTGCACCACGAGCCTAAATTATTAACAAATGTCTTTCAATGAATTATATAATAACATAATAATTAACTATTTTTAAAGTGTTATTCCACACTCAGAATAAGAAATCATCAAAAAAATGTATCAAAATTTTATTGAACGCAACGAGATTTGTACCCGCATCTTTTAGACGGTTTCTAAGAGGGTGCAGATTCGAATTCCGCTGCAATTTTTGTACATTTAAATAAAATGGTTATAATAATATAATAATTATACGCATTTTAAAACTAAAAATTCGCAAACTACACCATGTGACAGGAAGTTGAAGCGTTTTACCACCTGTTGTAGATAAATAGAGGAAAGTGAACACACGTACATCGTACAACACTCGAAAGATCCGGCTTAGGCCTATTTAAACCTTTGATGAAGTAATGTAAAGTTTCAACGAGGAACGGTTTATGTAACTTTATTTAACAGTAATCATATCTAAAAATAATAATTTTCTTTTGTAAGTATAAGTAGGAAAATATTTTTAAGTTCTTTTTAATAACGATATAGTAAATATAATTAGTGTAGTATAGTTACGTGTTATTTTGTTAGACTAGCTTTGTCGTATATAATGTTCTGGTCAATTCAAGGATTGGCCGACCGATATATGTAAGCTAAAATAGATCGTAAACAAAAAAACATATCACTAACAATTATATCAGAAAATCTAGTTTAGATATTATGTAAAAAGATAATTATAATTGAAGAGAAAAATCCAATAAATATTATTGTAAGGAATTTCTTTCTATTTTTATCTTTGAATGATGAACAAAGCAGCTTGACGCTTTATCCCTCTTAACAGGGTAGTAAGAGACAACCTTAGTGGCAGACATACTGTTAACTGTTTTCCAAATGTATGAAGATTACTAATTTTAGTAAATACGCTGTATAAAGTATACTTTTAAAGAAATATAGTGAACTTTACTCCTAGAATGATACTCAGATAATATCAAGTTCGACCACCTTTTGTGAAAACTATACGGATAGAGACGTACGGAATAATGCATATTTTGTTTATATATAAATACAGTTTGTAAATATATAATTTTATAAATATATATTATATACATATTAAAAATATTATATTGTAAATTATGTTCATTACCTTGCTCTGGTAAAATAAAATGCGGCTTTGAGATCCACCACTCAACACGCTACGTGTCGAATTAGGCGGAAAATTATTTTCGAAGTGTTTTGACGCTAGATACTTTCTGCCCACCCTGCTATAAGGAATAAATGCGTGAAGCTAAATAAAACCAAATAATAGCTTTACCCTACGTAACAGGGTATTCAGAAAAAACCTTATTTATACCAAGACTCGTGCAAACTTAGCTTTTGATTTCCTTCTCACGAAAGGAAATCAAAAGAACACATTAAATAAATATTACAAATACTTAGTTTACTTTATATTCTTCTCTCTCCTGGAGTGGAGAGGGGTAACGGTGCCAGAGGCCTGTGGCCGTAGCTTCCATCACCACTGATATGAGTGAGACCCTGGGTAGACCTCTTTATGAGGTCCATGGATATGTCGGACCGGAGTCCTGGAGTCCTGGGAGAACAATATTTATTTGGATAAGAAAGGATGAGCCGAGTGTTGCCGGGGCGGACTATCATGCGGGTAGACCCCTGATTACTCACGGAAGGCCCAGCTTAGGCTCACTCATTTGCTAAGGGGGAGATCTCGTGAAAGCTTACGTCACTCCGGTGGTCTAGAGTGCCTTTTTACTTCAATTGGAATGAAGAATGGCGATGGAGGCATAGAGGCTAGGGAGATCTTTAGAAAGTTGGAAACTTCTTTTTCCCGTTTTCGGTGTAATTCCTCTTTCTGATTGGAATTTGGAGTGAATTTCGTTTCCAAATAATCTGTCAGGATATTGGTTCTCTCCTCTGCCTCATAGCTCAAGGAGCCGTCGGGCTTCTATAGAGGGTGAGCTGGTGGTTTCCTCCTGGTGAGGCTTCTGCATAGTTTGTGCAGGGATGGATAATCCATAGGAGGCCTCCTCTATCCGTTCCTCTCAAGAATCAGCGGCCAAGGTGGACATTTCCTCCTTCAGACTTTCAACCATGCGATTATAACTCGTCTTTATCGCCAGATCACGGGCTGTATGCTACTTCTTACGCTTTCCTTTTCCAAACAATAAACTCGGAGATGCGTTTTGGTGTGGGTGGGAGAAGGCGAGACTTAGTGGGCAGAGCGGCATTCTCCTGCGCGATCTTTAAGGCTGAAGTGAGCACTCGTTCCAAGTTTTCTACGGGATCTGGGCTGTCCAGAGGCTCGATCGTCCTAGGCGTCTTCTCGTTGTCGAGAGCCACGTAGTGGGTCCAGTCGATGTGTCTCTTTGTTGCGAGTCCTTGAACTATAGCGAGGGCATCTGTGTCCAGGGCCAGCATGGAGACGTGGTTCGAGTCGAAGGCATCTGGTAGCGCCTCCAGGCTCAAGGAATCCAAATCCCCTCTGCAATACAAAGTCGATGGTAGTAGGCGCATATTGAATGTTGTGCGAGTAAGGAGTCGGCTCATCGGGACCCATTACCGTATATTTGTGAATCTCAGCATCTTTGTGTAGGCGTCTTCCACTATTACACATAGTGAAACACTTATATGCTGGGATAAAAGAGTGAAGCTAAACAAAATTAAACAACGGCTTTATCCCCACATGCTCATACCAACAGGGTACTCAGAAAAAACTTATACCAAGATTCGTTCAAACTTAACTTTTCTACTCAAAATAAAAAAAATACATACATAATCCTTTTCACGAAAGGAAATCAAAACAACACATTAAATAAATATTACAAACACTTTTATATAATACATATACACATTGCTAAAGCGTTACATTTTAACGTGAACAGGTCTATAATTATTAATTGGCCAACTTAATTATACATAAAGCCGTCCCAGGGTACACGTCGTCTCCCATTCACGTTCATCACAAATGCAATGCTTATCTATCCGACTCTCACTCCTCGACTTATAAATTTAATGTTCTGAAGGATTTACGGAATTATAACTTTTGTAACTCGAAATTCAACTCGTGTTCAAACATTGCACAGATAATGCTTTGAATTTAGAAACGTTAATAAATTGTTACGCTTTAAACTTAGTACTTGTTTCGTAATGGAGATAAGCTGATATTGAGTGATTTTTTGTTATAATAGGCTTTACGCCTTTCACCCCGTGATAGGATAGTCAGAAAGAACAATTTTCTTTTCTCTAACCCAATTGTCCCTTAAATAGCATAATTAAATGCCGGTATTTGCCTTGCCAAATCGGATATATGAATATAATTAAATATAATCTTCCCATTGAGTTTGAGTGAGAATCGAACTCACGACTAATGCAATAACGTAAACTTTCAGATAATTCGTCCAACTTATATTTAAACGATAATTTGTCAAAACGCTATATTTAATTCAGTTGTCTTTATAGATTCATGTTTAATATAATAATCATTGTAGCTAAATTTAAATGTACTTTAAGACTAATATTCGTATATCAAATTCATTGAGGCCGTTCACAGAGCAGTGGGACAACGTCTGACTATAAACGCAATCGGTAGTGCGTTCGAGTCCTTCTCAAGGGAATGGTTATATTTAAATTATTTTTATTTCCTCACTCTGGTATCATCAAGAGCGGCGCTGTATTCCGCCACTCGACACGTATTGTCTTTTGCATTGTCATTTTAAAACAGCTTCTACATATAATTGCTAGATGTGCCCGCGACTTTGTCCGTGTGCTATTTAATGTCTCTTCAATCTTATTTTCTCATAAGCAAACATATAGACAGACAAAAATTTTAAAAAACATTTTGGTATATGTACCAAAGCATTTTTTTTTATAATACAGAAAGTTACTCCAATTTCATTTATTGGAACACTTATATATAGAAGGCTGCTTCGGTTATTTTTAAAGTAATCGATAGAACAGTACGTTAAACAACGGTCCGCCACGTAACACTCTATAAGTATTTATAAAACGAGCACAAAATAACGAACGAGTGACTTATCAGTCGGTTATCCTCTATCTACTCCACTTAATCTGAAACATATATTTAATGTATTCATATATATAACAAAAGAGCAGATAATCAAATAAAAAATTAAAAATACTTTGAAAAGTTTAATTGGATACGTAAATGTATCGGTATTGACGTTAAAAAGCCTCAGAAGATTTTTTGTCTATCTGTCTGTCTGTCTACCAGTCAATCAGTCTACCTGTCAATCAGTCTACCTGTCAATCAGTCCACCTGTCAATCAGTCTAGCTGTCAATCAGTCTGTCTGTTTGTCTGACTGTCTATCTATCTGTCTGTCTGTCTGGCTTGTAACGATGCGTACTATACATAAATTTGTATGTAAATATATAATATATTTTGTACCGACAATTTAATAATAACGTTAAATATTATTTTATATAATATTTTTAGGTAGTCATAACATGATTAATAATATTATTTTTATTAAATATAATTTTGGCTGAATGAATTACTGGCAGTCTAAAATGAAGCAATGGATTTTTAAAAAAATGAATAGGTATTGGCGGGAGCGAGATGTGTATAAAAGTACGCTTTAGAATATTCTTAGTATTTAATTTGGAATAATGGTAGTATAATACATTGGAAGTGAATGTAACAACAATATTTAATATCGGAAATACATCGAAATGTGATTATTATTGTTTTTATGGTATTCGTGGTCGGTAAGAATTGCTTTTGTATAATAGGAAGAATTTGTTGGTAAGTTCTTTTTCTATTATTAATATAAAAGTGCCATTAAATGAATATAAAATTATTATTTATAAAGTAAAATAATTATATTAATGTTATTAAATATTTAGAATGTGCATTCTAAGAGATATAAGAAATTTGTAATATAAATATACTAAAGCGTCTGCCGCCATCTTTCAATAGTGTTGTATGAACATATTGTTATATGCATTGACTGAGTATTATAAAATATTTTAATATTATACTAAGCTCTGCAAACAATAACTAATAAATCACAATTCATATAATATCATGTATTGAACGAATTAAGCATTTTATGGTTATATTTATATAATATTCTTAAACATATAGGAGATCCGTCATGTACTCGTGTTACGCGACTGTCGGGGTTTGGTGAGCGTTACAGCTTACTGATAACTGATGTCGATGGCGCAACCCAACGTTGTTTGGCGTCACTCAGGCTGCTGTAGTTGTCTTTGGTGAGCTTCTATGGCGATGTTGGTTGGTGGTATCGAGTCGGCAGCTGTCTCGCGTTGCGTAAGCGATGCTTGTACGGCGTCGTATGTTGATATAACTTGCGACACGCAACCGTCGGGGTTCGGTGAGTGTTACAGCTTATTGATAACTGATATCGGTGGAGCAATCCAATCGTCCTTGTTGCCACTGAGGCTGCTATAGTCGGCTTAGGTGAACCGCTATGGCGATTTTGGTGGCACAAACCAATATACGACTTATAATGGTCTACCGAACCAAACTATAATATGTAATGGTCTCACAAACCGATTTAAATATATAATTATAACATATTCCTAATATAATATGCATAAAAACTACGTAAAGAAATATCGTAAGTAATTTTAAGTATCGAGATGTATTTAAAAGTGTATTAAGCGTATTAACCTCATTGACGGATCCTTACACGGAAGGAACAAATAACATTGTAAGTGACATATGTGACACTGCAATCTCTGAATCTCTAAAAGTTCTTGAGTTATTGCGAACACGATGATTTTGGGTCCTACCGCGTGACGTATCATGAGCCAAGACATGATTTTATAATTTATAAAGGAGAGCGAAATGTTACAGTCTGTCTCTGACTGACTGTCAGTCTATCGGTCTGTCTATCTGTCTGTCTGTATGTCTGACTGTATCTATCTGATTGTCTGTCTGACAGTGTCTGTCTGACTGGGTCTGTCTGACTAGGTCTGTGTGACCGGGTCTGTCTGACTGGGTCTGTCTGACTGGGTCTTTCTGAACAGGTCTGTCTGACCGGGTCTGTCTGACCGGGTCTGTCTGAATGCGTCTGTCTGACTGGGTCTGTCTGACTGCGTCTGTCTGACTGGGTCTGTCTGACTGCGTCTGTCTGACTGGGTCTGTCTGACTAGGTCTGTCTGACCGGATGTGTCTGACTGGGTCTGTCTGTGGTCTAACTGTCTGTCTATCTCATCTATCTGTCTAATTGTGTGGCTGACTACCTGTTTATCTGTCTGACTGTCTGTCTATCTATCTGTCTGACTGTGTCTTTATAACTGCCTATCTTTTCGTTTGTGCACCAATCAGGCAAAGTACTCGATAGAAATTAATATATTTTTGCATTGTAACAGCTTAGAGTTGTATATTCAGTTAACTATAACATGTAAATATGTAATTTTATATTTTAACAGTCAATAATGTGGGTATCATTAGATGACCTAAGAACGTACGAATTTCGAATAAGTTTATTTTCGAATAAGTTTATAAGAAGAATTTCGAAAAAGTGCCGTGTAATCTTTTAATGTGCATTATAAAGTAACAATTTTTCTGAATTTTAATTATATATATTTATATAAAGTATTAAATTTTCAATGTAAGCGTACCATTTTCAGTAATACTCAGGTTGGCAGAAAAATTAAACAGATACAGTCATGCAGATCGCGGTGTTAAAGCCGCGAGCAGATCTTTAAATTTAAAATACATATATTGAAATTAAAAAATGTATTTTTCTTAGGCCGTAATCCAAAAGTCCCTTGAGTGGAAATTGAACTCATAACCGATCGCGTCTACAATCCGACGTTAAAACTGCCATGATAATAAGACTTAAATTAATATTAATAATAATATTTCTTCAGTTATTACAATACATAAAATGTTACTATTTACCAACATCTAACATATATTGACTGCGGTGAAACCAGGCTCTCAGGCTCAGGTCAGATAAGTCAAGTTAATATGAAAGACTCTACCCTATGTAATATTTTCATAATATACATCTAAAACAAACCAAAACCTTTTTGCTAGCAAAAAGAAAACTAGTTTATACATTTTTTTAACGAAATTAAACTACTTTACAAAATTTTTATTTTTAACTAAATTTGACTAATTTAAATATTGTGTTCACTAATTAATGTCAAAACAACATCCAAAACAAAATGTAATCTAATTTTATACCATCCATTTCTGTTATTTGAAATACCTTAATTCATATTACAACTCGAAGGCTGACCACAGCATGATAAATGGAGACTGAGACCCCGTTTCATTATCATTAATTATTTCGAATTACAAACGTACTAGGGTATTTACATAAGCGATCGTTAAATGGAGAATAACTAATCATTGCTTTATATTATACGTCTGAATTATGAGCATTTATAACAGTGAGATATTTTGAGATGGTTCTTAGAGTACTAACGATGTTTACGGGTTTGAATCCCACTTGGTTTTTTTAAACATTCTTGTATGAAGATTCGTGAAGTATATGTTGGTAATAGGTCGAGGAGGCAAGCGGAGATAACAAATTCAAAAATCAGTCACAATAAAAGCTTAAAGCAATACAGGGTAGATATAAAAAAAATATGCAATAATCAATAATCAGTCTACAAGTATTGTTATCGACATATATGCAATTATAAACTTTGCATATCGCCCTAGCATAGTGCATAGTCCTCGAGTCCTTAGATACTTTGTAAATTATTAAACTCGGACATTCCATTCAAAATATATAACGAAAATAATTAATATAATAGTAAAATAACGTGACGTATGTGCTCCGGCGCAGCGTATTGGGTGACACTGCGGGGGTGAGGGGAAATAGGCATTGATATCTATCTAATAAAGGTAGGTATACAGCCGGGGCTCCTTACGTAGAGGACAGGACCGCAAATAAATGTTTTGAGTTTTCGAAACGCATTTTTATTCCAATTAAAATGTTATCTTTTATATTCTATTTAATTTTTAATATATATATTATATTTTTATTCAGATTTTATTATTATACTAGATTTAGCTTGCACCTTTTTCCGCGTGGTTATATTGATAAAACTATATTTTTACTTGACAGTTATCGTTATATTAACACAAATATTCCTCTCCTCTGCGCTATGAGTCTTTATCTATTAGGCACTTTAAGGCGCTCAAATCAATTATATCGTTATAATTTTTAAACTATTCAGCCAAATCACTTGATGTAAAAGACATATTTCAATCAGACAAACAATCCTACACTGCATCTATGTATTTCCATGTATGTAGCTCCAATGGAGTTTTAGCCGACTTAATTGATATGTATCATTATATTATAACAAATGGAAATTGTAGTCTATATGTTATTTTTATTTACAACCTATAACACCGTATAGTTTCATCCAAGTCAGACATACATTCTCAGAATCTTTTTTAGTTTTATATTAGAAAGAAGACTATCAACACTGTCAACCAGCGTCTTCCTGCCTCACCGCTTTAGACACCCCGCACATTAATGCGCGCGTGGTGTTTGACGTTATTATTTTAAAATGATAATAATTCCTTGCATATATAACTTATTTATATTATATATGATAAGAATTAATATTTAGTTTATTAAAACACCTTCGCAAATAATATATCATTTTAGAACTCCAAAATATATACATAAAAATTGTTATACTGAGTCAACCGTGAAAGCTAGATACATATGCTGTCGCGACCTTTTTATTAAGAATTTGTAGAGGGGAATAATTTTGTAATACATAATTTTTACGTAACTTTCATCGTTTGCTCGGCGCACGCAAGGTAAGCTTTAAAAATATACAAATTTTCCCATTTTCACAACATTTATTAATACTGCTTCACTCTCATTAGTCGTAGAGCGATGCCATATACCTATAGCCTTCCTCAATAAATATACTATTCAACATGGAAAAAAATATTAATTCTCATCATTAGATTTTCTGAGATTAACGCGTTCAAACAAACAAACTCTTCTGCTTTATATTATTAGTGATTCATATTTTCTTATATATTTCAAGCAGGTTCTTCTTAGAACTACTTTTCGTAATCTATGCCATTACTTATTATTTTTTGTATTTAAAAAAAGTTTTATCTACACGTAGTTCTCAAACGATATCAATCATATTCTCTGTATTAATTCTTACCTGTTTTTTAGCTTCATGCTTTATCTCTTTAGAGTACGGAGTGCCAAACGCTGCATACCTCTTTCGCCTCGTCCACAGTCGTTATCCTCTTCATACATGCCTTTCGGAGGGTCCTCATGCTATTGACGTGACCTTCCTCCAGTATTTTCGATACTGTGTTTTCGATGGTCAACCGAGGTCTCCTCCGACCTGTCATACCACTCACCTTGGCTTCATAAATCTTTCAATTCTTATCTTACTAAATATTAAACTATTTTTTACTTATCACTTTTTATTTTATTGAAATTGGACAGTCCATTTGAAATTTATGACGAATCGGTATCTGTGAATTAGGTCCCTACGCAGTGGATGCAACTTAAATTGAATATTTAGAGCTTAGAAATTTCACGGCACGTTATTTGTTCCTTTTAAATAGTTATTTTCTAATTTATACAATATTTTATTGATATATTCGCTTACTTTACAGTGGTGTAGCCGCGAGCGGGTCGTTAGTAAATTATAAATAAATTATAAATATAAAACCTAAAAATATTGGTAGCTTTATTACTGCCAGTAATATAAATAAAAAAATCGAATATTTTTACATAAAAAATCACTATTTTCGAAATTTCCTCTGATATTTGTATTAAAATATCAATATAGAAATTACTAATACATTTTTAAAACTCTATCGTATTTAAAATTAGACCGAATACTGTTATAAAAATAAAAAGGCTGTGTTAAAGGGCATTCGCTTGGCCAGTCTGTGCAGTCGCTCGCTTACTCCGTAAATGCTCATTGAGTCAGAGTAAAAATCTAAAGCAAACGAAAAGAAATACTGAAAAATTCAAAAGAACATAAATTATGAGCATTATGGCTTAGTTGACTGTTTAAATTACCTATTTAAATACTACATCTTAAGTTTGTAACGTTTTAAAGAGTTTTTTTTATTTTTTTCCTTTAGGTATTTAATACTTTAGATGATAATAATTTTGTGTATATTTTTAGTACTATATTTTACTATCTCCCTGAAAAATTAAACACGTCCAGATCGAATGATAATACATTATTTTTATATCCCTATGTAAAAGCAGTCGCCAGGAAGTAAGAGTTATTTAACTAAGTTTACGTGACATTGACAAAGTGCTTAATTTGAAAGCTCATATCTTGATTAAGAATAAAATTTAATTATTTTATTAATAACAGAACTGAGGTAGCTTCCCGCGTATTACGCATAGGCAGAGAAAACGTAATGTCCTCTGAAAAAAATTCACTCTCCGTAAACATATATGAAAAAAATTCAAGCAAAAAATATGGAACCCGCAATAACTTAAGAAGACCACCATACCATAATTGGTTGTGCCAAATAGCTTTTTATCAAATAAAGTACGTACCATTTCTCAGGAAATATTCATTGTATACCCAGGTACTTGATCTGTGAAACGTATAACTTTAAATTATAATACGAGAAATCTTATTTTTATATTACCTTTGTACTTGACGATACTCTCTTCTCTCTAGCATTTAGTACATCGTGAAAAACAATATATTATATTTACTTTTATATTTTAAACTATTATTTAATAAAATAATTCTTATATTGAGTTCTAGTATATGAGGAACATACAACGATCTATCTACGAGATTAAACAAGAAAAAGTTGATTGCGTTCAAAGCAACCATTCCATTTGTTTTTTTTTAATTTTTATATGTTGTTTTTAAATGTTTTCTAATCTTTAGTGTGGAACAAAACTCTAAAAATAGTAAAATATTAAAATAAACAGCATTTTCTTTTGCCAAACGATTATTTCTTAATAAATCTTTGGATAGCAAAAATTTGTAAAAACTCTACATAGAGACTAAGAACATAAATAAGTTGTAACATATAAGAATTTCTACGTAGCTGGATGTAGAACGCATAGGGTGGCGGTGAGAGAGATCGTTTGGATTTCAGGAGGTGAGGGTTCGATTCTCGCTTTGTTAAATTTTTTATACGTTTTTAACAAAACATATTTTATAACCCTAAGATGGTCCCAACTCTTTAAAAATAGTAAAATATTTCATTTGTTGTTTTAATTTCAAATTACGTGCACTTAAAAATGTAACTAAAATTAAACTTAAAATTGTATTTATTTATTATATTATTTTGATATTGAAATTCTCTAACATTGTTACTTCTAATTCTGTGTAATTTTCATTGTACGTAAAGGCTGTAAGTATAAAATGAAAATGTAATAAAAAACACTATTTTACTGAGTCAAAATCGAACTCAATCAAAACTTAATTTATAATAAATAGATGTTGTTAAGAGTCAGTCACGATTTAGGAAAATAGTCAGGTTGGTGACTTCCCCTACCCTTTCTCGGTTAGGACGGTCGTGGTGCAGTGTGTCAGCGTCTGACTGCAGACGTGATCGGTTGTGGGTTTGATTTCTCGCTCTGATAAAAAGTGAGGCTTTCAGTTCCGCCATTCCACAAGCAATGTCTCGAATTCGGCGGAAAGCGTAGTACGAAGTGTCTCGACACTAGGTACTTTTTATCTACCCGGCTATGCGCGCAAGCAGTAAAAGGCCTAAAATATGTTTTTAATAATAATATTTAAATAATAAACTAATATTAACAAATATTTTCACAAACTAAACGTTCTAACAATATATTAAATTTCAATTTAAGGGCTTATACTAACTGGTCCGTTTCCCACCCTTCGAATTTATATTATCTATTATACATGAAGTGACAGTCGTAAACAGACTATAAATGAAACATATATCGATGCCCTCCAGAAATGTAATCGAGTTGAATCGAGTCATGTTATAATTATATAACTTAGATCTATTATTTTTTTTTAATATACCGTATAAGATGTGGACGGCAAATTTATTCGCATAGACTTTACACTTGTCACACAATTTTTAGTAACTTTTTTTGTAATTTCGACTGTAAAGCATAAAGTCCTGTTCTTTTTTTCATTTTCATGGGAATTTCAGGAAATTCTTTTTTTATAATTTCCATACACTCCTCAAGGAATCTAAATGAAAAATTTCAGCAATCTACAGTCGTTATCGGTTGTGCGTTGTATCGGTTACGGATATGTATGAACATATGATTACAATACATTTAAAATATCATAAGGTAGTATATTTTAAACTGTTCCTCTTGTCGTTCGAATTTCTGGTACTACACGATATATGCAAGAATTTTGACGCAGCTCTATAAGAAATTAGGAGCTTAACTGGATAGAACGCCTGGATTGATTTCAAGAAGCACTGGTTCAAATCCTGCTACTTTCAAATTTTTACACGTTACTATATTTTGTTTAGCTTCACGCTTTATCCCGCATAGTAGGGTACATTTTCTCTGCCTACTCACACTAGTGTTAACACACTTCGTTTTTTGCTATTCGCCTTAATTCGAAAAGTTACGTGTGGCGTGGCGGAACGTTACTATATATTTATTAAATATATTTAAAATATTAATATATTGAAATTAATTTTACGATATTAAGACAAGCTCTCTCAAATAAAAATAAAATTAATTATAGCGCAATTAGAAGAATTTTTCATTATTGAAAGTAAAATATATCTTGGAAACGTTACCGTTTTCTTGATGAATAATGAAAGATGAGACAGTCCGTCGTAATTAAAAGGCAATCATGTTTAATTTCTCGACTCTAGCGAATTGGAAATGAAAAATTTTAGGCTATATTTTTAGTTAACTCAGTAAAGAAAAAATATTAAAATGAAAAAATGTTAATATTAAAGTGTATATTACAGGTTACTATTTTTTTATTACTTATTTCAATTTACTTTACATCACGATGAAGACCGTCGTGGCATAGTGAGAGAGCGTCTGAGTGTAAATACAATTAGTTGTGTGTTCGATTTCCATTAGGAATGATTATATTAAAATGATAATCATTTCCCCACTCTAGTAAGATAAAACGTGGAACGCGAGTTCGGCCACTAAACTAGCAACGTTTCAATCTCAAATGTAAATCGAAGAATAAAGCGTATCGATAGGAATTCGAATTTTAGTCTTCTTTCTTCTTTCTTTCTTAATTCTTCTCCTTATAATAAGAATTTAGAACTAACATCTTATTTATCGTATCACACATTTTTGAACCAAAGGTTGTCGGCATCCGACTGTCAATTCGAATGAAGCCAAAATATTCTTTATATATATTCAAATAGGCCATTCACAAGCACTTACGAAACGTCAGTCAACACAACTGTCAGTATTATCTGCCAACAGGAAGCTATCCCCGGCTCTTTTCAAATATAATTTTACAATAAATTCATGACAATAATTAGCTGATTGATCATCTAGCTGCATTTAATTCAACACATTAACATCAATATAATATACATTGGTAGAACAATATATTTCTTTTACTAATGCATTTTTAATATGAATTTAAAATTTCTCCAGCGGCAGATCTGACACTCTCTTTTATTTGACATTGTCTGTAAACGCCATTCGTTGAGATTTCGATTCCTACTCTAGTCATTGAATATGTGTATTAAATATTTTCCTTTCAGGCAAGACAATGCGCAGACGGAAAAAGCAATGTTTAAAATTTGGGAAGAAGCAGTCAACGGAGTGTCTTGACACTAGATAGTCTCTGACTACCCTGGTATACGGGATCAAGCTTAAAGATTTTCACGATGGTTATTATGTTAGAACTCATACATATAAGCTAATTTTAAAGAAATAATAATAATAAATTGCATTATTATCTCACTACAGCTAAGGTAATGAGACCTCAGTGGCTCCACGTAAAAGTTAATTGTTATTTAAAACAGTCTCCTTACTACAAATTATGTAGGTAACACTATTATGTAAATTTATGTTTTAAGAACTAGAACGCTTATATTTTTAGAGATATATATTAAATATACAATAAACGTATAAAAAGTCTTTCGTATATTCTTGTATGCAAAGATTCTGTGCTACTTGTAAAAACATAGCTTTTAAAATAAAGATCAATAATGTTATCAGTTAATTTTTATCATATAATCAGGACAGGTTTATTTTTATTACGAAATGATCCTAAGGTATATTTTTTAAGTGGCGGAACTCAATGCCGCGCTTTGTCTTACCCGAATGGAAGTCGTACTGTCCCACTGCGCCACTAGCCTTTATATTCAACAAAGATTTTCTTGTAATTATTTTTGTGCTTTAGAAAAACATAACTCGGAGTTGAGCTCCGCCATATATTAAGCTATATTTCCATTTCACTTAAAGCTGCTTTTGTCAATGACAGGTCCTGTCATTGACAAAAACAGTTTTTATCTGCAACTTGTGAATCTTTTTCTAGACCAAAACAGGAAATATGCTTTAATATAAAATATTTGTTTTAAATTAAATTATTTCCCATACTAATCCGTCTGGGAATGCTACATACTATGTATTCTACCCGCAAGGTGAGCAATAACGTTGGCTGTAGGAGCAAGTAATTACAGCAAGTGACGTTTTGAATTACACACCGCCTGCAATTTCTAATATGGCTTTTTCACGTTCAACCTTCTATTTATTCACTAGAGACGAAAAATTTATTAAAGATATAGCATTTTTCTTCATTTTTCTATTTTAAGGCAAAAAGAGCTCCGTACTGAGAGATTTCAGTACAGTTCATGGTAGTAGTATCGTAAAATATATAAAATTGAAAACTAAATGATATAATAATTTAGAAAACGTATAATATTATTGCTCAGAGAATATTTTATACAATTTATTCAATACAATATATAATTTGTTAATATTTTCAAAGGGAGTATTAAGTATATTATATTTTATATATATATTAAATATATTTTTGACTTAAAGATTGAAGAAATAATATAAATTGCGTGTTCAATTCTTTACATCAGAAGGTTACATAAGTCATTCTGCGCCATTCTGACTACGATTGCTTCTATAAAAGTTCGATAAATTTTACTATGTTTATGCTTTGGAAGCCTATTTCGTGATTATTATGTACTGACTTAGAGGCAACCGTGGTTTCACAATGAAAAGTGGCTGACTGGAATCGTCGTTGGTTGTAGGTTCGATTATATTTGAAAATTTTAATCGCTTTAAATCGCTTTTAATTGCTCGTGGCACACATTCAATGAAGTATCTCTGACTACCCTGCTATGCCAGATAAAACGTCAGGATTCTTTTTTTTTTGTTTTGTTTTTTTAATCTTATAGAAACAAGTTATGAAAGTATATTTTTGAATTTATCTAAGTACCAGCTCGGACTTACCAGAGAGGGTGAAATGAATATGAAAGTATGAAAATAATCAATTCCCCCGAAACAACAATTTCCATAATAGACGACACAAATTACCATACGTTCAATTAACATTAATTTCAATAATTTGATACATTAATAAAATTAAGAAACAAAAAATCAAATTATATATTATAAATTGTATTCCATGAAATACCGAGGAAAAGTAAAATTAAAAGGCTTTGTGATCCGGAAAATAGCCTCCGCCCAATGCCACGCTTTATTAAGTTTGATGAAAAATTATTTACGAGAATATTTATATTGACAGAATATTTATTTGAGCCTGAAGACTTGGCTAAGTGACGTAAATGGACGGAGGGGAGCCCGACTAACGTTAGGGTGTGAAGTAATTGTTTACTCAATATAGCAACAGTGTTCCATTTTTAGACCAAAATTATTTCAATAACAAATGAAAGTTATGTAAAGAATAGGACAAAGTACGTTTTTATGATAAATTAACTTGTTTCTATACTTATAATTGGTTCCTGATGACGATATCATGATTATCGGTACTAATTCTATACATAACGAGCATATTTAAGCGTATTATTATAGTAGCATATAATTTAGCCCATGGTGATGAGGCAGCATCTAAAATTACCTCAGAAGGTGTAAAATCTTATTCATTCTCCCAATAATGCTCACCAACTACCCTCTAACAGTACATACCATATCAACAAAAAAATAATTCTTTCAATAAGTTACATACTTCATTTATTAAACTTTATATAATTTAAAACTGGTTTAAATAAACGCCTCAGATTTGAGATCTGAGAACTTATCTTCAAAAATGAAATAAGCGCCCTCATAGCGTAGTAGGACAGCATCTGACTGCAACTAAGTGTGACTGGTTACGGGTTTTATTCAAACTCGAACACATCTTTCCCCTCTGGTGAGTCCATTGGTATTGAATTCGCCGCTCATCAATCAATGTCTTAATTTCAAAGGGGATGCAGTCAACAGAGTGTTTTGACATTAGAGTGTCTCTGACTGCTCTGCTACGCGAAATAAAACAAGCTCTATATAAAGAAAGTAAGAGAGAATGAGACTCATTCTAATAAGAGCGACTCATTTTTATTTTCTCAATACCTAAACTAAGTTATAAATAGGCATAAATATTTCAAGAAATGCTTTAATATCTTAGCCAAAGGGAGATTTATACGTCTGTGCATTATTAATAGTACCGCAAGGGTCATCGGACGTCACTAATATTTGATACCCTCATAAAATATTACATTCCAGCTTTCTATATAATACTGAAGTAATATATACAGTTTGTAGATATAGGTTTATATTTTGAGAATACTGTTTACATATTAAACGTCATTTCTACTCAGCTTATCTTGAATTCTTGCCGGGCTTAGGCAGCAGCGCCACCAGACCCTCCTTTCACCCTCGAGGAAAATATCCTAGGTGCAGGATGGCATTGAAAACCTTGGTGAGTAATGCTATTGCTCTTCTGGGAAGGCGTCGTAGCGCCCCATTTGTAATGCTGATTAATTTTAATTAACATCATGGTTTTTACTGATTCTGGCAATGACGAGATGCGTTTGGTCTCTACATCACCACAAAGAAACAAATATACATACATATATACATACAAACATAGAATGATAAAAACATACGCAATATATTACTCAAATAAGCACAAATTTAGTAATGAAGTGATTTTTAACTAAAAGTTGCAAAATTATTTACAATTTCAGTCCAAATAGGCTGAAACCGAATATATATGGCTTATCCCACATGGCCTATGTAGTTTCAACCACGTATTATTTAAATTAAAAAAAATATTATGACATTTAAATTATATATAAACTTTTTTGTACCTACATTGTGTTTTACATTTTTTAGCTTCACGCTTTTACTCCGCATATCAGGGTAAACAGAAAGTACCTAGTGTCAAGACACTCCGTACTTCGCTTTGAACGCTGCACTTTATCTTACCAGAGCTAGGAAGTTGTACTCACATAAGCCCTCAACATTATCTGCCCTCATATTCCATTCCATTCCATTTTAGTAGCTATACATGATATATGACAAGCACTTAGTCTGTTGGTAGGATGCTCTGCCTAAAATAAGCAGGTGTTCCGCATCAGTGAATAAAATATAGACCGGCCGCTGCGGTCATTAAGCGATGGTAATAATTGATGAGTGTGTACTCGCCTGAACCGTTGTCCGGTATAAACTTTTATCCAGTTTTTTCACGTAAATTCTATATAATTTGAAAATACAGGGTAGTTGGATACTTTTCTCAATCTATCGTATTAAATAAAAATCTGAACATAAAAAAATATATTTCTAATATCATATTAAATAACATTTTAGAAAAAAAACATAAAAATTTCAACGCAGCGGTATTCAAACCTGCACCACGCGAAACCGTTCAATCGTTCTGACTGCTAAGCTATGCGTTCTATATATATCCTTCAAAATTCTTATACGTTTGTTACAATCTATTTACGTTGTTGGCATTATATATGTTACCTGCAATCAATTTTTAAAACGTTTTTTTAAGCATGTTTTGTAATCCTAAGTGTGGAATAACATTTTGAAAATAGTAAAATATCATATTGAATAAATTATTATTAAATATGAAATAATATTTCCAAGTAAAAGACAATCTCAATACTGTATTATATCATGCCGGGAGAATACCAGAAGAGAAGCTCGTAAGCCAATATATCGTAGTATACAGTACATATGCCATACCGAATCTTAATATAATGGAAAAATAAACAATGAAAAGTTGAGCGCCTTTCCATCAGTACAGAAGCTTGCAAATATTTGTATGTTCGTGGTGTAAGTCATGAAAAATAGACTTTTTTTATTATTATTCGAAAAAAACAAAATGCAAACCGTCCAATATGGATGGTATTTATCCAATATGAATGGTTATCATGTTTCATTTTTTTTTATTTTAACTCCACACACTTTTCCTTTATGTTTCATTCACCAGACAAAACAGAAACACCATATGAAACCAATCGTGACGCAGTGGGGCAGAGTCTGATTGTAAACGCTAACCGTTGTTGGTTCGATTCCTCTCGGAGGAAATACTATATATAAATTATTTTCATTTTCTCAACAACTGCAACTCAACAATTGCAAGCAATGTCTCGAAATCAAAGTGTCTTGACATTAAGCACTTTCTGTTCACCTTGCCCATCTTACATTGAGAATATTATCGCCTTACTAATATTCTTCTTAACCTTAACGATATGTACCTTATTTTCCTTATTAGTAATTTATTATAGCAGGGAAATTTTGGTGAATATGATATTAGTATATATTGATATTTAGACTTTACACGATTCATTATATCTGCCCTAAATCATCCTATGCTTGACATGGGCTTCAGCCAAGTATTTTCATGATGATCAACCCTTCCTACGTGTACCGTAGCTTTTAGCAATGTATGTTCAATATCAAATATTCTATTATAGTTATTATGTTGTTACAATAGGCCGGTTGTGGCGCAGTGGGATGGCGTCTGACTATAAATCGGTTGTGGGTTCAATCTCTACTTGGGGCAGTGATTATATTCAAATTATTTTCACTTCCTCGCTCTGGTTGAGACAAAGTGCGGTGTTGAGCTCCACCACTCAACACGCAGTGTCTCAAATTCGGTGGAAAACGAAGTATGGAGTGTGTTGACACTAGGTACTTCCTGTCTACCCTGTTATGCGAAATCAAAGCGTGAAGCTAATATTTATTATGTTAGAGTATTGTTTATATAATAACTTTATAATATAAAGGTGCGTAAACTTAATATTATTGCAAACGCAAATACTCTTCTAACTTATACTCAATAAGACGATTTCACGGCTTCGTAAAAAGTTTCGTTGGAAGGATTTTAGAGACACGCCAGCGAAATGAAAGAACTTGCCACATTATTTTTACTTAAGTCGCAACTTTTATATGAAACAGCCGCTCAAAGCACTTACCTGTCACGATATCAACCTTTCCCTGAAATTTCGCTATATGAAAAATGCAAGAGGCAAAATTATCTTGTTTATGATGATTTTGAATAAATTTTCTCGACGTTTTCTTTTGTGTTTAGGTGTTCCTTTTAAATTGGTTATTAAAATGCTATTCATATAATATTTTTGTTTAAGCAACTTGAGTTTTTTTAGCTTCACGCCTTGTATCCAGCATAGCAGGGTAAACAGAAAGTACCTAGCATCAAGACACTCCGTTCTTCGCTTTCCACCGAATTTGCTGCATGTTGAAGAGTGAAACTCAACGACACAATCTGTCTTGCCAGAGCGAGGAAGTGAAAATAATTTTAAATACAATCAAACCCCGAGTGGGAATCGAACCCATAACCGATCGCGTTAACACACGCTGTCGCACTGGTCCACCACTGAGAGCAGTGAAATATGACTTTGTTTTCTATTTGAGAAGCTTTTAATATATCGACTTGTACTACTCTTTTAATCTATATGGGAAAGTTTGCTATTTTGACCTACTTGCGTCCATTTGCATGAAAATTTGCGTGGTATGTAATATAAGAATATAATAATAAAACCAAACAGTTAGTACCTAGTGTCAACAATCTCTGTACTTTAATTTCCACCGAATTTGAGACACTGCAGGATGTGATCCAGAATGCGGATAGTTAAAATATAATAATTGCCTTGAGTTAAGCTATTTTAAATTATTTATTTTCTATATATATATATATATATATATATATATATATATATATATATATATATATATATATATATACTTGTGTGATAAATTGTAAATTTTCCTTTATCACTTCTCGATACAATTCACGAATAATACTGGTACTATTAGATACAATCGAGCTACACTAATAGTGAATTGTGTTTTCCAAACACTGCCTATTGCGGTCAGTGTAGTCAGCATAATTTATATTCTGTTGTCTTTGATATACCTAATAAATAATATTTCTAAACAATTGTTTAAATAGCTCATCACTAAAGAATTCTTCATCACCACCAGTCACAAAGAAATATTCTCCGTCCATCCAACCCAAGGTTGCTCATCACTAATTCCACAGTAGAATTGAGCTCACTTCAATTTCAAATCTAAATAATAGCTTAAAATGCTTTAAACATTAATTATATCATTTTTAAAAAAACTTATAAAATTAATTAAACGAAGCGGAATTTGAATCCGCATCTCATGGGAACTGTCCATGCTCTCTGACCGCTATGCCATGCGTTCTACTTCTGATTGCTCAACGCAATCTTATACGTTTGTTACAACTTATTTGTGTTGTTAGCATTATAAATGTGGGCTGCGTTCAAAGTTTTTCTCAAAAATGATTTCTAATTCTAAGTGTGGAATAATACTAATATTAATATATTCACTGTACTACAAAGGTATTAAATAATACGCCAAACACCAAATGAATGTAACGTACTCGTAACGTTAGTACAAAAGTGGAACAAGTTCATATAAAATTCAACACTGAAGGATTACAATATTGAATGGGCGTCGGAATTCGGGAAAAAAACTCCGGTACCACTGAATAATTCAGCTGCAATCACTGGCCATCTCATTTATTCATAAGCTGTCCGAGATATTTTCATTTCTCCTTTTAAAGTCTTTAATGACAATTTATATGCGTGCATTGTGATGAGAAAAAAAGGAATTAATATGTTAAAAATCTATTTAGTTTAGCTTCACGCTTAAACATAATGGGGTAGTTAGAGAGAATATAGTGTCAAAACACTCCGTTGCCTGCTTTCCACCCGAAGCGGGACGTTTTGTGCTGAGTGGCGAACTGAACGCCGTGCTTTGTCTTACCAGAGTAAATAAATTATAATATTTTTTTTTTAATTTAATCATTACCACAAGTGGGATTAAAAATCAATTTTTCTCTCGACTCTTTTTTTTTTAATGTAAGAGACGTCTCACATTAGATGTAGACCTGCATCTTAGACCATGTTTTGTTACAATTTTACTCTAATTTATCGATACTTCCCATTTTCAATACGAACTCGAAAACATTCTATGTACAGTCAATCATATTAACTCCAGAATGAAATGATAGGAAGTACCTAGATATCAAGACACTTCGTTTTCCGATTTACGCCGAATTCAAGACATTGCGTGTTGAGTTGCGGAATTCAACGCCGCACTTTGTCTTACCAGAACGAGAAAATAGGAATAATCTAAATATATTCACTCCCCCGAGTGGAAATCGAACCCAAAACCGATTGCGTTTACAATCTGACTGTCCCACTATGCACGATCGACCTTAAAAAAATAAAAAATGATAACACTAATAACATCAAACTGGGCGTCAGATTTATTTCATACTCTTGTACTCATGTATAATATATAAAGAAGTATGTAGCTTAAATATGAGCCCATTCATCTAACGTATAAATGCACTCAAGGCACTAAGGCACCAATAATTCTTAAAAAGCCGTACATTCCCTTTTTGCAGTAAAGCGTCGAGTGGAAAACTCTGTAATGATATATGTAGTAAGAAAGGGGATAAAAAATCCCCAACCCCTATTCAAGAGCTCCCCAGTTCGGTATAACTTGAATCGTGATATAATATAACAAATGCTATCTCTGAACGCTTTTTACTTGTATTTTTTTTTGATCAAGATTGCGATGATGCGTATTTTAAACGGACGATAATTTAGGTTCATATAAAATAAACGAATGGGGAGATCATAATATATTTATTTCTTGGTTTCTAGCTTCATGCGTTTATCCAGCATGCAGAAAGTACCTAGTGTCAAGACACTCCGTACTTTGATTTCCGCAAAATTCGAGATATTAAAATGTGATTATTATTCTGAGTGGCCAATTGAACCCACAACCTATAGCGTTTACAGTTAGACGCATTCCCACTGCGCCATGACCGACCTGAAATCCTTTTTTTGTTTGTTATATATATTTTTTCTGCTTATATTTCAGAAACTTCTATTAAAGGTTGCACGTTCCAACTCTATCTATTTTAATAATTAAAAAATATATACATACATGTTAATCTACAACTTGGAATCTATCACAAATATTAAGGCTTAAAAATCGCCTCTACGAAAATTTCAATTAATTATCTAAAGTTTTATACAATTTCAACCTTCTTCGAGCATAATAGACTAGTTAAAAAGAACCTAATGTCGAGACACTCCGTTCTTCACTTTCAAACGGTGGTACTCAACACCGTAATATATCTTACCATAACGACAAAATATAATTAATATTACAATAATTTACCGCGTGGGAATCAAACTCACTACCTATCAGGTTTACATTCAGACGTCGTCCCACTAACCACAATGGCTTGAGTAATATAAATGTCTTGATTTTAGAATAACCTCGACTATTACCGAGCGTCGTATCACACGAATGCCTGACACCATAAAAGCAAGTTTACGAGTTTAGCTTCTGCTATATCTCCAATGTCATAAATATATCGATGCATGTATTAATGTTATATCGGCACTATTCTGAAGGATTTAATTTTATTTTAAATATTTAATTTGTACTTATAAGAAAATAACGATATCCACTTTTAGTTATGCTTTGCTCTGGTATAACAAAGCACGGTGTTAAGTTACGCCACAACACACACAATGTCTGAAATGCAGGCGGAAAGCGGCTAACGAAGAGTCTTAACACTAGTTTCTCTTTAAATACCAAATTGTGCTGGATAAGTGTATCTTTTACATTACTTTGACATTTATTGTTTTTACGTATTATTTTGTTTGAATGAAAAATATCATTTCCGAATTTCACAAGATATCTTTAGCATTGTCAATATACTAGTATAATACCAATAAATCGTTTTGCTTTGTATTTACATATAAAATATACGTCTTACAAACATATCCGGTCAGTGATCCAAAAAGGGACAAAGGTAGGGATAGCAAAGGATGTGCATATTTGAAGTATTTTCTGAAGAGATAAAAATTGGGTTAAATATGGGCTTACTGAGAGAACAGAAGAGGTTTTCTGAAAACAGTGTTACAAGTGTCTTCGAGTTTTATAGTCTCGAATGATTTATCTGATAAATACTGAGATATCGTATAAAACGAGTGTGTAACGTGACAGGATTTACACGCCCCATATGGCATGATTCTGTCGACACCCTAGCCTATTAAGTCATATTTCTTCATAATAGCATATGTATGTATGCCTACTCGTGTTTCTCAGCTTTAGTTCGACAAAACGCGGCGTTAAGTTACGCTATTAAACGCGAAATCTATTTTAGGGTGTTACCCGCTAGTCTCTGGCTTAGTAAAAAACATAAAAAAATATATGTATTTATATATAAAAATCTATGAAATAAATAAATATAGCTTTCACATCAATAAAACATTATAAAATTTTTTTGTCTATAAATTCAAATATCATTACTTTATTTTATAAAATTAAAAGATAATAATTTTGAAGCGTATTATAAATCATATTAGGCAGATAACCTGATTCCCAGACAGACATCATCTCAAATTTAACGCATCTCAGTGGGACGTAATAAGGTGCTTTATTTCAAATATTGTTAACCACTTTATCAGTTACGCGAGAGAATACTCTCGGATTTGCTACTGTGATACCGACACAAGGAAGGTATTCGTTTATTATTTCTGTCACCAAAATAAATTGGTAATGATAAATATTATTATAGACCACGTCATGACTGTTTGAGACTTCTGACAACATCTGCCTTTAAAAATGATAAGTTGTAGATGTAGGTTTGGTTCCCACTCATTGGAATGATTTTATTTGAATTATTTTGAGTGCACGGCGTTGAGTTTCATTACTCAACAAGTTTTACACTAAGTCCACTCTAAATCTGATAAAAAAAATGTAAAAAAACTATATGAAAATATAATTTAAACCATAATTACGTACTAAAGTGACGCCTGATCATACAATAGGGTTATAGATTCGATTCCCACTTAAATTATTTAAGTATCTTCAATGTAGTTAAATAGTCTTAGCCTCTTAGACATTGTTTACAAAATAGATATATGAAAGGAAAAAGTCCCGTAGCTCAATAGGCAGAGAGAATCCAGTGTAAAAACACAATGTTCTCCGCCTTTTGACGGAATTCAAAATATTACTATATAGATAGTGGAACTCAACGTCAGTCTTATCATATTAGAAAGACGAAATTAAATTTCTTTATAGTATAAATAGTCTTTTCAGGGTGATATGAAAATAGCAAACACCTTGCTTCTTACTAACACTGAGCAAACCAAACGAGCCAAACGAGGAGAAGGTTAGCACGATTAGTCAACTTCGCCCATGGACTGGAACACATCAACATATATTTGACGGATCGTTTTTGTCATAACAGAAGTCGCGAGCCAGTCGGAGGATTAACTCCCTACCACTAAATTACTGAGATACCCGCCTCTTACCAAGCAATGGAGGGGAATTGTATTGCCCCCACAGTGAAACTACCTAACATAAACAAGAAAGTGTTATTAATTTATTTTTTAACATTAACGTGCTAAAACAAGAAAATTTTTAAATTCCATTGAATTCTAGAATAAGCCCCTAAGAATAGCATGCTATAAAACACAACTATGGATAGTATGATACGTGACTTCGGTTGTCGGTTTATTTAAGATCGCTCCTTATTGAATTGCCATAGTAATATTTTATGTACGTTATACGAATGAGTATAAAGAGTCAAAATAAAGTGTACTGCATTTTCATAATAAATTTGGCAATTGGCTTATTTGCATGAAACGGTCCGTTGCAAAGACTGAATACACTGACTACACATTTTGTGATTAATAAATATTTGAATGACATGCTTTGCGAGTAAAACTAAGATTCTGGTATTTGAAAGAACGAAATGCAAGATTACGGCAGATAGAAAATTTTTAAATGAAACTAGTTTAAACGGATTAATCGCGTATATTTCACAATATACAATTTACAATAGAATTACAGGCACACAATTCCTTAGCTTTTCTTGATGTTTAAGTTATAAAGAACCCTAACGGCATATTAGGCTACACAGTGTGTAGGAAACCCACCCATACTAATAGATATGTCAATGGTGATTTCCACCACCACCCTACACAATTATCTAACGTTGGAAAATATTTGTTTCAGAGAGCTTACTACCTTTGCGATACTGAACACCTAGGGAACGAACTTCGATAGGTAAAGGGTGTGCTTCATCAGAACAAGCTGCCAGTTTCAAGCCAGCGTTGTATGAAGACACTTCCACTATATGTAAAGGCGTTACGGACAGGATTGACAACATTTGAAGAAGTGAGCCAAAGAATGGGCGTGTATGGCAGTCAGCTACGTATGAGCATACCATGAATACATGAATACATGAACCAATATAGCAGGTTTGATAAACCTCATATTGGCATGGCATGATCATGCTATTAAATGGCATGATCTGGCTATTAAAATTAAAAACATGTTAATTTCAAAAGAGAAGATGATAGGAAACTTTCTACCACCTGGGCTCCTTATAATAAATATTAAAAAAAATAAGTCTCAAATCCACAACACCATAGACAAAGATACAGTCAGATCATTCTGCAAGAATCCAGGGTAGTACGCGAGGCAATTAATTAGCAGATAACGGTAGATTTATTTAATAATTTTTTTATAAACCGACCGACAAATGCCACCTCAGTCGACCTGTGACCACGGAGTACTGTTAAGTGTTCGAAACCTCAAGTTTCCAAAAATGTATTTACGAATACCAAAATAAATGCAATTAATCCGTTTAAACTAGTTTCACTTAAAATGTGTAAAATTTCGCAAAAATCTCACCACTTTCACAATATCTTTAAAGATTACTAAACATCCACTAACTACTGAAAAAAAATAAATGGGACGTAATGGGACGTTCTACTTTTCTACCGACAATGACGTGTCTCTTCCGAAAAAATATACAAATCTCCTCAAAAATTACAGTTCCTCAAATTTTATTTACAGATATCTTATTTGGAGCGTATAGTCATTTTAATAAAACTAAAATCTTGTTTTTATGAGGTATTTACTATTTAAAAAATCATGGTGACGTAGTATACAAAATTTGTGACAGAGGTGTTTTATGTCTCTTTGCGCTACGTAGAACCCTTTAATATAAAATTATTTATTAAATTTCTGAAATATTATCATTAAATCAATTAGTATATCATAAACGTAAAAATTCATATTGTTAAACAAAAAAAATTAATATCGTTGGGTTCCGTTGTAATGTTTTTTGTTGTGATCTTCCGTTACGCATTTCCCAAAATGAAAACCGCACGGTAGCTGTTTGGCTCTCAACGCTAAAAATCCGTGTACACCTCCCCTCTGGGCCTAACTTGTTTGCTACGCACCCGGACGCGAGCCGAGTCAATCGTCCGCTGCTAGTTGAACAAGGTGCAAGTGTTTATTTGGCGTCCGCTCTATCACCTTAGTCACTATTTTGAAATTAATTTTTTATTAGCATTTATATAGGTCATTATATTGTGTTCTAGTACATTTGCTATATTGACCTACTTTTATGCGCATTATTTAGTTATGTTAACACTGAGATCTTAGAACACAGTTGTTTTACAACTTTGTCACGAAACACCTCTGTTACAAAAATAATGTGACCGAGTTGTATAACTCGTGACAGAGAGGTAAACTTCGTCAAAAATTTGTCTTTTTTCAGTTTCTACATTTGTATTATGTAATATTTTTTATTTAAGGTATCTTTAAAAAATGGCTTTATCTGCGGCCGAAAGGCAACAAAGATGTCGTGAAAATAGAAAACAAGATCCCTAAAAAGTTGTAAAATATCATGCCCGCAACAAGCTAGTCAAAGACATGACACCAAGAGAATATAGACAAATGAAAAAAAAAATGGCAAGTTAGAAACAAGAAAAGAAAAGGAATACAAAAATCTTTGCAGAACGTTCTAATGTGCGAGACATAGGGGAAGAAGAAAAGCAAGAAGTGACAGATCAAAAATTTATAGGCAAAATTTAAAACTACAAGAGCAGTTAAACGAATTACTCAAACGAATATGAAAATATAAAAAAGGTCAAAAAAATAAAGAAAAGAAAGAATAACTAAAAATAAAAAAAACTAAATAAAATTGACAGCGCCGAAGAAGGAATACGAAAATATTGTATTTTGACAAACGCCATTAAGAACCATTACAAAAATATTAAAGACTTTAAAACAAGACACTGTTTGAAAACCATCTTTGAAGATAGAGCAATTAACCGTTCTAAAACTTAAACTTTAGGAATAAGAAGAAAGTCAAAAAATTATACATTGCATCCAAGAAATATTTCATTGATCTCTAAAATTCATTTCTTTTACTACTGGAAAAATTGAAAGTTACAGTCAACTTAATATAAAAAAAGGTGCAAATACGATTTTTTTTTTGGGCACAAGAAAACATATTGCAAAATAGAAATATATATAATAATACATAATAATTTGCTAAATATATACAGTTTTATGTCGTACCACCTCGCAATTGCAATTTTGAATAAGAAATTTGAAGAAATCGGTGCAAATCATATCGACAATTTATAACTGGATTGACCGAAATCGATGTTGCTTTTTCAAAATTGTACTGTGTCTCCTTATCTTAATCATGGCCCTGCAGCTGCATCCGGTACTTGATAGGGTTCAAATAGAATTACCCTATATAAGGAAAGTCCACTTTTTTTCTGATGGACCAGAAACACAATACAAACAAAAGAATAATTTTTATCTTCTTTCGACTAGATATTTCAAACAGTACCGATTTGAAAGCTTAATCTGGATTTTTTTGATCTTGATCATGGCAAGGGAGCTGCTGATCGTATAGAAGGGTCTATTAAACGTTTAACTGACACTTTCATAACCATTGGATACGACATTACTGACGCTTTTCAATTTTATAAAGCCTTTAAAGACCAATGTAAGATAAAGCTATTTCTTGTTGAGAAAGATAATATTGCCCAAATTTCAATGGAAATTCCAAGTGAAATTATACCATTAAAAGGTACTATGGACGTCTACCAACTAGTTTCTCAGGATCCTGGAATGCTAAACTACCGAACATTAAGTTGTTTTTGCCAGAAATTTTGTGATTGCTACAAGTTAAAGAGTTATTGTCCATTGCCCGAACGCGGAATAGAAGTTAACGATATTCCAACCTCAGATTTGAATTTGAACCATTGGCTGATTTAACTATAATTTTTTAACGATTTTATCTTAATATCAATACATAGACGTATTGACATTCTTTGGAAAACAAAAATAATCAGCCACTGGTTCATTAAGAAAAACTGTGTACCATAAATCTGGAAGTTAATATGACATATCCGTAGGCAATATCCACCCATTATAAATAACAAATGATACACATCTGTTAGTAAAAGTACCCAGTAAAACAAAATCGATTAAACCTACTTAGACGTTGCAAAAACATATGTGAATGACGATGGAGATGTTCGAGTAATGTTTTATAAAACTGTTGATGATACTGGAAAAACATTTAAATTAGAAAAGTCAGATGTATCTGATGTGATGTTTGAAAACTTGATTAAAATAACACCTAGTCCCAAAGAGATCAGAAGAGGAAGGCGTATTTATTACGAATTTGAAGAACCAATAGAAGTTATAAGTAGAATTTGAAAAATAGAATAAGAGAAAAGAGAAGATAATTCTGATTTTACCTATACGAAATAATAATTAAGTATAGCAAGGAATTATAATTGAACACTTTAGTGTTAAAACCTTTAAGTTCAATGTTGGCTTATTAATATTTATCACTCTGTCACGATATTGTCTCTCTTATAATTGAACAAAAAGTAACAGTTCAGTTTATTTATTTATTTAATAGGAAGCCAACATAATGTACAATGATCTAAATTTTTTCTTAACATTAAAAGTTTTATAATATAAGACATGTAGCTACAAAGTACATTACAATTATAGGCTAACTCAGCATGCACTGTAATAAAACATCAAAAAAAAAACTTTTTTCACACTCACTCCATGTTTACAAATATATACATTTAAATTATTCTACATGCATTATATAGAAACATGTTAAAAATAAAGTAAAAGCAAATATAAAAAAAATAAACTTTAAACTAAACAACTTGTTAAAAAAATATAACAAAGCAACTTGAAGAAAATTTAGTAAAAATTATTATATGTATAAAATTATAAAAACTAAAATTTGTAAATAAAAAAATACTCAAAAATAAAAATAGAAATAAAACGATCACTTAAGCTAAAAAAAAACAACATTATGCTTGTCTAATAAGGTCTAAACCAATCTAAGATTCAAATTAAAAAGTAAATAGAGAAAAAATAAAACAACTAAGTAGGTAGTTTAAAAACAAAATTTAAAAAAAGATCTGATAATAAAAACAATAAAAAATATATAATGAAATAGAACTCTTTTGTAAAAGGTATATGGACTATCCGCAGATATCTCTACAACAAGTATTTTACGTAAAAATTTTAAAATTATTTTTTATTGTTGTTTTATAAGATTTTTAATTATCGTTATATATATCAATACCAAATTTTTTAGAAATATTATTATAAGTTCTAAAAGCCCTATTTAAAGGCGCCGTTATTCCTAAATTTGTTCTTGCGAAACGACATTTGAAAGTTGGTGTATTTGTGTGCCTCGCGTTAGGTCTCGGTACTACTATTTTAAATTCTTTAAGTAATTGAGGACAATCAATGTTACCTGATATTATTTTATGTAAAAAGCATAAGTCCAGCATATCTCTACGGGTTTTAAGCGTTATAATATTGTAATGTTTTAATAAAGCACCATAATTATTAAGTATAATCGTGTTTCTATCTTTGAATCTTACAAATTTTAGCAACCTCTTTTGAATTCCTTCTATCCTGTCTGTATGAACTTGATAAAAGGGACTCCATGCTACGGAGCAGTATTCTAATTTACTTCTTATAAATGCATTAAATAATGTTATTATAGAATCAGATTTTTAAAGGCTTTTGTACTTCTTTTTATAAATCCCAATATTTTTAATGATTTACTGACCAGCTTGTCTATATGTGGAATAAAGCTCATTTTAGAGTCAACAGTTATACCTAAATCTTTTATTTGGTTAATTCTATTTTAAATAAATTCATTTATCTTGTAGTCATAAATAATATTGGATGTTTTTCTGCTGAAGGTTAAGATGTAACATTTGCTTTGATTTAAATTCATATGATTTTCCCTACACCACTTTGCAAGTCTGTCTAAGTTTAACTGTAGCAATTCCGAATTCTGTAAACTATTTATATTCCTATACATTTTCAGGTCATCTGCATAAAGTTGAATTTTGCTATGATGAAAACAGTTTACTACATCGTTTATAAAAATACCAAATAATATGGGACCCAGACAAGAACCTTGGGGAACTCCAGAGGTTGCCGAAAACATATACGATTCATATCCACCCATGACCACATTCATTTCCCTTTGTTGTAATTATGCAACAGTTTAAGCAAGTTTTCATTAAATCCATATCCGTGAAGATTTTTCATTAATATATTGTGATCTACGACATCAAACGCTTTAGCCAAATCGGTATAGATGCAATCAACCTGATAATTATTATCCATAGAATTTGAAATATTATTGACAAATGTGGCCAAGTTAGACATTGTGGACCTGTTTTTAACAAACCCGTGTTGATGATGTGTTATCAGTGATTTCATTGGCCAAGTTAAAAAAGGAGACAGTAATGACTCAAATATTTTGGAAAATATAGATAGAATTGATACAGGTCTGTAGTTTTTTATATCTTTCCTGTCCCCGCTTTTAAAAATTGGGACTACCCGCGCCTTCTTCCATAAACTTGGAAATTTGTTTATTCAAAACTATAATGTAAATCACCTTGTTTTATTACTACATATTGTCTGCGCAATGTATATTAACAACATTTCTACTAATTATTAGAAAAACATCAAAATTGTTTATTGTAAAAAGCAATAACGTGGCAGAGTGGTATTAAAGTCTTTTTTTAATTTTTATAATAAAAAAAATCGATAAATCGAGTATGAATATAATAAATGTTTGTATTGCAGTTCAACAAATTTCAAAATAAACTAAATATATGACCTTTAAATACTAATAATATAATATATATTTAATTAATTTTTATTTTTGTGACAGAAGTGTTAATTTTTTGTCCCTGTCCTAATTAAACTTGAAATGCCTGAATGATATAACATAAACAGTTACTGTATTATATATTTCTGAAATCTTCGATCCCTAAACAATAAATAAAATTATATTGTATGCAGAAGTATACTCTTTAATTATTTTCAATTCATAGTTAACTACAGAAATATACATTTTCTAGTAGATCCACACTATTACACGTATTATAGGCGTTACCTTAATAACTTATATGTTACTTTATACTTAAAAAAATTTATGTCAAACACATATTAGTGTGTGTAATAATTGATTGTTCATTTATTGTATCTTCACGGTTTAAAAACTATGTTTTTTTTCTTTAAACTCTGAATTTGCCAAATTTCATACATAACCGTCCATTTATTATGTTTTCAAGAATGACCTTGAAGGTCTAAAAGCTCCAAAATTCCTTTACGAAATTATATAAAGAAATATTAGAACTGAACCCAGTGATTTACACAAATTATATTTATATATAATTTTGTTAGTTTTCAGATATATCAAGTTACAAGGCAGCTTAGGCAAAGCACGACGTAGAGTTCCACCACTCAACATGCAATGCCTCAAATTTAGTGAAAAGCGGAGTACAGAGTGTCTTGACATTGGATACTTCCTCTCTACTCTGCTTTGCGGGATAAAAGCGACATTAACTACATAAAATATTAAATATCATAAATTTACACAGCTTCATTAGCACAGTCTTCAGAGAACTTAGTGTCAAGATACTCCTTTCCCAACTTTCCACCAAAAAAATGATCCGTAAAATATTTTATATTTCGTGAAAATAAC
The DNA here is from genome assembly GCA_032432895.1 of Dryadula phaetusa. Classification (NCBI taxonomy): domain Eukaryota; kingdom Metazoa; phylum Arthropoda; class Insecta; order Lepidoptera; family Nymphalidae; genus Dryadula; species Dryadula phaetusa. Next base: position 3,953,612 of record JAOYRS010000021.1, read on the forward strand.
AAAAAAGAAAACCCAAACCTTATTTTTTTTAATCTGCCCTTTTTTTGATGTCGATCCATGTAATAAGTAACAATTACTTAGTATTAATACACAAAAATGTATTTTGCATTCAAACACGGGCATCTAAGGCTTACATCAATATGTAGAGCACACAGTAGGGACATTGTTCAAATATTTCAACGTGAAGTTAACAATTGGCGTCACGCGATACATTGCACTATTGTAAATTGGCTCGAGGCATGCTTTTATTTATTCACGTAGTTTTTTAAGTGTTTCAGAACGTGTTTTTAGAGTGAGATTTTACAAGGAAATATTCTATGTTAACTATAACGAAATAAATGATAATATCTTAAAAATAAATATTAAATTTTGGTTCATAAGACCATCGTGGCGCAGTAGAACAGTGTCCGACTTTAAACGCGATTGGTTTTGTGTTCGATTCCCACTCTTATAAGACAAAGCGCTGCGTTGAGTTCGACACTCAACACACAATATCTTGATTTCCCGCGGAAAGTAGCTAACGAAATGACACTGAGTCATCTTTGACTACACGGCTACACCGAAATAAAGTGTAAAACTGTCAAAAACATTAAGTCTAGATTTTATTTATGAATAAACATAGCGAAAAAATAATTTTCTAGGTGATTTCTGTCTACCTCGTAAATTACAAAAGATGTATTTCTTTTAATATTATTTATTAATAATAAATAATATTAGACTTTATTTAATATAAGGACCTTGTAAGAATCTTAATAAATTAAACATTAAGAGTAATAAATATGTTGAAGTAAACTTTTAACAAAAAATATTACAGTAATATATTCATTACTGTCTCTTAAGCGGAAGTCGCTTCATAGGGTAATTTTTAAAAAAGGAAAAAGTAATTTGGCGCTCGATGACCTTATTATAGACAAACATTATCTTTATATGCACTGCGAATTCTAACTATATACAACCGTACTGTTTTGTTGCATTATCGTACTGTTTTGTTACATTTTTGTTATCTCTTACAGTATTGTAGGAAAGACAGACAAAACGTTAAATTGTAGCTGTCTAAACAGGAAAAACCTTTTTTTTTAATAAAAATCATACATCTACATAGAGGCCTTATCGTAGGTGGAGGTAATTTAGAATTGAGATACACATTTTTAAATTACTTTCAATTACAAGATATTGTGTGTTGCATGGTGAAACACAATACCACGCTTTGTTTCCAGAGCGAGGACAACAAAACTTCATGGGTTTTATAACAGCAAACCCTCAGATTGGTATAAAATCCACAACCATACCTACTCTCGTAAAGCTTGTCAAGACTCGTGCAGCTAAAAACAATACATAATTTTACTTGATACATAAAACGCACAAATTATAGCCTTAACGATTGCGTTTTACTCATATTTAAAATAGTATACATATTTCAAGCACATTCAACAATTCAAGTGATTTATTTAGGCTCTAAACTAAAGTGGAGCGCTACATCGTTACCGCAACGCGACATTATCCAGCAGTTTTGTGTAAAAAGCTGACTTTTTGGCAGAGAAAGACCAATAGCGAAGATGATCTTAAGTAATTCGAATATATGGTAAAATTACGCTATATTACATTGCGCTAAGCGTAAAAAAAAACGTTTTTAATATCATACTTATTACGCATTGTACCTGGGGTCATATAAGTCCTTTGAAATTTCAATCCAATCCATGCGTAAGCGTTTCGGTGCGTTAAATATGCCCAGATCGATATTACACGGATTTTAAAAAATGATAAGAAATTTCATCCATACAAAATCCATTTAGTGCAGGATTTAAAAGATACTGATCCAATCAAAACACTTATTCTCGTAAATGAAATAATGGACCGCTTTGCGTTATTTAACAATGTGTTATTTTTTGATGAGAATGAAATATCAAAGGCCCTTTACATAACCCGAAAGTCACAGATTGAGTCACAGATTGGGTGATCTACATGCGCATGGCATCATAGGCCCATACTTTTTTGAGAACGAACACGGTCGTGGTGTTACTTCCAAACGGGTTTTACACCAGAGCTGCAGAATTATAATTATTTTTTTAAGTTTTAATATCTGGATCTCGTTTCAACAAGATTGCGCAACTGCCCATACCTCCAACACCATTGTGCCCGTCGTCCGTCAACATCTCCCATACAAATTCATATTTCAAAGAGGAAACATTCCCTGGGCACCGAGGAGCCCGGATTTGAGTCCAATATACTTTTTCTTATAGGGTTACTTTAAGTCTAAAGTCTACTAAACAAATCCAATGTCAGTTGATGAACTAAAACAAAATATTCGGCGAGAAATGTCAAGCATTTCAAAGCAGACTTGCCTTGCAATAATAAAACATTTTTGTCTTCATTTACAGCCACAGAAGTAAAAATAATTCCCTTTTAAAGTTAATTAATAAACAAAAATAAAAATTTAATATTACACGTAGTTTTTTTTTAATTTTTATTCAGTTCAAAGGACTTATGGGATATACTGTTTATGATATATTTTTGCAGGACTTCTACTTAGTGTTATGGAACGCTGTAATGAATTTTCTGCCTGTTTTAGAAAAAATGTATGTTAGGTGAAGAAGCTTATAAGCCCGTTTGGTTTTAACGGGTTAAGATTTTTGTTCAATAAAATAATATTTTTGGTGGAGTTTAGACACCATATGCAAGGCAATTTGAAAAAATAATTAACATAATTATTACTTAATATCAATGTTTGCATGTACCTATTTACATGTATAACTAATATTGGTAAAATTTATTTATCTTTTTAATTTCACACTCTTATCCCGTAGGGTAGACGGGAAATACCTAGTGTCAAGACACTCCGTACTCCGCTTTTCGTCGAATTCGAGACATTCGAAAGCGTGCTGAGTGACGTAACTCAACGCCATGCCTTGTCTTATTAGAGCAAAGAAATGAAAATAACTTAAACATAACCCCCCCAGAGTAGGAATCGAACCTACTCGATCGCGTTAGCAGCATTTTCTCTCAACGTCTCTCCCTTGGAAGTATATTCAGGTATGGTCATTTTAGAACGCTAATTGACTTTACATTTCCATATTATTTATTCCTTTTTTCTTTTAAGAGAGTGAGCTTCTCAATCCAGATAAACTCCTTTCAATTTAGATTCATTTAGATTCATTAGCCATTATGTATTAGAATATTAAATGGTAGTGACTTTTTTTTACAGCTTAACGCTTTTCCAGGAGATTGTGGGTTAATAGGACATTGTTTGGGTTCAATTCCCACTTGAAGGAATTATTTAGAAAATATTTTGTTAAACTAATTCCTAGTTGAAAACAGACAATGAATTGTCCTGACACTTTGGTTTGGTTGTCTCTGAATACCCTGTTATGCGTGATAAAGCGTGAAACTGAATTTTTATATTATATAACATTAAATCTGTAAAAAGTACAGTGCCGATTGTAATAGATTTTATTTTATAAAAAATATTCTGATTTGTTATTCAGTTTGTAGGTTTGAATATCGTTAAACTAAAAATATGAGACATCAAAATATTGGTGATAGAACGAGCTTTTAGGTACAATAAATCTATGTGCGTTAAACCGGTATGAGTACATATGTATACTAGTATAAGACCGAATGAAGAGTCTGCAAATAACTAAGAAAAAGACATAGAGAAAACACAGCTTCACGTTTTATCCTGCATAGCAAGATAGCTAGAGTCAATCTAGTGTCAAGTCACTCTGTCGATTTCTTTCCATCCTGGTGCACTCAACGCTGCACTTTGTCTGGCTTCACCAGAGCAGAGAAATGAATATAAATTTTAAAAATAATTCCCCTGAGTGAGAATCGAACCCACACCCAATCGCGTTTACTGTCAAGACAATGGATTCACAATAGAATTTTACAACAAGCAAAAACTAAATAAGCACAACTGCTTGGAGAGATACAAGGAAAAGAGCTTTACTTTTATTATTGAAAAATATTTATTCCCGTTTTTCAATAAGTTATCTCAGCATTTCTTATGCATGTAACGTAAAAATATCTTTGGCTTACGACTGTCAAATGGTCATTAAATATTCTACCATTTGACCACGAGCTACTGTAAAGTATTAGAAACGGGGTTCTTTAAAATATATTTTCGAATATAAATAATATACACAAATAAACAATTCAAGTAAAATGTTACATTTTTAATACTTTTTAATGTAGGGTAAAGAAAGGTAGGATACTTAGCAGGGTAAAGGGAGAAGATAGAGAGAAGGTTAGTGATGGAAAACGTCACCTTCATACCCGCTCTAGCTGTATTATATTTAATACTTATTGTTTTGAAAATTATTTTTAATTTAAAATATTCAGACAACCTAATGTCATGATACTCTGTTGACTGGTTTCCGGCTGAAATCGAGACATTGCATGTTGAGTGGTGAACTCAAAACATTATCTAATTAATATTCAATGTAAATATTATACTAATATTAATATATATTTTATATAAATATATAAAAGATATATAATATTATATATATAAGATATAAAAGTACCAAATAAATTATATCTGTACAGCCTGCGTCAGTTTCAGAGTTTCAGCACAATCACTGAAATCTCTATTATTCATGACATTACCTAACATGGATGAAAGAAATATGGATGTGCCACATAGTACCCCAATAGGTATATACCCAATAATAAATTTATGATATATTTAATACATCCTTACATGTATTACAGACTTTAAAATATATTTGCATTTGTTGTAGTTTTAATTATTTTTGTGTCTAATAAATTTTGTATTAAAATAATTTCTTTATTATATTAAAAAAATATATTTAATATTATAATATATAACAAAAAGATATATTATAATATAAAGAAGAAGAAGAGAAGTATTTGTTTAGGGGACATATTACAGCGTTAAACGACGGAAGCTGAAAGTCACTCCAGCGTATACTTCAACAAAAATCGAACTAACGACCGTTGAATTCAAAATGTATTTCCAATAAACCTCTCTAATAAAATTCGGAAATGTGAAAAATAATTTGACTAGGTACGATAAGCTTAAACCAAATTAAAACTCACAATAAACAAAACCAATAAAACAAATAATAACTAGATATAAAAATTCATCGTACATTTCTCGTTCATATAATCCGTATTTACAAGTTACTTCCACACTCCAGTGAATATGAAAATTCTCCTATGTGCCTTAAAACACGTCCAATGTAAAAAGGCACACCATAACTCTTGCAAATTTCTCATTTATACGCAAAAATTAAAGGCAGCAACGAGAACGGGGTTCAAGACAAACTGGCCTCACGGGCCTCTGGGTCAGTAAAACACTACTTTTGTACGAGATTTTTTTACATTGAAAATCCTTTGGGAGGTCCAAATTGACTTTTTTAGAGATGACGAAATAACCGCCGCTGCTGTGTGATTTTTTTATATAGTCATCCGACTTTTGGCTCCAGCTTTCAAATGTTTTTTTTTCGTGTGCAACTTTTGTGCCTAGGGATTAGAAAATCTAGACTTCAAACTGTATGTTTTTAATTTTTAAAACATGTTTATGTCATTGTACTGCAATTGGAATGTTACTATGGTTTAATTTTTTTATAAATTTCATAATTATATATATATATATATATATATATATATATATATATATATTTGCTATGTTATGTTTCGTCTTTTTAATCTATCTTGTTTATAGAAAAAGGAGACAAATATCAGAAGGGCCACATAATGGTAAGTGGTCGCCTTCGCCCATAGACATCTACAACATTACAGTCGTAAATGCGTTGCCAGCCTTAGAATGGAAGTGAGAGGAGAAGAGGAAAAGGATGGGTGGGAATAGAGAAAACTAGCTGACATGATATAGAACCAAAACCATATCATCAGATATTTGGCTGATCGTTTTTGTCATGATAGTGGTTGCAAGTCAGTCGGATGATTAACCTCTCTACCACCAAATTACTGGGATTCCTCTTACGGAACGCTACTCTGCAGCGGAGAGGAATTATATTCTACCCTGTCCCCTCACAGAGAAAAAATAATTTAAATATAAATATAGAGCAGAGAAATAAAAATAATTTAAATATAATCTTTTCCTCGAGTGAGAACGAATGGCCGAACCCAAAAATCATTTTTACAGTCCAAGACTGTTCCGCAATGCTACAATGGTCTGGATGCCTGTTTACCCAAATTACGAACATAGTTGTGCCAGCAAGTTCGTTGATGTAATTTCATTCATTATTGGCCTACGTTGACAATTATTCTTCCAACAAATTATTTAAAAAAAAGTAAAATGAGTGGTTTGGGTTCTACTTTATTTATAAACGACCCCAATAATAGCAGTTCATATATATCTTAATGTACAGACTTATATATTTTCATATATATATATATATATATATATATATATATATATATATATATATATATATATATAGATTAGGAAGTTATTAAAAATAAACCTTTCCAATACTAAGCCTAAAAGCTACCTTCCTACGTACATCAATTATTACGGCAAATCTCATATATAATATTCAAGAAATCTCATGAAAATACGAAGTACAACATTCCACATATAAACATATACGGAATCCCCTCATTAAATACTTAACATCAGCATATTTACGTGACATATGGACGATCTAATTAAATCGTGGAAGGAGTTGTTTTTGGGCTACAACTTTACGTAGCTCGCTACATGATATACGTCGCCAGCGCCACCTGACCTCCCACGCCTCGCCGGAGGCTTAAATAATTCAAATAAATGTACGGGAACCCCCTCAATTCCAGAGCTCAAACGTCTGGCCACGTTAAAATCTCGCGGCATACAAACGATCCCACTTAAAAGTTTGATGCGTTCGGAATAAATTCCATTACAGTTTTATGGTTTTACATTTTAAACAGATGCTCGGTGTGAAAAGTGGAATGTTAATGAGTGTTTCACAAGTGATATATCATTTGATGTTATGTTACCATTAATAAGATGGGTCGGCTTCATGTTGTTACTTATAATAGGTTCATTTTATGCCATTTGGAAAATTTCCGGAAAAACCTCATACAGTTTCAAGATTTCGTACTAAATATTTCAACTATAGCGTTACCGCAGCTAGTTTGACTGTGACATAGTCTTTAAAACAGACAGAACTTGAGAAAGAAGAGACTTCGCAAATGAATATAATTATATAGTAGTGTAGTATAGTATTTTTCTGGTTCTTTCTATCTGGTTATTTACTTTATTTTCACTTTCTCTCTCTAGTAAGACTATGTGCGGCGTTGAGTTCCGCTACTCAACAAGCAATGTCACGAATGGAAAGCTAAGTATCGAGTGTCGTGACACTAGGTAAGAAAGATTGCTTAAAGCAATAAGACCGCCATGCATACATTTTATATTAGTATTTTATTATTTGTATGTTCTTTTTTTGTTTTGTATGCGATAAAATTTATTCTACTCTGTTAATCCTTGATCATTGGTAGAAAGACCTTGCGTATTAAGGTATGTAGGCTTCATTTTTGACTTCAGACAAAGATACGTTTAGTTACGTATATAAAAGTAAAGTATATAAGCAAAAAGAATATCGAATTATTTTTAGTTCAAAGTAAAAGCGGAAATGTTATCATTGTATTATAATAACACGTGAAGAAAAAACTTTATGCCTCTTATTATAAATATGCCGATGGATGAGTTCGAAACGTAATATTTATATTTCTTATTTGATCCAGAAAACCAAAATCTGGCAAGTTCCTTGGGAAATGTGTACTGAATGAGGATTTCTTGCAATTTCTATAGAAAGTACAAAAAAATACATTAAAATATTATTGGCAAAAATAATGAGCCTATCTTAGCGTGATAGCGTTTGACTATAAAAGTGACCGGTTGTGGGTTCGATCCCCACTCAGGAGAATGACTATATTTAAAATTATTTTTACTTTCTCGCCCTAGTAAGACAAAGTGCGGCGTTGAGTTCCGCCACTCAACACACAATGTCTCGAATTCGGTGGATAAAAAGCGGGATAAGAAGCGTGAAGCTGAAAAAATTAAAAATAAAGTCAATACAAACGAAATTTTGCAAAAGAATTTATAGCGAATAATTTGGTGACTGATATAATATATTTTTTTAATTTGACTTTTCTAATACTTAAACAAAATCAACTTTTATGTAGTCGTGTCCACAGACTAAATATATCACAACTGTTTAAAAAAATACAATTAATTCACATATAATAAGATCTTTGATTTTCGAAATACACATTGTAAATGAAACTATTATAAACGGATTAATCACATATATTTTGGTATTCAAAAATACATTTTTGGAAACCTGTCGTATCGAACACTTTACAGTACCACCACTGTCTATCATACAACCACTGTGACGACGGACTTATGTAAAGTGTGTACAATTTTTTTAAGGAATATTTAATTACACTTCACATGATATAAGTGCACGCGTAAACCAAAATATTTAAAATATAGAATAATTCATGTTCGTTCCCGTTATGTGTTGTGTTTTTTTAACTGCGTATAAAATACATTAGTAAACCCTGGTAGCACCTAAACAAGTTCTAACTTAATCCACAACTTGGCGTGAAGAGCACATCTGTTCCCTTATTTATTTTTACTCAACATAAAACTTGTACAACGCTTTTGGCGGTACAAAGAACTTTGTGAGACTTTCAAATTTAACACGTGTTTGAAAAAGAAACGAACTAATGCTTTTTAAAAGCTTGTATGGTTTGTGTGTATATTATAGCTTCGTAAATAGAGTTTCAACAGTTATTTTTTGTGCTACACTATTCGTTTTCTTTATTTTCATTTCCCAACTTCTGTGAAGAAAATGGTCGGCGTTAAGTTACGTTATTCTATATACGATGGCTCGAAATTGGTAAATCAAACGGAAGCTAAGAAAATAAATGTTTTTTTTTGTTAGTAATAAATAATAGAAAAGTAATAAATAATAAATAATCTAATAGCTTTAAACGAACAATTCCTAGATATATTATTAAACTTCACACTTCTATCCTGCATAGCAGAGTAAATAGAAACAACCTAGTGTCAAGACACCCTGTACCCCGCTTTCCACTGAATTCGAGACATTACGTGTTGAGTGGGCGACATAATAATCGCTGCCTTAATTACAACTTGTGGTAAATACCGATACGTCGTACGAAACGCTATCGGGAAACTTTGGAATGCAACCCGAGCGTAGAAATCTTATCTTAAATATTACTTACCCATTATATTCGAGACTAACATATTGTTTTACTCATATACTTATAGCATGTAATGAAATTTTTTTTAGCTTCCGCTGAATTCGTGTTGAGTGGGGGACCTAAACGACGCATTTTGTGTTACCAGAGGAAGAAAGTGGTAAAAAAAATAATATAGTCACTCCCCTGAGTGGGAATCGAACCCACGGTTGTGGGTTCAGATCGCGTTAATAGTGAAATGCTGTTACACTACGGCATCATAGAGATTCATAGTAAAATTAAATATTTATTAGCCATCGATATACAGTGGAACAGCGTCCTGCATTATAAAAAAGGGTCGTAGAATCGATTTTCACTTGAAAGAATAATTATAACTAAATTATTTCCATTTGACCTTTCTAATACCACAAGACAAAAGACAGCGTTAAGTTCCGCCACACAACAATATCCCAAAGTAGGAGATAAAGTCTCATCATTATATCTTTTATGGATAACATTTATTTAATGACGACGTGTTAATATTAGAATAATGTATACCACGTTTCACCACGCACTTCATCTTCGCCATATTTCTCATCTTAAAGAAAAAGTATCATAAAAAACCAGCCAAATATAATTTAGTTTCGCGCACGAATGTTTCCATAGCATTATTTATATAAACAACAAAACTTTTTACAGTATATCAGTTTTTTTTAGTTTTTTTTGTGTTCTCTAAAAACTCTAAAACCTAGCATCACGCTTTCTTCACAAATCTCAAAGTAGACAAAAAATACCTCAAGCTATCTTAGAATAATATTTCATTATTTGTAAAATTTGAAAAAAAACCTATATTATCATTATTACAATATTTACATAGATGAGGCCAGTCGTGGCGCAGTGGGGCAGTGTCTGACTGTAAACGCGATCGGTTATGGGTTCGTTCTCACTCAGGGGAGTGATTATATGTAAAATTATTTTCACCTCCTCGCTCTGGTTAAATAAAGTGCGGTGTTGAGTTTCCCTACTCAACACGCAATGTCTTGAATTCGGTGGAAAGCGAAGTACGGTATGTTCGTGTAGTTAAAAAAATTAAATAGATAATATATATTCTTAATCTAGCTTAGATAATGATTGATCAAAGTTTCATTTCTAAATATCTTGAAAGATGTATATTTTTTTTAATACCATACGTTTTAACTCAGCGTAGAATAGGCAGAGAAACCTAGTGTCAAGGCATTAGTTTCTCGGCTCAAAATCAAGATTTTGCGTATTCAGTGGAACTCAACGCCGCCTAATTTAAATGTTGTCATTTCCACGAGTGGGAATCGAACCCACTATCAATGGCGTTTCCAGTCAGATATAGTCCCACGTGCAATTGCCTTTAACTAAAAAAAATTAAATAAAATTTTAGCACCAATTTTATAAGCTTCTTTATTATTTTACAGACGTTTTTTTTGCAAAAGGTTATAAATTATTAGAAATTCTAATTATTTTTTTATATAAAAGAGAAAGTTTTATGTTGTGTAATCAAGTCGTAAAACGAAGATCTTTGAGAATTCACTGGCGGAACCTTGAAATATATTTCAATGTAAAATCAAATTTTAGTTTATGTATTTGTTGGGTGCTCAAATCCTTATATCTAAACGTACCAAGAAAAGGTGACAGTGGGGCAGCGTCTGACTGTAAACGCGATTGGTTATGGGCTCAATTCCTATTCTGGGGAGTTATTATATTTAAATGATTTTTACTCCCTCGCTCTGGTAAAAGACAAAGTGCGGCGTTGAGTTCCACTATTCAACACGCAATGTCTCGATTTCGGTGGAAAGCGAAATACGGAATGTCTTGACACTAGGTACTTTGTCGACCCTGCTATGCTATATAATAAAATAAAAAAAAATAAAATAATGGAATTTCTTATTATTTTTAACTGTAAACCTAGTTTCAAGAAATTTCGTTTTGAATTCTGTGGAAAGCGAAGTATCGGGTGGCTTGTCACTAGGTACTTTCCGTCTAGCCTGCTATGCTGGATGAAGCTAGTGTGAAGCTGAAAAAAACTGTTAATCTTTCAGCGACTAACAGATAAGGTACAATCGTTTCCCCTGATCGTAGTCTGATATTTGGTATTTACGTTCCTTGGGGAGTTATACGAATGGGAATAAACGGGAATTTACGTTTTGCATAACGTCGCAATTATAAATGCCGGTCGTGTCGCAGTGTGACATTGACTGGTAATAGGTTTTGGATTCGATTCCCACTCGTGGGAATGATTATATTTAATTTTTATTTCATTTCACCGCTCTGGTAAGACAAAGTTCGGGGTCTAATTACGCTATTGTTGAATGCAACTCGTCATATCTCTAATTCGGCGGAAAGCCTAGTACAGAGTGTCTTGACACTAGGTACTTCTTGTTACCCAGTTATGCGGAATAAAAGCGTGAAGCTAAAATAATAAAATATAAAGATGGATTACAAAGAGGACATCTATAATAAAATATATAGATATAATAAATTAGAAGAATAGAAATGAAACCAAAACTCATGTTGACTGTTAGACAAACAACTACTGAACCACGTCGGTATTATTGACCATTATATGAAAGAATTTGCAATTTTTATTAAGATATTTTTATGATAATATTTGCGAGACCACTTGACCTAATTCCATATTGAACCGATCTAAGCCATTTATTTCTACTACGTAGATTATTTCATATCTATATATCTATATATATATATATATATATATATATATATATATATATATATATATATATATATATATATATATATTCCACATTTTTTTACGTTTATATAATTAGAGTATAGTAGAGAATGGTGATAAATTTGATAAAATTATGCAAGTAATAATAACATTACATATACGTTGCTATGGCAACGCTTTGTTAACGCATCATTGAGGGCATCTAATACAGATAACACTACTAATTACATATCATTTCAAGTACACAGATTGGGTATTGAGTGAATAATTTAATAACAGTGGGGCCACGGTTTCCTAAATAGGAATAAAGAAACTTATATTTATTGTCTTTATGAAAATACAATCAAAGACATCGTATCACACTGTTTTCGCCGCAGAGTCAAAGACAAATGGTTTTAATTCAAATTAGGAAGTTACACGTTTCATATTTTGAATGTCAAATAATTTAACACCAGTTCCCTAAAGATAATGCCTTAGACCTAAGAAGAACCGGCGCAAGAAACTCAGCGGGACTTTCCCTTTTTACTTTTAATTACAAAAAAAATAACTGTATAATATTTTTTATTATCGACAATTATTACCTTGGAAATAGACTGGAGCGAGCATTATATTCCCAAGGCGTGCTATTATTTACAAAATCATTAATATGGTAATAACGATTAACACACAAATGTCTTTTTAAATTTTTTTACATTGTGATATAGAACAATCTCGAACGTTTTCTGGGATCCTATTGTAAAAGCATGCAGCATAAATTCGACACAAGTGGTGTAAGTAGTGGAACTCAACGCCGCGGTTTGTCTAATCTAGCCATTACATATTCATGTGCGAGCTGTATGATTCTTAATGGCAGAGACTGCAAAGTATGTTTTTTTATATACATAACTAAATAGGATAGTATTTATTTCATTATAACAATTTTATCTAAATCTTGTAAACAGCTTCAAAATACTGAAACACTGAAAACTGTGATACATATGGATCTTTGAAAGTAATACAATGTATATAAAATCTCAAATTCCAAATCTGCATAAAAATAAACGTATTAAACTGCGAAATTACCTACAACCTACACGTTAATTTAAATAAACAGTATGGCTTTATTCACACTGGAGGTACAGTCGCATGTATGCAAGTGTTCTTTTAGCTTCGCGCTTTTATCCCGCATAGCCGGGTTGACAGAAAGTACCTAGTGTCAAGTCACTCAGTACTTCGCTTTTCACCGAATTCGAGACATTGAGTTGAGTGGTAGAACTCAACGTTGTACTTTGTCTTACTAGAGCGAGGAAGTAAAAATATTTTTTAAATATAATCACTCCCCGGGGTGGGAAACGAACCCACAACCGATCGCGATTAGAATAAGATACAGTCAGACGCTATCATACTGCGCCACGATTTATGTAAAGTATCATTATTTATTGCAATGACAATTCTTATAATATACGAGTATTAAAAAAAATATATAAATAAATATATTTCTATGATTTATTTTTAATATTAATTTAATTATTTTATATATGTATGATACTTTGTATAAATATTTTTTAAACGTCTAATATGACACATTTTTATCACAAAAAAAATATATATATGAATTATGTTGTTATTTGTAGATAATAAAAAAATATTTTTTATTATCTAGAAATATTTATGTTATATGTAATGTAGAACATTAAGATTTTCTTTATGTTGTTTTTTCCGACACTACGTTTCAACTATGTACTCAAGCTAAATTATAGAAATTTTCAATATTATTATTTCCCTTCTGCTTTAAGACTTATTGTAAATGAAGCCTTAAGTATTTAATGAAGCGTGAGTACTGTACAATTACGTCACTCGCCAATCTCATTACGTTTTACAATGATCGGAATAAGGTGGGCGATGACTCGTATACATTGTAGAATCGAGTAATATTATCGATTATTTTATAGTGGAAAAAGTGAAAAATCTTAAAACTTATAAACAAAATATATAATATTTCCTTAATATAAACTCCTTTTTGACCTACCAAAACCGGAGAACTAATATAACAAATTTATTTATTTTTTGTTTCTGAATCATTTTTTAAATCATTATATCCATACAAAACATTCACGAAATAACAAGAAATCAATTAACAGATGAAAAAATCTATTAAAATAATCATTATTAATTACTAATTTGTTAATCTTTAGACCGCTAATTTATATATAATTATAAATTAACATTTGTCATTTAAAATCGATATAAAATAATCGGTTATATTTATTTAGTGGCGTTGCTCAGCCGTTGCAGACTCAGTAATTCGGATCACGCGCAAGAGACGACACTATTTATAAACGTTATTTAAATTCCCGCGCTTTTTGTTGTCAAATTAAACTATATATATACTTAAAGTTAATTTATATATATATTAAAATAATTACTTCATCATAAATATTTTAAATAATTGTAAATAATAATAATTTTATTACATATTAATGTAATATAAAAATGAAGTTAATAGTGTGTGTGTTTATATTGTTATTTGAATACGCCTTTGCCTGGGGTCGAGGTGATTTAGAAAAATATGGACCTTTTCAATTGGCACTGAATTCAAAATTGATTAAATGTACGTATATTTTTTTCTAACCACCTCATTAATATTAGCAAAGATATAAAAATAAATTTAGGACGATCGTGGCGCAGTGCGAAAGCGTCTGTCTCTAAGCGTGATTGGTTGTTTCCCACTCAGGGGAATGATTATATTTAAATTTAATTAATAAATAATTTCCTCGCGGTAATGATATTCACGGCGTTGAGTTCTGCCACCCAACACGAAATGTCTCGAAGTCTTGACACTAAGTACTTCCTGTCTCTCCTACTATTCGAGATAAAAGCGTGAAATAAAAAACAAATAAATTAATGCTAAAATAATGCTAAGTACCATTAGCATAGTAAATATATAAATAAATTAGTACCTATTATATTCCAAGAGTTGTCTGGTGGAAACTGCGACTCCCACATTTCTAAGCTGTTTTATTTAATAAGATATTAATCATGTCATCTATTTTATCGTTAAATAATTACTGTAAATATGTCTATAATAAATGTATTTTTTTAGCTTCACGCTTTTTAGCCCGCATAGCAAGGTAGGCAGAATGTACCTAGTGTCAAGACACTCCTTACTTCGCTTTCTACTGAATATTTTTTTTCTTTCCAATATAAAACACATTTTAACAGACATCTTAAATTTAAACCATAAAGTTTATATATTTAATTTAATATATTTTCGTTTTTCGTTACTGACATACTATCTAAAGTCATTAGTCATATCTTATTATTGTGTATATATAAATGCATGTACGATAACAACGATAAAGTGAGATGCGATAAAAATATGACAGCAGAAAATATATGGGCATCTATTATACTATCTACGTAATACGTTATCTATAATCTGTATACGTGCTTAGTAAATTCCCTTTTTATATGATTCAATATAAAATATTTTTTTAGCTTTACGCGTGACCATACTATGCTTTATAGCATGGTCACAGAGCAGAGAGAAAGAACTTAGTGTCAAGACACTCAGTAATTCGCTTTCCACTGAATTCGAAACGTTGCATGTTGAGTGGTGGAACTCAATGCAGCAATTACCAGAGCAAGGCAATGAAAATAATTTAAATATGATCACTCCGAGTGGGAATCGAATCCATAACCGATCGTGTTTACAGTTAGACGCTGTCCCACTGCGCCACGATCATTCTCATAAAATATTCTTATATAAATTAACTTTTGAAGACGAGTAGGGAATGGCCTTATTTGTAATTGTGTTTCCAAATGAAAACAATAAACACAATATTAGATAGTTGACGTATAAAATACACGCTGTCATGGCAAGTTGTAGTTACTCTATACAAAAGTTTAGTTCAAACATATGGTAGCGTGTGTAATATTTATTTAAATATGTTTTTTTTGTTTTCTGACGGAACTCAACGCC
Source organism: Dryadula phaetusa (assembly GCA_032432895.1). Classification (NCBI taxonomy): domain Eukaryota; kingdom Metazoa; phylum Arthropoda; class Insecta; order Lepidoptera; family Nymphalidae; genus Dryadula; species Dryadula phaetusa. The sequence continues at coordinate 3,969,466 of JAOYRS010000021.1, forward strand.
GCGCTTTGTCCTATCAATGCGAGGAAATGAAAATAATTCAAACATTATCATTTCCACGAGTGGTAAAATCTGTAACCGATCGCGTTTACACTCAGACGCTATCCTATTTAGCTACAACCGGCCTCTAAATAAAAAAAAAATATTAAATAAAAATTTCCTTAAAAACAAAACTGTATTTATTGCCGTATAAAAGGGTATTATAACCATTCATTACGTATATACATTCATTTCAATACACAAAGGTGCATAATGAAATTCAGTTAACAAAATGACCTTGTTGTATATTTGTATGAAACACAAAAGGAGCGATTTCTATTGATGGACTTTCCTCACTCAGGCTTACAAATTAAAAATTAAAAATAGTTGTCATTTCTTTAAATGTTCTTTAAATTTTCACGTGGAATTTAACTTCTCTGGATATTTATTCTAGAATTCTAAAATAACCTAGCCTAAGTTACGTTAGTTAAGTCAAAAACAATTCAATAGTTTCAAGACACCTTGACAGCTTTCCACCAAAAATGGAGACATTTTAAACTGAGTGGCTTATTCAACACCACTCTTTGTCTTACCAGAGTGGAGATATTTTTCAAATATTCCTCCAAATGGGATTCGAACCCACGATCAATTGAGTTTATTGTCAGACGCTGTATCATTGCGCCATGACCTACATTGAAACCTACTTTCCTAATATTAGTTTACTCCTTGTATTTAGTCATTTATATTGAGTATTTCTAAACTGTAATTAAATTAACCAAAATAAGAATTTTAATAGTCCATAACCATTCATTTAAAGAGTTTGAAGGACAAAAATATCACATAAAGAGGCCGGTCGTGGCGCAGTGTGACAGTGTCTGACTGTAAACACGATCGGTTATGGGTTCTATCCCCATTCGGGGGAGTGATATTTAATTTATTTTCACTTCCTCGCTTTGGTAAGTCAAAGTGCGGCGTTGAGTTCCACCACTCAACACGCGGTCTCGAATTCGATCTATCCTGCTGTGCGGGATAGAAGCGTGAAGTTAAAAAATAATAGAAAAAATATCACACAACATTATAAATGCTAAGGAAAACTTACGAAACACATATTGTATTTAATACACTTTCTAGGTCACTATTTGTTTGTCTCACGTGTTTGTACTCAACGAAGTACTTGTCGTGAGCTAGATACTTTATAGTCGGTACTTAAAAATTTTTAATTTATAATAATTTAAAATTAAGTAAATATGAAGTAGATTACAGTATTTAAGAGGCCGATCGTGGCGCAGTGGGTCAGCGTATGACTGTAAACGCGATCGGTTGTCGGTTCGATCTCCACTCAGGGGAATGATTATAATTCAATTATTTTCATTACCCCGCTCTCGTAAGACAAAGCGTGACGTTGAGATCCACCACTCAACACGCAATGTCTCGAATTCGGCGTACGGAGTGTCTTGACATAGCAGATATAGCAGGGTAGACAGAAAGTACCTAGTACTTTACTATTAAAGTGTTATTCCACACTTAGTATTAGAAAACATTTTCAAAACACCTGTAAATATTTAAATGCATTGGAATTCGAACTCGTACTTCTTGGACATCGACTCTGACCACAACACAGCAGTGATTCAAAACTGAGCGTCTCGAAAAGCCTTTTAAAAATATTTTGAAATTTGTATAGAGATGTAAAATTATAATTCTGGCATTAAACACTCAGGCTCTTAACTTTACTGAATGTCTCTATTGTTTTTTTATAACTAACCAAATTAAAAACTCACCTGAAATGATGTCACGGCCAAAACAGATCTCTTATTTAAGACTATAATACGTTTTGTTTGTCAATTTATGAATTCTCATATAATAATAAAATGGCATATAAAAATGATTACCCTTTTTTAAATAAAAAAAATTGTTTTTTTTCGGGAAAACGTTATTTATAAGTTTATTATACTTTAAAACATTGGACTTTGGTGAATACCGGTCGCTTTGCAGCCGTCAATAATTTCTATTGGAATTAATATAGTAGCGGTATAAGCACCGTGTAGCAGCGTCTGACTGTAAACGCGATCGGTTGTGGGTGGATTCCCACTGGGGGGAGTGATTAAATTATTTTCACTTCCTCGTTCTGGTGGTGGTAGGCAAAGGGCGGCGTTGAGTTCCACTACTCAACATACAATGTATCGAATTCGGCGGAAAGTGAAGTACGGAGAGTGTTATATATATGTGTGTATATATATATATATATATATATATATATATATATATATATATGTGAACCCACTTCAAAAACGATAATAAATCGTGTCATAAGCACGCAATGATAGAAAAATATCGTTAAATTGAATATAAAATAAAAATATTTATGTACATTTTCTTTTACAGGTGAACATGACAGGACTCTAAACTTAGATGTCAGCGGCATTGGCGTATATTTTTATGACTTCCCAAAAAACGATGTGGAATACTTCCCTATAGATAACGCAGCAAAAGGAATTCTCGCGTTACCAGAACTCGATAAAGTTAAGAAAATCATTATTTTCGTAGGAGGATTCAAATCTAACATCAACAAACAGACAGAGGATCGTATAAGAGAAGCATTCAGAAACTATCCTAATAGCTATTTAATTATTTTCGACCATTCCCCGTATACGAACGATGACGATGGTAACATCAAGAGCTACGAACGCTCCGTCAAATACGTCTATTACATAGGACGTGCGATCGCTAAATTTCTGACAGGATTGGCAGAAGGTGGTATATCTCCCAACAACATGCACGCAATTGGTCACAGTCTGGGCTCGCAAATCTTAGGCCATGCGGGAGAAATTTTCATAGCTAATACAGGTAAGAAAATATCGAGGATCACCGCTTTAGATCCAGCTGGACCATGTTTCTCTAACAGTTTTATCCAAGAACAAATACGCTCTGGGCTGGCAGGTTATGTGGAAGTATACCATTGTAATGCAGGCGGCTTGGGAACGTCCAGCGTTCTCGCTGATATAGACTTCTTCGTGAACAAGAAAGGACAGAGCCAGCCTAAATGTAAAACGCCCTTACTGCCAGGAATTTTCGACTCTTCTAAAGCAGCGAAATGCAATCATAGAGCATGTATAGATATTTGGACAGCAACCGTCCATAATCCCAATTGGTATTTGGCCTGGAAATGTGACAACTACAAGATGTTTAAAAATGGCCAATGCTCTGGAAATGAAGTGACGATAGCTGGCTTCTGGAATCCAGGCAATGCGACTGGAGTATTTTATTTTTCAACAGACGGATATGATATTTAAGATGTTTTTTATAGATATATAAGTGTTATTATGTATTTATTATAATGATATTATTAAATTCCAAAATAATATTAAATTATTACAATACACAACGTAGATGTGTTTATTATTGAAAATATAAAAACAAATTATTTACCACCCACCCCCACTGATCAGAAAAGTAAGTGAAGTTCCTAATAATTGACTCTCCCCCCCCCCTCTCCTCTTCCCTTCAATGCTCACATAAAGATTGCAATAATATATGTATGTGTAAATTCCTACATAGTACATTTGCCCTAAAAATAGATTTGCCATATAAGTGTTATAAAGTAAATAACTATTCCTTACGTAATCTTCTTGTATTTATATTTATATAAAGTATACATATATGTATGTAATATTCCTTATCGTTATCAAGGTGAAGTACCGCGGGTTTTTAAACTAATACGAAGAAACCAACGTTATAACGATATTTATGAGAGACACACAGCCAGACAAACAAATTAATAATTTAAATAACATTACGTTAATTATTTAAGTTATATTACATTATTTAAGTTTTCCGGTTGTGGCGCAATGGTACAGCGTCTCACTATAAACGTGATCGGTTATGAGTTTGATCCCCACTCAGGGGGGTTACATTTAAATTATTTTCACTTCCACGCTCTGGTAAAAGACAAAGTGCGGTGTTGTTCTACCACTCTAACGCAATGTCTCGAATTCGGTGGAAAGCGAAGTATGGAGTGTCTTGACAGTAGGTACTTTCTGTCTACCCTGCTATGCGGGATAAATGCGTGAAGATAATATATATATATATATATATATATATATATATATATATATATATATAGAGAGAGAGAGATAGAGAGAGAAGATTTAAACCTGACTGCATATTATATATTAATTGCAAACAAACACACAAGCTTTAGATTATTTGTATCATAGATAACCTCGCCGGGGATTCCTGCAACAATATTGACTTATAGACAAGTAGATGTCACTAAGACTATATAGTAAACCAAAATATTAAAAATAAAGGATTTCATTATGATCATATGGAAGACGAGAACAAGATTTGCAATACACTTTCTTTAATGCTATTTCTCATCACATCCCATCCGCTATAACCCTCTAAAGAAATTAGTATTAAAAAGGTAATAATGCCATTTCGGCGCAATGGTCTGACTGTAAACGCTATTGGTTGTGGATTCGAATCCTAGGAGAAATTATTAGTGTATTTAATTTTTATTGTCATTTCTTGATCTGGCAAAACAAGGCGCGGCGTTGAGTTCGCCACTCAACACTCAATGTATCGATTTCGGACGGAATGCAGTCAACGATGTGTCTTGACGCTAGGTTGTCTCTGGCTACCCTGCTATGTGGGATAAAGCGTGGAGCTGCTTTTCAAAATATAATAATTAATTTATACGTTTAATTTTAATGTAAAAAATTGGTTGATTTCATAGAACAGATCAGTGTTTACTTTTTATCTAAAATAAAATAGTAAATATGGATATGAAGCCATTAGCAAAATTAATATTAAAAAAAAATTATTAATTATATGGCAATAATAACAAACAACAAGCGTAAAATTAAAAAATAAACTACACCATCATGGCACAGTGAATCAACGTCTAACAAAAGATGCAACTGTTTTTCAATTCCATTCCCTCTTGGGGGAATAAATAATATTTAACATATTATCAAAAACACAAAGCACAGTGTTGCTTTAAAATTAACACGTAATGTTTGGAATTCGGGTGATAAGCTTTGTTTCGACATTGAGTTTCCTATTATGGGAGATAAAGCGAAAAACTGCCTAAATAAGGTATGTAAGAAAATAAAGCACAAGTGGCTCCATTAATCACTTTGTCTTTATCATTATCTTAATACTACCTCTACCTCTTTATTATTCTCTAGAAAATGTAAGTACCCGAGTATATGTACTCATAGTACATGCATTGCAAACAATTGAATAAAGTTTTCCAGTTAAAAAACATTTACGCTCGCTATATCAGCGCTAACTAGAGCATGATAAAACGCACTCGACAACCCTCAGTTTTACCCTTGTAGGGTCGATTATAATAAATTACAATTATACGCTAACTAAAGCTTAGCCGCCGGTTTGTCTGTTTTGTAAGTAATCTGTAAAATAATTAATTGTAAAAAAAACGTAAGAAAAAATACTTTGATTTAATTTATAGAAGGCAATTTTGAATTTGGAATTTTGCACTTAGTCAAGAATGGGCGTGTATTGCACTCAGTTGTATGTGAAGATACAACAAATTAACCAATAACTATACCATGTTTGATAACCCTCATATCCTTGCTAGGGGAAGTAGATATATTCCTGGAATGAATCGTGAGGCTATAGAAATTTTAAAACATCCTAATTTCAATATAGAAGGTTGTTAGAAACTCTCTACTACCTGGGACCTTAAATCCACCACACCAGAGACTAAGATACAGTCAGCTCATATTGCAAGAATCCAGGGCAGTACGCGAAAACAGATGACGGTAGATTGATATAATTAATTTCTCAGTAATTGTCAGTAGCCGAAACATAAAATTTCATGCTTCTAACATTAATTCATCGTTTGACAGTATTTTATACAAAAATTTCAACCCCTATTTCATCCCCTTAGAGGTTGAATTTCAAAATATCATTTGTTAATGAGTGTCTACGTTATAGAATGAGTTTACTGGTCATAACTCATGCCTCCAAGTTTCATAGTTACCGCTCGACGATGATGAATCAGTCAGTCAGTCCATCAGAACAAGGTGTTATATATATATATATATATATATATATATATATATATATATATCTATATATATCTATCATATATATATATATATATATATATATATATATATATATATATATATATATATATATATATATATATATATATATATATATATCATATTTTTCTTTACTTTACACTGCCTACTTTGCTGACAAAATCATATAATGTGAATATTGTCTATCTTATTAGAATATATTTGAACGTTTTCAAAATTTTGGAGATGAACTAAACCACAAGAAAACAATTTATATATCCAAGTGTTATATTCGAGCCATCCTGGGACAGCATCTAACTGTTAACGCAATTGCTTTTGGACCGGTTCCCACTTGGGGTAAAGATTATATTTTAATAATTTACATTTCCTCACTCTGGTAACACAAAGTGCAGCGTTGAGTACCGCCATTCAACGCGCAAAAAAATATATTGATATAACCACGTAAAAAGTATAGTGAGCGTAGGAAGCACACATAAACTTATAGAATGAAATAATTACATTCGAAGAAAAATTTGAGCCTAAATCCATGGCAGGCTTATTCAACCTTATTTAGTATATAATTTATATACTTTATCGAGCATGTAACGTTTTAAGCTATACTTATACCTATCCCATTATACGTCGTGATACTTCAGGGAACAGTCAGCAAGAATAATATCATTATAAACTGAGAGCTAGTCACGTAACACAGCTTAAAGGCAGACTCTACTTTATGCTTTACTTATCTGTAGAATATAAATTTAAAAACTAAACTATTATGTTAAACGAGTTGTGAGCTGCCAGTTTTATTTGCATAGACTGTAATACGTGAAATCTATTTTTTTTAGAAGAGATATTTTGAGAAAATTTCATGTTTGTAATGTCAAAATTGACGGACAAATTTTACAAATTTTTAACCCCCATTTTGTCCCTTTTGAGTTTGAATTTCAAACATCATTTCTTAGTGAGTGTCTATGTTAAAAACTGAGCCCACTGTGAGCATTTACATATATATATATATATATATATATATATATATATATATATATATATATATATATATATATATATATATATATATATAACACTCTCCGTACTTCACTTTCCGCCGAATTCGATACATTGTATGTTGAGTAGTGGAACTCAACGCCGCACTTTGTCTACCATTTACCAGAACGAGGAAGTGAAAATATATATATATAAATAATTATAATTAGGTGTACTAAGTTTTCATTGTCTACTTTACAGAAAAATCCATATAACGTGATAATTGTCTATGTTAATAAAATATACGTGAACATTATCGAAATTTTGGGGATGGTATACACCACAAGTAAACAAGTTATATATGCAAATGATAAATCATTTTCTTAGTGCCCAAGGATTCTACAACTTAATTAAAAGCTTCATAGACCCATGAGTTTTCCTATTAGTGTTGTACACATCACGTTTTTCCCATAAGTGTAGAGTAAACAGAGAGAAAGAGACAATCCAGTATTGAAACACCTTGTTTTCCATTTTCCGCTTTAATACGTCATGGCGCAGTGGGTCATGAGTTTTGGTGGTAGGTTCAAATCCTACGCGCGGGAATGGTTATATTTATAATTTATTTGCATTTCTCCGCTGATGAACATATTGTAATGTCCAGTTGTTGTATACTTATATTATATTTTTTGGATAAGTATGGAAATTTTCAAGCAAATTGGATTACATGAGAAATAAAATAACTATAAAATATTTCATTAACACACATACATATGTATATATCAAAGATGTTTCTTTATAACGCTTGGGACGTAACTATTAAAATACATTTTTTTTTTGTTTTTAACTTCACGCTTTTATCATTATTTCATCTGGCAGAAAGTATCTAGAACAAAACACTGTACTTCGCTTTCCACCACATTCGAGACATTCCATGTAGAGTGGTGGAACGGTCCATAAAATGAATACTGAAATACAATAAAAAGAACTTCTTCTTATCTAAATAGCTGTGTACACGAATTTTTCCGCGTGGAATTTTATTTGGTGGTAGGAGGTTAATACTCCGACTGTCTCGCGAACACTACCATGACAAAAACGATCCGCCAAATGATTTGATGGTGTGTTCTGTTTCGATGTCATGTAAGCCACCCTATTCCCACCTATCCTCTTCCTCAGAGTGTAGTAGTTCCTACTGTCTCCACTACACTGTCTCCTTTCACTTGCAACATAAGGCCGGCAACGCATTCATAACTCTAATATTGTGGGTGTCAATGGGTGGAAGTGACCACTTACCATCAGGTGGGCTTACCGCTTGCTTGCTTCTTTTTTCTTTAACAAAAAAATAACGTCTTCGAATCTTTATTTTATTATCCTAAATGTAACTTAAATTACTCCATATTACATCAGCTTTTTGCTAGTGAAAATTCGAGATTCGAGATCAGCTGGTACAAACAGACAAACAGATAGAATTACAGAAAAAAATTATTTTATTTATGTGTTCCTCGTATACATACATATACATTTAGTAGAATGTAGTTATTTTAATATAACAAGCAGACAATCCAATTTTGTTGACTTATAGAGATGATAAGTAAAAGGACCAAGTATGTATTTTAAACACTTTTCATTGATATTTTACTAATTTAATGTGATTTCTAAACACACAGGAAACTTTACACGGAGACTGTACACTTTTTGTGTAAATTGATTGTGTAAATTTGTGTAAATTTACTTATATGTCATAATTGATATAGCTTGATCTGTGTGTTTTTTTCTCTACTGGCCTGCAGTATTTCTTTCTCCTATTACATATATAATTACGTAATTTTATAATTATTTATATAAGAAATCCTAATGATAAGGTTTGGATTAAATTTGGTACAAACGGAATTGGCTTTAAAGACTAAAATCATAGCATGACGACCCCCCGAAGGCCATGTATGAAGAGGATCATGACCATGGACGATGCGAAAGAGGTATGCAGGGACCGTAGTGTTTGGCGCTCCGCGCTCTCTGACTATCCCGAAAAGGATAAAACGTGAAGATAAAACAAAAAAAAAACAAACAAAAAACTAGTATCATATACATAACCTAAAACTAAATCTTATTATGATTCATATATTTTTTATTAGTATACAATAGTTGACGGACTACTGACACTGACTAAATGGGGAGTCAATTATTAGCTGATCGGATTTTCAGCGAGGAGATACGCAAAATGTCAGGCTTAAGCGAGGATGAGGGACGAAAGAACGGTAAGAAAGACTTATCATACCTAGTTGAGTGGTACGAGAGGTCGTGGGAAACGTCTGTTGGCCTTTGAAAATACAGTATCGAAGATACTGAAGGAAGGTTACGTAAAAAACATGAGGATCCCCCGAAAGGCGTGTATGAAGAGGGTAATGACTGTGGACGAGGCGAAAGAGGTATGCAGGGACCGCAGCGATAATGAAATCAACGTCATTTTACCTATATTCATATATCAAAATTTTAACCTAATAGTCTATGCTTCAAGTTATGCCAAATCATAGCAGAATAGAATAAACAGGAAAAACCCTAGTATTAATATTTAATATTTCTGTTTTTCCAACTAAAATCGAAACATTGTGTTGAGTTGAGGAACTCAACACCTTGCTTTGTCTGCAGAACGGTTAAATGGTCAATGTAATGTCTTTTTTATTAATTGGTTGAAAATGAACGAAATGATTTATCATTAAATTATTAATATTTTTTTAGCTTCAGGCTTTTATCCCGCGTAGCAAGGTAAACAGAAAGTACCTAGTGTCAAGACACTCCGTACTTCGCTTTCCACCGAATTCGAGACATTGCGTGTTGAGTGATAGAACTCAACGCCGTACTATATCTTTTACCAGGGCGTGAAAGTGAAAATAATTTAAATATAATCACTCCCCCGATAGGGGATCGAACCCACAACCGATCGCGTTTACAGTCAGACGCTGTCTCACTGCGCCACGACCGACCGACCTCTATCATTAAATTAAATGCATATTTCTAAAAAAAAAAACAAACAAAGACAATATGAATCTTTCAAAAGCTTTATAAAGCTACGAATATTTTGTGTATTAAGAAACATGCTAGTTTAAGTGCTTTAGTGGAAGAATTTTAAAAGTATGCAGTTTTATAAAGCGAATTCTTGAATAAACATTTTAAGATAATCTTATGCGTCTCGAAAATTCAGAGCTTGTTAGATTTAAGTGGGAGCGTACATACCTATGTACTCGTACTTTGTTTTGAATTTTTACACTCAAAAATATGAGGCCGGTCGTGGCGCAGTGGGACACCGTTTGACTGTAAACGCGATCGGATATGGATTCCATTCCTACTCGAGGAGTGATTATATTTAAATTATTTACACTTCCTTGCTCTGGTAAGATATAATGCAGTGTTAAGTTCCGCCTCTTAATACACAATATCCTGAACTCAGCGGAAAGCGAAGCACGGAGTGTTCACGGAGTGACTTTCTGTCAAGCCTAAAAATCAAAAGAAAATCAAAATTAAATTATCAAATTAAAATATTATTATAATATTCATGAGTTATCGATAATAAAATCCGCATTCATTATTATGAATTGCTAAAATATACAAAGGTGTAGGATCATATCGCGTCTATGCAAACTACAACGTATTTAAGCACAAAAATATTTTTTGTCAAAAATCACAAATATAAAAATACAACATGATTATTAGACAAATAGTTATAATATTATTATGGAAAATGTTAATAGATAATATTATTATGACACATATAAGGTTAAGTATGTATAGTAAAATTCCACAAGCATGTCAGATCTGACAGCCGCTAGAGAAATTAATAAATTAATATTAAAAATGTATAAAAAAAGACCAACTGTTAAGTTTCTCACAGGCTCTTCTCAGCAGAACTGCCTTGGGAGCTGGTGGTAGCTTCCTATAGGACTGACAATACTGACACTTGTGTCGATTGACGATTTGAAAGTGCTTGTGTTAAGCTGTTTAGCCTATTGGAATAAAGAATATTTCGATTATGGTTTTTTTTATTTTTTATATTATCTGTCTTAATACGGTAATTAGAAAAATATAAATTACTTCATAATTCTCATGGTTCAGACGTTGATTTTGCAGATATACTAATATAATGTAAAGGTTTCCGGCGGTGAATAAGCGGTAATGTGATTGCTACCTTTAATTACGTGACATAAGAACACATAATGAATGAGATTTTTTCATGAAAAAAATCACTTGATATATATATATATATATATATATATATATATATATATATATACATATATAATCACAACATAAAAAAATGTTTAATTAGTAAAACAAAGTGCGACGTTGCGTTCCGCCACTCAACACGAAATGTCTTGAATTCGGCGGAAAGCAAAGTACGAAGTGTCTTGACTCTAGGTACTTTCTGTACCCTTCTATGCGAGATAAAAGCGTGGAGTTAAAAAAATTTTAAAAATATGTTTTCAAGTAATTTATTGCTTATTTTACCACGTTACTCTAAAATTATTAAATGCGATATTAGGTTATTTGATGACACGTAATGACAAATATAATAATAATAATTTAAAAAACAGCAAAAACAGAGAGATAGAAAACGATCTCCAATCAATGTTATAGAACAGCTGAAATGTTGAAAATACAGTGATTCGTACAGGTTTCATAAATTTAAAAAAAAAGTAGCCCACTCAGGCGGTTATTTTAACGTTGTTCTGTATAGTCAGTTCGCGAGTCCCATTTTTGCCATTTTAACCCCACGAGACTCGCTCAATTTGTCCCTCGAACGTTTTCATCACCTGAACGGGAATTTTACGAGAATAAATTAAATGTACCGTGAATTACAGTGAGCTCTGACAAACTTTACGGCAACGCCACGCCATTTTGTATGTTTGTATTCAAATTTGATTTTATTTAATATGATTTCTTAGATTGATTTATGTTTAAATGATTCACGTATCTAGTTTGCTACGTCTGATTTTAGTACTACTTCTATTGATTTATAATTAAAAAAATGATTGTGTACAAATGTTGAGAAGTACTTATATTAGTTACAAATCTTAGGAAGCTTTTTTCGCGCATAGCAGGGTAGACAGGAAGTACCTAGTATCAATACACTCGTACTCCTCTTTTCGCCGAATTCGGGACGATTGAGTGGCGTAACTCAACGCCGTGCTTTATTTTATCAGATCGAGATTTAAATTAAAAAAAGAGAACAATTTAAATATAACCATTCCCCCGAATGAGAACTCAATCCCACAACCAATCGTGTTTATATCCTCAATCCGTAAATGAAAGCCCCATGACTTTAAGTATCGGTATCGAACTAACGAACGTGCATCTTGCCCGTTGGACTGCGGTTTTGGTAACTACTTCGCTTCTACTTGCCTTACCATGTTTCTTATTTAATATATTGTTTATTATTCACACATAAAAATGACAAAACAGAAATTAAATTGTATATTACAAAGGTGGACTTTAAAGATCTCTTTCAGTCAACCTATCAACGTGCATATGTAAGAAGAGGCGGGATAAAAATTGTAGTGCAACATTTACATATATATTATCCAGAGGGTGTCCTACCAAATATCTGTCCGATGCTTGGTCTTGGGCATGCGGGTATGCGACCCCGGGTCCTCGAGCCACCACTATCATATTCCTATCCAATCCATGAAAATAGTGCCTTTACTCCGAAAAAGAAAGTAGCAGAGAAACAGTCGCAGTCGTCCGACCGAACTACCTCCTAATCTCGGACTTGTTACTTCAATAACACCTGACGAAACCCGGAATTGTCTCCGACACATGAAGAATCGGAAATCGGAGGGACCTAACGATATTCCAATCGAAGCATGGAAAGCATTAGGCTCTCTTGGTGTACTCGTGCTTACTGACCTTTTTAACCATATCTTGAACACTGGAACGATGCCACGTCAGTAGTGGTACAGCTTTATAAGCCCTATTTACAAAGGCAGGGGCAGTGTTCAAGATTGTGGTAGTTATAGGGGCATTAAGATGGAGTCACACCATGAAACTCTTTGAGCGCGTGATTGACCGCAGGCTTCCCCCCTGAGGCCTATATTATTAGAGATATGTATGATTCCGCTTCAGTGGTTAGGACTGCTGTTGGTGACACGAAACCCTTCTCGATTACTGTAGGGGTTCACCAAGGGTCGGCTCTTAGCCAGTACTTGTTCAGTGTTGTGCTGGATACTGTCACGGCTTATATCCAAGACCAGCCTCCTTGGCTGATGATGTACGCTGATGACATAGCACTCATTGACGAGAGCCGGGTTAAGCTGGAGCACAGAGAGCCTTTGGAAGGGTACGCTTGAGCCAAGTATATGGTTTGCAGGAGCCCGGACTCTAGCACTATCCAAATAGCTCCTGGACCAGCCGTAAATTGTGGAGAAGTTCAGGTACCTTGGATCCATCGTGCCATTCTAGGGCCATTGATCACAACATTCATGCCCGTATCAGCGCTGCTTGGGCCAAATGACGTGAAGTCACAGGTGTGGTCTGCGACTGCAGAATACCGCACAAGGTCAAGGGGCAGATATACAACAGCATAATCCGACCGGTTCTCATATATGGCAGTGAATGTTGGCCCGCACTATCTTGGCACACTCAGGAGCTTCACGTCACGGAAATGAAGATGCTAAGGATGTGTGGCGTAACGCGGGCGGGTAGTCTTGGAGTCCGTGACGTAGCGGAAAAGCTTCAAGAGCGTCGCCTTAGATGATATGGACGCGTTGTATATGTAATATAAATATATAAAATAATATATGAAATATTTTATTATAAGCGTAAATAGTGAACGAATCGTAACTTGATAGGGACTTTATTAGTGTTAATTTTTTAAGGACGTAATATTTGTCCATCCTCGTAACGACATTAAAAACTAATTTGACAACACGCTACTTCTCTAATTCGGCGGAAAGCGGAGTACGGAGTGTTTTCACACTAGATCTTGTCACCACCCTTTTATGCGGGATAATAGCGTGAAGCTAAAAAAAAGTATCGATTTGTAAATTGTTGATTTCGAATCGAATCAGACGAAATGCTAAAAACGGAGTGTCTTCACACTACTCCTTCCCCTCATACTTAAAAAAAATAACATCTATTTTATTATTTTTAAAATAAATAAAAAGAAAGTAATCGTTAACAATAGTAGAGGATATTTGAATACAACATTTACGGATTTCGAGACGCCAGGACCGATCTCATTAGCAGACCACCGCTCTCAAATTGGACGTGCAATTCAAGTGATTTTAATTTGAAATATTATCTTTTATTTCAAATTTGCTTTATCTTGCGTATTGTAGATTTTTAAGGAGTTTGCTTTTAATATTTTTTCCAAATAAATATATAATAATTGTAAATGAATAATGAATTAAGTACCAAGAAATTAATTTAAAAATCGTGCACTAACCACGTATAGAAGTAAAAAACCCAAATTTCCTTGTAGCGTCGGTAATCATAAGTCCAATATTCTGAGACTATTTAAATGAAACTATTTTAATCGCGTATATTTTGGTATTCGTATATACATATTTTGAAACTTGCTACCTGTGACCCTGGAATACTGCAATGTTCGAAACGTCAGGTTTCCAAAAATATATTTACGTATACCAAAATATACGCTATTAATCCGTTTGAAATAGTTTCATTTAAAATATGGAAAAATCAAATTTTGAGTTAATAATGACACGGGCTTCACACACTAATAAATTTTTATATATTTTATATATAAATATATTAAGTTTTATGCCTATAAACTACAAAAATTTCCGGCGACATCGATTTTCTGTTAATATTTAAAGAAAATTGCTGCACCGAATGGCATCGAATGCCTGTTGAAGCTTACACCTTTAGTATGCTGTAAAGTACAGGATTTTGAATGGTTTAACATGTTAAAAGGTGGTAATTTTGAATGAGAAACGAGGATACGCGGTTAAGTACCTCCCACGCGCGTTTTTTATACTCTTGTTCATTATTTTTTCTAATTATAGATTATTTACTTACTTTAATACAGTAATGTAATACATCCTACCTGCAAGCAAAACTATATATATATATATATATATATATATATATATATATAT
Source organism: Dryadula phaetusa (assembly GCA_032432895.1). Taxonomy (NCBI): domain Eukaryota; kingdom Metazoa; phylum Arthropoda; class Insecta; order Lepidoptera; family Nymphalidae; genus Dryadula; species Dryadula phaetusa. The sequence continues at coordinate 3,984,587 of JAOYRS010000021.1, forward strand.
ATATATATATATATATATATATATATATATATTAACTATTTTTAAAGTGATATTCCACACTTAGAAATAGAGATCCAAAAGGCCACGTAAAATTAGAAATCCAAGAGACATGGGTTCGAATCCCGCTGCGTTCAAATTTTTATACGTTTTTTTCAAAAATGACCTATAATATGATGATATCTTTATAAAGTCACAGTATATACAATCCACAAAACTAAATTAAAATATCTTTTTCACTTCACTACTATCAAATCAATGAAGTAAACGTTAATGCTAAGTGACACAAAGTGGATATTTTAACAAAAGGATGGCTGAATTTTAAGAATTACAAGATTAATCAGATTAAGGCTGGTCTCAGCGCAGTGGGACAGCATCTGAATGTAAACGCCGTCGGTTGTGAGTTTTATTCCCACTGGGGGGGGTATGATTATATTTCATTTAATTGTTTTCATATCCTCGTTCTGATAAAACAAAGCGCGGGTTGAGTTCGGGTTGAGTTCCGCCACTCAACACGCAATGTTTCGAATTCAGCGGAAAGTGGAGTGCGGAGTGTCTTGACACTGGGTACTTCCTCTCTAAAATATGTGTGGTGAACTGGACACGTACGAATCTAATAATTGTTCAATAAATGTCCAACAGAACAAACAAATTAATTTAGAATTTATAACACGCACGATATTTATCAACGATATTAGCGGAATTGTTTGTCGCCTCAGTTACAAAACGATAATGCAATTTCAGCTTAAATTATTTACGTGTTCAATTTTGCGTCTGTTTGAACTGTCTGCACAGCAAATGTATTTGTTTTAATTAATTATATTACGAGTATATGGAAAATTGTAGGTTTTCATATTTTATTTTTATTAAGCCTGTATAACGTTTTATCCCGCATAATAGGGTACTCAGAGACAACCCAGTGTCAAGACACTCTGTTGTCCGCTTTTCTCCTGAAATCGAAGCATTACGTGCTAAGTGAGTGGGCACTCGGCATAAAAAAATCGTTTTGCACTCAACACTCAATGTCTCGTTTTCAAACATAAAAAAGAGTTGAATCATTATAAAATGCGGATTTTTTTATTTTTGTACTTCACGCATTAACCCACATGACAGGGTAGTCACAGACAACCAAGTGTCAAGACACTCCGTTCAGTTCTTGCAATGGTGACATTGCGTGCTAACTGGGGAACTCAACTCCGCGCTTTGCCTTGTGATTCAAATGAAAATATTTTTAAATATAATTATTATCTCGATTATTTATGGTCAGATGTTGTCCCAACACGTTACGATAGCCTCAATTAATTTGGCAAAATAGATTATATTCGGAGTTATTTCTCCAGAGTTATTTTATATGCTTACTTGGAATATTAAATTAAATTGTATTATTTTGTTTACAAAATGTAAAGAAATTATCATATGTAGAAAGAAATTGGAGGAATTTGTAAGTATACATTCTAAATTTTATAATTCACATGAAAATGACTTTAATATTAAGAAATGCCGTGTAATAAATTTCGTTCACGCTTGTAATTTCTTAAATCTCCTTTGAATTTTATACAAAGCGAATATTTTCGCGTTAAACGCTTAATACCATAAAAGGTAAGATCTAAGAGGATCAGAAAATTATGTTGTGTTACGAATATATAGACACACACATATACGCATATATATATATATAATGATATTTTTTTTCCATGTTAGAGCGAGCAGCAGACGTTTAAACCGCCATGATATAGCCAGCAAATTATTTTTTGTTCTTCAATATATTGGGTAAAAGAAATATTAACAAATTTTTAATCGAGAGAAAATGTTTAAAAATATATAATTTTTTAAGTACTTTAGAGGCAGCCGCTTCTCATCCCACACATACATTCGCAGCGGGTGTTCACGAAGACGTATATTATCAAGATATTTTTCTTTGAGATACATTTGAAATTAAAGTGTTTAGTACTAGATTTTATTAACTATAAAGACCTTTTTTTAGTATATAACTATAATTTCAAGTATATTTTTTTAAGTTACCCAACTAAGACAATTCGCTAAAAGTGGCGGAACTCAACGCCGTTGTCTTACCAGAGTGGGGAAATAAAAATAAATAATTTAATAGATACCGGTTCAAATTCTGCTTAATTAAAATTATATGACTAAAGGAATAAGGTGAATGAAACAAGTTAGTTTATTTGAATTCTGTATTACTACACCAAGTGGCTACTTCGATATTATTTTTTAAATACAAAAAAAAATTGTTCAATTATTTTAAACACCATGTACATTATATATACCTAAAATTTGTTTATTTTTACATATTTTTCGCGTATATTTGGGCGTTCTAATAATTTGGAAATTTAGAATTGGGTAATTTTAAGTAAAAGCAATAGAGGATAATGAAAAAACCTGTTACAATTTTGATAACATTTAAGGAATAATAAAAGTATACATTTTAGAAAAATAAAATATTACAAAATAAATTTAAAAAATAATATATTAAAAAAAATTTTTGCCCACAATTTCCGTTTTCCTGGGAATTTCCAGAAATCCACTCTCAAACAAATTTCAGATTTCTACTAATCGAGTTTTATATAATAAATATATAATAAATATCTACGTTTCAACATATTTTACAATTTTTTCAAGTGTTATTCCATTTTATTTTTAAAAAACACATTTTTAAAAAACGTATGAAAATTTGAGCGCAGCGGGATTCGAAACCGCGCCTCATGGAAACCGTCCAAGTGCTTTGACCGCTAAGCCATGAGATCGGTTACCGGCTCCGTCGAAATTCTAATGCGTTATGTTACAACTTATTTACGTTGTTAGCATCTCTGTTTTTTTTTAATATTTTTTAATCCTAAATGTGGAATAACACTTCAAAAATAGCAAAATATTTAAATAAATAGCATTCTCTCTAGCCGAACGGTTATTTCTTAAAATTCTTTGAATAGCAAAAATTCTTAAAAATCTCTCTACAGAGATACTAACAACATAAATAAGTTGTAACAAAACGTATAAGAATTTTGTCGCAGTCGGATGTTGAACGTATGGCGCGAGCGGTCAAATCGCTCGGACGATTTCCAAAATTCGCGCGGGTTCGAATCCTGCTGCGTTCAAATGTTTATCCATTTTTTTTAAAATGTTTACACATTTCAACATAATAACACACCAAAACATACTAACATATAAGATATGTTTATTTTTATTTATAAATATATCTAAAAAGTACAATTGAAACTCGATCAACCGGACTAAATATTCTATTTAGGCATTACGATAAACGAATATCCGGATAATCGAATCTATGAAGAATTTGTATTAAAAAAGACTCCCTAAATAGGCCTCACACTGGCCTCGCTGTTACTTCGTTTCGTCGATATCTCGTGTAACTCAATCATTTTGTACAAAATCGGGTTGAAAAAGCTCGCCATCCATTCCTCGGAGCTCCTCGCTCCAGTTACATTCTGCAAATTCCTTAAGAACTGTTCTTGTAAACCTCTCAAAGCCGTTTGAACGCTGAAAATAAATAACAATAAATAAATAGATAATGCTACAACTTGCGGAAAGCGAAGTATGGAGTGTTTTGACACTAGATACTTTCTACCCTGCTATGCGGGATAAAAGAGTGGAGCTAAAAAAATACTGCAAAAAATATATATAATAATTAAATATACGCCTGTAACTTCGATCGGGGGAGAGATTATATTTAAACTATTTTCATTTCCCCGCTCAGGTGAGATGATGCCCGGCGTTGGTTTCCGCCAATCAACACGCAATGTCTCGAATTCGGCGGAAAACGGAAAACGAAATGTCTTGACACTAGGTACTCCCTGTTATGCGGGATAAAAGCGAGAAGCTATGAAAAAAGTGTACGAAAAATTTTATTAATTTTCTTTTACATTATATTTATTTACATAATACAAATATGTTTATTATTTATTCATACATATAATAAATAGTAAAACAACTTACGAGTGTGACGTCATGGCGATACCTTCAACTTGCACCGGGCTCGTGTAATTGTGTTCTATTTGCCATGGATTTAGCCATGTAGAAACTCTGTAATAAATATATATTTTAAAACACTAATTCTAATTTTACAAAAAAAAAACAGTTTTAAAAACCAGTCTGTTACTTTATACAAAAGTGTTTGTTAAACTCCAGTATTTTTTTTTGATATATTTATTTAACTTCACGCTTTTATTCCGAATAGCAGGGTACAAAAGTACCTAGTGTCAAGACACTCCGTGTTTCACTTTCCACCGAATTCGAGGCAGTTTGTGTTGAGTGACGGAACTCAACGCCATACTCCCTCCTTACCAAAGCGAGGAAGTGTAAATAATTTAATTATAATCCCCCCAGTGGAAATCGAACCCACGACTGATCGCGTTTACAGTTAATGTAGTTCTCTTTTTGATATATTTATATATATTCAAATATAGAGATTAGATTCCCAATTTGAGTTAGTTTAAAAAATTAATTTCAGATTAATGATATTTAGTTTAGCTTCACGCTTTTATCCCGCATAGCAGGGTAGACAGGAAGTTCGTAGTATTAACTTACTCCGTACTCCGCTTTCCCCTGAATTCTACATATTACGGGCAGATTAGCGGAACTCAACGCCGCGCTTTGTCTTACAAGAGCGATGAAATGACAATATTATCATTCCTCCATTCCCACAACCATGTTTACAGTGAGATGCTGTCCCACTGCGCCACGACCGGCCTCGATTCATGTTATAATACTTACAAATCGCCATATATGAGCTTATACGATCTCTCTCTAAGCATTACAAAGGAATGCATGCAAAGAGCCAGTTCGATTCCCGGCCATTGATCATCTGGTAGTATTTCTTTAGTGTTACCTAAAAAAAAAACAAAAATAAATAAATAATTTATGCTATTTTCAAATAGATATCTTAAATGAAATTATTTTGTCGACTAATCCCGTATATTTTAGTATTTGATAATTTTAATAAAAAAATTTAAAATAATTTCTTTCCACAGGTTCTCGCTTGTTCCCGCATAGCGGAGTAGTCAGGGAGAACTTAGTTCCAATTAGTTATATAGCGTGTAGAGTGGCGTAACATAACGCGGGGCTATGCCGGGAAAATAAACATAGTTTAATATTTCATTTTAATACTACACAATACTATTTGTCATCTACAACTTCGTGGACTTTAAGACCATGCTATAATAAGTACCATATTACTTTCTTATTCCTACTTCAAGCTATATCCCACGTAGCAGTGTAGTCAGAGACAACCTAGACAAGTCAAGACACTGCGTTCGCTGCTTTCCGCCCAAAATCGAGACATTGCGTGTTGAGGGCGGAACTCAACGCCGCACTTTGTCTTTACCAGAGCGAGGAAGTAAAAATAATTTAAATATAATCACTCCCCCGAGTGGGGATCGAACCCACAACCAACCAAAAAACTGTAGCAAGATTCGAATCCGCTTCCTTTACATACCGATTAAGTGCTCTCTATTTCATATTTAAAAATAATAAAACTTAATATTTATAATATTATTATTATTCCAAAACTGTAAACGCGATCAGTTAAGGGTTGTATTCCCACTCGGACAAGTGATTATATTTAAATTATTTCCATTTCCTCACTCTGTTAAGACAATGACGCACGCAATGACTGGAATCCGCGGAAAGCGGAGTACGGAGTGTCTTAACACTAGAAGCTTCCTGTGCCTGAAGTTAAAAAAAAAATATTTAATAATAATAACTCACTAGAACTTTCGTCTACAACTCCCCATGTTTTCAGACAGCTGGACAAACTCGGTAGAGACACTGGCAACAGTTCACATAATGTCGAATAATGATCGTATCTATAAGAAAAAAAAACAATTGACCTTTACAAGCTCTTTATATATATTTAGTATAAGAAAAAAAAATAAGACAAAAATTATAACATGTGTATAGGTCGGACGTCTGACTATAAACGCAATCGGCTATGGGTTCGATTCCCACTTGGGTTAATAATTATATTTATATTATTATCATTTCCTGGCTCTGACAAGACAGAGAGCAGCGTTGAGTTTCGCCAGTCAACACGCAGTGTCTCGAATGCAGCGTTAAGTGTATAGGAATTTTGACGCGTTAGATTCCTACGACTTGTATTGGATTAAAACTTGTAATACACCTATACACACACACACACACACACACACATATATATATATATATATATATATATTTTAAATGAAACTATTTAACCGGATTAATCGCGTATATTTTGGTATTCGAAAATACGTTTTGGACACCTGACGTTTCGAACACTTTACAGTAGTCCGTGGTCACAGGTAGACTGAGGTGGCATTCGTCTGTCAGTTGATAAAAAAAATTAATTATATCAAACTACCGCCATCGATTTCTCAATTGCCTCACGTACTGCCCTGGATTCTTGCAGAATGAGCTCACTGTATCTTTGTCTCTGGTGTGGTGGATTTGGGATTTTAAATTTTTAATAAGTGGGTCCCAGGTGGTAGATAGTTTCCAACCATCTTCTCTATTGAAATTTGGATGTTTTTGAATTTCAATAGCCTCGCGGATCATTCTAGGAACATATCTACTTTCCCTAGCGAGGATATGTGGCTTATCAAACCTGATGTAGTGGTTGGACTTATTCATTGTATGTTCACACACAGCTGACTGCAATACACGCCCATTCTTGACATCGGATATGTGTTCTTTCACCCTAACCCCGATGCTCCTCTTTGTTTGACCAATGTATGACAAGCCACAGTCACAGTCTAGTTTATACACACCTGCACACTGCAAAGGAATATTACATTTCACGGGTCTCAAGCATTAGCTCACTTTTTTATTAGGCTTGAATATGGTTTTAATAGAAGCTCTTCTTAAGATGTTGCCAATCCTGTCTGTAACTCCCTTCACAAACGGTAGAAGTGCTGGCTGTCTCTCCACTGTGGGTGGCTTAAATAGTTTCATTTAAAATGTATAAAAATCGCGAAAATCAAAGATCTTATTATATATATATATATATATATATATATATATATATATATATATATATATATATATATATATATATATATATATGTGTGTGTGTGTGTTTATTTTCCATATAATTTTCTTATACTCATATATACATATGTATACGTAAATACATATACGTATTTGAATCTACGTACCTCGACCATCCAGTCAATATGACGCCAACAAAGTTAATTTTGTCACAGTTATCTTTAATTTCTTTGACCCAAGCTTCTTGATTACTTATGTACCTCGCTACTGGTGAAAGTACCTGAAATATATTCAAATCAAAATAAATATATTTTTTATTCAAATAGTATATAATATTACAAGTAGTTTCAAGTAGTTTATTCACACAAGTCTCAGGATTATCAAGCTCACTATACTAGATGGCAAGAAACTGAATAAAAATATATATTTTATTTTTATATAATATTAGTTTTACAATTGATAAGAGATTCTGGAGGAGATAGCATGTGTTAGAGACCAGAGATAGAAAGAGAGGAAAAAGGAAAAGAACAGATAAATGGAGCCTTTCATATAAAAATAAAAATTAAAGTAAAAACACAATTAAAAGAACATACATACATACTCTGTACTCTAGTTTTAGCACAAATTCGAGACATTAGATGTTGAGTAACGGAACTCAAAGCCCAAAGGGAGTCTATAGAGTCTGGAGTTTCCTCCAGAGCAAAGGGTAGCGTGGTATAAAAGGGAGCAAAGGGTTTAAAATATTATATATATATTCCCATATACCCATATATCTGCATTACTAAAGCACATGCAGTCAGAGTATGTCCTAATATAATATAACTAAATTTATTCTAACAATGTATAGCATTTAATTTCCATACATACACACAAATTCACACACTCAGACACTATAAATTCACAGTGAAGAATTAGATATTTTTATCCTATATTATTACCTATATCCTACCTATATCCTACCTATATCCTACCTATATCCCACCTATATCCTACCTATATCCTACCTATATCCTACCTATATTCTACCTATATCCTACATATATTATTATTAGAGGGGCGAGAATTCCTAATAAAGTCTATACTTTGCTTTTTTAGGAATTCTCGCCCCTTTTTAAGCAAAGTATTGGATGTATTAGGAAATCTCAACTGCAAACATTATAATGCTACATTCTGCTTTTGAAAATAAAGTATTTTTTAATTATTTTAATATTCCACACAATTAAGCCAAAAGAACAGTAAGATTACATAAAAAATATATATTATAAAGTAATCTTACCTGGCAACTGCCATTAGCTCCTTTAAAAGCAGACCCCGCCCATACAGATGGAAATATTTTGGAGTAAACCTCCCACAAATGAGGATCTACTTGAAAATGCTCTTTAACATTGTAATTCCATATAACTGGCTGTATTAGTTCTCCTATTTTATAATCTGTAATCAAAAAAGGTTGCATCTACAAAAATCATGATTGATTTGAAAATTTGTAAAATTGTTTAAAATAATATCCTAGATTTTATAATATAGCTTCACGCTTTTATCTCGCATAGCAGAGTAGACAGAAAGCACATAGTGTCAAGACACTCCGTTTTGCCGCCGAATTGGAGACATTGCGTGTTGAGTGACGAAACTCAACGACGCGCTTTGTCAAACTATAAATTATTTTTATTTCTTTGCGAAATAAAAATAAATTAAATATAATCATTCCCTCCAGTGAGAATCAAAGCGACAACCGATCGTGTTTAAACCAGTCAGACGCCTTCACACTGCGCCACGAGCCGTCTTATTATATTATATACATATTAATAATATATTAATTTTAAGACACCTTAAATAATTATTATTTCTCGTTATGTTGGTCATACTGGTACGAACATTCGAGAAGTTCATACCAAGAGCCGGCAAGAAACTCAACAGTTGCTCTTTTCAAATATAATATTACAATGATAAAATTATAGGGCTGGGCCTAGAATCTCGTCACAAAAATATAATTATTATGAGAAATTTTAGGGAAAAAATTGGAAAATCAAGATGAGGAGGTGGTAATAGGTACATAGGGAATAGGAAACACAGAAAAAGTATAAATAGCACGTCTCTTGAATACAAATTAAAGATAATGAACACCTGAACTCAATTTTCATACTAATCATCGCAGTATAAGGGCAGCATAGAAGGGAGAAATAACAGAAAGACCAAGTGGTGCCAACCTTCGTGTAGTAAAATAAGGAAAGTACAGAGTATAATATAAATAGAATAAACGAACTATATGACAGAGAAATAGGCATTACGTACAATGTAAACTTAAAAATAAACCAGATATACTAAACACAAGCAAAGAATTAATACTTTCAGAAAGCTTTGTTCCAAAATAAATAGAAACAAAACTGTTTTAAAGGAGATTACCAAAATAAGGTAGGAAATAAGAAAGTGTATTAGTAAAAAGATTCAACTAAAAAGACAATGGCTTATATTGACCGCCACATAACCAAGACAGGAGGTATAAAGAAAGACCTCAAAGAGCTCAGAAGCTCAAAATTCTGAAGAAGACTTTAGTCTACTGAAAGCCCGTCAAAATCAAAAAAAATCCTCTACAGTGTATAGAAAGGATAATAATCTTGGTATACAAAAAAGGAGATAGAGACGATATGAATAACTATCTTCCTATTAGTGTTATGTCGAATATTCACAAATATTTTTCAAAAATTGTCCTGAACTCTCGGAAGAGGCAGTATTTCGAGAGTGATGCTCCACTACAGATCATATGCATACCCTGAAACAAATTATAGATAAAAACCAAGAATTTGGATACACTTTGCACCCAATAGTCTTTGATTATAAGAAGGCCTTTGACTGCATAGAACATCACCTTACATAGAAAGCCTTAACAAAACCTTTAAAAAGATATTGAACTTAAATACATAAGACTAATAAAACGTATCTACTCAAACAGCTCAGCGTCAAAAAAATTGGAAGAAGTGCCAATGTAAAAGGAGTACGACAGGGGGATCCTTTATATCTTATTATAATTATTTCCTGTCATGCTGGAAGAGATAATGAGGAAAAATGTACTGGGATGATATCGGGATCAATATCGACGGGCGCAAACTTCTTCATCTCAATATAGACAACTCAGACACATTTCAATTAATGCTCGAAGATCTAGCCAGCAATTAGGTCGAAACATTAACAAGTCGAAAACCACGACAAAAAGGGTTAAAAATATAATCTACTTGCGACAGACGATCTCATTTCAAAATGATTAAGCAAATTTTCAAACAAGATATATTGGGTTCCTAAAGACATGATGAACAAGGACTACAAGCTGAGTATCAAGAGAAAGCTTTTCTCTTTCTTTAAGCTGAGAACGAATCGGAAAAGCATGTTTAGAAGTAACCTTGGATAAAAAAAAATTGAATAAAAATACTTGCATCTGATATACGAAAGGTCACCAAGTTTTAGGATGTTTCCTTGAAATGTAAACAACTAAAATAGAGGTGATGGTTCAAATATTAAGGTGCTGATGAAAGATGGGCATGACAAAATTGTCGAAGAACAGACGCCACGCTGTACAATCAAGCAAAATATAGGCAGCTCAAGAGATAAGCCAATGACCTAGATAAAAAGATTACAGGTAACCTGTGGCTTAGAACAGCGAGAGCAAGACAAAATGGCAAATGGTAGAGGAGACGTATGTGTCAAAAAAAACACTGAATTAAAACCAGTCTAATGTGCACTAGGAAAATTTAAATTTAAAAAAAAAATTGAAATAAAGGGTTCTGTATTGTACTGTTTTGTATAACAATGAGTTCCTAATAATAATTAGCTTTCTGAGTGTGCATCAACATTTAATTCGACATATTAACATCAGTATAACATCTTTGGTTAGAGTAATATACTTTTTCCAATAATAATCATTTATATTGATTTTAAATTTCTTCTAACAGGTCTAAAATTATTTGTAGAATTTTACTACATACTTTGTACCCTAAAAAATTTATTTAATTTATTTATATAAGAAAAAAAATAGACTTACGCTGTAAAGTATTCAGGCTGATAGATCTCAGCATGTCATCCCACATAAGTATTATCAAATCAGGTTTAATTTCCTTAAGAAATATTACTAACTCCCTAATATGTTGTAAAAATAGGGATGGAGCTTTGTGTTCACTCGCCGCAGCTCTGCTCTGACATTCATGACATGCTGCTGTATGCCATACCTGGAATTCAACGAATTTTTTGTAATCTTTGAACACAATATTATAAAACATATATTTTAAAATACATTCTATATATTATATATAAAATATTAAAAAAAATGAATTTAATATATCCTGTTGACTCTTCTCATCCTCTTGACTGTTCCATTGACTATTTTCAGCCCAAAATCGAGATATTGGGTGTTAATTAACGAACTTAACACCATGCTTTGCCTTACCAGAGGAGAGAAGTAAAAAGTACATTTTAAATATAATCAATGACTTGAGTAGAAGTTGATCCCAAATGACAGAAGTACAATACTAGTAGTAGGTAGTCTCTGGCTTTCCTTATAATATTTTTTAAAACACCTTTTAATATCTATTTTTGAATACAGCTTATGTTTATAAAGACTTCCATCAATTGCCACTACAAATTACTTACCTCATCAGCTCCAATATGAAAATATTTAGCGTCAGGTTGCATATCCATAGCTTGTTTAAGCATTTCCTTGACTAGCATTAATGACTGAGGCTTGGAAGGGCATAGTACTGCAGGAGTTCGTTGTACCTCCCTCAAATCTCGGAATGCTGGATGTTTCAGAACAAATTCCATGTGACCGATTGTTTGTATTAATTGTATCTAAAATTATATGAATATTTTATTAATAAAGTTTATATTTATTAGTTGTACATTATTATTTTATTATTATTTCTTTTCTTATCATAATAGAGAAATGATGATAATTTAAATACAATCCTCTAAGTGGAGAACCCTTAGTTGTCACATTTACATTCAGATTGTTCCACTGAACTGTGAAGGCCATTATACTATTTTTTTAGGTAGGGCAAATAAAGGATGTCTTATTATATATTATAACGTTATACTGGTGTTAATATTAAAATGTATAAATATTAAAGAGGTTGTGGCACAGTGGGACCCTATCTGATTGTAAATGTGATAGTTGTGCATTTGATTCCGACTCCCACAGTTATTTTCATTTGCATCAGTCTGGTTAAAGTATAATGAATATAGTGTGTTAGTGTGTATGCTATATTATAGAATTAAGTCTTGTGTAAAGTCACCTATATAAAACCATCTCATGTATCCATCCAAATATGGTGGACCACCCATTGGCCTAAGCTTTCTTTGTGTTATGTTAAAATCTTCTATTGGTATTAAATATCACTTGAAGCTAGAAAGACGTTTCTTTTCAAACCCATTAATTAACCACATAAGACGGGTCGCCAACCCTGCCAGTAGTTTCCGTTTTCTGCTCAGTTTTCATTATAAAATAGCAATATTATTTAGGAATTACAATAATTCAAGTATGTGTCAAACATCGCAATCGAAAGAAGATATAATTATTGCACAAAATGCTGCGGCTCCAGTGGAAACCAAACTTACGCTGACTTACTCAAGCTGAAAACGAGCATCGGAACAAATATTCTCATGGGAGTAGTAGACATCGTTATATTGTTGGCCGCCATCATTGGAGTTTACAAGATTTACAAGCGATGCCATAAACGATGGATCCAAGAAGAAGTAAATTCGTTTGCGCTACAACGAGCTGCGAGTCTGTACCGGCGCGGGCGCAGTCAAAAATCTACCAATGAAGGTGAAGAATAAAGAAAGTGCCTATGTTTCACTGCACAATTAAATACGCTACGCGTGTCACCAAAGTGGTATACCAGACAAAATGAACAATTTTTAAAATCTTAATTATTATTTTTAATATGTTAATGTAGTATAATAATATAATCCCTCGTTATCATATCAATTAATTTCATTAAAACAGTGCTCAGACACTCACGAATACGATACTCGCCGCCCAAAAAGGAAAGATGTAACATTCCGCACAGATCATGTTACGTGGCGACATTCTTAGGTGTATAATTACTATAAACTAATTAATTGAGCTATTTTTAGAATAAATGTTTTCATATATAATTATTAGAATTTAGTATGACAGATCAATTATGTACGATATATAACTCTTTAATTGAAATAAAAAAATACTTAATAAAGACAGGTAAAAAAAGGTTTACTGGGAATATTACAGAAAATAAATTAAACGGATAACCTCATTCCTAATTTTATCCTTGAGAGACCCCGAGCATAGGTCGCTCCATAGCTCGCTGAGCGACTTTAAATCTGTGGACCAGCCCTACTGTCAGTGTCCACGTCTCGGCAGCGTATGTCATTACAGGTAGGACACATTGCTCAAAAACTTAGCTACTAGCTTTATTCACTACATCTATATTTAGAAATTAGAAAATTGTGTATTATGCCAGAAAATAATTCCACAAAAATGAATTTTGATTTAAAAACGGCTTGTAATTTGTTGCCAGTCATGGACGGTGTGAAAGAGACCACAAACAAGTTCATTGATGGTATCGAAATGTATGCGGATATGCTTAAAGATTCTGATATCCCGTTATTAATTAAATTTATTTTAAAGAGTAGATTATCCGAAAATGCTAAATTGCACATGTCGATAGATAATACTTCTGTTAAAGATATTGTCAGTGATATGAAAGTTCATCTTATAACGGAAAAATCATTTACGGCTATTCAAGCACGTTTTCAACAGACTACTCAGGGTTGGAGATCGGTAGATGAATATGGAACTGAAATAGTAAAGCTTTTCACAGATTTGACAATGTCTCAAGCAGACGGAGACCCTTTACATTATAGTATTTTAAAACCATTGAACGAAAAGTTAGCAATTAAACAGTTTTCGGATGATTTAAAAAATAATAAACTTACTACCATAATAGCAGCTAGGAACTACAACTCTCTTAAAGATGCGATCCAAGCGGCGAAGGACGAGGAGATTTCTTTGCCCTCCTCAACAAATGCTGATGTCATGCACCTAAGAAGGTAGGTACAAAAACAAAAATTATTCTAATAATAGATATTACGACCACAGAGGACCCAGCCAACAACGCGATAATTATAATCATAAATATTTTCAACGCGGTAAGTATACCAGAAATGTACAGCGTTTTCAATATTCAAATCGAGGTAAATTTTCTAGGGGTCTTAATCGCGGTAACAATCGTAATGCGTTTTCGATGAATGTGAATAGCCCTAATAGTGAAAATATCAATAAAGACAAAAAAGAACAGAAGACTAATTAGTTTTTTTCGGATTTAAAGATATATTTTTGCATTGAACAATAAGCATAAAATAGTAATTTTTGAATTAAATAAACATAAATATTATTTTTTATTAGATACTGGTGCTTCTTTGTCAATTATAAAAAGCGAAATATTACCGAAAAATACTACAATTTATAGAAGTAATATTGAAGTCAATGGAATAGGTGGTTGCGTGAAGTCTCATGGTCACGTATATTTAACATTGAACACTAAACATAATGAATCATTTCATCATAAATTTTATATTTTTAGGAATTTATCTTTAAAAGTAGATGGCGTTATTGGATTAGATTTTTTAACTAATTTTGGTTGCGATATATTGTTGAATTCTAATACTTTGAATCTTAATATTTACTATTTTTAAAGTGTTATTCCACACTTAGGATTAGAAAACATCTTTGAAAAAACGTATAAAAATTTTGAACGCAGCGGGATTCGAACCCGCGCCTCTTGGATACCGTCCAAGCGCTCTGACCGTTAAGCCATGCGTTCTACTACCAGATGCGTTTGAATCTTAACTCAAATGGAAAACAATGCCTAATGCCAATTTATGAAACACCAGATTATATATACTTCGGATTATTTATTAATGTTCACTATGTAGCTGTAGAATCAGGTTTGAAAGGTGATTTAGTGGTTTGCTCGAGAGAGTTAGGTAAAGAATTGTTTTTAGGAAGTACAATTGTGAAAGTAAAGGATGGTAAGGTACCATTTAAAATTTTAAAAGTGAGAATAATGTACGTTTACCTAGATTCACGCCTGAGATTCATGCCTTGGATAATTATTATATTTGTAGATTCAATAAAAATGAATCAAATGTCAAAAGAGCAGATACTCTGTCTTCTATCTTAAATTTAAATCATATAAATCCCGAAGAAAATAAATCTATTAGTAGTATTTGTAGGAAATATGCAGACATTTTTCATTTGCCAGGAGACCGACTAACAACGACAGATATTTATGAACACAAAATTACATTAAAGACCAATACTTGCCCCAATCTTTGAAAGCTGAAGTTCAAAAAAAATTGAAAATATGCTCAAAGATGCGATATAATAGAAGAATCTAAAAGTGATTGGTCTAGTCCAATATTACTAGTCCCTAAAAAAAGTAACAAAGCAGGAGAAAAAAAGTGGCGTTTTGTTGTAGACTACAGAAAATTAAATTAAAATATTCAAAATACCACTCCCACTACCAAATATTACTGAAATTTTAGATTCACTTTCAGGTTCTATATATTTTTCCCATTTAGATTTAAATTCTGGATATTATCAAGTTCCCCTTAAGAGAGAAGATAGTAAATACATAGCATTTTGTACTAATTTAGGCCAATACCAAATGAAGCGACTTCCTATGGGTCTCAAAATTTCACCAAGTGCATTTAGTAGAGTTGTGTCAGTAGTTATGTCTGGACGTTTGAAAAATGTTTTATATATTTAGATGATTTAATTGTTTTTGGTAGAAATTTAGATCCATAACAGAAATTTAATTGATGTATTTGAGAGATTTAGAAAAGTAAATTTAAAATTAAATACAACAAAATGCCAATTTCTTAAAAATTATCCCATCCCTATGAACGCTGATGAAGTGTGACGTTTCGTATCATTTCGTTATTATTACAGAAAATTTATTCCCTCATTTGCTAATATAAAAATTCCTCTCAATAAGCTTACGAAAAAATGCAACATTTATTTATTTTTAACATTCATTCGTTAGTGTCAAAATTCATTTAATACTCTTAAAAAAGCTATAATATCTCCCCCTATTTTATAATACCCTGATTTTTCACCACAAAATTAATTTATTCTCAAAACAGATGCATCAGGAATAGCTATTGGCGCAGTGTTAGCTAATAAAGATTTAAAACCTATTGCGTACGCAAGTAGACCATTAAATAGTGCAGAATCGAAGTATCCAACAATAGAAAAAGAGCTTTTAGCTATAGTTTGGAGTGTAAAATACTTCAGACCGTATTTATATGGTAGACATTTCACTATTATGACTGACCATAAACTCTTATTATATTTTATCGGTATGGGACATCCATCCAGTCGTTTAATGAAATTTAGATTGGTGTTAGAGGAATATGATTTCAAAATTGAGTTTATAAAAGGTAAAGAAAACGTAGGAGCTGATGCTTTGTCAAGAATTAATATTACATCTAATGATTTAAAAGGCATGAATGAGCAAGTTATGGTAGTATTAACTAGAAAGCGAAAGAAAGAAATGCAAGAAGATAGAGAGAGCAATGTAGAAAAGCATACACCCTTCCTTATTAACTCTGGAGATGGAAAACCGTGTGATTCGGTTAAAATGGAGTTGATAGAGGCATCTGAGTTACATAAATTACGAAAGGGAGATAGGGTTAGTAAAAAGTATAAATGTTTTTCTTATTGCCCGAGTAGACAAATGTTATACATTAACCTCAGCTTTAAGGCGCAATTCTCGCGAGCCGAATTTGTGACCATGTTGAGTGATTTCTGTAAACAGCTTTGTATCGAAGAGATATGTATAATAAGAGATAAAAGTAATGAAAATTTTATAAAAGATTTAAGTGATGAGATAAAGTCGACTACAAATTGGTCCGGACTATGCATTCATATATTAAATAATGTAACTAGGATTGAGAATGATGAAGAAAAAATCTAAACATTGGAAATACATAAAAGAGCCTATGACGATAACAACAACTGCGTCATACGCATTCGAAAAGATATATATGGATGTAGTAGGTCCTCTGCCTAAAGATTACGATGAAAATGTGTATATATTAACCATTCAGTGTGAGTTAAGCAAGTTTATAGATGCTTATCCACTTAAGAACAAGGATTCCGTTAGTGTCGCTAGGGTGTTAGTTGATCATTTTATTTTAAGATTTGGCATCCCTAAAATAATAGCAACTGACCGAGGAACTGAGTTTAGTTCTGCCACCATGAAACAGGTATGTAAATTATTAAACATAGATAATATTACATCAACAGCATACCATCATCAGTCAATAGGTTCATTGGAGAATGCTCATAAAAATTTAGGTGCATTTTTACGAATTTATTGCGACAAAAACAAACAATCTTGGTCTTATTGGTTACCATACTGGTGTTTTAGTTTTAATACTACTGTCCATACTGAAACAAAATACCAACCGTTTGAACTTGTGTTTGGTAGACAATGTAATATCCCTAATAGATTATGTAATACAGTAGAACCTATGTATAATCAAGAAAGTTGTTGTAGTGAACTTAAATATAGATTGCAAGTTGCTTATAAAGATGCCCGAAATAATTTGTTACATAGCAAATATAATAGAAAAACTAAATATGATAAGTATGTTAATACTGTTGTTTACAATAAAGATGATTTAATTTTAGTAAAATCAGAAACAGGTGGAAAATGAGATGAACTGTTTAATGGAATGAATTAAAGATAATAATAAATAAATAAATAAATAAATATAACCAAACTTTTTGTTAAGTAGTATACAAAAAAAATGTGTAAGCCCATTTTTTTTTCTTTCATCCCCGGAGGTGAAGTGTAATAAATATAGTGTGTTAGTGTGTATGATATATTATAAAATTAAGTCTTGTGTAAAGTCACCTATATAAAACCATCTCATGTCTATAAAATATCCAAATATGGTGGACCACTCATTGGCCTAAGCTTTCTTTGTGTTATGTTAAAATCTTCTATTGGTATTAAATATGACTTGAAGCTAGAAAGATGTTTCTTTTCAAACCCAGTAATTAACCACATTAGATGGTAGACAGAGTGCAGCATTTAGTTCCTAGTTAGCTTGTTGAGTGCAACTCACAATATTTTGAATTGTGGTGGAAAGTGGAGTACAGTGTCTTGACAATAGGTACTACCTCTTTGCTATGTGGCATAAAACAGTGAAGCTGTAAAAAAACATACATGATAAGATTTTACTTACTGGTTCCAATCCATTATTTTTGATAGATTGTATTATACGTTGCACTTCCTCTGCAGAGTACATGTTATCTCCATTACAATTATTTACACTGCCTATATCTACTAAATGCCCAGAATATGGGAATGTATCTTCCCATTCTAGTAATATCCCTGTTGCACCCCAAGCTTTAGCTGATTTAATAACCTAAAATTACATCAATTTTGCTATTTAATTAAAATAAATTATTTAAACATTTTGAATGTAAGACCATGTTAGCTTTGTTTTGTTTTTGTTAAATACCAACCTGCTCAAGGTTGATAAATAAACTTTTATAAATACAAATTTTTAAATATGAATAGGCAATAGGATGTTTTGTTTTGATTATTATATATGAATATTTCCAGTTAAAAATTTATTGGGTTACAAAAATATATTATAGTAAAACTGAAACTACACAACAATTGCCTGCCCTTAAAAACATGTCTGATCAACTTATGAACTTAATTACGGTAAGTAAGAAGAAAATATAAGAATATAAACATACATTTTCTAAATATGAGAACTTTAACGGTGCGCCTTTCAAATCCAAATGAACGATTCTGTAAATAAGTAAAATTGAGTTTGAATAACAAATCTACATTTAACCCAGTTAAGAATCGAATTAGTTGTAAACTTACTTGTGCATATTGCGGTTATTTCTAATTACTAGTTATAAATATGTTAAATGAGGTAAAGTCGTATGTTTTCTAATTTTTAATTTAAAAATTATAGTATGGAACACTTATTAATATACAAGTTTAGAAAATATACTTCACGGGGGTTTAAATTACACTTGTAATTTTAACTTATTTTTATCTATAATTCAATATTTCCAAAATTGTGGCAATCAATGTGATTTTTCTGAACAAACTTAAACAACAATAAATTTAAAATCAATAAAACTAGTGACAGTAGTTTATTATACATTGCTTATTTTTGTTAAAATATTTACATACATATAAGTGACTAAAAGAGCAATGTATTCAACACAACTGTCAAAAAAGTACTGTCATACATAAAGTTTACATTTTATATTCATAGACAATTTTTAAGCAAATGTTAAGGATGATTCGGCTCTCACTTGTATTGGTTATTTGAATACTGTTATTTTGTATTGTTATCATTAGTTTTTTTCTTTTTTTATCCAAAATATGTGTTTTTAGATTAAATATATTTTATTAATATCAATTATTAAAGTTATAAACAGAAAATTATTAACGTTATTGAAAGAACTTTTAATAAATTAAATAATTGCAATTAGCCATAATATCTAAAATAAATATAGATAACATGTAGATTTATTTTATAAATATGTGGATGTAAAGTGATTATATTGTAAATTAAACAATGCAGACCATTTTACAGTTTTAAAGAAACAGAAAAAAGTCAAATCCATGACCCTCCCAAAAATAAAAGACTTGTTTAATTATATCGCATTATAATTTTTATTTATATAAAATATTTAACGTTATTTTATTTTTACTTTTGTTATTAAATAATTTATTGTACAAAAAAATATAAAAAAACGATGTATAATATTGTTTATATATTGTTTAGTAATGTATAGAAAAAGGGAATTAATTTTAATTATTAATAACTTAATTAATTCTTGGAACTACTGTAAACGACGACTAAAATTTTCGACGGGTATTTTCTTTTAGTTCATTAAATGACTTGTTAGACAAGGTTGACAGACGACGGCCATAATGGTATAGGACGTATGGGCAGTTGCGCTATCTTGTTGAAACTAGGTCCTTTTTTACATAAGAGTTACAAAATTTTGTTTACTCACAAAATTTTGTAACTCTTATGTAAAAAAGTCCTCGAAGTAACAGTAACCGCACGACCATGTTTGTTTTCAAGCAAGTATAGGCCTATGATTCCTTGCGCTGACATGGCCGCCCAAGCTGTGACTTCAGAGCCATGTAAGGGCCTTTGATGTTTAAGACGTGGGTTGAAGTCTACCAATAGACTCAGGATCAGATTAATGTACTAATTAAGATTACTGTACTAATTGAATTTTATATAGATGAATTTTCTTATCTTGCTTTAAAATGCGCTGTAACGTGGATCTAGTTTTATTTAATGCACTGGAACGCTTACAAAAGGATTTAGTAGGATTTTCAAGAAATGACTCTTGCATGTCGATGTTTTGGTCAGCCCAATTGTTTCTTATCCAAAGTTAAAGTAGTAAATAGGGAGAGGTAGTAAATTCTGTAAGACCGTTGGTGCTTCCCAAGCACCCCGCGCGCCATTTCAATTTTGTTCGAAATTTAAATTTCAAAGGACTTATGGGACACCTGGTACAATGCAAAATCATTATTTTAAGTCACCGTTTCACTACCATTTAAATTGTATCTAAGTATTTGTCATTACCTTAAGACTACTATATATATAGACATTACGATTGAAAACAAATTATTTTCGGAGGACAAAGAATTCAAACCGAAAATTACATTATTTATTCCATAAATATCCATTAACATTTTTATTAAATCTGTTTTTAATTCAAATTTTACTATTTTTAAAGTATTATTCCAATCAACTTTAGATTAGAAAACATTTTTTAAAAATTGTATAAAAATTCGAACGCAGCGGGATTCGAACCCGCGCCACTAGGAAGGCGTCCTAGAATCATGTAAACCTGTATCATGTAATACTTAGTTGTGGAAAAAGGAGATGGAAATAATACATGTTATAAATAATACTAATTTAAATCTGATGAAAAAGTTTATTTACTCTAATGAATATATTCTTGGATAAATAGATCATTACTATCTAAGTAAGTAGACACAAATCTTATTATCTAGAAATACTTGTATACTATAAAAATATTTTGTATTTCAAATAAATATACCATTGTAATACAAAATATTTTAAATACAAAATCAATTAAAATCTTTCAAAGCACAGATACTAGTAAATAATATTTGTACTCTAAATTAAAAAGAATATTAATACAAGGGCAGTTTATTAGGCATTTAGATATATTTAATTTAATTTTAAGTATAAAACTACAATTATGTATTTTTAAGGTGGGCATTAAATATACCATTAAATAACATATTTTTAAAATGAATAATAAAACTATGAATTTAAATCAAATTTGAAATAGAAACTTCTAAAAGAATTCTGTTCATTTTAATTTATATCATAAATATCTTGATTCTAAAAGGACTGATTGCTTTAAAAGTATGTATTTATTATATTCTTAATATTTAAAAAAATTAAAACACTACTAAATAAAGCAATTTGTTGTAAGTACAAATGGTACTAATAAATAAAGCTACCTACATACATTCGTAAAAAATATGAGAGAAAAAAATCCACAAAAATTATCTATACTCCTAAATCACACTTGTGACACAGATAAAAAATAACTAAGCGATGTCAAACGTCTAGTACAAAAAAAATATAAAATTATACACAAAAAATGTTATCATAATTATGTGTACATTTTTATATTTATTTTTATCCTTTACATAAAAATGTACATATAAATATTGCAATATTAATGGGCAATAATTATTTTCATTCCAGGCTCAGGGTCGACGGCAACATCTTTAGCTAAAGGCGCATTTCCAATAATACGGAAGTTCTTCGTATATGGTATTATTGCTACTAGAAGTCCGGATACAATGACCCATATACCAGCTACGTAGAACGCCGCATCCCAGTATCCTGTTTTGTCTTTTAGAGCACCTGTGCAAGAAAATAAATAGTATTTAAGTACAACACAATAAATACAGTAATAACTTAATGCTAGTTTCACACTAATGCAATTATTATCGTTATAACATGTTATAATTATATACCAAACCATACAATAAATAAATTTTATTTTTAAAACGCATTTTTACTATTTTTAAAGTGTTATTCCAAACTAAGGATTATCATGCGTTCAAATTCCCGCTGGATCCCGCTGCGTTCAAATTTTTATACGTTTTTTCATAAATGTTAACCCTTCGCATATTCAACCCTTCAGATTAACGCATAGTGTAGTAAACACTATGCGTTAATCTGAACTAGATTGGGAAAATGAAATTTATTTTTTTTTAATTTCTACTAGTCATTGTATCGTTTTCATTGTAAAGAACGGAGTAACGTATACTAATCTAAAATGGCGTAGAATATTTCTTATTTAATAATTATACTTATATTACTTAATACAAATTCAAAACAGTAAGTAAGTTTAACAACTCAACCGTAAACCACAAACCTAAACATTGCGGCGAAACTTCAGCTATATTTAGAATGCAAGCTTTGGACTGATTTATGCTCAACACAACACACGGCCAACATATGTTTTATATTAAAATTTCAACAAAAAATTTCATATTCCATTACTATGAAATTAAAATTGATTTCTTTGTGTGTATGAAAAATTTAAGAAAAAAAAAAGGATTTTTTTTGTGATACAACTCACCAGCTATAGGTGGGCCAATTAAATGGCCAAGTCCTTGACTCAGCAGCACTAGCCCGTATCCCATAGTGAATCTCTCCAATGCAATCAATTCTACTAAAATACTAGGCGTATACGAATACGAACTGGAAAATGTCAACCCAAATATTAAGGAATTGATGGCTAATATGTAAAAACTGTAAGTTTCTTTTGCATCCATGGTCCGGATTAAAATCGGATATAACAAAATTGTAACTCCACAAGCAACTAAACACGTTGCATAAGTTTTCGTTATATTCACCCCTGGTAGATCTCCTATCCAACCAAGACCCACCTGAAACATGTCATGAGATATTTTTATTTACTATGTTTAAGGTGTTATACCACACTTAGAATTAGAAAACATTTTAAAAAAAATATAAAACTTTTAATGCAGCGGGATTCGAACCCGCGCTTCTTGGAAACCGTCTAAGCGCTTTGACCGCTAAACCATATGTTCTACTACTAATAAGCCAAGAACACGGTCAGCGGTCAGAGCGCTTGGACGGACAAGAGGCGCGGTTTTGAATCCGGCTACTTAATTAATTTCTGTAGAAAATTTCTTGTATGTGGTATTTTTTTTTATCTGTATTTAAATTAAAATCCACAAAATTTTTAATAAAACAATTGAAAATGAGAAATTTGATTTTAATTTATACAATTTTACCTTGACACTTGAAACCTGTTAAGCCTATCAGAACTATAGTCTTATATGGTAAATAAATCTATAGGCTTATAGATAAGATAACTAGATCGCTCCAATGTGTTTCTAATGATATACGTGGCAATATACACCAAGAGTTTACTGATAATTTTGAGTCTTATCACCGAGCTCTAATATAAATTTCTCTTGCTCGAGTTTGGAAAAATGCAACCGTTTCCTAAACGATGGTTTAAGTAAATATAAAATAATACAATAAATATAGAGATTTACAGCAAAAATATCGTGTATAAATTTAAATGTAACAGTTACACCTTTTGGGCGCCATGTTAACACTCTAACAATCGGAATTTTCGTTAAACATATTATAGATACTTACAATTCCTATTATAGTCGCAACACCATAGATTACCAACATCAACGATCCTTGAGTATCAGTGTAATTATTTTCTTGCATAAATGTGGATATGAAAAAATACGGCACAATAAACCAGACGAATAACACCAAAGTCGACAGATTCATCATCAGGAAATGAAATTCCGTGAACATAGTGAAGTCGAATGTTTTTTTTATCAACTTTACCAACCGTTTACCCCATGTCTGAAAAAAAAAGACTTTTTTGTCTCAATGACATAGCGAGGTAGTGAAAACAATTTAAATACAATCACTTTCCCGAATGGGAAACGAACCCAGAACCGGTCACGTTTACAGTCACACGCCGTCCCACTGCGCCACGATCGGCCTCAATGACATTTAAACTGTCAAATTATTAATTACTATAACATTTTGAATTACAATATATCTTTACCTTTTCTTCTTGATCTTCCACAGACCACATAGAATTTTTATAGATGTCAGGGCAAGATGATGCTCGCAGCTTGTATTTAGCAATGTTCATCATGGCACCGCGGTGCATGATGGAGTTACGATGCACTCGTATATCCTTTAGGTAATTATGATCAGTTTGAATTTGCCTCGACAGCCAATCTTGACGTCTCGGTGGAATGATGACTGAATTGTTTTCAGGGATAGGTTGTAGTAATTTTTCTCTAACTTTTTCAAGCTTCTTGTCAAAATCTTTTTTCTCTTTCTTCGATAGTTTCTCCTTATTAGAGGTCGTTGGCAATTTTATATCTGAAGTACTTTTCAATGCCAATAAAGATGGATAATTCTGTAAAATTATATTGTACAAACGCTCATTTGAAGTCAGCTGCTCCAGAACTTCTTGTGGCACCTAAAAATAAATAATAAAATATATGGTACCAACATTTTCTAAAGAAAATATGGTATTTTTTATGAATGGACTATTTAAGAAATTACCTTTTCATGTTGTCTTAAAAATGTCGGAAGATTAATGACAGAATTCACTTTATGCTGACTTGATAAATCAGCGTTTCTCTTTGTCACTGCTTCAATATTTTCTGCTTCTTCGATTGCCGCTACAATAGCAGCGAGTACGTGTTCTGGAGTCTCACCACTGTTAATAATTGTTTTTAACTCTTCTGCATCTGGATACATTGATTCTCCACCCCCCGACTTCGCTGATATCGATGTAGAGCTTGAAGCTCTCTTAGCTTTACTTAATCTTCTTTGCTTTTTTTGTTCCAAAATAAGCCACTCTGGATCCCTCATTACAGCACCACATACACACACATTAAGTACAGTGCCGGCGAGTAGCAATAGAGCACTCCTCCAGCCATATTCGTCTAGTAAATAGGTAGTCAAGGGTGAATAAACAAAAGTACCAAAGCCCACTCCACATGACCCTAAGCCCACGGCTAAGTTACGACGTTTTTCAAACCAATAAGCAATTGATACGACAGCTGTAACATATAACAGCCCCATGCCCAAGCCAGCTATTAGGCCGTAGGTTATATACAAAGCTTCTACAGTATTACTGTATGCTGCCGCTACAAATCCTATAGTTGCTAATACGCCACCAACAATTGTCATTTTTTTGCATCCATATCTATCTACCAGTGCGCTCATAATAGGGCCTGCTATTAACGGAACCGATATAAACAAGCTTCCAATTAAAGAGGTCTTCGCTTCACTTGTATCGAAGTGTGCCACAAGCCTAATTTGTAGTAGGCCATAAGAAAAAGCAAGTCCATCTGCAACTGTGGCGATAAAAAATGAAGCGGCAACCACCACCCAGCCCCATCCACCATCAGGAATCTGAGGAGTTGGATCAGGTGGTGGTTTGATAGAGCAAATACTATCAGCATCTCCTAATCCCATGAACTTCACTCTCTCATTAGTTGACTTTGCATCTTCATCACTTTTATTGTCCTTTTGATAAGCTACAGCCAAATGGTTATTACTTACATCTTTGGATTCCGTTTTCATCGAGTTTATGGTGTTCAGATCGTTTTTGGACTTGTTCAAATCCTTAAGACTGGATTTATCATCATTCACCGAATCTATATATTTGATATCGTTGGATTTAACGAGAAGTGGAGACGTAGCCTTCTCCTCTTCAGACGATACTTTTGGATCATACTTGAAAACGTTCTCTTTACCTGGAATTCCATTTGCGTAGGCACTTGGCGCGTCCATTAGTCTCAGAAGCGCCTTTTAAGTACGAATTAAGTACGTACTAGTACACTACTTTCTCTTTCTGAATCTTCTCTAATGATACAGAAAGGTAGGGTTTGGATTCAAAATCCACACGCTAACCGTCTACGTTGAAGAGACGATTAATTCTCTTGACCAGTTTCTTAATCTTGGATCTCTGGCTGAATAGCGACAAGGGCTTTTCGATATGCAAAGTGTGAGAGCGCAAGGATTGTAACTTGTGGAGTTCATCAAGGACCGGCTAGTCCTCGATTTCACGGTTTTGAAAAAATCACTTTTCAAATTGTTTTTTATTGTGGTTTTTGTTGCTTTCCCTCTTCTGAACATGTAGATTAAAGTTTTGCTATTTCCAACATTTCCAAAATATCAACAAAATTATCTGAAACAAATGACAAAATATTGTATAAGTAAGTGTAGGTACTTTTTAATAGGATTACAATATATTTTTATGTTATTAGTTTTTTCGATAACTATATTTTATAAGTAGATAAAATTCGATTATGTCACAACGTTGTTAATATAAGCAAAAATAAAGATTTTAAATGAAAATATTTCAGACCACGTGGTCAGAGGTACAGGAAACCTATGAACACATACTAATGTACTACCTTCAAAATGTCAATTTTTCAAAAATATTTTTACAAATTCTAAAATGTACGAAATAAATCCGTTTGAAATATCTTCACGAACATCAAATATCTCATTAATAATAAAGATATCACCAAATAAATATGTTTAAAAAGAAATCATCGGCATTCCTTTCTCGACATTTTAAAAATTACATACATTTATAATTTACTTAAACTGTAACTGGTTTTAACTTGATAATTAGATAAGGATTTACCGATAGGCATTGAGTTACGTGCTTGGAGCAAACTCGGTATAGATCACCTTGCAACCTTATTCAATTTGTGTCTTACATACGTACAAGTATGTATGAATATTGTTACTGTAATACATTTAAGCCTGAATGATTTATGACGTTTGTATTTCAATATTATTATTTTAAAAATAAAAAAAAATATAACAGTTTTAACCATATCAGTAGTAAACCATTCAATAGATAAAAGATAATATAGTAAAAGCTTTTTATATATAATTATGTATAATAAAATATATAATGTTTTATTTTTTAAATAAATTACGAAAAAACAAAATAATATAGGTCAATTTCTACAAATCTGTTTTATTTACTATGAAAGCATAATATTTATCGTCCTTACACTTTTTATGGTGATGATAATTAAAAAATCATGACTAGAACATTCTGCCGCCATTCATTCTGAAGTCAGATTAAAGGACAAGGACGTCAGTAATGTCTGCATTCGTCTCAAATAGATATAAAGC
Source organism: Dryadula phaetusa (assembly GCA_032432895.1). Classification (NCBI taxonomy): domain Eukaryota; kingdom Metazoa; phylum Arthropoda; class Insecta; order Lepidoptera; family Nymphalidae; genus Dryadula; species Dryadula phaetusa. The sequence continues at coordinate 4,011,902 of JAOYRS010000021.1, forward strand.
CAAGTGCGAAAGAGATAGATGATCAATTCACAATAAGAGAGCGATGAACCTAAGTCAAGGGCGCTAACAGCAAAACTAGGCGACTGTAGAGGCGCGGCTTGCTTTTATTTTAATTATATAATTATATTATTACAATGAATAATTTCTACAATGGCCATAAAGTGCAGATAGGAAGTATATTTACTCGCATATAGCTTATCTATAATATTAAAACCCTGTAATATTTTAATTTATTATTTTTTATTATTACAAACATGCATATAATATATAATCCTTAATGACAACATAATTCTTCATATCTATATATCTATCTTCTCTGTATTATAAAGTGTTCTTTGTGAAACGATAACTACACTGGAATTTTCGACCGTGATTTTTTCATCCAAAGAATCCCAGAACAAAGTGCAGGTAGCGAGTAAAAATAACTGCCATAATCCTATGTGTAAACTTGTTTTAAAGATAAAATATTTTACACGTTATAATATGTATCTACAAGCTACATGTAATTCGTATTCGTATATTAAACATTCTGAATGTATCATTTATAAATATATAGATATATATTATGAATAAATGTAACTTTCTAAAGAGCCACATAATTCCATATTTTGAGTACAATAATGATACACAGATCAGTTCAGTCCTTCAATTATTACTTTACAATATAAAATAATAAACAGAACTAACGACTATATTTAAAAAAAGGCGTATTAAATGCATTTATACGTATTAAAAATGTTTAGGTATGTAACACAAACGTGGTAATATTCCACTCCGAAACTTTTTGCATAATATTCAGTATCTACTGGTATTTTATATAAAAATTTGCTCAGATATAATAATAAATCTAAATGAAAATAAAAAAAATATTTTATATTTAAACGGATAAGTATAGTGTATATATCATCTAAAAATATAATTACTTTTAAAGCTACTTTTAAAACTGACTCGCAAGACTTCGGTTTTATAACTCATTTTAAGCCACATACCTTTTCCTTAACGACCAGTGTATTTATTTACAAAGTTGAATCATTGTTATTTATAAATCATTTATCATTATGTATGCAATTGAAACAAAATTAATGCATTGTGTTATAAATTAATATGTTCTAAAGAATGTTTATTATTAAAATAGTGTTTGCCTTTATAAATAGCCACTTTTAAATTAAAAAAAAAACTACTTTTTCAAAAAATGTACTTTATTGTAAACAAAGAAAATTTCAATACAATATATTTGTTGTCAATTCCAAACACATAAACAAAAGTCTACAAGCTTGAGTATAAAAGTAACACGAATGTAATTTTAATTACAATTCATATAATAACATATTTATATATAAGAAAAATATAAAAAACGAAAAAGAAATGCACATAAATAAAAAATTAAAGGCTGACTGGTTCTCGACATTGACAAGTTATACATACCGTTAGACGCAAAAACTTTTTGCGATAAACCTTCACTCTTCAATACAGCTGGCCGTAAACAAGGTAAATTAAAATTTAAAAAAAAAATAAAAACTTCACAATACAGCCAAGCTGAGGTAGCAAAATGACATTAAATGTCAAACTATTATAATACTAAACTTGATTTAAATCAAAACCATTCTCCACTGAGCGTTAAAATTAATATAATAACAATATTATTTTTAAAACGAGTCAGCTGCAATTCCCCAGTAATAAGGCCAGCGTGGTGATGACGTCAACGCGCAAAGGGCAGACGTCCGAACGCAAGAGACGCGCTTTACTATATGCCTCTATTGAATGCATGCCCCCACGCAATTCTATCGGTACAATCAATATGATAATACTATATACAATATTTATAAAGTCTGGACGCTTTTGAATTAATATCTCCATGTATAATATTACACGTATAAAAGTGAAATAATATTTTAGTTATTTCTGCTGTCTTGACGTCATTGTCACAACTGATGTATTATTAGTTTTACTGTTAATATGTAGATTAGTTGTTTTAAATTCTGTTCTAGTTTTAGTTATTAGAAACTACGTAAGTACTAAAAAGACCTGAAGTTTCTTAGAAGTCGTATGAGTTAGCTTAGCTAAGGAATACTATATTACAAATAAGTATATATTTTAATACGACTCTACTTATTACGCTGGCCCCTAAATACAGTAGATACTTTTATACAAAATAATTTAAAAAGGCAAGGTAAATCTCTTAGAAAGGTAGGCTGGTTATTTTAAAAATATCTTTAACTAGTTACTTAATCTTAGATTTTACTTTAAGCAAGAGACATTTTATTTGATAATTGATTTTAAATTATATTTTCAAGTTTATATAGCTACCTCTATGATTCGCATTCCAAATTAAAGCCCCGCCTGATTTAGATTTCAATGACGAATGAATTATTCACAGGTATTCGTTGTTTAATATTTTTAATACGCACAAAACATTTACTAGGTACTAAAATTAATATTACTTAAATTTCAATAAAGAAGGTCGACGACCAAAAAAGTGTACCTCAAATTAACGAAATTGATAATCGCTTAGAATAATTAGAAAATATTTAAATTCCATCCATAAATTATAAAGTGAAGCATGTTAAGAATGATTTTTACAGAAAATATTCTCTCTATCAAAATGCTTAACGATGATATAATTTTCAAAAATGGCGGATATAATGCATTTTTTTATTTAATAGCTTGATTTTGCGATTACAAGCGCTAAATAATCTCACAGTGTCAACTATGGTAGGGAAAATACAAAAAAGCAGTAAGTAAATTTGGAACAGTGGTATGAACTTGTGGAATATCAACAGGTGATAGACTGATCCTCATGATCACATGATCATGAGGATCAGTCTATCACCATTTCCAAAGTAAATAAACACTTAGAGTTTTTAACAGATCTGGCAGAACCAGACAGGTCCTGACAAATCATATTAAAACTATAAAGTTTTATTAATCAAAAAGGAGCTTCAATTAATATATATAATGATTAAAAGAAGTCAAAAATATATAAAAAATAATAAATTTAAATGACTCCCGAATTAATGAATTTTAACAAATTCAACTTTTCAAATACTTTAAAGTTGTAAGAAAAATAGGAAGCATATGAAAGCTATAAACATTGCGAAAATCAAAAATTTTATATAAATAAACACTATGTACCAAAGTTGTTTAGAATAATTCAAATAATTTCAAACCTGGCTAGTTAAAGGTTTTGTTTCAACAAACAAACATACGTATACAATCTCTTATTTCAACATACATAATACAAGTGGAACAAACATATCGTTTTACATTTACAGTGCAGAAATATGTATAGGCGGAAGTGATTTATGTTTCTATGTAAAGTTTGAGGTTTACTAACAATTTCTTCTAATTTTTTTTAACAAACCTCTTTAAAAAAAGAAGGTTATCAGTTCTGTATGTATATAACATTGTTAGAATGAAATATTTGGGTATGATGATCTATTTAGGCTTCCAAGGATTTCTCTAAAACATATATATATATATATATATATATATATATATATATATATGTATATAAATATATAAACTCTGTTAATTTGATTAAAATCGGTCCAGTACTTTCAGAGATAAAAGTGTTAAATAATTAAGTTAAGTAATTAAATAGTTGAAATCGATTTAATTTTTTTTATAAATTATCTAATAAATGATTTTAAATGAAACAATTTAAAATCAATTAATGGCGTACATTTTGATATTCGATAGTAAATTTTAGAAAACTCGACTTATTAATGTTATTTAAAAAATCAACGAGAGTGTCCAATTCTAGATATTATGTTTAAGAAAGACTGTTCTATCAATCAAATGTTGAATATACATTTTATCGCGCCAAATCCAAGTTAATCAAAAAATGCACATCATTAATAAAAAAAACTAAACTTAAACTCTCCCTTAAAGTAATTAAGATGACAGGCAAATGTACCGGAGTAGAAAACCATAGAAGTTGACCATGTGCCTTTCTTGGGGACTGTAGGAAAGCATTCTGAGAAACATTATTTGTATGCAAGAATTTTTGCCTATGAGAACAGAAAAAAATATATTTTATGTATTACAAACAAAATGAACGAATGTAGAAATGAATGCCATAAAGTTTGTGTTTATAAAACCCTGAAAATGAATTCTGTATGCATTCTGTATGTAATTACGTTTTATCGGTCTAATTAAATAAAGCCGATCGTGGCGCAGTTCGATTCTCAGACGATGGAATGGTTATATTTAAATTATTTTTGTTTCCTCGCTCTGGTAGGAAAAAGCGCGGCGTTCAGTTCCACCAAACCATAATGATCGAGTCATTCGATCAGATTTCAGCTGAAAGTGGAGTACGGAATGTCTTGACACTAGGTGGTTCCTGTCTACTAAGCTAAAAAAAAATTAAAGCACTTGCTTTGTTCCGAAGAATATTTAAATTAAATTATATAATAATAAAAAGTATAACTATTGAACAGATTCAGACAAATTATTAATTATTACATATCATTTAAAGTTAACGGTTTCCTCGTTCACTGGAGTTTCAAGAATTTTAATATCCTTTAGTATTTATTTTTATCATGCATTAAGGTAATAAGATGAACGACACGTGTGAAATTTTATACAATACCACGAAGGTCGCCACTTTAGTTTTCAAATCGGTACTTTATATTTACGATTACTAACTAATTGCTAAATAAATATAAAAAGCTTACAGGGAAATGATGGGTTTGTGTTTAATTTTGATATATTTTGCCTTATAAATAAATTTCCAAGTTGAGGAGCTCCTTTGCTCCTGGTAAGACAAACTGCGGTGTTGAGTTTCCCATTCAAACACGCAGTGTCCGTGAATTCGACGGGAAAACGGAGTACGGAATATGAAATGACACTAGGTACTTACGTTCAGACAGTACGTAAACCTTTCTATATATCCAAGAAAGCGTGAAAAACATATTATAAATATATATATATATATATATATATATATAAATACATAGTATATATGCACGGGAATATCATGACACTAGGCAGTTTACGTTCAGAGTAGTAACACCTGCTATATGGGATAAAAGTTGCATAATTACTATTGGCAAACATGGTACATGTTACTTTAACTAGTGTACCAATAATTATTACCAGCATTTATATATATATTTCCTTGTAACATGTATATTAAACGACTTGTACATCTAATTGAAATATATATAATATTTTAATTACCTCTTTTACATAATATGAATATAATTTCACAATATATCGTCAAAGTAACTCGCGAAATATGACTAACCGTCGGCTTTCAATTTACGCAAGTAACAGTATTTCCGTAAACCAACACGACATTGGATGAAGTCCAGAACTAAAATAAACGTAAAATTAAATATTTCAGACTGACAATTGGGATGTTAGCGAAATTTTGGAATATAATACACTGGATATAAAAATAAGAATCTCGACTAACTATTTATATTAGGATAAAAATTTTAAACATTAAAGTTATGACGTGGCCTCTACTTCGTGAATGACGTCATTGTCACTCTGTGTAAGGACTTGCTAGTATCAACGTCAAAGTTAATAGAAAGTCTTTACACAGAGTGATTTGTCACTAAATTGCTTAATATAGAATAAATACTGGAAGGCTCGTTGACAGATAAAATACGTCTTGTCTCAGCAATATGTTTGTAAATGTATATAAAAGCGTATGTGAAATTTATGATAGTGTTATAAATACAAAATGTATGTGTGTGTGTATATATGCATGAAGCAAAATCTTTGTATTCTTTTTTTACGAAAATTAGGAGAAGTATAAAATTTGTTATATAACTATAACTAAAGGAGGAATGTAAAATGATAATATTTTTAAAGAAAACTAATGCATAAAAATATATTGTTCGATATACTGATTTATATAAAGTGACATACACGTTACTAAAGCAACGTGTAACCGGAATATTTAGTTTTATGAATTTAACGTATTTTTGAGATATTGTTATAAAAATAAATAACAATTTTTTATTTAATATGCATTAATAATAAAAAGTATCAAATAACTCTATTAAAAATTCTCTGTTCTCATTTCAAATGTAACATTTGCAACAAACTATAATCCATACAGTATACAGCAAAATATAATAAACAAACAAACATTCCTTTCATAACATTGAGAATTAAAAAAAGCATACATACTCAGAACTACAGCTAGTAAATATGACACAAGTCTAGCTCAAATATATATATGTAGTACATTCCTTTACGATGCAAACCGAAACAATGAGCAATAAAGAACAGGTAGGAACGTAACATGTGCGATATGCGTTAGTACCTACGTACCTACGTACAGTGAACGCACTGTACGTAATTTAATTTTTTTATGAATAAAATAAATGTTTAGCTAACTATAGAGAATTCTTGAAAACTAAGTAACGACTTAGTTACTTATGAAACTTTGAATAAAAATATGTATTCATTACAGTTCTACAAACCTTCCATAGCTAATATAAGTTTTATAAGGAAAAATGTTGCCACTACAAGGAAATTGACATGTAAGCTAAAATGCTCTATATCATAATTTCTCAAAAATGAGTTTTTTGCTTAGACCATCGTGGCGCAGTGGGACAGCGTTTGACTGTAAACACAATCGGTTGTGGGTTCGATTACTTCTTGAAGGAATGAGTATATTATATATATTTTTTAATATTTTCATCTTTCCGCTGGTAACATACAAAGCGTAGAGTAAATTGTGTCTGACTACCCTGCTATGCGGTATAAAGCATGAAGCTACTTTTTTATATTTTCCACCCAGTTTTCTTTTTGGAATTTTGTATTAATTACCGTAACCCAATGAATAATGAACAATATAAAGAATATCCCAAAACTGAGATAAGGGCAAGTTTATATATACACAGTATATACATATCAATAGAGTCCCTATCAAGATTATTTTCTTAACTCTTTTAATCAAATATTGTCTGGTTTTAATTCGAATTGTTGATAAGTGACGATATCACTTCCATTTGATATAATATTATTAATCCCATCAAAAACATTAATATGAAAAAAGTATCCAAGTTCATAATTAAGAATTCAAATGGGTTTTCAGTTCTGTAGATAATTCTGAATTTTTAAAGTAAGTAAAAAAATCATAAATTAGGTTAATATGCTGGATACCATACCGCTTGGCACTCCGTTCTCTCTAACTACTCCGCTTTCTAGGATATCTTGTTAGTCTTAAAGAATTTAATACATAAACTAGACAATATCTTTATATTCGATAGATATTAAGGTACGTAATTTTCAAAATATTCTAAATATTTCGTGTAATACACCAGGCTACTGTGTTGCCAGTTCTTTGACTTGAACTTGGCTTGACACGTTACAACATATCCAACATACAGATTATTTAGGAATCTATCTATGTCCCCATTCTTAAAGATAATGAGACAAAAAAAATAATAACAAATAAAGGGCGCTGTTAAGGGCACTATTGCTTTGTAAAGAACGGAGTGACTCGTTACTTTACATTAAGATATTTTGAAAGGATTAAACTTCACTTATATAAATGGATTTTTTTAGCTTCACGTTTTCCGGAATAGTAGGGTATATAGCACGCTTTTATCCTGCATATATACCCTACATATAGGAATGTAGTTTAAACAAACTCCGTACTCCATTTTCCGTCGAATTCGAGACATTGCGTTTTGGGTGGCGGAACTCAACGCCATGCTTTATCTTATCAGAGTGAGAAAGTGAAAATAATTTAAATATAATCAATCCTTCGAGTGGAAATCGAACAAATCCCGTTTATAGTCAGACGCTCACTGCACCACGACTGGTCTCCACATTGATACTGTGAGACTAAAATATATATATCCTATAGAAATTAGTGGTTCCACATAATAATTATATAATATATATACTATACTATACTATACTATACTACTATAGTATACAAATACTGAAATACCAACTAAAGGCTAAAGTATTCATATCTTTTCAAATAATTTCTTCAAATTGTTCTAATCCTAAGTGTGAAATAAAAAAAAACTTTAAAAATAGTAAAATATTCAAATAGTTTCATTCAAAGTAAGAAGTTACATGCTTCATTTTTGAAACGTTAAATAATTTACCACCAGATCATTTATGTTAATGCCTCAGACATATCATTTGTTTGGTAGAGGAATTTTGAGCCTATTTATAAAAACCTTCAAGCCGTAGAATATGCGTTGCCATAACAACGTATGTCACTTTCTATAAAAGTGTTTGTTAAACACGTATTAGTGTGTGTGTAATATTAGTTCTACTAGTTTAATGTTTTTTTTTATAAAAAAATTTTAACTTCCTACATTTCTTTTATAGAAGTTATATGAATGCCAAATACCATACTCTTCTCTTCATATAATTCTTTCTCTCCTCTTTCTCTATATGCTTTACGTTATTTCGTTTTATTTGAAGCCGTACGTGCAGTCTAGACTGAGTAGGCGGCTTTCGCCGAAACCGATGGAATTTATTTGTCGGTTATTTATAACTTTTGTCTTTGTAACAAGGAGCAAATACTTGCAAAATAACATTTTAATCTATTTTTGACAATAATATTAAGAATTAAACATATTTTTTACAAGAAACGTAAAATAAATCCACAAGCTGAACGCTCTTTCGTAGAATTTCATAAATTCAGTTTAATTTAAAACCTTATCCTTTGGGAACACACTGTATTTCAGGGATAAGAGTGACAAGATATATGTGTGTGCTCAATTATATAACCGGTAGTTTAGCTGGAACAAGGCGATTACAAATGTATGTCAATCGTGACAATCTTGAGATAGTGGCCTCGCTACCTGGACTCAGCCGTACCGAACCGGTTGAAAACAACACATTTCCTCTTCACAAAGCTCGTATGATAATTCGCTAGAAAATCTTAAAAAAATACAGTAAAAACCCCTTTAAACTAAATATTTGATTAAATCAGTAGAGGCTTCTAGTAAGATATGATAGATAGATACATTCCAGTTACAAGAATATTAAAGTCAGCGAAATTACTAATAGCATTTAATTGTTTAATTGATGCAACATTATTTATTTATTTATTTATTTAATTTAATACTTTATTGCTTACATGTTAAAAAAATACATTAGTATTTACATAATGCAACCTCTTCCAGTCGACCAACTAGAACGGATACACTACAGAAAGAAAGAGAAGAGGTGCATAAAGTATTTAAGTATATGAATTTTATATATAGATATGGATTCAAATTTATATATTCATAAGTTCATGAAACGGCCTTAATGAGACCGTGTCTGACTGTAAACGTGATCGGTTGTGGGTTCAATTCCCACTTGGGCTTCTTTTTAGCTACACGCTTTAATCCCGCATAGCAGGGTAGACAGAAAGTACCTAGCGTCAAGTCACTACTTCGTACTTCGCTATCCACCAAAACATTGCGTATTGAGTGGTGGAACTCAACGCTGCACTTTGTCTTACCAGAGCTAGAAAATGAAAAGAAGTATTAATATTATATGGAATGGCTGTACCGATTTTGACAGAACTTACACCGGGAGATAGCTAATATAATAAAGAGTAACTTATTCACTTTTATTTCCAATTATGAAATAAAGATATTAAATTCCAAACGAACAAAGTCGCGGACACTGTGCGTATCAAATATTAATATATGTATTTTATAACTGTCGACTGTAACGTAAATTAGTTTAATTTGGATTGTCGCAAATCAGAAAACATGGCTGCCAAGTGACGTCAACCACTCTCTATTTCTGTTACACCTTGACGGCGATGGCCACAACACGTATCATTTTATATCTTCATATACATGTGAATAAAATGCTATCTGTATGCCATTTAATAATATACGATGTACAGTAATCTTAACACATTTAGAATTTTTATGGAGTTTTTTATATATATATATATATATATATATATATATATATATATATATATATATATTTCGACTTTGAATATTGACTCGAGAAATCTACCTCGTTATGTCCGAGATATAAAACATCCAGTTACTATATATAAAGGTTCAAACTCTCTAGATAAGCGTATCTTTTATTTACTTACTAGAGCTGTATCAAACGTTGATACATTTTAATTACAAATATTTTAATTGGCCTTTATATATGAAGGTGATAAGCTAATCATTTGCTTGACGGTGCTACGTAACATTATGGTTTTCAATTTTAACACTATTTTAAACGGATTAATCGCGTATATTTTGGTATTAGAGAATATATTTTTGGAAACCTTCACGATTTGAACACTTTACTGTACTCCGTGGTCACAGGTAGATTGAGGTGGTATTCATCTGTAGGGTTGATATTAATTCCAACTCTACTTTTTTAAAGGAACGTTACGGACCGTGTGGCTACGCTAAACACCGCGGCTTGTCTAACCTCATTTAAGGAAAATAGGTATAAATCATAATAGTTACTACTTATTATATCAGCTATCCGCCAGTGAAAGTCACGTCAGTTCAACCATTCCAGAGATTAGCCGGAACAAATAGATAGACAGATAGACCAAAATTGAGCATTTTGGTATTATGTGTCGTGTATAAGTCAAGCATGTGCGTTTATTAAAAAGGACGGTTACTTTAATTTTTCTAACAGAAACTCAATTTTTTATCATAAGTGATATTATCATAAGAGGCCGGTCGTAGAGCAACGGCACATCGTCTGACTGTAAACGGGATCGTTTGTGGGTTCGATTCCCTCTCAAGTGATTTTATTTAAGATATATTTATTCCCTCGCTCTGGTCAGATAAAATGCGACGTTAAGTTTCACCCCTCAACATGCAATGTCTCATATTTGGAGGACACTAGATACTTCCCGTCTACCTTGCAATGCGGGATAAAAGCGTGAAGCCGAAAATAAAAAATAACCCAAACGTCCCTATAATCCCTATGATCCCAAATCGAGTCAACTTTTAAATATATAGTTAAAAAATTAGTAACTATTAGCTAAATTAACTTCGAAAACATATAACAAACGTTTCCAGGCTTGAATAACATAAAATGTTTTACGTAACAATGCAACCAAGGTTGCAGTTGTTCAAGCGAATACACATTGTGACTGTTCCAAGTATCGAATTTACATAGAAAATAATTCGAAGACATGTTTTATAAGCTTTCTAATGAAATATCAGACGAACATTATTATATTAAGAATGAACTAAATTATAAAGCGATTATGTTTTGGCACATTTTCATATGATTAATTTAGCTAAGATATTTGCTGGGCTCGATGGTTGCGCGATCAAATCCTACTTTTCCTGTTACCTAGTGTCAATATACTATAAAAAAAAGCGTAAAGCTAAAAAATTATAGTCATTTTTACACATCATATTTAACTATAATTATATTTCTTTATTATGACTTTAATAAAGAAATATAATTAAACTGGTATAATAGAAGTTTGAATATAAATAATTCCTCCGAGTGGTAATGAACCATTGTATTTACAATCCCACTGCGCTACATTAGCCTCGTAAGACATGAGCAAAAATGAATGACTTTACTGCTTTCTTTCTGTTTCCCACAACGTGATAACGCAGATGTATAAAACGCGTAAATATATAAAAACAATAATAATTAGGTAAAGCCGGTTGTGGCGCAGTGGGACAGCGTATGACCATAAACGCGAATAATAGTGGGTTCGATTCCCACTCGGGGAAGAGAGTGTCGACTATATGTACGACATTGACGTTGAAGAAGATGCAATTAACACTCTTTTTTAGCTTAACGCTTTTATCATGTATAGCAGGGTAGACAGTAAGTACCTAGTGTCACTTCGCTTTCCACCGAATTCGAGACATCGCATGTTGAGTGGTGGAACTCAATTAGGAAACGAAAGGAAGTGAAAATAATATTAATATTCACTTCCCCGAGTGGGAATTCAACCTATAACCAAATTTGTAAGTTATTTAAATTGACCAACAAAAAATTTATTTGCCATGGCCATTATATTTGCTTATACATACAATATATACATATATGTCTATGATATTATATTATTATTTTTGTATGAAATTCGACTTGCGACCATTTCGACTTAAGTTAGATGTTGTGGAACCGAACTCCGTCCCAAATCGAAAACTGCCTGATATATACAAAGACGGAAAAATAAAAGATCACCTACGTACACAATTGGCTCTTGAAAGATTGAATTAAAAAAGACCACGTGAGAGCTCTCTGTGTTTCTCTCTTTCATGTCATTTTCCGTGACGGTTAGAAGTAGTATATATCTTTTAGTACACAATAAGCTGCGCACCATCTATTTTTGTGAATCATAAAATGTAAATAGGTCACTTTTCACGCTCTGAGCGTTACATTGACTTTATCAAATGGCTTGTTTAATATTTTCAGACGTTTATTTTAACCATCGGCCGTACGTACAAGTAAGGAATAATATTTAATATTTCCATATAATACTATATAATATTTATAGCGTAAAGAAAAATAATTGAAGATGTTTAATAATATAATTTGTTCAAATTTCAATAATTGAAATAAGAATAACAAAAAACGAAATTATACTCTTTTTTTTTAGATTTACGCTTTTATCCCGCGTAGCAGGATAGACAGAAAGTACCTAGCGTGAAGACACTGCGTATTTCGCTTTCCACCGAATTCGAGACATTACTTGTTTAGTGGCGGAACTCAACGACGCACTTTTTCTTACCACAGCGAGGAAGTGAAAATAATTTATATATATTTTACTCCTCTGAATGGGAATCGAACCCACGACCGATCGCTCATAGTCAGACGATGTCCCCACTGCGCCATGAATGGTATTTCATAAAAAAAATAATCAAATAATTAATCCCATACAAGCATAGTCAAGAATAAACGTCGTGGCGTTGTGGGACAGCGTCTGATTACAAGCACGGTTAGTTGTAAGTTCCATTCGTATTTCTAGAAATGTTTCTTTTTAAATTACAGTTATATTATAAGAAAGCGCAAAGTGGAGAGAGAGAAAATGCTAGAAGTAAATAGTCATGAATATCTTATTTGTAAGTATAAAATATTAATGTCAGTACAGTGGTGATATAAATAAAAATCATTATAACTTTTAGTAATTATAAAATAATAGCACCGAAAATTACCCATTATTAACATATAAACTGAAACTTTATGGGCAATAACACGCATACGGCGTATGCTCATTAGTCTGAGAATTTAATGATATAAAGTAGAACGACAGAGAATCGCCAACTACAGGGTAACGATCGTGGGTTCGGATTCTGTTCACCTCTCAAGCAGCCACGTCAGTGCTTGCTACTTTTCGCAGGGACAGAGCACCCTCTTCCCTCCCTCTCCCAGTGTCGTAGTAAAGAGCAACAGGATCAACAGCATGTACTCAATTGACAGAAAAAAATTTGATTCTCTCTTAGCAAATTGCTATCCCAACATGACAGACAAAACGAGTCTTTGGGTTTTAGGTTTAATCTATCTACCCTGAAGTAAATAGCTTGAAATAGTAATAAAACACAAATACAAAGTAAGTATTTTCTAAACGTCAAATAATATACCATCAGTTCACTAAAGATAATGATGTTTCAGACCCGAAAAAAACTTGGCGCAAGAGACTCAGTGGGACTTTCCCTTTTTTTTAAAATAAAAAAAAAACAATCTAATAATTTCCATTAGTGACCACGATTCCTTTGAAACTCGGCAATAAATAACAGATATTAAACACAATTACATTTTTTTTATTACCAATATCACGCAAATAGGCGCATTATCACAAATCCACGCAAAATTACAAAAACGAAGCGTCTCGGCGTGACGTCACTTGGCACTATCCACAACGTCTGGACGAATCACACAATATATGCATACGGACGAGTATAAAAGTGATTTCGAAGGTTATTTCAAAATAAACTTTAATGGCGACGTATCTTGTTAAACGCCGATCCCCGTGACTGAGTGTTCTTTCATGGGACGACTGACAGGCGTTTTGTATAACTAAAATAATGTAAAACAACACTTGGATTTGGCACAAACTCTTAGAGGCTCTTTGAAAATTATTAATACATTCAATTTCATATTTAGACTTATTTGTTCTGTATATTTTCTGATATTTACGTAAATATCGCAAGTCTTAAATGAGATAGCGAAAAGAACTTGGTGTCATATTTCTCCGTTCTGTATTCTTTGCATTGTGCTTGTGTGACACTTCACACTTTGTACAGTGTAGCAGTATAGTCAGATAACTTAGTGTTAAGACACTCTGTTCACTGCTTTTCGACCGAAATCGGGTCATTGCGTGTTGAGTAGCGACTTCAACGCCGCGCTTTGTCTACCAGAGCTGGGAAACGAAAACACAAATAAATAATTTATGTATAAAAAACAATTTATTTTAGCTTCACGCTTTTATCCCCCATAGCAGATAGAAAGTGCTTAGTGTCACGACACTCCGTACTTCGCTTTCCGCCGAATTCAAGGCATTGTGTGTGAAGTGGCGGAACTCAATGCTGCTTTTTCTGCCTTTACACGTCATCGTGCTCTAATTGACGCTAATTCCAAAGCCACCGGTCGTGGGTTCTATTCGCTATAGTCCGCTTTTATGTCTAAATGAGAAAAAAAAAATTAGTATTGTTGTTCTTACATATGTTTACCCACATATTTATTTACTAACGAGCTGTGCCCGCCACTTCGTCCACATGGAGCTTAAAATCTCGGGATGTTTATTCTGTAATTATTAAATAAAAGTAGCCTAAGTTAGTTCTTAGTACAACAGTGACTTCTCAGTTAAAGTCCAATCAAAATCGGCTCAGCTGTTCTAGATATTGACCGGAACAAACAGACAGACAGAAAAACGTGTAAAATATCATATTTTACAATTTTATTTATTTGTATTATTTGTATTTTGTACTTAAAAGTACCTAATTATATATATATATATATATTTGTTTATAAGTATTTGTTTATCTTATCATAGTAAAGTCTGCTTCTAGTTGAATGTGTGACTATCAAAATATATTTATTTACTCAATTAATTATCGTGGGATGCCATTGTGGCGAAGTGGGCCAGACCGATAGTAAACGCAATTGGTTGTGGGTTCGATTCCCACTTATTTGATCTTGGTTAGATGCGGCGTTAAATTCACCTACACGTAATGTCTAAGAAAGGAAAACAGTTAACGGAGTGTCTTGACACTAGGTTATCTCTAGCTACCCTGTGATGCGGGATAAAGTTCGATAATAACATCTTAATGAACTCGTACTAAGAAAATGTTCCAAGAAGCTTTTTTAACCGAGTCCTATGTTTAGAACAAACAGTAAAACATGAATTACTACAATATAAGTATGTTAGAATACACAAGTTTAATATGTCAAAATAATAATAATATTTTCAGGATTAGCAAAATAGGTAGCACCAAACACAAACTCATATCCGAAAATCCACGAGTAAAGAGCCGTATGGCTTTAATTAGTGACTTATTAAGACATTGTACGAAAGAAAGCAAATCATAATTAAAAAGGAGGGTAGGTGTTTTCTAATAATATAATTATACAAATAACTCCCTTTAAAATATGACTATGGAGATCGAAAGATGTTACCTATTTATATATAAATAAAGCTAACAAGTATACAATAATTCTTGTATGTACAAGAAACACATCGAAACGATATCAGAGTATTATCGAGATCTATTATTAGATACGCACTAATAGATGTAGTTGGTTCAATTAAACTATGCGTCCGCGCTATTTTATTACACAACGTCGTCTGGAAATTTCCATGTGAAATGCCATCACTTCTGTCTGGACGTGCCATTAGATATATCGATAGAATAATCGATAATCTATACATTAACACGCAAAGTAAACTATTTGTAGACATTTGGAGGGGAATGCAATTTGACACAATTATTGTTAATATGTATAAAGATAATGTGCAAAATACTTATATTTTTTTAAAATAATACAAAAAAAATACAATAAATTATAAAAATAAGTGTAACACACAACAATGTGTTCAATATATATATATATATATATATATATATATATATATATATATATATATATATATATATATGTTAACATAGATTATAGAGTGACATATTCGTTGCTAGGGCGACGCGTTGTTTACGCGTTGACGGCAAAGTAACGTTAATATATCAATGTTGTATTATTGATAACAAGCGAGGGTCAGAGCTAAGACACCACTGTGCCAGTGGCACAACTGACTGTAAATGAAATGGTTGTCCATTCGATTCCCCGTGTGAGTGATTATTCTCATTATTATAATTTCTCGTTCTAATAGAGTAAAATTATTGGTGGAAAATAGAGTAAAATTTTTAATGAAAAATCAATATAGTTTAAAAGCGTACGTTCTAATACCGCTTTGTTATAGATACTCTAAAAATATCTATACTCGAGTTATATATGTTTTAAAAAAGGCCGGTCGTGGCACAGCAGGCCAGCATCTGACTATAAGCGCGAGATTGTGAGTTCGGTGCCTACTCAGAGGAATGATTATATTTAAATTATTTTCATTTCCTCGCTATAGTAAAACAAAACGCGATCTTCAGTTACGTCACTCAATACACGAAGTGCTGAAAGCGGAAAGCGGAGTGCGTAGTGTCTTGACACTAGGCACCTACTCTGCTATGCGGGGTAAAAGCGTGGAGCTAAAAAAGAACAAATGACTCTATAAACTTTAAATTCACATATAAACTTAAACCAAACAATAAGGTAATAACGTTCTAAGGTTATAACGTTCCACAAACCAATCAAATCAATTGAGCGCCCTGGTCAGAATCCAAATGGGAAAAGTTATATGGAATTACATTCTAGAAGCTTCCAACTTCCTTGTAAGGTAAGAATCACTTAACTGACTTTCTCATTCGAAAGCGCCGTACATCAACACGTATTCTTTAAGGTAGACTACTTAAAAATGAATATTAATGTACCTACATTTTAGTAGCCCTTTATCGTTGGTCGTCAGTTCGATTACTGTATTTTAGAAAAAACAATCTTTACAGCTTCGCATTTTATCCCATATAGCAGGATAGTCAGATACAGCCCAGTGTCAAGATATCCCGACTATGACACTATTTTCCTACTCAACTCCACGCTTTGTTTTACCGGAGAAACGAAATGAAAATAATTTTAAATATAATCATTCCCCGAATAGAAATCATAACTATTATGATTTCTATTCGGAGAATGATTATAGTAGTAATTATAGTTTAAAAAATTAAAACAATTTTTCTATACTAGAGACCCCGTTACCACAAAAAATACCTGATGTGTGGGCAACGTGTTTTTCAATTTATACAAAAATGTATATCAAAGTCATTTACAGGCAGTTTATGTAATGATTTATTTTAGCTTCACGCTTCACGGCAGAAGTATCTAATATCAAGGCACTCCGTACTTCGCTTACCGCCGAAACCGAAACATCGCGTGTTGAGTGGCGGAACTCAACACCGCACTTTGTCATACCAGAAGAAAAAATAACTTTAACTATAGTCACTTTCTCGAGTGGGAATCGAACCCATAACTGATCATGTTTACATTCAGAGTCAGTCAGCTGACACACTGAGCCACGAAATGCCTGTAATGTTTAATTATTAAATTTAACATGGAATTCAAGCATTATTGTTAAAAAACAATTTTATTTTCGCTGTCCATATAGACTTTAACCCTGCCAAATTTCATACACTTCCGTGAGCATAATTCGATTTTTTCGATTTTTCGATTTTTTTTCTTTTACATATTCATATATAGATGAAGAAAAATATTAAAAAAATATAATTTTCATTTACACAAAGAAAATTCATATACAGCCTATACTTAAATCAGTTTATTCTTTATACTATAAGTTTCGAAACAATTAAATTCACATTCTTATCACGATTAACAAAGACCACATATTGTTAACACACCTTATTCTCTTTATCTTGCCCTTATTAAAAAATGTCTATCAGCTGGCGAAACCCAACACCGTGAATTGTCAACCCGTGTTTAACAAACGGATGTCAAATCTTCAACCATAATGCCAAGATAAGCAAACCAAAGTCTATAGGAAATAACTAGTGATTCAAAATCGACAATATTGAATCGATGTCAGAATATCACAAATCATGTAGGCGGATGTGATAAAAACTGATACAGACTAATTCTTACCATTGATTAGATGGTGTTAAAAATATTTGTAAATGTTTTAATTATAAATATTTCTTTTTTAATTGTGAACCGAGACCGGTCGCGAAACGCGATCGGTTGGAGTCTCGATTCCCACTCGTGGGAAGGACTATATCTAAATTATTTTCAAGATATGAAAATAATCTGCTCATCTCGCTCTGGTAAGACAAAACATGGCGTTGAGTTCTGCCAGCCTACCAGCAATGTCCCAAATTCAGCGGAAAGCAGAGTACGAAGTGTCTTGACACTAGGTATTTTCTGTCTACCCTGCTATGCGGAATAAAAGCGTAAAGCTTAAAAAAAGTGTATTTCAGAAGTGGGTATATATAGAAATAATATTTCATTTAAAATGTTTTATATTCAAAGCAAAAAATAAATAAAACAAATAGATTTCAGACTACTATCCGTTTAAAATTCTAAAATCACATTTAAGCATTATCTAAGCATACCTTGCTAGACCCTTTAGATCCTTTACGCCTTATCTCAAACTGCAGTACACTTTACGAACTCAGTGTCAAGACACTACATTCTCCGCTTTTCGTTTGAATTACAGACATTGGCTGAATGGCGGAAATCAACGTCGCTTTTTGTATTACTTTACTTGGCAAATGACAAATGGAGGCCAGTCGTGGAGTGTAACAGCGTCTGATAGTAAACGCGATCGGTTGTGGGTTCGATCCCCACTCGAGGAAATGATTACATTTAAATTATTGTCACTTCCTCGCTCTGGTAAAGACAAGGAGCGGCGTTGAGTTCCACCACTCAACACGCAATGTCTCGAATTCGGTGGAAAGCGAAGTACGGAGTGTGTTGACACTAGGTACTTTCTGTCTACCCTGCTATGCGGGATAAAAGCGTGAAGCTAAAAAAAATATAAAACAATATCTTGTTACCCTTTGCTTTTAAAAATTTCCTACAAATCTACGCAAATATTTCAACGTTTTAAAATAACAAAAGCCTAAAGATATAAACAATGAAAAAATCAAAATGTACTCAGAAGGTCCACGCAAGGTTAAGAGCGACTACCATATATTTTTTTCACCGCTTCATGCTTTATCCCGTCATCGCAGAACGAAGAAATGACAATACCTCTATACACATAAATAAAATTGGAGTGTCTATTTGTAATATTAAAATAATGTATATATTACATATGCTAAAATATTTTTTTTTACAATTTTTGTCTATCTATCTGTCTCTATGTTCGTTCCGGCTAACCTCTGGAACCGCTGAACTGATTTTTATAGGACTCTCGCAGCTAATTAATGTAATAAGGACTTACTTAGGCTATTTTCATTATAGAATTATAAAATAAAGATCCAATTCGTTAAATTTCCCTCAGACGAAGTCGCGCGTACAACTAGTTTTAAATATAATCATACCACCGAGTGGGAATCGAACCCACAACCAACGGCATACAGTCCGACCGTGCGAAAATTACCCGAATTATATAATCTACTAAAAGTAAAAGAACTCCTCAGGTTCAAATATTTGGCAATCTTTCACCACCAAGATAAAATTATTTGCTCTACAAAAGAAAACGTCATACATTAAGACAATAATTCAGTAAAACTATAACTTTATAGAAGACTTTTAATAATACATGATACAAAAAAATTTATACGCTTTTTATTTCTTCATTTTTTTAGCTTCACATTTTTCATAATAGGGTAGAGATTTTTAAAATAAGCCATGATAAAGTCAAGAATACATCAGTCACTAATACTAGCTACAACTCCGAACTTTTCCTGACGTTTTTTCACGTAGGTACATACATAAATAAAAAAAATATACAAGCCTATGTTTACAAAAACTATGCGAATAAAGGCATTTGAAGCCGTTCGAGGCGCAATGGAACATCTTCTGGCATCTGCAAAAGCGATCGGTTATGGATTCGATTCCCTCTCGGGAGAATCTAAAGATATAAATTATTTCTTCATTTGCTCAATCTGGTAAGACAAAGCACCCCGTTGAGTTCCACCATTTACCTCGCAATGAATCAAATTCGGCGAAAAGCGGAGTATGGAGTGTCTTAACACTAGGTACTGTCTGTTTACTGTTGTGGGTTCGATCCCCACTCGGGGGAGTGATTATTTTTTAATTATTTTCACTTCCTCGCTCTGGTAAAGACAAAGAGCGGCGTTGAGTTCCACCACCCAACACGCAATATCTCGGATTCGGTGGAAAGCGAAGTACGGAGTGTCTTGACACTAGCTCGGTACTTTCTGTCTACACTGCTATGCAGGATATAAAGCGTGCAGCTAAAAAAAATATCTGTTTACCCTGATTGCTGCGTTGTATTTGATATTTGAGATAGTTAAAGTTTATGCGCAGAAGGACTACGGAAAGTGAAAGTAGCATACCTACATGTTGCTAAGAGAACTAACTGAGAAAATTTTATTGAGTAATAATTTCAAATCGTCTATGATTTTGCAACAAATTGTGTAATCTATACAAATAATTATATATTAATTTGAGCGACTGTCTGTTATTATTAAAACAACCTTTTTTTTCTGAATGCATTAGTATATATACAAAAATATAATGTATATACATGCATGTATATACCAATATATGTATATATACCAATATACAATACACGGTATATATACCAAAATATCTATTTTTACAATTTTTATCTATCTGTTTGTTTTTGACAATTGAAATGACGATGAAACGTTTATATTGGTATTATAAATTAAAGATCCAGAGATCCAGAGAAATTATACGCAAACAACGTCACGGTCACAACTCGTGAAGAAATATAAAAATAAGTATAGATATTTTGTTTACATCAGTAAAATAATCTCGATATATATTTATTAGAATATTTAATAAACAAAATTATATGTCAAACATATGGGGATGTGTTTGAGAAATCTCCTTCCCCGTATAGCTTTATCTATCAGAAAATACATACATATAGTGCGATAATGATAATAAATCATAAATCATATACAATATTTTTTTAAAACAAGCGTATGAAAGTACATTGGGATCGAACCTTCGTCTCTTGGAAACAACTGCAAAGAGACGAGGGTTCGAATCCCGCTGTCCTTAGTGTAAAGTAACAAATTAAAAATATTAAAATATTCATTAATTACAATATTGGTTAACATCTTTGAAAAAACGTATAAAAATTTGAACGCAGCGGGATTCGAACCCGCGCCTCTTGGATACCGTCCAAGCGCTCTGACCGCTAAGCCATGCGTTCTACTACCAGCTGCGTTGAAATTCTTATACGTTTTGTTACAACTTATTTATGTTGTTAGCATCTCTGTAGAGAGATTTTTACAAATTTCTACTACTTAAAGATTATTAAGAAATAATCGTTTAACAAGAGAGATTGCTATTTTATTTTAATATTTACTACGCGCCCGTCCCGCTGCGTTCAAGTTTTTATACGTTTTTTCAAAGATGTTTTCTAATCCTAAGTGTGGAATAACACTTTAAAAATAGTAAATATTACAATATTGGTTATTTATTATAAAATATTTTCATATTTAGCAACACACTAAACATTTCACTATTTTCAAAGTGTTATATCAAACTATTTTAAAACTGTTTTCAAATCGTCAGTGTGGAGTGACACGTTGTAAAAAAATAATACATTAAAATGATTATTTTTTAATAATCTATAAGTAGCAGAAATTTGTAAAAATCTTTGTACAGAGATGCTAAAAACGTAAATAAGTTGTAACAAAACGTATAAGTTTGCGTAGCACGCATGGTTTAGCAGTCGGAACGCTTGGACGGTTTCCAAGAGGCGTGGATTCGAATCCTGCAGCGTTCTGAATCTTATTTTTTTTTAAATGTTCACATTAAGTATCTTGGCGTAGAATTACGCATTTTTAAACACACATTATAGCCGCATGACAAGCCACAGATGTGGAATTTCGAAGGCACAAGACGGTCGTGCGATGCATATATGTACTGCACTCGTTGGGCCTTTAGAAAGTGTCTTCATTTAGCATTAGCATTTATATAACATTAACGTCTACCTGATAGTTGATTAGAATTATTTTTCTCAACATCACTTCTGGTGTCAAAAAAAAAATTCTGTTTTCCATGTTTCCCTCGAAATCAAAATGTCGAGTGGTAAACAACTTAATAGTGTAATATTTAGTTATTTTACGAAAAAGAAAATGATTGTTATTTTGTTTTAATATATTTAAATATATTTTTTGCAGACGTTACAAACAAGTGTTAATCAAAACGTTACTCAGTGTAACGTTAGGTATTAAGTTAATCCAACTATGATTGCTTTCTTTATCATTTATATTTGATTTACTATCGTTAGTAGACAACTAGTGTTTTTTGTACAACGATTATTGTCAAAGCAAAATGTATATATAAATTCTAATTTACTTCTTTCTTGCCTTCGCACGAGCTGTCTAAATTAAAATTTTCCAAAACTATTACCATTTTTTTCATTCTATTAGGAAAAACTACAGCGTTGAGTTCCGCCACTGAACACGTAATTTCCAAGACAAAGTAAATTTACGCGGAAAATGTGAAAATATTAAAAAGAAAACATAATCTTAATATCTTAAACTTATTATTATATCATAAATAATATATACTATATAAAAAATTGCATGTCATTCTCATGCAGCGATCATGGTCACAATATGACCAGTTACAATGTTCCTGGTTCCTGTTGACCAACGACTTGTACAATCTTGTAGTAAATGAAATCACATAAATGCACTTTTATACACTTCTCTCTCGGTATGAAAGTATATACTTCACGTTCTATTTCGCAGAACAGGGTAGTCAGAGACAACTCGCATCAGAGAAATCATGATGCAGGACATAAGAGTCAAAGGATTAACCGCAGAGGATGATGCAGATCGCGCAAAGTGAATGGGAAAGCAAACTCTAGCTAGGCCGAGATACATTCCCAAGTTGATGAAGAACAAAATGTAGGCCTTCGTGGTGCTGTAGGATATTAACTGGCTATAAATGCGATGGGTTGTGAGTTTGTTCGCGCTCGGAGAATCATTATTTTTTAAGTTCGTCACTTAACACGCATGACTAAGTTGTCTCTGCCTCTACCCTGCTATTGGGAAAGCGTTAAAATGAATATAGAATTGTCGATCCTACAGCTCAGTGATTTATTAATTAATTAAAACAATTTTAAATTATAACGAATAAATAGCGAAGAAAATATATATATACGAAAAAAAATTATATATATATATATATATATATATATATATATATATATATTATTTTTTTTTCGTCATTGCAAATAATAGAAAACTTATTTTTAATATAAAATTCTTTAGAAATAACTAAATACGTACATGAGGGGTAAATAATAAGCAAAAAACCAAATTAAAATATTCTGTGTGTTAAGTCATAGACAACCTAGTATCAATACAGTTATACATTGCGTGTTGACTAACCAACTCAAAGCCGTGGTTTGTTTGACCAGACCAAATAAATATTATCATTCACCCAAGTGCGAATCAACCCACAACCAATCACGGTATCAGTCAGACACAGTGCTACTCCACCAGGATGGCGTCAAATATTACTGATATATTTCATAATATTATCACAATATGATCTTTGATTTGTTTGATTTTTATACATTTTAAATGAATTAGTATCCGAAAAGAGTCTACGTTCATACGTGTGACCATAGACTACTGTAAAGTGTTAGAAATTTCAACATTAAAATATCTGTCTATTGTCGGTATATATAATCTTCGCTTGAATAAAACTCCATTCTAAAAAAATAAATCCATAGCATCGCTTCAAAAAAATATATAAAAACGTGATCTCAAAAGGCTCTGATGAAAATAATTGAGCGTCACGCTAAATTTGCATGAAATTATTTTATTGCCGTAATCAAGAAGCGCTCTTATCACTTATCAGATATCATATAGCAAGATCTACTTAATTACTGGCGTGCAAGAGATGCAAGCCTCCATTGTGATATGAAGCCTCGATGACACACGCCTTAATGTCTACAATTTATCTACTGGCGAGAACGTGGAAAAAAATGATTATATTTTTAATTATATTAAAAAAATGATTAATTAATAGCAAAAAACCAGCTTCACGCTTTATCCCTTTAATCGGTAACAAACTAGTGTCAAGACACTCCGTTGAATGCTTTCCGTCCAAAATCGAGATATTGTATTGAGTGGCGAACTCAACGCAGCGTTTTATCTTACTGGAGCGGATAAATGACAGTAAATTTTAATTCTAATCATTGATTATTTAGTAATCGAATCTATTAATAGTAGGATTCATTGAAATAATTCAAGATGGCTGACAGTTTAAAGTTTTTTGGCTAATTTTCCCATTAAAAAGCCATTACGTAGATTCACGCGCGATTTTATTTTACGAGTATCCGAACAAAGGAATCAAATCCAAAATCATTAGCACGACTTAGGGTATAATCATCAGCACGAATTTAAGTTACAATATGGAGAACGGAATATTGACACTAGGTTATTTCCAACTGTTTTTCTCTTTGTAATGAACAAAATGTACCTAAAAAAGCACTTAAAATTACCTAAACATTATAAGATCTTTAATTTTTGCGGTTTTTATATATTTTAAGCGAAACTATTTTTTTTAGCTTCACGCTTTTATCCCGCATAGTAGGGTAGACTGAAAGTACCTAGTGTAAGGCACTCCGTACTTCGCTTTCCACTGAATTCGAGACATTGCGTGTTGAATGATGTAACTCAGCGCCACTCTTAGTCTTTACCAAAGCGAGGAAGTGAAAATATTTTTTATGTAATCACTCCCCTAGTGGGGATCGAACCCACAACCGATCGACATTACAGTCAGACGCTGTCACACTGCGCCAGCGAGCGGCCTCAAAACGACTACCACCTCAGTCTACCTGTGACAACGGACTACTGTACAGTGTTCGAAACGACAGTTTTTCAAAAATATATTTTCGAATACCAAAATATACGCGATAAATCCATTTAAAACAGTTTCATTTGAAACCTAAACATTGTACAATATAAGAGTAAAACTAGAAAACATAAAATAAAAACCCCGCTCGTCTACTTTGATACTTGATTATGTATGAATAGACATCTGATTCAAAAAGAGGAACATATCACCATAGAGATAATTTTCTTTGAAATTTATTTTATTATTATGTTAATATGTGAGAATATAACCTTGTACCCATTTTTACGTAAATTTGGCGACACACGGCCATATTCTTGACACTTTTGTATAAAATGACATATACACGTGTTGCCAAGACAACGCGTGGTATACGTACCAAGTATAAACCGTAGTATGACCAGTAGGAGGCTAGTATATAGTAAGATACCGTACATAATAAAAGATAATAAACATTTAATTATCTTAATTAAATTTTTCATGTTTGCATATGTAGAGGCCGGTCGTGGCGCAGTGGGACATCGTCTAACTGTAAACGCGTTCGGTTGTGGGTTCGATTGCCACTCGGGAGAGTGATTTTATTTAATCTTTTTTCACTTCCCCGCTCTAGTGAAACAAAGCCCGGCATTGAGTTCCACCACTCAATAGGCAATGTATCGAATTCAACGGAAAGCGAAGTATTGACACTGGGTACTTTTTGCCTGTCCTTCTGCTGCTGCTTAGAGAGAGAGAATGTTCTCTCTGTTTTTTATTGTCAGTTTTATGAAAGACATTACGTGTTTTGTGGCGGTACCTAACGCCGGCCGTACTTAAAGTGCTGTGAATAAATATAATAGCTTTCATCTTCACCACCAGCCGCAAAACGTCCACTGCTGGACATAGGCCTCCCGCATATCACAATAGTTTTAGTAGAGTAAGAAATCGCCTTCAAATATCTTCTAATTCTCACGGTTATCAAACCAGATTAAAAGGAGTGGACAGTAGATGGCAAGCAAGCGTAGCAATATTTATCATATTGATAGATAGTCAAGACACTCCGTACTTCGCTTTTCACCAAATTCGAGACATTGTGTGTTGAGTGGTAAACTATATTAATATCAACATTCACCTGAGCGAAATTTGGGCTCACAATTCCCATCGTATGAGCTAAGCCTAAGTATCATTCATCAAGGTAAAGTTTTATACTTTATCCTGCACAACAGAATAGTCAGAAAGATCCATATGAGATGTTAAGAGGCGGAACTCAACGCCGAGCTTTATCCCACAAAACAGAGTAGTCAGAAAGATCCATATCATATGTTAAATGACGAAACTTCAACGCCGCGCTATTGTACCGCTCTGGTAAGACATATCATACCAGAGCGGTACAAAGAAAATAATTTGAATAAAATCATTTACCCAAGTTTAAGTCGTGCCCAAAACCAAAAGGCGTTTACAGACAGACTCAGTACCACTACGCCGCGAAGGCCTCGTTAAATAAGATGTAGCAATACAAAACAGTAACTAATGTGTATTGATTTCTTTGCGACAATAATAAAAATAATATATTGACAAAACATTATAAGCCCTATTTCACAAGTAATTTGATTCAGAATCTAATAAATAATCATAATCTCGAGGTTTCAAGGTTTTAACACATGAGGAAATATTACTCAATGTTACTAAGGAAAATATATTTTTATTTAATCTGTAGCATAATTGTCTATATTTATTATTTAATCTTTATTTTCATCTTTGGTTTTTTTTATCTGTGAACTGCCTGTCTAACATGCAGACTTCTCACATAAGCTGACTATGCGACCAAAAAATTAATAGTAGCAAAGGAAATCAACGCCGCGTTTTGTCTTCCCCTATACCATATATATGTACCAACATGATTAATATAAATATAGTAAAAACTATTGAAATTTGAACCCACGACTTCACAATACCTACATATATGGCATCCAAAAGTACCATATGTAGAGTACATAGAAGCAGATTTGTATGTACACAATCTAAAAATATACGGAAAAATTGGGTTTACGGCACTACCGTTTGTTTATAATCATGTCTAAATGTTTCCAAGAGCACTGCACGAAAACTTACCGACGAATTTTATATGTTTTCTGAAGTATCTGAGTGAAAAAAAAAAATTATCGCTGTTACATTTTAAAATTTTATGGTCCTTTTGAAATTTGCCTTCTCTTTCCACGTAACCGTTATAATAATGAATTAAAATAGCAAATTTTAATTTTTCAAACTCAAAGTAACGCAACAGTATTATAATATACAATGGACACCATTCCTTTAACAGATGATTTTCGTACCTATTTTCTTTATATTTCTTAGGTCTCATCCTCTCGAAGTGCCCAAACCACCTGACCACATTCTTCTTTATGCTCAATATAACATTCACGCTTACGCCTGGCATTCTGCGAATCTCTTTGCCGCATATACGATCAGCTAAACTGATTACACATATCCGGCGAAGAGAACGCATTTCTACACCATTCATCTTTCTGCCATTCTTCTATTGAACCACTACTGTAATCTAAATGAAATATCCTCGTTACCAAGGCAACGCGTTGTTAATGCGTCACCAGGACAGCTACTATTAAAATTTTTATCAAGGAATACAGTAGTCACAAAATTGGGATCGTCGAGTATTTTTTTTTAATTGTAATGATAACGATAGACTGATCACAGTCGCCATATTTCTTTTGGCAAAACGTCACTACCTCCTAACGTCATCTTGTTAAGGCGAATTTACACTATCAGCAAAATCGAAGTTCCGGCACAGTACCGTGATAACTAATTCTTTCATACATCTATTGAATGTAATAACAGAGTTCTGTCAATGATTTAATTAATTTCAGCCAAACTAATTATTTATACATTGAAATATAACAGTACAGTTCTCGCTGGTGAAGTATCGAGCAAGCCGCTAGTAAAAAAATAGAATGCATTTATTAATATTGGTTAAAGAAATATTCCCATTAAGGCGTAATTCAATATTACTTCAAACTCATCACCATTAAAAACTTTCGATGCAATTAGTTAAGTAGTTATGTTAATAATATTATTAGTGAAAGTACACCTAATATGGTATTTTAGGAATAGTTCATATATGACAACACCATATCCTTCTTTATACCCGCATAGCAGGGTAGTAAAGAGACAACCTAATGTCAAGACACTCCGTTGACTGACTTCCGCCGGAAATCGATACATTGCGTGTTTCGCCACTCAGGCGAAATCGACGTCACGCTTTGTCTTCTAGAAACCATGAAGAGACCATAGAAGTGATATGTAAATTGAAAAACATTTCATATACTTGTATTATATTAAGGGAGGCCTTGTGGCCATGTAATGTACACGTTGCTAAGGCAACGATGCCACTTTAGATAAACGTGTATGTCGGAAACGTAGTAGTGTGTTTAATATATATATTTTTTTAATTAAATGTATTTCTTATACATTATTAAATGTTAACAAAAAAAATAATTTCTGATCCTTCTTGTATAAAAATAATTTTATAATGTTGAGAGTCGGAACTAATTCAAATGAAATCATTCCACCAAAAAGGAACCGAACCTGCAACCGAGCGCGTTTACACTTAGCTGTTTGCTTAACCGATTGTTTGCTTAAAGAAATTACAGTTGCTATGCTGTAAAAAGCCCTGAGGGAGACAGTTGTCACCTCCCAAGGCGACACTCTTTTACTGCATGTAAGTACTACATACATACCTATATCCGACAAGTTTCAGATAAAATTATAATATATTAATTATCACAGACTTTAAATATATTAAAATAAGTATATAATGTCAAATTTAATTTTTATTTAAATAGACTTTCGCGAGCACGTTGAATGAGCATAAAGCTTCTACTGCTATTATCTCGAAAGAGTAATTCCGTTATGAAAATTCATTGAGAAACCCAAAAGTTTTTAAATATAAAACTTAAGAATAGCAATAATACTAAGTACTAAGTATTTAGCAGTATATGTATTTGCAATACAAATATTAACCTCAAGCTAAAATTCGAACAGGCGACCTTCAACGCATAACGTAGGTACGCCACAAAAACAGTGTCAGACGACAAACTATAAATAGTGAAGTGTAATATGAGTTATACTATGTATGTATATATATATATATATATATATATATATATATATATATATATATATATATATATATATATATATATATTAAAGTTAATTATGGGATCAATTTAAGAGCTATTATAGAATTAAAATATCTTGAACATAGCCACTGTAAGCATATAAATTACCACCTAAATTTTCATTTTACCGCTCTGTTAAGCAAAACCGCGGCGTTGAGTTCCGCAACTTAGGATTCAATATCTGGAGTTCTCTCGACACTTTGTACACAATAACTTCCTAACCATGCGTGAAAAGCGACAAAATGGCTGTTTTTTCATATCTCAATATTAAATATCCATAATTAATCAGAAATATACAATTCTTTATAATTCTTTTAAGACGAACGATCTTAAAAAAATATCTAAAACATCTAAAAAGGTCTCAAATGCTTGAAAAAACTGTAAAGCTGATTACAAGTCAAAACGTCTATTTTAGAATTTATTAAGAAAATACGTTTTACAGAGAAATAGTATTATTTTAAGTTTACATTTCTTTTCATTGATTATATTTCAACATAAATAAATGACTCAAAAATATTTTTAATTACTTTTCGTATTTTAGTTCAGAAATTATTAACAATACTCATTGAATCTAAAACTAAATAAAAAATAAACATTTTTTGTAATAATAATTAAATGCAATGGTTACTTCAAATTCGTTTGAGGCAATATCGATATTTAATTTTATTCGATCAAATAAAACGCAGATGAGTTCCATCACTTAGGATGTAAAGTTCACTTAGGCTTAGTTAAAACAACTATTAATTCCACATTAACATATATGCATATACAATTTATGTATATACAGAAAAAAAGGAATTAATATTAATATTATCATTTACTTAGCAAACTCATAATTAACGGTTATGTGGAATTAAAAAAAAAATAGATATATACTTAAGCTTACCATATAATAATGTTATCAATAAACAGTTCTTTTATACACCATAAAATAGAGCCCATCACCATGAGAACACTATGAGATTAACGTTCTACACTCTGAGGCGGGAAAACCATCCACGCCTCTCAGAGAAACACCGCATTTTTACAGAATTTCACAGAAAATGTCCGTTCCACTTGCCGTCGTAACTACAAATGCGTTATCATTTATCTCCACAAAGAACAAATACTCTTAATTAGTGGAATTTTACATTAATACCTCTATAAATAACTTTTGATATGCAATTCATATTATTTTGACAAGGATTTTTTATGACGTTTCTCAAAGCGCCTTAAAATTTTTGTAATTTTTTTTTGTGTTTATCTGTAAATATATTCATACTTTTTTGATATTTATTTCGGTTAGGCTTTAATATTTGTTTTGTAAAATAATAAATAGAATAATTCAATAAAATGTTAATTAGAAATATTTAAAACTATATATATATATATATATATATATATATATATATATATATATACATAGATTTATAAATATTTTGTTTACGTTTTCGATTATTTTTATATAATGACCTTTACGTTAATTACGTCTTTATTTTGATCGTGAGGTATTTTAGTTTGCACGTAGAGAACATCACTTCGTACACCTCTTTTTGTACATATTCTTAAATATATATATATATATATATATATATATATATATATATATATATATATATGTATATAGTTATAATAAAATTAAAAGATATTGGGATTATAAGGTTATCGACAATATGTCAATTTAAATTGTTATGCTTGTGAAGTTTATTTAAGCGCTTAAACGCCTACATTTTTTATTTGTCAGCAATTAGGTGATTAGTATCGAATGTGAGTGGATTGATAAAATTTTGTTGGTACATTAGGCAAGTAATCGGCTTACTTATATTACACTATTTCCCGTATAATAGAGTAACCAATGAGAACTTACCGTCTACACACTTCGTTTTCCACTTTCTGCTCGAGTTTGACACTTTGTGTGTCGAGTAATATAATTTAAACTTTAACTTTAAATTATTTTAATTTTGTATTATAAATTGAATTTTAACATAATATATCGCCATAGCATAGAATCTTGCAAGTTATATATATATATATATATATATATATATATATATATATATATAGGAGAAAGATGTCTAGAAAGAAAGGTACCATTTATTTTTATGGTCTGTATTTAAAATACAATGTGCGTGCTATGAAAGTAGTTTATTGTCATATGATCGATAAAAGCATATGAATTTTCAATAAAATCGAAAGACAAAAATAACATCAGATGGTTTTTTTTATATAGACTTATTGATTATTTTTTTTAGCTTACCTATTTTATCTTACATAGCAGGGTAGACAGAAAGTACCTAATGTCAAGGCATTCTGTACTTTACGAATTCGAGACATTTCGTGTAAAACGGTGGAATTCAACGCCGCACTGTGTCTTAACTGAGCGAGAAATTATAAATAACTTTAATATACTTCGCCAAGTGGAAATCAAATCCACAACCGAACGCATTTATAGTCAGACGCTGTCACACTCCGCCATGACCGGCCTCTTGATTTTTAGTATATAAATAAATAAATATACCAGCTAAAGAAAGCGTGTTATAAAATAATAACAATATTTTCGTATCCAGGTTCAATTCACGCATCTACATATTGCCACGATGCCACGATTGCCACGGTCGTAATCCTTAAAATAAAGAAATTCAATTAACCCAGTGGCTAACATTATTTACGTTAGTAATGTATAGGTCAAGAGCTAACAGAAACCGTAATAAAACTAGGTTAGGTATGATTTACTCAAAACATAATATTCTGAAAGCATTCTATATGTTAATGTGTTTTTTTTTATGATTTTCCTTTACTTATCTTCCTATGTTTTCTAATGGCTGTATAAAAATATTATTTTTGTTATCTACGAATGTTAACGATCGGTTATTTATATATATATATATATATATATATATATATATATATATATATATATATATATATATATATATATGTCGATACTGTCATACTGCGCCACGACCGGCCACATTTATCATACATGTTTATATATTTACGATTAATAATTTGTTAAGGCGTTGTCAACGCGTCAACGGGGCGTCTAATGCTTCATTAATAAATGATTTTCACAAAAAAAAACTATTTCTTTTTTCTTTTTTTACATGTTTTGTCTCAAGTTTGGTTTGGTTTGGTTTTATAGAAAATGAGGCAAACGTCACCTGATGGCAAATGGTTACCTTCGCACATCCATCCACCTATTGGGATGGAAATGAAATAAGCAGCCAGAAAGTACCACACTCTGAAGGAAAGGATGAGCCAATAATATAAGCCAACTTTCTCTATTCCCAATAGAGAAAGTTGGCTTATATTACATTGAAGACGGTCAGAGGAATAACCCCCTAAAACTAAATTACTGGGAAACCCGCCCCTTATGGACTACCCAGCAGCGGAGAGGAATTGTATACTACTAAGTCTATCGTCCATGTTTTTTTTGTATAAGTAAATGATAAATCGTGCAAATTAATTGACTTGTTACGAATTTAATACTACACCTTATAATAAACTTGTACATTATAAGATCTATGATTTTTGCGATTTATGCACATTATAAATGAAATTATTTTCAACGGATTAATCACGTATATTTTGGTATTCGAAAATACATTTTTGGAAACCTGACGTTTCGCACACTTTACAGTAGTCCGTGGTCACAGGTAGACGTTTCGAATACTAAAATGTACGCGATTAATCCGTTTAAAACAGTTTCAATTATAAACTTGTCATTGGCTGTTGGTCAGAAAAAATATTATTTTTATGTATACTATGTTTTATTGTTTCGTTATCTAGTATGGGCGCCTTCATAGTCTACCTGATATATAGGTACAATACATATGTCGAATTGCAACCAGCTCGGAACCCCTATGAAAAAAAATGTACCTTTAACTATTTCCCATTCAGGTCAGCCTTTCCATAATAACCAGTACGTTGAAGAATAAGAATTAAAAAAAACATAACAATGAATATTTTTTCTCTCCCATTTCTTAATTCAACAAATGAAAATTAGGATGTACGTGCGCTTTAAAAGATTTTTTTACCGTTTTTACCGATAAGATTTTACCGTTACATACTCTTGCTAATGTAGAAATAGTTTTAGTACTGTTTATTTATTATAATATTTACCTAAGAAATGGAAGAATGCTACAATTTCGTTTGGGAGATTATTTGGAAGTCACTATCGCCGTACCAGATTTTTTTTATTAGGGCATACAAGTACATATAAGTTAATATTTTTTTCTTATTTATTAATCCAACAAAAGAAAATACAGCAAAATCCCTTTATATGTATTTATAGCACCTTGTGCTATAAATACACGTCAAGTCACCAGTTGCCAATTTTCGTCCGAATTCGAGTGATTCCGTGTTGAGTTGTGGAACTCAACGTCGCACTATATGTTACAAAAGCGGTGAAGAGAAAAGAAAATAAATAGGCATGTTTTTCGACTCGCTGAATATGACTTTCAAGTTAGTTTAAGCCGTCCGCCCTTCAATTTCGAGTAAATTGCAAAAAACCTCAAAATATAGCGAAAAATTCGATTCGTTGGTAATTTTTTAATATACTAGAGGGCTAGAGGACTCCATTCTTTTTTACGTTTCTATATTTTTCTCTTTTCTGTATTCCTCATTACAAAAATAGCGTAGAGGTCAAAGGAAACCTAGTGTCAAGACAATCTGTTGACTGCTTTCCACTCGAAATAGAGACATTACGTATCGAATGGTGAACTCAACGCCGTACTTTGTTTTGCTAGAGCTTTCCCCGAGTGGAATCGAACCGACAATCAAGTGTTTTCATTCGGACGCTATTCACTCATTAGTTTTTAGCTTATAAATAAAAGAAGTACAATGTGATAATAATTTTATTTAATTATAATAAAATAAAGATACAGTAGGAGTAACGATAGTGACAACAGATTAAGTATAAAACTTATACTTAAGTATAAAAATTAACTTATAACTTAATATATATATATATATATATATATATATATATATATATATATATATATATATATATATATATATATATATATATATATATATATTAAGTTATTTAGTAAAAAAATATAAAAAAAAATTAATATTGTTTATCTATTAACGATCTTTATTACTTTTTATTAACTTTTTCTATTTCGTTACAAAAAATGTGAGAGGTATACACATATACAATATAGTATAGAACAGTCGAAGACATTATATGGAACCAATGCTTTTTGCATATTCATAGAATTACTTTTCATAGGCATATTACTTTCGTACCTAACGTTAATTTGTTGTAATAAAAATTTAGAAAAAAAATATCAAAAACTTGAAAATCAGTGATTACTAAGTAAAAAATATCAACTATATATTATAAGATTTTAAGTAAAATAATTTTAAACGGACTAATCACGTATATTTCGATATTCTAAAATACGTTGTTTAAAACCCGACATTTCGAACACTTTACAGTAGTCCGTGGTCACAGGTAACCTAATAAATTAAAATCAAAATTCAAATTTCTACCTAAAATAAAATAACACTTATAAATATGAAAAAAAAAATATTTTTTTATCTTTATAACTATAGATTATTATAACAATAATATAATATATTTTCTATCAAGTAAAATGTCTACATTGTGCTGGTTATATTTTGGTAAGCTACGTACTATAGTAAATTTTAAAGCTGTCATGGCTCAATAGTAATGACAGATCCCTTCTAACAATCAAAAGTTAGTGGGCTTAAATCCCATTCGAGAATATTTACTTCAGATTTGGTTAAACATAAAGTAAATATACTAAAAAGCAATTTTTTTTTCATTAATATATAGGAAAAAAAAGTATAAATTTCGTGGGAATCGAATTCGCTACCATAGCCTCTACAATCAGACTCGTTTCAGCTCCACTAGGTCGCGGTTTGGTTTTTTATTAATTAACTAGCTATACCTTTATACTTTTGACTTCATCGTCGGATCTTTATTTTATAATTCTATAATAATAATAGGCTAAGTTACTCCTTATGTATTAAGAAGTTATATACCAGAGGATTTTCATCAAAATTGGTCCAGGTTTTCCAGAGATTAACCATATCAGACAGACAGACCAACAAAAATATAAAAATGTTACTTTTTCTATATATAAAGTATATACATACGTACGCTTTTAGTAAACAACGAGTTGTTAATGTTTCAAACACATATTTCAACCTTATACCAGAATACATTTAGAAAAAAAATAATCAGTTAAAAATTTGTAATAAATATACAAAAACTACAATGTTTCTTACTCTATATAGAAAATCGTACACATTGCATATGTAATATACAATTTCAGATATCAAAATGGCAGTTTGTAATATAAACATTTTTTAAGTAACTATTTGTTTATCAGAACAAAGTAAAAAATTCATTATGTTTAACTAAATCACTTATAAAATCCTATTTTTTTAATTTTACATACATTTCCCATATTTATATTAATTATTTTTCAATTTCTCATTTTACATTCAGGTAACTTTGGCCACTTGCAATTTTAAGCATGATATTTATTCTAAGCAAATAATTGGGAAAGAATGATATATAAGTGAAAATGGTCAATATATATTTTTTTATTTTATTTATTTTTTATTTAGCAATCGCAACTCAACGCCGCACTTTATCTTACCAGAGTGGTTAAACGGAATTAATTTAAATGTAAATATTTCCTCGAATGGAAATCAAACCTATAACTACCATATTACGCTGTCCTACAGAGTCACTATGACGTCGTGCCTAAGTATCATTATATTTTAGACCAAGCTAAGCTATACTAGAATCACAATCTTCCATATTTTGATGTTTTTCTTGATAATTTTTAATGGGTTGTATGAAGGATATAAGCATACCAGCTATTATGATCCACCCGCCTGCTAGATAGAAAGAGAGCTCCCACGACAGTGTCATATCGAAGATAAGACCTGGAAAGTTCATTTTTAATATAATCTTCATATATAAATACTGGTTGAAAGGTTGACGGGTAAAGTACGAATCAATCAATCATCAATCAATGTGAAACACTTCAGAGAACACTAGTAACTAAAAAAAGGCATTAAAAGTACATTAAATTTAATTGTATACTAAAATGTAAGTATATTATCATATGTTTGACATACGCTTTTGTATAAATTTGTAATTTTTATCAAACATTTTTAAAAAACGTATAAAAATTCGAACGCAGCGGGACTCGAACCCACGCCTTTTAATAACCGTCCAAGCGCGAAATTTATATAAAACAATTAAAAATCTCGGCGAGCATAGTCCAATGTTTCACTGAATTAAATTACATTGAATGGCTGTGGGTAAACTCCTCACTTGAACAAAAAATATATATTTAAATTCTTTTCATTATATCCCTAGAAAAACAATTGCAGCGTTGGGTTCCGCAACTGAGCACGCAACATTTCGCACTTGAGCGGAAAGTGGAGAACGGAATATTTACTTATCTCTCTTCTTGCTATAAGTTGAAAATACATGTAAGCTAAATAAAAACAACCACAATTACCTGACAAAGGCGGTCCAATCAAATGGCCAATACCTTGGGCCAATAACACCAATCCATACGCTGGTGTAAAATCATCTAAAGATACCAACTTCACCAATAGATTAGGTGTGAATGTGAAAGATGCTGCGAATAATAGACCGAATGCAGCGGAAATCGACGCTAACACCACGTAGCTTGACGCCGCCGGTATCGCTGCCACTGAGCCACCGCATAGTATTAAGCATATTGCGTAGAGATTACCAATCGAGACGTTTGGAAAGTCGCCTATCCAGCCGAGTGTCACCTAGAAAATTATTATAAATTTTAAATATAATAGTATGTACAAAAGCAATAAATTTAATACATACAAAATAATAAGTTTAATATCTTTACAGAGTTGCCAATTAGAAGCGTATAAAATGAAGTAACCAACTTTTGGTTTGACATGACTGTATAATAGAGGCGCGGGTTCAAACTGTGTTCAATTTTTATAACTTTCTTTTTTTAAAATAAATATGTTTTAATTCTTAATGTGTCAATATTACTTTAAAAGTAGTAAAAATTTTATTATTTTTTTTTATCAAATGGCTCGCCCATAGTCCATATGTGAGTTATGTCACTTACCTCCATTATAATCTAATATAATATTAAACATAGTTACAAAACACTTTTCACTCTTGCTTTTCTGTAAAATGTATAAAATATTTTTTATACATTTTAAATGAAACTATTTTAACCGGATTAATCGCGTGGATTTTGGTATTCGAAAATAATTTTTTTTTTGGACAACTGACGTTTCGAACACTTTACTTCTATATCATTGTCTCTGGAGTGGTGGATTTGACAGTCAGCTCATTCTGGATTGTTATCCAAGGCAGTACGCGAGGCAATTAAGAAACAGATAGCGGTAGTTTGATATAATTAGTTTTTTGTATCAACTGACTGAGGAATACCACCTCACTCCACCTGTGACCACGAACTACTGGTAAAGTGTTCGAAACGTCAGGTGTCCCAAAAAGAATGTATTTTCGAATATCAAAATATACGCGATTAATCCGATTAAAATAGTTTAATTTAAAATATAGTAAATTCTACAAAACTATATTATTGTCTATATTTTTCCGCCAAATGTTTACTGCAAAATGTTTTATTAAACATTTATTTATATATCCTTTATTAAAAACAATTATAAAAAAATAAAAAATACTCATAAATAAAACACTAAAAAGCAAAAAAAATACATGTAAAAAAAAGAGGCCCGCCGTGACGCAGTGAGACAGCATCTGACTGTGAACGCGATCGGTTGTGGGTCCGGTCTCCACTCGGGAGAATGATAATATTTAAATTATTTTCATTTCCTTGATCTAGTCCGATAAAACGCAGCGTTTTTGCCAACTCAACACGCAAAGTCGCGAATTCGGAGTGTCTTAACAGTATGTACTTCCTGACTACACTTTTTTGCGAGATAACGCGTGAAGCTAAAAAAAATTTATAGAAAACATGAAAGCACAGTTTAAAATGACATTTTAGAATAAAAACAATGAAACCGACAAATATTTGTAGCGAATTTATTTTTAGGTAACGTCTAGTTATATAGCTAAAATTGTGCCAATGTGTTTGTGCCAAAATCCTGAATACCTTGATTTTGGACCAATGTATACTTTCAAATAAATAAAATTATATTATGTCTGTAATATTGAAATATACGCATATTCTAAATGCACATGTATGTATATAGGATACATACGCTGAAGTAACATATTTTACAATTTTTGTATATCTATCTTTTTTGTGTATTCGGCTGTGATGAGATTTTCACTGCACGATAACTTATACGCTTAATTACAAATTATTGATGGAATAATCGGCAAAAGAAAACAAACTACTAATATTATTCTTTAAACAAAATAACATAATGTTTCAAATTTGAGCCAAACGCGGCGAAAGGAATCTCTCAACACTATCCTTGACCACCCGGGACGGGACAGGGCGACTACTGAATACGGGATAAAGCGTGAAATTGATTTTTTTTTATTTTACAACAAACATATCGGCGTTTTTTCTTGATTTGGTTATTTAGAACTTTATCTAACAATACAAAGTCTTAAATATTCAAACAACATAACGGACACTCCGTTTTACTTTACTTTTAAATTTAATTAGAACCTATAGACTTCTTATGGCTGATGAAAACGATGCACGAGAAATGCAGATATAGAAATATTTGTAATATTTTTTTAATATTTTAATTTTTGTATTCTTACGCCAGTACGTACGTACGAAATAACCACTCACCATGCCAATAGTATTGGTTATTCCAATTAAACTCAACATAAACGCTCCATCATCCTCACTGTACCCCCTCTGTATCATATGCTCAGCCAAATAGAAGTAAGGGACAATAAACCATATAAATATTATAATTGTACCGAAGCATAGAAGGTTAAAGGTGACCTTCTTAAAGAGTGACACGTTGAACATATCGCCTAAACAGCTGACGCAGTCGTCGTACCATTTCTGAAAAATAAATTAAATATGTAAATTATTGTTCTTTTATTATTATTTTTGCTGTTGATAAATTATACCTAAAAAAATTTTTTTTTAGAATCACGCTTTTATACCAAATGGAAGGGTAGACAGGAAGTGCTTAGTGTCAAGCCACTCTGTACCCTCTTTTTAGACGAATTCGAGGCATTGTTTGTTGAGTTTCTTACAAATAAATTCTTTTTTTTTTTTCATTTAAATAAACTATGTACAGTAATGTATGTATGCATGGTTCTCATGTAAAAATATTTAATTTACATTCATGGGTATATAAATTTTGAATTAATGTACTTGAGTTAATTTTGTTGTAAAGAGATTACTTTAAAAATTTTAATAATAATAATTTCCCAATTGAAAATTGAAGAGCCCGGCCGCGGCGCAGTGGGACAGCGTCTGATATGCATTAAAGTACCCCTCCTAGTAACCAAAGACTATGACCTTAAAGGACTATGATCTTAATTAGATTAAAATAGTATAATTTAAAAAGAAAATCATATTTCCTTACCTCTTCTTGCTCATTTACAGTTATCATGGAATTCTTAAATATGTCCGGACACGAGGACGCCTTTAGCTTATACCTTTTTATATTGAGCATTGCATTCCTATGACTTATAGAATTTAATGGCATTTTTAGATCTCTCAAATAATGATGGTTTACCGACAATTGCTTTTTAAACCAATCTCGTCTACTTTCTTTGCTATCCTGTTTAATTAAAGGCTTATCCTCTTTTGTCTCAGACAACGATTTTCTTATCCTACCCAATTTTGGATTCTTCAACTGGCAGTTTTCCAACATCTTGTCCTTGTTTTGGTCAAATTTCTCCGAAAGTGTTCTCTGTAGTTCGTTTGTAAATTTCACAATAGGTGGACTATTATCGTCATTCCTTTCGCCATGTTCCAATGAGTTGTTTTTGAATGATTGATACCTGACGTCAGTATTGTCTTCGCTGGCTTTTTTAACTAGTAAATCTAATATTGTCTTTGATGCCTGAAAATAAAACAAAAGAATCTGTTTTAATTTTAGATTAATTAATTGATTTTCATAATAATAATAGCAGCAGAGTTATAATATATGTATGTTTATATGAAAGTTGCATGTTGGATTCCACCACCAGTAGGCAGTGTTTCTAAATTAAGCTGAAAACTCTAAAATCTCTCCACGAATGTGTTTTTTATTTATTTACTACTAAAAATTACGTTAAAATATGAATATACATACCTTATCAGTGTATGTCAAATAAGATGGAATATTTACTAAGGACTCAGACTTTCTTCTATTTCGCTTACTTGAAAGGAGCACACTTTCCCTACGTAGTATGCTAGCGGCTTCATCCTTTATGACTTGTTCAGCTGGCGTGCCATTTTTTATCAATCTATTCATATTTTTACCATGACTTGGAACATCAAAATCATTACATGCATTAGCAATGGAAACTGAGCTTGAATGTTTCGATTTGGCCTCTTCTCTAGCTTCATTTCTTTGTTTCTCTTGTTCTAAAATCCACCATTCAGGATCTCGCATTACACAGCCGCATACACACAAATTCAATAATGTACCAGACAGGAGAAGAATGGTACCACGCCACCCATACTCTTCTATAAAATATTGAGTCATAGGAGCATATAAAAATGTACCAACACCTGTTCCACACGCTCCTAAGCCCACAGCTAAATTTCTCTTCTTTTCGAACCAATAAGCTATTGATACTACCGCAGTAACATAAACTAGACCGAGACCCAGTCCAGCTATAACTCCAAAAGTTATCATAATCATTTCTAAGGTAGTCGAAATGGATGCCAACACGAAACCTATAGTTGAAATGATTCCACCCAAAATTGTCATACTGCGACATCCATAGCGATCAACAAGTGCGCTCATCACAGGGCCAGATAACAATGGAACAGCGATAAATAAACTACCTATCCACGCTGTTGTAGATTTACTAGCTTGAAATTCATCCAAAAATTCTATATAAAGTAAGCCAAAAGAGAAGCTTATACCATCTGCTATCATAGATATTATAAATGACGAACCGACGACCACCCAGCCCCAGTCTCCATCTGGTATAGTCACCTTTTTGTCTTTCATTACAATCTTTGTACTTTCAATTTTTACTTTAGCAACATCTGTATCAAATAAATTTTTAGTATTAACTTTACTAACATTAATTCCATCAAAATCTTCTTCATACTGTACATTTTTACGCACTTTGTCAGTTTTGAATACTTGCAATAATTCTTTGTTACTTACTTCTATTTCGGGACTCGAGAAAGTTGAGGTACCAACACTAGTAGAATCTTCATCTCCCTTAACAATACCTGACGTAGAGTCAGTCAGTAGAGATTCCCTTCCAGCATCAGTATCTCTAACTCTATCTCTATCTCGAGGTGTTCTAGTTCTATATATGACACTTGGGTTCTCTTGGTCAGACTCCATTTTAATACTATATTAATAAATAATACTGGCAGTGGCTATTTGTTTCTTAGTTAGCTTCTTAACCTTGGGTCTCTTGCGGAGTACCGACTGGACTGCCTTGCCGCACTGTTTAGTTTTAAAGTAATCGGTTTATTTTGACCCTGCACCATTAAGATGTTGATGAGTGAATACGAATGTCTAATAACGTCGCCCATACAAAGATTTGAACGATAAATCAAATTGCTAAAACGACATCAATGTAGAAGTAGCTTCAGCATCTGAAAAAATTAATAATTTTTACAACAATTATTATACGTGTATAACACCATCTTGTTTCAACTGAAATATGTCTGTATGCGTGATTAATAAATCAAAAGAGAAAAATTTCCATTCAGGGAGAATATTTATAGTATTCCAGGATTTCCTAGTTATCCTAAGTCTGACTTTTCTGTATGATTTGACTGATTAAGTTATGTACAGACTAATATACGTACTGGTTTGGTTCTTAACTTATGGCCCTTGGAGCGTGCCAGCTGAACACAAATCACTTCGCCAATGCCACATTGATAGGATAACACACAAAGGTATATTTAATATTATTAGTATTTAGTACAATAAAGCGCACCATATTTTTTTCTATATAAATATATAATGCATATTATAATTTTAAATAAAACTATTTTAAGCGGTTTAATCGCGTATATATTATTATTCGAAAATATACAGGTAAATACACAGGTATTGTAAAGTTAATGTCAGGTTTCCAAAACTGTATTTTCGAATTCCAAAATATACACGATTTTTTTTTAGCTTCACTCTTTTATGCCGCATAGCAGGGTAGACAGAAAGTACCTAGTGTCAAGACACTCCGTACTTCGCTTTATACCGAATTTGAGACATTACGTTTTGAGTGGTGGAACTCAACGCTGCACTTTGTCTTGCTAGAGCGAAGAAGTGAAAATAATTTATATATAATCACTCCCTCGAGTGGAGATCGAACCCACAACCGATCACTTTACAGTTAGACGTTGTCCCACTGCGCCACGACCGGCCTCTATATACGATTAATCCGCTTAAAATAGTTTCATTTAAAATGAGTAAAATCCGCAAATATCAAAAATCTTATTATCATATTATAAGTTTTTACTAATTTTTTGCTAACATAATTGTATATAGTGAAAATGTCTTAGTTTATTTATATGTTTGGCGCACGCATCACGAATTGCGTGCGTTTATAGTTAGTACTAACTTCTAAGGATAACGTAAGTGGTTATGATATGATGGGATTACTACTATACTTAACAGAACGTGGTGATCGTGGGTTTAAATGCCATTTGCATTAATATTTATGCTAAAAATATAATTTATACTAAATCTATATGCAGATCGGAAAATCTTTTTCCATATTGGATATATAATCTATAGTTATCCTCGATTACGTCGATAAGGGAGTGGGATTGGAGTGATTGATCACTACAGGTAAGGGTAAGGAGATAATGACGTCACACGTTGAGGGGGAGGGATGGGGTCGACAAAGTGTGACATTGCTTGACAACCCTGGTCTCACAAAAGGAACCAAATGTAACAGGACGGGGAAGGGGTCAAAAAGTCATGAATTTCATGTGACGTATTTTATGAATAACCCCTAAGTTCTTTCCTTCAATGTTTGAGAATAATGTGA
The DNA here is from genome assembly GCA_032432895.1 of Dryadula phaetusa. Classification (NCBI taxonomy): domain Eukaryota; kingdom Metazoa; phylum Arthropoda; class Insecta; order Lepidoptera; family Nymphalidae; genus Dryadula; species Dryadula phaetusa. The sequence goes on from JAOYRS010000021.1 coordinate 4,055,210, forward strand.
AAGCCAAAATAAAATACTTTTTTACTAGATTTAAATATTAAAAAAGTTAATATAATTATAAGTACATACTTTTTTACTCCTTCTTCTTCAGTTCGATCTAATCTCTGATTTGTCCTCGCTATTTTAAGATTTTTGCTAAATTAGTTATATATTATAACTGTTGTAAGCTAATATATTTATATCGCAAAATTATGTAATGTATATATTAAATTCTTTAAGATTTCTGAATATATATATGCTCAATGAAAATTTTGAAACTTTTTCCTGCCTGTTCATTTTGACTAATTTCTAATATATTATATGGATTAAATAATATACTATGAAAAAGAACCGTACAAAGAAAACAAAGCAATTATTAAGCGTGTCTATATAAAATTTATAGGTAGGGCCTATCTTGACAGGTCTGATTTATTTCTGAGGCAAATATTTAGGGAACTTCGCTAAGACGCTTATCGGGTCAAGGCCGCTGTTCATACTTAAATCAGCATTTTACCTAGTGTTGGTACAAAATCAACTTTAATTAAAAATATATCGGATTCAAACCCACAATCACTTGTTTATAAATCAATTCTAAAAGGTACATACATACATATATATCATTGTATTTAAATATACAAAATAATTATGGCTCACATGCTCAGAACAACAGTGTTTGACAATAAATGAGATGTTTAGGGAACGATGTCTACTCTGGGTTGTGATTATATGTTTTAAAATGAATACATGGAAACGGAAAAATAAGTCACGGCGTTGAATTGCGCCTGTCAACAGACAACGTCTAAATTCCGCCCGTAAAGTAGAGAAAGAAGTATTTTGATACTAGGCTCTCCTATCTACCATGGTATGCGAAAAAAAAACATGAAGGAAGGATGTTTAGACATATATATATATATATATATATATATATATATATATATATATATATATATATATATATATATATGAGTACATAGTACTTACATAATATTACGCAACTATAATAGCATTCATAACACCATAACATCTTTACTTTCTATACTCGAAGATCAAATAAAAAAAAAACCACCTTCATGCCACCTTCTATAATTTTTTTTAGCTTCACGCTTTTATCCCGCATAGCAGGGTAGACAAAAATTACCTAGTGACAAGACACTCCGTACTTCGCTTTCCACCGAAGTCGAGACATTGCGTGTTGAGTGGTGGAACTCAACGCCCCATTTTGTCTTTACGAGAGCGAGAAAATGAAAATAATTTGAATATAATCCACTCCCCCGAATGGGGATCGAACCCAAAACCGGTCGCGTTTACAGTCACACGCTGTCTCACTGTGCCACGACCGGCCTTTCCTATAATAATTGATTATTTAATTTAAACAAATAATTAATAATTAATTTAATACAATGCTTTTCGTTATATATTGTTTTCATAAAATAGAGAATAAAAGATGAAAGTTAACCTAATATATAAAAAGAATATTATTTAAAAAACTGTAAAAATAAATATTATAATGCTGTTAAAATATCTTTAAAATGAGCACAAGCCGTGATTTATGATTACAAATAATAAACGAGGAAATTAAAGAAACTATGCTCCATATGGTTTTCTAAATAATCTTAATAATATTTAAATAATGCTGTTGTATTTTAAACTATATAAAACATAAAAAAAACCTTTTTTGTTCCTCACCTCAACCTCATTTTTTTATTTTTTTTTATAAGTAAGCATAAACTTGAGTAATGCAGTTTCAAATTTTACACGAATTGCAGCCAGAAAGCCGAAAAAACTTATTGTATCGACACACCGTTCTCTGTTTGACACATAAACTAAAAAGATATACTTGCGAAACTCAACGCCGCGTATTGTCTTATTAATAATAACAATTTATATTTATTAATTAAACCTAACAAAGTAATTGAAATTTACGAAAACCTATATTCATTTACACTTAACTCCTAATTTATAAAAAAAATATCACTCACAAGTTACATAAAAAAAAAACAAAAATCTCAACAAACACTGTAAATAAAGCAATAATAAATGTATACAACTTACTTGTAAGAAAGACCGACGTGAATCAGATGAGAAACGACGGCGAACGACGATGTCTTCAGCTGAAATACGGGCTTTACGACGTACCGGCGCCAGCTATAGGAGCGATCGATATAAACGCGGGGTGAGTTTTCCACCCACCTCCCTTGAGATATTAATATTTTATAGAGAAAATAAGCTGATAATATATTAACTACTATATATAAGCTCACTAAGCAACTTCATGCTTTATCCCGCATAGAAGAGTAGTCAGAGACAACCTAGTGTCAAGACACTTCGTTGACTGCTTTCCGCCAGAAGTTGAGACATTGCGTGTTGAGTGGTGACCTCAACGCCGCTCTTTGTCTAATTTGCTTTTATCTAAGTAAATAGTGAAGTATTCAATTGTAATTTAAATAAGGTGTTAGAGTTATTAAATATTATTATAACATGATTACATTTAGATCATAACTAACTCATATTTTTTCTATTTTTTTACATTCAAGGAAAAGTAACCTTACCTTTCTTGGTGATAAGCTTGAAATATTGAACGTATGTCCGAATATATATATATATATATATATATATATATATATATATATATATATATATATATATATATATATTCAATTTTTTAATAATAAGAGCGAAAATAGTATAAAAGCCATTCTTGATAACCTTCATCGTTACCGTGAAAATTCCTTACTGATTAGGTATCCATATGTATACACTTAATATGTGTATCTAATTGGAATTTACTTATTATGTTTAATTTATTATGAAATGAAAATGCATAATGTTTGTTTTGTTGATTTTAAAATTTACCATATTTTATTTTTAACTAATTTCCTGGGAATTATATAAGTTACAGAAACGTAACGTAAACGTAACGTAACGTAGTTCGTTATTGAAATTGATAAACGATTACTTTGTAGGTGCTTGTTTCTTACTTGCCTGGCTACTTGATATCATTATTTATATATATATATATATATATATATATATATATATATATATATATATATATATATATATATATATATATATATATTAGCTTCACGCTTTTATTCCGCATAGCAGGGTAGACAGAAAGTACATAGTGTCAACACACTCCGTACTTCGCTTTCCACCGAATTCGAGACATTGCGTGTTGAGTGGTGAAACTCAACGCCGCACTTTGTTACCAGAGCGAAGAAGTGAAAATAATTTAAATATAATAACTCCCCCCAGTGGGGATCGAACTCACAACCGATTGCGTTACAGTCAGACGCTGTCCCACTGCGGCACAACCGGCCTATATATATATATATATATCCCACAAACCCACAAACGATCGCGTCTAATGCCAGATAATAATAATAATAAAAAGAAATATAATCATAATAAATATAATAATAATAATTATGACATTTGAAACAGTTAAAATTTATATAAAAAGCTTAATATTGCTTTAGAAGTAATACAGAAATAAGAACATTCTAATAAAATTTAATTTCACATTGAAAAGAGTTGTATTTTTTAGTTTTATATTTTTATATTTTCCTTTTAATATAATGATAAAATCATTTTTATAAAAAAATATATATATTTTTTTTAATAAAAATGATTTTATCATTATATTATATATAATAAATTTAAGCTATAAAATATTCATAGGCGCTTATATAAGCGCCTATGAATATTTTATAGCTTAAATTTTAAAACTCTCATATTAACAAATCAAAATTATATTAACTGAAAAAAGAACCCGGTACTTATTATAACTAAAAAAAGATAAATATATATAAAATTGTTTTGTTTAGTCTTCCTTTTTTAATCTGTATTGTGTTAATAATATCTGATAATTTATTAAAAATAATATTAAGTTCCTATCAAATTCTTAATTTCTTTAATGGTATCTATTTTTTAGTAAAAACCATACTGAAATAATTAGCAATAAAGTATAATCAAATTAAGTGACTTATAAGTATTCGATAGTTCTAAGTATTCGATATTTCATCATTTAGCTATTACCATTATGATAACCTTTTAAGCATAATGGGAAAACACAGTAAGAGCTATAGATATTTTTTTGATGAAAAGGTTAACTTACGCCTTATCTATTAAAATGGCAAAGTCATAATATTTTATATATTTTTCGTGATACTTTTATAATATTTTTCGTGGTACGTATTTTTAATTATGGTATCAGGTAATTGTTAATTAAATTTATAATATTATAAAACTTGTTTTTTTTTACTAAATATAGTATAAGTAATAATAATATAAGAAAATGTTAAAAGATAATATGGTGTTTTTACACAATTTTGGATTGTTTTACAAAAAATATGTGCATGTTGTAATAATTAATAATAATTTTTTTTTTGGTTAAATTAAATATTATTTTATTTTCATTATTAAATAAACTACATAAATAAAAAAAACTTAACATATTAAAAGGTTATATAATGTTTGCTATTATGTTGCCAGTTTATAAAATAGTATAGTTACTTACAGATAAATAGTAAATTTCAGATTATATATAATTTATTTACAATAATTATTTCTATTATAGTATTTATAAATAATAAAAAATATTTCATTAATACAATTTTATTGTTATATCTTATTATTTTAATCTGTGGCCAGTGATGAATGATGTAAATTTGTTTACGGCAACACTGACACGTTCTTTTTCCTTGTGAAGTTGTTAGAGACACGTGCGTGTATCGCGCCGAAACCTCTAAAATTATTCAAAATGAGTGAGGGAACCGCGACAATTCGCACTCGCAAATTCATGACCAACAGGTAAATGTGTAAAACGTAAGAAATTACGACGATACATATTGTGATGGACGATATGATACATGGCATCCGTGACAGGTTATGTGTGACAACGTTTTGTGATTTTCAGGTTGTTGGCGCGCAAGCAGATGGTTTGCGATGTCCTCCACCCAGGCAAACCCACTGTTAGCAAAACGGAGATCCGCGAAAAGCTAGCTAAAATGTACAAAGTGACACCCGATGTCGTCTTCGTGTTCGGCTTCAAAACCAACTTCGGAGGTGGCAAGTCCACCGGCTTTGCCTTAATATACGATACCTTGGACTTAGCTAAGAAGTTTGAACCAAAACACAGATTAGCTCGCCACGGATTGTATGAGAAGAAGAGGCCCACACGCAAACAGCGTAAGGAACGCAAGAACAGAATGAAGAAGGTGCGTGGTACCAAGAAATCCAAGGTCGGAGCCGCCGCGAAGAAGTGATGTGACGGTTAATATTTGTAAGTAAATAAAAATCCAAAAAAATTACATTGTGTTTGTATTTCACATCCTAAAATTAGTTTTGTTAGCAAATTTATTTAGTTTTAACAATCACTAGGGTACATATTTGCTAGCCTTTAGCTAATATAGCTGTATTTCTAGTTAGATATATTTAAACTCTAGCCTTAAAATTATTTGTTGCTGAAGATTAAGGTAACAAAAAAAGGTTAAACAACTAATAGCTTTAAATACTTAATTAGACAATAGCCTTGCATACATTGATTTATTAGTATTTAATTAGTTTCCATCTTTATAAGTAAGCCTCTGAAATATGTTTGAAGTTATGAAATATCATTTTAGTTTCACCAGTACCTGGACTAGTTACTTTATAATTCATACTAAAGAATTTTGAGCGTTTTTTCTGTCCTATTAGATTGTGTGTAAAAATTACAAAAAATATATTGAATATTTCAAATTAAAACATTGGTATTGATAGTACTTTGATCAAGTTCATAACTTAATATTACCAATGTTACAATTATGCTCATAAAAGATTTATAATTAAATAAATGTTAAAATAATGTATGTCATTTTTCAAGTAATTTATTTAATCTCTTAAATCTCCATACAAATTTTTAATCCTTACTCAAACCGTAGTAAAATGAAGTTAAAATACTTTATTTAGTGGCTATCAATGTGATTTGTCTCTGTGAGTTCAGCAATAAATTAATTATTAGAAAATTGAATTAAATAAGAATGTTTATCTTATTGTTTAGTAGTTTATTTGTATTATTATAATAAATTCTTATATATTATAAAAATATAGTTAATTAAAAAATCTGGCAGGTACTGCATTCTTGTAATTTTATATTTGTCACAAGAAAGTGTTTATAAAAATCAATTAGTTACATAATCTACCTAATATAGCCCATAAGTCAATTTAATTCCACAGCCGTTTCTACTATTTCCAATGTATTTTTTTATAAACCTTCCTATTCCAGCAATTACTTTAACTATATAATTTATTTTATGCTCTAAATTTACTATTAAAAATAATTATTTTGAACTATATATCAATTTTTAATTAGCTCTTGCAAATATATGAATGCAAATGCTTACAATGTTAAATTTTTTTTATTTTACAATTGCCATTAACATGGTTTTAAAAATTATTTATGTTTAAAAATTACATTATGACTTATTGTTACGTAGTTTTACAATAAATTAAAATTTATTTATAAATTTGTAAAAGAAATAATTATTTCTTCATTCAATGGTCAATTACTTACAAGAGATATGAACAAATTTTAGTAATTTGCATCCCAAATACCCTAGCCTTGGATAGGGATAAAAATATTGAGTTATTCTCTTTTGACTGGCAATATATTAACAGTAGTACAAATTCAACATTATGGCAATTAAATAAAATGACCAATTTAAATATAACTTTTACAAAACATATGAGGCCGGTTGTGGCGCAGTGGAACAGCGTCTGACTGTAAACGCGATCGGTTGTGGGTTCGATCTCTCGGGGAGTGATTATATTTCAATTATTTTCACTCCCTTGCTCTGATGAAGAGAAAATGCGGCGTTGAGTTCCACCACTCAACGCGCAATGTCTCGAATTCGGTGGAAAGCGCAGTACGAAGTGTCTTGACACTAGATACTTTCTGTCTACCCTGCTATGCGGGATAAAAGCGTGAGACTAAAAAAGACCTTAAGAATTATTTAGGTATTGTATTGATAACTAATTAATTTAAAAAAAATCCAAATAGAACATATAGAATTATGATTGAATGGTATTAATCCTTGCAAGAATTAATTGCGTATTTAATAGAAAATAATTTTATCATTTGATCCTAATATATGTTGCAAGTGTTAGAATTTCTTTTTTACAAAAAACCAAATGTAGCTAATAAAATGTTATTGAAATTTGTAATACCTTTAAAGAAACTGTACTCTGTGGGAGCAGCAAAAACTTAACAAAATTAATCTATCTAACAAGGAATATTTACGTGGTTTTTCAAACTACACTATGTAAAAATAAATGAAAGAGATCTTAATATTTCTTTGATATTCTATGCTCTTAATGCTCTTAGCATTATGATATATAAAAATGCATTAAATTATTATTGAGAAATCATTAGTTACTAGAGTGCGTGCAGTAAAGATAATTGTACAAATCATGGGAGGACCTGACTGAACAGGACCTATATGGTCTGGCGCTAGCCATATACCCACAGAGAGCCTAGCTCCTCGACCTTTAATAACTGAAGCCTCGGCGACTCCCATTCTTTCGTGAACTCTGACGAAGGGAGCCTGCAAGACACCTTTGATGGCCAGCTCAGAGTGGTAATCAGCGCGCACCTACTTGTGTTGATAAATTAGGCGATTATCTTACGATATTGTGCCTCGCCCTCAGGCGACTGGATCCCTGCGACGAATGGCTAGGTTGGAGGACTCCTTCGTCTGAGACTCGTAAAGGAGTCAACCGTGTTCCACAACCCAGCTTCACTACAGCCGGCAGGGACAGATCATTTCCGATTCCGATTATTATGATATGAAGATAAAATTTTAATGTGAAGTAATGTTGTTTTTTGACAACAGTTTTTTACTTACTTATTGTAATCAGAAAATAGTAGAAACATTTCCAGCAATAATAAACAATATAATATAATATGAACAGAGACATGATTTTGGGAGTTGGGAACAAATAATGAAACAAACTGCTCAGTTAAAATTTATTTTAAGGAGAAAAAATTCACTTATAACCTTTTTTTACATGTCTAATATTAATACAACATTTGTATAATATTTTGGTTTAATTTTTATTTATTACTATACCTGTATCACTAAATCCACGGTGAGACTTGGCCATGCCATGAGTCCTTGGGCAATGCTCTTTTGCTAACATGTTGTATGGAGAGGCAGGAGGCGGTGGAAGCTTATCAGAACCTTCGCCCCACAAATAGTAAGTAAGAGCGCCACTGACGGGTATATCCACTTCCTTAAAGTATAAATAGGCCATGTGTTTTGGTAAGGGATAGAAGAATTCCGGTCTAAATACACGGATACCTATAATGTTGGAATTAACTTATGTTAATATTGTAGTCATTTCTTTTTAAATTTTTTGCTTGTGAACAATTTGTTGTTGTAAATTTGAACCCACTAAGACGACGTACAATCCTACAGTTTATCAATAAACGTATGAAAATTATAATATTATACTAGAAGAGGCTATAGAATCAGTACCTATAATATATATTTTATCCGCATACCAGGGTAGGCACAAAGAATGGCCAAATCGAGGTTCTGCGCGTTAAACCGCGTTTATTTCAACGTCGCACTTTGCCTTAACACAGTGGGAAATGATAATTTGACTAATTATATTTATTTTGCTTGATCTTGTAGTATATTTATTTGTCCAACTAAAAGTAAACGAGTATATATAAATACATTTACCGTTGCACGTCAATGACGTCATCTCCGATACGTATTTTGTAGTGCAATAATATTTCAGTACTTTTCTCATAGTCTCCTCTCGGTTACACCATGCAAAGTAATGTTCTTCGATTTCTCTAAAATGTAAGTGAATTTTACAATAATTTATTAAATATTTATTATATTAGCTTCCAATTTCTTATTTTTAAAAGATAATAATTATAATGTAAGTAGTTATATAGATTCGGCCTTTTCTCTTACTATAGTAAAGGTTTAATTAGACTAACACAAGGTATACGAGTAAGTCCTAGTTATTCTCAATATGTTGTAAATCGTACAAGTAGCTGAGATAAAAAATAATATATCTGAAATATAATACAAAATTATACATTATTTTTCAAATAGCATTTTACCTGACAGCTCGGTGAGCTATATCTCTCCCGACTTCGTCTTCCGACAAGGCCACCAACGCCTCTCCGATATTGTATTGGTCTTCTTGAACCACCCAATTTTTGGGCAAAAATTCCAGTGATTGTCCCACAATAACTTGTAAATCTATAAACATGCCAGGCCACCTATACAATGTCAAATATTTTATAACGTTCGTCACTAGTTTAACATCCATGCAAAATAGTTTTACTAATTTGTTTTTCACCAAGTTTTCTAGCGGTGTTCCCTCCGCATATTCTTCAATGTTAACCTTCCAATACTTTATATTTTCATAATGTTTCATGACTTTATATTGCGTATGTCCATCAGCGATGAAACCCGCATGTATAACGTTGATTTGCCAATTGGGGTGGGCTATAGCTGCCGACTCGATAGCGCACGATTGCCTTATGCTAAGATCTCCAGAACAGAATGGCACGACCATAAATATAGATTTGGTTGGTAAGATGGTGTTATTATGTAGTATATTATAATATGGGGTCTTTAAATAGAGACATGTTATTTCCTCATTTATTTCACAATACATATCATATAAATTTGAAACCTCTTGTACAAGTACATATGATAATCCAAGCGATATAACCCCTAGCAATATACGTAGACCTTTATAGCTGACTGTCTTGGTTTTCCTGATTTTTATTACAGTTCTTTCCGAAGACGCAGGTAGTTTTAATATTTGCTTTTCCATGATGATTATATATAAATATATATATCAAATCTTTTTTTTTAAATAAATAAAATGTATAAGATTTACTTTTTTTACAAGTAAAATACGACCTGTTTCAGCAACATGATGAATCACCAAGATGTAGTCTTTCTTCGTATTTATTTTCTTTAAAAGATTAAATTAATTATATTTCGTTTGTAAATGCAACGAATACTCGATGCAACAGGGTGCCGCTACATCCGTGATAGTTATGGCGGATGTGCAGCAGTTATGGTGTAAACTATAGGCATTCGCGAGAAGCTACAGGTGAAGCTTGCCCCGAGCGCTCACAATTAACTAATATACATATACAATGATCATAATGAATCCATTTTTGTTTAATTTTCGATGCAATTAATGTACAGCGAATCCTGTTTATTGGAAAAGTAAGGGGCCAAGAATTTTATATCATTTGAAGTAGTTTAATTTTATCTAGGCTTAAAGTGTCTTTTTCTCTCATTTACGGAGTCTTGCACATATATAGATGGAAGTGTTCCGTAAATTTTGAAACAATGATAAAATTTTATAACTTTTTGAAGTTTTCTAAACTTTTATTTCCTTCTGGGCACGTCAAAAATTATATATCACCAATGATTGCCTTTACATGTCGTTTCTTAGTACTGACTTGGATAGGACGTGCGAAAGAAATCTGGCTAAAGGTATATGATATGTATCTTGTATGTGGACAATTAAGCTGCTGAGTCTATTTATTCTTTATAAATTTTTGCATTAAGAAATTTTCAGTAATGAAGGGTCATTATCTATTGAGATTTCACTGCAATTTATTTAAAATAATTTTGCTTTCCAACTCGCTTAAACCGAATGCCCCGTTATGTCTCACCAACCAAATATTACACGTAAACATCCAAAACATGGAGTACAGAGACTCTGATCTTTTTTTTTAGCTTCACGCTTTTATCCCGCATAGCAGGGTAGATAGAAAGTAACTAGTATCAAGACACTCCGTGCTTCGCTTTCCACCGAATTCAAGACGTTGCGTGTTGAGTGGTGGAACTCAACGCCGCACTTTTTCTTTTATGAGAACGAGGAAGTGAAAATATTTTTTATATAATCACTCCCCCTAGTGGGGATCGAACCCACAACCGATCGTGATTACAGTCAGACGCTGTCCCACTGCGCCACGACCGAACTCTGACCTTTATTTAAAATTATTAAAGAAATTAAAAATGTAAATCCTGTGGCTTGAACCACTCAAGGATCGTAATACGCATGCGTGGTGTTGTCCTTTCCATCTATTATCGACTTCTACCCGGATAAATGATACAGAGGCTGTATGTAACTAATAAAGTTACCTTAGCATAAATTATTAATCATATAATGTGTTGGAAATTTATGTATTTTTAAAAGCTTGTACAAGATGTGCAGATTCGAATCCTGCTACGTTCATAATTTTATATCTTTTATAACATTTATTTTTATCCTACATATGATAATTATTTAGTACATAGATAATTAGTAAGTGGGTAAGTAAAGTGCAGCGTTAAGTTTCGATCCTGGACTCACAGTATTACCATTTTGGACGAAAAGCAGAGAACACAGAGTGTTGACACTGGATTTTCTCTGAGTTGGTAAAAACAACAATATAATCTTAATAATCAACGTAACTGTTTAGTAAATTCACTGAACTTTTAAACTAAGATATTTATTTCGTAACATTTTGTAAGGAAAAAAGATCTATCTTTTCATTTTAGCTTCACGTTTATTCCCATATTTCTTGTAGGCAAAGAACTAAAAGAGAGTTAAGACACTAGATATTGAGATATTTGTCCCAACAAAGCAACTGTTGAGTGTCTCGCCGTCTCTTCTCAGAAGAACTGCCTTCCGAGTCGGTGACAGCTTCCTACAGAACAATACAATACTGACACTTGTGTTGATGATTCACGATTCTAAAGTACTTGTAAACAGCTTATTTGAATGAAAAATATTTTGATTTTAATTTGATTTTAACAAAGCAAAAGTATTGACTATACTTTAGCACTGTTCATTTAAGTTTGCGTGTTTTTAAGAATTTGTTATTCAATATTTAACACTCGAAACTTTAGTAATAAAGGTAATATACATAATATTATATATATATATATATATATATATATATATATATATATATATATATATATTTACGCTTTTATCCCGCGTGTCAGGGTAGGCAGAAAGTACCTAGTAGCAGAAAGTGTCAAGACACTCCGTACTTCGCTTTCCACCGAATTTAAGACATTGAGTGTTGAGTGGTGGAACTCAACGCCGCACTTTGAACACCAGAGCGAAGAAGTGAAAATAATTTAGATATAATCACTCCCCCGAGTGGTGATACATAATATTGCATTTTAAAATTTAAAATCTAACAACTGTTACAGACATTGTGGTAAGATACGCGATAGATCTTTTAGGCTTTTCAATCTATTTTAATAATATACGCCGATAGTCATATGTAAACTCAATAAACTAGTTGTTATTCCTAAATTTTAATAACATTAATTCTACTTTTTTATAAGAATATTTTCGCTTAATTAGTTGAAAAGAAACAAAGTATGTACGAGTCCATACTTATTTCAGTTTTAAACTCTATAATAAAAAAATATTTAAACTCAAAACAACGCCATCTAGTATTTCAGGTTAGAGCTACTTTGTTTCCACATATCATTTAGATACGTTATAGTTGAAATCGTCGTCCTTTCTGTCTACCCCGCATAGGATAAAGCGTGAAGCTTAAAAAAATCTAGTAATAAAATACAATTTTAAATAGAAACGAAAACAATGCTAATATACGCGATGGATTTTATAAATCATTCGTTGTTAAGAAACAGTGGGAAGTTACTTTTCAATACTAAATAGAGATTGACACTGGTAACTAGTTTACTGTTAACTAGGTAGTTCCCTGATTATCCAGCCAGATATACATCGTGAAGGTAACAAGAAGGAAAACAAGTTTATTACAACAATTTTTGTATTTATAATTTTTCATATGAAAATTTTCTCATACTTTGTTGAAAATAATAATAATAATATGCTTATTTGTACACCATGTTGCAGTAAATAGTAAAAAATATAGTTGAGAAGAAAGTAATATGTATATCAAGCAGCCTTTACACTTATCGGCCTATCAGCGATTTCCACCAGGCAACCTCTTGGTGTAGGAGAAGCCAACTCGGTAGGCGTACTTACTGTATGTATAGATCGTCTAGTTGAAAAACGAACGCACAGTAGAAGGGTCCACTGTGTTTACACATGTACGTATAAATGTTTAGTTGATCCTAATGACACGCTGTCTGTCATTGGTCAGTCACCGTCACACTGATCGCTCGATAGGTTGATTTCTTAATATACGACTGTATCTAAAGTTTGAACTAACTGTATCTAAAGTTGTACAATATTTACATTTATCTACACATTAAAACTAAGAAATTTATTAGATGGCGTTCATTTTTAAACTAGACGATGTAAACCAGATGTACAATAATAATAAATAAATAAAATAATTATTTAAATACAAAACAACGCCATCTTACATTTTGTGTTAGTACTACTTTGTATTCACGTATCATTTAGATAATGCTCTTTATGACAATTATATCATGTAGGCAATTATTTTCTTTTAAATTTATTGTTTTTTTACACTCACGATTTTTTTATTTACGAAGCGACGTGTAATGTCCTTTTTTATATTGTACGCTAAGACAATCCCACATCCCACACAAACCCGTCCCCGCTTCGCACATGTGTACATTTGTGTTATACTTTTTGTGATAAACTTAGAGTAAAACTATTTTCCAGAAGATAGTTTATTATTATTATAGATACAATTATTATTATAGATATTAAAATTATTATTATTATTATAGATACGAAATTTTTATTCCTTAAATACATATTCTCAAAACTTTTTGGATTTGAATCTTTGTTTTAGCATTTCTATTTATTCCTTGAATTTTTTGTACTTTTTTATTTTCTCAAGTTTAAACTTAAGTTTTTTTTAGCCTCAATTGTCTAATTTGTAGACTTTTTCTTATTTCCAAATAACTTTTTTAAACATGTGTGTATCTATTACGTGGGAAGCACACCGCGCGACACACGTCTGAGCCAGCTATCTATTTCACTGATGTGCGCGCCCCTCTCCTGCGCTTCCTTCACCATTGCTGCACTCACGAGCGTGGTAATATACAGATACCGTGGGAGTCGTCGCAGCACTGACCAGGCTTTCCCCACCTGGTTTGGTCGTGAGGCTCACTAAGCCAAAAAAAAACCTTAGGACTATAGGTCTATCGCCCTATTGAGGGCGATATCCAAACTGTCTAACAAGTTGCTGCTACAGCTCGAAAAATAATACTAATAACTCGAATAAATAAATCACAAAATAATTTACCATTTGCTATATGCTAGCTAGCTGTGGCTTTTCATATGGCCAGAAGTTCGGCCCGGTTGACGGTGTAATATAATAATAAAGTAAGTATGACGGCAGAGGTTGCGGCTTTGCCAGTCCATAGAGTGAGCGCGGCCCTCATCTTGCTCTCAATCTTACCTGCCATCCATATAAATTTGGACGGCTACGTTGTTAAACGTGCACTCAGACATAGGGGCCAGCTGCTCGAGCTCCCTTACCGTCCGATCGGAAAGCGAATCTCCCCTCTTGGCTCTGTACAGTGTCGTGGCCTCGCAACCGCGGATCTTAAGAAGGGAATTTCCCCACCAGGACCAAAGATGAGTGAAGAGACACCGAACAGTAGGCCTTGCAAATCTATAAGGCGGAGCTGCGGTTCTCCGCTCATTCTTTCATCCCTCTTTCCCTCACGTCCCTGTTCTAGTGTGTCTACTTCAATCCACATAGTATTCATTTATTTGATGATCCCTCCGCATCCAGCAGGTAGCTATCCTGTTTTAGGAGTACATCTTCCGTTCTATTTATGATCCCTCCCGTCACTCTGTATAATCCTTCCTACAATCCTCCTTTGTCTTGTTTTTCGCAGAATCTTTTGTCCTTGCCTCGTGTTCATATTTGTTTTTGCTCGTCAAGTAGGTACTTCCATTTTCTGGCTGGTGCTATAAACCGTATACGCCGTCTCTTCGTCTTGCGCATAATGAAATTCCGTTGAAGTTCGAACTCATCAGATTTTAGGTTACGCGAGTTATAGAGAGAAGAGAGAAGCAACCTTGGTGTTGTATGCCGTAATACAGGTTTCCTAGTACTGCGACAGTGGCTTCCAAAAAATGTTGAACGATATTGTAGCTAACCTAATATAAGAATTATATTGTGAAAACTGTTTGTGGTGAAATAAACTTATTATTATTATAACCTACTCGTCGCACAGTGTTTTACCTCCGAGGTCCTACTAACGTAACCAGTCACTTTTATACTAGCGTTGAAGTCCAAGTCCAGTTCGTCCTGGTAATTTAGAGGTTATTATACCTTGATTTCGGTGCCACTGGGAATAGGACTTTGTCTTCTTGATAATTGATTTCGTTGGAGAGCAATTCACAGCCTAGACAATGCCTGTTTTCTTAGCTGGAATTGAAACACCGAATTTAATTATATATTCATTCATTTATATATATCACTTTATTGACTGTCTATTAAAACAAATTTCCTGTTTCCGGCGTTATTAAGGCAGTAAAGTACCTTGTGGGCGAGGGACAAGATGAATAGTGAGATCAACTATTATACAATCAATGTTCTCGAATCCTCTCGAGCCTCGTCTGCGAATCAATCTCCATACTCAATAAGGCCGTACCTGTACCGTTCGCCCCCGTATAATATATAATCTATGAAAATTGCATTTCACAGGGTACACACACATATTTTTTTTATTTTTAGCTTCACGCTTTTATCCCGAATAGCAGGGTACGCAGTTGGTACCTACTATTAAGACACTCCGTATTTCGCATTACACGGAACATGAGACATTGCGTACTGGGTCTCGAAATACAATGAAACACTTTGTTTACTCACTTACCAGAGCGAAAAAGTCAAAATAATTCAAATATAATCACACCCCCGAGTGGGAATCGAACCCACGACCGATCGCGCTTACAATAAAACGTCCCACTGCTTCACGACTGACCTCTTAACTTCATTGCGTTCTTTTTTGGGTATTTTTTAGTCTCTTGTTATTTAAATAAGAAATAAAAACAAAAAATTCAACATTGTATATCATTTTTC
This sequence comes from Dryadula phaetusa, assembly GCA_032432895.1. Taxonomy (NCBI): domain Eukaryota; kingdom Metazoa; phylum Arthropoda; class Insecta; order Lepidoptera; family Nymphalidae; genus Dryadula; species Dryadula phaetusa. Next base: position 4,071,225 of record JAOYRS010000021.1, read on the forward strand.
AATTTATTATTACATTACATTTTGAATCACAATAATTATACCGAGAATGTTCTATTCATCAAACCTACTTACAATTAAAAAATTAAATAAAACCATATAAAAAGGCGGAGCTTAACTCCGCTGTGCCGTGCCGGATTATAAGAAACAAAAATTAAATGAGTAGATATTAAATCTATGAAAGCAGTTAACATTTTTAATATTACTTTACATAACAATGTAAAAAAATAAGTTTAAAATTCCAAATGAATAAAATTGACAAATGTGACGTCATAGTACTTCTTACACTGTAAAGGATTTTTTTGATTATATGGCTTGGAACAAGTTCTATGGAATATTCATTTATCGGTTCACATTATTGTATAAGCGATATCTCTTTTGGCCTTTTCATAAAAAAATACTATAAAATATTAGAAATTTATTAAAAAAATAATTAGTACCACTTAATAAAAGACCGGTCGTGGCGCATTGGGACAGCGTTTGACTATAAACGCGATCGGTTGTGGGTTCGATCCCCACTCGGGGGAGTGATTATATTTAATTTTTTTCACTTTCTCGCTCTGGTAAAGACAAAGTACGGCGTAGAATTCCACCACTCAACACTCACCCAAATTCGGTGGAGAGCGTAGTACGGAGTGTCTTGACACTAGGTACTTTCTGTTTACCCCGCTATGCGGGATAAAAGCGTGAAGCGAAAATAAATACTAGACTGGTTAATTGGAAATAATAAAAAAAATACAATATACATACAATTTGAAAAAAAAAGGAAATGTATCTAGTTTGGTACAATATTAGTTGACTTTTTTTTCACGCTTTCATCCTCCATAACAGGGTAGACAAAAAGCACCTTGTGTCAAGACACTCCGCTTTCCACCGACATCTAGACGTTAGAAATTGAGAGGCGAAATTTCCAGAGCGACATGTAAATAATTTTAAATATAATCATTCCTACGAGTGGGAATCAAACCCACGAGCAATCGTGTTTACAGTCAGACACTGTGCCATTGCGCCACGGCCACAATTTTTAATAATAGTTGATATTTTGAAATTTAAGAAAACAATTGTGAAAACCATACAAAAATACCGTATTTGTGTATATGATACTGCCAATGCTATTCATAATTAAACAGTCTTAGGCACATCACTAATACAATAATGTGAAGAACAAATTTTCTTAGACAAATTATAAATATTGCAACTAAGTTACAACACTATTCTACTCATTACCTTTAATAGAAATCAAAACACTAAAAATTAATTATAATAATGTGCCATCTCTTTCAATATGTTATTAAAAGAAAAGGACAGCACGATATGCTGTTATAATAAACACTGCTGTTACTGTTTACAAGAACTTATTTACTTGTGGATCTATTAGACATAATATAGAATAAATATATAATAAAGGATATCGATTTTAAATGAACGAATAAAATAATCGATTAATCACAAATATTTTTATTGGAATATTTCGAATATCGTGTTTTTAAGGGCCATAGTATAATATATTAACGCTCTACTCTCATAAATACATGAACAGAAGCAAAGAAGTGCTTTTTTTTCTTTGGCCCTAAAAATGATCAATAACACTCTATTTTTAAAAAACTTTTTGCCCTATTTTGAAATGCAAGGCTAATAGTATCATTTCAAACATAGTAAATAAATTATTTTAAACGGATTAATCGCGTATATTTTGGTATACGAACACTTCACAATAGTCCGTGGCCCGAACAGACAGGTGAGTCTACCTGTAATAGAATACCAAAATATACGCGATTAATCCGTTTAAAATAGTTCCATTTTACATATTGTAAAAATCGAAAAATTCAAAGATCTTAAAATATAATTATTATTTAGTTATTATTGCTTTAAGTTGTGACCTTTAATGGTTAATTATTTTTAAAAAAGATTTTTTTAACTTCTTACAAATTACGTTTGCAATAGTAAATTCGAATTTTATGTGTTTATTGTGAATTTTGTACATTATTATAATACATCATATACATACTTTGTACTAGGTATATATCAATTATATAGTAATGAAATAATAAAAAAATATTATTGGGAATTATATATACAATTATATTTACTACATTAAAACATAGCATACAGAACGTTATATTTTAAATTATTAAAAATTTTCAAAAAGAACAATTTTCAGAAATTCAGTGTTTATTCACAGGCAGAATTTATGTGTTTAAACGGTTTCTTTTTAAAATACATTTAAATAAATTATAATTAACTTAAATTAAATGAAACTACTTACTAAAAACTTATATAATTCTAAGGTATAATTTTTAACTTCTAAAAGTAAAATAAACCACCGTATCTATGAATAATATTATATATTTGGAATAACTGTGAAACTAACCTAAAATAAATTACAAAAAAAATAATTTAAAAAGAAAATACTGCTTTTTTTTCCAAATTATTATCATTATTATCCAAATAAAAAAATATAAATTTTATTTTTAATCTGTATTCAAAAATTAGTACTCAACTGGCAGGAAACTCAAAAAGAAAGAAAAAAAAGCAATGGCATAAATTCAAAAATGGAACTCGACACATTCTCTTACATAACAATTACTAAGGCAGTACTTATTTATATTTTATATCTATCTAGTTTACTTTTGTGTGTGTTTTAATGGACTCTCATTATAACTATTCAACTATACAATACTATTCTACGTCGATATATAAAAGCTACACAAATATTAAATCACGTGACCTATTTATATAGTTAATAATATAATTATAAATTAATTAAATGTTTAAGCAAAATTATGGAAAAATATATCTATAGTTTATATAGAAAATAAAAATTAAAGTCATTTTAAAATATTTTAGTCATATAGTATATATATATATATATATATATATATATATATTTATATATATATATATATATGTGTGTATATATATATATATATATATATATATATATATATATCCGTTACTAACACACAATGTCTTGACTTTGCTTCGAGCAGCTAACAGAATGTCTAGACACTAAGTTATATCTACTACCTTGCTAAACGGGATAAAGCGTTTATTTGAAATTATATAAACGTAGAAAACTTTAAGATTATATATTATATGACTAAATTAAAATAAAATGTTTTAAGAAGTTTATTCCTTTCTATTTACATAGAATGAAGTATTTTTTTGTTATAACTGAAAGATATTTGCATTTACAACACTAATAGTGTTGAGATATTTAAATAATTGGAAATATTACTTTTGATAAATAAATTAAAATTAAATGAAATATATAGTCGGCATAAAACAAAAGATTCCGCGAACACCTTTAGAAGACATGGATAAAAAAGTTTAATATGAGTTTTTAACTATTTTAAAAGAAAACTGTTAGTTACTTTGTTTTGGTTTTCGATTATGTTTAGAGCGTTTAAGTATTACGTAAGCAAATTTATTACAATTATTCACTAACTAAGGTACAGTAACCCCTCCCCCACCCCCTCTCCCTCTATCATGCTTATATATATATATATATATATATATATATATATATATATATATATATATATATATATATATGTGTATATATCCCCTAAAATACAATATCTATTGCTGACGTCATCTCCTACCAGAAGAACCCCCTAAACCCCGGAAGTGCTTATGTTATACTCGAACGATCCCTTATACTCTAAACCAACGACAATATCGTATTATTTGAATTTAATTATAATTAACTTACTACATCTCACCTTTAGAATTAAACTTACCGAATTCGACATAGTTCTATTTTAATACACAAGCATGTAAAGATAGAACTGTGTGAAATTCGATACATTTCAAATTTAGTCACTTTCATAACAAAATGAAAAAAAAACGATAAGCAAAATATTAATAGACAAACTAAAATGACACTACATGGGTCGTAGATTCGATTACCGCTTAAGCAAACCGACATAATAATATATCTATATTATTATTTTTTATATAAATATTTATTTTAGAGCCAACATATAAGGTAACTATATATCACAAATACAATATACTATATGTATATATTATATACATATATACGTAGAATCTTACGTGAGATGATTTAATTGCTATTGACTTTCTTCGGTCTTCTCTTTCCTGGTGGGAGAGTGAGCGCGCGCTGGCTCCTCCTTCTCTTTCTTTTGGACAAATCTGTTCAGAGTAAAATATAACAAATTATAATAATAGAAAGGTTGGTAATAATGTTACAAAAACATATATTACGTTTGTGTGGAAGAAAGTATGTCTACATGCGCATAAGTAAAGTGTGTGCATTTATATGAGACTGTGTCCATTGATGTGCACACGTGCATACATTAATACCAATGTGCGTTAGTGGGTGTGTGAAGTGAAGAGAACATAATATATGTAAATATAACAACGTGTTTGAGCGTATATGTGTGTGTTTGTGGTATATAAGTAGCGCGTACCTGTAGACGTCGTCAGTGGGCTGCAGCGTGCCGTTGGCGAGCAGCAGGCGGCGGCCGGCGGGCGGCGGCGGCGGCGCCCACCACGACACCACGCGCCCCACCACCGGCACGCGCCGCAGCAGCCCCTCGCCGCCCCACTGCGAGCGCGCCAGCTCCTCCTGCGCCGCAGATATACCTGCCGATACATATATACATATGTATACAATTACTTATTCATTCATATTTCAAAAGTAATATCCTACAGTAAAAAATAACAAAATTGGGTTTCGAATATGCGCCTCACGGAAACAGTCCAGGATGGCCATAGGATTGATACTCAGGGCAGTAATCTAATTTAATACTTTTCTTTCCTGGTAATATTCAAGTTAAGTTAGAACCTATAATGGTCAGGTTAAATATTAACTTAATAATAATATGTTTTTAACCAATTTAAATAATTAAATATATATTTAAAATTAGTTTAAGTAGTGAAAAAGGTTCAATGGCAAATACAATTTTTCTAGAAATACTTGTAAAAACTGTGAACACGAGCTGTTTAATTAATAATTAAAATCACTATTAATATAATTACTATTAATAAAATTTATTAATATTTTTGAAAACAAACGAATATAACCATGAAAATTATAAGTAAACCCATAAAATACCTTTCTTCAACACTTCAGTCATGTCAGTCAACGCCTTAGAGTTGTCCTCGACGTCTTTGCCAGCAGCTATCACGAGCTCCAGCAACTCATCTACATCCGTATCCGCGGTTACCATTCCGAATCTGAAAAAATTATATTGTTTTTTTTTAGCTATATTTAACAAAAATTAATACAGTACAATTATAATTGTGAAAAAAAAACGAAAACTAGTGTAAAATATTAGTAATCAATCTTTTTGTAAACGTGTTACATTTATATATTTAAAAAAAAATAGTATTTATATATAAAAAGGTGGTTATAGACCGTTAGTGGTGCAGTGTAACAGCGCCTGACTGTAAACCGGTTGTGGACTCGATCCCCACTCGGAGGAATTATTACATTAAATTATATTTTATTAATATTTCACTCCTAGCTCTGGTAAGACAAAGCGTGGCGTTGGGTTCCGCCACTCAACACGAAAAAAAGATGATATGTTCTTTCATTGTTTCAGGAGTACGACGTATAAGAGAAATGACGCTACAAAAAAATGGAACTTATTTCCCATTCGGGGGTTAATGTGTTATTTAAATTATTATCATTTTCAAGCTCTGGTAAGACAAAGCGCAGCGTTCAGTACCGTCAATCAAACACGCAATGTCTCGAATTCAGCGGATAGCGCATAAAGGAGTATCTTGACACTAGGTACTTCCTGTCTATACTGCCATGGGAGATAAAAACGTGAAGCTAAAAAAATAACAAAAAATAATTAAATACCTAACACAAGCCATGCCATCTTCCCCATCGCCACATGAAAACGCACCATCAGTGGCTCTCAAAGTTTCCACTAATTGTCTATTTAATGCATTTAGTTCCTCTTTGGGCGCTTCTTCCCAACCTGGTGGTATGTAACGGACACCGCCGAGACCTATATAGATAGAGGGGGTAAAGTTTGACAATCTGTGTCATAGTAAAACGTATGACATTTCAAAATATTATTAAAAAGATTATTAATATAATTATATAATTGAAATAACAAACTTCAAGTATACGCATTTCATATATATCATTGAATGCTGCAGAAAAAAATAAAGAGGTGCATGAATCTAAGGCAAATTTTTCTCATTAAAAATTTCTTTGGCCAAGTTTATTATATATATTCAATATGATTCTAACAAAATCCAAGTAATACATAATATCAATTCTCTTCAAATTATCTCCACACTCACCCACTCATTCAGAAACAAAAACTTTTCGCATACTAAAAAAATTGAGTAGTTTATATTAAATATATGTACACTAAACACGTATTTCCCATTCACCTTTGAATGCATTCGACACCTGACCTCTCATATCAATCACAAAACACAAACCCTATTGTATCTTTAGATAAACAATATTCTTACAAATCACAAGATATATCTCCAGACGAATCTCAAGATACATGTTATACAAAATCTCAAAATGTATTTTCTCACCGGCCCAGCCCGGCACGTGCACGAGGCGCAGCGCGGCGCGGCGCGCCACGCCGGCGCGGAAGGGCTCGCGCAGCGCGGCGGTGGCGCGCAGCACCTGCAGCTGCGCGTCCAGCGCGGCGGCGCACGCGTCCGCCTGCGACTCGTCCAGCATGGAGCCCTCCAGCGGGCAGTAGCGCAGGACGATCCCGTGGGACTCCGTTTCGCACACCTCTATGCTTATCTGATATGATCAAAACACCATATTTAATATTAATATGGTTCCAAATTCGATTATTTAACATACAGCATATGTCTATCGCACGCTAAATACTGAGTCATAGGAAAGAAGAAGAGAGAAATGGGTTAGAGTGAAAAAGGAGGAGTCTATCACGCGTTAGAAAGAGAGACCGCACAGACTGGCGCCGTTACGCGTTACGTAACGAAACGGTTTTCAACTAGTTGTATCTCATTTGTAAGCAAACAATCCTACGAAAACTTTAAATAATAACAATAAATTTTTTCTTTGTACCAATAAAAGAGATAACAATAGAAATTTACACCATACTTTTACATATATCTTATACATACCGTTTTGTAGCTATAGAGAATTCATTGCTATTGACATTGTTCAGTAACTTTTTTTATTTCATATTTTTTTAATAATGACCATTAATGTGACAGGTGATGATGTATGATGTAGAATATGATGTTAATAGCAGGGTAGACAGAAAATATCTAGTGTCAAGACACTCCGTATTTCGCTTTCCACCGAAATCGAAATATTACGTGTCGAGTGGTGAAACTCAACGCCGCACTTTGTTTTACCAGAGCGAGAAAGTGAAAATAATTTTAGATATAACCACTCCACCGAGTGAGGATCGAACCCACAACCGGTCGCGTTTACAGTCAGACGCTGTCACACTGCGCCACGACCGGCCTCAATAATTTTGAAAATCGTAATATGACAGAATGAAATGAACTGTACTTTGAAACAATTAAGTAAATCATAAGATAACATAAATAAATTGTATATTATTAAATAATTATATTATAAGTTACAATGTATAAAAATGTTAGTTTTTCACATGTGATTTGTAATGATTAAATTACCAATAAAGATGATTATGATTATGATTATGATAATGATTATGATAATGATTATATAATTAATAAAAACCAACTGACCATGTCAGCCTCTCGTTGTAACACTTGTCCCAGCCAGGAATTTAGTTTATCATAATACGGCGGTGGTTTTTCCTCGCCGGGCGGCGCAAACTGAAATGCCACGCACGCTGATGCCTGACTGATTGCATCCTGTAATAAATTATATTAATAATAAATAAAATTTTATTATTTGTGAAAGATAATTGTTCAATTTTCTTTAGCATTAAGCTTTTATATCTCCGATCTCCATTCGTATCGTCAGCCAATTGCAGTCCACTGCTGGACATAGGCCTCCCCAAGTTTGCGCCAAACATCCCGGTCCTCCGCAACCCTCATCCAG